>CM061257.1:107082500-109482500 GCA_030848825.1 Tadarida brasiliensis | reverse complement strand
ATCTAACAAAAAAGGTATAATTTTGATTGCTTTAAAAAAAATAATAGTAATTACCTACCCTTTTTTATTCCAAAGTGACTTTTTAAAAAATCAGATGCCTATACTTGTATATAAGAATTTCTGGTACCAATAATTAACCAATCAGATGTAAACTTACTATGCAACGTGACCAATAAGATGCAACTCTATCATATGACCTATATATTTATGGCTCAAGTCAGGGCATTCACACCAGACAGCTATTGTTGTGTTGGCTGTTGTCATTTTTTTATTTGACAATCTCAAGAAAAAGAAGTCAGTGCCCCTGACTAGTCAGGTATTGCATGTTTTAAAAATTCTTGCAGCACATCAGTTGAAAATTGCAGATATACATGTTTTCTTATATATTGACGTGTCTTCTACTGATTAATAATAAATTTTATGACTCCAAATACTGCTGCTATGAACATTTTTTGACATACTTCTATGCACATGTATATCTGTAGAATAAATTCCTAGAGATACAGTGTTGGATTGAAGGTTTTTAGAAAGTTTCTCTTTGGAGTTTGTGTGTGTTTGGAAAGTGATATTGTATAGTAATTAAAAGCATGAACTCTGCGGCCAGGCTGCTTGAGCTCATAATCCTGGCTCTCCTCCTTACCTTTGCTGTGACCTTGGGCAAGTTACTTAAGTTTCCGTGTCTTGTTTTTCTAATGAGTAAAAAAGAGAATTAATAATATCACCTTTCTCCTATGGTTGTAAGGATTAAATGAGTTAATTTGCTGAGATTTATGCCTGATAATAAACACTCAATAATTATTATCTGTTAATGTTATTACTCGAGGTGAGGCTTAGCAACCACACTAGCAAAAAGAAGCCACTGTAAATTTAAAAAAAAAAAAAAAAAAGGAAAAGAAAAGACAAAGACATAGCAACTACACTAGTGAAAAAAAAAGTCACCATTTTTGGTGGGCTGGAGGAGGCACTCTGCCTAGGGCCTCTGGAATGACCTTTGGGGGAGGTAAGGTAGAGCCTCCAGCAGGGCTGCAAATGGGGACCAGAAGAGAGATACATCTGGCCTTTGGGAGGGGCTTAGAGCTTTCTTACCCGGTAGTGAAATGTGGCCACTTGAGAGTGGCATTGTTAACTGCTGTCCTTTTAATTCTAGACAGTGCTTGACACATAATTGAGTGAATAAATGAGTGCGTGAATGAAACCAGGCTTAAGAATTATTTTTTCTTCTCTTTAATTCCTTCCTGTCATCCTTAAGCGTTTAATAAAGTCTTGTTAACCATTACAACCTAGCTTTACTGTAAGCATGCTTGGGAGGGAGGGGACCTGGAAGAAGGAGCAAGTGAGGGAAGCATCATGGACTTACTCTGCCTGAGGTCACAGTAGCAGCCGGGGCAGAAGAGACACAAATACAATTCCTGGAGCCTGCCAAAAGCCTGGACCTCCTGCTACCCTGTAGGGCTGTTTGTAGTTAGGTATTAAAAGGAGAATGATTTCTCAATACTGGAAATTCTGGTAGCACAGGGCCTGCTACATGATATGCTCTAAGTGACAGCTTTTTATATATTTCTAAGTTTTGGTAAAGATTAAAATAAAGCCCGCATTTGATGCTGTATTTACTCTTACTCAAGGCATGTGTGACTTTGTGTGTTATAGATACCACAGCCCATACAAGACATTCCCAGTACAGCTGTTATGTCGATAAGATGATTGCCAGGCTGAGACATGAAGACCCGATAGAATAGCAGAGATCTTGGGCTTTTAACCAGCCCTCTTCAGCAGCTTAACCTTGCTTCTTGAAATTTCAAAGAATTGGTTTCTGCCTCTGTAAAATGGGAATAATATCTATCACCTGTCTAGGCTTACGAGTACATCTTGACATTAAATTAAAAAAGCGGGCAATCAAATAAATTAGAATGGGTAATATACCCTGAAATCTTTACCTGAAAGTCACCATTAATGGTAAAACCATTACAGGATTATATTTCTCTAACATTCCTAGCAGATGTTTGGCTAAGGAAAAAAATCTCCATTTTGAGCACTGTCTTAGAATACGCCTATAATTTATTACTATTATTTTTACCATTCACATATTCATGTGTTGAAAAGTAGATCTATGTTTAAAAGGGTGTTATTTTCTGAAATTAAGTAATATATCCAGTAGATGGACAGAACACACATTCACACATACATAATACCTGTGCTAATTGTTCATGTTGGCCCATTTTGTTTTTTTGGTGTTGTTGAAAATTAATCAAGGACTCAGCATGACAGAAAAAAAAGAGCAAGTTAATAAAGACACATTATAGTTACCAGAAGGGGCAATGTGTGATTCTGAAGCCAAGAAGTCTGAGGCAAAGATTCAAGAAAGATCCAGAAAACTCCTTGTGACATCAAACCCAAACCTGGATCTCTCCAGACAAAAGATTCAAGTCTACCTCCTATTTGAATAATGAAACAGCTGCCAAGGTCGAGGACCCTCTTGGGGGTCTTCATTTGTGATAGATATCTGGGTGGTGTTTGTTTTGTTTGGGAGAATAAATATTTGAAGGGAGTAACTGAAGAAGGTTATGCGGCTGTTATGATGTTATTGATACACAGGCTGACGCTATTATGGTGGATACTATCAGGCTACATTATCTTTATGCCTCCAAGGTAACCTGAAGCAACTGTCTATTGACTTGGCACTACCTTACACTGAAGCGTTTGCCCTGCCTGGGGACTGTAACCCAAGCCAACCATATACCTCACAGACAGCTTTCTTTAGCGAAATCGCCCGGGACAAACACTTCCGAAGGGTGATAGCCGCTGAGTGACTCTCAGGGAGGGTGGCATGGCCATCTTCTAATCTTCTATTTAGGGGCAACTACTAGAAAGTCCTTCTCTTCAGGCAAGGAAATAGTTATTTATGATAAGGAAACTGGAGGTGATCTGAACCCCTGGAAAATTTTCTTTGCAAAACATGAATTTTGCCATGTTTCACTGCAGGTCATGTCCACGTGGAAAGCAAGGCTCGCCAAAAGACTGAAATCTCCATCTAGAAGGATGCATCCATTTCCATGTTCAGCTCTGCTGGCCTGTTTTGGGAATACGAGGGAGAATGCTCCTTGCGATCAGCCCATAGTGTCTGATACTCATTCCACCATCTATGATCAGCCCATGGCCAAAGCCAGCCGACACCCAAGTCAGCAGAGAGGGGAAGAAGCATCTTCAGAGA
Organism: Tadarida brasiliensis; assembly: GCA_030848825.1. Taxonomy (NCBI): domain Eukaryota; kingdom Metazoa; phylum Chordata; class Mammalia; order Chiroptera; family Molossidae; genus Tadarida; species Tadarida brasiliensis. The sequence continues at coordinate 109,479,292 of CM061257.1, read as the reverse complement.
AAAGGCGAGATTCTGGCACCCATTCAGAGAGAAATGGCAGTGCAAATCGGAATTCAAGTAACCACACTGCTGTCCAGCCTGCCGAGACCACTGAGGATGTGCCTGGGTCCCCAGATGGTGAATTGGATTGTGAAGTAGTGACCTTTCAGACTTCTATCCCCAGACCATCAATTATTGAAATGCCAATGGTGAGTACTCCCGATGCTATTATAGAAGGAATGATGTTGGAGGAGAGATCTGATCATTTGGTGAATGCCTTCAGGAAACAAACTTGTTTAACATTATAAGTAAATAAGACATTGAGGGGAACTCTTACTAGTGAGAGGAAGTGTGTAAAGCCTCATAAAGTTCTCAAAGGATGTGGAGGGAGGCATTGACAATAAGCACTGAGGCCTTACCAATGACCAGTATTGACCTTTAATTAACTGCCATGGTGCTTCAGAGCCAACTGTGTCTCAGTAAAAGATTAGGGGTAATATAGTCTGGGAAAGGTTTTTTTTAAAAACTGGTCTGGGAATTTATTTATATGAAAATCCACGCTGTGAAAGGTTGGATTATAGGATTTAAGAAATTGCCTCTACTTAAAATGAATCAGGTGATATCAAAGCAATCTGGGAAAATTTAGAAATGATGATCACTGTATACAGAGCAATAAACAAAGGAACTGACCAATGTAACTATTCAAAATATGGATGTTTCTGTGATTGTTTTCGGAGACTTAAAGGCAGGACAAAGAAGTTATTTAAAAAATATAGTGCTGCTACTCTTATAAGGCAGCATCTTGAGTTATTTATCTCTTTTCTTTTTTTGGCAATACTGAATTTTAATTGTTGAATATTCTAATTGGATTGGGCTGTACAATCACTTCAGAGTTTTTAGTAATTTCAATTTGGGGAGGCAGAGTAGAGGCAGGGTTTCTTGAATGGTGTTTTCCAAATACCAAGTACCCCTTGAGCATTTTTTTTTTTTTGTCATAGTCCTGGCAAATAGCTTGGGACCAGACTTATATAAATGAGAAGTCTTTGCGGATCCATTACTAAAATATTCTAATTTTTAAAAATCATTTTCTTCCACGTAGTTTAACAAATCACTTTTGTTTGACTTGCTGACTTAAATCCAAGAAGCCTCATTAGCAACAAAAACTGCCAAACAGTGAAGTCAGGGTTAAAACATAAGTTAAAAAATAGTTTCATTTTACATTCCACAAGCTTATATAAAATGATTAAATGAACGATAATTTCACCAAGCCCTCTGTTACAGCAAGAACTGTAATATATTTTTCTAGTATCACTAAATCAAAATCCCAAACAAATAAAACCCAAAAAATCTGTTCAATTTTCAGTTTAAGATTAAGATATTTTTAGTGGTACTGTAGTTAGCTGAGTGATTGGCAAGGCCAAGTTTATATTTCTTGCATGTTAAATGAACTAATGATGTACTTGTTTTAATGAACTCAAGATTTTCTGTTGGGTAAACATTCTAGCAACCCAGGACCTACCCTATATTGCTAAGTACAGCAGCAACTACTGAGGGTTGATTTGATTTTATCTTTGTTTTAGGGTCATATGTGATACAGGGCCTCAGAGTAAATATGTGTATTCAACAGAATCAATTAAACACAATGAGGGAACAGCCATATTTATTGTCCACTTGGTATGAGCAAAGCCATGGATAGATGACAGAAGTTAGATAGGACTTCTGATAGAACCAGCCCTAAGGCAAGGCTAAATGTAAGTGTCCCAAAGAGAGACACACATAATATGGTTCACGGTTGGAGGGTCTGGAAGGTACTTTATAAGGAAGGTGGAATTTGAGATTGGTCTCCAAAGAGGGGGAGGATTTTTAAAGGCAGAGATGAAGGAGAGGATGTTTCAGTAAGAGGAAATTGTATGAACAAAATCCTGAATATGGGGGACTATAGTATAGCAATAGGTACATCAGATTGGCTAAATTGGAAAGATAGCAGGAAAGGTAGATTGAGACTCAAAGTGAGATGTCTTCAGTGCTATAGTGAAAAGTTAATTCACTTGGCAGTGGCAATGGCTTTGAGAATTTTGAGCAGAGAAACGTCATGCATGAGATTTCATTCTGGGAAGATAAAAAGGTAGAGCTGTGTAGGATGAATTAGAGTTGGGAAGACTGGAGCTGAGAGACCACTGAAATAATCCCAGCCTGAGGACAGTTACAAAAGGAATACAAGGAGGGTGAGGTAGGAGGGGCAAAGAAGGGACCCCATGGAGTAGCAAATGCAGCAGTTGACTCTGGGGTCCAGACTAGATAGAGAGGGTGGTGAGACCAAACTGGGAGTAATGAAATGAAAACACTGAAAAATCAAGTGTCAGGGTGTGCAGAAAAACTGGTTATGTGGGCATGGTCAATAGGCATCTAATCTAGTTGAAATGCAAGGAGCTAAAATTTGCAGAGCACTTGCTATTTGCCAGACATCCTTCTAAGTGCTTTACAGAGAGTATCCCATCGAACCCCTATCACAGTGAGGTACATGTTCTTATAATTCCCATTTAACAGATGAGGACACTGACTCTTAGAGAGGATAAGACACTTGCCCAAGGTCACAGAGGAAGGAAGTGATAGAGCCAGGATTGGAGCCCAGTTGTGTTTGATTCCAAAGTCTGACCTATGAATTATAACATACTTCTACTGCTCATTATTATTTGTGTGGTGTTTGAGGATTTCCAATGAAATAGTCATACATGGCCTGGCCAGTGTGGCTCAGTGGACTGAGTGTCGTCCCATGGACTGAGATGTCTCTGTTCAATTCCCGGTCAGGACACATGCCTGGGTTTCTGGCTCAATCCCCAGTGGGAGGCGTGCAGGAGGCAGCTGATTGATGTTTCTCTCTCACATTGATGTTTCTGTCTCTCTCTCCCTTCATCTCTCTCTAAAAAGTCAATAAAAACATATTTTAAAAGTCATACATGATCTCACTTTGTATGCAATCAAATTTATTTATTTGTTTATATATTTTTTAAATCCTCACCCGAGGATATTCCTCTATTTATCTTCAGATAGAGTAGGAGGGAGGGAGAGAGAAACATCAATGTGAGAGAGACATTTTGATTGGTTGCCTCCCGCATGACCCTGACCAGTGCCAGGGACCAAACCGAAACTGAGGTACATGCCCTTGACTGGAATCAGACCCACGACTCTTTGGTCCACTGGCTGATGCTCCAACTGCTGAGCCAAACTGGCCAGGCTGTATGCAATCACATTTAAATTCCATTTGTGTGTGTAGGTGTATATTTATACATAAATGTATCTTTGTGTATAATAATAATTACTATTTGATTTTTATTAATTTGCTTAACCTTTTTTTTTTTACTTTTTAATCCTCACCAGAGGATATTTTTCTATTTATCTTCAGATAGAGTGGGAGGGAGAGAGAGGGAGAGAAAGGGAGAAAGAGAGAAACATCGATGTGAGAGGGACACATCAACTGGTTGCCTACCGCACGACCCTGACCAGGGCCGAGGATGAACCGCAACAGAAGTACGTGCCCTTGACTGGATTTGAACCCACGACACACTGGTCTGCAGGCTGATGCTCTACAGCTGAGCCAAACTGGCCAGGGCAATTTTGCTTAACCTGTTTGATTAGTTTCATGGTGTATTACAGTGTAGAAAGGGACACTTTTAATCTGCATCCTGCTGACGACAAGGCTGTGTTGGTGACAGTGTGGGATTGCTTTGAGATCTTCTGGTAAGTGCCATAGCACTGTCCAGATTTTTCACTACCTAGTAGTTTTGTTCTGACATGTTTCCTCTCATCAGATGATGAATTAGCTTCTTTTATTATAATCTTGCGTGGTGGCAAAAGTATTTCCCTTTGGATGCACTGATTCTCATCATTTAAGCTGCCTTGGTAGAGGCAACAAATAATACTTCTTTTTTTTTTTTTTTTAGTTCAGCCCCAGGATCTAACCATAGCTAAGAAATGGGGACAAATGAATTCCTCTATCTATCTTTAGTAAACTGGTGTTCAGGCAGGAGGGCAATTCATTTAAATTTGAAACAACATCTGGTCTTAGAAGAAAACTCAAGGTAGAGAAGCCAAATGACTTAAGTAAAAAGGAAAGGTGTCTGTGTGTGTAATTATATGCGTCCGTGTCCATCTATAAAGTGACGCTGATTGGTCTTCAACCTTTTTATGGCCATCTCTTCCCTGTTCCAGACCTGAAATCAAGGTGATGACAACCCTAAAGCTGGAATGTGTCTTCTGATTTTTTTTCTTTCTTAGCGGTGTTGCATGTGAAGTGTCTTATAATTGGTGGGGACATAGAGCCAATGAAATACAGAAATATGTTGTTTATTTATTTTGGCAAAGAGTTACTGTGTTCTTACTGTGTGCCAGGATAGCACTAGCCGTTGGAAAACAAGATGATTAAGACACAGTCCATGAAGTTGCTCACATTCTGGTGGGAGATACAGTGTCAATGCAGTATAAGAAGGCTTATGGGTCAACAGTGGATGTCACAGGAGCACATGAAAGAGGCTCCCATCTTAGCCGTGGGAAGACAGGGGAGGCTGAAATATATAGAGGAGAATGGGTTTCTTCCTTATTCTTTTATAATTTTACATAGAACCCAACACTGCACCCTTCCTAGTTGAATGGTACTATTTTTCTCCTCTTTCCCTGTCCCTTTACAATCGTGTCAGTTTAAGAAAGACAATTCCCACACTAAGCGGCTTCAGAGTAGTTTGGTAGTTCCAGAAGGTCTTTCAATAACAGTTGTAAGTTTTCATCTTGTTCTTACCCCAACAACATAGCCAGCCTGACACAGGAAGAGAAAGTAATTGTGGTTTGGGAAATCATTCCTGGGTATTTTAACTAAAAGTTGGTTTTACCAAAAGGAAGGGAAACAGGGCACATCTTGGAGCTGACAATTGCTCTGCTTTTTGTCACAGGCTGGTTTTGCTACTAAACAGAGAAGTGGTAGCCAGGACATCCCCAGAACACAGATGGTGGCCTGGACCAAGCCTCAGAGGCTTGGGTAGTCACTACTTTCTAGGGTTTGAGTTTCAGCTGTCTAGAAACAGTTTTGTCAGTCATCCGTATCTAAAAAATAGTCTATGGATACCCACACTTACAAGAGCCTGATGTATAAATTAGAATGCCCTGTTAGTTGTAAGCCTTGAGGACTGTCAGGGTAGGGCTGACTAAGCCATGTATGTTCTCCACAGGAAAATTACACATAAAAGGAAATGATAACTAGAAATTTATTAGAGAGTATAGACTCAGAGGAAGGGGGAGTTACATTCTTTTATTGAAGTAAAATATACATTAAAAATTTACAATTTTAGTTATTTTAAGCATACAGTTCTGTGGCATTAAGTATATTCACATTGTTGTGTAACCATCACTACTATCCATCTGCAGAACTTTTTTTTGTCTTCTCCAACTCAAACTGTTTACCCATAGAATAACTCCCCATTCGCCCCTCTCCCCATCCCTGGCAACCACCACTCTACTTTCTGTCTCTATGAATTTAACTACTCTAGGTACCTCATATAAGTGGGATCTTACAGTATTTGTCCTTTGTGTCTGGCTTGTTTCACTTAGCATAATGTCCTCAAGGTTTATCCATGTTGGAACATGTCAGGGGCTTCCAGTCAAGATGGTGGCGTAGGTAAAGGCGGTACTCACATCATTCCACAACCACATCAAAATTACAACTATGCCCTGGCTGGTGTAGCTCAGTGGTTAAAGCGTCGGCCCACACATCGAAGGGTCGCAGGTTTGATCCCTGGCCCTGACTGGGGTGTATGTGGGATGTGGGAGGCAACTAATCAATGTGTCTTTCTCACACCGCTGTTTCTCTCCCTCTCTCTCTGTCTCTCTGTCTCTCTGTCTCTCTCTCTCTCTCTCTCTCTCTCTCTTTCTTTCTCTCCACCTTCCCTCTCTTCTACACACTTTAAAAATCAACTAAGGATATAAAGAAGCCACATCAAGACTGGTAGGAGGGGCGGAGATGCAAATGGCTGGTAAAAATTGGGAGGGGTATCTCAACTGCAGAGGTCCCCCATGAGGAGCTAGGGGTTTCAGTCCACACTAGGCCCCCTAACCCAGGGTTCCAGTGCCAGGAAGAGAAGTTCCCATAACTTCTGGCTGTAAAAACCAGTGCAGATTGAGGCTGAGGGAGGCTGACGCTTCTGGAGTCCCAGGCAGCTCCTCCTAAAGGGCCTGCACACAGACTTACTTGGACTCAGTCCCTTCGAGTCCCAGCACTGGGAGAAGCAGTTCAAAGGTACCAGGGACATGCGGGGAGGAAATGAACTGTCTGGCATCAGGGTGAGAGCTGGAGGGGCAGCTTTCTCCCAGACAGAAGTGCTGGTGGAGGCCACTGTTCCTTTTCTAAGTCCTTTCTCCACAAAGCCAGCAGAGGGGGTGTCATATCTGAGTCTCCATCAACCTGGCTATCACTGTTTACCCTGCCCTGAGACCCTGCCCCACCAACCTGTGGGCCTACCCAAGCTGTTTTCAGTGGTTTTTCTGTACAAATGGTCTGTTTTGGCTCATGCTTCAGACTTTCCTAAAATCTCTCAAACAAACAGCATCTGGTGGCCCCAGGCTTGACACTAGTGGCAGCTGGCTTTGTTTTGTAGCTTGGCCACTCCTGGGTATCTCCAAGCCCAGCACAAGTAGCAGCCATCTGCAGATCGCTTTGAAGCTCATGCCAGGTGGCCCTGGGCAGAACACAGGTAATGGCTGACCTTGGCCTACACCTCCTGGGATGCTCCAGAGCCAGTGTACCCAGTGGACAGCTTCAGACCACATTGAAGCACCACCACCCAACCATCTCCACAAGTGACACACTGAAGTTCAGACTTAGTGGGCATCAGAGCCCTGCTGAAATAAGTCCAATTTCGTGGGGTGGGCCCCTGATCTACTGCAGCCAGTCGTTTCAGCCTGTTGGCCTGGGGGTAAATATCTCCTATTGACATGCCAAAAGTAATCAAGGCTCAACTACAACTGGAAGGTATACACATCCCACATTGGGGGGGGGGGGCACACTTGGAATGCCCAGCTTAGGTGAATGGGGAGGCTGTGCCACTGGACCCTACAGGACACCTACTGCTGTAGGCCACTCTACCAAGCCCTGGAGACATAGTAGTTGTACTTAATATGTAGAAACAAACACAGGGAGGCTGCCAAATTGAGGAGACAAAGAAACATGTCCCAAATGAAAGAAAAAAACAAAACTGCAGGAAAAGAACTAAACAAAATGGAGATAAGCAATGTACTCGATGCAGAGTTTGAATCACTGGCTATAATAATGCTCAATGAACTTAGGGGAAGAGTAGACAAACTTAGAGAACTTCAACAGCATTAAAAAGGACATGGAAACCATAAAAAAGAACTAGTTAGAAATGAAGGATATACTAACTGAAATGAAAAATAATTTATAGGGAATCAACAGTAGAGTAGATGAAGCTAAGAATCAAAACAGTGATTTGGAATATAAGGAAGCAAAAAAACCCCACTCATTCAGAACAGCAAAAAGAAAAAAGAATTTTAAAAATGAGGATAGTATAAGATGCCCCTGGGACAACTTCAAATATTACAACAATTGCATCATGGGGGTGCCAGAAGGAGAAGAGAGAGAGCAATAAATTGAAAACCTATTTGAAAAAATAATGACATAAAACTTCTCTAACCTGGTGAAGGAAATAGACATACAAGTCCAGGAAACACATCCCAAACAAGATGTACCCAAAGAGGCCCACACCAAGACACATCATAATTAAAATGCCAAAAGTTAAAGACAAAGAGTCTTAAAAGCAGCAAGAGAAAAGCAGTCAGTTGCTTACAAGGGAGCTCCCATTAGACTGTCAGCTGATTTCACAATAGAAAATTTTCAGGCCAGAAGGGACTGGCAAGAAATATTCAATGTTATAAAAAGTAAGGACCCACAACCAAGGTTACGCTATCCAGCAAAGCTATCATTTAGAATCATAGAACATATAAAGAGTTTCCCAGACAAGAAAAAGCTAAAGGAGTTCATCACCACCAAACAAGTATTATATGAAATGTTAAAAGGTCTTCTTTAAGAAGAAGAAAAAGATAAAAAAAAATATGAACAATAAAATGGCAAAGATACATATCTGTCAACAATCAAATCTAAAAAACAGAATAAACAAACACACAGAACAGAAACAGACTCATAGATACAGAGAACATTTTGATGGTTGCTAGATGGGAGCTGAGTTGGGAGGATGGGTGAAAAGGGAGAATGATTAAGAAGTACAAGTTGGCAGTTACAGAATAGTCATGGGGATGTAAAGTACAGCATAGGGAATATAGTCAATAATATCCTAATAATTGTGTATGGTATCAGATGGATATGAGATTTATCAAGATGATCACTTAGTAATAAGTTATATAATGTTTAATCACCGGGGTGTACACTGGAAACTAATATAAGATTATATGTCAACTGTAATTGAAAAATAAAAATTATTTTAAAAAATCCTAGTCTACAATTTTATATAACACAGAGGATCAGATTGTCAAATCAGAATCACATGAATCAGAGATCTTGCCCAGTGTCAAGCTTCACTAATAATTTCAAGAATAGGCAATCAAGAAGCAGGTCTGAGACATGGAGTGTGGCTCCTGCTGTGTGAGGTGACTTCACATGACCTCATGGCTGACCTCTTCTGGGCCAGAGAGTTACATGTCTATCACAGAAAGGAATTACCTGAGAGCCATCCTCAACTATATGGTTTTTCTTCTTTGACTTACTAATATGCAAAATATTTGAGTAAATTCCTAATGATTGAACTATCTTTGCTTTGTGATAGTATTTATCATTTCTAGGTGTTTTGAATTTTTGAATTAAAAAATATTCCTGGATAGTCCAGCTGGTGTGGCTCAGTGGACTAAGAGTCATCCCAGGGACTGAGAGGTCCCAGTTTGATTCCTGGTCAGGGCACATACTTGGGTTGCGGGCTTGATCCCCAGTAGGAGGCGTGCAGGAGGCAGCTGATTGATGTTTCTCTCTCATATCAACGTTTCCCTCTCTCTCCCTAAAAAAAAAAAAAAAATCAATAAAAACATATTTTTAAAAAATTCCTGGATATATAGTAAAAAAAAGAAAGAACGTGTCAGAATGCCCTTCCTTTTTAAGACTGAAAAATAAATCATATTCCATTGAATGTATACACCACTTTGTTTACACATTCATCTGTTGATGAACACTTGAGTCATTTCTACCTTTGACAATTGGGAATAATGCTGTTATCCACATGTGTGTACAAATATCTCTTCAAGACCCCGTTTTTATTCTTTTGAGCATATACCCAGAAGTGAAATTGCTGGATCATAAAGTAATTTTCTTTAATTTTTCGAGGAACTGACATACTGTTTTCTGCAATTGTTGTACCACTTTATATTCCCAAGAGCAATGCACACGGGTTACAATTTCTCCACATTCACACAACCACTTGTTGCTTTCTGGAGTTTTTGCTTGTTTTGATAATAGCCATCCTAATGGGTTATGAAATGCCATCTCACTTTGGCTTTAATTTGCATTTAAAAAAAATGATTAGTGATGTTGAGCATCTTTTCATGTGTAAAAAGCACTGGCCATTTGAGATCATCTTTGTAGAAATGTCTATTCAAGGCTTTTTCCCATTTTTTAATTAGATTTTTTATGTATTGTTGCTGAATTGTAGGAGTTCTTTACATAGTCTGGATATTAGCTCCTTGTCAGATATATGATTTGCAAATATTTTCTTCTATTCAGTGGGCTGCCTTTTCTCTCTGTTGATAGTGTCCTTTGATGTACAAAAATTTATAGTTTTGACAAAGTCCAGTTTTTCTATTTTTTCTTTTGGTGCCTGTGCTCTTGGTGTCATATTCAAGAAATCATTGTCAAATATAATATGAAGCTTTTTCTCTATGTATCTCACCTGAGGATATTTTTCTATTTATCTTCAGATAGAGTGGGAAAGAGAGAGAGAAAGGGAGAGAGAGAAACATCGATGTGAGAGAGACACATCAACTGGTTGCCTCCCGCATGATCCTGACCAGGGCCAGGGATGAACCGCAACTGAGGTACGTGCCCTTGACCAGAATAGAACCCATGACTCATTGGTCTGCGGGCCGATGCTCTAATCCACTGAGCCAAACTGGCCAGGGTTCTCTATGTATTCTTTTAAGAGTTTTAGTTCTTTACATTTTAGTTCTTATTTTTTATACTTAGGTCTTTGATCCGTTTTGAGTTAGTTTTTGTGATATGGTGTAAGGTAGGGCTCCAAATGCATTTTTTGCATATGGATATCTAGTTTTCACAACACCATTTGTTGAAAAGACTGTCTTTTCTCCACTGAATGTTCTTGGCGCCATTGCGAATAATCATTTGACCATACAAGTCTTTATTTTTGAGCTCTCTATTCTATTCCATTGGTCTATCTGTCTTTCTTTAAAAAATTTTTTTTCTTTATTGATGTTAGAGAGAGAGAGGAAGGGAAAGGGAGAGATAGAAACATCGATGAGAAAGAACATCAACTGGCCACCTCCTGCATGCCTCCCACTGGGGATCGGGCCCACAACCTGGGCATGTGCCCTGACGAGGAATAGAACCAGCAACCTCCTGATGCATGGATTGATGCTCAACCACTGAACCATACTGGCCAGGCTATCTGTCTTTCTTTATGCCAGTACCACACTAGCTTTGCAGCAGGTTTTGAAATCAGACTTACAACTTTGTTCTTCTTTTTCAAGATTGTTTTTGGCTATTTGGGATCCCTTGGAATTTCATATAAATTTTAGGATGAATTTTTCTATTTCTGGAAAAAAATCATTGGGATTTTGATAGGGATTGCATTGAAACTATTCATCGCTTTGGTTAGTATTAACATCTTAACAATATTTGGTCTTCCTGTCCATCAATATGGTTTGTCTTCCCATTTTTTTGTGTCTTCTTTAATTTCTTTCAGCAATGTTTTCTAATTTTCAGTATACAAGTCTTTTCCTCTTAGGTCAAGTTTACTCCTAGGTATTTTATTCTTTTTGATGCTATTGTAAATGATATTTTCTTAATTTCCTTTAGATTGTTCATTGTTGCTGTGTAGAAATGCCATGGATTTTTTTGTACATGGGCTTTGTATTCTAAAAATTTGCCAAATTTGTTTATTAGTTGTGTGTTTGTGTGTATGTGTACTTGTGGAATCTTTATGGTTTTTAGCCATAAAATCATATCATCTGTGTATAGAGATAATTTTACTTCTTCCTTTCTAATTTGGATGGTCCCCCCCCCCTTTTTTGGGGGCGTCTAACAGCTCTGGCTGGAACTTCCAGTACTAAACAACACTGTGTTGAATAGATGTGGCAAAAGTGAACATCCTTGGTTCCTGATCTTTGAGGAAAAGTTTCAGTCTTTCACCATTGAGTATGATGCTACGGTTGACTATGATGTGGGTTTTTCACATATGGCCTTTATTGTGTTGAAATAGTTTCCTTCTATTTCTAGTTTGCTGAGTATTGTTATCATGAAAGTGTGTTAAATTTTGTCAGTGCTTTTTCCGCATCAACTAATATATCATATGTTTTTTTCCCTTTCATGCTGTTAATGTGGTATTTTATATTAAATGATTTTTTTTTTTTGTATGTTGAACAATCCTTGTATTCTAGGAATAAATCCCACTTGGTCATGGTATAATCCTTTTAGTATATGATGTAATTCTGTTTGCTAATATTATGTTGAGGATTTTTGTGTCAATAGTCATCAGGGATATTGGTCTGTAGGTGTGTTTTTTTTCTTATAGGGTCTTTGTCTGACTTTGATCAGGGTATTGCTGGCTTCATAGAATGAATTAGAAAGTGGTCCCTCCTCTTCAATTTTTTGGAAAAGTTTAAGAAGGAGTTAATTCTTTCCATGTTTGGTAGAATTCAGTAGTGATGCCATCTGGCCCAAGGCTCTTTTTGTTGTTGTTGGGAGGTTTTTGTTTACTGACTAATCCCCTTAGTTTTATAGGTCTATTCAGATTTTTTACTTCTTCATAATTCAGTCTTGATGAAAAGGAGGTACTTTGATAACATCACTGAAGTATGGTAATTATAGGCACCTATAGAGCACTATCAATAGACTAGGCATGGTGCTAAGTGCTTTACATGGATTAGCTCATCTGATCCTTCTAGTCCTGTTTAATGTTATTTCCTAATAATACCAATCAATGCTCTGCTCAAAACCCTCTGATGGTTCCCCAAGTCAGCCTTCATAGTAGCCCACCGGTTCTATACAAACTATCCCCCAGTATCTGTCTGAATTTACCACCTACTGTTATAACTGATGGGGAAACTAGGACTCAGGGGAATTGCATATCTGATCCATTTCCACTCTAAGGGTAACCATTCCAGCAGATGGAGAAGCTAAAGTCTTCAAAATATGACTTCCTTGGGCAGTAGAGAACTCATTCTACCAATAATTAAATAGCTGCTTATTCAACTTTCCTTGTCAAGGTTCCATGCCCATCCTTCCTCTTTTCTTGGCACAGTCTTTGTTAAAACCTAGAGTAGCTTAATTAATTGGGTTTCAGCTTCCTTGTTTAGAATAATATTTCAGCCATGCTCTCTTGAAGCTATATCAAGGCCATGTTAATTAGAATCTGGTGGACAGATTCCTGGATACCTATTAACAGACAAGTTTTTGGAGGTGTTCACCACTATAGGCAACTGATCTTTCAAAAAATTGATTTTAATATTACATGTTTATAGTTGTCTTGAAGTCAAGCCTTGGGAGTGTCTGTAGAGGGCAGTGCTGCTTAGAAGCATATTGTAAACTTTTGTGTAAACATCTATCACCCTTCATCTGAACCTAACTCTGCATCATCCTTATTTAAGCATTACTGGGGGCAACTCTGCTGGGCTGCATTTCTATTTTATAGTACAAACCAGTTTTCCTGCATTTATTTAGAATTAAATCCTTTCTTCATTTTTCTATGGGCCCCAGTACAAGAGAAAAGAATTCTAGGCTACTTATAAAAACAAATTATAAAGAAAGCTCTCTGCTAGACAAATAACTTGACATAATTTTTAATAGAAAGCAATTTATAGTCCTATGCAATTAAATGTCAGTTTTCTAGTTCATTTTCATGCTCCTGAGCAAAATCATGAACTGCTCCCACCCTGAACAAGGAAGATATCTTAATGAGCTGGTGGGAATCCCATTCCATTCCTTTTAAGCACTGATAATTTCTTATGCTTGGTTTCTACTTTCAAAAGATGTTAAACATAGTGGCATGATAGTGCATGATATACCCAGTGTACTCAGACAAGAATTTTCCAAGCTAGATATTCAGTTGCATCCCAACTGGAAAAGAAAGAGAGAGCTTCTTGGTTTCTCTTAGAATAAACTAAAGTAAATAGTCCTCCTAAAACCATGAACATTTACATTGTACAGCTTTGACTATTGGAGACCATCCATTAATAACTGCAAAGAATGGCAAAAATGCCAAATTTTCAGACCATTTAGAGCTGATGGGCACATACATTCCAAACTAAGAAATAAGAGTTGAGTTTATAATATCATTGAACTTTAAAGCATCATTTTTAAGTGAGGTAACTCCTGCATTTTTAATTCAGATAAGAATGATAAATATTTTCTAAGTAGGTGTTGATATGTGGTAAGGAGAAAGGTATAAAGGAAGATGTCAGACCAGTTTTGAGCAGCACATCAGAGAGAATCTGAGAATCTGCCCATGACCTAGTTGATCCTTTGCCCTCATTTTCACAGGTGGCTAATAAAAGAGCAAGGTTTACTTTGTACATAGCAATGTTTAACCAAAGCACCACCAAGAATATTCCAATTCATTGACAAGACCCATTTCCCCCAAATACCTGCATCTGTAGAATTGGAATTTCCATCCTCTTGATTATGTAATATGCAGTGTACTCTAGTTAAAAAAACAAACAAACAAACAAACACCACCAATATTCTACTCACTGGGTATGCTGGAAATTTTAAAATTTCTTATGCTCTGGGCACCGCAAGGGCTACTTGAATGAATGTGCTATATCAATCATGGAAAATTAGAAATTCCTTTTTCAGCCAAGGACATGTGTTAACCTGATCTAAATTGCCTTAGGTTTTGCACTCACAGTTCCTCTTTTCCAAAGAAAATAGAGCTCACCAAGTTAACTTTTTCCAATATGAGGTTGACATACTTGGTTTTGTAATTCCATACCAGGAGAGGTGAGAGTTTGGAAATCTGAGGCAGTTAGAAGAAGGGGGAGTCTCCATAAAAGGTATAGGAACTGCTGTGGGAAGTACTTATGACTTTGTTGTGGGAAGCTGGTTTGTGGGTATCCCACATTCAGTTAAAAGGAAAATGACAACTCTGGCAACTATTAGAATCTAAACACATAGGCATGACTTGGTTGTCCATAGAAAACAAGAACCTTCCCCTCAAACGAGCCATCTGCTTTAGGAGAGTCAGTTTCTGTAACTTAAAACATCAAATCTCAAAAGAGATAGCTCACATTATTTATGACTAATACTAATTAATGTACAGTAATTGTAAAATAATAAACTGACATTAAAAACTTAAATATTTTATTTTTATATAAAACCATGCATAGCCTTAAAAAAATTAAAATGTAATATAAGTACACTTGTAATTAGAGCTAATTCAAAGTTATCCTTTTTTAAAAAGTCACGGTGATATATGATCAAGTAATCTTCACCAAATGCACCAAGAATACACAATAGGGAAAAGATAGTTTCTTCAATAAATGGTGTTGGAAAAACTGGATATCCACATGTAAAAGAATAAAATTGGACCCTTACCTTATGCTGTATGCAAAACCAATTCAAAATGGATTAAAGACCTAAAACCTTAAATCTCTTAGAAGAAAACATAGGGAGAAAGCTCTTTGACATTAGTCTTGGCAATGAATTTTTGGATTTGACCTCAAAAGCACAGGCAATAAAAGCAAAAATGAACAAGTGGAACTATATAAAACTAAAAAGCTTCTACACAGAAAAGAAAACTATCAAAATTAAAAGGCAACCTAAAAATTGGGAGAAAATATTTGCGAACCATGTATCTCATGAGGGCTAATATCTAAAACATGTAAGTCACTCATCCTACTCAATAGCATTAAAGAATAACCCAATTAAAATATGGACAAAGAACCTTGTATAGACATTTCCCCAAAGAAGACATACAAATTCCCTAATTCTGTATGCCAGAGAAGTTCCCCAACTTCTGTCCTTTTACATAATAGCCACTTGTATGAATATGATGTATAGGAATGTGACAATATTCTAATGGCAAAACCAGCAAACCTGCAAACCTTATAGTCACAGGGGGAGAAGGAGCCCTCTCTCTTTTTTTTATCCTCACCCAAGGACATTTTTGCATTTATCTTCAGATAGAGCAGGAGGGAGAGAGGGGGGAAGAGAGAGAGAGAAACATTGATGTGAGAGAGACACATCGACTGGTTGCCACCCACATGACCCCAACCAGGGCTGGGGACAAACTGCAACCGAGGTACATACCTTTAGCAGGAACCGAACCTGGGACTCTCTGGTCCACGGGCCAACGCTCTAACCACTGAGCCAAACTGGTCAGGGCAGGAGCCCTCTCTTAAAAGTGGGTCAAGGATCAACTGAAACTCAAGACCCAGGATACTGCTATAAAGGAGTTGGACTTCTGAACTTGCCACATTCTTACACTTCATTTTGCAAGGGCAAAAATGCTGGTCAGTCATGTACTCGAATACCATTCATTTCACAAGTGAAAAATGATTTCCAAAATCTCTTATGCTAATTAGTGAATATTCTGGTTCAGATTTAGAGCTAACCTCATTTGAAACATTTGCTGTAGCCACCTCTGAATGCAAACACCCGATTAGGGTCCTTCCCACTAACTAACCACCTCTGAGCATTAACTCCAAAACTCTTTTGCTCTCAAGAAGAAACACAGAAAAAATATGCTTGAATTTGGTCTTCGAACATTGTTGGGTGAGGATGGGATGCTTGGCACCTCTGTGGCCATCCTGTAAGTGTGAGAGGACAAGCATGTATGAGAGCAAACAGTCTAGAGATGGCAGAACAGGAAGGCAGGAAAGCACTTGGGTCCTTCAAGATGCCATGGAGCCATTTCAAGTGCAACTAACTGTCCTCAAGGTATAGATACTCAAAGTGTGTATATTGAAGTATTTAAAAATAATTATAAACTGTTTCAACAAGGGTGATCAAAACCAACTACCCCTGGAAAACCTTCAGGTGGTATCACAGCCATTTCAAATCCAGTATGTTCAGAAATGAACTCTCCCCCAAGCCTCGATCTATCACTTAGGATGCTTTTAGCTGCAAGAAACAGAAAACCTTAAAGTTAGAGCATATGGAAATGGATCATCTCACTTAAAAATAAGCCCTGTGGTAGGGTGGCTTTAGGATTGATGGATTAAGCAGTTGAGTGAAGCCACTGAGCATCTACATTTTTCCATCTCTCTGCTCAGTCATCTACAACATTGGCTTTGTCCTGCCAGTGATTTCCTTCGTGGTTATGGAACAGCTACCAGTAGTGGGTGGGCCACATGCTTCTCTACCCCCTCCACACTTTGGACAATTCCTTCTCTGTCACTCTTTTTTGACATTATCACCAGCACCCAGTTCCAGGTTGGTGCCCGCTCCTGGGCTCCCCTGGCACTTGGTGTTCACCTCAATTAAAGCACTTATTAAACTGCATCTGTTTGTTTATGTGTCTGACTCTTCCACTGGACTTTGAAGACCTTGAGGGCAGGGCCTGTGTGTGTGTGTGTGTGTGTGTGTGTGTGTGTGTATTATCTATTATGAGTAGTACCTAGAACAATGCCTGGCACTCAATAAATGTTTATTAGATAAACATTAGATAAATTAAAAGATTAATCAATAACATCAACAATCAGGAAAGAAGTTTATGAGCCTTCATATATTCTTATCATATAATCTTTGTTTAGTATTCTCAATGTCTTTGTGTTCTGCTCATTATTTTAGAAATGGATGGAAATAATTTAAGACCACACTAGGGAGTAGGGGCCAAGATAATTTTTCCCCTTGAAGAATGAACTGTTTATTACTCAGGTTTGAGACAAAAGAGCCAGAAACATTTATTTTGAAGTGAACTCAGCCAGAGGAAGCAGTTTCCTTTCAACTGTCCTTCTAGTCCATTTTCTGGACCCCTCAGTGAATTTCCCACATGGCAAAGAACCAAGCTCTTCATGCTTTCGTTTTCCTATTTGCAAAATGGGGATAATGAGAGTTCTTATGATTCTAGTACTGTATTGGGGGGGGGGGGAGAAGACTATCCAGAACTTTAAGCATTACAGAAGAAAATATAGAATATTAATATCACAAATAATACCATTCAAATGGGAGAAAACAAAGGCATGCGTTTATCTCATTACTTTAATAGCACGTAAAAAGTATATGGATAATATAGTTCACATTAATAAAACACCTAGCTACATTAAAGACACTGCCAAAAATGGTTTAATTTATTTAATTTTTCACAATTTGGATTTACAAAGCTTTTTCTTGAAAATAATTATTTTTACTGATTTTCAGAGAACTCAATATCTAAAAGACGTTGTTTGTTAATCTGATTTAAGTTTGAAGCATACGATTTTGCACTTAATGGCTTACTTTCTAAATCTGAGATAAAAGTCAATGATTTATACATTATTATTAAGTTAGAGGGTGTTAAAGAAGTAATTTGATTTAATTTAGAACAGGCTATTTCTTCTTTGCTTTCAGTAATTAGTGTGAAGTCTAACTTTGAAGCTTTAAAGTCTTCATTCACTCTTCAGTTCAGCAAATTTTAACAGGGGCCTGACATGTGCTGTGACAGGTAGTGGGCATGCCACGAAGAACAAAGCACTAGTTTTACCTTTGAATTGCTTGCCATTAACACAGAAGTCAGGCAACTCAACAGCTGCAAAATGATATAACAATTGCCAAAATGACACTAACATTTATCTTGTTTCTATTGCTTAGTGTTAAAAGCATTTATGTAATTATATACACTTTTTTCTTTCTCATCCAAGGACATTTCCATAAACCCTAACTGATCATATATGTTTTTCATAATCAAAATCTCAAATTTTCCCCATTTTGCTATCTCCTAACCCCCTACTTCCATGCGGTCCTTTATTATTCTTGACTCCTTTTCTCCTGTCTCATACTTACACGTCAGCATTTCTGCTGCCACAGAGAGTTTCTATCTCCAAGGTCACTCATTCATCCATCCATCCATCTATCTATTCATTCAGCTTTCAACTGTTGTGCCAGGGACTCATTTAGTTCTGGAAAGAACAAAATGAATGATACTTATTTCCTTCTCCTGAGGAGCTTGCAGTCTGGCCAACAGAAACAGAAATATCCATAAGAGCATGGGTGCCATGATAGAAGTATGGAGTACTAAGAAGGTAGGCAGTGAATCAACACTGCACAAGAGCAGGGTCTCAAAGCTAAGAAGGTGTTCACCCAGTGAGCAAGGCTGAGAAAGGCATTTTCAGCAGCAAGTGGTTAAGAACCTAACTCCAATTGGCTTAAATAGGAAGGACAGGTCGTATCTCACATAACTAGAAGTCCAGAGGTTGGTTGCCTTCAGAGTTGCTGAAAGAAGCAAAGAGACAAATCATGAAAAGATAAGAGAGAATATTGTTTTTCCTTTATCTAGAGACATTATCAAGAAGAGACTCTGCTTGTTTTAAGAGATCCTCAAATATTTTCTTTGTTTGCTGGAGATTTCCCCGCCATGGTTTTCTCTACATGACATGGCAGCTTTGAAGTCTTATTCACACACCACCATCTCCCTGTAGAAGTCATTGGGCAGTGGTTTCTTTCATCCAAAGGATTTTCCTCTCAATTTCTTCATTTTCATCAGGGAAATTTTGGATTTGCCCCATCTGGCTCATTGAATAGTATATCAGAGTTCTCTAGAGAAACAGAACCAATAGGAGTGTGTGTGTGTGTGTGTGTGTGTGCGTGTGTGTGTGTGTGTGTCTATATATTTAAACATCTTTCTATCTCTTTAGTATCTAACTATTTATATACCTACCTATTGAGAAATTTTAAGGAATTGTTTCATGAAGTTGTGGGGACCTGCAAGTCTGAAACCCACAGGATAGGCCAGCAGGTGGATACTCAGGCAGGACTTGCTGCAGTCTTGTGGAAGAATGCCTTTTCTTTGGAAAACTTCAGTCTTTGCTCTTAGGCCTTTAATTGATTGGATGAGGCTTGCCCACATTATTGAGGATAATCTTTACTCAAAGTCATCCGATTATAGGTGTTAACCACATCTATAAAATACCTTCACAGCAACACCTAGATTAGTGTTTGATTAGATGCCTGGTTATCATAGCATAGCCAGGTTGACACATATGATGATCACAGAGTTTGATGAAGAGAAAAGTATCATGGATTTTGGGTCAGAAGACCTGGGCTTTAGTCCCAATTCTTGCTAAGTGGAACTTGAACACATCACACAAACTTTTAGAGCGTGATTTTTCTCTTCTGGAAATTTGAGAATGGAGCATAGACAAGAAGTTTCTAAGGCAGTGATGTCTCATTCGGCTCTAAAATCCTTAGAACCTTCCAAGGTCACTCAATGTCCTGAATGTCTTCCCCCTCATCTTAAAAGTACTCCTTGGTTATGGATTTTGTGATTCTTACTACAAGGGATCTGCAGTGAGTGTAAAGGTGTTCTCTGGGGAACAATGGATTCTCTGAGGAAAAAGGAATTGATGGAGTGATTCCTGGAGAGAGTAGTTAAAATAGAATTGGTTGGAATGATTTAGATTGAGGAAGATGCTAAAGCATTGTGACTACAGAACCTTTGCTTTGGGGATCTCTGAGTTCCTTTTATTCCATTGCTGGTAGCTTTACTCTGCTGGAATCAACTATGGCCTATTGCTTAGTATGACTTGTTCTTGCTCAAGAGAGATTTCCCTAGGACCACTGAATCATTTTGAGCTTAATTTAGACCATGGTCAGTGTTAAATAGTCCTTAGAAGTGTCAAGTAACCAAACTTATACATTTGCTGACTTGGTTCAAATGGTTAGTTTCCAAGTTTCTATACCTTTAAAATCTACTTTCCTCTGACAGTGAAAGTGTTGGCAAATAAATTAAACTGTCATAAAATAAGTCTTAACTCAGACCCTGGTCCTGGCCCTGGCCCTGGCAAGCAGAGGTGACCTCAGCCCTGTTTACTCACTACATTGTGTCCTTAGGAATCTAATCCAAGCTTTGGTGTTAAGTATTTTTTAATTTTCTCCAGATTTGTATTTCATCTTTGACTGAATAACTTTAAAAGGAAAGAAGTTCATAATTTTCAGTATATAATGGATTGCTTCAAGAAAAATGAAATGATCCATATGGCTGCAGATGCATAGATGTACTGTACCTGGCAAAGTACACTGCACCTTTGTTGAGGAAACCACAACTCAAACAAGTGAGGGAAGTAAAGCTTTTATTCCTGAAAAGTCCAGAGTCAGGACAGGGTTTACAGTGGCTTGATACAGGAGCTCAGAGATGGCACCAAAGACCAGCTCTTTCCATGTGGCTTCTCTGCTGTTCACAGTGTCACTTTCTTTTTTTAAAAGGTAGACTCCCTTCATAGTCACTACATGGTGTCAGTACTTCTTAGGACTTTCACATCCTTGTTCAGTCAGAGGAGAAAGATCAGCAAGGAGAGAGAACATTCTTTTCCAGCCATAAAAAAAAACTTGAACTTTCTCTTATTGTCCTGATGTCCAAGGAGATGGAACTATACTGCTTGTCTAGGCAAGGCAGATCCTATCTCTGGAGCTGAACTCAAGGCCATCCTACCCATAGTGCTTTGGTGTTTATTGGAGAAGGGGCACAATGGCTTCACAGGAGGCTCAATGACCCATACATATATATTTCAGAAATTACTTGAATTAAAAAAAAATTTTTTGATATGAAAAAATTTTTAGTTAATTTCAAGGTAAAAAATTTTAAGCCATTTTATATGGGGAAAGGGATGCTGAAAATTTGGAAAACATTCACAAAATATTCTCTTTGGTTATCAAAATGGAAAAGTAAGCATATTTTTTCCTTCTTTGAAAAGCAGTAAAACTTCTCCTTGTCATTAAAGACTAAATGTAAAATAAAAAGTCAGAATAAACAAACAAACAAAAAAATCAGTCATTTAAGTATTCAATTTCTTTCCTCTCATTTTCCTTCCACTTATTCACAAATAGTAAATATAACATGGATACAAGGAAAACTAAAAAAGAATTCTAGTTTACCATTAACTAAGTGTTAAATAATTACAATGGCTCTCTACAGTAAATCTAGAAGTTCCTTCTATAAGCAGTGTATTTTGCCCAAGCATCAACAAGTCTGAGGAAGCCTTTTGCATGATTAAGGTGTGGAGAACAGGAAGGAGAACTTATTTTTTAGTCTGATCTTCAGTATAATGGCACTTTCTACTCCCATTTTGAACTTCTAGTTTCTGTTGCCATCTGGTTAGGAGTGAATAGTAGAATTTGGTTTGTCAGGAAAAGGGTGGTCATAAAAACTTAGTATAGAACTGTCAGAGACTACCAACCAGCTGGCAGGCAGAGATGGGTCTCTGGATGATTTGAACCTTGGACCTGGCTTGCGGTTATTGGGTTTCATGGCTCTGGGGACTGAGCTGTGAAGGCAGCTACCTAGGTCTCTGTGCTGAGTCATTAACTTATGCTGCAGAAACCATCTTTCTCAGGCAGAGTTTTCCTCTCAAAGCAGCTTTAGCCCAGGGGAAAGCAATTGCCCTACCCACTGGAAGTCCTCTCACCCTTCTCGCCAAGTGGGTGTGAAGGGAAGCTTATGTACAGCTGAGGACTACAATCTGAGGCTCATTAAGTGACTGAGACTAACAGTCAGCCTGTAGGCATAGGTGGATCTCTGAGATATTTGAATATTTGTTTGGCCTGAGACTCTACCCAGCAGAGTAAGACCAGACATTGGTGTTCATCTTGATCCCTTCCATAAACATCCAAACCCAGCAGAGAGAGCCACAATCTGCTGAACATTGATATTCACGGGGAGATTTTGGCAGGCTCCAAACTCTGGTAAACAGCCAAAATGGTGAAACAAAGAAACAAATCCCAAATGAAAGAACAAGAAAATTCTCCAGAAGAAGGGCTAAATGAAATGGAGATAAGCAGGTTATTAGAAAGATTTTCAGTGTAATGATTATAAGGATGCTTAACAGCATGAGAAAAGATATAGAAATAATGAGAAACGACCAACTGGAAATCAAGAATGACATAGCAGAAATAAAGAACACATTGGAAGGACTAACCAGCAGCTTAGAGGAAGCCAACGATTGAATCAGTGAATTAGATGACAAGGTAGAAAAAAATCACTCAATCATCAGAGAACCAAAAAGAAAAAACAAGAGAACAGTTTAAGAAACCTGTGGGACAATATGGAATGTAACAACATCCTCATAGGAGTACCAGAAGAAGAATAAAGTGAGCAAGGGATAGAGAATCTGTTTGAAGAAATAGTGGCAGAAAACTTCCCTAACTTGGTGAAGGCAAAAGGCATACAAGTTCAGGAAGCACAGAGAGTACCAAGCAAGAAGAACCCAAAGAGGCCCATACCAAGATACATCATAATTAAAATGCCAAAAATTAAAGACAAAGAGAGAATCTTAAAGGCAGCAAGAGAAAAGCAACAGGTTACCTACAAAGGAGCTCCCATAAGGCTGTCAGCTGGAAACCAAGGCTATCCAGCAAGGCTATCATTCAAAATAGAAGGTGAAATAAAGAGCTTCCCAGACAAAAACAAAACAAAAACTAAAGGAATGTATCACCACCAAACCAATTATGCCAGAAATGTTAAAGGGACTGCTGTAATAAGCAGAAGAAATATAGAGAGAAACATGGGCATAATAAATAAAAATGGCAATAAATAAGTATATATCAATAATAACCTTAAATGTAAATGGATTAAATGCTCCAATCAAAAGACACAGAGTAGCTGAATGGATAAAAAAGCATGACCCATATATATGCTGTCTCAAGTAGACCCACCTCAGAACAAAAGACCCACACAAGTTGAAAATGAAGGGATGGAAAAAATTTTTCCAAGGAAATGGAAATTTTAAAAAACTTGGGGCCCGGCAGGTGTGGCTCAGTGGATTGAGCATCATCCCATGGACTGAGAGGTCCCAGTTTGATTCCTGGTCAGGGCACATGATCGAGTTGCAGGCTCAATCCCCAATAGGGGGCATGCAGGAGACAGCCAATTGATGTTTCTCTTTCACGTTGATGTCTCTCTCTCTCCGTTCCTCTCTCTCAAAAAAAATCAATAAAGACATATTTAAAAAAGAGAAAAAAGCTGGGGTAGCAATACTCATATCTGACAAAATAGACTACAAAACGAAGGCCATAACAAGAGACAGAGAAGGCACTACATAATATTAAAAGGATTGATCCAACAAAAGGATATAATCTTGGTAAACATATATGCACCCAATATAGGCACACCAAAATATATTTTAAAAACTTCTGGAGGACTTCAAGAGAGAAATTGACAGTAATACAATCATAGTAGGGGACTTCAACACCCACTGACATCACTGGATTGACCCTCTAGATAAAAAATTAACAAGGAAACAGAGACCCTAAATGATGCACTAGATCAGATGGATTTAATGGAATATTTACAGAGAATTACACCCTCAAACTGCAGAATACACATTCCTTCTCAAGTGCACACAGGACATCTCAAAGATACATCACATGTTAGGACATAAACTAAGTCTCTACAAGTTCAAGAATGTTGAAATCATATCAAACATCTTCTCAGATCACAATGGCATGAAACTAGAAATTATTCACAATAAAAACACTCAGAAACATTCAAACACATGGAGGCTAAATAGCATGTTA
Organism: Tadarida brasiliensis; assembly: GCA_030848825.1. NCBI lineage: Eukaryota > Metazoa > Chordata > Mammalia > Chiroptera > Molossidae > Tadarida > Tadarida brasiliensis. Next base: position 109,455,375 of record CM061257.1, on the reverse strand, counting down.
TTAAACAGTGAATGGGTTACCAATGAGATCAAGGAAGAAATAAAAAACTTCCTGGAAATCAGTGAAAATGAACACACAACAACATAAAATCCATGGGACACAGTGAAAGCAATCCTGTGAGGATAGTTCATAGCATTACAGGTTTACCTCAAGAAACAAGAAAATTTTCCAATAGACTATCTAACCCTACAATTTAAAGAACTAGAAAGTGAACCAAAAGAAAAACCTAGAGTAAGTAGAAGGAAAGAAATAATAAAGGTCAGAGAAGAAATAAATGACATAGAGACTAAAAATAAAATCCAAAAGATCAATGAAACCAAGAGCTAGTTCTTTGAAAAGATAAACAAGATTGATCAACCTTTAGCCAGACTCACAAAGAAACAATGAGAGAGGACCCAAATAAACAAAATTAGAAATGAAAGAGGGGAAGTAACAACTGACACCACAGAAATACAAAGGATTGTTAGAAAATACTATGAACAATTATACATCAACAAATTGGACAACCTAGAAAAATGGAAAAATTCCTAGAATCATATAGTTTTCCAAATCCCAATTAGGAAGAGTCATAAAATCTGAACAGACCAATAACAACTAAGGAAATTGAAGCAGTAATCAATAAACCCAGCAAACAAAAGTACTGGTCTGGGCAGCTTCACAGAAGAGTTTTACCAAACATTCAAAGAACTAACACCTATTCTCCTCAAACTATTCCAAAAAATCCATGAAGAAGGAAGACTTCTAAGCTCTTTTTTTATGAGGCTAGCATAATTCTAATTCCAAAACCAGATAAAGACACTACAAAGAAAGAAAATTACAGGCCAATATCCCTGATGAACATAGACACCGATCCTCAACAAAATATTAGCAAATGAGATCCAGCAATATATTTAAAAAATTATACAACACGACCAAGTGGGATTCATCCCAGGGATGCAAGGCTGGTAAATATTCGTAAATCAATAAATGTGATACACCATATAAACAAAGTGATAAAAATCACATGATCATATCAATAGATGCTGAACAGCATTTGACAAAATCCAGCACCCATTTCTGATAAAAACGTTCCACAACGTGGGAATAGAGGGATCATATCTCACCATAATAAAGGCCATATGTGAAAAACCTACAGCCAATATCATACTCAATGGGCAAAAACTAAAAGCACTTCCCTTAAGAACAGGAACAAAAAGGGATGTCCACTTTCGCCACTCTTATTCAACATAGTACTCACAGTGATCAGACAAGAAGAAAAAATAAAAGGCATCCAAATTGGAAAGGAGGAAGTGAAACTATCATTATTCACAGATGATATGATATTGTACATTGACAACTACAGCAGTGGAGTTGGCATGGAGCCCCTCCCCCAGCAGCAGCAACGTCCCAGGTGCAGAGCATCCTCACCCCCAATAGCCATAAAGGATTGGGACCTGAGAGCACCCCCTGGCAGCAGCAGCAGCAGCAGCAGCAGCAACAGCAGCAGCAGCAGCAGCAGCAGCAGCAGCAGTAGCAGTGTGAACCAGGAGCTGACACTTGCCCCCAGCAATGACTGATCAGGAGCTGAGCCCCACCAGGCAGCAGGGTTCCCCAACCGCACACCAGCAGGCCCTATGCACCCCAGCAGAATGCCAGAGGGACCCACAAACCCCAGAAGCATACCATGAACCCCAGCAGTGAACCAGTAGGACTCATAAATTCCAGTAGGGTACCAGCAGGACCCACGAACCCCAGCAGGATAGCAGCTGGACCCACACACCCCAGGAGCATACCAGAGGGACCCACGAACCCAGCAGGGTACCAGTGGAACCCATGCACCCCAACAGTCTACTAACGGAACCCAACACACCCCAACAACATACCAGCAGGACCCACACACCCCAGCAGGGCACCAGACAGACCTGCACACCCCAGGCAGCAGCAGCACATATCGGCAGCTAAGACCCATCCCCAGCAGCATCAGCAGAAGCTGATCAAGAGCAGTGCCCAAGCAGCAGCAAGTCTCGGGGAGCCGAGACCTGCATGACAGACCAATTCCAGGTGCCAGGTGTCAATCCTCCAGGACCCACAGCAGGCAAGAGGAGCCATACACCAAAACAGGGTGGGAGGCACAGCAGCCTTAGTTGATACACACCAACCTGCCTACACATTCCAACATCCCTCACCGGGCTTAGAACTACCAGATTGGTAAAATGGTGAGTCAAAGAAACAACACCCAAATGAAAAAAAGAGAGGAATCACCAGAAAAGGAACTACAGAAACTAGAAGAAAGCAACTTGTCAGATAAAGACTTCAAAGCAATGATTATAAGGGTGCTCAAACAATTTGGTGAGAACTACAAGCAACTTAATAAGAATTATGAAGAGCTCACTGGGAACTACTTCAGCTTAAAAAAAAAAAGAAGTAGAAGCTATGCATAAAAATCAAGAGGAAGTAAAGAATGACATAGCTGTTATGAAAAATACCTTTCTTCTAATCTTCAACAGTAGATTAGAAGAAACTGAAGACCGAATCAGTGACTTAGAAGACAAGGAAGAAAATAAACACCCAAATAGAGCAGCAAATGGGAAAAAAAAATTAAAAAGCAGGAGGAGAGTTTAAGGGAGCTGTGGGATAATACAAAATGTAATAACATTCGCATTATAGGTGTACCGGAAGGAGAAGAATCAGAGAAAGGAATAGAGAACTTGTTTGAAGAAATAATGACAGAAAACTTCCCTGAACTGGTGAGGGAAAAAGCCACACAAGTCCAGGAAACACAGAGAATCCCAAGCAAGATGAACCCCAAAAGACCCACAGCTAGACACATCATAATAAAAATGGCAAACATTAAAGACAAAGAAAGAATCTTAAAGGAAGCAAGAGAGAGACAGAAAGTTACCTACAAGAGGGCTCCCATTAGACTGACTGCTGATTTCTCAATAGAAACACTGCAGGCCAGAGGGAGTGGCATGAAGTGTACAAAGTAATGTAAGGCAAGGGTCTGAATCCAAGACGACTCTATACAGCAAGGCTATCATTAAAAATTGAAGGAGAAATAAAGAGCATCACAGACAAAAAAAGCTAAAGGAATTTACCACCACCAAACCAGCCCTGCAAGAAATGCTGAAGGGACTATTGTAAGAAGAAGAAGAAACAGGGAGAGAGAGAGAGAGAGAGAGAGAGAGAGAGAGAGAGAGAGAGAGAGAGAGAGAGAGGAACACAGGCATAAAATAAAAATTGCAACTAATAACTATCTATCAATAATAACCTTAAATGTAAATGGCTTAAATGCTCCAATCAAAAAACATAGGGTAGCTGATTGGATAAGAAAACACGACCCATATATACGCTGTCTACAAGAGACTCACCTCACAACAAAAGACTCACACAGGATGAAAGTGAAGGGATGGAAAAAATTTTTCCAAGCAAATGGAAATGAAAAGAAAGCTGGTGTAGCAATACTCATATCTGACAAGATAGACTTCAAAATGAGGGCCATAATAAGAGACAAAGAAGGTTACTACATAATATTAAAAGCATCAATCCAACAAGAGGATACAACCCTGGTAAACATAGAAGCACCAAATATGGGAGCACCAAAATATATTTTAAAACTTCTGGAAGACTTCAAGGGAGAGATCAATAGCAATACAATCTTAGTGGGTGATTTTAACACCCCACTTACAACACTGGATAGATCTTCCAGACAAAAACTTAACAAGGACATAGAGTCCTTAAATGATTACCTAGATCAGTTGGACTTAATTCATATTTACAGAACATTTTACCCCAAAGCTGCAAAATATATATTCTTCTCAAGTGCACATGGGACATTCTCAAAGATAGACGACATGTTAGCACACAAATCAAGTCTCTACAAATTCAAGAAAATTGAAATCACATCAAGCATCTTCTCGGACCACAATGGCATGAAACTAGAACTCAATTACAACAAAAACATTCAAACACTTGTTGGCTAAACAGCATGTTATTAAACAACGAATGGGTTACTAACAAGATCAAGGAAGAAATTAAAAATTTCCTGGAAACCAATGAAAATGAACACACAACAACACAAAATCTATGGGACGCAGCAAAAGCAGTCCTGAGAGGGAAGTTCATAGCACTACAGGCCTACCTCAAGAAACAAGAAAAATTCCTAATTGACTTTCTCACCCTACAACTTAAAGAACTAGAAAGTAAATTAAAAGAAAAACCCAGAGCTAGTAGGAGGAAGGAAATAGTAAAGGTCAGAGCAGAAATAAATGACAGAGAGACTAAAAAAAACAATTCAAAAGATCAATGAAACAAAAAGCTGGTTCTTTGAAAAGATAAACAAGATCGATGGACCTTTAGCCAGACTCACCAAGAAACAAAAAGAGAGGAACCAAATAAATAAAATCAGAAATGAAAAAGAAGTAAAAACTGACACCATAGAAATTCAAAGGATCATCGAAACATACTATGAACAATTCTATGCCAACAAATTGGACAACCTAAGAGAAATGGACAAATTTCTAGAAACACACAGCCTCCTAAAACTGAACCAGGAAGAAATAGAAAACTTGAACAGACCAATAACAACAAAGGAAATTGAAGATGTAATTAAGAAACTCCCAGCAAACAAAAAGCCCAGGCCCAGATGGCTTCATGGGGGAGTTTTAGAGAACTTGTTTGAAGAACATTCAAAGAAGATCTAATACCCATTCTCCTCAAACTATTCCAAAAATCCAAGAGGACGGAACACTTCCAAACTCATTTTATGAGGCCAGCACAATCCTAATTCCAAAACCAGATAAAGACACTACAAAGAAAGAAAACTACAGGCCAATATACCTGAAGAACACAGATGCCAAAATCCTTCACAAAATATTAGCAAATCGGATCCAGCAATACATTAAAAAAATTATTCATCATGACCAAGTGGGTTTCATCCCAGGCATGCAAGGATGGTATAATATTCGCAAATCAATAATTATGATACACCACATAAACAAAATGAAAGATAAAAACCATATGATCATATCAATAGATGCTGAAAAAGCATTCAACAAAATCCAGCACCCATTTCTGATAAAAACGCTCAGCAATGTGGGAATAGTGGGACCATATCTCGACATAATAAAGGCCATATATGAAAAACCTACAGCCAACATCATTCTCAATGGGCAAAAACTAAAAGCATTCCCCTTAAGAACAGGAACAAGACAGGGATGCCCACTTTCGCCACTCTTATTTAACATAGTACTGGAAGTCTTAGCCACAGCAATCAGACATGAAGAAAAAATAAAAGGGATCCAAATTGGAAAGGAGGAAGTGAAACTGTCATTATTTGCAAATGACATGATATTGTACATAGAAAACCCTAAAGACTCCATCAAAAATCTACTAGACTTAATAAATGAATTTGGCAAAGTAGCAGGATAAAAAATTAACATCAAGAAATTGATGGCATTCTTATACACCAATGATGAAATCACAGAAAGAGAAACTAAAAAAATAATCCCATTTACCATCGCAGCAAAAAAATTAAGATACCTAGGGATAAACTTAACCAAAGAAGTAAAGGACCTCTTCACAGAAAACTACAGGTCATTGAAAAAAGAAATAGAGGAAGATATAAAAAAGTGGAAACATATACCTTGTTCATGGATTGGAAGAATTAACATCATTAAAATGTCCTTACTACCCAAAGCAATCTATAGATTCAATGCAATCCCCATCAAAATACCACCGACATATTTCACAGAACTAGAACAAACACTCCAAAAGTTTATATGGAACCAAAAAAGACCCTGAATAGCTACAGCAATCTTGAAAAAGAAGAACAAAGTAAGAGGGATCACATTACCAGATTTCAGGTTATACTACAAAGCCACTGTAATCAAAACAGCCTGATAATGGCACAAGAACAGGCATACAGATCAATGGAACAGAATAGAGAACCCAGAAATTGACCCAAGACAATATGCTCAGTTAATATTTGACAAAGGTGGCAAGAGCATACAGTGGAGTCAAGACAGTCTCTTCAATAAATGGTGTTGGGAAAATTGGACAGTTACTTGCAAAAAAAATGAAGCTAGACCACCAACTTACACCACACACGAGAATAAACTCAAAATGGATAAAAGACTTAAATGTAATTTGTGAATCCATAAAAATTCTAGAAGAAAATGCAGGCAACAAAATTTCAGACATCATACGCAGCAGAATTTTCACTGATACAACACCTAAGGCAAGAGAAACAAAGGAAAAAATGAACACATGGGACTACATCAAACTAAAAAGCTTCTGCACAGCAAAAGAAACAACCATCAAAATGGAAAGGAATCCCACTATATGGGAGACCAAAATCACCAATGATGCATCAGATAAGGGGTTAATTTCCAAAATATATAGAGTGCCCATACAAGTCAACAAAAGGAAGACAAAGAAGCCAATTAAAAAATGGGCAGAGGACCTAAATAGACACCTCTCCAAACAGGACATACAAATGGCCAAGAGACCTATGACAAAATGCTCAGTGTCACTAATCATCAGAGAGATGCAAATTAAAACAATTATGAGGTATCACCTCACACCTGTCAGAATGGCTGCCATCAACAAATCATCAAACAACAAGTGCTGGCGAGGGTGTGGAGAAAAGAGGACTCTAGTACATTGCTGGTGGGAATGCAGACTGATGCAGCCACTGTGGAAAACACTATGGTGTTACCTCAAAAAGTTAAAAATTGAACTGCCATTTGACCCGGTAATCCCACTTGTAGGAATATACCCTAAGAAACCTGAAACACCAACCAGAAAGAATATATGTACCCCTATGTTCATAGCAGCACTATTTACAATAGCTAAGATCTGGAAACAACCCAAGTACCCATCAGTAGATGAGTGGATAAAAAAGCTGTGGTACATGTACACAATGGAATACTATGCAGCTGTAAGAAAGAAAGATCTCTTATGCTTTGAGATGGCATGGAAGGACCTGGAGAGTATTATGCTAAGCGAAACAAGCCAAGCAGAGAAAGACAAATATCACATGATCTCACTTATCTGTGGAATATAATGAACTAAACAAACTGATAAACACAATTGACCCAGAGTCATAGAGGTGGGGTACAGACTGACAAGCCTCAGAGGAGGGGGGGTTGGGGGTTAAGAGATAAACCACAGAACTTATATGCATGTATGCATGACCGATGGACATGGACAACAGGGCTGGGGGTGGGGCAGGGGGAGGATGGGGAGGAGGGTGTCAATGGGGTAAAAGGAGAAACATCTGTAACAAAAACAAATTAATAAAATAAATAAATAAATAAATAAAACATTGATTTTAGTTAAAGTATAAATTTCAAGAAAAAATAAAAAAAATGACTAGATTTAATAAATGAATTTGGCAAAGTACCAGGATATAAAATTAACTTTCAGAAATTGATGGCATTATTATATACCAATAATGAACACCCAGAAAGGGAAGCTAAAAAAATCCCATTTACCATTGCAACAAAAATTATTAAGATACCTAGGAATAAACTTAACCAAGGAAGTAAAAGACCTGTACTCAGAAAACTATAAGACATTGAAAAAAGAAATAGAGGACGATATTAAAAAGTGGAAGCATATAACCTGTTCATGGATTGGAAGACTTAGCATCATTAAAATGTCCATACTACCCAAAGCAATCTATAGATTCAATGCAATCTCTATTAAAGTACCAAGAGCATATTTCACAGATCTAGAACAAATCCTCCAAAAGTTTATATGGAACCAAAAAAGACCCCGAATAGCCACAGAAATCTTGAAAAAGAAGAACAAAGTTGGAGGGATCACAATACTGGATGTCAAGTTATACTAAAAAGCCATTGTAATCAAAACAGCCTGGTACTGGCACAAGATCAGGTATATATAGATCAATGGAACAGAACAGAGAACCCAGAAATCGACCCAAGACAGTATGTGCAATTAATATTCGACAAAGGAGGCAAGAACATACAATGGAGAAAAGACAGTCTCTTCAATAAATGATGTTGGGGAAATTGTACAGGTATATGCAAAAAAATGAAACTAGACTACCAACTTACACCATAAACAAGAATAAACTCAAAATGGATAAAAGACTTAAATGAAAGTAGTGAAACCATAAAAATCCTAGAAGAAAAAGTAGGCAAAAAAATCTCAGACATCACACGTAGCAGAAGTTTCACCAATACATCACCTAGGGCAAGTGAAACAAAAGAAAAAATAAGTGAGACTACATCAAACTAAAAAGCTTCTGCCTGGCCAGTGTGGCTCAATGCTATTTATAAAAGCTAAGGTCTGGAAACAGTCCAAGTGTTGGTCAGCAGAGAAGTGGATAAAAAAGCTGTGGTACATATACACAATGAAATACTATGCAGCTGTAAGAAAGAAAGATCTCTTACCCTTTGAGACGACATGGAGGGACCTGGAGAGTATATGCTAAGTGAAATAAGCCAGTCAGAGAAAGACAAATACTACACGATCTCACTTATATTAATATATGGAATATAATGAACAAAATAAGCTGATGATCAAACTATATCCAGAGGCATGGAAGTAGGAAACAGACTGACAAACCTCAGAGGGAAGGGGGATGGGAGGATGGGAACAGAGAGGAGGGGGTCAATGGGGGGAAAAAAGAGGGGAACATCTGTAATACTTTCAACAATAAAAATAAACAAAATAAAAAAGAAAGGAAGGAAGGAAGAAAGAGAAAGATTTAAACGTAACATTATTAGGTGGAAGGAAGGGTACGTAAAGAGCAAACGGGGCTGTTGAATTGTGGAGCTAAAGGCAAACAAACAAGATTGAGGAGGACTGTGTACTAAGTATCTTCAAAGCAGAAAAAAAACACACACAACTTAGTGTATGTGTATGTGTGTGTGTGCATGCGCTGACATCTGTTACCACTTTTTTTATTTCTACCCTTTCAATAGTATCATAAATAGCTTTTGAACTAGAAACGCTGTGCTTAGGGAGCACTTATTAAAATTATACTTAGGCTGATCAAAATTGCCCCTTCTTACACTTTCTTTTATACAGTATTATGTTTGAATGGCTAAGATTTCATGAGCCTTATCTATCTCATCTTACAATCATCAACAGATGCTGTCTTCACACAGAGGTCCTCACACACGTGAGAGGATTATACACTATGGCACACATTTAGTTCATATTCCATAGTGGAATTTGAATTGGCTGTTTATAATCTATGCCAAACTCTTCTTATTAACAACTAAGGTTTACTAGAAGCTATATGACTTTGCATCTGGACTTGGCCCTGGAGAGGAAGGAAAATTCTAGTCTGAACTTTTTGCAAGTGGAATGGGAAAAGGAAACCTTTGAGTGTAAGGCTGGGTCCCTTCCAGGCATTCTGTCCCTTCCTGGGGCTCTGTGCCAGGGTTGTTCAGAAACCCACCTTTGGAGAGAGGAGGAGCAAAAAGGAAGAAACTCTGACGCCATAGAGATTTGATAGGCAATAGGTTGAGTTTCTTTTTCCAGGCATCGCTTTCCAAACTGCAGCTAAAACAGGAAGGAAGGATGCCCTCTCAGACCAGAGTGAATGGGTCAGTGTCTCTGCAGGAGTCAGCGGCATCAGCAAACGGGACACTGGGAAACCTGCAGGCCGGGAATGACATCAGCTTGAAATGGAAAAATCCACCCTGGCCCAGTACATACTAAAAGAGGGAGACGGGTTGTTTTTTGTTTTTAATTGGAATCGAGAGCAAGAGAGAAGTTGTGGATTCAATCTCTTTCCAGATTCCTTTCATTCTTTTCACAACCTCCTGTCTTCACAACCACTGGGGAAAGCTTTCTGGTACTGTTCACAACCCTTCACCTTCTTTGAAGGTGGAGGTGGGAGCTCAGAGCACATAGACTTCGGTCTGGGTATGTTACAACCTGACACTCCCTTGCCCTCATGTCCCTGCAGCTCTCAGAGCCACAGACCAGAGCAGAGGGACACCCAGGGACAACTCTAGGAGCAGCTGGGGATGGTCTAGGGAACTACAGACGTCCCAGGACTTCCCACACTTTTTCAAAAGGTTAGCCTGTTAGGGTACTCCACTCTACCTGCCTCCATTAGGAACTCTGCCCAATGCTTGGCATCCCAGACTTGTTCAGACTTCCCTTTTCAGGGGCAGTTCCTCATCTTTAACTGATACGCTCTAAAAGAGTCAGAGGACAAGCTGAGCTCAGCGCCTTGCAGGACAAGGCCCACATATTAGAAATTACATGAAAACCGAATGGTTTCCCAAAATGTCCTCTAGTTTTAATAGTAAAGTTTCTTTAAAAACCCACATTTGTGAGTTTGTTTTGGAACTATCTCTTGTTTGGGAAGGCTGGAAATGGGGTCTTTGTGTCGGGATTCAATCTTTCCCTGGGGCTTATAATGAGGAAGGAAGGGAGCAGGTGTGCACACCCCATCTGGCAAGCTGGGGCCTGTTGTGCTCTTCCTTCTCATTACCTAGCAGATGTTCAAAAGCATATGGGGCCAGTCCCTTAACAGATGTGCTGACATAGAAATAATGCACTGGGCAGACCTGCCCCTGACATTTGCAGGACTGAAGCAATGATAAAAAAATGTCTGAGGCCAAGCTCCCTCTTTGTGCCACCCCTAATTCTGTTTTGTACCTTAGCACATGTCTGTACACTTCAGCCTGAAGGTCCCAATGCTGTCCCAATCCACCCCAAAGAGCCACTAGTCTTCTAAAGCTATAGTCTTCTTGACTATAGGTGCACACACCTTCCATGTGGTCCTTCAGGAGTACAGACCCGAGGAAGAAGGCTCCACCTGGGATGGTTGGGTCAGGGAATTCCTGGGTCTAAGAACCTGGAGCATGGTCAGGAAGGGAGATGGGTGCTGGATGAATAGGAGGAGTTTCTAGAACAAAGTGCTGCAGGCAGAGGCCCTGACTGCCTGGGTCTAATGACTAGATTCTGGGTCTTGCAGGTTCATGATATCTCTGGCACAGTATCAGTAAAAGGCATGTGCTATGTTTGTACTTTTCAAGGACTTGAATGTTCTCGTCATTGGTAGCTTTACAGTGCTTTAAAAATGCTTTTCTAGCAAATGTTGTTTTTATATCTTTCCATTATGATACATATGCTGCCTTGGTTTCCACCAATGTCCTGTGTCCTAAGATGTAGCTCAGACCATGGTCAGTAGTTGTCCAAGGAAGGTGCCTTTAGAAGACATTCATGGAGTGCCATCTGCTTTGATAAGAAAGGCCTTGGAGATGCTACCAATGGGTTTTCATTCTAGCCGTGCCTCAAAATTGTTCTCCTGGCTCCAGGTGGTTGTTTTCCTAATGCTTTCCCTATGACTGTTCACTCCCATCTTTCCCAGTTCCCACATGCCCCAGCTCCTCAGGACGATCACTGAGGTGCCTCAGCCATGACTGGCTTCCTTGATGGGATTAGATCTTTTTTTTTCCTTCCCTCTTCCTTGTCTTAGGTTTCATTCCCTCTAGGTCTACTAGCTGTGGTTGTGTTCATGGCTGTTAATGATCCCTTCATAACACATTTGCATCATCATAAAGTGGTTTGGGAATTATGCCTCATCTCAAAGACATGACTGCTGGTGATTTTTGGCACTACAGCAAAATAATAGGAAGAATATTTTTGGGAGAGGGTGGGTTCCTGGTGCCTCTGCTCCCTGAGAGGTAAGAGGCCGATGGTGAGAAATTATGTGAACAATGCAATACTAGCATATAGCAACTGCTGTCCTTCTGACTCATCTTATGTATCTGAAGACACCACTATTTCTATGACTGGGATGTGAACTTTGGCCATGCCTCAGTTCTAATAAGGCCAGTACATTATTCCTTTGGCCAGGGAGTAAGGGTGCTGGCACCAGGGGAAATTATTATATGAAATATATATACTTTACTTAGATGAACTCACAGCTTTGCTCTACAGAGTAGATTTTCACCAGGAAGGGGGAATGGGGTACTAGTATTTCAGAAGCCCGGTTGATTGAGATGGGAAGGGGGGTGTCAGGGGAATGCAAAAACGTGAGGATCTCATTGAGGGGTGTTGAGCATACAACTTATTAGATCATGTGAGCAGGGAAAGGCTTTCCAGCCACCAGCTACCCCTCCGAGTGTCACTCAGGTTCCATGTGATTAGACAAACTGGCTTCCAGAGGCTGGCAGATCACATGATCTGGACTTTCGCTTCTTTTGAATGGCATTGTTCCCTGGCCTACAGACACAGTCATTCCACATCAACGATTCATCTTCCCAGAAAGGCTGGCTGGAACCAACTCCAGTTCTTTTGTAGACCTTTAAGAGGTGCCATCTGATGCTGAACTCTGAGCATGCCACAGAACATGTGTGTTTTGACTCTACAACAGGCATTTGGGTTTTGTTTTCTTTTTTTCTTTTTTAAAAGGCAAGTTGTTCTAGATCTTAAAGGTATAATCGGGTCTATTTTTACACCTTGCTTTGAGGAAGGAGAGGTAAAATCCGGGCCAGCTGGCACTTGAGCAAGTAGGTCATACAGTCCCACTGGGACTGCTGAGGCTTTGGTGCCCCTGGAATTTTACCTGGTTTTCCCTGTGCTGTATCTTGGTTAATTGCTGTACCTTGGTTAATTGCTGTACCTTTGAAACCTCTGGGTACCAATCAGAGTTTATAGATGCAAGCAGCAGAAATTAACTTTGGTTGATTGAAACAAAATTGATCAAAGAATAACTGGGTAGTTTATAGTCACCAGGAGGTTGAAAAATTAGGCTCTGGGCTACATAGCCTGGAACAACACCCCATGCTGTGCTGCAGAACTGGTCCTGTGAAGACTTCTATGGCCCCTGCTAGAACAGATGCTGCAGCTTGCTCCTCCAATTCTACCAGCTCTGGACACTGGCTGCGGCTACTAGCACCACTATTGCTGGCCCAGAATGCAAATTTGCCTAATGGCCACTATTTCCAGTCCCAACTATCTTAAACTGCTAGCTTCCCATTCAAAGTCTTGATGCAAAGCACTTGATTGTAGAAAGTTAGAGTAGAGCCTTTACTATAGCTACAGGAAAGACTGGGATAGTGAGCTCCTGATAACTTCAGCATCACAAGTGGGAGGTAGGCTCAGCTTCCCATTGAGACTCAAAGGAATTTTGCAGACATAGGAGGAAGGTTCAGATACTGAGTGGCCAAAGAGAATGATAGATGTCCATTATCCTCTTTTAAAAATGTATTTTGTATTAATTTTTGAGAGAGGGAGACAGAGAAACAGATGTAGGAGTGACACATTGATCAGCTGCCTCCCTTGGGAGGAAGCCTGCAACACAGGCATGTGTCCTGACTGAGAGTCAAACCTGCAACCTTTTGGTGCATGGGACAATGCCCAACCAACTGAGCCACACCGGACAGGGCTATCCATTATCCTTTGTTAGATCTAACCTTGACCCTCATTGTCAGCTTGAAGACATTCACTCATTCAACAATCATGCACTTATTAAGAGCCAGGCACTGTGTTTACTTCTGGGAGAAATACAGAGATGAAAGAGAAGGACCTTCTTCTCAAGTAGCCCCCAATGTATTTGGGAATGTAAAAAAACACAATAAGAATGGTATAGTAAGTAGTTTGACAGAAGTAAGCCTTGGGATACCTAATCAGAGGAGGTGACACATAAATTAAATCTTGAAGAATAAGTTGCAATGGCAAAGTCAGATGAAGGTGTTGTAGGAAAAAGAACTTCATTGTTGCTGTATATGACTGCATGGTGGGGGATGGGGTGGAGTGACAGGTAGACAGAACATAAAAACTTTGCATGCCTTATTGAGGAGTTTGGATTTTATACTGAGGACCAAAGAGAATAACTGGGGACTTTTAATGAAACTCATTTTAGAAACATCACTTTATCATGGGAAATTAATTGCATGGGACAAGACAAAGTAAGAAAACCACTTAGGAAGTTACTACAGGAATCTAGGGAAGAAATAATGACAGAGAGATCCAAGAATGATATAATTTAGGAGATGCTTTGAAGATAGAATTGACAGGACTTGGTAACTACTTAAATGTGGGATTTATAAGAGAAAAATAAGTTACAAATCACATGTAGTTTAATGGGTTGGGCAGTGATGGAGAGAGTGATGTCATAGATTTGAGACGGAGAAGATGTGTTTGATTTTGGAAATGTTGAGTTTGAGGTGCCTGTGAGGCATTGGCGTAGAGATAGCTGGGAGGCAGAGGAAAGTAGGCTAAGCTAGAGATAGTAATTGGTCATTGTTGAAGTCATGGAAGGGGCCAGGATCACTTAGGGAGAATCTAGAGTGTGCAAAAGGAAAAAGGAGGTCCAAGGATACCACTTGGGTGTGGATCACCAGCGTTTCAAGAACAGAGTAAAGGGAGACTGTGAAGGGACTGAGAAAGGTCAGACAAACAGAGGCAAGAGGAAAACCAGAACAGTGTGCAAGTTGAAGAAGAGAGGCTTTTAAGAGGGAGGAAGTAGAAAAGGTCAAGAGCCACAGGGAATAAAAAGTGCATTTATTTTGGTAGAAAGTATGAACTTTATGAGAGTTGTTTCAATGGAATGGTGGCTGCAATATTATAGTGAGTCTAGGAGAGAAGGAAGGTTAAACAGTGGAGATGAGGCATGCAGAATGTTTGTCAGGAAGTTTGATTATAGAAGAGAAGGAAAGAGATGGTGCAGGGACTAAGGGGTGATATAGGGTCCAGGGAGGAATTTGCTAAAATCTGGCCATTACTACCTTTCTAGCATTTTATTACCCAGTCCCATACTGACCTTTGAATACAAGCAATCTATAGTCCCTATTTCCATTCTCTCGCATTATCTTTGCCAAGAATGAAAAGTAATTCATGCAGCATTTAACAAATATTTAGTGAGCACCTATCATATTCCAGGCACTGATTTAGGTTCACGAGTGAATAAAACAGACAAGTGCTGCCCTCATTAAGCTCAGATTTTCCCAAATGGAATATAATAAATAAATAAATTATATAGTTGTTAGTGATAAAATGCTAAGGAATAAAGAAAAAATAGGACAGGTAATGGAGAGTGGGAGTCCCGACTGAGTGACATGCAACTGGCATGTTACACGGTCTGTTCAGAGTAGGCTTCACTGCTCTTGATATGAGGCTTTTGCCTTCCTCCCTGGGAACTGATTGTCTTGACAATCTGTTCAGTATTTCAGCTCCTGCCTTGCTCTTTCTATTCCCCATCCTCTAGTCTGGAGTCCTGCCCCTGAGCCCTCACCTGGCACCTTGATTCTGGCAGCCATTTTTCTGATCACCAGAGCCATGGGAAGACCTATCCTAGCACTTCCTGCTTGTTGGAAAATCCTAGTATCTTTAAAATATATATGTGTGTTTTTATTGACTTTTTAGAGAGAGAGGAAGGGAGAAAGAGATAGAAACATCGATGGGCTGCCTCCTGCATGCCCCTCCATTGGGGATCGAGCCCACAGCCTGGGCATGCCCTGACCAGGAATCAAAACGGGACCTCTCAGTCCATGGGACGATGCTCAAACTACTGAGCCACCCTGGCCAGGCAATCCTAGTATCTTTTGACGACTGCTCTCTGTCCTTGGCCAGGTTCTGTCATAGTCTTTGCATGCTGTTTTGTGCCCACCAAACTGAATTTCCTCCCAAAACCTATCAGGACTATTTTTTAAAAATCATAAGTAACAGAAAACTAACCCAAGCTTGGTTAAGCTGAAAAGAGAATGTATTGATTTGTAGCTGAACAGTCCAGGGGATAGACTAATTTTAGGCACAGGTATGACAAATGATGTCATTATAGAAAAACTGAACAGAAAATAAAGTCTTCATATGCCCCTCTTCCCACTTGCCCCCCATCTCCCTCCCCTGAACACAGTTTCCCCTATTACTAACATCTTGCATTAGTGTGGTACGATTATAACAATTGACAAGCCAATACTGGTATTATTATTTTTTTAAATCCTCACCTCAGGATATTTTTTTCCATTGATTTTTTTTTTTTTTTTTTTTTTTTTTTTGGAGAGAGAATAGAAGGTGGGTGGGGTGGGGTGGGGAGGAACATCAATGTGAAAGAGATACATCAATTGGTTGCCTCCTGCACACGCTATGACCAGGGCCAGGGATGCAACCTGCAACCCAGGTATGTGCCCTTGACTGGAATTGAACCTGCAACCCTTCGGTGCATGGGCCGACTCTCTAACCACTGACCCACACCGGCCAGGGCAAAACTGATATATTCTTAACTAAATCCATAGTTTACATTAGGGTCTGCTCTTTGTGTTGTATATTCTGTGGATTTTGACAATTGTATAATGACATGCATCCACTAATATAGTATCATACAGAATAGCTTCTGTGCCCTAAAAATTCGCTGTGTTCCACCTATTCACTTCTCCTTCCCTCCCTCCCTCCACCTGCACCCCTCTTGAGTTTTGCCTTTTCCAGAAAGTCATATATTTGGAATCACACAGTGTATGGCCGTTAGCCTTTCAATATTGGCTTTCACTTACCAATATCCATTTAAGTTTCTTCCATGTTTTGTCATGCATTGATAGCTAATTTCTTTCTATACCTGAAAAATAGTCCATTGCATGGATGTACCACAGTTTACCTATTCACCTATTAAAGTAAATCTTGGTTGTTTCCAATTTGAGGAAATTATAAATAAAATTGCCATATATATTAATGTGCAGGTTTTTGTGTGAACATAAGTTTTTAATTCATTTGGGGTAAATACCTGGGAGTATGACTGCTGCATAGTGTGGTAAAGACAATGGTTAGCTTTGTAAAAAAAACCACTGAAATGTCCTCCAAAGTGGTTGTACCATTTTGCATTCCCACCGGTAATGAATGAGTTCTTGTCCCACATCCTAGCCACATTTGGTGTCAGTGCTTTGGATTTTAGCCACTTAGTTGAATAGTCCATGAGACAGACTAATTTTAGGCACAGCTGGATGTCAAATGATGTCATCAAGGCTCTGTCTTGCTCTTTTCTTTCATCTCTTAGCTTTCCTTTCCCCTGGGTCAGCTCCATTCTCTTGCAGGGATTTACCTTGTGGTGTTTCTCAATGACTCTAGGATTACAGGCCCACAACTCCAAGTTCAGCATAAGGAGGATGCCTCTGTCCTAGTCGTTCTAGAAGTCCTAGAACTTGAATCATGTATCCATTCCTGAGACAATCCTTGTGGCCAGAGGAATGAATTCTTTTCTTTCATTTATTCATAGTGAGCACCTACTGTGTGCCAGGCATTGTTCTAGGCACTTATGGTGATTGGTCAGGCCTAAGTCACATGTTCCAGGGGTAAAATCTATGTGCTATCTAAACCACATGAACTGAACTAACAGCTGAGGAGGTCAGGTTCCCCAAGGTGCTGTTGCCAGAAGAGAGCTGGTTAGATCATAGATGTTGGACACGAAAAACTACTGCTAAGTCTGCCCACAGACCCTGTCCTTCTTGGTGGGTGGTTGTTCTGTGTTCTGGATCACCCACTTTCTCCAAATCTAATTGCTACCTGGGTCCTTTCTGGCCAGATCTTGAGGTAGGACACCATGGTAGGCTGAAATACCTGCCATTGAGAAGTGGAGGTTGTTTCTCCTTCCTTTGAATCTGAACTACTCTGTGATTGCTAATAGGGTAGATGGAAGTAACACTGTTCCACTCTGGGCATAACCTCTAAGAGGATTGACAGCTTTTGTCTGGGTCATTTAAAAGCCACCCGCCATGTCAGAAGTATAAATACCCTGAGACCACCATCCTGGGGGAACTCTAAGCCACAGGAAGAGTCCAGGTGGATAAGAAGCCATATGAAGAGAGTCTCCAGACATGCAGATGAGGAATCTGCCCCCCACAAACCCCGCAGATGCTATTGACCTAATTTTGTAATTACTCACCTAACCTCCTTTTTCAGATGGTGAGTGACATGCTTCAGGCTATCCAGAAATAGGCTACTGCTGGGAATCCCATGGGAATATTTCAGAGCTGAAAGGGTCCTGAGAGACATCTCATTGAACAGATAAGATTTAAAAAGACCTAAGGAGGTTAAGAGGCATGAGTATGGTCAGGAAGAAGAGCCTGGCCTGGAATCCAAGATGACCACCACTTTCACCACTTACCAGTCAACAATCAATTCTCTGTACAAATGCATGGGTTCAAGGGTGGTATGGATAATTCCAACTTTGCTTTGAAATCCACTTTATCTTTTCCCTAACTCTCACTCCCAACAAACTCACTATTCTGATTGCTTTATCTTATCTAATTTAAAACTATTTTAAGACAGCCTGGGTTCTGGAATCAGATGTGGATTCAGGTCCAAATTCAGCTATTTATTACTCTTGTAATAAGCTACTACGTTTCAGCTTCCTTAGCTGTAGAATGGAAAAATCTTCCTCCCTGGTGGTTGTACATTTGTATGTATAAATATTGTTAAATTCCAACGAGGTCTTGTAAGTAACTTGTTTCTCACAAAGCTGGCATACGGTAAATGTTCCACAATGGTGACACTAATTGCTGCTTCTTGTCATGGGAATCGAATGCGTAGAGATGTAGCTTTTGTCCACGAACAGGTTTCATTCCAAGATGTTCAGCATGCTTTTCAACATCACTCAGTCAGTGGGGTCAATCACATTTTCATATGGAGAAAAAAGAAACCAAGGCACTGTGCTGATGTCTGGTCTAAGTACAGCCAACTAACTAGTTGGAGAGAGCAGTGCCCCCCAAGGATGGACTGGTCTACTGGCCTGGGGAGCACTTTCAGAATGTTGGGGAAGATAAATTTATCTTAGACCATTTCCGTGTGGAAATAAAATGCTTTTCTGATGAAAGAAGTGCTTTTCTTCATTCTTCTCCCCCCTCTTCTCTCTCTCCTACTTCCCTTTTCTCTCGATATCATCCTGGCACTGTGATATATGAATAAAAGAGAAACCATATGAGCAAAACAAAAGGGCCTACTGTAAAGCAGAGATGAATGGAGTCTCTTTGCTTTTGTTCAGCAGCCTGACGAGGTCTCTGACTCCATCATGCTCTGGGAATTTCTCTGGGCTCATTTGCTTTTTTTTTTTTTTTTGTCTCCTCCATTACTCCTTCCCTTATTTCTATCCTTCTGTGGGTTCACAGGACTTCACATTCCTTACTCTTTCTCAGGCAGTGAGATCTTTCTCCAAGCTGTCAACAAGGCCACCTGGTGCTGGCTTCCGATTTGACTGCTGGGAAATGACATTATCAAGGCCCCAGTGAGGCTTTAAGCCACAACATTCACTCTGTATTCTATTGGCAATATTTCCCATTGCATTCATTTAAGATCTATTTTTAGATGACCCTTTCAAAATTACAGCATTGACTGTCCTGAAATAATACTGCATGCCTGTGAGTGGAAACAAATCCCAGTAATAGTTACCTCTGGCTGGAGTTAAAATAAATTTTCAGAAATAACCAGTTAATGATTTATGATGTTTGCACTTAGTAAAGGTTTTTAGTGTATCTTGAACTTTAAAAAAACAGCATTGATTTATAGAGACAGTGCAGGAGAATTCAGTGATAATGGGTGTTGTGGTTTTTTTGTACCAAACATACTGTGCTTACATTAAGTATTGCTCAATTTAGTGCAAATGGAAGTTAAGAATATACATATGGAGAGCCTTAATTGCGAATCTGTAAGAAAGCTATCCCAAACAGTTTGGCTTATCCTTTAGACTAGAGGGAGCAGGAGGCAGAGAACTAGCCATATTATCAGAGACCTGCTGGAAATAGATTACAAATTTACATAAAGATATTATTTCTTTTAACTTCTAGAAGCAAGACGGTAGAATGTGTTTTGAATTCTATCATTAATTCATTTAATTATTACCATCTCTTTGTTTTTACTTACCCTGCTGTTAATTTATCCATTCATTCATTCAACAAATATTTACTGATTAGTGCCAAGCACTGAGCTATATAAATTAAGTGTATACAGGACAACTCAGTCATGCTGCTGAACCATTGGCAGGGCAAATGTTAAGTCTGAGCACTTCCTCAGTTATTTTGTCCTCCCTCTCTCCGGGCACCATAACTAAAATCTCTTGTAGTATTTTATGACATTTGACCTATAATCATGCTCTACCTTCCTCATACTTTCCTATAACAATAAGATATGATAATATATAATAGTGCTTTGGAAAATTATAGAGCATATGCAAAAATTAAAGATTAACATTACTAAATTTCCTAGGAAGGAACTCTAAAATCCAAGTAGAGCTGGACAATCACAGATTCATGGAATTTGACTATGAATAGTATTCCAGTCCATGCTCTGGTTCAGAGAAGTTTGGTAGAACATTAGCCACACTTTTGCTTTAAACTCTTTGGAAAGGAGCCTTCCCAATCTCCCTAAATAATGAATTCCAATGTCTTATCCCCTTCAAGGAGGGGATTCTTCCTAGAATCAGTCTAAAGCACATTGTCTTTTGCCTCAAATTTTCTTGCTAATCTTTTAATGATATATTTCCCCCAAATGGATCTGGAATTCAAGCTCTTTTTCCTTTACTGGGCAGACAGACATCCTGAGAGGTCATTTAACCAGCTGTCACTCTGCTTTTAGTCAAGGCCACCCCTAAATAGTTCCAACAGATGTGTATCTGGCCCATCACAAAGGCCATCAGATATTGGGGAGATGAATTCCACTTATTTTTCCCACCAGCATGCACAGGACTTCAGAATGACTAAACACTGAAATACAACCCAATTCTGCAATCTAAACCTTGAGACAGTAGGTGGATGACATCTTGCAGGACACCAGCCTGTGCGGCAGCCAACATTGACTGGCTCAGGGCTGAGCTGACTTGGCAGGTTAGACTGGGACAGATGGGCTTCTGTGTGCCAAAAGGGGAGATGACGTATATTAATTTGTTTTCTTGGAGGGATTTGTAAAACTGTACCCACTGCATTTCACTACCAAGGTACCAGCCAAATGAACTATTTAAAAGCACAGAGCTGTAAGGAAATGCCAAGAGCAGTGCTAAATCTGTAGACCCAAGTTGTCACTCAGCTTGAGCAATAAAGACATGTCCTAACCTTTGGGGCACAGGTCCTACTAATTCTTATTAATCACCTTTACAATAATTTAGTAGATGCTCTAATTCCCTCTCTGCCTGGATAGGCCAATGTAAGAAAGTATAATTGGACTATAGTTTGGGTCTGACAATGTTGGTATCTGTGAGTGCCCCATTCATTACCATGGAAACCTGTCAGCTTGACCTTTAATTCATTTCCCCACATGGCTCATAAAATAATGATACAATGGATCTTTGATTCTGTGTATGGTAGGACATTTATTCTCCTTGTTATCTTAACATTTTAATCTCATTACAAATTGATTGGTGTCGTTTTCAGTGAAGACGACCCTATTGACTCTAAGTTCAAGTGTGTGTGCGTGAACAAATCTAGTCCCAAATTTGTGTGGGTGTGGCTAGCAGTCCATTTATTTGAGTTGAGGGCTTAAGTGATGACAACATTGGTTTAGCACCAGTTGTCTTTGCCAAAGTCCTGTATAAACACCAGGTGACCAAAAACTCTTTATAACCCTGGCCGGTTTGGCTCAGTGGTAGAGCATCAGCCCTTGGACCAATGAGTCACAGGTTTGATTCTGGCAAAGGGCACGTACCTTGGTTGCAGTTTGTCCCCTGCCCTGGTTGGGGTCGTATGGGAGGCAACCAGTTGATGTGTCCCTCCCATGTCGATGTTTCTCTCTCTGCCCCTTTCTCCCTTTATCTCCCTCCCACTCTATCTGCAGATAAATAGAAAAATATCCTTAGATGAGGATTAAAAATAAATAAATGAATAAATAAATAAATAACCAAAAAAAACCAAAAAACTCTTTACAGAGACTGTGATAATTAATTTTATGTGTCAATTTAACTGGATTAGGGGATGTCCCAATATCTTGCTAAACATTATTGCTCAGTGTGTCTGTGAGCGTGTTTCTAGATGAAATTAGCATTTGAATCAGTGGATTTAGCAGAGTGCCCTCCACAGTGTGGATGGACATCAACTGATCTGTTGATGGTCTGAACACAACAAAAAGTTGGAGGAAGGAGGGCTTGGTCCTGTTTTCTGCCACACTGCTTGAGCTGGGACATCTTATCTCATCTTCTCCTGCCCTTGTACTAGGATTTAAATCATCAGTGCCCTTGGTTCTTAGGCCTTTGGACTCAAACCAGATTATATCACTGGCTCCCCTGGGTCTCCAGCTTGCACACAGCAGATTGTGGAACTTCTCAGCTTTCATAATTGTATGAATGAATTCTTCATAGTAAATCTCCCTTTATATCCTATTGATTTTGTTTCTCTGGAGAATTCTGACTAATTTAGGAACGTTCACTGAAATTAATTCCAAAGGGCTTATGCAGTTACTATAACCAAACTGGAAATCAATTGAAGAAGAAAATGTTGATAAGCAGTATGGTTTTCTGGAAAGAACATGAAATCCAGAGTTAGACAGACTCAGTTACTTATTTGCTGTTTGATCTTGGGCAACTTGCTGGAATAGTTAAAATACTGTGTGATTTGAATAATTTATTCTATTTCTGAATATCTAATATTATATTATATAAAATAATGTTATATAAAATATATTAAGTACCAGATTTAATGCTAGTATTATTAAATGTTATATATAATATTAGATATTTTTAATAATAATAAAATAATAGCTTCAAAATATTGTACTTTACACACAAACATGTTTCTATAAGTAGGAATTACATTTTGGATTAACTATGTCAATTTTAATATAAAATATCAAGTGTATTGTACTTTCATATTTATAATACCTTACATTTGTATAGCACTTTCCAGTTTAGAGATACTTTCACATACATTTGTTTCTTAAAACAGCCCTCTAAAATAGTCCAGGCAGGTATTATTATTCCCATTTTGAAGATAAAGCCACTTATTAGGGCTCCAGTAAATGAAGTGACATCTAGTAAATGACAAAGCTATCACTGAAAACAGATCTTTGGACTCCTGCTCTAATCAATATTTTCCCACGACAGCACTGCCTCCCTGACAAGCTGATGAATTATCCATCTCCTGGAAAGACTGGTTTCTAGAATGGAAAAATAGATGTGATTCATTTCTTTGCTCTTGCTCATGGGGTTTCAGAACGTAGTCAATACCTGCTGAGCAGTGATGTCTCTGCTGAGAGCTAGCTATTGTAAGAAAACAAACTAAGAAAATCAATAGTGTGATCGAGGTGGTATAGAGATGGTTGTTATAGTCAGGTAATCACACAATTTACTACAAAAACTGAGGCACTTTTGAGAGTGAGAGGGGTCATTAATAATAATTATATGGGACAGCAGGGTAAACTGGTACTGGCCCAAGGAAACCAGACGTCTGGTCACCTTAGATGTAACAGTATTACAGGGGAGTAATATGGTGAAAACAGTGTAGTGTATGTGTTGAAAAATAAATTTTGGGGGGTAAAATTATTTAGTTCCTCTCTCCCACTGGACTGAAAGCTCCACAAGGGCAGGCATCCTGTCTGTCTTGTTTTTCCAGTCTTAGCATCAAATGGGTGTTTAATAAATGAATCAACGAATTGACTGATATTTGTGTACCATTACCACATTTTGGATTTTCTCTTGAACATGCTCTTGAGAGTGTGAGTATGTTCAAAACAAAGCGGGACGTGAGTATAAGTAGTGTTATATGATGACTGAACACTTTAGAAGCACCTGTGTCCTCCTTAGCTGACTGCTTTGCATGCTTGTCTGTGATTCAGGTTTGGAAATAAATCACCATGCACTAAGAGGGAAATAGGATCTCCCAACCCAATATTCTAGTCTATAAGAATATGTCAGGGTTGGGGAGCTCTTGACAAAGGGAAGGAATGTATTTCTTGAGGCCTTCAGTGGTGGACAGCCCATCTCAATTACCCCCACTGGCCCAGCTGGGTTTCCGTACCACTTGGAATCGATACCCTGGGGTGGTTCTCTTCTCCTTTCCCCTTCATTTCTACTTAGTGTGTTTTGTCTTTATATTTCTCACTGATTTTACTTCCAAGTTATGACTTCTACCACTGGCAATCAAAAAGAAAACACACACACACACACACACACACACACACACACACACACACACACACAAATAGCATACACTGAAAACAACACCACTGAAGAAATAGTCAAAAAGGGAGAAAGATAATTGTTGACTGTTCTTCAAAAAAGTTGGTGGATTGAAGTAAGCTTAATCAATGAAAAATCTTTGGCTAAAGAGAACGGTGCAAATGCAACTGATCTTAAAGATTCAAATAATGACCCAAACCATGGCTTTGAGCCTAGATCTGAGACCACCCACTAGCTCACCAATGTTGTGTTGGCTGGACATTCATTTCTTTTTACTTTTTGGATTATTCAATAAACTTCCTTGCTCTATAACTATATGAGGGTGGTTCCAGCAGTGAATGAGAGAGAGAAAGAATGTGACAATGAATAATGACTGATGAGAGAGGTTGCTGATGATTGCAATGTTTAGTGTGGCTCGCTTTCCTTTGTTGGTATATAAGAGTTTCCTAGAGGGTATTTCATCTTTCATCTGCTTAAAGCTTTTATATTTACCTCAAACTTCCTGAAATAACTTTATAAGCGTCTTACTTAAAATTAGGAAGTGAGGTGAGCTGCTAAAGCACGGAGATTTAGCTAAGCATTTGAGTGTCTGTTTTAGTGTGGGTTTCCCTAGAAGCCCCAGGAAGAGAGTGGGGAAGTGATCCAAGGAATGGAAACCTGTTATTAACTTAGCTACCACAGTGGACAACCGGATCTAAATATCACGGGGAAACTCTGGGAAGTGTGTAAAATACATGCTTCAGCATGATCCCATTGAGAGTTGAGGGAGCTGGGGTATTTACACACCATCTCCTAAGAGTTATCAGTTGAGGGCTGCTACTAGGAGGTGTTAATTTCCTGGTACTTCTGGCCTGCTGCGTCTCAGGCTACAGTCTTTCTTAGTTCTAGAAGCCCTATGGCACAAATGCAGCTACTGACAGTTGGAAGTCCAGGCTGGAACACATTGTCACAGTTAAGATCTGAAAGACATAGCTTGTGCACTGTGACAAAAGCCCAAAGTATGATGGTGCTATTTCTGGAACAACACATATATGTTTTTGAACATCAGAGAATAATCAGAGTTGAAAGGACCTCTTTATGGGGGAAGGCACAAAAGAGCAGCTGATACTTTGGGAAGCATGGCAGAGTCATTTAATCTGTCCTGATCCTTTGGGACAGTACCTACTGTGTAGGGCCAAGCCATTTGTATGAAGTTGGCTATACAGATTTCCAGCTGCCATGCAAGTAGACATGGTTTCTAGGAGGAAGTATGACACTATTGTGCTTAATTTTGGAATATTACAAATGAAAAATGTATCCCCAGATATTTGACAAACAGCCATCTTTCCAGTTTGGTTTCATGTTGTCCAATAGCCCTCAGATTTATTTTGGAGTTGTTATGAACTGAATGCTTATGTCTCCTCTTCCCTGCTCCCCAAATTCATGTGTTAAAATCTTAATTTCCAATATCATAGTATTAGAAGGTGGGGTCTTTGGGAGGTAGTTAGGTCATAAGAGTGGAGCCCTCATGATGGGATTAGTGTCCTTATAAGAAGATGCTTGAGAGAGCTCTCCCCCGCCCCATCTCCACGTGAGGATACAATGAGAAAATGGTCATCACAAACCAGGAAGTAGGTCCTCATTAGACGTTGGATATGTAAGCACCTTGATCTTGGACTTCCCAGCCTCTAGATCTGTGAGAAATAAATGTTTGTTGTTTACGCCACACAGTCCCTGGTATATTTGTTATAGTTGCCCAAACTGACTAAGACAGGAGCTTTGATTTAACATAAAACCCAGAGTAAAAGATATTCTGTGCTTCATAAACCTTGCTTTTTGAGGAGTAAATCTCCATGTTATTCTCCTTATCCCTCTCTCTCTATCTTTAAGTGTCTCCAATATCAAGTAAAGATTCTAGCCTCTATGACACCCAGTGAAGCTTCATTACCCAGCTCAGTGAGCCTGGCTCTGCAGGGAGCTAGATATTGCTGCAATTCTGGGATTCTCAACTGTTTCTGCAAGGCTTGTGGGTTTCAAAACACAAAGGCCCACCCAAAGGCATATGGCCCTCAGATGCTGTTTCTTTTCCCCCTCTGGAGCTGAGTTTATTTTCGTAGAAATCTAAATCATATGTTTCTGTTTCATTCATACCCAATTCCTAACAATGTTGTTTCCTTGCAACCTTTTGAAGTTATGAGAGCCTTATATAGATTCCACAAATGCATATTTTTGTGCTTTCATTCTCAAACTAGCTTTAGAAATGTTCATGCTTCATTTTCTCATAGTCAGTGACCTGGAAGAGAAGAGACTTGAGTATTTGCGTTTGAGGCCTGGGAATTTCTCTGTTCTTCAGGTGTTGATGAGCTTCTATCGTTGCATTTCCTCCTTAGCCTTCTCCCTGTCCTCATTACTACCCAGCCCCTGGGAATTTGTGTGAAGACTAGGGACTGATTTTTTTCTTCTGGGAGGGTTCTGGTCTAAGCTTCTCATCCTACAGAATACTCTCCTCCTGAAAATGAAAAGTGAGCACAAACTCCAGACAATTTCTAGAGTTGATCCAAAAATTCATAGTGGATCTGGTGTTCTGTGTCACACTAGTAGATAAACTATCTGAATATATGGAATATCTGCAAAACTAGGCTAGCAGCTTTCTGTGAGTGCCTTGAGACTAGTAGACCAGTAACCTTTAGTCTACTACAGTCGAAGAGTGGCTGGCATATTGTTGGTACTTGATGTTTAAAGAATGAGCAGATGACTACTCAGTAGATAAGAGGGATACATATAAACATATGACTATACATACATATTCATGCATGTGCTCACCCATTAATCTCAAATTAACATGGCATAATAAACCCAGGTTCTAAAATAAATCAAGGTGAATATTTTTTCACTATTTAGGGAAATAAAAAGACTTTCCCCCCCTGATAATGGTCTGAATGTTTGTGTCCACCAAAATTCATATATTAAAACCTAATGCCTAAGGTGATGGATTTAGGAGGTGGGGCCTTTGGGAGGTGATTAGGTTATGAGAGTGGAGCCTTCATGAATGGGATTAGTGCCCTTGTAAAAGAGGACCCACGGAGCTAGCTTGTCTTTTCTACTATGTGAGGATACAGCAAGATGGCCCTCACCCAACCAAACCATGCTGGCACCGTGATCTCAAATTTCCAGCCTAAAGACTATAAGAAATAAATTTTGTTTTTTATAAGTCACCCAGTCTGTGGTAATTTGCTATACAGCAGCCCAGAGAGACTAAGATAAATGCTTAGCATGAAATCAACCCAAATAATAGAAATATTTGGGGTTTGTCAAAGTGAGAAAAGCTGAACTAGTTAGACAGTGATTTTCAACCTTTTTCATCTCATGACATACATGAACGAAATACTAAAATTCTGCGGCACACCAAAAAAATATATTTTTGACTGATCTGACATAAAAAATAGGTATACTTTTTATTCATTCACACTAGACAGCTATTTTGTTGGCTGTTGTCATTTTTTTATTTGACAATCTGAGGGAAAAGAGGTCAGTGCCCCTGACTAAATAGTCAGGTATAGTGCATGTTTTAAAAATTCTTGTGGCACAGTGGTTGAAAATCGCTGAGTTAGAGAAATGCTAGCTGCCGAAACAAATGCTGAGCTTTCAGAAGTTTAACAAGGTAGAATTTCACTTCTAACTCACACAACAGTACCGGTAGGTAAAGATCAGTAAAGCAGCTTTCTGCCCACAGTTGTTCCGGGACCCAGGGTGATGGAGGCTTTGCCATCTTCAACTCCCTGGGGGTTATTTATATGCCAGCCAAGAAGAAATAAGAGCATGGAGGAACCCCACAACGTTTCATGAGCAGCCCAAGAATTGGCATTACTTCTTTGGACACTCCATTAGTGAACATGGTGATATCCAGCTGCACAGACATGTGGTCCCTGGCTGAATAGCCACTTCCCAGTGACAGCTCTATTTAGGGAAAGAGAGCATGAATTTTGGGGGCAACTATCTATCACTGACGTAGGAAAAAAAAAAAAAACAAGAAAATTTCAGCCCAAATTCTCCAAATTGATGGCATTAAGAAGTTAAGAGACAGGGCTTGGAAATGGATTGTCCCCAGGGACAAGTCTCCCTTCCCCCCAGCACTCCCAGACTTGCAAACACTGAAGTAACAGGGAGCAAGAGTCCATCTTTTGGTGGGGGGTGTTTGTATGTAGGAGGAACTATTTATTCCCTCTGGGACATGAAAAGTGTCTCACGCTCAATGTTTCTATTTAATAACATGGAGAAGGGACTATCTAAGTGCATTACTTTTATTTCTAGAAATTTTTTTAAGCTAGTGAAAATGCATAGGATGAAGTAAAAATTCTATGGATCTGAATTTTCAAAATGACTTTCAATGATTGTGTGTCTATGTTGATCTTAAAAACCGTAGGCTCATATGTGGTTAATATTTGATAGATACTGGTAACTGGAGGTGGTAGCTTTTATGGTGTTTATTAGACTATAACAAACTTCCTTTCTGCTTCCTAAATGGTTTATTCTTCATACACAAATGTCAAATAACCTGTGGAATATGAAATAGAAACACAGAGCTCAAATGTGGCTAAGTTCTTTACATTAGTAATAAAATGATTCAAATAATAATCAGAACTAACTTGCATTGTGCACTTGCCCAGTGTCAGGAAGTAACTTAAGTACTTTACATAGGTAGGCTATTTGTATCTTTATAAGTACTCAGGATCATTTTACAGATGGAGTAATTAAGGTACAGGGACATTAAGTAATTTTCTCTAGGCGACAAAGTAAGAAAGCACAACCCCACTCCCATCTACTTCCTACCAATGACCGAGAAAGGCACACTAAAGCCAATTGCTATGGGATAACGGGGAAAAAAGGCTCAAGCAACAATAGACATCTGGCATTAATAAAACACAGATTTTGTTTTACCACATAACATTTTTCTTTGCTTGCTTTTTAAATTTTGGTACCATGTATGCTTTATACATTATAGAATACCCTAGATACCTTTCCAAGCAGTTTAACTGTTTTGCTCAATCTGAGGGAGTGATTTAGTTAGTGGGAAGAGATCAAATGTAGTAGCTATTTGCTGTCATTGCCATGGAAATAAAAGAAGAAATTCATTCAGAGCAGGAGGACTAAAAGGTCTATGGGGTAGGCCAGGGCACAAAAGTGTATTCCTTTAATGATAAAAACACTCAATAAACTAAAAGTAGAAGGGAACTTCATCAATCTGCTAAAGAGCATCAGTGAAAAACTTACAGCTAACATCATACTTAATGGTGAATGACTGAAAGCTTTTGCCCTATGATCAGGAACAAGACAAAGATGTCTATTCTTGCCACTTCTATTAAACACTGTATTGGTGGTTCTAGTCAGGGCAAGTAGGTCAGGAAAAGAAATAAAAAACATCCAGATTTGAAAGGAGTAAGTAAAACTGTCTCTATTTGCAGATGATATGATATTGTATATAGAAAAACCTAAGGAATCCACTAAAAAAAACTATTGAAACCAATAAACAAGTTTAGCAAGGTTGCAGGATATGAGAAACATATACTAATAAATTGTATTTCTATACCCCAGCATCAAAACTCCAAAAATGAAATTAAGAAAAAGATTCCATTTACAATACCATCAAAAAGAATAAAATAGTTGAGAATTTAACTAGAGGCACAATATTTGTACACTGAAAACTATAAAATATCATTAAAAGAAATTAAAGAAGATCTAAATAAGTAGAAAGGTATCTCCTATATTCACGGATTGGGAGACTTAATATTGTTAAGATGGCAATACTTTCCACACTGGTCTATAGACTCAACACAATACCTATCAAAATCCCAGCCCACTCTTTTGCAGAAATTGACAAACTGATTTTAAAATTTATATAAAAATGCAAAGGACCCAAAACAACCAAAAACAATCTATAAAAAATGATGAGGTTGAAGGACTCAAACTTCCTGATTTCAAAACTTAACTATAAAGCTAAAGCAATCAAGACAAGCAAGCACTGGCATAAAGATAGATATAATATATTTATGTAATATAATTAATAGTTTAGAAATAAACCCTTACATTTATGGCCAGTTGATTTTTGACAAAGAGTTCAAGAAAATTCAAGGGGTAAAAATACTTATTTCAATAAATGGTGCTAGGACAGCTGGATAGTCACATGCAAAAGGATGAAGTTGAACCCCTACTTCACATACAAAAATTAACCCCAAAATAGACCAAAGACCTAAATGCAATAGCTAAGATTAAAAAACTCTTAGAAGATAAAGATGTAAATAAACCATTTAAAAAATGTTTTTATTGATTTCAGAGAGAGAAAGGGAGAGGGAGAGAGAGATAGAAACATCAATGAGAGAGAAACATAAATTGGTTGCCTCCTGCATGCTCCCTACTGGGGATCTAGCCTAAATCCTGGGCAGATGCCCTGACCAGCAACCTCCTGGTACATGGGATGACACTCCACCGAGCCACACTGGCCAGGCAAATAAACCAATTTTTATTTATTTATTTCAATACATTTTTATTGATTTTTTAGAGAGGAAGTGACAGAGAGAGATAGAAACATCAATGTGAGGGAGAAACATCAATTGGCTGCCTTCTGCATGCCCCCTACTGGAGATCAAGCCCACAACCCAGGCATGTGCCTTAACCTGAATTAATCCAGGACCTCTCAGTCCACAGGATAACACTCAATTCATTGAACCACACAGGCCAGGCAAATAAACCAATTTTTAAATGAATCAAGGATTTGACTGAGCATTTCTCAAACAAAAACATACAAATGGGATTCCAAAATGGCGGCGGAGTGAATGGAAGCTACACAGATCATCTCCCAGGACCAAACTGGAAATACAACTAAAATAAAGTCAAATCATCGGGAAAAAGCAACGGAAAAGCAGCTCGCGAGGACCATACAACCAGGGACACTAACTTGATCCTGGTAGGATTGCGGAGGCGCGAGAGGGGGGCTGGGAGCCCACAGACAGCAGCGGCCTTAGCCGTGAGCAGTGCCTGCCCTTGGGGTTGAAGCCCGAGCCGGCTCCACAGCGCAGAGCCGGGACAGAGCGCTAAAACAGCCACAGCCACTCACCTCGGACTCCAGCGGAGGGAGGGCGGACTGGACTGGAACTGTGTGGGGACACTCGGGATTTGGAGGGCGCTCAGAGCTTTTGCTGAGTTTCGGCCACGCGGGACTGTGGCCTGGTCGACTTACTCCATCCCAGGGCTCTGGGGAGAGGCGGCAGCCCCTCCCTTGGAGATTCAGCTACACCCAGTTGGGCCATTGAAATGCAAATCAAGGCTCATTAACTACCAGCATCTGCCCCACCCTCGGGAAATCCTCTCACGCTGAACACCTGAGGGAGGTTTTCATTCAACTGAGAACCCAAGGCTCTTTAAGTAACCAGGACTAATAGCCTCTAGGCAAAAAGCTAGAGGATAACTGAACCTTTTCTGGGCTTGCAACTCTACCCAGAAAAGTAAGACTTGACAGTGGTGTATAACGTGGGGCCTCTCACGCTCACCCAAACCCAGTACAGGGAGCCACAAACAGCAGAACACCAACATCCACAGGGAAAATTTGGCAGGCTCCAAAAACCACTGAGCTAGCCAAAATGGTAAAACAACGAAACAGATGCCAAACGAAAGAACAAGAGACCTCCAATGAAGATGAGATAAATGAAATGGAGTTAAGCAAGTTAACAGAGCTAGAATTCAGAGCCATGATCTTGAGGAAGCTCAACAGCATATGTAAGGACATCAACACCATGAGCAAAGACATAGAAATATTGAAAATAAATCAATTGGAAATGAAGAATGACATAGCAGAAATGAAGAACACAATGGAAGGGCTAAAAAGCAGAGTAGAAGAAGCTGAGGACCGGATCAGTGAATTAGAAGACAGGGTAGAAAAAATCAACCAATCAGAAAACCAAAAGGAAAAAAACAATGAAAAAACAGGAAGACAGCTTAAGAGAACTGTGGGACAACTGGAAACGTAATAATATTCGCATCATAGGAGTCGCCGAAGAAGAAGAAAATGAGAAAGGGTTAGAGAATATATTTGAAGAAATAGTGACAGAAAATTTCCCTAATTTGGTGAAGGAAGAAGGCTTTCAAGTTCAAGAAGCACAGAGAGTCCCAAGTAAGAAGAACCCAAACAGGCCCACACCAAGACACATAGTAATTAAAATGCCAAAAATTAAAGACAAAGAGAGAATCCTCAAGGCAGCAAGAGCTAAGCAACAGGTTACCTACAAAGGATCCCCCATAAGGTTATCAGCTGACTTCTCCATAGAAACACTACAGGCCAGAAGGGAATGGCATGAAATAATCAAGGTCATGAAAAACAAGGATCTGAACCCAAGACTACTCTACCCAGCAAGGCTATCATTCAAAATAGAAGGTCAAATAAAGAGCTTCCCAGACAAAAAAAGGCTAAGGGAATACATTAGCACCAAACCAGCACTGCAAGAAATGTTAAAAGGACTGCTGTAATTAGTAGAAGAAATAGAAAGGAAAATAGAAACACACTAAACAAAAATGGCAATAAGTAAGTACATATCGGTAATCACCTTAAATGTAAATGGACTGAACGCCCCGATCAAAAGACACAGAGTAGCGGATTGGATAAGAAAGCATGACCCATATATATGTTGCTTACAAGAGACCCACCTCACAACAAAAGACTCATATAGGCTGAAAGTGAAGGGATGGAAAAAAATCTTCCAAGCAAACAGAAAGGAAAAAAAAGCTGGGGTAGCAATACTCATATCTGATAAAATAGATTTTAAAATGAAGGCCATAACTAGAGACAAAGAAGGCCACTACATAATATTGAAAGGATCTATCCAACAGGAAGAGATAACCTTGGTAAACATATATGCACCCAATACAGGAGCACCAAAATACATTAAAAATCTTCTGGAAAACTTCAAAGGAGAAATCGACAGCAATACAATCATAGCAGGGGACTTCAACACCCCACTGACATCACTGGATAGATCCTCTAGACAAAAAATTAACAAGGAAACACAGACTCTAAATGAAGCACTAGACCAAATGGATTTAATAGATATTTACAGAGAATTACACCCCAAAACTACAGAATTCACTTTCTTCTCAAGTGCACATGGGACATTCTCAAAGATAGACCACATGTTAGGACACAAACGAAGTCTCTACAAATTCAAGAAGATTGAAATCATATCAAGCATCTTCTCAGATCACAATGGCATGAAACTAGAAATCAATTGCAACCAGAACATGCAAAGACATTTGAATACATGGAGGCTAAATAGCATGTTATTAAACAATGAATGGGTTACCAAGGAGATCAAGGAAGAAATTAAAAACTTTCTGGAAACGAATGAAAATGAACACACAACAACACAAAATCTGTGGGATGCAGCGAAAGCAGTTCTGAGAGGGAAGTTCATAGCACTACAGGCCTACCTCAAGAAACAAGAAAAATTTCTAATAGACTATCTAACCTCACAACTTAAAGAACTAGAAAGCAAACAAAAGGAAAACCCCAGAGCAAGTAGAAGGAAGGAAATAGTAAAGATCAGAGCAGAAATAAACGACATGGAGACCAAAAAAACAATTCAAAGGATCAATGAAACAAAGAGCTGGTTTTTTGAAAAGATAAACAAGATTGATGGACCCTTAGCTAGACTCACCAAGAAACAAAGAGAGAGAACCCAAATACACAAAATCAGAAACGAAAGAGGAGAAGTAACAACTGACACCACAGAAATACAAAGGATCGTTAATGAATACTATGAACATTTATATGGCAACAAATTCGACAATCTAAGCGAAATGGACAAATTTCTAGAAACATATAGTCTCCCAAAACTGGACCAGGAAGAGATAGAAAACTTGAACAGACCAATAACAACCAAGGAAATTGAAGATGTAATCAAGACTCTCCCAGCAAACAAAAGTCCAGGCCCAGACGGCTTCACAGGGGAGTTTTACAGAACATTCAAAGAAGAACTAACACCCATTCTTCTCAAACTGTTTCTAAAAATTCAAGAAGAAGGAAGACTTCCAAACTCATTTTATGAGGCCAGCATAATTCTAATTCCAAAACCAGAAAAAGACACTACAAAGAAAGAAAACTACAGGCCAATATCCCTGATGAACATAGATGCCAAAATCCTGAACAAAATACTAGCAAATCGGATCCAGCAATACATCAAAAAAATTATTCACCATGACCAAGTGGGATTCATCCCAGGGATGCAAGGCTGGTTCAATATTCGCAAATCAATAAATGTGATACACCACATAAACAAAATGAAAGATAAAAACCACATGATCATATCAATAGACGCTGAAAAAGCATTCGACAAAATTCAACACCCATTTCTGATAAAAACACTCAGCAATTTGGGAATAGAGGGATCATATCTCAACATCATAAAGGCCATATATGAAAGACCTACAGCCAACATCATAATCAATGGGCAAAAACTAAAAACATTTCCCTTAAGAACAGGAACAAGACAGGGATGCCCACTTTCACCACTCTTATTTAACATAGTACTGGAAGTCTTAGCCACAGCAATCAGATGTGAAGAAAAAATAAAAGGTATCCAAATTGGAAAGGAGGAAGTGAAACTGTCATTATTTGCAGATGACATGATATTATACATAGAAAACCCTAAAGACTCCATCAAAAATCTACTAGACTTAATAAATGAATTTGGCAAAGTAGCAGGATACAAAATTAACGTCAAGAAATCGACGGCATTCTTATACACCAATGATGAACTCACAGAAAGAGAAACTAAAAAAACAATCCCATTTACCATCGCGCCAAAAAAATTAAGATACCTAGGAATAAATTTAACCAAAGAAGTAAAGGATCTATTTGCAGAAAACTACAGGACATTGAAAAAAGAAATA
Organism: Tadarida brasiliensis; assembly: GCA_030848825.1. NCBI lineage: Eukaryota > Metazoa > Chordata > Mammalia > Chiroptera > Molossidae > Tadarida > Tadarida brasiliensis. The sequence continues at coordinate 109,420,400 of CM061257.1, read as the reverse complement.
GAGGAAGATATAAAAAAGTGGAAGCACATACCTTGTTCATGGATTGGAAGAATTAACATCATTAAAATGTCCATATTACCCAAAGCAATCTATAGATTCAATGCAATCCCAATCAAAATACCAGCGACATATTTCACAGAACTAGAACAAATACTCCAAAAGTTCATATGGAACCAAAAAAGACCCCGAATAGCCACAGCAATCTTGAAAAAGAAGGACAAAGTAGGTGGGATCACAATACCAGATATCAGATTATACTACAGAGCTACTATAATCAAAACAGCCTGGTATTGGCATAAGAACAGGCATATAGACCAGTGGAACAGAACAGAGAATCCAGAAATTGACCCAAGATATTATGCTCAACTAATATTTGACAAAGGTGGCAAGAGCATACAGTGGAGCAAAGACAGCCTCTTTAATAAATGGTGTTGGGAAAATTGGACAGCTACATGCAAAAAAATGAAACTAGACGATCAACTTACACCATACACAAGAATAAACTCAAAATGGGTAAAAGACTTAAATGTGACTCGTGAATCCATAAAAATCCTAGAAGAAAATGTAGGCAACAAAATTTCAGACATCATACGCAGGAGAATCTTCACTGATACATCACCTAAGGCAACAGAAATAAAGGAAAAAATGAACACATGGGACTACATCAAACTCAAAAGCTTCTGCACAGCAAAAGAAACAACCATCAAAACGGAAAGAGAACCCACTGTATGGGAGACCATAATTGCCAATGATACATCAGATAAGGGGTTAATCTCCAAAATATATAGAGTGCTCATACAACTCAACAAAAGGAAGACAAAGAACCCAATTAAAAAATGGGCAGAGGAACTAAATAGACACCTCTCCAAACAGGACATACAAATGGCTAAGAGACATATGAAGAAATGCTCAACATCACTAATCATCAGAGAGATGCAAATTAAAACAACAATGAGGTATCACCTCACACCTGTCAGAATGGCCGCCATCAACAAATCGTCAAACAACAAGTGTTGGCGAGGGTGTGGAGAAAAGGGGACTCTAGTACACTGCTGGTGGGAATGCAGACTGGTGCAGCCACTGTGGAAAACACTATGGTGTTACCTCAAAAAATTAAAAATGGAATTGCCATTTGACCCAGTGATCCCACTTCTAGGAATATACCCTAAGAAACCTGAAACACCAATCAGAAAGAATATATGTACTCCCATGTTCATAGCAGCACTATTCACAATAGCTAAGATCTGGAAACAGCCCAAGTGCCCATCAGTGGATGAATGGATAAAAAAGCTGTGGTACATATACACAATGGAGTACTATGCAGCTGTAAGAAAGAAAGATCTCTTATCCTTTGAGACGACATGGAGGGACCTCGAGAGTATTATCCTAAGCGAAACAAACCAAGCAGAGAAAGAAAAATATCACATGATCTCACTCATTTGTGGAATATAATAAACATAACAGTATGGGGAACAGGGTAGACCCAGAGATGTGAAAGTAGGGTACAGACTGACAACCCTCAGAAGAGGGGGTGGGGGGGGAGGGAAGAGATAAACCACAGAACTTATATGCATGTATGCATAACTGATGGACCTGGACAACAAAGCTGGGGATGGGGTGGGGGGATGGGGAGGAGGGTGTCAATGGGGAAAAAAGGAGAAACATCTGTAACAAAAATAAATTAATAAAAAATAAATAAATAAATAAATAAATGCAAAGCTGAAAAAAAAAAAAAAAACATACAAATGGCCAAGAAACATAAGAAAAGATGTGTAATATATTAGTCATTAGGGAAATGCAAATCACAATATGATACTACTTCACAGCCATTAGGATGGCTATAATAAAAAAGACAGTAACAATGATTGACACCAATGTGGAAAACTGGGACCCTCATACACTGCTGGTTGGAATGCTAAATAGTACAGCTATTTTATAAAACAGATTGGCAGTTCCTCAAAATGTTAAATATAGATTGGCCATGTGACCTAGCAATTCTATCCTGAGCTGTGTCTGTATAAAAGTTGTACATGAATGTAGAAGTATTATTAATAATAGCTAAAAGTGGAAACAACCCAAATGTTTAACTGATCAGTGAATGAAAAATACGTAGTATATCTATACTATGGCATGCCTATTTGAATCTGAGAGCACACAGGCAAATGACTTGTTTGGGTTTCCTGGGGGAAACTACTAGTATTTTTGTATCTTTCATTCATCATAAAATATTTGCATTAACTTAAGTAACATAAATAAATTTATTTTAGATTCTTGAGGAATAAAAAGTGTCATTGACGGCAAAGAATTACTATGTTGTACTAGGACATTTGCAGTATTTGTAAAAGTCCTAATAATTTAATTAATTAATTTATTTTATTTTATTAATTTATTTTTCTTACAGCTGTTTCTCCTTTTTCCCCCATTGACACTCTCTTCCCATTCCCGTCCCCCCACTCCCCAGCATTGTTGTCTGTTAACTGGTTATGCTTATATGCATAAGTTCTTTGGTTTATCTCCCCCCTCACCAGCCCCTTCCTCTGAAGTTTGTCAATCTGAACTCTACTTCTATGTCTCTGGGTCTATTTTGTTCATCACCTTATTCTGTTCATTATATTCCACAAATAAGTGAGATCATGCATTTGTCTTTCTCTGACTGGCTTATTTCGCTTAGCATAATACTCTCCAGGTCCCTCCATGTCTTCTCAAAGGATAAGAGAGCTTTCTTTCTTTCTTACAGCTGCATAGTATTCCATTGTGTATACTGGCAACAGCTTTTTTTATCCACTCATCTACTTGGGCTGTTTCCAGACTGTAGCAATTGTAAATAGTGCTGCTATAAACATAGGGGTACATATATTCTTTCTGACTGGTGTTTCAGGCTTCTTTGGATATATTCCTAGAAGTGGGATCACTGGGTCAAATGGCAGTTCAATTCTTAATTTTTTGAGGAAACCACCATACTGTTTTCCATAGTGGCTGCACTATTCTGCATTCCCACCAGCAGTGTACTGGAGTCTCTTTTTCTCCACACCCTCAACAGCACCCGTTGTTTGATGATTTGTTGATGGCAGCCATTCTGGCAAGTGTCAGGTGATACCTCATAGTCATTTTAATTTGCATCTCTCTGATGATTAGTGACATTGAGCATTTTTTCATATGTCTCTTAGACATTTGTATGTCCTGTTTGGAAAGGTGTCTATTTAGGTCCTCTGCCCATTTTTTAATTGGCTTCTTTGTCTTCCTTTTGTTGAGCTGTATGAGTACTCTATATATTCTGGAAATTAACTCCTTATCTGCTGTATCATTGGTAATTATGCTTTCCCATTTGTGGGTTCCCTTTCCATTTTGATGGTTGTTTCTTTTGCTGTGCAGAAGCTTTTTAGTTTGATGTAGTCCCATGTATTCATTTTTCCTTTGTTTCTCTTAGGCATTGTATCAGTGAAAATTCTGCTGCATATGATGTCTGAAATTTTGTTGCTTACGCTTTCTTCTAGGACTTTTATGGATTTATGAGTCACATTTAAGTCTTTTATCCATTTTGAGTTTATTCTTGTGTATGGTGTAAGTTGGTAGTCTAGTTTCTTTCTTTCTTTTTTTTTTTTTTTTGCATGTAGCTGTCCAATTTTCCCAACACCACATACTAAAGAGGCTGTCTTTACTCCACTGTATGCTCTTGTCACCTTTGTCAAATATTAATTGAGCATAATGTCTTGGGTCAACTTCTGGGTTCTCTGTTCTGTTCCATTGCTCTACATGCCTGTTCTTGTGCCAATACCAGGCTGTTTTGATTACAACAGCTTTGTAGTATAACGTAATATCCAGTATTGTGATCCCTCCTACTTTGTTCTTCTTTTTCAAGATTGCTGTGGCTATTTTGGGTCTTTTTTGGTTTCATATAAACTTTTTGTGTGTTTGTTCTAGTTCTGTGAAATATGTCATTGGTATTTAATGGGGAGTGCATTGAATCTATAGACTGCTTTAGGTACTATGGACATTTTAAAGATGTTAATTCTTCCAATCCATGAACAAGGTATGTGCTTCCACTTTTTAATATCTTCCCCTCCATTTCTTTTCCATTGTCCTGTAGTTATCTGTAAACAGGTCCTTTACTTCTTTGGTTAAGTTTATCCCTAGGTATCTAAATTTTATTTGTTGCAATGGTAAATGGGATTGTTTTTTTAGTTTTTCTTTCTGTGTGTTTATTATTGGTGTATAAAAATGCCAGTGATTTCTGGATGTTGATTTTGTATCCTGCTACTTTGCCAAATTTATTTCTTAAATCTAGTAGTTTTTTGATGGAGTCTTTAGGGTTTTCTAGGTACAATATCATGTCATCTGAGAATAATGACAGTTTCACTTCTTCCTTTCCAATTTGGATCCCTTTTTTCTTCTTGTCTGACTGCTGTGGCTAAGACTTCCAGTACTGTGTTTAATAAGAGTGGTGAAAGTGGACATCCCTGTCTTGTTCCTGTTCTTAAGGGAAATGCTTTTAGTTTTTGCCCATTGAGAATGATGTTGGCTGTAGGTTTGTCATAAATGGCCTTTTTTATGTTGAGATATGATCCTTCTACTCCCACTTTGCTGAGAGTTTTTATCAAAAATGGCTGGTGGATTTTGTCGAATGCTTTTTCAGTGTCTATTGATATGATCACATGATTTTTATCTTTCATTTTGTTTATGTAGTGTATCACATTTATTGATTTACAAATATTGTACCAACCTTGCATCCCTGGGATTAATCCCACTTGGTCATGGTGTATACTTTTAAAAAATACATTGCTGGATTCAATTTGCTAAAATTTTGAGGATTTTGGCATCTATGTTCATCAGGGATATTGGCCTGTAATTTTCTTTCTTTGTAGTGTCTTTATCTGGTTTTGGGATTAGGATGATGCTGACCTCATACAAAGAACTTTGAAGTCTTCCTTCCTCTTGAATTTTTTTTGAATAGTTGGAGGAGAATAGGTGATAGTTCTTCTTTGAGTGTTTGGTAAAACTCCCCTGTATAGCTGTCCGGACCAGGGCTTTTGTTTGCTGGGATTTTATTGATTACTTCTTCTATTTCTTTAACTGTTATTGGTCTGTTTAGGTTTTCTGATTCTTCCCAGTGGAGTTTTGGAATAGTATGATTCTAAGAATTTGTCCATTTCACCTAGGTTGTCAAATATGTTGGCATACAATTGTTCATAGTATTTTCTTACAGTCCTTTGTATTTCTGTGGTGTCCATTGTTACTTTACCTCTTTCACTTCTGATTTTATTAATTTGGGTTCCCTCTCTTTGCTTCTTGGTGAGTCTGGCTAAAGATTGATCAATCTTGCTTATCTTTTCAAAGAACAAGCTCTTGGTTTCATTGATGTTGTGTATTTTTTTTTTAGTATCTATGCCATTTATTTCTGCTCCAATTTTTATTATTTCCTTCCTTCTACTAACTCTGGGTTTTTCTTTTTGTTCTCTTTCTAAATCTTTAAGTTGTTGGGTTAGATAGTTTATTAGAAATTTTCTTCTTTTTTGAGGTAGGCCTGTATTGCTATGTACTTCCTTCTCAGGACTGTGCTTGCTGTGTCCCATAGATTTTGTATTGTTGTGTGTTCATTTTCATTAGTTTCCGGGAATTTTTTTTTTTTTTATCTTCACCCGAGGACATTTTTTCATTTTTTGCTCAGATAGAGTAGGAGGGAGAGAGAGGAAGAGAGAGAGAAACATCGACGTGAAAGGGCCACATTGAGTGGCTGCCACCCACACAACCAACCAGGGCTGGGGACAAACCGCAACCGAGGTACATGCCCTTAGCGGGAACCGAACCCGGGTCTCTCCGGACCGCAGGCCGACGCTCTAACCGCTGAGCCAAACCGGCCAGGGCAGTTTCCGGGAATTTTTACATTTCTTTCTTGATCTCCTTGGTAACCCATTCGTTGTTTAATAACATGCTAGTTAGCCTCCATGTGTTTGAATATTTTTGCGTGTTTCTGTTGTAATTGATTTCTAGTTTCATGCCATTGTGATCTGAGAAGATGCTTGATATGATTTCAATCTTCTTGAATTTGTAGAGATTTAATTTGTGTCCTAACATGTGGTCTACCTTTGAGAATGTCTCTTGTGCACTTGAGAAGAATGTATATTCTGCAGCTTTGGGATGAAATGTTCTGTAAATATCAATTAAGTCCAACTGATCTAGTTCATCATTTAAGGACTCTGTGTCCTTGTTAATTTTTTGTCTAGAAGATCTATCCAGTGGTGTCAGTGGGGTGTTAAAGTCAACCACTATAATTGTATTACTATTGAGCTCTCCCTTGAAGTCCTCCAGAAGTTTTTAAAATATCTTTTGGTGCTCCCATATTTGGTGCATACATGTTTACCAGGGTTAAAACCTCTTGTTGGATTTATCCTATTAATATTATGTAGTGACCTTCTTTGTCTCTTATTATGACCCTTGTTTTGAAGTCTATCTTATTAGATATGAGTATTGCTACACCAGCTTTTTTTTCATTACCATTTGCCTGGAAAATTCTTTTCTATCCCTTCACTTTCATCCTGTGTGAGTATTTTGTTGTGAGGTGGGTCTCTTGTAGACAGCATATAATAATATATGGGTCATGTTTTCTTATCCAATCAGCTACCCTGTATCTTTTGATTGGAACATTTAACCATTTACATTTAGTTATTAATAGATACTTATTAGTTGCCATTTTTATTTTATGCCTGTGTTCCTCTCTCTCTCCTTCCTTCCTTCCTTCCTTCCTTTCTTCTTCTTCTTCTCCTTCTTCTTCTTCTTCTTCTTCTTCTTCTTCTTCTTCTTCTTCTTCTTCCCCTTCCCCTTCCCCTTCCCCTTCCCCTTCCCCTTCCCCTTCCCCTTCCCCTTCCCCTTCCCCTTCCCCTACTTTTTCTTCTTACAACAGTCCCTTTAGCATTTCTTGTAGTGCTCGTTTGGTGGTGGTAAATGCCTTTAGTTTTTTTGTGTGTGTCTGTGAAGCTCTTTATTTCACCTTCAATTTTGAATGATAGCCTTACTGGATGGAGGATTGGATTCAGACCCTTGCCTTGCATTACTTTGTACACTTCATGCCACTCCCTTCTGGCCTGCAGTGTTTCTATTGAGAAATCAGCTGTCAGTCTAATGGGAGCCCCCTTGTAGGTAACTTTCTGTCTCTCTCTTGCTTCCTTTAAGATTCTTTCTTTGTCTTTAATGTTTGCCATTTTCATTATACTGTGTCTAGCTGTGGGTCTTTTTGGGTTCATCTTGCTTGGGACTCTCTGTGTTTCCTAGACTTGTGTCACTTTTTCCTTTGCCAAATTAGGGAAGTTTTCTGTAATTATTTCTTCAAACAAGTTCTCTATTCCTTTCTCTGATTCTTCTCCTTCTGGTACTCCTATGATGTGAATGTTGTTACATTTTGTATTGTCCCAAAGCTCCCTTAAACTCTTCTCCTGCTTTTTAATTTCTTTTTTCCCATTTGTTGCTCTATTTGGGTGTTTTTTCTACTTTGTCTTCTAACTCACTGATTTGGTCTTCAGCTTCTTCTAATCTACTATTGAGGCCTTCTAAGGTATTTTTCATATCAGCTATGTCATTCTTTATTCCACTTGATTTTTATTCATAGCTTCTACCTCTTTTTTTAGGCTGATGTAGTTCCCACTAAGCTCTTTATAATTCTTATTAAGTTGCTTGTAGTTCTCACTAAATTGTTTGAGCACCCTTAAAATCATTGCTTTGAATTCTTTATCTGACAAATTGCCTGCTTCCATTTCATGTAGTTCCTTTTCTGGTGATTTCTCCTTTTCTTTCATTGGGGTGTTGTTTCTTTGTCTCACCATTTTAGCTGTCCAGTAGTTCTAGGCCCAGTGAGGGATGTTGGGATGCATACGCAGGTCGACATGTATCAAATAAGGCTGCTGTGCCTCCCAGACTGTTTGGTGCATGGTGCCTCTTGCCTACTGAGGGTCCTGGATGATTGGCAACTGGTGGCTGGTATTAGTCTGTTGTGGTAGGTGCTTCTGGGGTGCATGAGTCCCGCTGGTGTGCTGCTGGGGTGCATGGGTCCTTCTGGTGCGTTGCTGTGGTGCCCTGCTGTCTGGTAGGGCTCAGCTCCTGATCAGTCACTGCTAATGCTTCTGGGGCCAAGTGTCAGCTCCCAGTTTGTGCTGCTACTGCTGCTGTTGTTGCCAGGGAGTGCTCTCAGCTCCCAATCTTCTGCTGCTGTTGGGGGCTGAGGATGTTCAGCTCTCAGGACTTTGCTGCTGCTGGGGAGGGGCTCCACTCCAAATCTGCTGCTGCAGTTGTCAGGAGTGGGTCTCAGCTGCCCAAGCCTTGCTGCTGCTTGGGTTGTTGTGCCACTCCTGATCAGCCTCTGCTGATGCTGCTGGAGATGGGTCTCAGCTGCCAATCTGTGCTGCTGCCACCTGGGCATGGATGTCCACTCCCGAGCCTCTGCTCCTGGGGTGTATCTTGGCTCCAGAGCTTCAGCTGCTGTTGGGGGTGGGGCTCCACTCCCACTCTGTCACTGCTGCTGTGAGGGGAGGTGCTGGGCTCCCAAGCTGGCACTACTGCTGCTGGGGGTGGAGCTCGGCTCTAATCAGGCTGCTGCTGTGGGGGATGATGCTTGGCTACCTGCTGGTTGCTGCTTCCCTGATCAGGTACCTTGACAGTGCCATTAGTGTGCGTCTGTCTGCGTTGACACAGTGGGGTCCACTGGTCTGACAGTGCAAGGTGCACTGGTGGACTCAGGTTGCTTGGCCTTAGCTTCTCCCTGCTGCTTCCTCCCAGAGAAGACCAGGGGATCTTCCAAAATGGTGGGGCCTTCGGTCTGTGGGAAGAAGCACCCTGACAAGCTACTTACTGTGGTAGCCGGGTACTCCCTAGTCCACAGCACAGGAACCCTCCCTCTGCCCCATGTTCCTGCACTGCTCAAAGTTGCTCGTCCACACTCCTGTCCACTCACACTCTCTCACACCTTTAATTTCATTTAAAATTGTTCATTTCTTCCCTGAGGACAGACTAACAAAGTAGGTCAGAAATTTTATTTTAGAGGCAAGAAAATAGGGCCAAGATAGAATGTGTGTCTGGCTGAACACCGAGGCCTGAACTCTGTGTCATTGGGTCAGGCTTTTTCCAGTGAACCCCAAATTAGAGGACCACTACTCTGACACCATCATCTGACTATGAAGGCTCATCCCCTCTTATCCCTAGCTAAGTGCCATGGGATGGCAAGGTGATGGGAGCAGCACTGGATCCCAAGAAGACCTGAACTCCGGTCTTAGTTCTGCACAAATATGTACAAAATCAGAAATGTTGCTTCATCTTTTTGAGTCTCCATTTCCTTATCCGTAGAACTGGGAATAAAAGTTTTTACTTTTCCCAACTCTCAAGGTTGTTGAGGATCAAAAACAGTAACGGTTGTGGAAAGTGGGGAGGCATTTATAAGACAGAGCATTATCACTAATGTACTTCATCTACGGCAATAATCTGAGCCAACATTGCCACAAAAAGCTCTTGTTTTTCCATATCCTACATCTCCTATTTCACAAAAGCCAGGTAGGTTATAAATAGAGAAGCATTTGTGTATTCAGGGAAGGTGGAGAACCAATCAGGCCTATATTTACCACTGGAAGCTAGTCTTACTGGGGGAGTTTTGACTTAAGGATGGTTGATGCTTTCTTGCTACACGTGAAATCATGCTGTTATTGAATCTGTAAGGTTGGAGATCCAAACACATTTCTTCTCTTGATTTGGGTAAAGACCTCCCAAGAACTAAAAACCAAAACATGACCTGTCATCAGCTGAAAAGTTTCCTCCAAATCCATAAGACCCATATACCAGAAGATTTCTCTGAGGTCTAAGCAGAATCCCTGACATCATTCAGAAATGATAAAGCAGTACATTCTAATTGTTTAGCTGTCCATCACTGAGGATGTCCAGAGGGGGTTTTGCTGTTTTTCTGAGTTCTGGTTTGGGACTTAGCCAGGACTTCACAGCAGACCACATCCTTTCTATCTTACCTGAAAGCACTTCAATATTAATAACAATTGTGAGTTATTGGGAACCTGACATGTGTAAGTCACCTTAAACAGTTTATTCACAACTTAATAAAATCCTGTATAGTGGCAATATCACACCCATTCTATAGAGGAGAAGACTGAGGAGAGGTTAAGTGATCTGCTTGAGGAGGAGCCAAGATTCAAGTTCATGACCATCTGACATCAGAACCCATGTTCTTTCCACCTCACCACATCACTGCCTAGAACCGCTGGGAGTCAGCTCACTGTCTTTAACCCTTTCTAGTTCTCTCTCCCTGAGCCAGACTTAGTAACTTCTAGTAAAAAGAATGTGATGGAAGGGTTTGTTACTTCTGAAAAGCATTGCAACTTCCTACTTGCTCTTTCTCTTGGATTATTTGCTCTGGCAGAAGCCAGTTGCCATGTCATGAGGACACTCAAGCAGCTCCATGCATAGGTCCACATAAAAAGGAACAGGCCTGCTGCCAATAACCAGAGAGGAACTACCCTGTGAGGGAGCCATCTTGGAAGTGATCCTGCAGCCTGACCATGCCCTTAGGTGACTGCAGTCCCGGCCAACAACCTAGGACCACAACCTAGGACAGACTCTAAGCCAGAACCATTCACTGTGTGAGATAATAAATGTTTATTGTTATTTTAAGCCAGAAACCTTTGGGGTAACTTGTTACACAGTGGTGGATAACTAATACAACCTCCTAAACTGATGTTGTACTTTTCTTATATTTTTCTATCCTACTGAACTTTTCATGTCTCTTTTTAAATTTCCTGAGACATACTTTGATTTTATCTTCCAATCTCTTTTCATTTTAGTTGTCATATTTGTAATCTCTAACAGTTCTTTCTTGAGCTCTGATTGTTTCTTTTTTGCACATAATCTGTCATTGTTTTAAGGATCTGCTTTCTCTCTGAAGATGTTAATGATTTTTAAAATATTTCCCCTCTACCCTTTGTATTGTCTTTGATTCTTCTGAGTTTCTTTGTTTGTTTCTCTCTCACATGGGAAGTTGTCCTCAAATGTCTGCTGAGCCTTGCTTGTCCATTCATATTTTAAAAAGAGGAAGCAGACAGGGGATCAGACACTCAGGGAACTCTCTTTGTGAGGTCTGGAGTTGCCAATTAGTGATTTTACTACAGAACAACAGGCAGGCCACCAGTCTTTTACTGTAAACATCCCGACATCAGTATTTAATGCATTTTCCTCTGATTTAAGTATATGAAGAAGGGTTGTCCAACCTTCACCTTGAGGGTAACCTGGCTATATGGTAAATACAGTGGTTTGAAAATTTAGCACAGCAATATTCAGAGAAGAGATGTAGTTTATTTTCTATCATTGATCCAACTCTGCTTCTCTGGCTTCCAACACTACCTAGGAAGAAAACAAAAATTCTCACCGTTTTTCCAGATTAAGTAGTCCCAATCACGTTGGTTTCTTTGGGTAAATGCTCAGTTTCCAGAGCTCCTTTCTTAGCACCTTCCCGAGAATGAGTCTGGGTTTCCAGGAGGAGGGTTGGGCATGTTGGCTAAAGGCTTTGGATCCCTGTGCTACCATCTGCACCCTCACTGCCCTCTAATGAAGATTGGCAGATTTTGACTTGTCCTGGGCCTGCTGTCTGTCTGCTGAAGTGTGACAGTCTCTTATGGCATTTTTGAGCCATTATGTGGCTCTTATTACTGGATTTCATGGTACTGGCCATTTGTATCTTGTCTTAGAGTCCCAGCACACTGTCACCTCCATGTTCTGAGCCAAGACCACTAGCTCACCAATCCTCTGTACCTGTAATGAGGCATACAAAGACTTGTAAAGTTCCTGAGCCAACAGAGACTGTGAGGGTCCAGTCACATGGGCTCAGAGTTCCTCAATGATCCCTTCCTACTACCAATTTTGAGCTAGTAGTGCTCCAACCCCATGTGGGATGTGGCTGTATAAGAACCTTTCCCAGATGCTTGCAGGAGACTTCATACTAGGCAACCATGAACCCTAAAGCTCTGCTCTTTCCGCTCAACCCATTTAACATGTATTCTAGAATTCTGGTGCAGAATAGGGAAAGCAGAACACCAGCATCTGACAATTTCCCCCAATTCAGCTCCCCACCCTTTTTCCCTCTCCTCCAGAAATGGCAAGAGCGCTGCATTATTTCTGCCTACTCACAGACTTTCCCTGTGTCATACATTCCTCCGCCCAGGTGGCATTCCTTCCCCGCGCTCCTTGGGGTTCTAATGGTAAATGTTACAAGGAAACTTTTGAGTAGTTCCCTGTCACATATTTTCAAAATGTTTTCTGTATAACATTATATACACTGCAAAATGAACATCCTTATAGATCAAGCATTGCTGACATTTAGGAAATTGCTGGGCCAAGGGCCGTGGACAGTATGGAGGCTTTTGGGTGTGTATTGTCAATTGTTGAGAGGGAGTAACATAATAACCCATTATCTTCCATTACAACAGTGTGGTGAATTTACTCTGCTTGGCTGGAGGACAGCATGGATTTGAGTGAGATTCTAAACCTGTACGTAGAACAAGTAGTGCAGGGAGTTCAGTTCTGGGGGAGGAGGGTCAGGGCTACTCTGAAGCTCAGTAGCCAAGACTGGGGCTACAGCAGAAATCTAAAGCTTAAGAATAAGGAGACAAGAAGCCCTAAAGGGAAAGGTGGGCATACTTTTAGTCTTAGTCACCACTAAGAAAAGTGCCAGAACCTACAGCCCTAAGTGACTATGATTTTTTCTAAAATAAAGCCCTTCCTGAGTACTTTCAAGAAAAAGGATTCAGGAAAACACACACACACACACACACACACACACACACACACACACACACACCACTTCTTATCTGAAGGTCTGACCATTTTGTTCCTTAAACCTTTCCCAGCAATTATTTTTATAACCTTTAAGTCCTAGACTCACTATACCAATGGTCTTGGCTTCCAGTTAGTCACCCTTATTTTGGTGACTTCCTAAAATATCAATAAACCTGCACTTTTCTTAAGTGATGCTGATAGGCTAAGGTTGAAAATTCTGTCTTTGTAAACTTTGTTGGCAAGAAGCTGTGAATGTAAGCCTCCAATAACTTCAGGGAAACACATGTGTACCACTGGACACTAATCAAATCAGAATCTCTGGAGTGGTGCCTAGGCATTGGTACTTTTCATCTCTATCTATTTATCTATCTCCCTATATATACATATTTAAATTAATAGACTTTTTTTGGAGCAGTTTTAGGTTTACAGAAAATTGAGTGGAAAATCCAGAGAGTTCCTATATACCACCTGCTTGCTCCCCCAAGTTTCCCCTATTATTAACATCTTGAATTGTACATTTGTTAACAATCGAGCTAATATTGACACATTATTAGCTAAAGTCCATAATTTACATTAGGATTCACTCTTAGTGTTGTATATTTTAATGAGATTTGACAAATGCATAATGACATGTATCCACCAATATGGAATCACAGAGAATAGTTTCACTGCCCTAAAATTTTGTTGTGCTTCATCTGTTTCTCCCTCCCATCCCTATTCCCTGACAACCACTGCGGATTTTACTGTCTTCATAGATTTGTCCTTTCCAGAATGTTTTATTGTTGGTATCGTAGAGTATGTAGCTTTTTTAGATTCCCTTCTTTCACTAAGTAACATGTATTAAAGTTCCTCCATGTCTTTTCATGGCTTGGTAGCTCATTTCTTTCTTTCTTTTTTTCCCCATTTCTTTTTATGTCTGAATAATATTCCATTGTCCGGATGTGCTGCAGTTTGTTTATCCATTCACCTATTGAACCTCTTCATTGCTTCCAAGTTTTAGCAATTCTTAATAAAACTACTATAAACACTTACGTGCAGGTTTCTATGTGGACATAAATTTTCAACTTATTTCAGTAAATGCTGAGGAGTATCAGGTGGTAAGAGTTATGTTTAGTTTTGTAAGAAACTGCCAAACTGTCTTCCAAAGTGGCTGTACCATTTTTCATTCCCACCAGTAGTGATTGAGAGTTCCTGTTGTACCACATCCCTGCCAGCATTTGGTGTTGTCAGTGTTTTGGATTTTGACCATTGTGATAGGTGTATAGTGGCATCAAATTGTTTTAATTTCCAATTCCCTAATGATGCAAAGTATCTTTTCATATGCTGCTTGTCATCTGTATATCTTCCTTTTTTTTTTTTTTTTTAAGATTTTACCCCTTTTTTATTCAAATAGTAACAAACCAAATGCTGTATATCTTCTTTGGCGGGATTTCTGTTCAGATCTTTTGTCCGGTGTTTTAATCCTTGCCTGAGGATATGTTTTTTGTTGTTGTTGTTGACTTTAGAGAGAGGAAAAAAGCCCTGGCTGGTTTGGCTCAGCGGTTAGAGTGTTGGCATTCAGACCAAAGAGTTGAGGGTTTGATTCTGGTCAAGGGTACGTACTTCAATTGTGGTTTCATCCCTGGCCCTGGTTGGGGTTGTGCGGGAGGCAACCAATCAATGTGTCTCTCTCGCATGGATGTTTTTCTCTCCCTCTCCACCTCCTTTCCTCCCTCCCACTCTATCTGAAAATCAATGGAAAAGTATCCTTGGGTGAGGATTATAATAGAGGAAGGTAGAGAGAGAGAAACATTGATATGAGATGTTCCCTCCCCCATGTGCCCTGACCTGGCATCAAACTCACAATCCAGGTATGTGCCCTGACCGGGAATTGAACCTGCAACCTTTTGGTATACAGGTGCAATGCTCCAACCAACTGAGCCACCCAGCCGGGGCTCTTTTGTCCAGTTTTAAAATTTTTGTTGTTGTTGTTGAGTTTTAAGAGTTCTTTGTAGATTCTGAATACCAGTCTTTTTTTATTTTTTTAATCCCTACCCAAGGATATATTTCTATTTATCTTCAGACAGAGTGAGAGGGAGGGTGAGAGAGAGAAACATCAATGTGAGAGGGACACATAGACTGGTTGCTTCCCGCATGACCCCAACCAGGGCTGAGGATGAACCACAAGCAAGGTACGTGCCCTTGACTGGAATTCAACCCGCGACTCTTTGGTCCACAGGCTGACGCTCTAACTGCTGAGCCAAACCAGCCAGGGTGAATACCAGTCTTTTATCAGATATGCGTTTTGGCAAATATTTTCTCCCTAGCAATTGCTTATCTTTTCATTCTCTTGGCAGTATCTTTTGCAGATCAGATGTTTTTAATATTAATAAAGTCCAACTTGTCATTTTTTTCTTCAAATATACTGCCAGAGTTGAGATCTAATGACCAAAGAAATGAGTAAATAAGGCCTGGCCACATTTTTACTTCACCATTGAATTCAAGGGCTGTTTTCCTGGGAAACTCAGCTCCATAGATCATGAAATAAGTGGGATATTATCATATCATATCCTTTCTACAGATGTCTGTCTGAAATGCACACAAAGTTATGAGAAAGGGAAACAGTCAAGTTGATCTGGGGTTCAAATCTCCTTTGGTAAAGAGACTAGGCAATCATACAAAGTGACAGCAAGACGGGAAATGGAAGGGAAAGCGTGGGGACAGCAAGTCATGGCTGGACTGTTTGTCAGAAATGTTAGTGGCTGAAGGCTCTGTCATTAATAGCCATTAACATGTGCTGTGCCTTCCACAGCCTGACCTGAATTTGTATTATTATTTTTTCCCTCATAAGCTGGTTTTCTCCTCCATAAGATGAGATTCATTGTGAGAATAACATCTAATTACTTTTTAAAATATCCAAAATGTATGAATATTTCACTATTAATAATTATAGCCTGAGGGTAGGGAACCATGCTTATAAATGGCAAAAGTAAAGTGATTTTAGCAGAATGAAGAATAGAAAAGAAGAATAAATATTTGGGCCCTCCTACTTACGGCAGTAATGTGGCTCCTTAAAATATCCCAGCTGCCACAGCTCTCAGAGGGAAGGGGAGTATTGAGACTAGAGTTCCCCACATTATAATATTGGCCCATGGAGGGCAGAGCCTCGTCCTCTGAAGGAATGGTTTCACCTCTTTTCAATTGTGGGGACAGTACACTAATCATCATTTCTTTTATCCTTGTTCTAAGTAGAGGTCTCTGGTCTTTGTGTCCTTGAGGAGAATCTCATTGTGGAACAATTGGGAGAAGCAAATGAAAAGTGGTTATGACAGTTTTTTAACTCACTTAAGAGGTGGCTGTGATAGAATTAAAGCTAGACCATTAAAAATCATCTTTACTCCTTTTTAATGTAGTAAAAATACATAACATAAATTTACTATTCAAACCATTCTCATGTGTATAGTTCAGTGGCAATAAGTACACTCCCACTGTTGTGCAACCATAACCACCATCCACCTGCAGAACTTTTTCATCACTCTAAATTGAAACTCTGTACCCATTATAGAGTAACTCCCCAATTTCTGGTGACCACCATTCTATGAATTTGTCTATTCCAGTGGAGTCATACAGTATTTGTCCTTTTGTGTCTGACTTATTGCACTTAGCATAACGTCTACAAGGTTCATCCTTGTTGTAGCACATATCAGAATTTCATTCCTTTCAAAGGCTGAATAATATCCCAGTGGCTGTGTGAATATGTGTCTTCTCATATGTGAATGCTGCTGCTATAAACACAGGTGTACAAATGTCCGTTTCAATCCCTGCTTTCAGTTCTAGAAGTAGTATTGCTGGGTCACATAGTAATTCTGTTTAGCTTTTTGAGAAACCACCATATTGTTTTCCACAGTGGCTGCACCATTTTATATTACCACCAGCAATGCACATCCACACCAACAACTGGGTTTGTTTGTTTTTTAAATAGTAGCCATACTAATGGGTGTAAAGTGGAATCTCATTGTGGTTTGATTTGCATTTCCTTAATGGTTAATCATATTGAATATCTTTTCATGTGCTTATTGGCCATTCGTATTTTTTTTTTTGGAGAAATGTTTAAGTTCTTTGCCCATTTTTTAAAAATATTATTTTCTTTATTGATTTTAGAGAGAGAGGAAGGGAGAGGGAGAGATAGAAACATCGATGAGAAAGAACATCGATTGGTCGCCTCCTGCATGCCCCCCACTGGGGATTGGGCCCACAACCTGGGCATGTACCCTGGCCGGGAATCGAACCTGCGACATGGGTCAATGCTCAACCACTGAGCAACACCGGCCAGGCTTTGCCCACTTTTGAACTGGGTTGTTAGTTTTTGTTTCTGTTGTTGTCGAGTTGTAGGAGTTCTTTATGTATTCTGGGGATTAACCTCTTATCAGATATATGGCCTGAAAATGTTTTTCTCCCATTCTGTGTGTTGTACTTTGTTTTATCACCTCTGATATATCCACTTTAATTTGTAACCACCCCAACTGGGCCAGATGTCCCTTCTATTTTTCCTGATTTTGGTAGGGAGCTGTCTCTGGGTAGACCCATCTTTTTGAGGATGGGCTATAACCTCTCAACATTTTTTAGAGTAAATAGTAGAAAATAATTTGTTAGTGGACTCTCCTATGACTTCTAGTACCTTGTTAGCTATCAGTTCATACCTGTTCCTTTTTCTTTGGATGATTCAGTTATTGTATTTATTTTGCATAGAAAATGGCCCACATTTTTACTATTACCCTCTTAGAACATTTAGAAATGTAGGAGAAAATAAAGTGACTGGATTTTTCCTTTTGAGCCTTAAAATCCCTAAGTCCTGATTCAGGGAAGTAGACTTCATTCAGTCACCGAACAGTCTTTGAGGATCTACGCATAGGCCACATGGATGTGTAATCTCCAAGCACAGAAAGGTGACTCCTGCCATCTAGAAAATGGGCATCATAGTTGTTACTTCTCTCAAAAGGCAGGTTACACAGAATGCACTGGGTTTACTTAGCTAGCATCTGCTGGGAAGAGAAACTAGTTTTCTGTCCAACCATTTTAGCATTTTTCTCTCTCTTTTCCTCTCCAACATTAAAAAAAAAAAAAATTTTTTTTTAAATCATTATGCCTGGTTCTCTGCTCAACCATCTCTGTTGCTACTGAACCCTGAAACAAATCAGAAATTGTAGTCTATGATGCCCAGTTGACCATGAATGACAACCTTAAAAAAACTGAGGCAGCATTTCTGAAAAAAAAAAAAAAAAGATGACTTTAAGACCAAACTTGACATGAAGCCCTGATGTAGGTATGAAAAGTGGGAGCATTTCCTTACTAATTACTAAAAACAGAGTTGGTTATTATATTTCATTATAACACAAGGAAGACTGAAAATGATTCAAAATGTCACTTTTAAAAAGACTTTTTTGTGTGTTTTGTTCAAACTCAAAAAGATTCAAACTTTACTCTGCTGTGGGAGAGTTGGTCTTCCAGCTGCGAAGCATCAAATGCATGCCTTTCTACTGCATTTTTTAAAAGATAATAATTTGATTATTAAATCAAAGTCTTTATGAAAAAGAGCAATATTTCAACAGAAAGTTAATCACATCTGGCTTAAGGAAAATGCTGGGCAGAAGACAGCCTTTAGATATACATATACATATTTAACCTATGCATATAAAGTTGTGTTTATACATGAATAAATCATGTATTTCTCTTTGTTGCTTAAGAATATTTCATTAAATGTGCTTGTTTATGGGACAAACTGTCATAATTCCTGCATTTAGTTATCAGTGTATTCCCTATTTTTCACTTGGGAAGAAGAAATAGACTATTTCTACAATATTTTTTTGGCAGGGGGATGGCTGCTATTGCCAGCAGCAGGAATGCAGGATCTCTAAAAGTTTGTTTTAAAACTGCTAATGTTGTGATGATTGTTTTATTCTATTTTGTTTGCTAAGAAGTACATTTGATTGTGCTTTAGCTACTACTTACATCTCCTCAGCCTTCCATTTGTAAAGAACTGCTGCATTGCTGGTCTTAAAAGGCCACTAGAATTTTTGTTTGTTTTGATAATTTGTTAGTTTTAAAAACAAGCTCACAGATAAAAACAAAAGAACGGTGGTTACCAGAGGGGAAAAAAGGATGGGGGAAGACGAAGTGGGTAAAGGCAGAAGGTAACTAGACTTCGGGTAGGGAGCATGCACTAGTTTACAGATACCGACTTTTTATCTTGTATACCTGAAAATTATATAATGTCATTAACCAATGTTACCCCAACAGATTTAATTTTAAAAAATAAAAAATTTACAAAAAAGAAAAAAAGCCATCAGAGGGCCAAGTCTGCAATGGGCCAGTGTTGCAGAAGGTAACCCTGTAACACCATACAATTCCCTCTTCCCTCACCCTTCTCGTTAGAAATCAAAAAACAAAACCCTTGCCTAGGGCCAGCCATACCCTCCGTCTGGCCTCCTTTCCCGATGTGTAACGCAAGCCGGTGGACTGGATGGCCTTTGCATTCTTTTTTGTCCCCAAATTCCATGATTCTGTGAGAGACAGGAAAATAAAATCGGGGCTGCTGTTACCATTTAAAGTGGCAAAAACAAACAAAAAAATAAATGGAGGGCTTGGCCTAGCACTAGTATTAAAAAAATAATAATTTTGTTAGACTTTTACCACAAAGTCAGGGAACAGGAGGTTAAATTTGGGGGTCAAAGAATGCTTTCATAGACGTGGCTTAAAATCAGATGAACTCCGTAAGTACTCGGCAGTAGAGAGAAACTTCCCAAGGAAAACTTGCCTGGGGTCCACTTCGGGTTCCAGTCTGACGTCCCCTTCAGAGGGCTAGTTTAGGGCACGTGAGGCGCCACGTCAGGGGTGAAGTACGCTGTGGGTACGTCTGCGTGCGCGTGCGTGCGTGCGTGCGTGCGCGCGTGCGGGTACGTGCACGTGCGTGCAGGCGCCACACAGGTCCGTCTCTGTCCTGGTGATTCTCTGTAACCCCAAAGAAGGTTATTAGTGAGCGCAGCTGAACTTTTGCCCTCGCTCTCCGTGGCATTTCCCCCTCTCGCTTGTGGCATCCAAGTGACCACCTGGGCCTGTAGTTCATCCAGAGCTGGTGAGATTTCACATAACATCGCCTGTCAGAGCTGCTCGTGGGTAGTCCAAATGAGTCTGTTTCAACACCTGGGAAGGAGAGTGTCGTTGTTTGTGGCAGAAAAGGGATGCCCTGGGAACTACAGCAGGTTATGCATCATGGATCCAACTCAGGATACAGAGATAAGCGCAGGCTGGGTTTTTTAGCTTCTACCCCCATCCTCACCCCATTTTTATTGTCCTTTCAGAATCAGGACATTCGTGTTTTTATTGATGTCGGCACTAATTACTTTCCCTACATTAAATTCTCTGCAAACAGTGAAATGCCTCTAAGGCTTCCATATGGAAGTAAGCCATCCGCTCCATTTTTCTTGAGTTCTGAAAGTTAGAGGCTGTGGAGCCAGGTGCTCTCATCCTTCAAGGTGCCCTAGGGGGTGCTAGGTTTGATGGCCTTTTAGTGTGACAGGGCTTCCCTCCAGCTTCAGAAATTGCCCGAAGAAATGGCTTCAAAGAATAGTTTTTCCTCCAGGAATTATTTCTGTACTGTGTTGATTTTCTTCTGGATTTTGCTTGACCTCATTTTATCAGCTGCTCTCGCTGCATCACAATTGTCATTTCGGCTTTTTTTTTTAAGGACTCTTTATTGTCCTCCCCACTCAAAGGCTGTACATATGCCAATCCAGTCTACACACAGTTTCCAGACCAATCTTCCTGATGGGCAATCTTTACGCTCCACTGAGGGCTTCCCACAGCCTTGCAAATTGAGTAAAAAGCCTTACCATGGCACTCAAACACTGTACTGTGTGTTTAACCTATTTCCCCTCCTCTACAAATACCCTCTCTACAGCCAGAACCTTTGTCTTATTGTTCTTATCATGCACCATACTTTGCCTTCCTTTCTTCATATTGTTCCCTTTGTCTGCAATGTGTTCCTACATCCCATCTCTACCTGCTCACAGTATGCCCAGTTTCCATGCTCCAACTTAAACTTATGTCTGTCAGCCAGGTTTTCTTACTCCCCCCCAAAGAAATATCCTTCTGTCCTTCTCAGACCCTCCACAGCATGTGCTCCTGCCAGTTTTGTGGTGATCACATCTACTTTGTATTACAAGTTATTTGTGTTTCTGTCTTAGCCTCAAAGAGAGCAGGGCAGTGTTTTCTAATCTGTAGTTCCCTGAAACCTGGCACACTACTTTAATACAGTAAACATAAACAAGTCAGCAGGGATATGGTGAAATGAACCCCATGCTGGAGCTGAGTATTAGCTATATGATCTTGGTCCAATCACATAAACTTTTTGAGCCCTAGCATGCCCAAGTGTAAAATAAGTATGGTAGTATTATATTATCCTCAAAGGGCTATTACATAGCTCATATGAGATAATGTGTGAAACAGCTTTTAAAATTATAAAATACAATGCACATAGGTGTAAATGGTAAATATTTTGTGAATTAAATTTAGAAGTTTGCAAATAGTTTTTAAAAATCTTCAAGACACAGGTATTATAATCACCCTCTAGGTTTTGCATTAGCTCTACCCACACTTAGTGTAACTTCCTTCTGCTTTTATTCAAATAATTCTTTCAGTTGGGTCTTTGATCACTAAATTATAAAGACACAGGGAACTGCCCACAGTAGATTTCTGCCTCTCCCCAAGAAAATCTACCATGATTTAACTTCGCCAAGGAGTACTGTCACATGAATGATTTATTTTCATGGATTTTTAAATTACTGTGGACTATATTTATTTATTTACTTGTTAATCCTCACCAGAGGATATTTTTTCCTATTGATTTTTAGAGAGAGTGGAAGGGAGAGAGGGAGGGAGAGAAACATCAGTGAGAGAGTGACACATCAATTGGTTGCCTCCTGCACACACCCCGACTGGGGCCAGGGATCAAACCTGAAACCCAGGTACATGCCCTTGACTGGGAATTGAACCCGCAACCCTTTGGTCTGAGGGCTGACACTCCAACCACTGAGCCACACCGGCCAGGGCGTGGACATAATTTTTAATCTTGGTATTTGTGTTTCATGACCAGAAGTTGAATTGGGGCTGGGCCAATGTGTGGCAAGTGGCCCCACAATAATAAAGGTGTAAAATTAGAGAAGCAGTCTAGGTAGAGACACATAGAGATGCATGTCACAAACTACTTAAAAGGGAAGAGAACAGCTGCTTTCACTGAAGCCCATGGGCAGCCCATTTTGCAAAGGGACAAAATAGCTTTCAAAGTCATCCTTACATTTTTCCTAGAAGTGAAGGCATTGGAAAGTGACTATTTTTATTTGCCCCTTCCAAGTTCCTCTATAGTTATTGTAAGAGGGAGAAAAACAGATTTTGAAACAAGTACTTTATAACTTATTGGCACCCAAATTAGAATTTGGCCCATGATTAATTCCTGGGCAGGCGTGACCAACTTTTCAACTCCATAAACACAAAACCCTGTGTTATTCGAAAAGCCCAAGGTACTTGCCCTGGAAATGATTCTAGATTCTAGGCCATGGCAGATCTGAAAGAATGGCCCACTGCCATTTCTGGGACCCAGTTGGGTTTGGAGAAAGCAGGTTTGGGGCTCTGGGATGGGTCAGAGAGGAGGAAAGGAAGAATTAGCCACAAGCAGATGAATGAGCAGGGGAGCAGTCAGCCTTTTCCAGCTCCTTCTTTAAGGAGCTGAAATATTATATCCTTTCCATCCATAGCCTCAGCTAGAGGCCCAAGAATAGCATTGGTTCTCATTTCAGGCTTTGGGCTGAATATCATGCACTTTGGTGGCTTTTTTTTTTTTTTCTCTGCACTACCAATTTATCAGCTGTCATCTGAATAAATTGTTAGGACTGATTGAATAGTGGGGATTGGGGACACACTTGATTCAGACCAAGAGTAAACAGGACAGAGAGAAGCAGACTGTGACAGTCTTCAGAGACACTAAAGAAACAAATCACTGGGACCAGTCACAGTGCCTCTGGTCACAGCCAACAGGTCTTTGTGGTTGGGTCCTCTGATGCCACCCTTATCTCTGAAGTGTGCTGATGATTTGGCAAGTGGAATCCACGTTGAGAACCAGCCTCGGAACCCAGGTTGGACACCTTTCTGAGGTTTGTTAACAGGGCAGGGGGACCACTGGATATGTTGTTATAGTAAACACAGGCAAACAGACACAGACTGATTGGTAGTTAGAATTCCACTTGACAAAAGGCATCAGCTCTTTGTCATGTAGTTTACCGTGGCTGGGTTGAGTTACTAGATTTCTCCAAAACAACAGAGGGCCATGGTGAAGGCTGATTGCATCATCATGACTTCTGTATGTCTCTTCATAGCCCTGTGTGCTAAATGATCTCTGTAGGTTGTGTCTATCTCTTAAGATCTATAACTCTATGAACTACTTCTATTTGTATTGCTCATAAAAGATAAGGGCCACATATTTTATTCTCACTTGGCATATAAAGGACCAGAGAAGTTAATTGAATCACCTAGGCCCATGCAGGAAGACAACATTCGTTCTGAAACCAGACTTGGGGTATTTGAAGCTCAGGGACCCATTGCCTCACCTTCTTTTATTGATCAGTTACATACAGCAAAGGTAGGGTGAACATTTATTATTGAAATCGACACTTTTGAGAGTGAAAGGGGACACGATTAATGGTCATTTGGGACATTAGGCATTAACCATGATATATGGGTATTTTAGGTGTAGGGGAAAGTAAGTAAGGTACATTCTTTATAAGGAAATCAAGAGGTCTTAAATTTGAATTCTTCAAAATCTATAGGGTACTTTAAATTGACAAGCATTTATATTGCTTGCCTCTCATAAAAGGCAGAGTAGGTTGAGTAGGTTGGCTGCCTTTGTACCCAAAGGAAGTATATGATGAATCTGCCCACCCCTGTCCCAATGTGACTAATCACATAGAACACCCTTAAATTTCAAATATGCCCTTCTCAGTAACACTTCAATCTCTACTACCTTCCCAAAGCAATAATTATTTGATAGTTCAAAGGGAGCCAGACCCTCCACAGAAGCAAATCTTTGGTGTGCCCCTGGGGTATATCTTGTTTGGCTTGCCCTTGCCCTTCTTTCTAATCCATCTTTCTAATCTAATCTGAGCACATTGTTAGCTGAGGGCTGATTCTACCACATGGAATCAAAAGGAGACTCCTGTGAGTTGGTTCCCCAGCCAATTTCTCACTATGTGGATATAATAACAGAGAGTAAGCCAAGACTGCAGGGTAGTCCTTTTCCTCCAAACCTGTAATTGTCTCATTCACAAACACCCTCTGGTCTTGGCTGTGAATTGTCTATTTTTGGAAGAGAAACTGCAGCAAAGTAGTTAAGAGCAATGGGCCTTGGATATAGGCTTGGGTTTGAATTGGCTATAGACTTGGGTTAGTAGACGCTAACTACTGCTACTAGCTGCTTAATGTTTTAAGCCTCAGTTTTCTGCAAAATGAGGGAAACCATGAGTGTTTTATCAGAGTTTTCATGAAGAATAAATTTAATATTGTACGTGAAGCTTTCAGCTCACTGCCTGGTCCATCGTGAGCCTTCATTATCACTGCTCATGCTTTTCACCCCAAAGCAGCAGACTCAGCCCTCGGCAGGCAAGTGAGGAAGCTTTGCCCAGAGTGTAATCTGCAGAATACAGAGCTGGTACTTGGTCATGCCTTGGACTTTCTCCACTTGCTTTTGTATTTTAAAGAC
Source organism: Tadarida brasiliensis (assembly GCA_030848825.1). Taxonomy (NCBI): domain Eukaryota; kingdom Metazoa; phylum Chordata; class Mammalia; order Chiroptera; family Molossidae; genus Tadarida; species Tadarida brasiliensis. The sequence goes on along the minus strand of CM061257.1, from coordinate 109,395,805 downwards.
TTGGACTTTGGAGGACTAAACTAAGTGAGAGTATAAACTCGGAGAGTACTAATTTTCCCCTTGCCCATAGCTACTGAGACCATATTTTATGAACCCTGAATTAAAATATTTAGTCTGACCACAACAGAGGATGTTGTAACTGATACTGTCTTATAAAATGCAGAAAGTGTGGTTCCCTTGGACCCATTGTGCCTTGGCCCTCACAAATGTCTGTGGAATAAATGAATGAATCGATCAGACACCATCACTACTATCACTGGCATATATCTGTATACAGGAAGTCCCAGAGAATGTATATAGGGTGTCTGTAGATTCTATTACATTTTGAAAATGAAATGTATTTTAATAAACACTGGCCTTCTAATTAGTCAAAGTTGTATATACATTTTGGGGGACACCCTATACACACACACACTCACACACCCACACATAGACACACACACACACAAACATATATTTATATAATTTTTGCATCCTGCTCTCTGTGATATATTTGCTATTTGTTCTGTCAGTTAAGGTCCCAACAGGAAACAGATGGCCCTCAAATTGGAATAATTCAAGGACAGCTTAATAAAGCCACTGTTTACAAAAGTGTGGGTGAGATGGAGAGGAACCACAGGGGGTATTCATAACAGTGAAAGAACTGTTACCACGCAGAGGCCCAAAGTGATGAGGACCGGAGGAAGCTGCAACAGGAACCTGGAAAAAAGAACATTTCCTAAAAAGACTGTCTTTATAAGAGAGTGGAATAAGTGCCTTGTTCTCCCTCCCTCAGATCTCCTGCTCATTATTGCCATAAACTGAAGCCAGTGGGAAGCCAGAGGATAAGAGAACCCAGGATATACTGATCAATGGGCAGGATGGGAAGAAGGATGGGGCATGTGGAAGTTATTAGGGACACAGCTATCTCTGAGATGCAAGCTATATTTTAAAAATTAAAATGGAAAAACATTACCAGAGCTTGTGTTTTTTGAACCTACCTAGAATACCACCATCTCCCCTTTCTGGGCACAGGGTGTTATCCCCCTGCCCCTCCCCAGATACCCGAGTGTCTTCCTCTTCACTCTCCCCTTGCACTCCTCACATTCTAAAGATTGGTTTCCTCCTCTAGGCACTCCTTGAGGGCCAGGACTATGTTTGGTCCTTGTCTCTCCCACACATAGCCCAACAGCAGGTATGCACACAGTAGGGGCTCAGTCACTGTTTGCTGAATGAATTAAGTTTCCCACGAAAAGAAAGCAGGCTTGCCATTCGACTTGGTTTTCTAGATTAAAGCCCAGAATCAATCTCTTCCCCAGTAAGCAAGTCTCTTTCCCTTAGAGGAGTAGGCAAGAGAAGGCCCACAGAAAGAGGTGAGTAAGTACTGGTGAGCCTGAACATCTGGAGTGTGTCAACAGCCGCTGTAGGAAGCAGCGCACCAGCAGGAAGGTGGGTGGAGGGTGCTCAGACCATGGAGCGATGTCTGGAAAAAGGCAACTCTGTTGATTAGAACTTTGGATATCACTTAAGTTAACACTCAAATTTTCAGTAACTCCCTTTCTCTTTCTGGAAGCTCTGACAAAACGAGATTCTGAAACAAACAGCATCAATCCTGATAGGAAGGGCAGAGGCATTGGCAGGAGGCTTGGAGAGGCTGAGCAACTGAAAATCTCTTTTCCAGACTTTTTCTTTGTTGTTGTTCAGTTTAGTTTTGGTATGCTGTGTGTTTTTGTATGTGTGTTTGTGTTTGTACATGCATGCGTGTATATGTGCTTATATGTGCATGTGTGTTTTGGTGTATGTGTGTGTACTTGTGTGTCTGTGTGCCTTTGTGTGTATGTGTTTATGTGTTTGGGTGGGTATGTGTTTGAATATGTGTATGTGTTTGTGTGTGTGGTTATGTTTGTGTATGTGTGTGTTTGTTGATGTATGTGTGTGTTTATGTATGTGTTTTTGTGTGTGTGTGTGTGTGTGTGTGTGTGTGTGTGTTTGTAAAAGTTACCCTGACCCTTATAGTCTAGGAATGAATGGTTCTATCAGGCTCCATCCAGAAGTAATAATTGGGCAGAGAAGCATTTATAGGCAGAATGGGAATGAAAATGGCAGAAAAATCACTCTTGACAGCACTTTCATTATAACTTGCCTTCCCTCCCACACCACCTCACTCCCTAACACACACGTCTAATGGTCTGCATGGTTAGGTTAGCCCACAAACCATAAATATTTGCTGAGTGGTCACTGTGTGCAAGGTGACAGGATTCTATTCATTGTGTTGGTTTTGTATGGAAAGGGTTCAATTGAAGCAAAAAGATAAATACTGACATTTATAATAATCTTTTCCCAAATAATAAGAATTTGTTACTCAAAAGAGCTCAGGCTGCTTTTTCTGCTTCCTCCCTTATTTTAACTAGAAGCATGGCCATGACATTGCAAAAGGCTGCTGCTCTCTCCATTTCGTTAGTTGGTCAGGTTCCCCTTATCACGTGGGATGGAAGATGGTTCTTCTGACTCATTTTTTATTAGATGTCATTGCCCTTCTAAAATGATGTTAACAAGGATTAGTGGAAGGACATTATTATTTTTAATTGTTTTATTTGTAATATAGTCTGAAATATGAAAGAATATGAAAGCTGTATATTGTCCTAGGGAAATCCTAAATCCTCTCTAGTAGGCTTTCCAGATATTTTGAGCATAAAGCTTCTGAGGGAAATTCCTGAACAGCCGTGAGTTCCAGGACCCCACTTGAATTAAGAGCTAGCACAATTACATTTAAAAATGAAGTTTTAAAAGTTGCTTTAAAAGGTGTGCTTGGTCAGGACCCTGAATGTTGGTGGAACGTGGGAGAGGGCAGTTTAGCATCGAGTAACCCCAGTTTGGCATTTTTCCCCAGGATGGATCCAGACAATATTTTAAGTTCATTTGGGCAATTAATAAATAGCACTTTATGTCAATTCAAGCTTCAAAAAAAAGGTTGGGTTTTGGAACTTGAGTCTAAACTTCCTTACTGTAGCTTAGCTTTGGCTTGGACTAGAAAAATTTAGGTTTACCAAAAAAAATTTTCACGTATTCTGGAAAGTTCTACAGGAAACCAAAAGAGCTATTGGATATTACTGTCTAGGGGTATAACTTCTCATAGACATAATTCCAGTTTCCACAAATGTCATGGATTAGAATATATTCTGAAAGTGAGATTGATCAGGATATGGAAACCAGACCTCAGAAGTCATCTCCAGAATTCTTACAAAAGCTCTAAGAAAGTGTTCATACTGGTGCAATTTGGGTCTCTGAAGGCATCCTTTTATCCTTCCCAGCTTTTGGATTCCTAACAGGAGACTCCCTACTTTCTGATCCCTCTGCCTGAACTCGGAGGGATGGATGAGAGCAGATTGAAAAGTGTTCCTTTAATGGCTAGTGAGCAGAGGATCTGGCTTTGCCTTTCTTTATAGTTGTGTGACTATAATTCCTCAAATTCATCATGTGGAAAATGAGGGTGTAAGATAAGAAGAAATAATATTATATTATATTTTATATTATATTATATTATATTATATTATATTTATTATATTTATTATATTATATTTTATATTATATTATATTAGTCTCTGTCCCCAGTTCCTGACATGGAACTCTTAAAACCCTTGTAAACAGGGAGAATCTTAGTTCTAATATTTGGTCTTTGACCCCAGTTCTTTTTTTTTTGACCCCAGTTCTTGACACAGAGCTCATAAACCCTTGTAATTTTGTGATAGGAGCATCTGACACAGGGGTCCCACATCCCTTGGAATTTCCTCATTGATAGGGGTGTCTTTTGTTCTAATAAGGCAACACTGGATGGGCTCCTAGATTGGATCACCCATGCCATGATTAGTTAGAAGAACCAAGTCGTGGTTAGAACCTTGGAAATTTCAGGCCCATCCCCTATTCACCAGAGAAGGAAATGGAGCTGGAAATGGAGTTAATAATTGTGCCCAAGGGAGGAAGCCTCCATATAAATCCCCAAAGTATGGGTTTTGGAAAGCTTCTGAGTTGGTGAACACATCTACACACCCAACTCTGAGGGGACAGAAGCTCCTGATTGGGGACCCTTCCAGACCTCTCCCTGTGCACCTTTTTATCTGGCTGTTCATGTATATCCTTTAAAATATCCTTTGTAATAAATTGCAATAGAAACTGAACTTTTTTCCTGAATCCTGGGAGACACTCTAGCAGTGGAGAGGGTCACGGGAACCTCCAGTTTGTAACTAAATTTGACAGAAGTTATAGGTAACCTGGGGATCTGGTACTTGCAATTGGCATCTGAAGTGGGGGCATTCTTGTGGAACTGAACCATTAACCTGTGGGATCATTGTTAACTCCAGTTAGTGTCAGAATTGAATTGAATTGTGGATAACTGGCTAACGTTGGACAATTATTCTATATGGGACAAAATCTCTCACATCTGGTTTTATAAATGTGAATAGAAGAAAACTGTATTTTTTCTATACAGGTTATACCTGCTCTGCCTACCATATAGAGTTATTAGAGGAATCAAAAAAGTCATGTATTGGGCAGATAGCTAGATAGATATGAGTATACTAATTTTGCAAACCAACATGAAGACAGAATTAGAACTGGTGCCCAAATTTCCAACAAAAGTATGTATGACATTGGTTCACAATGTATGTATGACATCCTTTTGGCACATTCTCGCTCAAACTTGCATTGTCTTCCAGGGATATTTGGCCATGTGCTCTGCAGAGCTTGAAGCAATATGATATGTATGCATAGCTTTCTGGAGCTTCAGTTTTATGCAAAAAAAAAAAAAAAATGGGGCGGATGTGGTGGAAATTTTTCTTTAAAACAAATATTATTCATTCAGCAAGTGTTTATAGAGTGCCTATGGAGTATAAGCTATAAGTAGCTGAAGAGCCATGATTCTCTCTCATCACTCATTCAAGACCTGTAACACAAATCTGTATATGGGATATATAATTATCCTCAGTTAATCAGTGTCTTGTCTGTTCAGGTTGCTATAACAAACTACCATAGACTGGGTGGTTTAATCAACAACCATTTATTTCTCACAGTCTAAAGGTTAAGAAAGAAGTCCAAGATCACCCTGGCTCAGTGGTTGGGCATCATCCCTTGCACCAGGCGGCTGCTGGTTCGATTCCCGGTCAGGGCACATGCCCAGGTTTCAGGCTTGATCCCCAGTATGGGGCATGCAGGAGGCAGCTGATTGATGTTGTGCTCTCACATTGACGTGAGGTGCTGGCAGATTTGGTGTCTGGTGAGAGCCTACTTTCTGATTCATTTTCTTCCTGTGTCTTCACGTGATGGAAGGGGTGAGGGAGCTCTCTGGGGCCTCTTTCATAAGGGCACTAATTCCTTTCATAAGGGCTCCACCCTCATGACCTATCTACTTCCTAATTCCATTACCTTGGAGATTAAGATTTCAGCATATAAATTTTGGAGAGACTCAAACATTCAGATTGTAGCAATCAGTATGGGCAACTAGTCTTACTCGTTCCATTCCTCGGTAGTTTGAGTGTTTATTTTTTATTTATTTATTTATTTATTTTATCCTCACCTGAGGACATTTTTGCATTTATCTTCAGATAGAGTGGGAGGGAGAGAGAGAAGAAGAGAGAGAGAAACATTGATGTGAGAGAGACACATGGACTGGTTGCCACCCACACAACCCTAACCAGGGCCAAGGACAAACTGCAACCAAGGTACACGCCCTTAGTGAGAACCGAACCCGAGTCTCTCTGGTCTGCGGGCCAGTGCTCTAACCGCTAAGCCAAACCGGCCAGGGCTTGAGTGTTTATTTTAATTTGAATATTTTTACAATCATGTAACTAAACTCAGGACCAGCATGTTGAAATACAGCCCTAAAGATTGTGTCAAACTTTCCTAGTTCTTGGTTCTGAAATTTCCATGTGATAAGTGTTGTTTTGTTCTGTGGTTTTTTGGCCTGGGGCCCTCTGGACCTCAAAACACTCAATAGTCTGTCCTTGAAATAGTCTTCCCTAGTTCTGAGGAACAATCACTCCTTCCTTTGTAAAACTATATGATTTATGTTCTTCCTTATCCAGAGTTCTCTTCAGTTAACCCTTTCACTAAATATAGCTATTTAATAACTAGCTGCCCTTCCACTTAAGGTTACATTTTCTATGAATAACACCAGTGAGAAGCAAATGTAAAAGAAAGGCAGCATGGTATGGCTGAGAAAGCAGGTGCTCTGACCCAGGCAGATGGTGTGAATTATGCCCCACTTAGAAGCATGCACACTTAGACAAAGTCTTCACCCCTCCAGGGCCCCTGCTGTAAAATGGGGTCACAAATATCAACATTGAGTTCCTCTGACCATGCTTTTCCATCTTTTCCACAGGAGTACCCTCTATGAGGGACCTCATGTCCCAGACTTCCTTGATATTCCATGGTCATCCTAAACATTTATATCTGTTCTACATACCTTTCCACAATGTACTCAAATTTGTCCTAATATACAAATCATGTTTTTCCTCCCATATCTTTGAGTGAAATCGATGCTCCAGAGAGTCTTTGCATACCTCTGGCATATTACAGCATGCTTTCAGGAGATACTCATCCTTTAGAAGTGCGATTAAGATGATGCTCAGGACTGAAACTATTCAACAGGTGTGCATCAGTAAGAACATATTGTCTGTTAAAATATTAAAATAATTTTGAATCAATTGGTAGATAACTGTTCCCTAAGCCCTTGAGTGGTGTCCATGTCCCATATTACCCCTCTCTTCAGACCCCAGAACTAAAGGGTTAAGACTTGTACCCCAGGAACCTCCAGTACCTAGTGGCCTGTACCATTGATGCTGTTAAATATTTTTAATATCATCCCATGTTACATGTAACATATGTGAAACTCCCGATACACTCTGGGCACTAAATAAGCAGTAGGCATTTTCTTTCTTGTGGTTTTGGAGAATTCAATCTACTTGGGAATATATATTTTGAACAGCACTGTAGCCAGCATCCCTTCCTCCCCCACTTCAGGACATAGCCTTCCTTCTGTTAGGGCACTGCACCTTCCCCATACTCTGAGGTTTTCAACTGCAACACCCTCCCTATAGTGACTCTTGGGATGGGCAGTGATATAGGTCTGGAGAATTATAGTCTCCATTCCCTCATAGAGATGTGCTTGTAACTTGGGGTATGTGACTCAAGATGGACCAATCATAGTCTTCCCCTAAAACTCGGGTTATGAATGCAGAAACTGAGTCACTCCTTGTCCCCTTTGATAGGAGCTCTCTGTCTACTGGGGTTCAGAGACACTTCTCTGAAATCTCAATGAACTGAAAGGATTTGGCCCCAGAGCTTCTACTGGCCTTGACCATACAATGAAGGAGCAGTCAGAGAAGTGATAAACTCACAGAAATAGACAAATGGAAATATTGAGAAAATGAGAGGCCTGAATGATACTGCCTGAATACTAGACCCAATTTCCATCCTTTACAACAGTGATTCTCAAATTTGGGTGTTTATCAGCACCACTGGGAGAGCTAACAAAATAATCCAGAGGCCCAGGCTTGTCAAAGTTGGGAAGGGCTGGGTCCTCTGTATTTCTGCCATGTCCTCCAGGTGATTTGGATACACACCTAAGTTCAAGAACTACAGCTGTACAAGCATGAGATCCAATGCATGTCCTTGTTTTGTTGTAGTTACTTAAGTTTCCTACAAGCAGAGATGAAGAAAAGCATTTAGCACTCTATGGTACCATAGGCAGTGAATGAAGCAAACCTCTGCTCAAGGCCCCAGTCTCCCCAATCTTGGGTAGTTTAATGAATTGCAGTTTTGCTCATGAGGAATATAACCTCTATGGATTCAATGCTGGCCAGAGTGAGGTGCTGAAGTAGTTAAGGCAGGAGTGACAACTTCCATCTTCTTGGGCTCCCCTGCTCTACAATTATCTGATGAGCTTTCCCTGCCTTGCCTTACCCTATGAAACCCCAATAAAGTCTGTGGTCTAAATGTTCCCACTCCTGACCACTCTGGTGTCTTTCCTATGTGAGGGGTGCCATGCTTCCTTCTCCAGGTCCTGTGAGTGTAATGAACTTTGTTTTTTTCCTGAACCTCTTTTCTACCTCCTCTTGGGGCCACACCTCACTGACCATCTCATAAAGTATACAAATCTCACGGCCTCTCAATAAAACACCTTGGGATTAGTCCTCGGAAACAAATGAGAAGCCCAATTGTTTGCCAAATTGTAATAGCAACTCTTCAGTGCATCATCCCTGTCACATTCCATTTCATTAGGTTGTGAAGTACATGATGATGTGTGAAGTACAGAAGTCAATAATCAACACACCCTACTCCAGCTTCCCAGAACTAAAGTATCACCTGGAACCCTTTCTGTTAGAAGTGACAGAAAACCCAACAGAAATGGTTTTGATATATTTTTTTAAAAAATCCATATAGTTAAAAAAAATAGGATTGTAATCTCTGATTTAGGCTGAAGAGTCCAGGGTTAACTTGCATTAGGCATGCCTGGACTGGGGGCTCAAATGATATCATGGGGCCTTTGTATCAGTCCATCTCTTGGCTCTGCCTTCCTTTGTGTGGACTTCTGTCTCAGCTGCAAGTGACAGCAGCAGCTCCAACCTTCACAGATGTCTCAGGTTTCAGGATCAGTGGGTAAGAATAGGAGTCCCATTCCTAGAAGTCCAGAGAATATCTCTCACCAGCCCTGACTGGGTCACATGACCACTGTGAACCAATCACAGAGAAATGCACTTCAGTCACTGACCATCCCTGGCATGATGGATGAGGAGACTGTGCAGGGCATGGAGTTGATTTTACAGGAATCACAATTCATTGAGTGGGAAAGGATGACTTTAAAGAGGAAATCAGGCACACCTCCTAGACAGAGTGAGTGAATGCCAGGAAGCAAAACCAACAGATGGCTACTACAATTGGACTGTTGTCATTTTATTCTAGCTTCGCTGGGAAAAGCCAGTAAGAACAAATTCAGCAAATCACAGACTTGCACTGAAGAGAAGAAACACAAGAATCTAAGGAGCTCAGCCTTTTTCCACTACTACAGCATAGTTTATACTATCGAAGACAGATGCTTGTTTATTCTATGCTGCGAGCTCTCCAGCCAAAAGTATTCCAAATATCCTTCCATCTGCAGATCATTCCAGGGCTTTGCAATTTTTACTAATTTATGAGAAAACTGGAGGAGGGGCAATTTAAAATGAAGTAATAAATATGTTTGGAGGAAAGCGAAAGGGCTAAGTTATTTCACCATTCTGGAATTCAGAGCAATAAAAAAGTAAACAGTCTTATTGGCTCAAAGGAGAATCCTTTCATCTATGAAACAACTTTATTTGGGTTATTTTGGCATCTCAAGAGACTTTCCTTGTGGCTGTATTATAAAATAGCTTCTCATGTTGTTATTATATATTGTCTTGTTGGGCCTTGTGAAACAAGAAATTACTTGCTATATTTAGTTGCTGTGTGATGGGGCTTTAAAAAACTACTTATGTGTCTTTTGGTATGGTATTAACTCACATCCTTCTAAGAAATGTAATTTTAAAAGCAATTTTTATTAAAATTTCTTATAACATATAAATTTGAGATAATTGAACTAAAGGTTTGTTTACCCAAATTGCCCATGACAGTGCTATTTCATGGATTTTAAAAGCAGGGCAAATTTTTGGAACTGGCCACTGATGATGAACATTTGAAGATGACTTTTGATCTCTAAAAAAAAAAAAATATGTGTTCCCAAACAGGCGAAATCAATTCCATTATGAGTTGCTACTGATGGTGATTTAAGGAAATTAATCTTTATGAATTGAAAAAGACATTTTTGGCCCTGGCTGGTTTGGCTCAGCAGTTAGAGCATTGGCCCACGGACCAGAGAGACCCCGGTTCAGTTCCCGCTAAGGGCATGTACCTCAGTTTCAGTTTGTCCCTGCCCCCGGTTGGGGTCGTCTGGGTGGCAACCAGTTGATGTGTCTCTCACATTGATGTTTCTCTCTCTCTCTTCCTCCCTCTCTCCTTCCTGCTCTATCTGAAGATAAATGCAAAAATATATCCTCGGGTGAGGATAAAAAAAAAAGAAAAAGAAAAAGCAATTTTTGTTTTTCAAATCTTACTAACCAACTTTGAGAGACTGGTGGATTCTTATCACCAGCCATGAGATATTGCCAATGAACTGCAAACTTAACAAATTGGGGAGTGCTCCTATGATGGATAATATCAGTGTTTGAGTTCCATTGCAACACTCTGGTTACAGAGTAATTTCAGGTGTCATTTATGGAACCCATACCTATATGGTTTATTATGGTCCAGAATATCTTTGATCAGACTAACTTTTTTTTTTTTATTCTCACCTGAGGACATTTTTGCATTTATCTTCAGATAGAACGGGAGGGAGAGAGGGGGAAAGAGAGAGAGAGAAACATCAATGTCAGAGAGACACATCGTCTGGCTGCCACCCACACCCCAGGGACAAACTGCAACCGAAGTACGTACCCTTAGCGGGAACCGAACCCGGGACTCTCTGGTCCGCGGGCCGACGCTCCAACCGCTGAGCCAAACTGGCCAGGGTGGTCAGACTAACTTCTTAGGTGGAACAAAGTATGCACAGAAAGAGTGCCTGCCCAGGAAGGAAGCTGAGTAGGTGATTGCCTGCAGTATATAATTCAAAGGATGTTGGAAGGGATCCTGCCTAAAGATTAAGGTCCCATAGAAATAGCCCCATAATAGGCATTCAACAAATATTTACTCAATGAAGGAACAAATAAATGAAGGATCAGCATAAAGCCATCTTGAAGACAAAATTAGAAAATGTAGACATTCCTCTTAGTTTACCTCCCTTACTCATAGCTGGGTCTACTTGTATATTAATGCTACAGCAGTGACAATTGTCATTAAAGAATATCATACCAGAACTCAGAGAATATGTTTACCCATCTTCTCAGAGATAAAAATAATTTTGCGGCACCTTGTCTGCTTTGTCTGGCCCACAAGCCCAGCGTGGCCCTTGCAAGTTAGCGTTGCTGCTTTTACTTCTGCTTTGCACCAGCTCGGTTCTTGCCATCTCCTCCTACGTGCCATTAACTCCGAAAGTGCCTCTGCGAAGAGATCCTCAAGGACCTGCTGGTGACCAGCTCATACAAGATCACCAACAAGTCTGGGGGCGCTGGGGGCCTGCACACCCTCCTCACGATCACAGATTCTGCTGGCCTTATTCTGTACTCCAAGGAGGATGCAACCAAAGGGAAATTTGCCTTTACCACTGAAGATTATGACATGTTCAAAGTGTGTTATGAGAGCAAAGGAACAGGGTGGATATCTGACCTACTTGTGATCCTAGACATGAAGCATGAAGTGGAGGCAAAAAATTAGAGATGGAGCTACGATGCCTAGAAGACCTTATAGAATCTAACGTGAATTAATTCACCTACATGAAGAAGCTAGAGGAGGAGATTCGTGGTACCAGTGAGTCAACAAACACTCAGGTCCTGTACCTAAGCATCTTTTCAATGTTCTGCCTCACTGGACTAGCCACTTGGCAGGTGTTCTAACTTCATCACTTCTTGAAGGCCAAGAAGTTGATTAAGTAATAAGGCCTACTCCCCTCCCACCTTGTATCTCAGCCAGCAGAACATCACTGGGAGGTGCCTGGCCTAAGGCATCCTCCCAACACCATCATCAAGGCACGTTGGAACTTTCTTGTCAGAACTTTCTTGGTGTGGGAGGACATGGGTTACCATCTACACCCAACAAGTCAATGAGGGACTTCTTTTTAACTTGATAGGATTTTGACTGGTTTTGCAACAGTAGGACTATTATTAGAGTCACCTATAACAAAAAAATAAGGGTTACCTAGATAATGCTGGAGCCAGCATTTGTACTGGGTTTCCTCATGTGATCTGTTTGAACCATGTTTTCTTTTCTTTTCCTACGTGCTCACCAGCTAGGGCTTCCACTCTAGTTCCTTTACCAGGATTTGTATGACCATGTGGAACTTGTTTCATTCTGACTGACCTCTTTGGATTTCCCTGTGAAAACACCCTTAGATTTATCTTAACCCTTGGCTGAAATGTTTAAGTAGCTTCTGGTGGTATCCTTTCATAATTTTACGTCTCTTAAAAGGGTGATAGATATGACACCTCATAGAAATGAGCCTTGAACTATAGATAACTCTTTAAAGAAAAGAGTTTCATTTTAGAGAATTAAAATATTTGTGCTCAATGCTTGAGCTTTTTCTTCTTGTGTATTTATGTGTATTTAGTTCTATGCAATTTTATTGCACGTGTGGATTCATGTGACCACCACCACAAAATGCAGAACAGTCCCACCACACAGACCCCTTGAGCTACCCTTTTATAGCCACAGCCACCTCCCCTCCTTACCCTGAGCCCCAACCTCTGGCAACCACTTATTTGTTCTCCATCTCTCTAATTTTGTCATTTTGGTAATGTTATATAAATAAAAAGGTATGTAACCTTTGGAGATTAACTTTTTTTACTCAGCATAGTTCCCTTGAAATTTATCACAGTTGTTGTATGTATCAATAGTTTGTTCTTTCTTATTGCTCAGTAGTATTTCATGGTATGGATGTACCAGTTTGTTTAACCATTCACTCACTGAAGGACATCAGGGTTTTCAGTTTTGGGCTGTTACTAATAAAGCTGCTGTAAACATTTAAAAAATAACAATTATGAACAGTGATAGAATTTTCAAAAGTCTTTGAATTATGAAAACTAAAACGTAATTTTCTTGTGTTGTACCATACTGGCAGGATTTCTATCTTGTGGATACACACATCACCACTATGTCTAAGTAGTTGAGGCCCCCAAATGTATTAGTTACAGAGGCCCCTGGGTTGTACTACTCAGGGGCAGCATTTATAGACACAGCCATGTGTATGGCACTCTGCAGTTTGCAACCCAGTGCCCCCATAGTTATTCTACTCACCATCTATGGTTGCATTTGTTGCTTCTCCAAAGTCTCAGTTTTTCAAAGGCTTTGTCTAATTTTTTCAGATGTTGATCTCATATTAATTAGTAGATCAACAAAAGTATTGCTGTACATGAATGCATTATTTTACTATTTATTTATTTATTTATTTATTTATTTGGTTTGTGCATCTGGAACTCAGGAAGAAGAGGAATCCCAGGAAGAACCTGGATGCCTTCAGTTGGAACAGAAGACGACGTCAGGTAGAGTACATTTTGTGTGATAATCCTTTCCTGGGCTGCTTTTGCTGACTGCAGGGCACACAGCTTCCAGATTGCAATGGAAAAGCTATGTGTTCCAAGTGATTGGAAACATGACTAGAAATGTCACTTGTGATGTATCCCAGGCACGATATCTGGACAATCTTGTCATGATGCAGAAAATAGCTTCTTCTCTCCTTCCTTCTTTTAGTGATTGCAGTTTGTGATAAATAAATACTTGTAATGAAGTACATGATGATAATGATGAAGAAATTTCAAGTTCAGTAATACTAAAATAAGTGGTGTAGTTATTCACTGAAATGTTTATGCTTACCTTGGAAAATATTGTTTAGATGCATTTGCTGGTTTTTTTTTGTAATGTTAGTGTATAGTTAAATATGCAGCTTTGCTAAATATATTTATCCCATAATAGGACTTCCTATGAGATAATATGGAAAGAAACAAATGATGGGCAAGTTTATAACTTAGTTTCTGACTATAACCAGCACTGATAATGAGATATAATTGTCATAAAAATAAACAATAGTTGGATGGATCCAATAAGAATGAAAGCTACATCTTAATACTCTCAGCTTCTATTTTCCAATGGATTTTTGTTTGATGTTTTATGTGATTAGAGATTAGAAGAGGGCTCCAGATATGTTTGCTGCTGGTAGAGTTGCGTGTTCTTGTAATTTAATGGAAATCAGGGAGCAGAATTAAGAAAATGGAAATGGTAGTGAAAAGAATATGCAGAGTGAAGGAGGAATGATGGTACCTTTCTTTGATATAGGTGGAGGAGAGAAAATTAGCAATTAATCAGCTCAACCATCTCCCTCTACACCCCTCCCAACAATAACAAAAAATTGCTTTAGTTTAGTGCCTCTTTCTAGGACACTTTCCTCTTGCAGATCCTTGAATGACTGGCTCCTTCTTGTCAATCAGGTCTTAGCTGAAAGGTCCATTGCTGCAGGCCACCTTCTCATTCCTCCCAATCACTCTTCATACCATTGTCCATTTTTATTTTTTTCATAACACCCATTATGATCCAAAATAATCTTTCTGTGGAATAGTTTATCTACTTAATGTCCCCTAGAGAGTAAGGTCTTACCTACTTTAATGGTATCCCTAGCATGCTGGGCAGTGCCTGGCACATAGTAATCAGTGGGTAAATTCTTACTGAGGCCCTCATGTCCACTATGTGAGAGGCATTCTTTTTCTCTCTGTAACTGAGATGCGGGTGGGGTGGGTTTGATGCGACCCAACTCTGTGCCTATTTTGGATTTCTGGGGAATAGAAGAAAATAAGACATGATGCTTGCCCTCTAGGAAACAAATCATGTCTAAGGGACAGATGCGGCTGGAACATGAGAAGTGACATAAAAAGGGTGATACAATTTAAAGTGTTACTGGGAGCCCTGCCTGGTTTGGCTCAGCGCTTGGAGCATCGGCCTGCAGACCAGAGAGTCCCGGGTTTGGTTCCCACTAGGGGCACGTACCAAAAAAATAGTAAAAAATAATAAATAAAGTGTTACTGGGAGCTTTGAGGAAGAGGCAACTAAATTTGCATTGGGGAAGTAGGATCTAAGAGGTCCTGGGCTTGATGATTCTTGTATGGAATTTTGGAGTTTAAATGTAGGTGTTGGAGAGCAGAGTTGGAGTTTACTGTTATACCCCTGAAAACTGTCCTGAGTGCCACTTTTGCACACTTACTACTGATTTTTAGTTCCCCAGCTAGAGAAGAAGGCTGGAATGATGGCTATTGCTTGCTCAATGCAAATGTAGCCAAACAAGAGACTGTTTCTCAGCCGCTGTTATAAGCGATATTGTTTGCTCTCTGGGCATAGTGTCCACTATGTTTTGAGAACATCTGTTCACATCCAAAGCTTGATTGCCCCACATGTCACGTACACACCACTACTCATCCAGGCTTTTTTCTGAGACCAGTTGACTCCCATGAGTTCTACTGTGATATCGCAGGATGAGAAATCAGAGATTCCATTTTCAAACAGTCTGCTAGAGTTCCTAGATCATTAGGGCCTCGGCGTATTTTACTAGAAATCTAGTGTAGTGATAAAAATTTCCCTCAGCAAATACATTTAGAGTTGGAGATCTCCATGAACATCATTCTACAGAACAGGGGGGACATAGTTTAGTTAGAAATCTATAATCCCAATTTCTCTGTGACTAGATTATATGGTTTTAGATTTTGGGTTGTAAGTAAATGGATTATTTCCCTGTTTTCTTAAAAAACAAACAAACAAAGAAAACAAACCTAGTAATCTTATTCTCTAAGTAGAATTTCAAGCAGAAAATGCAGAGTTTCTCGCTATTTCTAAGAAACTGCTTGGGTCCACTGATCTTGGGGCTTATTGTAGAGTCTCTCTTCTTTATTCAGGATTTATCCAAATGTGTGTTTTTCTGTGCAGCTTTAGTGTACTTGTGTCTCTAGGTTTAGTCCATTCAATTCAAATCTACTGTGCTTAGCCATTATTTAAAATCCTATTAGGTATAAGTTATGTCTGCTGGGTTATTTGAAAAGTATGAACATATAATATATTAACTAAAATATGTTTCCTAAATGTCTACTGTATGCTAGATATTGTGCTAGAAATTACGCTATATTTACAGTGGTAAATAACTCCATGCTTTATGGAACTTGTGGGAAAATGAGAAATGTAGCCATTATACACCTAAAAAGAAAATGTAAATTATAGAGAAATTATAGCCTTTAAACAAGTAAAATATAAGTTATAGATAAGGCAGGTTGCTGTGGAAGTCTTGCCTTCATGGAACTTAATGTTAAAATAGGACCTGTAAAACATGCACACAGAAAGCTATGACAAAAGGTAGGATACAGAATGGGCTAAGACAGAGACAGGAGGAGGGGGGCATAGGAGTGCTAAAGAGAAGGGAGAAGTTTCATATGGGGGGTCCAGAAAGTTATCCAAGATATCATGGCATATGAGCTGACTCCTGAAGGATAGATATGAAATCCATTTGTGAAGAGAGACACATTAGCCAGGGTATTTATAAAGTGAAAAGCAAATACTATAAGTTGAATCCAAAGTGACATCTATTTGGAATTCAGCCCATTTTTTGGTTGTTGACGTAATCCTTAGGCATCTGTCACTTTATCCTGAGGTCTATAATTTACACTTGCAGGGCCCACCCAGGGGGTAATGACAGGTTGATTCAGAATGTATTTAAACTTTGCCACCCTCATTACCTGTTTTTTTCTCTCTAGTAATTCAGTGTCTATATACATTTGAGGGTGGTGGTTGTTGTTTTTTAAGTAAGTAGCCTGCCTGTAATAGAAGCCTAATGCCTACTCAGAATTGGATGGCACTTGTTCCTGACTTTATGCACATATTAACAGAGTGGATAGGGTAGTCCATTTATAATAAGTCCTTTTTAATGTGATACCGCGTAAGTTGCTGTCTGCTGGTGCTCCATTTCAGCAAGACCAGTGTGGGGCAGCTTCATCAGATGGACGAAGTGTACCTTTGCCTCTAGCCTGCCCTCTCCATGCCCTGCCCTCCTCAGTGGGATTCTCTCCTCACTACCATCCCCAGTCTCTCTACCATCAGAAGGACATGCCCTCAGTTCATATTAATTAACATCATTGTGTTGCCTCTTCTTCAGCCTACTGGCATTGTAACTTGTAAATCTACCAATGGAATGAAAAAATTCTGTGGCTGCTAAAGGGATTAGAAACATCAGCAAACAGGTAAAGAAGGGTAGGGGCATTTCTGGCCACAGTCACAATGCATGGTTAGCCATTTTCTTGACCTGAGCCTAGGAAGGCCCTGAATCATGGGGACACTTAATGAAGGTTCCATCAGACTGTGTGTTCCATGGAAGCTGTATCTGTTTGCAAGTGACATTATATCCTTTATTGAAAGGTGCTATTTTAAAGATATAGTACATCTGATAGAGTGGTCAATGTAAAATAAAAAAAAGATAAAAACTAAACCTGGGCTATGCACAAGGTAAAGGAAGAGTGAGGTAATGGACCCATGAAATGGTGATATATGTGGAGGTATCGCGGAGGAAAAATGTCCATACTTTAGAGTTCCTTTGATGTGACCAGGTTGTTGTTCATATCATAGAGGAAAAGTAAAAACATGTTAATAGTTACAAGGGAGAGATCATAATTCCAAACAGAGAACTATATGTCAGTGAGAAGGCATAATTTGCAGCCTGAGGATAAGCCTGTTATTAAAAGTAGCTGAGGACAGGGGAAGAAGCTAGTTCACATGTTCTCACATGGGTTTATGCCTCACTTCTCAGTAACTGCTATATCAAAATTGTAAGACTTTTTGGTCTTTGCGGTTCCTGTCCCTCCCTCCCCTCTGGTCTTTCTTTCCATGGGTAGTCAGTCTCTCGTTCTTTTTTGCCTTCCCATGGAATGTGTTCCTTTTCCAGACCCTTCTATGGTTGCTCTGACTTTTTATTTTAGAAAAGAAGTTTTATGATGAGTCTGCATTTAATTTCTTTCTATTCCACTAAAAGGCCCTTGGAACAAGCACACATACATTACAATAGCTTATGAAAGGCATCACTATTGAATAATATTAAAATTGAACATTACTGCCCTGGCCAGTTTGGCTCAGCAGTTTGAGTGTAGTCCTGTAGACTAAAAGGTTTTGGGTTCGAGTCCTGTTCAAGGGTGCATACCTGGGTTGCAGGTTCGATCCCTGGCCCCAATTGGGAGGCAACCAATCGATGTGTCTCTCTCACATTAATGTTTCTCTCTCTCTCTCCTTCCCATTCTATCTTAAAAAATCAATGGAAAAAATATCCTCAAGTGAGGATTAACAACAACAACAAAAATAAAATTGAACATCACTTTTTTGTACAGAAACACAGGTTTATAGCCAACATAAAGAAACTACAGGTCTTACCCATACTAATCTTATTTGTAGCCAGATGAATAGAAATGACGTAGTACCAGTTTTCTAGAGAGAGACAGAGATTAGCAACCTTTCAGAGGTGGCACATCATATCTTAATTTGTTCATTTATCCCCTTGTGGAAAGGAAGACCAATGAATGGGCCAGCTATGCTTTCTGGAGAGAAGTCTTTTTTTTTTATCCTCACCGAGGACATTTTTGCATTTATCTTCAGATAGAGTAGGAGGGAGAGAGGGAGGAAGAGAGAGAGAAACATCGATGTGAGAGAGACACACCGACTGGTTGCCACCCACACAACCCCAACCGGGGCAGGGGACAAACTGCAATCGAGGTACGTGCCCTTAGTGGGAACCGAACCTGGGACTCTTTGGTCCACGGGCCAACACTCTAACCGCTGAGCCAAACCGGCCAGGGCAAGAAAATTCTTTTAAAAAATGAATTACATCCTTTCTGATAGTTATGTGTTTTCTTTCTTTCTTTTTAAGTAAAAGATGTTTTTAAAATGTTGGCTTGATCTTGCCATTTTTCTTGCCCATGCATTGCTTTAGAAGCAGGCCAAGTATTTTTGAATGCTGAAACAACTTTAAATGTGTTGAAAATTCAAGAAGACTTTGCAGAATCCTTATTATCTTTTGGGTTGCATGCAATTTGTGCTGTCAAGACCCCAAAATTGCAACTTTGATCAAAAGAGGGGAGAATCCTAAAAGTTGAAGCCATTTTATGACAGTGAAGAAGCTTCATCACACACGCTCTTTTTATTAAAGGTCACCTAGTGCTGAGCGGGGCCCGGCACACTTTCAGGGTTAGCTGTTTGTGTGATCTGCCTTTACTCAAATTTTCATTTCCTATGGTTTGTAGGCTTCTCAAGAGTGAAGTCATGAACCTCAAACGGTTAAAATTCTTCCACTAAAAATGGATGCAATGAGGAAAAAAAGAATACATGTATTTTTGTAACCTTAATGAGGAAGTGAGACCAGGGTTTCAGTGAGCAGCTTCTTAAACAACGTGGTGTTACTATGTGTGAGTCCAGCCCCCTAACCTCAGAGGTCAGACTTTCTGGCTTGGAGTCTTGGGAGGTAACAAAATGGGACTCATTCTCTGATAATTCAGTCAAATAAAGTGTCTGCTTTCACTTTCATGTCATAAAAAAGTCAAAATGCGGTTTCCACCCCAAACAACCATATTTCTGTTTCACCTCGCTTTGATTGTGCAAAAAAGTATCCTCTTTACCAATTTTTCCAAGGCTCTGGCCAAAGAATGAATAGAAAACTGTTCAGGTAGGAAAGTTAGGAAACAGAAGGGTGGTGTACTTTTTTTCTCCTAAATTACTTTCTTTCCATTCCCTTAACCTTGGAACAGAAGGTCTGAGGGTTCTGGGAGGTCTACTAGAGACAACAGTTACTAGGATTGTAGATTACTAAATTCCTGTGTGGGATGTTTGGTCTGTACGGCTCACATCCCCACCTCCTGCTGGGTTTTTGCACTCAGTAAGGCTTTTCCTGACCACCTTGAGCAGAACTACCTCCTTGCTTGTCTGAAAACCACTTACCACTCTCTGACATCCCATCTCCTTGACTTGCTCTTTGTGTGTCTTCCCCTCTAGAATGTAAGCTCCACGAAGGCAGGGGTGTTTGAGCCTTTTATGTGCTGCTGCATACAGAATGAATGCCTAGAACAAAGCCTGACATACAGTGGGCACTCAATAAATGTTTGTTGGATGAAAAATGAATGCTAGCTCTTTTCTTTTAAACTCTTGCTAAAGCAATTAGATCAATCAGAAACTGGACACTGAGTGTCTTCTATTTGATTTTCTCCCAGCTCCTAGCACAATGCCTGAAATATGGAAGAACTCAAAATAAATGGTTGTTTCAAAAACGTATACATGCATGCATGCATGATGACTGAGTCTGGTTTACAACACAACTTTTGATATAAAAACTGTTGTTTGGTTGAGGACTTAACAAAGATGGAGTGAAGCATGCTAACCCATGGGGTAGTCAAAGATGAGGTGGACATGGTCTTGCCCTCAAGGCACCAAGTGTACTTCTTTTATCCTGAGTTTTTCTTCTTTCCATTCCCTTACAATTAGAACAGACAGTCTGAGGGTTTCCTGGGAGGTCTTTTATTAGAGGAAATGCTAGTGGGCTTGTAGATGACTTTTAGCAAAGTTCTGATCCTTAAAACCCTAGTGGGACTTAGCTATTATACTTTTATTTTAGTTGAAGGAATCCTACTATTTTGTCTCTACTTCAAATGATACTGATTGGAGGTTCAGTATCATATACATTCTTCCCAAGGGAAGGAGGGAAGGCAGCAACATACTTGATGCAGGAGGTTTACCAGAGGAACATAGGCCTGTGAAGGTGACATATTCTCTATTCCAAGACACCACTGGACAGGAGGCCATGGGCTCTTACACTTTAACATATATTCATAAAGAGGAAGATGTTTTTAGAATTTAGTTGAAGATTCTGCATTATTATCATGAGTAGGAAAATAGTCTTTTTTTTTTTTTAACTAGATTTTCTTCACCTGTGAAATCAGTGAACTTGCCTTAGAATCTAAGGACATATGTGACCCACTTGTGACCAGAAGTGGGTGAATGTGGGGGTGGGGGTGTTTTCTGCCTTGGACAGGAGAAGGAACAAGGCCATGCTTCCAGACTGAGGTGAAGAGAGACTTCCTGGCCTGCCCATTAAAATGTACTAGCCTGCTCCCAGCTCACTCCATTTTGCATTGAGAAGGTGTCAGACTAATGAAATTTGCTTTCCACATTTTCAGCACTTTCCTAGGCAACATCTATTAAGTGATATTACCACCCACGGCTCTGAACCACAGCATCCATTCTCCCCAGAGTCACCAGAGATCAGTCTCTGCTTTTTCTCCTCTCTTCTTGGGCAGATTATTTTTTTACTCAGGAAATTCAACAGACCACTTATTGTTCATAAACGAGAAAACACTAATGCAAATAAAAGTGAGGGTTTGATTTAGTCATCTGTGTTCAAGTACACTTCACGCGTTGTTGATCGACTGGGCACCTGTGACCTGAAGAGGAGCTGAAATGTACCTGCACAACAAATGTTTAGTTTTGATACTGTGTCCACACCCCCATGAGACACCTCAGTTGTTTCATCACCTACCATTCTCTATCCAATCCTGTGACCTCTCAGCACAGTACAGATGGAGGCATGGAGCTTTCCAGCCGTTCATCCAGGTCATAAAGTGAAGCAGTCGCCAGGAATGACATTTGATTGGAGCAGAATCACCTGATTTCTATACTATTTCACTTTATTTTCTTGTTTGTTTGTTTAAAATTTGTCATTGGGCTTTTGTAAGAATCCCTTAGGGGAGAAAGAATTAGGAAGGTGACATTAATATACAAAGCGGCAATGATTGAAGTAGCACATATATTAAATGACTCAAACTGTAAAGCAACGGTTTTTAAATGTTTCCATCCTGGCGGCATCTGTCTACCCACTTCTCATTTCTCACTTCCTTTCCCTGCATGTGAATAAAAAGGTGGAACTTGTGTTGCATGCAATGCACTCTGGTGCCCACCCAGCTCTGTCCTTGGAGGGCACCTTTCCTCTCATTCTCGGGATGTGGAGAGTGGACATCGCCGCCCTCTAGACTTTCCAGATGATTATTGTCACAGGTGCTCTTAGGGGAGAGAATGTGAAGTTTTTACATCTCAAAGATTGTTGTTGTTGTTGTTGCTATTTACCCATGTGTTTCTGCAAACATTTAAATGAGGTAGCATTTTTGGTCCTAGTGTTTCCTGAAGTCAGCTTCTTCATTTCCCCCGCACTCCCCACACCGTAGTTGCACGTGGCTTTGTGGCAATCATTCCTGACTATGTACTTAAACGGTTCCTGAGTGACCAGCCACTGCTCCAGAATTTGTACATAGGAGGGCACAGGCTCAAGCAATAAGGTTGAAAAGACAGTAAGGGACTCGTCCTAAAGTTGTTTTTCAACCTTTCAACACCACGTACTATTGAGCAAATGTCATCGTCTGTGTTGAAGATAAGGGAGGCAGTACTGATGAAGTTGAGAGGGTGCAGACAACACGCAATGCCCCACCCAGCGGGCCCCTGCCTTGCATTTCAGTGCAGGCTGACCCCACTTCCGACACCTGCAGGCGTCTGCCTGAGGCATTTTCTTCCAGAAGCTGTTCTACTGCCCCTCAGCAGCAGCCCTCAAGGAATCACTGATGGGACTTGGTGAATAGCACCCTGTTCACTGGCCTCTTGGGAAGGACAGCTTTGGAGCACACTCTGCACAGGCTCCCCGAGTTGCCCCGGCATGGTTAAGCCCCAGTCACCCACAGAAGCAGCTGGCTGGACAAAGCCCTGTGCTGGCTATTCTCCCTCCTGTCTCACCATCCTTCTCCCCTCCTGGTGTTCCCTTCACCTCCACATAAACTGCTCTGGAGGAACCCAAACTAAGAGAGGGTCCCTTGGCACAGTCACTGCATTGAACACACCATAACATATTTAAAAGCATCAATAATCCTGACAGAGAGCTCAAAAAAAACCACACCTCTAAATGTAAAATAGCTGTTTTGATCACTAGTGCATTAACTGCTGAAAATGGCAGCTGTCTTAAGCTTCCTAAAACTCTGACCTTTTCCGAATGCCTTACATGTTCTATCCTTATGTGTCCACTGGGGGACATTTAATGTAGGAAAGAATGGGTTTTTTCCATCTTGAAGTTAACTATCACATAAAACATGTTTGTTTAGACACTGCCATATTTTGACTCAATTGGAGCATGCTTGATTTAAGAGTGGATTTGCCATAAAATCATTTATTCTTGAGTTCCCGATGTGGCCTGAATGTTCAACTTAATTTCTGACTGGATCTGTGTGCACGTGAATATTCAATCATCCTGTTTTGAGCCCCGTTTTAAAACAGCTTAGGACAGAACACCTCAGTTTCCTTATTCTTCATCACAGAGAGAGAATGAGACAAAGGCAATAAAATACAATAGTAAAATGTTAATGAAGACCATTCTCTAACGAGTTATGGCTGAGGGCTGATGTGCAGTTTACATACCAAATACTCAGACATGGTAACTCTGAAAACCTGAAAGGTGGTTTTAACTGCTCATGACTAATATTACAACCAGGGCAAACTCAGCTTGTAGAAGTGTTTTGTTTGGCCTGCAATTCTTAAAATTTTTTAACAATTGTTGGCCAATGTTAAAAAAACTGGAAAATTTCCTGTAAAAATCTAGGTTCCAATTTCTCTTGAAAAACTGTAAGAACTGGACAACCCAGACCTGCATTCCTAAATGGTAAAAAAAAAAAAAAATCAGCTGGCGTTGCACCCTTTTGAGGCTCCTTTCCATCCTGCCTGTGGTCTGAGGAGCAGGTAAGATTGTGTGTGGGCCATTGCTATGGGAACAGGGGAGGAAATGCTAACATCAAGCTGGGGAGCACATACCTCCACCAGTGATCTTTACACACTTCCCCAAAGCTCCTGCAGTTACCTTTTCTTCTGTGTAAGAGGCTAATACGGTACTATTCAGAGGCTTCTCATTATTTCAGTAATGGAGGATTACAAACATTTTGCAAGTAGGTAGGGTACCACCGAGAAACAGAATCACTTAATGGATGGGTGTGGCTAAACAACTAGAAGTATAGTTCCAGCAGGCACCTTAATGATCTAGGATGCTGACGTCTCCAGAAAGGGCCACGAGCTTCTCCTCCAGGCCTTCTCCTATCATGGGAACCCAGAGAGCTATAGTGAAGGGGCCCTCTGTTTCTGCTTTTGCTCAGAAAGACTGATATAAAATTCCTTTAGTAAGCATTTGCCCACCTGGCTGTGTGCCCGGCACCTTCTAGATGGATGTCAATCAAGCATGACCCCAGTATGTATAATCATCATGGAAAATTTCAGCTTTCCTATCCAAGGGAAAAGTGACAAAAGGGACAAATTGCCCTTGGCTTTTTCTGAGCCATAGCAGCAGAATAGATCAAAGTCTCAAAAAGTCAGAGCATGTTTTGCAAAGGCCCAATTCTAGAAGTTTGGCCATAATTATAAATACTGTGGCATCCGTTCATTCGGTCACATGGTTAATTCGTTCGTGTGTTCAACAAGCGTTTACGGAGCCCGTCCTTTATGCTGGGCACGGAGCTAGGGCCTTAAGTCCCGCCTTCTTGGTTTTATGTTCATCTGGAGCCCTAATAGCCATGTTTCCAGAAGTTTATGCTTTACCATTTTTTCTGTGCCTGAATTATTTTCATGGCTGCCCTGCTCTAAGTAGGACCACAGTATGTAGCTCCTTCCAACAATTTGAAAAAAACTTAAAGAAAGTGAAAAATTGTATCAACTTTCTCTGCTCCTTGCCACTTACAACCCATTGATTGGATACTGAGTTAATCTGGTCCAGCTGCCATTTTTAATTTGAGCACATTCAGGTTCACATTATCTGAATTGTTCTTTTCTAACAACTGAACACAAAACATCTGGTAAACCATGCCTGCCTGATTCTCTAACAGTAACACTAGCTAACATTTATTAAGTACTTGCAGTGCATTAGGCCCCGTGCTAAGTGCTTTATATGGATTTCTTACTTAATCCTCTTAACAGCCCTATGAATAGGTACTATGTATCCCCACTTTGCAGATAAGGAAACTCAAGCTTACAATCTTAATTTATCCCAATATAGTCCTGGTTGAGTTCACAGCACTATACTCAGCCATTTCAGCAGTTCCGCAAAAATCAAGTACCATACTGAGAGGGTTGATTTTATATCCCTGAGTTGAGCAAGTTTATCAGTGGGGATCTTAGATCTGGCTTCCTTTAGAAAGCCTAACCCTCCTGGTTTCCGGTAAGAAGGGAGCGCTAGGGTTGGGTGAGTTCTTGTAATTTTCCCTGGGCATGTAAAGTCATACTTTGATTGAGATAAAGCATAGAAATGAGAGCCCTCACTTGAAAAAAAAAAGATTTGGTGAAGTTGAGTATCTGTTTTAAATGTTTCACTCTATTGGGACATTATGTTTAAATCCGGCAGAATCAAAGATAATAACAAACTTCCCCCAAACGTGGATCTTCTTTCCAATTATACAATTTGTACAATTTCCGTTTATGGTGTTAACATCCATCCTGGCTTTAAGCGTCAAGGTCATGTTTGATTCCTTTTCTCAGCTTAACCTCCATATCAGTCTTAGTGAGTGTCTGTGCAGTATTTCTCATTTCTATTTCAACTTTTCCTGCCCTGCTGTCACACTCCAACGTAGGTCATTATTCCCTCATACCCAAACTACAGTTGACCCTTGAACAACACAGATTTGAACTGCGTGGATCCACTTATACACGATTTATTTTTCAATAACTACTGTAAATGTATTTTCTCTTCCTAATGATTTTATTAATAATGCCTTTTCTAGCTTACTATATTATAAGAACATAGTATATAACACATAAACATACCAAATATGTGTTAATTCACTTTTTATGTTATCAGTAAGGCTTCTGATCAACAGTAGGCTATTAGTAGTTAAGTTTTGCAGGAATCAAAAGTTATATGCAGATTTTCAACTGCATTGGAGGTCGATGGCCCTAACCCCTGCATTGTTCAAGGGTCCACTGTGTTTTAATATTTTCCTAGCTGGTATTTCTGCAGCCAGGCTTTACCTGCTATTACACACCCTACACACCACCATTGGAGTGACTATTCACTTATTAACATCACACTTAGGCTTGAAGGTCCAAGACAAATTCTATAATCTCAATGGAGTTATGGAGCACATACCAATAACTAATCTCCCCAATATCTCTCTTTGGCCCATAATTTTCAATCGTGTGTGGACATGTCATATCTCTGCCAGTTGTTTATCCAGTGTTTATATTATCTTTTTTAGGCACAGTATCCTGACATTGTTGGGTGCAGTTTTAGGCCCAGCTACAAAACTACATTTTCCAGACTCCCTGCCAGTGATATATAAACTAAATAGTCAGGGAATGTCTTAATTTGGTTTCTCCAGAAGTAGATCCTGAGACAAGGATTCCAGCACAGCTTGTTTATTTTAGAGATCTCAGGAAGCATGGGTGGTAGGGAGAGGAAGTGAAACAGCACAAGACAGGCAGCCAATCAAGGTTTGGTTAAGAAAACAATCAATTTGGTGATGGAAGCTTCGTCCTGTTGGGGAACTCTGAGATACACTTCAGGTATTGGCAGTTTCAAGTTGGGCATGGCACATTGAAGGGGAAAGGGAATGTGGCAGGGTTTTTTAATAGACTTTATTTTTTAAAATATGTTTTTATTGATTTTTAGAGAGAGAGGAAGGGAGGAGAGAGAGAGAGAGAGGAACATCAGTGAGAGAGAAACATCCATCGGCTGCCTCCTGCACGCCCCCTACTGGGGATTGAGCCCGAAATCCAGGCATGTGCTCTGACCGGAATCAAACTGGGACCTCTCAGTCCATGGGAATACATTCAATCCACTGAGCCACACCGGCTGGGCTAGACTTTATTTTTTACAGCAGTTTTAGGTTGACAGTAAAACTGAGCAAAAGGGCCCGGCCAGCGTGGTTCAGTGGATTGAGTGTCTTCCCATGGACTGAGAGGTCCCAGTTTGATTCCGGTCAGAGCACATGCCTGGATTTCGGGCTCAATCCCCAGTAGGGGGCGTGCAGGAGGCAGCTGATGGATGTTTCTCTCTCACTGATGTTCCTCTCTCTCTCTCTCCTCCCTTCCTCTCTCTCTAAAAATCAATAAAAATATTTTAAAAATTGAGCGAGAGGTGAACAGATTTCCCGTATATCCCCTGCCCCCACATATACATAGCTTTCTCCTTTACCAGCATCCTGCATCAGAGTGGTACAGTTGTTATAATTGATAAACCTATATTGGCATGTCATTATCACCTGAAGTCCATAGTTTACATTAGGGCTCACTCTTGTTGCAAATTCCATTCTATGGGTTTGGAAAAATGTATAATGTCATGTACACACCGTTATAGTATCATACAGGGTGGTTTCACTGCCCTAAAAATCCTCTGTGCTCTGCCTATTTATCTTTCCCAACTTTCCATCCCTGACAACCACTGATCTTTTGACTATCTCCATAATTTTGTCCTTTCCAGAATGTCATATATTTGGAATCATATAGTATGCCATAAGGTTCATGATGAAAAAAAAAGTAACTATATACAAATAAGACTAATTTCACAACCCCAAAACAATAACATGGGGGAAGAGACTTTAGTGTTGTTCATAGGACTTCAAAGGTAGCATCTACTACTATAGGGCTTCTGGAAAGCTCCTGCAAATGAGCACACCCTTCCTCGTTTTTCCTATCTAGAACATTGACAGGATATCATAGTGGCCATCTTGGACCTCATGGAGACTCTGAGACTTAAAGTACGAGTTAAAAATAGTGGAAGAAAAACAGGGCAATTCTGGGTCTCTAGTGACCCCTGGATCTCATACCAACTCTGGACTGCCTCCCTGCAGGCTTCTTTTATGTGTAAGAATGAAAAATAAAACCTTCAGTCTCATTTACACCACTCTTATTTGTGTTCCTGTTATTTGTAGCCAAATCTAATCCCCTCTTACGTTTTTCTTATAAGATCTGGAAGCTTCTTGGGGCGAGGATTATATCGGTGCATTTTTTCTCCATCATAGCACTTCACACACTACACACAGAACCAAATCCTCATTAAATCTCTGTGAAATGAAAGAGTTGAATTCAACAAACTTGGAGAACTAAGTGTAAAGCACCATGTTGAATGATTTGGGCATCTGAAGATGAATAAAACATTGTCTCTGCTCTCAGGAAACTGATAATAAAATTGCATGTCTGTGCACACATGTGTTGTCACTGTTTGCAACCAACACACCTGGGTAGATAAAAGAGAGACAAGGTCAGCCCTCCATCTGTCTGAATAAAAACAAGATGCCCATTCACTCCTGGTTCTCTCGCGGCATCCCTGGCTCTTCAGCGTCTGCTGGAAAAGCCGAGCCTTGCCTGGTGTTACCATGACGTCTGAGCTTTGAGAGCTGTTTCCTTTCCTCCTAAGCCTCAGAAAGATTATTCTAGTGATATCTGAATAGCTTGAGTTAGCTGTGTATGAGCACAGAGGAAGTGGTTCCCTAGCAACAGGAGCCTCTGAAAGCCTCTTAGCGCTCAGTGCTTCTCCCTGCTTTGTGTTTTCTCTCCTGCATGTTGCCCGTCAGCAAAAGGCCAGAGTGACTGCACCTGCTCTGAATTAGGGCTGGTCAGTTAAACCCCAGCAGTTCAGTTCTACTCAGTGGAAGGGGCCCTGTTCCTCTTTTAGTTAAGCTTCTTCGTGAGGTCTGGGCCTGTTTTGCTCCTGGTTAGACCATAATTACCTTAGATCATACTCCTGTTTTTGTGTTTCAGGTTTTGACCAGAAATGGAAAATACTGAGTTGCCTAAAGAAAATTTTAATTGAGTTGTTTTTTTAAAGGAAAAAAAACCACCCTAGTTTTTGCACATTTTTTAAATGATAAATCTCTTAAGAAAAAGTTTAGTAGACTTTCTTTTTCCTGAAGTGTTCCTTCTTACCCTATTCTTACTTTGTTTTTCCACAGAAACCAAATTCTTCATTCCTTATATTTGTCAGCATCTCAATATGCAGTTTGATACACAAAATGGCTAGGGAAATAATAAAATATCTTCTTACAACATTGCCTCAGCCTAGCAAAACAGAGCTTTTAGAGACTGTCATCCTAACTGGGGATACTGATCCTGTTCCTGTTCCAGTCCCAGTGCCCTATTTTAAAGTGCAAATTTGTGCAGACAGTAACATAGTCCTGGCTTGGGTTCAGAATTACTGACCAGAAATGCCTTGCCTCATCTTCAAATAGTAATCTGTATGAGAACAATAATCTTATAGGAGATAGTTATCCATTTTTAACTACCAGTCAGCTAGTATCTATTGGTGGCTTTGACTACCTGCCCAAGGCTGCTGGTGGGGCATGACAGCATGTGGATAATTATAATTGAGCGTGACAGCTTCTAGAATTTTTGCCATTTATACCTTTTAAAATATTTTTGTTAACTCATTATCTCACCAACACGTGTTTGTACTTGAGTGTGTCCAATGTGGAAGAGATCATGTTGTGTCTTGTGGGAAAAACATGAATGACACAATCTGTAATCTTAGGGAGGTCTCAATTTTAAGGAGGCAGTTAGATTTGTACACACGTAACTATCAAGCAAGATCGCAGCCTAAACAAAGACAATGATGCAATGATAGACGTTCTCTTTAATCAGCTCTTTCTACAAGGGGGCAGTGGTGGGGGGTGGGGTGAGTCCAACTTTCTGAGTAATCCAGTAGAGTGAGTGTGAGGGAGGAAATCTGAAAAGTTACATCTGTTCTATTGATAAACAGAAGACTTGGTCTATAAGACTATTCTTTTAGCTCTTTTTATTATCCTTACATTTATTAAAACAACAAAATGAAACAGCAAAATCCCCTGTGTCATGATATTCTGTTTGCCTCCAACTGGGATGTTTTTAATCAATGTTAAGAGCTTGACGCATGTCAGCCAAAGTGACATAAAACAGAAACCAGGAAAAGAATTTATCTGGGATCTGGGAAAAGTAAAAAATAAATCCTAACTTAGGGGACATTTGAATTGCCACTGTTTATCTTAGTTTCCTCCCAGGCATTATTTTCTACTAGCAAATGAGAAAGGAAGAAAAATGCATCTCAGGAGCCAAATCTTCTGGCTAGGCTCTCTCTCTCTCTCTCACTCTTTTTTTTTTTTTTTAAACTCATCTTTAGTGTTGAATGTATTACAGATGCCCCCCACTTTTTTCCCCATTGACTCCTCCTCCCCAATCCCACCCACCTCCTGCCTTCCCCACACTATTGTCGGTGTCCATTGGTTATGCATATATGTATAGAAGTTCTTTGGTTTATCTCATCCCGCCCTCCCTCCCCTCTTCCCTTTGAGGTTCATCAGTCTAACAACCAATTTGTACTTTTTAATTCCTTCATCTTTTTCACCTGTACCCCCAGCCCCCACCCATCTGGCAAGCAACAAAAAGTTCTCTGTATCTATGAGTCTGTTTCTGTTCTGCTTGCTCATTTTGTTTGTAGATTCAATTGTTGATAGATATGTATTAATTGCCATTTTATTGTTCATATTTTTGTTCTTCTTCTCCTTCAAGAAGACCCTTCAACATTTCATATAATACTGGTTTGGTGGTGATGAATTCCTTTAGCTTTTTCTTGTCTGGGAAACTCTTGATATGTCCATTGATTCTAAATGCTAGCTTTGCAGGATAGAGTAATCTTGGTTGTAGGTTGTTGCTTTTCATCACCTTGAATATCTCTTGCCACTCCTTTCTGGCCTGCAAAGTTTCTTTTGAGAAATCAGCTGACAGTCTTATGGGAGCTCCTTTGTAGGTAATGAACTGCTTTTCTCTTGCTGCTTTTAAGATTCTCTCTTTGTATTTAATGTTTGGCATTTTGATGATGATGTGTCTTGGTGTGGACCTCTTTGGGTTCATCTTGTTTGGGACTCTCTGTGCTTCCTGGACTTGTATGTCTGTTTCCTTCACCAAGTTAGGGAAGTTTTCTGTCATTATTGTTTCAAATAGGTTTTTTTTTGCTGTCTCTATTCTCCTTCTGGCATCCCTATGATGTGAATGTTGACACACTTGAAATTGTCCCAGAGGCTCCTTACACTATCCTCATTTTTTTAAATTCTTTTTTCTTTTGCTGTTCTGATTGAGTGTTTTTTGCTTCCTTATATTCCAAATCGATGGTTTGCTTCTTGGCTTTCCCTACTGTACTATTGATTCCCTGTAAATTATTCTTTATTTCAGTTAGAGCATCCTTCATTTTGACTGGTCCTTTTTTATATTGTTGATGTTCTCACTAAGTTCCTTGGAGATCTCCTTAGGTTCCTTGAAGGTTTCACTAAATTCCCTGAAGTTCTAACTAAGTTCCTTGAGCAACCTTATAACCAGTGTTTTGAACTCTGCATCTGATTGATTGCTTATCTCCATTTTGTTTAGTTCTTTTCCTGAAGTTTTGTTCTTTTCTTTCATTTGGGACATGTTTCTTTGTCTTCTCAATTTGGCTGCTTCCCTGTGATTGTTTCTATGTATTAGGTAGAGTTGCTATGTCTCCTAGGCTTCGTTGGGTGGCCTATTATTGTAGGTGTCCAGTAGGATCCAGTAGCACAGTCTCCCTGATCACCCCAGCTGGGCCCTGGGCCCCTGGTGTGGACTGTACACCCTTCTGTTGTAACTGAGTCTTGATTGCTGTTGGCATGTCAATGGGAGGGATTTACTCAGGCTGATCAGCTTCAAGGACTGGCTGTGACCACTGACCACTGCCTTCTGACTACCTTGGAGGATCAGCTGTGTAGGGGCCCAACACACAGAGCAAGATTTACTTCAGCAGGGCTCTGGTACCCACTGAGTCCACTCATTAAGTGTGTTACTTGTGGAGGTGGTTGGGTGGTGGTGCTTCAGTGTGGTCTGAAGCTGTCCACTGGGTGTGCTGGCTCTGGGGCAAGGTCAGCCTCTGCCTGTGTTCTACTGGGGCCACCAGGCATAAGCTACAAAGTGATCTGCAGATGGCTGCTTCTTGTGATGGGCATGGAGGTGCCCAGGAAAAGCCAAGTTGTGAACCAAGGCTGGCTGCTTCTAGTGCCAGGCCTGGGACCACTTGAGAGGTATGGGGCTCGCTGAAACCAGATGCTGCTTGTTTGAGAGATTTTAGGAAACTCTGAAGCAGGATCCAAGACAGGCCATTCCTATGGTAAAGACTTTGGAAACAGCTTGGGTGGGCCCAAAAGTTGGGTGAGTCAGGGCCTCAGTGAATCACCAGGGCAGGGCAAACAGTGTGAGCCAGGTTGCTGGAGTCCCAGATATGGCGCCTGTCTGCCGGCCCCTTGGGGGAAGGGCTCACCAAAGGAACAAAGGCCTCAGCCAGCACGTCTGTCTGAGAGAAATCTGCCTCACCAGCCCTCGTCCCAAGGCTAAACAGCTCAGTTCTTCCCTGTATGTCTCCAGTGCCTTTCAAGCTGCCTCCCCTCCGAGCTTAGAGGGAACAAGTCTGAGTAAGTCCGTGTGCGGGCCCTTTAAGAGGAGCTGCCTGGGGCTCCCGCAGTCGCAGCCTCCCTCAGCCTCAGTTCCCGCTGGTTTTATAGTCAGAAGTGATGGGGACTTCTCTTCCTGGCACTGGAACCCTGAGCTGGGCACCTGGTGTGGGACAGGGACCCCTCACTCTTCAGGGAGGACCTTCCCAGCTGAGGTGTCTCTCCTGATTTTTACGAGCTGGGCACGTGGGTGTGGGACCAGCATGTCCTCACCTCACCCCTCCTACTAGTCTCGATGTGATTTCGTCTTTAATTTCATAGTTGTAAGACTTCCATTCAGCTCGATGTCAGGCAGTTCTGAATGATGATTGTTCTGTAGTTTAGTTGTATTTTTGATGTGGTTGTGGGAGGAGGCGATACTGCTTTTACCTACGCGGCCATCTTGACTGGAAGTCTCTTATTGCAGTCCAGGCTCTCTCTTCAATAGCCGTATTCCCCCACAAACCAAGGAGTCTATCCAGGGTAGTGTGCACTGTCACCACCATGGTGATGGGTAACCAGAAAAATCAAGTTATAAATCAGTGGAGGTGTGGGGAACAAAGCACCAGCTGAAGTCAGACAGCCACGGTGTGTTCTTTCTCAGGCTGGCTGAGACTAAAGGAGAACAGAAAAGTCATCTTAATATGTCCAAGTGACAAGCCTTTGGGGATCATTTCAGACTTACTGAAATAGTCACTATCTTCTGTGGAGTTGACACCTATTAAAGACTGATGAAGTGGAGAATGTGAGACAGGCAATAAGGAGCTTTTCGTCGCCAGATAAGTGATTTTCACCCTAAGGCAGAAAGGACAGTTAGGTCTCAGCCATGAAAAGAACCGAATTCCCCAAGGATATGTCCTGGATCATGAGGTTGGGGCTCTGATGAAACTAAGCGATTCCTGTGGCACAGTTTCCTCTCCCCACCATACTCAGGATTTTTATTTTGAGACCCAATTGCTTACAAGAAGATCATAGCTGATTATTATTTTTAGGATACTGCAAACAGATTCCCCAAGATGCTTGCTAAGCACGTACCAGGCTGTATTAGTCAGGGTTCTCCACAGTCAATGGTGTGTGTGTGTGTGTGTGTGTGTGTGTGTGTGTGTGTGTGTGTGTGTGTATGTAGAGAGAGAGAGAGAGGGAGAAAGAAAGAGAGATTTAATATGATAAGGAATTGGCTCATGTAATTAGGGAGGTGGGAAACATGGAAGATTTGAGATCTGCTAGGTAAGATGGGAAGCTGGAGATTCAGGAGAGCCAATGGTATAGTTCTAGTCCAAAGACCAGTAAGCTCAAGACCCAGGAAGAGCTGATGTTTCAGTTAGAGTCCAAAGGCAGGGAATATTTTCTCTTAGGAGTGGGTCAGCCTTTTTGTTCTATTCAGGCCTTTAACTGATTAAATGAAGTCCACCCACCTTTGGGAGGGCAATCTGTTTTACTCAGTATACTGATTTAAATGTTAATCTCAACCAAACACTCCCTCACAGAAACACCCAGAATAATATTTGACCAAATATCTGGGCACCCCATGACCCAGGCAAGTTGACACGTAAAACTAACCACCGCACAGGCTCTGCCCCCTATGCCCATTCAAACAAAGTAAGGAAATTAATATTTATTGAGCACCTGCTAGACCAGATACTCTATATCTACCCATTCTTATAAATAAGGGAGAAATTTATTGCCTGCTTTGTACAATTGGGCATGAAGATGATAGGATAGAGGAAGTATAAAGGAAGACCTCTCCTGTTTGTCAAACAAAAAGAAAGATTTCTGTATTTTGTAAACACAGTCATACCAATGCCCAGATTTGCACAGCATTCCTTGTAATGTTTTCACAATCACTTAATCGAATCTATCATTAAAATATCTTGACATAGTGTGGAACCAATATAACTTTTACTTTACAAGTAAAGAAACTGAGTCATAGAGAAACTAAGTGACTTCTTAAGGTCACATGGCAAATTTAAAGCAAAACCAAGATGAGAACCTTACATTTTCCAGCTTCTAGCACAGAGGAAAACATCAGCCATGCTTGTAATATTTATGTCTGCTAATGTATACGGTGCTGAGGGGCTTTAGCAGTGGCAGGCAGCATAAGTGGGAGAAATCATGAGGTTCCAAGTAAGTCAAGCTGGATGTGGGTCCCAGATCAAGCTCTGGTTTGTGGTTTGACTTTGGGAAATTTTCTTAGCTCTACAATGGGATAACAAGACCTATCTCATCAGCTAGGTATGAGGATTAATACAACATAGTATATGGAATGCACAATGCCATGTACAAAGTAAAGATTAAATAAAAATTAAATGAGAAAAGTGCCTGCAACCTAGTAAGCATTCAAGAAATGTTAGCCATCATTATTTCTGTTGTTGTGATACTGTTGCAGATCCCCTCCACGGCTCTGCCATCTTACTGCAATAACAGGATGCAGTGGACAGAGGAAGAGAGAATAAGTCACAGAGGGAGGAGAAATATTCCTTCTCCTTACACTTGATCTCTCCTTGTTACTGGCACCATAAGATCATTTCCAAATAAGTTATATGAGAATAGCTTTTTAAAAATCTTACATTGAACAGCTGTTTTCTTATGTCTTTGCCCAAAGTGACATTAAATTGCCCTCTGGAATTATTTCCTGGCTGCCTGCAGTGGCTGCTGAGGCCCTGTACCCGAGGGTCAGTCATCTGAAAGTGGCCTAACTTGTCTTTGCATCAATTTGTGTAACTCAAGTGTAGAGCTCAATCCAGCCACTTGTATTTTCCCAAACCAATGTTGGCTTGAATTATTCAGAAGTCTCATGTGGCAGAGGACCCCAAACTCCTAACATGTGTTTTATCTGTTTATCTATTAAAATTGGTAGTTATTATCTATCCAATATAAAGAGTATGCATTATCATAATTGGGGCCATTAGAAAGTTTCAACTTGGTTTTATCTACCCAAGAAAAAACTACACAGTGTGTAGGACTTTGTTGATGATCAATTATATTATTTAAACAAACACATTTGGTTAAAGCACATTTTCTCCTTCTGCTAAAGCTTCTGGTAAGGAAAGCAGTGTCTTCATTTGTGAGGCAAAAAAACACTCATCTAGTAGGATGTAATGGAACCAGCAGAAATCCTTTGAATCTAAGCCCACTTGGAAGTGGAAGCAAATTATGCTAGGTAAAGGGGGAAATCATTGTAACTGGATTGTAGCACCTTTAAAGCAAGTTTCCTATTTTAAAAAAAGAATGGGCCCTGACCAGTGTTGCTCCGTGGTTAGAGAGTCAGCTCATGCACCGAAGGGTCTCGGGTTTGATTCCCAGTCAAGGGCATGAACCTGGGTTGCAGGTTCAGTCCCTGGCCCCAGTCAAGGTATGTGCAGGGGGCAACCAATCAATACATCTCTCTCACATCTCTCTCTCTTTCTCTCTCTTCACCCCCACCCCGTCCCTCCCTCCCTTCCACTCTCTCTTAAAAAAAAAAAATCAATGGAAAAATAATATCCTCAGGTAAGGATTATCAACAATAAAAACGAATGGGGAAAATGTCAGAACTGGACATTTCCTTTGGAGGAAAAGGATACACCAGTAGATTTTGGATTATTCTGTCTTCTTTAGCCTCCATCCTGGGAATCACTAACTATCTGTGTGGCCATGTGCAGTTTGCTGACTTTGCTGATCGGAGCCTCAGTCTCCCTATCATTAAATTAAGGGATTGAAATGTATTATCTCTAAGGCCCTTCCAGCTCTAAAATTCTATAGTGCTAGCTAGCATTTATGCAAGATGCTATCCTAAGAAATCCAGCAAACAAAAAGAGAACTCGCTGGTTTTATTTAACTTGGAGGAAAGCACCCTCTAATTATCCAGTATCTACCACCCAGCCAGGTCATATCAGGCTCATGTGAGAGCTCTATTGGTGCAAATTGGTCTGTCCTCTGCTTTAGTTCTCTTGGAACTAAAGAATCTCCCTTGAGAGATGTGGATCCAAAGAGAGTTCACCTAGGATGTGCTGAAGTCAGCAATGGAGGCAAATGAAAAAGAGAATTGATTACTTCCTACCACTCTGGAGAAAATGTTCATTCATACACACACTCATTTAACCAACATTTATTGAGAAGAAGTATAGTATATGGTTCAGGATCTGGATATAGATGTCCTGGGTTCAAATCGAAGTTCAGTACATATGTACTTTGTGGCCTTGAGCAATCTACTTAATTTTTGTTTCCTCATCTGTAGTTTTTATCTCAAAGACTTGTTGTGAGGGATAAATGAGTCAATAGATGTAAAATATTGATAACAGTGCCCGGCACACAGAAGTCATTCAATAAATGTGTGTGTTACCGTGGCCAAGCTCTACGTTAGATACAAATAGGAACTCAGAGATGTCACTATGACAAGTTAACAGTAATCATAATAACTGCTTTCTTGTTATTTTTGCAAATAGTTCTTTGGGAAACAAGATTGTTTAGGCAGAGTCCAAATGTCATTTTGCCCTGTTTTAACATTCCAAAGATTTGAGTGTCATTCACAGAGAGGCTATATTTGAACTTTGTGAGTAGATACATTTTCCGTGGGAAGAATATAAAGAGAAAAGAGTATGATGCTTCCAGTTTGACTGGAAACTTTTTTTTTTTTTTATCCTCACCCGAGGACACTTCTCCATTTTTTGTTCAGATAGAGTGGAAGGGAGAGAGAGGAAGAGAGGAGAGAGAGAAACATCGACGTGAAAGGGACACATCGAGTGGCTGCCTCCCGCACGACCCAACCAGGGCCGGGGACAAACTGCAACCGAGCTACGTGCCCTCAGTGGGAACCGAACCGGGTCTCTCTGGACCATAGGCCGACGCTCTAACCACTGAGCCAAACCGGCCAGGGCTTGACTGGAAACTTTTAACACGCCCTTCCATTTCTAACAATATGGAGGACTTGATAAACTGAAAGCCATTCCGTTTGAAAATAAATAAACAAATGAGCAATCTAAATGTGCTACATATAAAAATTAACAAAAATATTTTGTAAATACACAGCTAATTGTTAAAGGAATAATGGAAATTCCTAGGGGCAAAACCAAAGAAATGGCTAAAAACCAACCAGTAATCTCATAAACTGGGGCTATGGCAGGAGGTCTTGGAAATCTCGGGTCTTAGGTGTGTTGCCCATTTGAGTTGGGGGAGTATGTTAGCTATCTTTTTCTAGGTAACACAGTACACAAACTTGGCTAGAAGCAACACAGATTTGTTATCTCTCAGTTTCTGTGACTCGAGAGTTGGAATGTGGCACAGGGTCTCTAATTGCTGCAACTGAAACATCAGCTGGGCTGAGGTCTCCACTGAAGAAGCCACACTTGCTGGAAGAATTAAATTCTATATGATTATAGGATTGAGAGCTTCAGTTGTTTCCCTGGTTTTTGGCCAAAGGCTGCCCTCAGTGCCAGGTGAGCTTCCTAAAAATGGCAGCCTCAGCAAGGCAGCGTTCTTCTTCACAGAAGTGAGGGCTGCAGCAGAATGGGTACTAGAATCTTATAAAGTAATTATGTGCATGCCATCATCCTTGTAATGGTCTGTTGGTTAGAAGCAGTCACAGGTCCTGCCCACACTGGAGAGGAGATCACACAAGGGTGTGAACACCAGCAGACAGAGATCTTGGGGGACCACCCCAAGAATCTGACTACCACAGGGCAAGGTCTGGGCCCTATGAGAGCCATGGTGTTGTAAATGAGACCCCTTCATTAAGCCAGGACCTTGAGGAACTACACTTTCATTTATTTATTTATTTATTTATTTATTTATTTATTTATTTATTTATTTATCTTGATTTTAGAGAGAGAGGAAGGGAGAGGGAGAGAGAGATAGAAACATTGATGAGAGAGAACATCGATTGGCTGCCTCCTGCGTGCCCCCCACTGGGCATGTGCCCTGACTGGGAATCAAACCGGTGACTTCTTGGTGCATGGGTTGACGTTCAACCACTGAGCCATACTGGCTGGGCTACACCCTCATTTAAAGTGAGATACCAAGGAAACTTGTCTGTCTCAGCATGGGCTGCAGTGGGGAAAATATCCCTCTCGTGAAAATTCATGGTCAAAGTCTATATGATGCATAGGTTTGAGGTTCAAGCTTGTTGCAGAATCCTGTGACTCTCCAAGTTAAAAAATGAACATACAAAACGTCCTAGATCAGTAAATTCTCAGGGTACCTGGCAAAAACAAATGGAAACCCTTTTTGGAAGGATGTGCTCACAATCCTTTGAAAGGATACCCACAGATAAAGCTCCATTGAAGATATTACAATTTTAAATTATGAAACCTATGAGGAGCTAACTCACTATGAGTTAGAGGCAGCAGTCTCAAGAAGCAGGATTAGATCTCCAACAACTAAATAGAAAATGATATGTGTTATGGGCTGAATTGTGTCCCCTCCAAATTCATATGTTTCAGCCCTGACCCCCAATACCTCAAAATGTGACGCATTTGGAGTTAGGGCCTATAAAAAGGTAAGTTAAAATGAGGCCTTTAAGCCCTGGCTGGTTTGGCTCAGCGGTAGAGCATTGGCCTGCAGACCAATGAGTCACGGGTTTAATTCTGGCTAAGGGCATGTACCTCGGTTGCGGTTTGTCTCCAGCCCTGGTCAGGGTTGTGTGGGAGGCAACCAGTGGATGTGTCCCTCTCACGTCAGTGTTTCTCTCTCTCCCTTTCTCTCTCTCCCCCTCCTTCCCACTCTGTCTGAAGATAAATAGAAAAATATCCTCAGGTGAGGATTAAAAAAAAAAAAAAAATGAAGCCTTTAGGGTGGGCCCCAATCCAATCTGACTGTGCCCTTATTAGAAGACAAGATTGAGAAACAGTCACACCCAGAGGGAAGACCATGTAGACACAGAGAGAGTAGGCAGCCATCTGCAAACCAAGGAGAGAGGCCACAGAGGAATCCAACTCAGTCAGCACCTTGATTTTGGATGTCTGATCTCCAAAACAGTGAGAAAGTAAATTTCTGTTGTTTAAGTCACCCAGTTTGTGATATTTTATTATGGCAGCCCTAGCAAACTAATACAATATGGAAAAGGCTAAAAAATAAGAATGTTGCCCTGGCCAGTGTGGCTCCATTGGTTGTGTGTCATTCTGGGCATCAAAAGGTCACTGGCTCAATTCCTGGTCAGGGCACGTGCCCCGGTTGCAGGTCTGGTTCCCAGCAACCAATAAATGTTTCTCTCTCACATTGATGTTTCTCTCTCGCACTCTCTCGCTCTCCTTTTCTCTCTCTCTCTGAAATCAATAAAAATATATATTTTTTAAAAAGTGTGATTACAGCAAGACATGTTTTTAAAAAAAGAACATTAAAATGATAAAGAACATAAAGAAAGAAATAAAAAACATACGCATGTATGCATAACTGATGGACATGGACAACAAAGCTGGGGAAGGGGTAGAGGGATGGGGAGGAGGGTGTCAATGGGGAAAAAAGGAGAAACATCTGTAACAAAAATAAATTAATAAAAAAAATTAAAATAAAAAAAAAAACATAAGAATTAAG
Source organism: Tadarida brasiliensis (assembly GCA_030848825.1). Lineage (NCBI taxonomy): Eukaryota > Metazoa > Chordata > Mammalia > Chiroptera > Molossidae > Tadarida > Tadarida brasiliensis. Next base: position 109,356,140 of record CM061257.1, on the reverse strand, counting down.
CTGTCTTAAAAGCATAACTCAATGTCAGAAAAAAACCATCACAGTCCACTCTGTAGTGCTAAGGGGGACCATTGCAATGACTCCAACACTCCTTTATTTATGGGCACATGAGCTGAGACTTGGTCATTGCAACTCATTTCATCTCTTTCCTAAATTTTATTTATGCTCGGATTCCAAAATGGCGGTGGAGTGAATGGAAGCTACACAGACCATCTCCCAGGACCAAACTGGAATTACAACTAAAATAAAGACAAATCGTCAGGAAAAAGCAACAGAAAAGCAGCTTGCGAGGACCATACAACCAGGGACACTGAATCGATCCTAGTAGGATTGTGGAGGCGCGAGGGAGGCTGGGAGCCCACGGACAGCAGTGGCCTTAGCCCTGAGCAGTGCCCACACTCGGGGTTAAAGCCCAAGCCAGCTCCACAGAGCAGAGGCCGGGACAGAGCACTAAAATAGCCACAGCCACTCACTTGGGCTCTGGCAGAGGGAGGGCAGTCTGGACAAGAACTGTGTGGAGACATTTGGGATTTGGAGGGCGCTCAGAGCTTTTGCTGAGTGGCGGCCACGCAGGACTGTGGCCTGGCCATTTACTCCATCCCAGGGCTCTGGGGAGAGGCAGCAGCCCCTCCCTCAGAGATCCAGCCACACCCTAGTGGGCCATTGAAATGCAAACTGAGGCTCATTAACTACCAGCATCTGCCCTACCCTCTGGAAATCCTCTCACCCTGAACACCTGAGGGAGGTTTTCATTCAACTGAAAACCCAAGGCTCTTCAAGCAACCACGACTAATAGCCTCTAAGCAAAAAGCTAGAGGATAACTTAACCTTTTCTGGACTTACAAATACACCCTGGAAAGTAAGACCCCATGGTGGTGTTTAACGTGGGTCCTCCCACGCTCATCCAAACCCAGTAGAGGGAGCCACAAACAGCAGAACACCAACATCCACAGGAAAATTTGGCAGGCTCCAAAATCCACTGAGATAGCCAAAATGGTGAAACAAAGAAACAGATCCCAAATGAAAGAACAAGAGACCTCTACCGAAGATGAGATAAATGAAATGGAGTTAAGCAAGTTAACAGAGCTAGAATTCAGAGCCATGATCTTGAGGAAGCTCAACAGCATGAGTAAGGACATCAACACCTTGAGTAAAGACATCAACACCATGAGCAAAGACATAGAAATACTGAAAACCAACCAAGTGAAAATTAAGAAGCAGCAAGAAGAAATGAATGACATAGCAGAAATGAAGAACACATTGGAAGGACTAAACAGCAGAGTAGAGGAAGCTGAGGACCGGATCAGTGAATTAGAAGACAGGGTAGAAAGAATCAACCAATCAGAAAACCAAAAGGAAAAAACAATAAAAAAACAGGAAGACAGCTTATGAGAACTGTGGGACAACTGGAAACATAATAATATTCGCATCATTGGAGTCCCTGAAGAAGAAGAAAATGAGCAAGGGTTAGAGAATATATTTGAAGAAATAGTGACAGAGAACTTCCCTAATTTGGTGAAGAAAGAAGGCATTCAAGTTCAAGAAGCACAGAGAGTCCCTAGTAAGAAGAACCCAAACAGGCCCACACCAAGACACATAGTAATTAAAATGCCAAAAATTAAAGACAAAGAGAGAATCCTAAAGGCAGCAAGAGATAAGCAACAGGTTACCTACAAAGGAACCCCCATAAGGTTATCAGCTGACTTCTCAACAGAAACACTACAGGCCAGAAGGGAATGGCATGAAGTAATCAAGGTCATGAAAAACAAGGATCTGAATCCAAGACTACTCTACCCAGCAAGGCTATCATTCAAAATAGAAGGTCAAATAAAGAGCTTCTCAGACAAAAAAAGGCTAAGGGAATACATTAGCACCAAACAAGCACTGCAAGAAATGTTAAAAGGACTGCTGTAATTAGTAGAAGAAATAGGTAGGAAAGTAGAACCACACTAAACAAAAATGGCAATAAATAAGTACATACCAATAATCACCTTAAATGTAAATGGATTGAATGCTCCGATAAAAAGACACAGAGTAGCGGATTGGATAAGAAAGCATGACCCATATATATGTTGTTTACAAGAGACCCACCTCACAACAAAAGACTCACATAGGCTGAAAGTGAAGGGATGGAAAAAAATCTTCCAAGCAAATGGAAAGGAAAAAAAAGCTGGGGTAGCAATACTCATATCTGATAAAATAGATTTCAAAATGAAGGCTATAACTAGAGACAAAGAAGGTCACTACATAATATTGAAAGGATCTATCCAACAGGAAGATATAACCTTGGTAAACATATATGCACTGAATATAGGAGCACCAAAATATATTAAAAATCGTCTGGAGGACTTCAAAGGAGAAATTGACAGCAATACAATCATAACAGGGGACTTCAACACCCCGCTGATATCACTGGATAGATCCTCTAGACAAAAAATTAACAGGGAAACAGAGACTCTAAACGAAGCACTAGACCAAATGGATTTAATAGATATATACAGAGAATTACACCCCAAAACTACAGTATTCACATTCTTCTCAAGTGCACATGGGACATTCTCAAAGATAGACCACATGTTAGGACACAAACTAAGTCTCTACAAGTTCAAGAAGATTGAAATCATATCAAGCATCTTCTCAGATCACAATGGCCTGAAACTAGAAATCAATTGCAACAAGAACATGCAAAGACATTTGAACACTTGGAGGCTAAATAGCATATTATTAAACAACGAATGGGTTACTGAGGAGATCAAGGAAGAAATTAAAAACTTCCTGGAAACCAATGAAAATGAACACACAACAACACAAAATCTATGGGATTCAGCAAAAGCAGTTCTAAGAGGGAAGTTCATAGCACTACAGGCCTACCTCAAGAAACAAGAAAAATTTCTAGTAGACTATCTAACTTCACAACTTAAAGAACTAGAAAGCAAACAAAAAGAAAACCCCAGAGCAAGTAGAAGGAAGGAAATAGTGAAGATCAGAGCAGAAATAAATGACATAGAGACCAGAAAAACAATTCAATGAAACAAAGAGCTGGTTTTTTGAAAAGATAAACAAGATTGATGGACCCTTAGCTAGACTCACCAAGAAACAAAGAGAGAGAACCCAAATACACAAAATCAGAAATGAAAGAGGAGAAGTAACAACTGACACCACAGAAATACAAAGGATCGTTAGCAAATACTATGAACATTTATATGACAACAAATTCGACAATCTAAGTGAAATGGACAAATTTCTAGAAACACATAGTCTCCCCAAACTGGACCGGGAAGAGATAGAAAATTTGAACAGACCAATAACAGCTAAGGAAATTGAAGATGTAATCAAGACTCTCCCAGCAAACAAAAGCCCAGATGGCTTCACGGGGGAGTTTTACCGAACATTCAAAGAAGAACGAACACCCATTCTCCTCAAACTATTTCAAAAAATTCAAGAAGAAGGAAGACTTCCAAACTCGTTTTATGAGGCCAGCATAATCCTAATTCCAAAACCAGAAAAAGACACTACAAAGAAAGAAAACGACAGGCCAATATCCCTGATGAACGTAGATGCCAAAATCCTGAACAAAATACTAGCAAATTGGATCCAGCAATACATCAAAAAAATTATTCACCATGACCAAGTGGGATTCATCCCAGGGATGCAAGGCTGGTTCAATATTCGCAAATCAATAAATGTGATACACCACATAAACAAAATGAAAGATAAAAACCACATGATCATATCAATAGATGCTGAAAAAGCATTCGACAAAGTCCAGCACCCATTTCTGATAAAAACGCTCAGCAATTTGGGAATAGAGGGATCATATCTTGATATAATAAAGGCCATATATGAACGACCTACAGCCAACATCAACTCAATGGGCAAAAACTAAAAACATTTCCCTTAAGAACAGGAACAAGACAGGGATGCTCACTTTCGCCACTCTTATTTAACATAGTACTGGAAGTCTTAGCCACAGCAATCAGACGTGAAGAAAAAATAAAAGGAATCCAAATTGGAAAGGAGGAAGTGAAACTGTCATTATTCACAGACGACATGATATTATATATAGAAAACCCTAAAGACTCCATCAAAAATCTACTAGACTTAATAAATGAATTTGGCAAAGTAGCAGGATACAAAATTAACGTCAAGAAATCTACGGCATTCTTATACACCAATGATGAACTCACAGAAAGAGAAACTAAAAAAACAATTCCATTTACCATTGAGGCAAAAAAAATTAAGATACCTAGGAATGAACTTAACCAAAGAAGTAAAGGACCTATTTGCAGAAAACTACAGGACATTGAAAAAAGAAATAGAGGAAGATATAAAAAAGTGGAAGCACATACCTTGTTCATGGATTGGAAGAATTAACCTCATTAAAATGTCCATACCACCCAAAGCAATCTATAGATTTAACTCAATCCCCATCAAAATACCAACGACATATTTCATAGAACTAGAACAAATGCTTCAGAAGTTCATATGGAACCAAAAAAGACCCCGAATAGCTACAGCAATCTTGAAAAAGAAGGACAAAGTAGGTGGGATCACAATACCAGACATTAGGTTATACTACAAAGCTACTGTAATCAAAACAGCCTGGTACTGGTACAAGAACAGGCACATAGATCAATGGAATAGAACAGAGAACCCAGAAATTGACCCAAAACATTATGCTCAATTAATATTCGACAAAGGTGGCAAGAGCATACAATGGAGTAAAGACAGCCTCTTTAATAAATGGTGTTGGGAAAATTGGACAGCTACATGCAAAAAAATGAAACTAGACCATCAACTTACACCATACACAAGAATAAACTCAAAATAGATAAAAGACTTAAATGTGACTCGTGAATCCATAAAAATCCTAGAAGAAAATGTAGGCAACAAAATTTCGGACATCATACGCAGCAGAATCTTCACTGATACATCACCTAAGGCAACAGAAACAAAGGGAAAAATGAACACATGGGACTACATCAAACTCAAAAGCTTCTGCACAGCAAAAGAAACAACCATCAAAACAGATAGGGAACCCACTCTATGGGAGAGCATAATTGCCTATGATATATCAGATAAGGGGTTAATCTCCAAAATATATAGAGTGCTCATACAACTCAACAAAAGGAAGACAAAGAACCCAATTAAAAAAATGGGCAGAGGAACGAAATAGACACCTCTCCAAAAAGGACATACAAATGGCTAAGAGACATATGAAGAAATGCTCAACATCACTAATCATCAGCGAGATGCAAATTAAAACAACAATGAGGTATCACCTCACACCTGTCAGAATGGCCGCCATCAACAAATCATCAAACAACAAGCGTTGGCGAGGGTGTGGAGAAAAGGGGCTCTAGTACACTGCTGGTAGGAATGCAGACTGGTGCAGCCACTGTGGAAAACACTATGGTGTTACCTCAAAAAATTAAAAATTGAATTGCCATTTGACCCAGTGATCCCACTCCTAGGAATATACCCTAAGAAGCCTGAAACACCAACCAGAAAGAATACATGTACCCCCATGTTCATAGCAGCACTATTTACAGTAGCTAAGATCTGGAAACAGCCCAAGTGTCCATCAGTGGATGAATGGATAAAAAAGCTGTGGTACATATACAGAATGGAGTACTACCCAGCTGTAAGAAAGAAAGATCTCTTATCCTTTGAGACGACATGGAGGGACCTGGAGAGTATTATCCTAAGCGAAACAAGCCAAGCAGAGAAAGACCAATATCACATGATCTCACTTATTTGTGGAATATAATGAACATAACAGTCTGAGGAACAGGGTAGACCCAGAGATGTGGAAGTAGGGTATAGATTGACACCCCTCAGAAGAGGGGGTGGGGGGGAGGGAAGAGATAAACCACAGAACTTATGCGCATGTATGCATAACTCATGGACATGGACAACAAAGCTGGGGACGGGGTGGGGGGATGGGGAGGAGGGTGTCAATGGGGAAAAAAGGAGAAACATCTGTAACAAAAATAAATTAATAATAAAAAAAAAAGTTTATTTATGCTCCACAAAGCGGCACAATGAATGACCAGAAATGTTTAAAATTTCTTGTGAGAAGTACAACAAATATAAAGTTAATCCTGCAAACCAAATGTCTATTGAATCAATACTTTCTCTGGTTGCTTTGTGAATAAAATTTGTCAGCTTTCAGATTGGAAAATTATAATTCTGACATTTGGCGGCTAATAAAGAATTAGTCTGCATTCATCTATTTATTCATTTGCTCAACAAATATTTGTTAGACCCTTATTATGTATTATTTAATTTAGTTTGTTTAATGAAAGGTAATTTAGTAATTTGTGGGTTAGGGATTAGCTGGTCTGTTCATACTTTCACTCATCAATAAATTAACCTATTTCATGAATTTAATTTAGTTAATTAATTAATTGTTTTTTCTTTATTGATTTTAGGGAGAGGGAGAGAGAGAAAAACATTAATGAGAGAGAACATTGATTGGCTGCCTCCTGAATGCCCCCCACTGGGCATTTGGCCCACAGTCTGGACATGTGCCCTGGCTGGGAATCGAACCAGTGACCTCTTGGTACATGGGTTGACGCTCAACAACTGAGCCACACTGGCCGGGCTAATTTAGTTAATTTTTTAACAAGCAATGAAATAATTTAATTCATCCATGAATTCCTAATGTTTTTATTCCAAGGCACTGCAAGATCCTGAGATGCTTTCTGAAGTATCAGATTGATTAAGATTTGTTCAGAATAGTTTTAGCATCATTTATATCTTCTTGCATTATTATTTGAAAACAGGAGTCCATGTGTAATATATGTACAGATTCTCTTAAAGTATTGTGTGAAGGTTCTTTCTATTTGTCAGGTTCACTATGAAAGACCTATGTAAATTAGCCATGATCTCTTGAAGGAGGCCTTCATTCAACAAGGTGCTTTTGACTAGTTGTGTGGTTTTACATAGGTTGTTTATTTCTATATGGGCCTCCAGCTAATCTATGAACCCCTCTCCTCTCTGGCACTTCTTGTCCTGGACCACCTCTTCTCTGTCATCTGCTGGGCAGCCTCTCAATCCCTCTGCCATGTTGTGTGTTCCTGTTTCCCTGCCTTATACCCTATTTATCCTCTCTCTCCCAGCCCTTCTTCACTTCCATCCTTGTCCTAAGAAAAAGTTACTTTTGGATTTCCTTTATGTAATAATTTTTATATGCGGATTTCTGAATCCTATGGGAGGAGATTCTGATGGTCAGAAATTTGCATTTTTCCTGGACACATGACCTGCACAGTCCCACAGGGACCAGAACTTAGAAGCACCCTGCACTGGGCTTAATACTATGTTGTCGGCATCTTGAAATGCTTAATCAGTTTTGCTAACAAGGGGCCACACATTTCCATTTTGCATGGGGCCCACAAGCTCTGTAGCCAGTCCAGCATTAAGGAGGGTGCTCAGTGCGTCAAGAGTTGTGCAATTCACTAGAAAAAAGAAACAGTCAGGACTGTGTATGACATCCCTGGAGTGGGGGTCCGGGAGGTTGGAGAAGGAGGGGAGATGGGATCCCCTTTCTGCAGTGCTCTCTTTTTCCTGGGAATTTCCTTAGCATGTAGGGCCAGGGTTCAAGGGGTGGTGGTAGTCTTCTTGTAAATCAATCAGGGATTATTTTGATCATAGTCTGTTTTGACCTACTCTTTGCCATAATCTAGAAAAGGAATCTATCACTAAAGACAGATTGATTCTAAAAGTCCTGCCATGAAATTTATACATCTCTTTCATCTATACAGATAATCTAATATAAAAGATAGACAAGTCTATCCCAGAAAAGCCATGAGCAAAAACTTAGAAGTGGCAGTGAGGTACTTTTAATGGATGTTGGATATAAGATGTTATGGTAGTAGTTCAGAAAAGACATCCTGGGAGAGGAAACTTGGAAGAGGAGAATTGTTGAAGAGGTGGTGTTCAGGCAGAGGATGAGGTCCAGACAGAACTTTGGGAAAAACATTGAGATTCATAAGTGAGAAAGAAACAAAGGAAAACATGCAAGATAATTGGAAACTGTCCTGGAAAAAAATTGTCTGTGTTGATTTAAATAGAATGGTCTTTATAATGATCTGTATGATAGAAACAGAGGCATAGTTGAGATTGCAAATTCATGCCTTTTGCATGTTTTCTTTAAAGTCTTGATTACTGCACTCAGCTTGAGGTACAGGGGACAGGAAATTCTGCAGCCAAGGAAACTCTTATCCATACACAGCATCCTGCAGAAGGAGGAAAAGCTCCATCAGAGAGCTTTATCATGATGCATGTTGTTCATTTACTGTGTAACCGTAGGAACATAGATTTTCTTAGATTGAAAGATTATTCACACTTCTGTGATTTATATGTTTTTTTAACATTAATGCTTGATTTGTAAAAGTAAACTTAAAAGTCATAATTTTTCTTAATTTTTAAATTTTATTTTTGCTATATATAGTACCAATACATTTATTTCTTAAAATCACTTTAAAAGCCCTCTGATTAATCTTTGGTCCCATTTAAAACCTAAACTCCTTTAAATATTTTAAATACATTTATATGTATGCAGTTTATATGTTTATCTTTATTTCCAAGTCTTTCAATTATCCCTCTAACACCAAAACTTACTTAACATGAATCTAATGTATATAATATAATGTATGTTATACATATCAACTTAAATATAATGTTAAATTCTCCTAAATTTTTCAAGACTGTTTACAAACTGTTTTACTTTGTCAACTTAATAATCATGAGTCTAGTCCTAGCCAGGTGTCACCCTATATACCAAATGGTTTCGGGTTTGAATCCCTGGTCAGGCCGAGTATGGGAGGCAACCAATTGATGTTTCTGTCTCACATCAATGTTTCTCTCTCTCTCTAAAATCAATTTTAAAAAACTCCTTGAGTGAGAATTTAAAAACATAATCATGATAATAATCATGAGTATAAATCAATTATCCATGCTAATTATTAATTTAGACAATACAAACATTTCAAATACAAGGCACACATAATATACGTAACACAAAAAATATGAATACTATGGCCATGGCCAGTTTGGCTCAGCGGTTAGAGCGTTGGCCCACGGACCAAAGAGTCTCAGGTTCGGTTCTGGTCAAGGGCACGTACCTCGGTTTTGGATCAGACCCCAGCCCTGGTCGGGGTCATGTGGAAGGTAACCAATTGATGTGTCTCTCTCACATCGATGTTTCTCTCTCTCTCTCTCTCTCTCTCTCTCTCTCTCTCTCTCTCTCTCTCTCCTTCCTCCACCCTCCCTCCCTCTCTCCCAATTTATCTGAAGATAAATGGAAAAATATCCTTGAGTGAAGATTTAAAGAAAAAAAGAATACTATGAACTGCATTTACTTAATTATCTTTAAACTTAGTTCTAAGCTGGCCAAGAGTTAAACATATCCACAAAGGAACCAATTACAGTTATCTCACATTAATTTCATTTTTCTCTCCAAGTGTTTTTGGGAATACTGTTTCAAGTAAGTAGAATTTCCATGGCAAGTGCAAGGGATCTTCAATGAGATTGAGTTGCACATAAACTAGAGAGACTGGCCTGGGTGTGAAATGAAGAGCTACAGACATCCAGTATAATTTTTTTCACCAATAGACTGTGTTATTGAGCCTTTAAAAAATTATGTGACATAAAAATACCCATTTTGAAATAAAAAATTCAATGGCATTTAGTCTATTCACAGTGTTGCCCAGCCACTCCCCTTTATTTAGTTCTAAAATATTTCCATCACTCCAAGATAAAGCTGTGTACCCACTAAGCAGTTACTCTTCATTACTCACTACCCCCAACCCCAGGTAACCACCAATCTGCTTTTTATTTTGATGGATATACCTTTTCTAGATATTTCATAGGAATGGAAACATACAATCAGTAAACTTTTATGTCTGGCTTCTTTCTCTCAACATAATTTTTTAAAGTTTCATCCATGTTATAGCATGTATCAATACTTTCTTTCTTTTTATGGCTGAATAATATGTCATTGTATGGATATACCACATTCATCCATGAATGGACATTTGGGATTTCTATCCTTTGAATATTGTGAATAATGCTGCCGTGTACATGCCTGTGCATGAATTTGTGTGAACACCTGTTTTCAGTCCCTTGGAGTGTATACCTAGGAATGGAATTGCTAGGTTATGTGGTAATTCTAAGGTTCCGTTTTTTGAGGAACTAACAAACTGTTTTCCACAGTATCAGAACCATTTTACATTCTCACTAACAATGTATGAAGTTTTCAATTTCTGCACATCCTCACTGACACTTGTCATTTTCCATTTAAAAAAATAGCCATTCTAGTGGGTATGAAGTGGTATCTCATTGTGGTTTGTTGTTTTTTTTTTTAATCCTCACCCGAGGATATTTTTCTCAAATATCTTCAGATAGAGTGGGAGGGGGGGAGAGAGAGGGAGAGAGAAAGAGAGAAACATCGATGTGAGAGGAACACATCAACTGGTTGCCTCCCTCACGACCCCCACCGCAGCCGAGGATGAACTGCAACCGAGGTACGTGCCCTTGGCTGGAATCGAACCCGTGACTCTTTGGTCCGCAGGCTGATGCTCTACCGCTGAGCCAAACCAGCCATGGCTCATTGTGGTTTTGATTTGCATTTTCCTGATGACTAATGGCATTTGAGACTTTTTAATTAATGTATTATGCCAATAGGGACTCCAAGTCGGTGTCCTATGCCTAGGTCCCCTGAATTCATGCTTATTTTTTTCTAATTATTCTCAATTGTGCCCTCTGATTAGAGTAAATTATATCACGTGCTGTTTCTTCCAAACACCATTTTTATTCCCCCTCTTCGTTCCACAACCACATTGGGTTCACCCAATATGTCAAATGTTTGTTTCTGCTCTGAATTCTTTTTACATTCTTCTGTCTCATGGAGCTGCTACTTTCAATGGATATTTGAATGACATCCTTTAGATTCTGCTTGTGTCTCCTGTGTGTTTAGCAGCATGGTCAGTTTCTAAAGTCATTCTAATTATAATATTCTAAATGTAATATTAATTTAAACATATTGGAAAGTAGGGAATTTTAGACTGTGAGAAAAGTATGCTTTGATAAAATGAGATTACAATACTTTAAGAACTAATAACCATTCATTTCAGAAAATTTCCTTTTTAATCATATGACCAAAATTTAGACTATGCTATTCAAGCAATGGCAATTTACCTAAATTGCCTGGGTGGTAATTGATGCCTGGGAGGAAGTAGGCCCACCGGCGCCTGCCTTATAAAAGTCCCTTTTCAAGCCCACCTTTAGGCCATGGTCATATTTAATTAGGAGCATCCTGTGAGGGGAGGGATGTTGATGAGAACAGGCGCGTAGCCAGTTGGTGCAGAAGAAAAATCTGGATAATAAATGAGGATTTATAATGTGATGGCCAAGAGATGGAGTGAGGTACAAACAGCTCATATAGGGGCAGATTGGAAACAAATTCAGAGGCTGTTGATCATGTCCTCAGTGGTACTTTTTATGCCCAAGAGCTGTGCTGAGATACGCAGAGACGTATAAGACACCTAAAGCTATAAAACAATGCATATCAAATGCCACAGTCTATTTCCATGAAGGTTGGTTCCTGTGATAACTATGACTCCAAATAAGAAACCAAAAAGCAGAAGTGGTAGAGAAGAAGGTGCTCTTTCGCATCTAAATGTCAAGATCGCTTCTTACCCTTTGAGATGACATGGAGGGACCTGGAGAGTATTATGCTGAGCGAAATAAGCTAGTCAGAGAAAGACAAGTACCACATGATCTCACTTATTTATGGAATATCATGAACAAAATAAACTAATGATCAAAATAGATCCCGAGACATGGAAGTCGGGAACAGATGGACAAACCTCAGAGGGAAGGGGGTGGGGGGGGCATGAGAAGAGATGAACCAAAGAACTTATATGCATATATGCATAACCTATGGACACAGACAATAGTTTGGAGAAAGCAGGAGGGGGCTGGGAATGAGGAGGAGGGGGTCAATGGGGGGAAAAGGGGGGGACATCTGTAATACTGTCAACAATAAAGATAAAAATAAATAAATAAATAAATAAATAAATAAATAAATAAATGTGAAATTGCTAGCTCTTGGATAATTGTATGGTACAATGGAAAATTCTCAACTGCCATTCAAATATAAGACAGCATTGTTTTATTGTTCCTCTAATGCATTGTATGTTGGAGACAGAATAGAGGGGAGGGGATCTCAGTCAATTCATACTACAAGAAGGGTCTTGTGTAAACCTACGGCCAGTCAGGGGCTGGCAGTGGCCAGCAGTAGCCAGCAGTGACCAGCCCTCAGAAAACTAAGTAAAATCATCACCATAACAGGAGATGGCTTTTCTCTTCTCTTCTGCTTTGGCAGCTTCAAAACAACCACTGTTTTAAAAGAATCCCAAGAGTACTTGGGGGGGGGGGCCCAGAGTCCCAGCCTCCCTTTGGCCCTAATGAGGGAGGAGGATGTGTTTGGCTTTGATGTACAGCTGTAGGTTTTCTAATGAGTAGGCAAGAGATCAGATTCCATTAGGACGTCTCCTTTTAAGCCTTGATTATTCAGCAGCCCTGTTGAAATTAGCTGTTCATTTATCCATGAGCAGCTGCATGCAGGGTTGGACGATTTTGCTTGTAGTATCAAACTGAGTAGGTCTGGGCTAAAGCACTGCTGAATATTTATTTAACTCAATCATTTCTCTGCGCCAATTTTTTTTTCTTATTCTAAGCAATAGCACTGGATTCTAAAAACACTCAAATTTCACCATAAAAATGACCAAGAAATGTGATTTGGATTGTAAACCACAGCTCAGTTCTAATACGAAGCAAATTCTTTCTGTCTCTTATGCCTGTTTCTCTTCCACGCGACATTAATGCCTATTTTGGCACATCATGTCACAGCTGCAAAGCAGGGCTGGTCCCTCCTGTTTGCCTGTTCCTATAAGCTCCCTGCAGAGCTGCCAGAAGAATCACATTCATGACTGTCAGGCCCTGGCTGGAGCAATTACAGATTTGGGGCCAGCTCTGCTCACTATCCTGGGAAGGTGTGGAGGGGCTAGATGAGGCTTTGCCAGAGGTCATAGAAGAAAGAATGAAGGATGACCCTGAGACAGGGCAGAGATTTAGTGCCAAGTTGAAAAATTGGCAGGGCTGGAAGAGATTCTCTCTCTCTCTCCCTCTCTCTGTCTCTCTCTGTCTCTCTCTGTCTCTCTCTCTCTCTCTCTCTCTCACACACACACACACACACACACACACACGACATTCTAATCAATAGAATTACTGTCATGCATTTAAGTCAATGGGCCACCAGGAGTACAAGTGTTTCTTCCTCTTAAATCTTACTGATCAAGATAAATAAACCCTGTTATGTGTGTGTTTTGGTTTATAAGACCTCTGTATTATTGATTTAACAGTTCCACTGCCTACATTCCCCCTGCATTTGTCAGCTGCTTGAGTTATTTTACCACATTTGTCGTAAGTACAGCTTGTGGTGCCCAAATATGGAAAGCTACTCAGGGACCATCAAGCTCCTTGGGAACTATTTCCCAAGTTCTTTTTACTTTGAGATAAAGTGGGCTAAACAAAACTGTGGCCCCGTGGGAACTGGCTCTGCCATTTCTCCTCCAGCCTTTTCAACCAATGTTGGAATACCTTCCACACTTCTCACATCTTCTGAAGAATTTCATGGTTTTGTTTATTGTTCTCATCACTATTAGATTGTTTACATTGTTAATAGGTCTTTTTAAGAGGCTCCAGTGGTTTTTAAATGGTCCTCCATATGTTTTCTGAGTTGGGCACCAACCTTACCTGCTTCTACATTGTTTTTGTTTTGTTTTTTAATATGTTTTTATTGATTTTTTTTTTTAGAGAGAGAGAGGAAGGGAGAGAGAAATAGAAACACTGATGTAAGAGAGAAACATTGATCGGCTGCATCCTGCACCCCCCCATCCCACCCCACCCCCACCGGGGATCGAGCCCATAACCCGGGCATGTGCTCTGACTGGAAATCGAACCAAGACCTCTCAGTCCATTGGATGACACTCAATCCACTGAGCCACACTGGCCGGGCATGCTTCTATATTGTTTTAAGTTTGCTAGGAATCATTTGGGGGCATGTACCATAGAAGCTGATGACACAGACAACTGACATTTTACAATTCTCCATTATTCAGAAGCATGCCTTGTATTGATGTTGGCAAGTTCATCAAAATGTGGGGTCCTCAGAAATGTTTAGTGTTCATGTTGAGAAAGATGAGTTTGACATCTTTGTTAAACAAGAGGAAAATAAAGGAAAATGGACGGTTTTATATGCCTTTAAAATGCAAAGTCCAACTGTGAGATATTTAGTTTGAAGCCTGAACTCATCATTCTCCACACATATTTGTGTGCATTGGTGCCCATCTCCGTATCTCTGTGCTACTTACTCTCCTTGGAATGTCTGTGCCTTTTCTGTAGTAGGTGTCCTTTTAACAGATCTCCACTTAGCCACCTCCTGAGTAACTGTCACTCTAAATCCTCCCTGTGAGGTGTGCTGGGTGAGTCCCAGGATATGCTAGACCCTTGCAGCTGATGGCTATTCCTACACACTTTTGCTTTTATTGATTGAGTTTTTGATTACTGAAAATAAAACGTGTTTGCTTCAAACTTGTTTATGCCAGTTGTTATTGTAATATAATTAAACATTAAAAGAGTCAACAATATATGAGTGCCAAAAGAAAGAAAGTTGTCACTATTAAAGTCAAATCAATTGCTTGGAAAAGAATGAAGATGGGCTGCCTAAGACAAGTGCTATTGAATTAGGTGTGAGCAAGAGAATTATGTAAGACAAATTATGTACTAAAAATCAAGAAGGAGTCTCTATTCAGATTGCTTTACAATTCTCTCCACATTCTGGCTCCCATTTAAAGAAACAAACTGGAAATGCATTATGGGTGTGATCTGTGCAGCAAAGAAAACAAGAGAACTCCAAGGAGAAGGCTTATGCTTAAAACCTTCACCCTACAATCAAGCAAATTGGTGAACAAATGCCCAATATATGTTAATGTTTAAATTAAGTGTTTAAGGCATCCATTATTTTTATATAATTTACCACTCTGATTAACTGCCCATCTATCTGAACCAATAGCTGATAAAAGGATTTCTAGTGCACAGATCCTTCAACATACTTATTAGGTGCAATCTCCTCCAGGAAGCTTTCTCTGACTCTCCGGTCTGGGTTAAGAATCCCTCATCCTGGCTCCTAGATGCTTTTTCCATCACAGGATTTTATGTGGCCATAACTGTTTACTTTGTTGTCTGTCTCCTCCACTGGGCTGTTACCTTGCTGAGGGCAGTGAACTCTATTAATCTCCATATTCGTAGGTCCTAAAATACTGCCTGGGCCAGTGTGGATGTACAAATGCTTGTTGAATGAATGTTGAAAGACAGACTTCACTAAAATGTTGATGGAATAACCAAGATTAAAAATACTAGGTATATTACTTTATGGAAAGACCATGGAAAAACATTGTTGGTATGGGGGTCGTTTCTCTGGTATTTAAGATATGTTAGGTAATGAGCTTCAAGAGAAACTAGCTGGGGGTCACAGAGCAACTTGAATATATTACTGTTAGTTTGCATTGTTTTGATGCAACCCTTCTAACTGCCAGATATTTTTGTAGGTCTTTTCCATCCTGCAGAATTTTCCCTCCCCTGTTTTTGTGCTCTCCATGTGCTGTGTTCTGGTTCCAACAGCTAATGAGCAAGCTGTGGAACAGGGCAGCAGCCACCCCACGTCGGCTGGGAAAGCCTCACAGAATCTGAATCCTTCCGTCTCAAATCCTGTTTATTCTTCTTCCTCTCTTCCCCAACCTCAACTGGCATATGCTTCTAGTCTGGGAATCTAGGAGAGTTCTCAAGGCCATGTATCCTGTTTCCTTGAATAGATTTCCAGTCTAACTAATTAAGTGTTAGCTTCCTTTTTGTCCTTTACATTCTTTAATTCCCTGGTCTTAACTCTTTAATCAAATGTCTTGCTTTAATTTTCCCTTGCCCTGTGGCATTTGGCTTGTGTCTAGCCACAAAAGGTTCCGTTTTGTATACATTTTAAAAAGTGGCCACAAGAGGATATATTTCATCCAAAGTGAACATGATAGTTTGGGCACTTAAGAGCTTCGAACCAAATAGTCTGCAGTGGGAGTCAGTCACAGAGCACAAATGACACAGGCACAGTTGCCCAGAAAATTTTTAAATGAATCCAGTTAATATAAGCAGCAGTGTAATGTGGCTTTTGTCAGCATATAAATTTGGAGCTGGGTCTGATTCTTCTCATTTGCTGCAGACATGCCTCTTTTCCTGCAGTCCCTGAAAGGAATGCCAAATTAAAACAAACAAACAAAGAGAACCTAAGAAATAAAGTTCTCTTTATTGCAAATGACATGATTATTTACATTAAAAATCCCAAAAGATTCTCAAAATAAACTACTAGAAGTAGCATGAGAGTTTATCAAGTTTATAGGATACGAGGTCTATATGGAAATCAATTGTATTTTTATATACTACAATAAATCATTGGACATTAAAATCTTTAAATTCATCCTTTATGATAGCATCAAAACCATGAATATGTAGCAATAACTGTAACAAAATATTTCCAAGGTTTTGAATAAATAGAAAGATATAGCATGCTTATGGTTTAGAAGACTAAATATTAAGATGTCAGTTCTCCCCAAACTTATCTATAGAATTAATACAATCTCAATTAAAATCCCAACAGTTCTTTTGAAAAAAAAAAAAAATGGCATGTTGATTCTAAAGTGTGTTTGGAGAAGCAAAGGACCTAGCATAATCAAAATAATTTTGGAGAACAAAGTTGAATGACCCACAGTGCCTGATTGTAAGACTTATAGTTATTTCCCTTATATAGTTTCACTTTCTGTGGTTTCAGTTACCCTTGGTCAACTGCAGTCCAAAAATATTAAATGGAAATTTCCAGAAATAAACAAGTCATGGTATCGAGATGAAATCTCAAAAAGTCCTGCTCTGTCCCACCTGGGATGTGAATCATCCCTTTGTCTAGCATCTCCACACTGTTGATGCTCCCCACACATTAGTCACTTAGTAGCTGTCTTGGTTATCAGATCTACTGCCACTATATCAAAATACTTGTGTTCAAGTCACACTTATTTTACTTAATGATGGCTCCAAAGCACAGGAGTAATGATGCTGGCTATTCAGATAAGCTGAAAAGGAGACATAAAGTACTTCCTTTAAGTGAAAAGATATGTAGGTATAGGAAAGCACATAGTATATATACAGTTGTTACTATCCAAGGTTTCAGGCAACCACTGTGGCTCTTGGAATATATTCTCCATGGATAATGGGGGACAACATACTATATAAAGCAAAACAAATAATATAGTGTGGTGTTGATGAAAGGATAGATGTGTAGACACATGAAAAGAATAGAAAGTCCAGAAACAGACCCACACTTATTGCCAGAAATTCTTAGCATTCCTTGGCTTATAGATACATCACTCTAATCTCTGCCTCTGTTGTCACATGGCCATATTCTTCTTTCATATCTCTGTTTTTGTGTCTCTTCCCCTCTTCTCATGAGGATACCAGTCATATTAGATTAAGGCCCACACTACTCCAGTATAACCTCATCGATTAATTACATCTGCAATGACTTTATTTCCAAATAAGATTCCATGAGGTACTGGGAGGGTGAGGACTTCAACCAACCCTTTTTGGGGAACACAATTCAACTCATAACATCATGCAAACCAACAATCCCACTCCTAGGTATTAACCCAGAAGAAATGAAAACATATGTCCTTCTAAAGACCTGTATGACATGTTTATAGTCACCCAGAACTAGAAACAATCTAAACATTCAGCAACTGTAAATGGATAAATTGTGGCACATCTGTACAATGGAATGCCTGTTGGCAATAAAAGAACCAACCTACAAATACATCCAAGAACATGAATGAATCTCAAAGCATTATGTTAAGTGGACAAAGCTATATAGAAAAGAATAAAAGACATATAATACTATTTATTCAACATTCTGGAAAAGTCAAAACTATGAGTAAAAATCAGAGAAGTAGTTGTAGGGACTAGAGATGGGAGGAGAGCACTTTTCACAAAAGAACAGAAGGCAACTTTTTCAGATGATGAAAATATTCTCTATCTTAGTTGTGGTGGTAATTATACAGCCCTATACCTTTGTCAAAATTCATAGAGTTGTACATTAATTACAAAGAGTAAGTTTTACTATATATAAATTATATCTCAATAAAATGGACTTTTAAAAAAATTCTGTGTACTACAATTTGAAAATCAAAAGTACTTGAAGAAAATAGGACCCAAGACTCTTTGAGATCTCACTGTAAGCAATCTGTACAATTGACTCTTGAACAATGGGGAGGAGAGAGTAAGGGCCGCCAAAACTTAGCTGTTCCTTGGTATCTGCACAGATTGGTTCCAGACCCTTCGAGGATCACAAAATCCACGGGTGCTCAAGCCCCTTATATAAAATGGTGTAGAACAATGCGTACAGCCAGCCCTCCACATCTAAGGACTCCCAATGGATGGAACAGTACAGGTATTTATTGAAAAAAATCCACGTATAAGTAGATTTGTGAAGTTCAAACCCATGTAGTTTGTTCAAGGGTCAACTGCATATAAACTATTATAATTTGAGGGATTAAGGTTTCTAACAAAGACTGTTAGACATATTAAGGTTAATTGGAATTAGTAAACATCAGCATAGCTTCCCCTGGCTGGAAATCAAGAAAGGAAATCTCTAAAGAGTTGGGATTCATACTTTGGGGGAATGGTGTTCTGATAATTACAGGGAGCAGCCCTTAAAACAACCTGAGACTTAGAAAACCTAAAGGGTGAGCAGCAATGAGTCCTCCAGCCAGGTAGATGCTATTTCTTTGGCATCTACCTGCATGTTCCCTACTTCTTATGTTTATTCTCCTGACAGACCTTCCCCAGACGTGGCTGTGTTCTGCCTTCCCTACCAGGACAACTTGCTCTTGGTTTTCATCTGTCCTGGCTTTGGACTTAACTTTCTATTTTTATCTGAATTCAAATATATATAACTATGTACAGGGTGGAGCAAAAGTAGGTTTACAGTTGTTCATGTGAAAACAATACAATAATTAAGAAACACTAATATAAGAATGAACTCTATTTTACATACTCACAACTGTAAACCTACTTTTGCTCCACCTTGTACTTCCAGGTTTCAATTTGAAGAAGCCATTAATTGTGAAATTATGATATATTTAGCTTCATGACAGAACATAAAATGTTATGTTAAACCATATTAGTGTATACTTTTTATTCGGACAATGTCTCTTGCATGGCTTGAGTCCTTCTTGAGCAAGACCAAGGCTCTCTCTCTCTCACTTCCTTTTTCAAGTTTAACAGACATGTATCTTCCCCAAGGAAAGGGCCTCAGCCTTCAGGTGCAACCCCCTTCTCTTTGCAGATACTCTTATCTTAATACACAACAAGTGCTTATAAGGAACATAACAAAAATCACACACATGCAACAGGAAGGGTTGTTTCCTGAATCTTTCATTCACAGTAAAAACCAGGGCATGACCTTCAAAAAAAAAAAAGAATCTTAAAATATCTGATGTCTTTCTCCCAGCTAACTTCCTTTTCCTTCCCAGCCTTTTTAATTCCTCTTCTTCCTCCTGCCCCACTCTTGTTCCCAGTCAGTTCTTCCTCTCTGTCTTCCTTCTTCTGTCTTTGTTCTCTTATTGCTCCCCCTCCCCTTCCTTCTCTTCCTCCTCTTGATTTCAGCTGCTCACCTTATTTTTACTTTATTTTTCCTGTTCCTCACTCTCTGTAACCGACTATTATAAGGGACTCATGTGTACCTTTCATTATTGCTGTTTTTATTAAATAAAGTTTTGTGTTCTCCAATAAGCCTATGAGAAAATCTGCCACAAACTTACCAACAATACATTCACTGGATCCTTCCATTTTTTTTTTTTTTAGTACCAGGCCGACCTAGGCGAGGAATAATACCCTGTATCAGCTTCTTGGTGTGATTTCAGCTCATGCATATTCATATTTTCAACCTCATTAGCAGTCCCCCAGGGTTACTCTGTATCATTGGGAGAGTACTGGGAATTGTGGAAATCTCAGTTAAGACAATGCCTCTTGTCTTTTCATTTGCCTTGATATTTTTTGAAGCACAAGTTTCCAGTTGCTCCATAGAAGTGCTTATCAGATTATTTTCCTACATATAAAACTGAGTCTTAGGAACAGTTATTCCAGTGAATGTGCAATGTGCCCTAAATTCAGCTTTATGAACATTTCCAACAAAGATACCCAGTTCTGCCTTCCACAAGGAGATCGGAATCATTTTTTAAAATATCGCCTTTAAGGACCTTTATAAAACACAGCAGGGAAATATCTAACATCTTTTAGAAAGACTTAAAATAACTGTTATAAAAATGTTTGAAGGAATAAAGTGTTAAGCCAAGCTTTTGGGAGTAATTATTTCATATAATTGGGAAGTAATTTTTTGTTGTTGTTGTTAATCCTCACTCAAGGATATTTTTCCATTGATTTTTAGATAGAATGGAACGCAGGGAGGGAGGGAAGGAGAGAGAGAGGGAGAGAGAGAGAGAGAAACATCCATGTGAGAGAGACACATCAATTGGTTGCCTCCTGCAGGACCCTGACTGGGGCCAGGAGCGAACTTACAACCCAGGTACGTGCGCTTGACTGGGAATCAAACCCATGACACTTTAGTCCGAGGCTGGCACTCTAACTGCTCAGCTAAACCAGTCAGGGTGGGAAGTAATGTTTTAAATAATTTAAATAATTTTATCATACAGATGGCTTTTTCGTTGTGCTAAACAGAAAATGA
The DNA here is from genome assembly GCA_030848825.1 of Tadarida brasiliensis. Classification (NCBI taxonomy): domain Eukaryota; kingdom Metazoa; phylum Chordata; class Mammalia; order Chiroptera; family Molossidae; genus Tadarida; species Tadarida brasiliensis. The sequence goes on along the minus strand of CM061257.1, from coordinate 109,335,238 downwards.
AAGCATTGATTCTTGCCTGCCTTTAAGATTTATAATTAGGAGGAAAAAAAGATATGTACAAAATGTTATAATGCACAACAGATAACAAGTTTATTAGCTTCTTGAGTATGGATACTGTGCTTCTTATTTAACTTATTCGCCTCCTAAATCTAGCTTACTCCTTTGCACACAGAGGTAGATACTTGATAAGTGTTTTAGAAATACTAGGTGTTATAAAAGTAAAATAAAGGAAGCAAGTAAAATAAAGGAAGCAATTAATCTAGATTACAAAGTTAGGGAAAGGCTCCTGGTGGAAGTATAACTTGAGCTGAAAAGTAATATATGGGTAGAATTGGAATCTGTTAAAAGCGGGGAGGAACAGCATTCCTGATAGAGCATGAACAGGATTCAGAGGTGGGAGCAAGTGTGTTCACGTCAAAGTGAGGAAAATTGGCTTGAGCAGAGTGTTCACTTTAGCCAGGCCTGGGTTTAATGTTTAAAAGGCCAGTAAGGGTAATCATTAATTCTCTCATACAGGATCATTGCCATCAGCTTACAAAGAATCTAACAAGAATTAAACACAGATCTCAACATGCCATTGATTTCTTCCATTTAAAAAACCAAACCAGCCCTGGCCGGTTTGGCTCAACGGTTGGAGCGTCGGCCTGCAGACGAGAGAGTCCCAGGTTAGGTTCCCCGCTAAGGGCACATACCTTGGTTGCAGTTTGTCCCTGGCCCTGGGTTGGGGTTGTGCAGGTGGCAGCCAGTCGATGTGTGTCTCTCTCACGTCGATGTTTCTCTCTCTCTTCCTTCCTCTCTCCCTCCCACTCTATCTGAAGATAAATGCAAAAATGTCCTTGAGTGAGGATTAAAAAAAAAAACCCAAACCAAACAATTAAACAGAACCTTTCTTGGCCCTATATTCTCCTTCATTTACTGCCCTAGAAAAAGTTGCCTAGACTAGCTGCCTCTAGCACCTCTCCTTCCATTCTTTCTTGGAGCTGTCCCAGCCAGGTTTCCATCCCTGCTGCTCCACGAGAGACACTCGAGTGGGTAAATCCAAGTCAACCCTCAGTTCCCATCTCACTAGACCTGTGAGAGACAGTTAACCACTCTCTCCTCATTGAAACACTGGACTCACTTGGCCTCCAGGACCCATACTCTCTCTCTCTCTTTTTTAATGTTTTTATTGATTTTTTAGAGAGAGAGGAATTGAGAGACAGATAGAAACATCGATGCAAGAGACAAATATCGATTGGCTGCCTCCAGGGATCGAGCCCACAACCCAGGCATGTGCCCTGACCAGGAATTGAACCCAGACCTCTCAGTCCATGGGACAATGCTCAATCCACTGAGCCACACCCGCTGAGCAGGACCCATACTCTCTTGATTTTCATTCTTTCACTGGCCATTCATTCTCAGTCTGTTTTTCTAATTCCCACTCATCTCCCTGACCTCTCTATGTTGGGATAACCCAGGGCCCAGACTTCAGCCACTTACTTGGGATATATGCAGTCTCCTGGCATTCAGTATCATATACCCACTGTTGACTCCTAACTTTCTAGCTCCAACCAGAACCTCTCCTCTTAACTCTAGACTCTTCTCCAACTACTTACTTGATATCTTCATTTAGATCACGAAGGGTTTCTCAGACTCAGCATACCCCAAACTGAACTTGTGTTCTCTCTAATAACAGTTCCTCTCATAGCCTCCTCCTTCTCAGAAAAAGGAATCCATCCTTCTGGGTCCTCAGGCCCACAACTTTGGAGTCACCCTTGACTTTCTTTTTCTCCCATTCCACATCTAACCCAGTTGCAAATCCTGTTGGTTCCATCTAATTCAGTTTCAAATCCTGTTGGTTCTACCTTCAAAATATCCATAATGTAATTGTTTCTTATCACTCTTATTCAAAGCACCACCATCTCTCCTGGATCAGTGTAACAGCCTTCTAAATGTTCTTTCTGAGTCTACCTTTGTTCCCCTAGAATCTATTTTCAACCCAGCAGCCACATGATTCAGTTAAAATGTACAACAGACCAGGTCACTCTTCTGTCCCAAACTCTCCAGTGACTTCCCAGCTTGCCCAGAGTAAAAGCTAGACCCCTACAGTAGCTTACAGGGCCTATGTGATCTGTTCTGCCTTCCCCCTTGACCTCTCTGACCCCATCATCTATCATTTTTCCTGCTCATGGCTCTCTGGCCATTCTGGACCCTTGCTGTGCCTTGAATTTGCCATGTGTGCCAGCCTCAAGACCTCTGCACTTAATATTGTAGCTGCTTAGGGAATTTGTCCTCTGGGTACCTGCACAAGGAACTGCCTCATGTCCTTCAGGTGTTTGCTCAGTAACACTTTCTCAGGGAAGCCTTGCCTTGCCCCCTATTTAAAATTACACTTTCCTGCCACCACTTCCTGTCCCCTTCCCAGCTTTATTATTATTTTTTCCATAGTGTAGCAATAATGAAGGCTGACAAACTATATGCTTTTCTGTTTTTCTTTCCCCCTTCCTTTCTTTCCTGTTTGATTCTAGAATATACATCCCATAGTGACAGGGATTTTTTTCTGTATTGTTCACTGTTGTATTCTCAGGAACTAGAACAGTGCCTGGAACAAAGAATGTGCTCGAGAAACACTTGTTAAATAAATAAGTAAATCCCCATTTTACTGATGAGAAAACTGAGTCTTAGAGAAGTTGAATAACTTAGCCAAGGTTACTCAGCTTGTAAGCAGGAGCTATAGGACACTGACTCACATCAGTTGGACTGTGGACCTAATCATTATGATATTTGGCCCTCTGATTGACAAAGCAACCATTCCTTATCTTACACAAGGCATGGCACTATTCTCTAAGGCATTTTTAATTATGTTATTTGATGAGTTTTCCATAACAAGAAAAAGTTGATTTTTTCCCCCATTATTGGGAGTCATAACTTGCTCATAAATAAATAAGAATGATACTTGTCTTTCTCTGACTGACTTATGTCACCGAGCATAGTAGTCTCTAGGTCCATCAAATGGTAAGATTTCATTCTTTTTTATGGCCGAGTAGTATTCCATTGTATATATGTACCACAGCTACCACCGCTTTTTTATAGTTGGGATACTGGAAATATTGAGGGGAACATTATATAAAGTATATGATTGTCTAACCACCAAGCCATATACCTGAAATCAGAACAAAATAAAATTGAAGTAAAAAAAAGCAAGAAAAAAATATAACAACACAAAAGCAGCATCATTTGATAAATATTTACTAGTACCATTTTGTAGTCCTATCCACACCTATGCAGCATCTTCATGTTTATGTTTTAAACTCTTCCCTTGAAAATCCATAGCATCGTGCAAGGAAGAGCACTATTGTATTAACCTAATTAAGATTAAGGAGAGTAAAATAAATAAATAAGGATGGTAAAAGAACATATTAATTCCAAATCCACATGTCATTTTATAGATTACTAAAGGTTTTATTTTATAATTCATTTGTATTTTGAGAAGACAGGAAAAATCAGAAATTGAATTAAATGTATTATCAAGAGTAGTACAGTAGGTAAAAAAAGTTTCATGAAAGAAGAAATATTCAGAGTCCTTCATAACTTGGCTTATCTATTTTCATACTAAATATACAAAGAAAATAGCTAATTATGAAATAATTATCAAGACATTTATTTTGATATTATTCATATATAATAATATTTAAGACCTAGCTCTTTCTAAATCCTTAAGAGTCTACTATTTCTGAAGATGTGTAAAGTTCTTTTTTCAAAGTAGCAATTCTGATCAGCAACTATAGTTCATAAGAAAATGCATTATTCTATAGGAGTAAATTTCCCCAGCCTTTATATATTTAGCTCGATTGAATTTATTAGCATTGGATCCTTAGGACAACTGTTTAGGGGGAAAGAAAATCATTTTTAAATCAAAATGGTTATATTTAAAGTACATACATAGTAAAATGATTACTACAGCCAAGCTAATTAACATATCATCTCCTTACATAGTTACCATTTCTGTGTGTGTGTGTGTGTGTGTGTATGGTGAGAGCACCAAAAATCTATCTACTCTCTTAACAAATTCCCAGTGTACAATACAGTATTGATAACTATAGTTATGATGGTATACATTAGATCTCCAAACGCATTCATCCTATATAACTACCACATCTCCCATTTCCCCCACCTCCCTACCCCTGGTGACCACCCTTCTACTCTCTGCTTCTATGCATTCAACATTTTTAGAGTCTATTTATAAGTGAGGATCATGCAGTTCTTTTATTTTTGTGTTTGGCTTATTTCACTGAGCATAATGTCCTTTATCCATGTTGTTGCAAATGGCAGGATATCCTTTTTAAAGACTGGATAATATTCCATTGCATATATGTACCACAATTTCTTTATCCATTCATCCATCGATGGACACTAAGGTTGTTTCCATGTCTTGCATTTGTGAATAATACTGCAATGAAGAGGTAGTGCTGAAATCTCCTGGAAGTACTGTCTCATTGCCTTTGGGTATATACCCAGAATTGGGAATGTTGGATCATATGGTGGTTATATATTTATGAAAACCATTTCTTAAACAAAGAAGTAATTTTGCATTTTAGCCACTGCTCTGGATCTCAGGGGAGAAGCACTGTACAGTTTGTACTGAATTAGCATGGTGGATATGGCCTGCTGGTGCTATGGCTTGGGCCATAGTATACACTGTGTGAGTCAGTTGGAAGGAAAGCAGTATTACTTCCAGTGGATGTCCATTCAATGAGGTTTACGTATCTGTGGTTCAAGCAGAATTGATAGAAGTGGAGAGGAAAATGTAGATATGAGAGAAATGATAGATAAAGTAATGGCTTGGTTTTATGACCAAGCAGATCTGGAGCCTGAGAGAGGAAATGATTATCTTAAAGTTATGGGACCAAGAATATTAGGGGTCTTCTTGAAGGGGGGGTGGGTATGGATAAGTAGGGAAGTTAAGAGTGAAAAGAGAAATTCTACTTTCTGTTAGTCATGGTGATAAACTGTCTCTCAGAAAGATTAAGAATATCTCTAGCAAAACTAAGAATTGCCATTAGCAAATCATTCTTAAAATCAATTTCCATAGTACTAGGTTCCTCTTTTTTTGTAAGAAAATTTTAACTGCTGATCCAATTCATTGAAAATTTATGAAACATTCCATTTTCCTATTTCATCCTGAATCAGGTATAAGAAGTTGTCTTTTTCTAGGACTTTTTCCATTTCATTTGCATTTTCAAATAAAATTGTTAATTGTTCATAATGTTTTCGTATTCTCTTTTTAGCCTTTGAGTATCTATAGTTATGTCTGCATTTTCATTTCTAATATTGTTTCACTTGTTCTCCTCTGTGTGTCTTTCTCTGTCTCTGTCTCTCATCATTTTGGACAGAGGTTTGTCAATTTTATTGCTCTTTAAAAAAAAAGATAATTTCCATTACATTTTTGCATTTCTTTCCTTCTTTTACCCTTTTAAGTAGTCCTTTATGTGCTGATGTAGACGATAGCAGATGGCTTAAGCAGTTGTTGTAGACAGAAGTGATCTGGGGAAAGCAGGCATGTGTCAAAGTATGGTTTCCTGCTATGTTCTCAGCTGTTGACTTGCAAAAGGGAGGTCATCAGAGCAAGCTGGAACCAGGAAAGGCAGGTTATTCTGAGCAAGGACGGTGGCTGTCTGTGAGTTGAACAAAGAGGATTATAAAACATCTCCAGAAATTGCCTTTAGGTGCCCCAGTAGACTCTAGCCTTTTCTCATTCATTTCTCCTTATAAAGTGCAAATCTTTATTGATATTAACATTATCCAGCTAAAGCTCACATTAGGTTTAGATGGACAAAACAGAAGAATGGTATCACTCAAGCTTTTCACTTCAATGTCTGGGTGATACAGTTTTCTAAGCAAAGTTAATGAGCAAACTTTCTCTGGCAAGATTTAACTTTAACTGCAGTTTGGACTTTACTTTTAAACTCAAAGTGGATTGAGCAGGTCCCCCTTCTAGCCAAGCCTAGGCAGCAATAGAAACACCATCTGTGCTATAATTTTCATATTAATTAATATATATAGATATTTATCTATCTTTGTATATAGGCATGTGTATATACATATATGTATAGTAGAGTGCTGCAATGTTTACACATAAGATTATGTCTATATCTATATCTATATCTTGCTATAGAATCATTAAGAATTAAATCTAGAGGAAAGAGCTTACAGTGAGTTAAATATCTTGTCCAAAGTCTCAAAGCCAGGTAGTAGCAGAGCCAGGATTGAGATCTCTTCTGCCCTAGCCTAGTCTACATTTCACCACTCCATGAACTTATTTTATGGCATCGCTTATAAGGTAGGTGAGTATATATAAATGGCATTACTAATGCAAGAGTTATTACCAATACAAGAGTTTTAAGGGACACTTCCTGTTAATAGAAATGTGTGTATCTGGAATGTATATCAGAAAGAAGAAAAAAATGTTCAAGCAAAATCTAGAATGTTCTCAGTAAATTGGCTGTTTGTTTTATATGTAATTTATTTGAATTAAGACACATATAAAAATTGCCTTTATTACGCTTAAATTCAGAGATGGTTTGTTTACTCATTATTATCTACTATTAAGATATCTTAATATTTTTGACAGGATGAGAGTTTGAGTGTTTTTCCCTCCTCTCTGCTTTTTGGAAATTTTAGTTTCATTATACAGGAAGACTCTCAGGAAATCCTTTTTTCTGATTTCTGATTTATGTAAAGAAAAATACATAAAACTCAGGTCTTTGCATCATTCAATAGTTGTTTATGTGACTAACAGCTGTTTCTCTTGATTCTTAGGTGATATTTAGTTACAAATTTGAATCACCATTTTATAGAGTCCCTTTGATTTAAAAATTATGAATAAAAAGAGCAAGTATTTTGTTAAAACTAAATTAAGCATTTTAGGCAACACATGTATTAAAGGTTTTGAAATTAAAACTCCTAAACTTTAAACTCTCTAGAAATAGCAGTGTTCAGTTACATTATGAACTCAAGCTCTGATGTCGGGTTTGCAAAAATTTTGTAGTGGGTAACTATTAAAGGAGAGGATATTCATTTTTATTATTGGCGCTATTAGCATATTTAATAAAATTATTCCATTCCTTTGCTCACAAATGCTAACGCAAAAAGGCAATTTTAACATTACAGCTCATGATCTTGCTTATAGCACATTCTTTTTGATTTGGGTATATCATTTTGATCCTTTCTAAGTACTACTAATTTTAAAAGGTGCATATTCACTATAATTTGTTTGGCAAGCCATACATCTTTTGACAAAAATTTTCCACAAATGAGTTCTATAAGTCGCTTCATTGAAAATCATTATCTTCATGGGTTATAGAACATTGTGTTACCATTATGGAACAACAGTACAAACTAACTAAGCAAAATAAAGGAAATGCTATTATATTCATATTCTGCTATTTAAGTGATAAAATTAGTTAATATTCTTAAATTTGTATTTCTCTATTTTTTTTTTGGTAATTAAGTCATCAGGATTTAATGAAAACATACTATCTATTGAGCTGTATGGGAGGTAGGTTACTACCTAATCAGAATTCCTTCTTTGGCCTGGCTTCTGGTTTATCTAAGTAACAGATGAACTTGTATAGGATATCTCCCCAAGACTCCCATGTTCTGCCTGCCCTCACATTATATGTTTTATACTAAGGAACATCTGTCTGTCTGTCTGCCTATTCATCCATCTATCTATATTCCTGATGGTGTGGGCAGAATCCAAAGATAGGCTCTAAGATTTCTGGCCCTCCATGTACATACAACTTCTCCCAATTATTCAATCGTACAATAATCTAGGTACTGCTGTGAAGGGATTTTGCAGATGTGAGGAAGGTCTCAAATTAGTTGACCTTAAGACAGATGATCTGGGTGGGCCTTACCTAATCACGTGAACACTGTAAATCAGAGTCTAGAGGCACAGAAGGAGGGAGGTAGAGGTTGGGAGCACCAAAAGGATTTCTTTTGTCATTGCTGACTTGATGATGGAGAGAGCCACATAGTAAGGTATGTGGACAGCCTTTAGGAGCTGAGGGTGACTCCCAGTTGACAGCCAGTAAGGAAACAGGGGCCTCAGTCCTACAACCCCAAGGAACTGAATTCAGCCAAGAGGACCTTCAGCTCCACATGAGATGAGCTATGAGTTCTGCCAAGATCTTGATTTCTGATTTGGGGGCCTTGAGAAGAGAACCCAACCAGGGAGTGTGTGAACTAAAGCAAGGAGGAGCTAATATTATGGGTGTTATCTTAAGCTGCTAAGTCTATGGTAATTTGTTATGCAGAAATAAATAACTAATATACCCATATAGAACCTGGTCAACCTTAGCTTCTTTAGAGTCCTAAAGCCTTAGTTCTTTATTGAATCTGCTGTGGGTTTTATTATGTTCAGTCACAAAGGGCTTTTGGCTTGTTTATAAACAGAATGATTTCTCTTGAGACTACTGTTATCACCTGGCACAGTTATCCTCCCTTGTGTAGTTTCACAACTGATTCAGGGGAAGATTATTTGTAAAAATGGCCACAACAGTTCCACCTGTTTTAGTACTCAGGTCCCTTTGTAATACGATAACCAATTCTACCATTGAGGGGTAGAGTCCATTTCCCCAAACCTTGGATTTGGGCTGGCTCTGTGATATTTTTGAGTGGTAGAATGCAGCAGAATGACCTTAAGTCTAGACCTTGTGAGACCTTACAGCTTCCTCTTTCATCCTCTTGGGACTAGCTGCCCTGTGAGGCAATCATACTGAGCCTGCTGAGAGCAGTGTGAGGGGCAGCTGAGGCACCCAAACAGACAGCTCCAGTTAACATCTGGACTTTGAGGCTACCCAGGACAAGCTGGTACCTGGTTGACCTCCCAACTGATCGCAGATGCATGGTAAAGCCTAGCTAAGACCAAATGAAGCAAAAATGAGCTGCCCTATTAGCTTATTCAAATTGCCAACCCACAGCATTGTGAGCAAATCATTAGTTCTTATTTCAAGCCATTATGTTTTGAGGTGATTTGTTATGCAATAAAAGATAACTAATACAGATATTAAAGAACATGAGTTAAAAAATATGATTTTATCAAACAACAAGTGTTGGCGAGGGTGTGGAGAGTGCAGCCACTATGGAAAACACTATGGTGTTACCTCAAAAAATTAGAAATTGAATTGCCATTTGATCCAGTGACCCCACTTTTAGGAATGTACCCTAAGAAGCCTGAAACACCAATCAGAAAGAATATATGTACCCCCATGTTCATTGCAGCACTATTTACAATAGCTAAGATCTGGGAATAGCCCAAGTGTCCATCAGTAGACGAATGGATAAAAAAGCTGTGGTACATATACACAATGGAGTACTATGCAGCTGTAAGAAAGAAAGATCTCTTATCCTTTGAGACAAAATGAAGGGACCTGGAGAGTATTATCCTAAGCGAGACAAGCCAAGCAGAAAAAGACAATTATCACATGATCTCACTTATTTGTGGAATATAATGAACATAACAGTCTGAGGAACAGGGTAGACCCAGAGACGTGGAAGTAGGGTATAGACTGACAATCCTCAGAAGAGGGGGTGGGGGGGAGGGAAGAGATAAACCACAGAACTTATATGCATGTGCGCATAACCGATGGACATGGACAACAAAGCTGGGGACAGGGTATGGGGGATGGGGAGGAGGGTGTCAATGGGGAAAAAAGGAGAAACATATGTAACAAAAATAAATTAATAAAAGAACATAAAAATATGATTTTAAAATTAAAAGTTTATATATTTTTAATGGATTATTATTTATTCAAATGTCCATGTACATAGTGCAAAATTAACATACAAAGAGTATACACATAAAAATAAATTTCCCTTCTCTAGGGCTTTGTTAAACTTTTTTTTTATTGCTTTAGAACTTTTCAGGATCATGGTTAGAGCATAAAACAACAATTTCAAGATTGTGCATTGGGAAAATGACCCAAGTAGATTAAAAAAACAGCATAGCATTCCAAATTGATTGGCTTTGCTCCACTTTATGTCCCAAATGTTCGTCTCTGCTTTCTTCAATTTTCCTTAGGAATGAATTTAAAAGGTCCCCAGATGTTAAAGGTAAAAGGTGAGGTTAAAGTTGAGTATATACCCAGCCGGTGTGGCTCAGTGGATTGAGCGTCACCCCATGGACTGAGAGGTCCCGGTTCAATTCCGGGTCAGGGCACAAGCCCGGGTTGCAGGCTCAATCCCCAGTGGGGGGTGTGCAGGAGGCAGCCAATCGATGTTTCTCTCTCACATCGATGTTTCTATCTCTCTCTCCCTTCCTCTCTCTAAAAAATCAATAAAAACATACCAAAAAAAAAATAGCTGAGTATATGCCTGACCTTGTGGTTGAGTGTTATAGGGTGGAAAATTGTGTATGCTTTCCAGTAATGTGAGATTAGAGAATCTACCACCAGCGATGTGTTAAGTGACTCAAAAATTATTTGTAGTAGTATTTTCTTTGTCTTGTATTTGGAGAAGGCAAGTCCATGTGTGCCAGAAAAACAGTATCAGCCCAGGAGCAGAGACCCATGTAGAGCACTAGGTGCCTGGGCCACTAACTCACCTGACCTTTCCTGGAGTCTTACCTACATCCAGAATATAAAATCTACAGGACATCAGACTCAGGCTGAGAGTTTGGTGTCACTTGGCATAACCCTGGGGAGTCTAGCTATGCCCTAAAAATACAGGCTTATTCATTCCACAAACATGTACCATGCACCTACTATGTTCCAGGCACTGTTGACAGATGATATGGATACAAAAATAAATATCACTGTAGTCCATAAATATAAAATTCTTATTTCTGGGGTCCACTCACAGTGACTTCAGGGACCCCAAACCAATTTGGATACTTCACTCTACGTGGACCAAAACCCCCTTAAGATTCCTGAAGAATGTGAAATATTCAGCTCCAAAACAGTGGGTTTAATAAATGAGTGTTAGCGTCCTGTCTCTTAATGAAGCTTTGATGTAAGAAGTTCAAAGTAATGTTTGATCTCCTCTTATTGTTTTTGGTTTAAGAGAAATTATGGTTCCTGATACAAGAGAAGGGCCATGGCTGAGAGCCTGTGGACGTTTATACCTCAGACTATGGAATAAGCTGCATGTTTCTGTTTCTCTCACAGGGCAGGGAAAAGGCTGTGTGGTCATTATTACATCCAGACACCCTGCCCACTATCCTGGCATCATAGAATTTTGTCTAGGCTGCTTTGGAGGGACATTACAGGCTCATTGGTAGGTTAGTGCTTTTTCAAGGTTAGAATCTAGAAGCTAATGCACATTTCTTGTATTAGTCTGCTTAGGCTGCTATAACAGTGGCTTAAACAACAGACATTTATGTTGTCACAGTTCTGGAGGATGGAAGTCCAAATCAAGGTGCTGGCAGGGTTGGTTTCCGGTGAGATCTCTTCCTGGCTTGCAGATGGCGGCTTTCATATGGCCTCTTCTCTGTGTGTGTGCAAAACTGAGTGAAATCTCTGGTGTCTCTTCCTCTTCTTATAAAGTCACCAGTCTTACTGGATTAAGGTCTTATCCTTATGACCTCATTTAACCTTAATTATCTCTCTAAAGGCCCCATCTCCAAATAGTCACATTGAGGGTTGGAGTTTCAACACATGAATTTGGAGGCGGGGGGCACAATTTAATCCCTAAACTTCTTTTTTTTAATTTTTTTTTTTTTATCCTCACCCGAGGACATTTTTGCATTTATTTTCAGACAGAGCGGGAGGGAGAGAGGGAGGAATAGAGAGAGAGAGAAACATCGACGTGAGAGAGACACATCGAGTGGTCGCCACCCACACAACCCCAACCCGGGCTGGGGACAAACTGCAACCGAGGTACGTGCCCTTAGCGGGAACCGAACCCAGGACTCTGGTCCACGGGCCGACGCTGTAACCGCTGAGCCAAACCGGCCAGGGCTCCCTAAACTTCTTATATGCCAGACACTTTGTTAAGCCTAAGGATGCAAAGATATGTATATATATATCAAGCACCAACTCTGGAAGCAATAATTACGAGACTGTACTAGGTGTGGGAAAGGCAGAAAAGGACTGTTCAGTTTGAGCAGGAGAAGGAAGGCTTTTCAGAAGAACCTGGGTCTCCGAGAGGAAGGAAGCTCTTGCTAGGTGAGGGGGTGGGGATTAAGGTATAGTAGGCAGAGGGGAGGCATGAGGAAGAGCATAACAGGTGACAGATTCTTTCATCCAGTCTTCATATTAACAGAGCAGGGCCATTTAGCAAATACAGCACTCTGGCTGAGTGAAGCCCTGGGTGTTAGGGGGATGTAGGAAGAGCTCCCAAAAGTGGTTAAGGTGATACCAGGAAGTAGGCTGACCTTTGGGGCACTGTACTAAGGAGGTTGGACTTGATCATGTAACAGAAATTGAGCACCCCTGTTTCAGGAGAGGAAGAACCCAGGCATATTTGCACTTGGAAAGTTCACTGGGGAAGCAGTTTGGAGGAAAAGAGTGTGTGAGATTGGAGGCTGGGGACAGTTGGGAGACCACTGCCACAGTGTGGTGACAGACCCCAAAGGTAAACTGTGGCAGTGCCAATGGGATGGGGATAGGGTTATCTAGACATCCTGTAGAATGCACAGGACTTGGAACTGAATCCCATGTGAGGAGGGGAAAATCTAGGCTGGATCCAAGGTTCTGGTTTGGTGACTGGTGGACCCATTGTCAAGAATAGAAACAGTACAATGCAAGGATAGGGAGAGAAGACTGGTGGGAAACACCATGGATGAAGTTTACACAGGGCAGTTTCTTGGGCCAAGAAGAGCTTCTGTTTCTCTAAATCCTTTGGCTGGTGATTCCACCCCTTGTTGGGCTTCAGGGACCTAAGGATGGCCAGCCCCTTAAAGGGCATCTTCAGAGTAATTTGTTTATTGAAATCCATGATTGATATGACTTTTCTGTGTGCTCATGACCCAAACTGATCAGAAAAGCTTCCCAATAAATAAACACTTACTCATCTGTTTCCAAGAAAATCAAATTACTTTTGATCTAATATCCATCAACCTGCTGTCCTTGTTTGAGACTCTGAAACAGGTATCTAAAATGTTTGTATCTACTAAGATTCAGGTAGATGGTAACCTAAGAGTCTTAGGATTGGGCAGAGAAGTAATTTACTGTAGGAGAGCTGAAAAACAAACAGCAAACCAAACAAACAAACAAACAAAAAAGTCAGAGAGAAAAAAGAGGTAAAACAAACCCTTTTCTCCTTGCCCACAAATTAAAATCTCCAATTACCTTTGAATGGGGAGGGGAGAAGAAGGTGAGGAATATGAGTAAATTCCCAGGTCACTGGGTTTCAAACTCCAGCCTGAAATTTGTAGAATTCCAGCAAATCTGTTTCCTTTACGTCCTTGATTCCTTTTGAGTTTTCTTCCGCGACGTATTAGCAGGATTGCAATGGGGACCATGTCACTCACCTCTTGAGTGTCACAAACGTAAAGTGGAGATGGAGGCAGACACCCACCAGCCACCTTTTATTTCCCATCTCTCTCTGATCCGGTGACACGTAGTTTTTTTCTTCCCACATTTCCTCTCCTCTTTCGAGAGTTTCCGAAGCCAATCAAACTAAAGCAACAAAAAGAAACCTCCCGGAACCAAATCCCCAGACTTTCTCGGAGCTCCAGCGTCGCGGGGCGCAGTCCACTCCTGAGGCGGCCGCAGGAACGCGGAGCTCCAGGCCAGCGCGGCGGGGCGGGACCGGGGCGGGGCCTCAGCAGCTTCGCCCCGCCCCCAGCAGCTTCGCCCCGCCCCCAGCCCGCCCAGCCGTTTAATTCGGACGCGCGGGGCCGCGGGGTGTGAAAGAGCTGTCTTGCGTCGGACCGGCCGCAGCTGCCGTCTGAGCCGCCACCGCAGCCGCCCTGAGCCGCGGGCCGTTGAGCGCCGCCGCAGCCCCCGGAGCGAGCGCCGAGGAGGGAGCCGAGCGCCTTTGTGCGCACGCTGAGGTAGGTTCGCCTCCCGCACTTACTTTGCACACAAAGACTGGGAGCTCGGGGAAGGCGGGGTGCCCGCCGGGAGACTGCGCGGCCCCCGCCCTGCCCCGACCCCGGCCCCAGGGACCCCCGGGCGCGCTTGGCCGCCGGGCTTCTCCGCCCCGAGGCGGGCCGTCAGAGCGACGCGGACGGCGAGGCGCGGGGGGTCGCTGCGAGCGCGAGAGGGCGACGCGGTGGGCGTGCGGGGCGCGCTGGTCACCCCGCGTCGTGCCCGGGGAGAGCGCAGGGCCGGGGCGTGGCGGGGACCCGGCGCCGTGACCCCGGGCCCGAAGGGTGCTGGGGAGGCGGGGGGCTCCGCGAGGGAGAGGAGCCCGGGCTGCCGTTCCGATCGGCTTATTGTTGCTTCCTCGGCCCTGAAAATGGAGAGACCCCGCCTGGAGCGGGGATTCGCTGCCCACTTGGTGCGCCACTCGCGGCCAGATGCCGAGTCGTCGGCGCCCTGCTCGCCCCTCGCTGCCCCGGGGCGGCCGGACGCGGGCTCCCGGGCCCGAGGGAGCCGCCGCCTGGGCAAACAAAGGAGGGGCCGCGGGGGGTTGCCTCGCTGGTTTAAAGGTGACAGTGGCACTGTTTCCAGTCTGTAAGTAACTTTTTCATTTTGACATATCTCCTCTCCTACCGCTCCAGTGAACCCAGTAGCTTGGGTGGCTCTGCACCTAGGAAGTCCAGAAATGTTGGTTCCCAGTTTCTCCCCAAGCATCTCCAGGTCCCTCGGGATGGCACGGATGCTGCTGCCTAAGTTTTAACATACTGGGTAGAGGATGGTAAAGCCCTTTCTGAAATGTGGCCAGGACTCCTTGAGAGGAGAAATTGCCGATCTTACTGGCTGCAGCAAGGTACCTTGTATTTCCTTCCCCCGAAAGACCTTAGTCAATGCCGGGAGAGCAGTCATTTGATTAGAATGAGTATGTTACTCAAGGAAGTACAGAAAAATGGGATGAAGCCTGTTAGATTTACATTCTTAAACTCGAGGATTTCTTGCTAACAAATACATTAATTTTCTCCTCTGGCCATGTTCCTCTTACATGGCTTTGGAGATTTTAGATGTCCAAGTTGTTTTAAGTTGAAATAGTATCCAGGGTGCCTGTCTAGCTATTTCTTAGTGCTGGTACTTTCAAATTTAAAACTTTTAAGTAAAAAATTATATATATATTTTAAAAATTGGGAAAAAAAACATCGAAAGAAAAAGTCGCTTATATACCCAACCACCAAGACAAATCCTGAGGATGAAGGCATCTTTGCTTGATTTATGACTTGGCAGCTATGGTATGTGTGTGAGTGAGTGAGTGTATTTGTGTGTGTTGTGTGTGAATAAATGAGTGAGTTACTGATTCTTCACCATTCTTCACCACATCAGACTAAAAGATATCGAATAACCATAGTTCTACAATAGTGGTTTGGCATTTCCACACAGGATTAATACCAACAAGTTGTTTAAATATCTTTTCTTATACCCTTGCAGATATAGAAAGGGGAGGGAAAAAACAGGAAAAACAATGCAAGTTCCACTTACTTTTGAAGAATAGCTGACAGAAAAGTTTTGTGGACTATATTCTTTGGATTTCAGCAGTACTTTGGGATTGGCTTTTTTTTTTTTTTTTTAATCCTCACCTGAGGATATTTTTCTGTTTATCTTCAGATAGAGTGAGAGGGAAAGAAAGGGAGAGAGAGAGAAACATCATTGTGAAAGGGACACATCAACTGGTTGCCTTCCGCACAACCCCGACCAGGGCCAAGGATGAACTGCAACTGAGGTACGTGCCTTTGGCCGTAATCAAACCGGAGACTCGTTGGTCCACGGGCCAACGCTCTACCACTGAGCCAAACTGGCCAGGGTGGGGTTGACTATTTTTAAAATAAAACTCAATCTTTCAGCCTTTAAAATATTTAAAAATTAAAATTGAAATTCATGGGCAATATATATGCTGGAAAGAACTCTGTAGCACAAGGAATAGTGGTTTTATAGCTGGGTACATGCTTGCTTCTGAAAGACTTTGGATTGAGAAAGTAAATAAGAGGGTTCTCTGATTCTTGAGTAGTTTTGAGTGAATATCTTTTGTGAAAAAACAAAACAAACTAAAAACAAAAAGCAACACATTGTTCAATCTCAAATTAACCACTGAATGCTTTTGTCATTACATACTTTTATTTTCTACTTGTAAGGTTTTCGAACATTTCATTTCTCCAATGTGCAATGTAAAAAGAGGTCTTGGAGACAACTGTTTAGAAGTCGATTGATCATTAGGATGATGCAATACTTCTTGAAGTTAGAAGAATTTAAAGAAGGAAGTTGTGGTTATGTACTATCAGGTGCAATTTTTGTTCCTGTTTCTTATTTGGGACTTCTTAATCTGCAAGCACACTTAGGGTGCTTTTGCAGTGCAGTAGTGACCTGTAAGTGAATGTGTGAAGTATGTAGTCTGCTGTAGTGATCAGCATCCTTTCTACATACAAAAGTCAAAAAAGAAACTCCAATAGAAAATATCAGAATCTCTAAATCTTGTTTTTCAACCCTCCTGTGGCCTTGGGCAATGTGAGCAGCCTAGCCAAGCTGAATCTGAGGTCAGAGTTCAGTAGCTTTACTTTTTTTCTGGAATGTTGCCTCCTGGGAGAAGAAAAAGCTTGGAAGTGGGTCCAGTGTAACGGCCTTGCTGTGGCTATTTGTGATGGCCAGCCTCATATCCCTGTGGACTGGAGAGTCTATTCCTGGGATATTTGAAAGTAGACTTGCTTTGTGCTTGAGGGAAGTACTATGAGAAATCCTATTCCTGAACTGTTGTAGAATAGATACTGTCTTTCCTCCCTCCTGCCCACCACACTCCCTTCCTCCTGCCTTTTCTTCCTTCCTTCCTTCTGAAAGACTGTCCTTCCTTCCTTCCTTCCTTCCTTCCTTCCTTCCTTCCTTCCTTCCTTCCTTCCTTCCTTTCTTTGATTTCT
Source organism: Tadarida brasiliensis (assembly GCA_030848825.1). Taxonomy (NCBI): domain Eukaryota; kingdom Metazoa; phylum Chordata; class Mammalia; order Chiroptera; family Molossidae; genus Tadarida; species Tadarida brasiliensis. The sequence goes on along the minus strand of CM061257.1, from coordinate 109,318,278 downwards.
TAATTGTTTAAAATAATATCACAAAGGTGGAAGAGATTTTTACTGGTTTTCTTTGGAGGTGGTTGAGGGGTGGAAGACTTTTCTCCAAAAAAAGAGAGAATGTAGTAGATTAGTATTATGGCTTATTGTTATTATTAATGTCCTGTCTGCCCCTCCCTCCAGAATTCTCTTAGGGCCAGGAAGTTTGGTCTTATGAGATCTAGATTTTGGGCACTTGTAGAAGTCCCCAGGTATCTTGGGAGAGTTGTTACTCTTCTTTAAGTCTAGAGAAAGTAGCCGTGGACCCTGACCCACTTTGCATCTCACTTTGGGCATGCATTGCGTAGGGAAAGCTGCTGTGCCAGTGAGAAGTCTGTGTGCCCAGCCCAGTGCTGGGATGACTTGATGAGACTTCCTTTCATTCCCTTGTGTAATTTCCTTGTCTAATCTAGGCCTGTTTTTGCTTTTCTTTCTTGTGCAAGAAGTGCTGGGCCTTATGCATATGAACTTTTCCTTATGCTAAGTACTTAAAACTCAGCCAAAAGGCATCCACACTTCCACCCATCTGATATTGATTTCAGTACCCTGTTAGTAAAGAAATAAACTTATTTGGCAGACTGGCATGGGTTTCCAGTTAGTCATGGTAAGTTGACAACGGGCCGTTTCTAAGGCTGATAGGGGAATCTGTACTTTTCATTCACTCCTTCATTTAACAGAAATTTACTTAGAGCTGCTTATGCGCCAGCACTGGCCTAGCATTGGGTATACTGCAGTTGATAAAACTGATGGGGCCCCTCCTGGCAGGACAGGCGAGGGAGATATTTAAAGAACTGCACGAAATTACACAGAAATTTTCCAATGACAGTTATGTTAAGAGCTGTGAGGGGAAAGTAGCACTTCTTGAATTATGATAACTCGTAAAGAATAATATAAATCAGAGCTAAGGCCTTGGATTTGGGTTCCTGACTATAAGGTGAAGGCCAGGTTGGGAGAGGCATGGAGGAAAATGAGTGGGATTTGCTCAGGGCTGATCAATTTAAGAGCATGGTGGTGGGATCTTGGCTGTTCAGTTTTGTCTGGAGGAGGGGCTGGGGACCTATGATATTGTCCCAGTGTTCTTGCTGAAGGGAAACCTCAAAGCAGTTGTGGAGACATGGTGTTCTGAGCTATTCTGAGGAATTCCCAGAAGTTGAAGACTAGTGTTATGCAGAGGGGAACTGACTACATCTGTGACCACCAGAGGTTCTGTTATAAATGAGAAGATTTGATACGGGTTTGTGGGGAAATTGTGGGAAGACTTATTTAATAATTTTCAAACTCAGGTGAACTATAGGAAGGAAAACAGGGGAGAGGTGCAGAAACGGAGTGTTGCCTTAACACTAGGTGAGCTCTTTAACAGAGTGAGGTTCTATCAGAGATTTCATGTAAGGCGAGGCAGCTGGTGCAGAGAAGTAACCATTCTCTGTGCTCTGTAGTGTTGTGTGTGCGCAAGGAGGTGGGACGGAGGCATGATTTGGTGACAGTAATGTTCCCTATGCATGGCAAAGTCTTGAGGTTCAGGGGTGTGAAGAAAATCCCCTTTAGAGGCCATGAAATGCAGGAGTCTCTGGGCTGATTGTAGTGCTATCCCTGCTACTGAGTCATAAATCCTTAACAGTCCTTAGGATGAGAAATCTTTTTTTTTTTTATCCTCACTCGAGGACATTTTTGCATTTATTTTTAGATAGAGCAGGGTGGGGGGGAGAGAGAGAGAGAGAGAGAAACATCGATGTGAGAGAGACACATTGACTGGTTGCCACTCACACGACCCCAACTGGGGCTGGGTACAAACTGCAACCGAGGTACATGCCCTTAGCGGGAACTGAACCCGGGACTCTCTAGTCCGCGGGCCTACACTCTGCCGCTGAGCCAAACTGGCCAGGGCAGGATGAGAAATCTTAATGGGGAATGCTGAGCCCTTCTGGGCTCTGGAGCATGTGTTGGGAAGTCTCCTCTAAAAACAAGATAGACAAAATGTAGGTAGACCAGTTATCCATACCCTGGCTGGTTGTAGGTACATGTAGTCTGCAAGATTTTTGTCACCTCATTCTCTATTGTCCTTTTTTGTTGTCAGTGCTGATTTATGTTACACTGGAGCTTCTACTAGGTACAGCCCTCCTCGGTGCCAGCCCTGGACTAAAGGGGTAGGATTGGGAACAGGATACATTTCCTAATGTGTTGTAGGGGAACAGTTTGAAGCTTTGAAGACAGACACGTCTGAGTTAGGCCCCAGCATTGTGACCTCCAGCAAGTCACAGAACCCCTGGCAGCTCTAGTACTCTCAGTTGTGAGTTTAACTTAGTGAGATGTACCTCCCACAGCAAGGCAAGGGCAAATGCAAGGTCATGAAACCCTGAACACACAGTCCCTGACAAGGCTGACCATGGTATTTAGGCTGTTGTGCCATTGCCCATGGCTTTTGACTCAAATTTTTCGTAACCTAGCAGCAGTAATGCCAAGAGACCGATGGAGGGACATGTGGGGAGGGTGAGGGACTTATTCCATTCTCTCTTCACCCTGTTTCACAGGATGCCTCTGCCTTCAGGATACCCCGGCTTTGATATTAGGATTGGCATGTTTTATTCTATTCTGGGAACCTGATTTTACAATAAATTATATTGGAGAGGGCGTGGCACTGGTGTAAGCTTTTCTTTGTTATTATATGAAATACAGCACATTCTGTGAGGGTTAAAGCTAAAAGTCACATTTTATCCAGGTTTTTCAGGCCTTTGCGTTTGATGCATGCTAATAAGTTTACAAAATCTTACGGTCATATTATAAACTCCTGCAGTGTACATAATCAGCAGTTGTTTATGATGTGTGATGTAGATGTATTAAAATTCCCATGTCCTAGAGGAAGTTAAGAGAATTGGCCTCATCATCCTTTAGGTTCCTGTTGTGGTGGGAACATCAGTTATTCTGCACTCATGGAATAGAAATATGCATCTTGGAAATACTTGGTTGTCAGGCTTAGGGTTCAACCTAGGTTAGTCAGTTAACCTAGAAGGACTCCCATATTCCTGCCTGTGATATATAATAATAACAAATGTATAATATTATTTTTATTATTATCAACTAACAGTTCTTGAGCACTTCCTACCTGACAGGCGCTGTGCTCAGTGCTTTATGAGATTTCTTCATTCATTTAGCAAGTATTTAACAAATTTTCCTATATGCCAGGCGCTGTGCCAGACTCTGGAGGTATGTGGATAGGGCAGTGGATAGGACTGACAAAATTCCTGCCTGCATGGAGTTTATATTCAAGGGAAGACGAGTGTAAATAAATACATAGATAATATGATTCCAGGCAGTGACAGTGCTATAAGAAAAGTTGATCATGTCAAGGGGCTAGAGTCTGGCGGGAAAGGAGGTGGTGTTCTTAATGAGGTGAGGCCCCTCTGATGAGAATTTGAGCTCTGAATGAAGGAAGGGTGAACCTTGCTCCCATCTGTCTGTGCAGAGGCAAGTGCACATAGCAGCCCAGAGACTGGAGGAGAAGCTCCATCTTGAAAAATGCCAGGAAAGCCATGTGGATGGAGCTAGGTTGGGGGGAGATATGTGAGATGAGGTCCAAGTTGGGGCTAGATCATGTGGGGCCTGTCACCCATGGTCTGGACTTGGCTGATGGGGAGACCATGGGATGGTTCTGAGCAGGGGTTGGTAGAGGTCAGATCCACCTTGCAGTTTGTGAATACTCCTCTGGCCTGGATTGTAGTGGTCTCTGCAGAGGGGCTGAGGATGGAAGCAGGAGGACCTATGGAAAACTTTTGTGAGTTCCTGGGGATATTGTCAGCACTGGGATGCAGCTGGTGAGAAGTAGTTGGATGCCTGATATATTTGGAAAATGAGACCATCAGCACTTGCTAATGGATTGGAGCTAATATGCAAGAGGGAAAGCAATTGTGAGTGACACCTACATTTTTAGCCTTGGTACCTGGGTGAAGGGTGGTGCTACTTACTGATATGGGAAACCTGGGGGAAGATTATATAGTGATGTTCACAACAGCCTCTGACCTTAATACTGTTATGATCCCCATTTCTCAGATGTGGAAACAGAGAGTTAGAGAAGTAGGAAGTTTGACCTAGGAAGAAAGTCAGGATTAGTACCCAACCTAGTTCTTGCCCAAGCTTCGTGTTCTCAACCATTTTTGCTATACTGTGGAAAATATCTGAATGTATCGTAACAGATTGGCATTAAAGTACCTGTGCAAATACATCCTTTTTGTTTTAGTACAGCTTTATTGAGAAATAATTTATATACTGTATAGTTCACCCATACTATGTGTGCTTTTCCATTATTTTAAATAAATTTGTGCTGTGAACAACCTTCACCCCAGTCCAGTTTTAGACTTTGTAGTAAATTTCTGTTCCCGCTCCCCATCTTGGGCAACCATTAATCTTCTGTGTCTTGAGTTTTACCTTTTCTAGAAAAATTTCATATACATAGAATCATACAATATGTGTCCTAGCTTTGTTCATTTTGTAGAATGTTTTTGAGGTTTATCCATTGTTGCACAACACATCTGCTTTTAAGGAACATTCTTTGCCCTTGTCAGAAAGAGGTACTCTGTGGGCTGATGAAAATTATTTCCACTGAGATGGGCCTTGAGATGATAAAAATAATAGCTGGCATTTACTGTAATGCCAGGCATGATTTCATTCATTATCTTCTGTGATCTTCCAGGTAATTCTGTGAGGGACCTACCATTTATTAGTGTTTCACTAATGAGGAAAATAAAGCATGGAGAGATTAAAAAGCTTGCCTAAGGTTATAAAAGCTGGAATCAAACTTGGGCCTTCTCTCTGTGTTCCTTTAACTGCATCTATAAAACTTTGACTTCTTATCTTCAGAAGGGGCTTGGGTCTCAGTTGGAATAATCGACCTGCTAGGTAAATCTATAATTGTTTAAGGAGAATTCTGTACTGTATTTTGATTTTGACATTGCCACATGGAAATTATAGTGTATTAAAGTGATCCATTTGTGAAGTAGCTTTCCTAGGCGTAATGTGCGAATGGCACCAAATGAAAAACATATAATTATGTCATTAGGCAGAGTTTGTGTGTTTGAGTTGTGTTTTAAATATTCTATTTACCTGAAATGCCGTTTTTGTACAAAGTGTCCCAAGGCTATTGCCTTATTAATGGATGGCATTTAATTAAGCATCATGCATTTTTCATGATATTTATATAATTATGTCATATATGAATACATTATCTCCTCTATGTAACAATTCTGTATGTAAATGGTATTTTTTTCCTATTCACATATAATTGTATTGGAAGATTTCATATTCTCTATTGCAGAAGAATTCTTTGTATATCATATCTGAAAATTTGGAAAAGATTTTAAGCACCTCATATCTTTTGGTCTGTTTAAAAAGATTATCAAGTAGCTTGGTAAGAGCTAATTATATAATTTTAGCCATGCTGAGCGATAACCTCTTTGGAATAAGGGCTAACTTTACCCCAGTATTCTGCCCTTGGTCTCTGGTAAGGCACTTTTTACTGGTATCACAACTTCCTGACTCTTTAAAATGGAATTGTGGCATCATTAAATTAACCCTTTAAGTGTAGTACATCTTTCATTTTTAGAAGTTTTTAATGATAGTCCCAGTATCTAAGTTCAAAATAGCAAATTAAAAAAACCTTTTTTATTTTAGAGTATCTGGTTTTAAGAGTAAAAAAATAACAGTATTAAATTTTGATATAAAAAGATTTCCTTCACATCTTTATTAATCTCTTTATATGGTTAAAACCACTATATTTTAAAAGACGATTAAGTAGTGAAATGCCAGGTCTTCAAAATTGGCTCAAGGGGGCAACCACTGTTCCAAACCCATTGGACAATTTCAGGGAGCAGTAGGTTAAAAACCATATGACTTGAACGAGTAGCTTTAGGAAAGTAGGATTTGTGGGCTGAGGTAGAGACTTATAAAGTACAGTAAAGAAGCTGTATCTTTAGTTGCCCTAGGACTGTTTTAAGTTGACTGTCTGTGCCCTGGCTGGACAGCTGAGCAGGCCACCAGCATGCAGGGCTCGGAAGTTGGAAGCAGGTCCCACCATGTTTCATTTTGCATTCCAGGCTTGCTTATGAGCAGCACTAATCTTGAGCAAAGGGGATGTTATACTGGAAAGCCAAACCAAATGAAATTATAATTGCAGGAGGTAAAAATTGATGGAGCTGTTTATGGAGGTTTTTATTTTGTATAAGTTATGCCTCAATTTTAAAAAAAGATAGAAACTAAACAAAACCAAAATGCTCCAGGGAATAGAGGTGCAGGGGTGGAGCACTGCCCGAGAATGCAAAATCCAAGTTACCATTTGGGTGTTGCCCATCTCTTTTCTCTCTCCTTTCATAGGTACTCTGCTTGCTTCAAATGCTCATTACCTGCTCAGAGCAGTGATTTTATGCTTTTTACACAAATGGATTTCAGATGAAACTTGAGGATGCTAGAAGCCTATTGGCAAAGACTGCTGGCAGAGTAACCTGTAAATTACCTCAGAGAGTCCCAGGAACTGCCTCTTGTTCTGCCAACCATGAATCTTCTGAATCTTCTTACCTGAGAGTTTCCCTGTTGTGTGTGGAGCTGGGTGTCTGGGTATGTCCAGTTCCTGCTGATGGGCCCTGCCCTTTCAGTTGGGGAATGGCTGAATGTGCAGTTCCAGAACAGATATCAAGGGGTGGGGAAGCCCAGGTATCTTTAGAATTCCCCATCTCCCCAGCATTGATTTCACCCCTATTGGTTTAAAAATATCTTTTTACAGTTAGTTTCTTCAAACTGGGATTTGAACAAAGCCCACACATTGCATGTGATTGTTACACCTCTTGAAGCTTTTTAACTCTAGAACACCTCTTTTTCCCTCACTCTTTTCTCCCCATGCTATTGATTTGTTGAAGAATCAGGTCAGTTGCCTTATAGGATGCCCCACATTCTGGACTTGGCTGAGGTAGTTTTCTCTTTAAACCTGTTCCACTAGTCTCTCTCTTTCTATAAACAAGAAGTTAGCACTAAAGCCTGATTAGCTTCATTAGGCGAGATTGCTTTGTTGGTGGTATTGTGTACTGCATGTTTCGGCATCTCAGGAATGTGTGTGGCTGCCTCCCTTGTAGTGATATTGAGGTTGATGGGTGGCAGCTTGATACCTCCATTGTGAATTTCCTCATCCACCATTCTCCCAATGTCTGTTTAGCATCCATTAAGGATTGTCACCTAAAGTAATTATTTCATTAGAGCTTGTTGATTCTTCTCTCTTAATGAGCATGTTAGTAGCGTGTGAGATGAAATTTTAACTGGCCAAGGTATCAGGGAAAACGGTCAACATTGATGCAGCTTGGAGACATCTAGAGAATTAATAGAGAGGCAAGGATTGGCCTGGCTTTATCCAGGCATTGAGAATACTTGAAATCATTAGAGCTAATTACCATTTTACAATCTTTCATGAATGTTATCATGTCAGGTTAATTTTATTATAAGTCTTGTTTAGCAGCGACATTAAATTCTGTCTGTATATGCTAATTCTATTGCTTACATAACTCGGATACCTGGCACCCACCTAAATTAAGAGATTAGGACATGGGGTTATGAGATAGAATTCCACATGATGGTGGAGACCATAATAGATTATTTTTTTCAGTAATCATTTAAAATTTCCTGATATGTAAGGTCTTTTATGTTCTGTCTTTCCATAAAAGAAAAAGCAAGTCATGGATGAGTTTAAAAACACAGGAGGAGAATGATAAATCTGAAGTGGTTTTGTTTCTGTACTGCCAAGGTATGTATAAGAGAAACAGACCTCTAGTGGTAACTTTCAACTTCATTGTTAAGATAGAAAAGGATAGATTATTGCAGTGTTTCCAGCAGGAAGTAATTGGGAGTCCCTTTTAAAGGAGGGTGGTGATAGGAAATGAATTTAATTTATATACACTCCATCATGCTAGGCTGCATAGAAACACACTCCACCAGCAATCTGATTTTGGGACAACCTTAACACTTGAAGGCCACTGGAATGAGAATAATTGATTCTTCCTATCATAGGCAGGCCTTCCTTTTACCCAGTGTGTTCCTAGAAACCATATTTTGAAAAGGATCGTCATATAGCAGGTTCTAGGATTCTTGTAGGCACAGTCTCATGATTAGGAGTTATGTTTGTGACCACACACTTGTATCAAATAAATCTTGGCCATGACCAATGAGTCATAAAGAAAGTGTGAAAACCAGAAACTGAAAAGAATTTGAAATCATAAACTATATTGGGCAGTTGTTGAGCTTGGAGATGCCGTAGAGATCAAGAGATCATTTAATCTAGACTCCTCATTTTTTGGTCAATAAGCCAATGCTCAGATATGTTAACTAGCTTGCCTAAGACCACACAGCCAATTATTAGTAGAGTTGAAACTAAAACTCATCCCAGAATGACAGCCACTAATACTTGAGTGTTTCTGACACACATACTAAATGTTTTACATACATCACTGTTTCAGTCTTCACTCTGTGATGTAGGTCTATAATTGTGTTTTACTGAGGAGGACACTGCGATACAGAGGCATTCAGTAACTTGCCCAATATCACACAGAACTCAGATATACTCAATACAGAGAATGTGTGCTTATCCACTCTATGGTACTGCCATTCACTTGACTCCTTCTCTTCTTCCTTCCTTTTTATTATTATTTTTATCTTTGTTATACCTTATTAAAGGAATGCCTTATTCCTAACAGTCCATAAACATTGCCTTTCCAGGGCCTTCCATGTACTCTAAAGATTTGTATTAAACTCACCAGCTCTAATTTATTGTACATAAATTATTTATTGGAAAGTGACACACTAGCTATGATAAATATTTAAATAATTAGTAATTTTGCATGGCTTAGCATTTAAAAGAGCTTTTGGGTGATGGATGATTCAGGACTCTTAAAACATGTCTAGATAGATTTGAACTGATAGTTTCTTTCTTTGGTAAATACCCTATACCAACCTAAAGCTTTAAAAAAGAATTCCTTTGGTTCTTCTTTTTAAAAAAAATCACTACTTATCCTTTAAAATTGAAAACATCACCAAGAAACTGTCTTGTGGGTCTGGAAAGCAAAAGTTTCTTACATGAGAGCCTCATTGTCTCTTTTTATCTTCTTCCTCTCTCTCTGCCTCCTCCTCAGTCACATCCTGGGCAGTTTTATGGCAAGGTTTCATAAAGGGCAAGTCTACTTTGGGGAGCAAGTGTGTGAAGGGTGATGGGCAGGGAACAATGGAGGTGAGAAGTCAGCCCTCTGAACAGGATAAGGCATTTGTGTTGATTTTCTGAGTGTTAACAGCCTCTTCTTTCTTAAGGCTAGTAGACTCACCTTTTTCTCTGTCCGTGCTGCCCACACAGAGCCTGATGTGGGTGTCACAGAGATGGTTATTAGACTCTATGATCTGCGTTAAATGAGTACACAGGGAGGGGGAAATGTGGACTCTGGTCAAATCCAGGGAAATCTCCACTTGGATGTCTCTTGTACTCTGGATCGTTGGTGACTTTGAACAATTTGCAGTGAAACAAAAACACAGTTGGCTTTGCAGCTATCCATGTATATATCCAAAGCAGGTTTTTTGTTGTTGTTTGTTTGTTTTACATCCTTCTAAATTTCAATTCTTCATGAGCTTCCTGTTTCGTAACTACAGCTGAAATCTGTAATGATTGGATCCACCAAGATTGTCTAACCACCCCCCCCCCCCGCCCCCGCCCTGTTTGTGCTGGAAAGCAAACAGCTTGCAAATGCAGTCTGCAACATGTTGCATACATGTGCATCTTGGTGAGCCATTGCACATAGCTGACTAATTTCAAATACTGCCTATTTATAGCCTCTTCAGTATAATTGTAAAATGTTCTGTCTACTAACATCCTGTAGATTAACATGACTTTTTAAATGGAGATAAATTATTTTTTTTACTTATGGATGATTCATTTGACAGTCCTCTTTAAATACACACCCCATGGTTTCTCTGAAGTGTGTCACTCCAGTCATCAGCCCATGCTGGTGTGTTCACAATAGTCATGGGATTAAGTGGGGGATGAGGCCTCATAGAACATGGAGCTCTCAGATTTCATAGAGGAAACAAGCTCAGGGATGCCGGTGAAACCAGCTCTTACAAAGCTCCTTAGTGCATATGGAGGACTAGAACTCTCTTCCCAATTCCTCATTGAGTACACTTATCTTTGCTCTCACCTGCCTTGCCTCCTCCTACCTCCCCCATGTGCTGGCACTTGCCACTACAAAAGAATAAAAACAAAAACAAAACTTCCTAGTTTCTGGGATGATTGTGATGATTTTATTGCAGAAAATAATAATGTTTTAAAAACACCTGACACAATTCTGTCATCCTAAAAATCTTTCTTTTTTAGATGTGTTTCTTAGTTCTTCTTCACACTAATACAAAGTATTGAAAACACTGAACATTAAAAATAGTTGTTCATAGCATAAACAAAGCCTAGGTATTTATTTAGATGTATTAGAACTGTCTTTGCCGACTGTAGTCTGTTGTCCACATTTTGACTTCTAGGGCTAAGCAACTTCCTGAGTGGATACGTGTATGACTTCTTTCTAAATAAATAAATATATTAGTTCTTTCCATGATTTTGCAAGGATGCTTTGCACATTACCATGCCCCACAAGGCTTTTTCAAGTGTTTGTTGTCATTTATTCATTCTAAGATTGGCATCCTAGAAAGAACACAAACCTGATTTTAGATGGATCTGGTGGTATGTGGTAAGTTCTTTTACCTCTCTGAGCTCATTTTCTCATCTCATTCTACGATGTGAATATTAGGCAGGTAGTGCAGGTAAAGCCCTGGCACAGTGCCTACAAATATGTTAACAAATGCTGGCATTCTCCCTGTGTGTGCTGCCCCCCAACTGGTGTCTGGATATGACGTCATACACGATTGGTTTTGCTCACCCAGTGGAACAAAACTATTCAATTCCGTTAGGACTCAATTAGAGTTTGCCCCAGGTTTGGGATGAGTGCCTATTTCACCTGGACCATCCTCATGGGCCTTCGGCACCTGAAGTGCTGAGCCAGTTTTATAAGCAGTGGTAAAATAGAGAGCTGGGTTAGGATGCTGGGGGTGAAGGGCCAAAGCTGGAGCTCTGGGGCCCGATTGGAGAGTGGAGAGAGACCATTGGGCTCAAAGGTGTGGATGGCTGTCTTAGTCAGCTATAACAAACACCATGGCCTGGGTGGCCTAAACAACAAACATTAATTTCTCACAGTTCTGGAGTCTGGAAAGTCTGAGACCAAGATGCTGGCAGATTTGGTGTCTGGTAAGGACCCACTTACTGCTTTGTAGACGGCCATGTTGGGTCCCCACATGGTGGAGAGAGAGATCATCTTTCTCATGTCTCTTCTTCTAAGGGCATTAATCCCACTCATGAGGGCTCTACCCTCATTACCTACTCACCCCCAAGTTCCCCACCTTTGTACCATCACATTGGAATGAGGTCTTCAACATTTTAATTTGGGGGAAATAAATATTTGACCCATACCAATAGCCAAGGTTAATAGAGGTTTAGAATTTGGGCAGGCAGGGTTCTCAGAAACAAAGAAGTGTTCTGTAGAAAGTTAGGTTTTCAGTGGCCAGGATAGAAGTGGAAGGAGGAGGATACAATTATAAGTGAGAGTGAAGCTGTGGGTCAGAAATCTGAGCCAGCAGAGGAGAAAATCAGGTCAGTAGGTCACCAGTAACCAGGAGTTCATAGTCATGCTGAGTAAAGGCTCTCACTCAGTTCATTTGTTGGTTCATGGGCTCCTGTAAACACAGGAACTGATTGCTGAGTGGGGGTAGTCCTTAATACCCAAACAAGAGGGGTCCAGGGTCAGCAGGTAATGGCAGGAGAGTGGCCCACACTAGTACCTCATACACAAGGCGGGTTCACCTCCTGTTTTATCTGGAGTGAGCTTGGTTTCTATCTTTTTTGTCCAGGTGTAATTATTAGTAGAGCCTTCATTCACACTCCATCCAGCCAGACCTGGTCTAACTGACAAGTAATATATTCATCCTACACATATATCTATAGTTGCAGGTAAGTTTGTGTGTATGAATAAATATCCTCATCAGAGGTTTGTCTGATGTGAGGTTTTATGGTAAGCCCGTGGCCTACTTGCCTCATCAGGGGAGCTTGGCTGCTATCTCTTTTCTTATTATTTGAATTCTGGAGAAGATTCCGTGTTACATTTTTCAGTGTTCTTCTCTCTCTTGGTTTATGTTTTCAATGACTGTCTGTTTTGGCAGTGACCTACTAATGCTGTGTACTTTAATACAGTCACACCAGCAGCATCTGCAATTGCACCTCTGCCTGGGGTTCTCAGGAGACTCTGTTCCTTCCCTGGGGCTCCCCTTGGTGGCAGGGACTGACTGGTGAGGGAGGGAAGAGCGGGAGAGAGAAGGGAGAGGAGGCTTCTCCTCCCTTTACTGGTCAGCCTGATTAGAAGTTTTTTGGGAAGCCTTATTTGAGTTCTTGGAACTTGGGATGTGAGGGATTGGAGGTAGGTGGGGTGGGGTGAGCAGGGCCCAGGGTGCCATCCCGATGTTGTTGGTGATACACCCCACATGTGTTCCTTATTTCCTTTGGCGTGGGTTCTCTGTCCCCTCTGATAAGAGCTTCAATCCCCAAAAGAAGAGTCGGTATTTTCCTTGAGGTTCAGCATGAACTGTTTGATTTGTATACCAGCATGGCACAGGACACTGGGGCTTTGAGGCTGATTTGTTTATGATTAAAGGGAGTGAAAGATTCAGAGAACTTGAGTGCCCTGAGGTGAGGAAGCAGGACTCGTCTGCCCTGCTGGAAAGTGCTTTTTCCACCTTGGATTTCTCTGTGGTCACTTGATCATGGACTGTGTTTTTCCATCTCTGATTGGAAACTCTGAGGGTGGGGACTCTCCTCCTAATCTCCTTCTATGGAGAGTTGGTACTTCTTCCTATGTTACTGCTGCTGTTCTGGGTGGGACACCGAGGGACCAGATTTGGACCCTGAGAGTTGCTGTCTATTTAGATGGGACTGATCTGGCTTCAGTCAATAAAGTCACAAAGCACCTAAAGAAGGCTTGGTCTCTTTAGTCAGTCTTTGTTTCAGATTCATTGTGTCAGCATCTGAGATATATAGGAGTAGCTAGGAGTTCCTGTTAAAAACATTCTTTACTTCCATTTTTGTATCATTTTAGTCCCACCTTTCCTGAGCTTAAAATACTCCCTCTTAAGGACTTCTTTTTAAAAAAAAATTTTCTTTATTGATTTTAGAGAGAGAGGAAGGGAGAGGGAGAGAGAGATAGAAACATTGATGAGAGAGAACATTGATTGGCCGTCTCCTACATGCCCCCCACTGGGGATTTGGCCCACAACCTGGGCATGTGCCCTGATCAGGATTCAAACCAGTGGGCTCCTGGGGCATGGGTCGATGCTCAACCACTGAGCCACACCAGCCGGGCTAAGGACTTCTTTTTAAGCACACACACTTACATACCCATACATACAAACCCACACACCTTTCCCTCCTAAGGGCTTGCCTTGAAACACACAGACATACATACACACACATACACACTCACACACATACAACAACAGATCTTTTTATGGGAAATCATTGTCTTGTACTTTGTATCATGTCCTCAGACCCTACCTAGATCCCAAGAAGGGCCTTGTGATACATTGCGGAGAGTCCCAGCCACGTCCAAATGCAGAAGACCGTTCTAGCCAGTGGAAGTTTGTGTGTTTGTGTGTTTTCCTTTCCTTCTGTTGCTGAATTACATTCTGAACTTTTCCCCTTCCTTCGTGGCAGCTGATATTGGCAAGTAAATGTGCAGGTTGGTGGGACTGACCCTTTTCTTCCTCCTCCATCTCCACCCACCATATCTTTATGATTTGGGTGGGGTGTCAGGCCACAACTTCCATGACCCCTTTAAAAAAATAATAATCAGATGGAGAGCCATGCAACAAGCTTGTGACCTCCCACAGATGAAAGAATATAAAAATGTAAGAGAAGGGCAGCTGGTGGGTGGGTGGTTGCATGCCCAGGAAGGTGAGCCTGCATCCTGTTTTCAGAGTTTTGTGGTCCGTGCTGTGGTTCTGTATTTCATGTCACTTGTCACTAAGATGCAGTAGGTTCTTTCCCTATAGTATTATATTTAGCTCTGGATTACATGTATCTCCCTAAGGAGTCTTGATTCTGAATGTTAAATAACACACAGATTGTCTTATTAGCTAAATCGAAAAGGATATATCCTCCACTTTGTCCTTGGGTAACTTCTGTCAGTGAGTAATTCTTTTCCATCCAATTTCTTTCAATAGAGAAGTAGTGTGATTTGGCAGCCTCTGTAATCAGACCGCTAGGGCTCACCTTCTGGGTCTCCAGTTTATTAGCTTTATGAGCACAATGGGGATAATAATAGTACACACCTTATACCGTTTTACAGAAACCCAGCTAGTGTTTTAGCAATGTGCCTGCATATAGTAGCACTCAATAAAATAAAAAAATGTGGGTATGTTACTAATAAAAACATATACCTCAATACTCTGGTACTATTGTTAGAAAAACTGTTGTCTATCTCCTAGAGATATGGTCATCATCTATTCTGTAAACATGACTCGAGTCTATTTTGGAGAACTAAGCATGCATTTCTGGGTACAGAAGGAAAGAATATTTGAAATGGGAGTGTCCCAAGAAACCCACATCCCTTTGGTAACCTGCGGCAAATGAAATGATGAGAATATGCTCTGTGGTTGAAGAGTTTTGGTGTAACATACCATAACCTGGAGTTTTAACTGCTGTCACAAAGAATGTGACAACAGTATGCCAAGACTGAAACTCAAGCCTTTTACACAATCTGAAATAATCCTAAACTGCCTACAGCGTGTCTTGTTACAGTGAATGGGCATTGATTTCAAAACTACTGCTGGTGTGGACAGCAGCAGGTGAAGTCCAAGTTAGATGTCCCCTGGGACCCTCACAATGGCTTGATAAGGCTAATGCAGGGGGTTGCTTTAAGCATTTCAGGTGAGTTGATTTCCACTGGGTTCAGTGTCTTCAAGTGTTGAGTGAATCAGAAGCTGGTCTTGCCCGTGCCACCTCCCCGACCTAGTTTCCAACCACTTTCCTCTTTTGCTGGCTCTAGCCACATTGGCCTCTGTTTTGTTTTTCCTAAACAAGCCAAGCTCACGCTTGCCCAGGGCCTGTGGGGCTCTCCAGATCCACTTTCTGGAAAGCTCATCCCAGATACTCAGAAGCCTCGCTCTCACGCTTTAAAAAAGCAGCCCCCTGGCCTGCTGCATCTTCTTACCTGCTTTATTTGTCCTCCTTACACCTCACCAGATCTACTGCAGATGGTGTGTATGCTCCTTTGTTTCCTGCCTGTCTTTCCTTCTCCCCTCACCCCACCACCAGAACATAAAAGTCCTTGGAACCAGTGTGCTTTGTTCTTAAATGGTGGTTGCTGTAACCCCAGGTGTCCTTCCACCAGGTGAAATGGCTTCTCATGCTATACTTCTAAAGCCACACAGGGTAAGAGCTCTGTGGCCTTTAATCATCCAGGATTACTGAATCATCTGCTTCTCAAGGAAGAAAATATTTGGGAAGAAAATTCTGCAGAATACATTATTTTAAGTTCCATCTTGATATGAAGTCATATTTTGGAGGCCAATGGAAGATCAGGTAGCATTTCCTTTCAGTGATTTAAAATGAATTAAAGGCCAGGCATAATCAAATGCCTTTAACCTTTAACAGGTTGTTTTTAATAGAAAATAGCCATGTGGTCCATGAACTTTTATTTGTGGGTAAATGAATAAAGGATATTGTCCACACTGTTCTCATAGGTCCTTGTGTAAGGTCCCAAGTGGGGAACTTCTTTCCAGTGGTTCTCAACCTTCCTAGTGCCGTGATCCTTTAATACAGTTCCTCATGTTGTGGTGACCCCCAACCATAAAATTATTTTCTTTGCTACTTCATAACTATAATTTTGCTACTGTTATGAATCGCCATCAGAAATATGTGTTTTCTGATGGTCTTAGGTGACCCCTTTGAAAGGGTCGTTTGACCCCCAAAGGGGTCGTGACCCACAGGTTGAGAACCGCTGTTTTAGACCCTCATGACACATGCCATGATATTTTTTCTTTGTATTGAGAAGGGAGATGGGATGCTGTTTTTTTCCTGATGAAAAAGTATATTACTTTTTTGGATCTTGGCCAAAACCACATTTAATACTCGGATCTGGGAATTATGTTAGCTTGAATGTGTCACATGTTTGCTATTTCTTCTGCAGTGTGGCCTTGACTTTTTAATTCTATATATCTAGTTGCATTTATGACTTTTATTTTGAGGTACTCCAAATCTTCTCTGGAAAGAACTAGAGAATGACAATCAGTTTTATCCCCCTCTCATCTCTTAATGCAAGGTATTGAGTAGCCAACTTGGTTTTGAAATGCAGTTGCCTTTGTGTGTTTTTACTTGGATAATGCTACTGATAGAAATATCTGTGTTTGCTTAGGTAGAATTTCCATTTATTTGGCAGATAAGCTCTGGGAAGCAATTTTAGATCAGTTTCCAGTTGGGTAGGGAGGTAGGAACCTGTAAATAATCAGAGTACAGTTTTGAGTTAAATATCTCACTGGCTTTATCTAGTTTATTCCAATTGCGAGAGTTTGGTTACTTTCCAGTCGAGGGCTTTAAACTAAATATGCATTGTTACAGGAAAACTAGATAGCTAGCTTTTGAATATTAAAATGCAATTTTTTAAACATTGCTATTTCCAAAGGATATGAGTTTTTTTCATTCAGTAACTGAGTGCCTTCCTGTGTTCTAAGGTTTACTAGTTTGTGTGGATGTTTACAAGTGAAGCTTAACCAGCTGAACCTCCTTTTGAGAAGCTTACATTCTAATAAACTGATTTTCAAAATTGGTGTATCAAATTGGTAATTATTTCATAAGCAATTAAGGGAATATCTTTCCCCTTAGCAAATCAGTTTAGTGACTTGAGCTTAATCTTAACGTAGCAAGTAGGTCTTTTCCAGGTGTTTGTTACTAGAGTTTCCATGAGGGGCCTGTAAAAATTACTAGAAAATCTTTTCTAAAATACTCACGTTTTTCTTTTACTAAACAAGAATTCCTAAGTAAATGATTTTTTCTGGTGATGGAGGATGCGGTTTGTTTTCTTGCCTTATCAATGGCTCCTATAGGGTATTGATCCTGAATGAAGAATGCTATTACTTACTTTATAACCCAGACCCAATAGTGAACCATTGGGCAAGATCCCATCTCTTGGCAAGTCTGAGATGGATTTTTTCCCCCTCAATTAGGACTTATAATATTTATAACCTACTGGTATGGTTTCAGAATCTCCAAAGGAAATAGGTATCCATGATAAGGAAGGAACTTGTTTATTCTAGACTTTTCTTCACTGTATTTCTAACATTTGAGAAAATTACTCAAAGTGAAGAAAGATGGCAAAGTGAAGAAAGATGACTAAAATGGATTTGGCAAAGTGAAGAAAGATGAATAAAATGGATTGAGTTTGTGGAGTGTATTAATCCAAATAATGTTTATTAAACTGATGAAAGACCCAGCATCCTGGGCACAGATAAGTGGGATATTTCTCCTCAGGAAGTTTTTATCTGATTAAGGCGGCTCGGCACACACTTAGAGTTAACAAACTAGTTGCACACTCTGTTGGAAGTGAAGTCACTGCCATTTTGCTTAGTGAACTTTCTTTTTATTTTTAATTTTTTTATCCTCACCTGAGGACATTTTTTTCCATTGTTCAGATAGAGTGGGAGGGAGAGAGAGAGAAACATCGATGTGAAAGGGACACATCGAGTGACTGCCTCCCGCACGACCAACCAGGGCCGGGGACCAACTGCAACCGAGGTACATGCCCTTAGCGGGAACCGAACCCGGGTGTCTCTGGACCGCAGGCCGACGCTCTAACCGCTGAGCCAAACCGGCCAGGGCTGAACTTTCTTGATTCAAAGAAAGCTTTGTATGTCCATGTGTTAACTTTGGGCCTGGAGTCTGAGAATCCCATAAGGCCCAGTTTAAACATAAAAATAGGTGTCAGTTTTATAAAGGACTGAGTTCAATTGGGAAGAACCGGGGGAAAGGAAACCATTCTTAGGTGGTATTGGTGACAGTACCTATAATAAAACTTAGTTGAACTCATTGTATTTCCTGGCTGCTGCAGCCACAGAAATATTAATTGCCTGAAAATGTTTATTTGGAGAGTAAAAGGCTTTAATATTGGAATAGTATGTAAATAGAAAACTGTGGATTGTAAGTAAATACTTGTATTTACATTTGTGGTAAAAACATTGGACCTACTGAACCAGAATACTTACTGTGGATATGTGTTGTTATAGTAGCACAGGTTTATAGATCTAAGTTGAAAGGGCTTGGCATCTGAGGAAACTGGACCTGAGATCAGGGTGAGAGAACAAGGCCCCTCCTACCCTCTGGAGAGCTAAGTTTCTCAGCTGTCAACTTAAAAAGCAAAGGCAAGCACTCTGATATCAATCAGTGAGTGTATCTTCAAAATAAAAGTTTTTTAAAAGAAATACTTTTTTGATAAAAAAAAGTCTTGTATGATTATACTTTTTTTAAAATCCTCACCGAAGGATATTTTCCAATTATTATTATTTTTAAGATAGAGTGGGAGGGAGGGAGGGAAGGAGAGAGAGAGAGAAACTTCAATGTGAGAGAGAGACATTGATTGGTTGCCTCCCGCACAACCCTGGTCAGGGCCGGATATCAAACCCGAAACAGTATGTGCCCTTGACTGGGAACTGAACCCAAAACTCTTTGGTCCAAGGGCGGGTGCTCTAACCACTGAGAAAACCAGTCAGGGCTATATTCTTTTTTATCTACTGCTCAAAATCAGTGTTCAATTTCTTCTTTTTCCTAGTTTTTAATACATGACACATTAAATCTTCCCAAAGTATTTTGAGATCAGTAATCTAATAAAGTACCCTTTCTCTATTCAGTGATGTGATCATTTCTATCCTTAACTAAATTTTCAGCATTCTCAACTTTTTTAGCAACAAATATTTTTTTGAGCATTGCAACTTTCTTTAATTTTGTAGTAAACATTCTTATTCCTGTTTTATAGTTGGAAAGAACTAAGATTCAGTAGTGTAAGTTGAGTACACTATTAGAATTATAATTGTTTTAGGAAAAAATGGGCATCTTTCCTCTCATGTCTCTCCTTTACTCTCACACTACTGCAACACCCACAACTTTTCTGGCACCAGATGTGAGGGGCTTTCCCCCACCAGTTCTCTGCAACACCAGCTGGGTGTCCTGCCATTTAACTCAATTCTGACTTTATCTACCTGAAACAGTATCAGATCCCACAGGTTAAGTGTCACTTCCAGGAGACTGCCCCCCACTTCAGATGCCGATCGTGAGTAGTAGGTCCCCAGGTTATTCACAACTTCTGTCTGACATGGCTACAAGTTGGAGGTTCCTACAACCCCCTCCTTCCACTTGATTAATTTGCTAGAGTGGCTACAGAACTCAGGGAGACACTTATGTTTACCAGTTTATTAAAGGACATGATAAAGGGTACAGATGAACAGCCAGATGAAGCGAGACATCAGCGATGTCTGGGAGGGTCTGAGCACAGGAGCTTGTGTCCCTGTGGAATTTGGGGTGCATCACCCTCCCAGCATGTGGATGTGTTCACCAACCCAGAAATTCTCCAAACCCTGTACCTTGGGGATTTTTATGGAGATTTCCTCACATAGAC
This sequence comes from Tadarida brasiliensis, assembly GCA_030848825.1. Lineage (NCBI taxonomy): Eukaryota > Metazoa > Chordata > Mammalia > Chiroptera > Molossidae > Tadarida > Tadarida brasiliensis. The sequence goes on along the minus strand of CM061257.1, from coordinate 109,298,500 downwards.
ATGACCAGGTGTTAATGCAGGGGGCAGGAGGCAGAGCTTACTAAGCTTCTAACCATAGCTTGGTCATTATGGTGACCAGCCCCCATAGTCATCTCTTTAGAGTAAAGATGCTCCTTGTGCTCTTATCACTTAGAAGATTACAAGGGTTTCAGGAGCTCTGTGCCAGGAACTTGGGGCCCCAGACCAATATATATTTTTTCTATTATCTCACACTAATGCTACCAAATACCACTATGAATATTTCTTCCCAGTTATGCAGATTTCACTAATATCACATAGTATAAAAAGCCTTAATTTTTCAGGGGAATTTCCCAGTTGTTAACTGCTTTCTAACCCAGTGTTTTTTAAATGTTTATTTTCATTTTTTTATTGTGGTAAAATATACATAACAAAATTTACCATCTTACTCATTTTTTTTTTTATCCTCACCCAAGGACACCTTTCCATTTTTTTTGTTCAGGTAGAGTGGGAGGGAGAGAAAGGAAGAGAGAGAGAGAGAGAGAGAGAGAGAGAGAGAGAGAAACATCGATGTGAAAGGGACACATCAAGTGGCTGCCTTCCGCACAACCAACCAGGGCCAGGGACAAATTGCAACCGAGGTACGTGCCCCTAGCGGGAACTGAACCCGGCTCTCTGGACCGCAGGCTGACGCTCTAACCGCTGAGCCAAACTGGCCAGGGCCCATCTTACTCATTTTTAAGTGTATAATTCAGTGGCATTAAATACATTCACATTATTGTGCAGCCTTCACCACCATCCTTCTCTGGAACTTTTACATCTTCCCAAACGAACACTCTATACCTATAAACACTAACTGCGTTTCCCCTCCCTCAGCCCCTAGGAACCACCATTCTACTTTCTGTCCCTATTGACTACTCTGGGTACCTCATATAAGTGACTCACTATATTCATCCTTTTGTGACTGGCTTCTTTCACTTAGTATAAGGTCTTCAAGGTTCTTGATGTTGTATGTAGCATGTGTCAGAATTTCATTCCTTTTTAATGCCTAATTTTTTACAGGCAGAGTAGAGTTGCACTGTCCAGTATTTACCAGGTCTTATGACACTTTTCACATTGAGAGCTACACAATCTGTTCTGTGTTGTGGGAGGTTTGGAGTAAGAAAGAAGGAATAGGGGAGCTGATAACTCATGGGGCCTACTTACTTTTTAAAAAAAATCATGTCCACAGTGATACACCTGGAAGGAATTCAAGTGAATCAGATGCGAGCCTAACAGCATTGTTTAGAAATAATTTTCAGGGTTTTCCATGGATCCTGTTTCTTCACCGGTGACCTGAATGACACAGGGCTGTATCACTTGGAGAGGCCTACCTCCCCTGTGCTAAGTCAGGCTTGGGGCGGGACAGTGTACTGGACCAGACCTGAAGTTAGCTCACTAAATCTGTGTCTTATATATACCTCTGCACTTGTAATTTCTCACTCTTGCCTTGATTTAGATTTGATAATTTCCTACTAATTTAGTAACAACAATCTAGAACTGGAAGGAAATGTCCTTGGTTTAGAGAGGTGGACCTTTCAGCCCAGAGGCACGCAGGGAGTTAGAATTGGGACTAGAGTTCCAGGCCCTTCTTTCCGAGCGCAGCTTTTCCCTACTATATTAAACTTAGACCAAAATAGGAAAATCTCAGCACATTTCATGAGTGGACTGTAATGTCATGAATTCTGAACCTTAGGAGCACAAGTTTTAGTTGTCTTAAAGCGTGTATGCTATAGGTAGTGCGGTGGCATTGTAATGAATATTAAAACTAAACCTCCTCTGGTTGGGGTTGGGGAGGGTGTTTTTAAGTAGTTGGAAAGGTGACTGGAGTATAGTTAACGTGTGTGAATGTTGGGTTGGGAGGGTGCACATGCCGGCCTGACTTGTTTATATATGTGTATTTTCACACCACTTAATGGGGGAGCTGATTCAGAGGGGGAAATGTTTGCTTTCCTTAATAGATCTCAGTTAACTTGTATAGAGGGTATTTGCTTTCAAGCAGAGTAACTGATATTCCGTGCATAACTACATTATATTTGTGCTGCTGAAGACAGCGTGTTCCATTGGTCTGGAAGGTCTGTAACTGGTACTAGAGTTGGAACAGTTTGTTGTTTTCCATTGTTTGCTCTTGTTTCTGTGCCTTATGAAGTTGCTTCAGCGTGTTCCATTGGTCTGGAAGGTCTGTAACTGGTACTAGAGCTGGAACAGTTTGTTGTTTTTCATTGTTTGTTCTGGTTTCTATGCCTCATGAAGTTGCTACAGTGTCTCCCTTTGAACTTGAACTCTGATTCTCCCCCCCCCCCACCCTCCTCCTGCCCAGAATCAGAGCTTCTGAGTAGGGCAGGGGAGCAGTGGTGGTAAATTCTTGTTTTAGGTGCTTTTCTTCACCACCAGAAGGAACTACTAACTGTTGGGAGGTGTATTCTTACACTGATCTTTTTATTTGTTGTCTTGAACAAGGAGTCTGCAAATATCCAAAGAAGTTAGTATTCATTCTCTGTAACCTTTTGTCTCTTACTCCTTGAATAGGTGACAAATGTGAGGCCATTTCCTTGGCAAACTTTATCTTACTACAAGGTGATTTTTCAAAACTTTGAATGTTCATGATTAAAGTATAAACAAGAAAATGTGTATTTGAGGAAAGAATAAAGTTTGAGATCTGCCCATTAGTGACTGAATAATCTAGTTCTTCAAATGTGTGAACTTGAACTTGTGGGTTTGACAAACTGCAGACCTTGTAAGACTAAATAAAAAGTCATGTCTTGTTATAGTTTTGAATATCATGTCGTTGCCAGGGAAAGAACTCTGCAATAGGATGTCTGCAGTCATAAATTATATTTTTCCCCTAAGGTTTCTTTAAATGTCTAAACATCTCTGTCATGAGTTGCCCTTGGCTTACCTTTTAAAAATATCTTTTTATGTTAAGTAAGTTTTATCTCCATTATTTAATCCATATTTCATTCAGTGTCCAGGGTCCTAATGATTAAATTGTGCTTTAAAAAAAAAAAAAAAAGAAGAAGATACCTACTTCTGGTAAAATGTGACAATCTAATGAAAATTATAGGACTTATATGTATTTTGAAGTTACTTTAACAAAATAGCATTTGATTTGAAATTGTTTTGCTCATTGCCTTCACCTTCTCTCTAGTAGTTGTGGATATAAAGAAACACTAATATGTCACAACAACAACAAAACACTCTGCTGTGCCCTCAGTTTAATTTGCTGCTTATTCCTTGGTTGGGATTAGGAAAGATGATTTCTTGGTTGTCCACTATGGAAGCAGTATGTTGAATCTCTATTAATTCCTGTCTAATGAGAAGAAGTATTTAAATGTTCTCCTTCATTGTGGTGTAACAATAATTTTCACAGTGGCTTTGGCTTATTTTGCTGCTACTTCCTGAAACCACCATATACTACTTCACCATATTTGTGCTTCTCTTAGGTGTGCACAAATATTTGGTGGCATCGTAATGTTGATCTAGACAAACAGATTACACACCCACTTTTTTTTTTTTTTTTTTATTGGCTAGCTGTATTTGCAGTGTCTTTTCATTTGAGAAAAAACATGGACTAACTATCCTTATTAACCTAGGGTTCTCATCTACTTTGTATGCGATGATAAATGCCATCTTAATACTGGTTTAACCTTTTGTTGTTGTTGTTAATCCTTGCCCAAGGATATTTTTTCCATTGATTTTTAGAGAGAGTGGAAGGGGGAGAGAGAGAAAAAGAGAAACATTGATGTGAGAGAGACACATCAGTTGGTTGCCTCCTACACCCACACACGCCTCGATTGGGGCAGGGAATCTGTCCTGCAACCCAGGCATGTGCCCTTAACCGGAATTGAACCCATGATCCTTCGGTCCTCGGGCCAACGCTCTAAGCCAGGGCCTGGCTTAACTTTTGAAAGCTTTAATTTATGAAAGAATTCTCTTTCTGTAGCGAATGAAAATGATTTAGAAATATTTATTGATTGGTAAAGGCATTTGTGAAAAATGGTCTTGGTTGGTGAGGATTTTGTTGCATTTTCTGCGATCTGGTTTTTGAAGAGCCCTTGGCTGGCCCAGCCTGCGTGGTTGTATGCTGGGCCAAGGCTGGGGAGTGTCTGACTGTCACTCCCCTGGGTCCTGGGGAAGCCACAGAAGCTCACCAGTGAGGCACAGAGTCCAAGTTCTCCTTCATGAAGCCCAGCCTTGAACTGCTGATGGGCTAGATGGGGAGAGAACTTGTAGGCTGTGTGAGACAGGAGGCAGAGGGCCCTCAATTTCCTTGAGTGTCCAGTAATCATCATGTCTCCTGGTGACCTTTGATCTTACTGTCCTTTATTGTTTGGTTAGGGCCCTGTACTCTCAGGCCTGGCTTAACTCTGTATTATCCCAAATTTAAGAGCAAGGTTAGACTGAACAGAAGTAACTTGAGTTGTTTTTGAGTCAAGGGAGTATTTTTGCATACATTTTTTTCTAAATAATGCTAAAAGGTTTTTGCTGAAACAATATATTTTATTGCTGAGTTTTTCTAACTTCCATAGGGCTTAAATCTCCAGGTGGTATGCACACACAAAAAAACAGAAAATACAACTCACCATGATAAAACAACACCAACTCTCTCCTTCTTTCTTCTATGATGATGTGATAACTTTGGCATTTTATTGTCAAGAAATACATTTCTGTACTCTTCTGTATTAGTTATTGACAGCTATATCGGAAAACTCATGAAGATTTTCTGGATTTAGTTAACACATACATATGTGTTGGTGAAATGTGAGAGACTTAAGGAGAACCTTAGGATTAGGTGAGGATTCAAATATCTGAACAAAGATGATGATTTGTGAAACAGAGAATTGAGTCCCAAGAAAAACTTTTAGACAAGGACCAGAGAAACCCATTCTGGAGCTCAGAAAATTCCTAGTCTCTTCTCCAGGATAAATATATATCTTTATACCAAATAGCCATCTCATTGTGTTAAATTACACCTATGCTTATATCCCACAGATATCATGGGACACCAGCTTCCCTGGAGTTGCTATTAGTATGTCACCAGCCATCCATCCTGCAAACCACATGGCGTGTCCCTCCCACACCATTCCCATTCTTCCTATGGTCACCTCCGTGGGATCCCTAGCCCTGGGACTCCCAGGACTTTCCTACTAGGACTCTCCTGTGCTTCCCCCTTTCACCTAGACTTTTCTACTATGTGCTCTGACTCTGCTCCATGATCAGCCAGCTTCTCCCCTCAAAGTTCCTCCTGGTCCTGACTGAATTCTGCTGTCTCAGCCCTTGTGAGTGAAGAATGAGCCTTCTCCCACCTCATGGCCACTTTCATATTTTTACTCTTTTTCTCCTTGCCTGTTGGTTGCTCATTTCAACCATATTCTATCTTCTACTCCTCAGTGCTGTCATTTACTGGTCATCTCCTCCTTCGTTAAAAATTTTGGCCCCCGGATGGTGATCTTCTGCTCCAGGTGTCAATATTTGTTAAATGATGGCCAAGATGGGTGATCAGCAGTCTCAGTTTGCCTGGGACTGGAGTGTGGGGCTTTCTTTGATGAGAGACTTTCGGTTTTAAAACCATCCCAGTTTGCCTGGGATTGAGGTATTTCCCAGGACATGGAACTTTCAGTGCTCAACTCAGGGTCACCCTACTGGGTCTTGTTAATACCAGGAACTTATTTCTGATTTGAAATTCAGAGATCCCACTTGCTGGCTAGAACCTTTAGTCCTTCTAGTTCATCTGACAGACTAACCCAGGAAACGTCAGATATTTGCTCTTCCAGGGCAATTTCAAGTCCCTTGTCCCTGCTCTCACCCTGCATGTCAGGCACGTCTCACCTCTAGTTTCCAGTTCTGTAGCCAGCATTTCTGCTATGCATTTCTCATTACACCAAATTCCCTTCCAACTGCTGTTTTGGCACATCCCAGCACTGGATGATCAGGGGGCCCAACATCCCCACATCTATTCCTGGACTGCCAGGTTCTGCCAGAGAAAGTCACACCGATGCCATTATAAAGTCCTGGTCTCCAGCTTTACCAGGGCCTCAACGCTGCCTGGAAATTGTTTTCTTCATCAGCCCTCTTAATCTGCATAATGACTGTTTTCAACCTTCACCACATTTCTTAAATCTTTCATTTCATAGTCATCCCATCCCTCCTACTTGTGCCTTGCCCTCAGCAGATACCCTTTCCACTACTAATAAGACAGTCATGTGAAGGCCATTCTCTCTTCCGTCTGCCCCTTTGCATATCTGCTTGTTCTTGGATCCTTTGCTCATTTTCTGTTTATTGTACAAGAGGTATTCCCCTTACTTTTTAAAAATCAGTTTTTCCACAACCATCTTCTCCCACCTCCTGTTTCAACCTCTATCCTGGCGTTTCTTTCTCATAAGTATTTACAAATTCTTAAGTCTCACCTGTTATAAAACAAAAACTGAACACTGTGAAACCCAGCCTTCCCTGGTGCTCTCCTCTTTGGTCTACCACTTTCTCTCTCCTTCCATTTAAACTTCTAAAGAGGATTATTCTACTTTCTGGCTTGTACTAGTTAGCTACTGCTGTATAACACATTATCATAAACTTAGTGGCTTAAGACGACACGTTTATTATTTCACAGTTTCTGTGAGTCAGGAATCCAGGACCAGTTTATCTGGGTTCGGTGCTTCAGGGTGTCTCTAGGATACAGTCTATATGTGCACCAGGGCTGTGGTCTCATTAGGCCCAACTGGGGAAGAATCCACTTCTAAGCTCACTCAGGTTATTAGCAGAATGCATGTCCTTGCAGTTGTGGGACTTATGTCATCCTCAGTTCCTGAAAGTCACTTGCACTTCCATGCCATGTGGGATTTCATTTGCTTTGTGGCAGCTTGCGCAGATGGCAAGGGGGAGAGAGAGACTTTAGTAAGGTTACAGGAGTGATAGCTGATCACCTTTGCCATATTCTGTTGCTTAGAAGTGACTCACAGACCCTGCCCATACTTGAGGGTGGGGGATTATGCTAGGGGGTGAACAGTAGGACATGAGGATCCTGCGGGCTACCTGAAAGTCTGTTCACCACGTGTCTTAATTGGCTTATTCCTCATTTATTTCTCAGACCACTATATATTTTTTTTATCCTCAAACCACTATATTCATTTTTTCTTTCTTTTTTTTATCTCTACCATTTAAACTTATCTCAGGGAGGCAGAGTTGGCTACACAACATGCAGTGCCCAGTGCAAAATGAAAATGTGGGGTTCTTCATTCAAAAATTATTAAGAATTTCAATACAGCAACAGCAAAGCATTAAACCAAGTACAGGGCCCATCTGAGTAGGGACTGCGAAGGTCCCATGCCTGCCTGTGAAGCCAGCCCCCCAGGGACATCATCCTCCCTGTTGTTAAGTCTGAAGGTGCTTCCTGTTGTCCAACTTGGTCACTCAGCAGTTTTGTTAACCAAGTTGACCATTGCTGAGAACATCTTCCTTTCTGAGACAGTCTCGTATCTCTCACCTTCTGAGACCTTGCTTTCCTGGATTTCCTTCTCTTTCCGTTTTCTTTGAAGACAAATGAAGAGTATTTTAAAAATTTTTCGGTCTGATTTTTTTTTTTTTTTTAATGTGATTGTTTTGTTCCTTTGTAGAAACTTCGAAAACAGGACAATGATGTAGCAGCATTTTTGTTCTTGAGATACTAGGAATATCTATAGTGATGTTACAGTTTTGGACCTTTGATTGCATTGTTGTTGATTAGAAAGTAAACAGGAACTAAATGGGTGTTTTCTTCTTTCCGTTGAGTTCTGAGCACTGATAGTTGGAAGAGGGCATGTGTCATTTGGCCTGCAGAGTTCACAGAATTGCTTGTGTAATTTTGGTAGAAAGAAGTAAAAACAAATGATGACTGTGAAGATAAGTGTGTATCAGTAGCATCATCTGGAGCATTCTGCTCTTACTCAGATGTAGTTTGATATGTATGTTTTTTAAACCAACAAGTGGAAAAGTAGCTGTGGTTAGAGATCTACATCTCTGATTTTCTGGGGTCCTGTTTACCTTGCAATAGCTGCTTTAAAAAGTGTTTGGGAATAGAATGCTGACATATATTAAGCATTTGGGGGTCTGATTATTCAGAGAGTAAATGTAGGCTAGAAGAGGAAGGATTCCACACAATGGAGATACTGCTCATCTGGGAAAGGTTTTGGAGCAGTCTCTGATTAAGCAGATGTCAGTGACAAGCAAACAAAATAATTATGGGTTTATTTATTTGTTAAAGAGAGCCTTTTCTCTATAGCCTAGTGGTTCTCAAAATTTTTATCTCAGGATCCCTTGTTTAAAAAGTAGTTGAGGCCCCAAAGAATTTTTTCTATTGTTATGTCTATTGATATTTACTATGTTAGACATTAAAGCTAAGAAATTTAGAATTCATTTAAAATTAACAAAAATAACAATAAACGCATTACATATTAACAAAAAGATCGTTTGTAATGAAAAATAACTTTTCTGAAACAAAAAAAATAGTGAGATGGATGACATTGTTTTGCATTTGTACAAAGTCTCTTTGATTATTATTATTATTTTTTTCAATTCTCACCCGAGGACATTTTTCTATTTATCTTCAAATAGAGGGGGAGGGAGGGAGAGAGAGAGAGAGAGAGAAAGAAACATTGACGTGAGAGGGACACATCGACTGGTTGCTTCCTTCATGACCCCGACCAGGGCCAGGGACAGACCACAACCCGAGGTATGTGCCCTTGACCGTAATCGAACCCGAGACTCATTGGTGCTCGGGCTGACACTCTAACCACTGAACCAAACCGGCCAGGACTCTTTATTTTTTAAAAGAAAAATAACTATTTTCCAAAACAGAAAATTTAGTGAGAAGAGTGGCACTGTTTTATAATTTTGCAAATCTGTTTCCTAATCAGCTTTAATAGAAAATAGCTGGATTCTCATATCTGTTTCTGCAGGGTCTGTTGACACTTCATTTTGGTTGAAGTGTATGTAGAAAATCCAGTCTCACACAGGTACGCAATTGGGAAAGGCAGGAGCATTGAAACAATCTTTTCAGATAGTTATGGATATTCTTCTTTGATGCCAAACCCAAACTTGACAACTGGTAGTTCCTTAAAGGTTAGGTACAATGTGAATTCTGGAACCATAAACAATGATCTTTTTTCTACTCTGTTACATTAAAATTCATTAATATATCTTGCATTTTGAATAGGACAGAAGAGGGATAGTTAAGTCAGTTATAACACATCCATATAGTTGTGGTAGGCAGTTAGACAGACATAAGCAGAGCAAGGATGATGGGCCAGGTACAGAAGGTCACCAGGGCAGAAAGCCCCAGTGCCAAGCAATAGGCAAAACTGGTAAAACAAGAACTTGCCTCCAGGGTAACCTTTCCTCTCCTAGTATTTTGCTGGTCATGTGGTTTAGACCCCCTGACCTATCATATTCCTAGTCATGCGGTTTAGAACCCACATTGATGGTCATGCAGTTCGGACCCTCCCCTGGCATGTGACTAGTCATGTCGTATAGACCCTCTTAGAGGGGCAACAAGAGACCAAAGAGTGGCCTCATGTGACTCCCATGTGGGCCCTTGCATGATCACTCCCTTAAGCATAACCCCTAGGGATAACATCTAGGACTCAGTTGTGTTTCAGCCCCAGGCCCAGAAAAGCAGCAAAACCAGACAAGCGATGCCATGGCTGCATGGCTGACATCAGGACCAGCTGCATTGATTAATGACCCCTGCCCTGGGACTGACCAATCAGTGGAGACCATGGCCCAGAAAGGACACACCTGGAAAGCTGATGACTATGCTATTGAGATCCTCCCCTGGGACCTCCCTTAAAATCTTCACCTCCTAAAGCCCTTAGGACTGAGGACTTCCTCACACCTCCCCGGCATGTCAGTGCCTTTCCCCTTCCTCTCTTCTTCCCCTTAAGAGCGTTACTTTTTTCTTTCTTTCTCCTAAGCTCAAGGGCCTTCTGTTGCCTCTCTAATGGGTTTCCTAAGCCCATTTCTTCTACAGCTCACTTCTTCTACCTCTGTGACTTTCTAAATAAACTTTCTCTCATAGTTTGAATCTTAACTCTGAATTCTTTCTTAGCCAGAACTCAAGTACTGAGGTTGCTAAACCAAGGTCCAGCACGGGTGTAACACCTAGTGCTGTTCTTGCCGCCAACATAATGGCATATCATGCTACCTTATTTTAAAGTCTTTTCTCGACGATGAAATGCTTACAAATGTAATAAACAAATTGTCTACCAGTGTGATCCCAATTTTGCTAAAAAATGAAGAGGTGTGTGTATTAATTGAAAGGAAAATATATCAAAGAATGAATATGGTTTGTGATGCATTCATGGATGATACTTTTCTTTATACTTTGTATTTTCCAAATTTTCTATGATCAGCACATTGCTTCTAAAACCAGGGAAAAATAAGTTTCTTGTTTAAAAAATACAAAAATAAGGATGTCTATTAAACTGTTTCCCTCATTTATAGGCCACCTTTTATAAGTAAAACCTCAGTATTTAAGTGGTAACAATGATTCGTTTTTTTTCCACCTAAAGTTTTTGTTTATTTAATAGATTCTTGTACCCTTTCTGTGGCTGTTTTAAGCCTCAGAACTTGTCTTTTTTATTTTAATAGCAATTAATTGATTTATTAAAGGAACTTTATTCAAGACTTATTCAAGAAAAGCATTAATTGTTGAACTTTGTAGTAGAGACATAATTTGCTTTTCCTCATTTATGTTACACCTCAGGCTAGCACTAATTCTTATGGCAAAAGGATCTTGTCCTACAGTGAAAACAGAGCCACTCTCACAGTGGAGAAGTACCCTGGAAATTAGCATGTCGTCAACCTCTGGGTCATGACTCTGAGTCATTTTGCCAGTGGTGTGTTTCTCTTTGTAATTTATGGCTGGAAGTTGAAGTGGGTTCAGAGAAATGAAAAGGGCAGCTCCCATCTGGGGATTAGTTCCCTGCTTTTACCCCTGGATTTAGAAAGGATGTTTGCTCACTCTATGTTGCTGATGCAGTGTTGTACTAAAGTGTTGTCACATTAAGGCTTTTGTCCTCTATCTGTAGATAAGACTCCAAATCTGCTGATGGTCTGTTTTCCTGAAAAATGGAAGACTTCATTCATTGCTGGTATTTCTTTGTTTTATGTTCCTTATGATATAATTAAGTGATTATTAAGATGTCTACAGGAGCTACAAAACATTCGTAAAGTAGGAAATTAGCAGTTTTGTATCCTCTACTTAATCATCTTAAAGATGAAAACATCATCACTTTGACATTTCCAGCTGAACTACAGTTCTATGGCTTTAGTTGATAAGTTGGTTTGCAGTCTCTCCCAAGGCTATTTACTAAAAGGCACAGCTCACTTTGAAGTGTAAATTGTGATGGGAAACTACTTAATTGCCTATTCTAATATTGTTTCATATTAAAAGGCCATTTTATCCTGTGCTCAAACCAATGAATATTCTAGTAACCATCATTAAATTTGGAAATATTTTAATTTAATTTCCATCAGATTATATGAGTGGAACATTTTGGAGGCTAGGAAATGGACTCCAAATATACCTAGTGGTTTCTTCTTTTTATTATTGAAACTGCTGTTTGTATTTAGTTATTTCTTGGATCTGTCATTGTCTTTTATGTAATAGCCTGTGCTGGGAAGGATTTGTAGAATCTAAGGAAGGAATGAGAAGCGTTAGTATTATATTACCATAACCATGAACCACAGGGGCATTTACCCTTGCCTACCTGTGGTATTGAGAATAAAATCTGAAATCCTTGCCATAATCTGGTTCCTGACCACTGTTCCCATCTTCCCTCCTCATTGGCTCCCTATGCCGCAGCCCCTGGTGCCTCCTTGCCTCTGGCCTTGGCATCTGAACTTACTGGTGGCTCTGTCTGGAATAGAATTCTTTTCCCACATAGCACATGGCTTGCTCCCTCCCTTCATTCAGATCTTTGCTCAAACACCATTCAGGTGTCTGCTCTCTGCTTAATGAAGTCTTCCCTGAATATCCAAAATAGCATAGCCTGCCAGTCTCTGTTTCCTTACCTGTATTTTTTCCCATAATACTTATCAGTAGCTGATATTATATTTCTGTTTTCTTGCTTATTGTCTGCCCACCCCCCATAATATAGGCTTCACAAAGCAGGAGCTTGTTTCCTTTGCTGCTGATTGCTAATGCCACTCTATTTAGAACAGTACCTGGCACTTAGGAGACAGAATAAGTACTTGATATGAATTAATGGAAGAATGAACTCAGATTGTCTCTTGTGTACTATATACACAAGATTGCATTTGCTTTCCAGGTGTTATACATAACTCTTTTGAAAGACAGAGGATCAAAGGCTTTGTTGCATTTTAGGCTTGACTCAGACTTGCCAAAAAACCGTGCCTGACATACAGTTGATGGTCAGATGTTTAGAGAACAATACTCCAGTTGGAAGGCCAGAAAGTTGGTCATTTATGCTCATGTCTTGTCAGTGTCTCCCAGAACAGTAATATCCTCTGTAGGTGGAGAAAACAAGGATGTGAAAAGTCCAGGAAGGTGATTGGAAGCAATTTTGAATTCCTCATTTGTAAATGTTGGGCCTTTAGCGTTCTTTGATGTGATTTTTGATGTTAGGAATGGAAGTGGTAGGAAAAACCTTGATGACGTTCTTATTTAAAATAATTGGTGTGTCTGACATTTATCACAGGCTCCTACAGAGAGTTGATGGCAGTGATTTATCCACATGACTAAAACGGTTTCCATCGTGCCTTATTCCTTCTCAGGGACCTGCCACACGTCTGTCTCCCTGACTGTGTCACAGGTAAACCACATCTGGTTTCAGAGCCCTGTGTTAACTGTTCCTCCTACCTGTTCAGCCTTATATCTTGCCATTTATAGGATGAGTCTTCCTTGATTCAGCCAGGCTGTTGTCTCATTGTTCTTCCATCTGTGGGCCCTTGCTGCTCCTTAAAATGTCCTGCTTGGCCATTGCTAACTGCCTGGCCAAACCCTCCTTTCTAGGCTTACTTCAGCGAAGCTCTCACATACTGATCAACCTATTAAACAATTTAGTTCTAAATCAGTATGTGATATTCTGTAATATTAATATGTTATATATCTTGGTTTAGTATTTACAGAAAGACTAAACACTCTAAAAGGGACTCTTGTATATCTTTTATGTCCCCTGATCCTGTGATGGCATTTGTTCCAAGTGAAAAAAAAATGAAAGAAAATATATGAAATCCAGAATGCTGATAGGACCAACTTTGGGTTTGGGAATACTCAGTTACGCAGTCCAAGGACGTGGGGCACTGAGCAAATACCGATTGATTGGTCAAGCTGTTGAGTAGGGCCATGTGCTGGGCAGTGCCTGGCCTGCCAGTTGAAATGATGTTGAGCAGGCAGGGGTTGTGGATTTATGAACCTGGAGATTGTGTGAAAAATTAAAAGAACTAGAATTTTTCATCCTGGGGAGGAAAATGTTGAAATTTAAAAATTTAAACTAGTATAATTTTCTTTACACTTAGAGAAGGCTCATATCAGTTCCTTCATCACAACACACCACCTCACTTCCCTGGTGACTACATGAGAAGCTTTGAGCTGAAAGGACTTAAGTTCAATAACATTGATTGAAATTGCTTGAGGGGGACTTTTATAAAAAGTCCCCCCCCCCCTTTTTTTTTTTTTTAAAGAATAAAGTAATTTAAATCTCCCTGGCATGGTTTCCACTAGGATGGAAGCTCCTTGAAGGTAGGTCCATCCACCAGGGTTGTTTGCCATGTGTCCTTGGTACTCAGTGCTGGCACAGAGGTGCTCAGTGAAGGGTTGGTTGGTTCAGCTGCTTGGTCTTGGAGATGGAGGGAGAGGAGATGTGTGGACTAATTGGTTCTTGCAGTCCTGACCAGCCTTCCCTCTTTACATGGCTGTTATGTTGTAGGTGTAACTGATCATGATTGACGTCTCCTTTAGTGGTTCTCTACTGGACCTAGACGCTGCTTTTTTTAAGTTCCTCTGGTGGTTCTGATGTGCAAGCCAGGGTTGAAAATCACAGCTGTAGAGTGTTTGAAAGAAAACGGATGTTAAACTGCTTGGTTTGCGTGTTAATAAACAACTTAGCTTTGGGGTATGTATTAATTTTCTGCTCTTCAGTTGGACCCATACAACTCGGTAATGAAAGACGTTTTCTTTCCCCCACATCATCATCAGCCGCTACTTTGGGCTCCCTTTCACATGGGTAGCTAATAAGACTTAAGGTCTTTAGGCACATTTTTATACTACTTGGCAGAACGACATTTTTTCATTATTATCTTGAGATAGAGCAGGAGGGAGAGAGGGAGGAAGAGAGAGAGAGAGAAACATTGATGTGAGAGAGACACATTGAGTGGTTGCCACCCACACGACCCCCAACTGGGGCCAGGGACAAACTGCAACCGAGGTACGTGCAACCGAGGTACGTGCCCTTAGTGGGAACCGAACCCGGGCCTCTCTGGTCCATGGGCAGACACTCTAACCGCTGAGCCAAACTAGCCAGGGCGGCAGAACATAATATTAAGGTGTTGATATGATTTTTAAAATTTAGCAACATAGTATAAGAGTGTAGGTGGTCTCTAGCTCTGAACACTAGATTTAGAATCTTCCTGCTCAACTCTGCACCCATCCCCCAGAAGCACAGTTATTAGACTCTGAGTTCAGAATCCAAGGAAGGAATACAGTTAGGAAAATCTGGATCAGCTGAGGGGTTGCCAGTTGGCCTCTGTTTAATTAACTTCCTGGACATTTCTTGAAATTTCCATCCAATTTTGGACATTTTCAGTCTGTGTAATAATTCAAATTCTACTATGTGCACAAGTAACATTTTAAAAGTTATGCATTTTGGCATCTCTAGAAAGGTCAGGTTATTTATCTTTTACACCTCAGGGTGAAATAATTAGGTGGTTTATTTACTTCCTGACTTCTAAAAGCTAGAGAGCAAATATGAGCTTTGAAAAACGTGTGTGTGTGCACACGTGCGCACGCGCGCCTGCCTGCTTGCCCACACACAGGTGGGAGAGGAAAAGTCATTATGGATTGTGTCCTGAACTTCAGAGCATAGAGGTGCCTTAATGGGGGACTTCAGAGAAGTGGGAGGGCACAGGGAGGACTAGCTGGAGGAATTAGGAGGAAATTACCTGAACTGAGGTAGAGTGGGTCAAAAGGTACGTTGTTTTTTTTTTTCTAAAATTTTAAAATAATTTTCTAGCCTGTGGACTACTTTAGCAAAGGATAAAATATAGTGCGGTAGTGGCGGACTACGTTCAGGCACAAGCTTTGATATGGATTTCCTATGGGTCATAAATCTCTTAGGAGTCATCCTATTATTTTGTATTATAGCTACAGACAAGTAAAATACAGATTGCTCACGGTTCCATTTTTGGGGGTGCTGGGGAAGTGCATGTGGCTTTGAAAGAGAGCCTGCCTGTGGTGCCCAGTGCAGAACGTGTGTGTAAGTCTGCACGTTTGGATCAGAGTGTCCTGAGTAGTGTCCTGAACCTCTGATCTGGTCTGAGGCTCACAGATAAGGAAACTGACCCCGAGGCCACTGTCATCTTCTGAAGGCACATGCGCCTGAGGGCAGCAGAGCTGGTGGTAATAGGACTTGGCATTTCTGATGCTGGGACCTGTGCCCTTTGACAAAACATGATGTTTAGTTAACTATAAAGAAAATGGTCAGTAACAAATGTAATAAAGGAATGAATAATGCCCAATTATTCCAAGTCACTGAGTTGAATCTTTTTATCTCTGCAGTGAACCATTTTAAACAAAATTTGTTTCTAATTGGGGGAGGGGGGACAGAACTTATTTAAACAAAATAGGAATGAGGCAAAATAAAACTAGATTAAAGACAGAAATAAAATGTTTGTCTAGGATTCTTTGTATGTTATTTTCTAACCAAGCATTAAATTATGTCAGTGGGAGTGACATTAATATCCTGGGTATATAATATCATCAATACTTAATTTAATTTAAATAACAGATGTATGAGTAAATCTACTTTTGTTAGATAATGTTATTTAATCCGGTAGGTAGTTCCATAATTAATTTTTTTCCTAAGGTTGAAAAACATTGTAGCTCTTCAGATTATTAAATAGCTTTATAATAACAATGTCCTGTTCTGTGAACATTTATAAATTCAATTTAAGTCATTTAGACTTATGTGTGCTTTTTCCAAGTCAACTATGGATTATATTCCCCTTTGGTTTGGCAAATGAGTGATTTCTTATAAACTTAATTTATATAATAATTAGTGATAGATGTGTAATGTAAAAGAGCTTAACTGCTCAGTACCAATCTGAGCAGGCATTGTGGTCCACTGTTGCTGTAACAACTAAAAACTTAAGTCTAACATTTATAGTTAACTTGTTTCACCATAGGGGCACACATGCATGCTCACACAGCTACAGTATATTTGTTTTGAAAAATGACAGGATCAATAGTTAGGTGATGGTATATTACCAGCACATCTTTCATCAAGTTGCTTAAATTAACTTGGTTGATATACTTTTGTTATTTCCATTGAACAGCCTCTCAGTGCTTCCATTTACATACTTTTTGGGGGAGGTGGTTAAGGAAGTGGAGAGGAAAGCATTGGCCAACTAATGTAGACAGGAAAGAAAGGGAGAATGTAACCCTATTTTGAAAAATTCTGTCCACACTTACTAGCTACTTGGTACTGGTACTTCCTGTTTCCAAAACTGATGTTAATGTAATCCTACCCTCCATCCTGAGATTGTTTATTGCCTTCAGCAGAATTCCTGGCATATTTGAGGCCCTGCCCCTCTAATTTGTGCCAGATCTCCAAGCCACAACTAGTCCAATCCAGCTCACACAGCACTACCCACCTAGTCTCTCTCCCGCCTTCGTGCTGCCAGTGGTAAAAATCTCCTCAGATAAAAAAGTTAAACACTAATGGTTGCTCCAGTGCACTCCGGCTGTACCCTCTGAGTCCCAGCCTTTATGGCTTTCTGCCTGTCATTGTCTTGCCTTTGAATTAAGCCTAACAACTTTGCCCTGTTTTACATTAGACACCCACCTGCTTTCCTTGAGTAAATATACTCATGATAGGTGTTGTATTTCTCATATCTCCAGTACTAATGAAAGAGGTCATATTTCCTAAGGTCAGTGAAAGGTATTCCTGGGGGAGGTGTAGTTGAGGGGCAGTAGGAGGGTAGAAGAAAAAAAGATAAAGCATCTGACTCTGAACAAAAGATAAAGAAATTTCTGACTGTGAACAGATGAAGCCAGTTTCCCTGAGATACTTCTGTGACCTGTGCTGGTGGCCACTGTGTTACTAGATTATGATGATGGTGAGTCTTTATATGACAGGCCAGAGGCATTTTGTTAATCCATATAGCAACGCTGAGAGAGAAAGATAAGGAACTGAGGCTCAGAAGGCAATGTGATCCCCTGCGAAGGTTTTGAAATGGGTCAGCCTGTGTTTGAATTCGGGCCTTCCCATGACTAATTGTAGGAGTCCAGGCAAGTCTCTTAGCCTCTCTGGACCTCAGAACCTACCTTAGAGAGTTGTGAAAATTCAGTGAGGTAATGGATGTGGGCATTTAGAACTGTGCCCAGCCCACAGCTAATATTTATTGAGTAATTAGTTTGAGTGTTTTTATTATTGAACTAAAGGTCATACAGCCAATATGTGGCAGAGTTTCTCCGACTCTGAAACCTGGGCTCTTTCTTCTGTTCTGTACTGCCATCACTGTCGCCCTGTCTTTTTTTACCAGGAAGAAAAGTAGATCAGTTCTTTGTTTTCTTACTGCTTACTGTGTGGTGGGATAAATAAATGGCCTTGGACTGTTTGGGTCCAGGTACCTCCAGACTGGAGAACTTTCTCTTACTCATTGTTGACTCTAGCTAAGTGTGTGGAATTTTGTTCTGCTTCTTTAAAAAATATGCAAACAGAATTATTGTTTTGATATTAAGAAACATTATGAGTTACACTGTAACTTTTTTTAAAAAAGGCAAGTACCATTAAAGTTAGTTTTAAATATTGATGTACTGTATCATTTTGTTTATGTATAGATAAAACTATTGAAACTGCTTTTAAAAAATATTTTAATAAGGAGAGGAAATACTTTCTGGGTCATCTCTATTTTTCATGTTCCATCGTAGCAGGAAAAGAGACTTATGAACAAATATAATTTTCTATTCTTTAATTGGTATATCTTTCCTCATTCACACATGGCCAGAAGGATTTGAGGTCATTTTTTAGGGCTGGAGTAGAATAGTTCAAAGATTAGGCAGAAGGGAAGATGGTGGCTTTAGTATCATTACTACTGGCCCAAATAAAACTTTTTTAAGGTCATGGTTTTTAAGTGCTTCCCATTTGGAAGGGATGATGGCAATTGACATACAGCTGTTCGTCCAATTCGCATATGTGTTGGAAGTTTTCAGATGCCTTCTCTAGTCTTCCCTAGTGCTGCCAAATTACTGTGGCAAGTTTAAGTACATGAATTAGGGTAGGATTTTTCAGGCTGCATCCATTAGTGGGTCATCAAATCAATTCAGTGGATCATAACAAACATTACAAAAAGTGAAACAATGGATATGTCAGAGTGTATAGCATATATAGTAAAGGCTATGTATTGCTTCTGGAAATTTTTACTTCATCTAATTTTAGTGTGGGTGTGTATTGGGTCACTGTGTGTAAAGAGGATTACAGACAGCAAAGCTTGAAAGCCATTGATCTGAGGTGTTTTGTAAAGTTGATCCACAAGTCTCTGCGTAGAAGGAAGTGCTTATGACTGAGTCTTTAGCATTGGTTTTCGTATATTGCCAGCAGATACAATGACATTTAGAAATGATAACACAGATTTTTTTTTCCAGAGCTACTATAGTTTATAAATGGAAAATAAGGTTTATGACTTTAGTTCTGAAGATTCATAGATGAAATTAGGAAAATAAAGTTGTTAGTGTCCTTCCTGACTAACTTGTTACATGTACCATTATTTGTGTTTGTAGATTTTGTACTGTACTATAAACTGAATTTTAAAATCTTAGAAAAATTGTACTCTAAAATACTTGGAATCTTATTCAGTTTGATATTTGTAGAATTACAGACTAAAGATTAGAAAATTTATTTCCAGATTTTGTTCTTTGAACTCTGAATTGCCTTAAAGCCTTTTTAAAAAATTACCTCATTTTTCGTGGCCCTGTGGCTACATTTTACTTTCAATACTTAATTTAATTAGGTGAAACTATCCTATCTTAATTAAGCTTTTCAGATTAGGTGTTTTGTTTTGTTTTTTTAAGGCATAAGGGAAGTAATTAGCTATCCTGATACATCTGTAGTTTCTTGTTAGGGAATTATTTTATAATTGTTCTTCTGGAAGTGATTAATGATTTCCTTTATAACCAGTTGTAAGTAGAGGACAAGTTTTCATTAGGAATGTGTTGGCATGTCATTTGTTCTTGCCCTTTCGAGTTAATTAAATTAACCAGTAACTCCTATTTGTGTGGATTTTAATACAGATACTGTTAAAAAAAAAAAAAAGTCCTGAGCTTTTTTAAAAGAACTATGAAAGAAGTCAGAGCTGATGGGAAGATTCTGGAAGCTGAGTTCTTGAGTAATGGAACCTCTTGCAACAGAAGAAATGAAAATATTTAAAACTTGGGTCACTTCAGGGAGAGGGAGGAAACAGAGTTCTTCATTTCATGTGGGGCTGGTGTCAGGCAGAGCATTTACTAGTTGCCAGCAATCCTGTTCTTTTACTCAATCAGTATTGCTGCTATAGGATTTAAGTAGCTTGATGATGTGTCAAGACTTGGGGAAAACATTATCTGACTGTAGTATTATTAAGTAAGTAACAGGTTTGATTGAAATGCCAGAGTGGGTAGCCTGATGGAGGATATGTTGGTACTTGGGGTGAAAGTCTAATCCTTGGGGCCTGGCTGGTGTGACTCAGTGGTTAGAATGTCGGCCCTTGCATGAGAGGGTTGCAGGTTTGATTCCCAATCAAGGGCACATACCTGGGTTGCAGGTTCAATTCCTGGCCCTGGTCGGGAGTGTGTGGGAGGCAACCAATCTATGTGACTCTCTCACATCGATGTTTCTCTCTCTCTCTTTTCCTCTCCCTCCCTCGCTCCCTCCCTCCCTCCCTCCCTCCCTCCGTCCCTCACACTCTCTCTAAAAATCATTGGAAGAAATATCCTTGGGTGAGGATTAACAACAACAACAAAAGTCTAATCCTTGGTGGCTAAAGACATGGGGACTATAGACACAGTGGGGTAGGTGGTTAGAGTTCTACATACTTGCATGGGGGGAGGAAGGAGTGATTGTTAAGGCTTTATTTTAAAGAGAGAATTTACTTGAAGATGGAAGCTACAAAGCAAATATGAGACAGTAATCATAAACTCAGTTTATAGTAAGTATTGCAATAGTCATGAATTGCCCTTGAAAGTGTCCTGTTCAAATGAAGGTAAATGAAATCACTTGGCTTTTATAGGATCTGGATTCTGACTGAGGTATCTATTCCTCATCACTAAAATTAAGTGATTATTTCTCTCAGGCCTCTCTTTACTCCAGAAGTATTGAATTTTTGAAATCTTGAATATTTTTTAAAACAGTGAACCTCCTTGCGATTCCAGTAAGGAAAAAGGCTGTCCTGCTTCTTACAGACATTGTGGCACCTGATCTGCCCGTTTCAGCGTGGACTACTTGTTTTCAAGCATTCATTTTTCTGTGCTCCTTGTTTGCCAACTGGGTTGCTGTCACTTTTCCCCATTCTCCTTTTCTTCTACCTATTACTGTATTCACAGATAGTCAAGGCTTTAGCGTAGCCCCATGGGGTGATCAGATCCAGTTTCTGGATTGAGTGTGCCTATGAGATGAGGGTGACTAAAATAACGGGCTGTGATAAGCAGACAGTCTCAAGGAGCTGGGGTGCCTTGCTTTTGTTTTTCTGTGACTGCGAGACAGTCTGTGGGAAAATGGTAAGGCCTGGCGTCTTAGAATGACAAGCCTCCAGAGGGAGTTGAATTAATGTGCAGAGTTCAAGCAGAGAAAGTTGAGAGTCAGTATAGTTTACTCCCTCTTCCGGGGCCCACACCCACTACAAATGTGTTTACATTTGAACATTTGCCAAAACCCCTTTAGTTTAAAAAGGGAGGTTTTGTGGAGATGGAAAAGCTAAGGCTGAAAGGGTTTCCATTAAAAGTCTCCTGTCTTTGTTGCTTATTGAAGCTTTCGTTACAGATGCGGTGAGGACTAAACACTTCTAAGAAATTATCGTTGCTGTAGTTTCCCTTTCAGCTTTGGAGCCGAGGTCCAGAGTAGCTCAGTGACTTCACCCAGAGGGGCCTGATGAGCCCATCAGGACCTCATAGTGCCTTTGAAGACCACTGAATTGAGTATGTGTCTTAGCCTGTTAGGCCGCCATAACAAAATACTATAAGCCGGGTGGCTAACTGGTAGATTTTATTTCTCACGGTTTTGGAGGCTGGGAAGTCCAATAACAAGGTGCTGGCTGATTCAGTTCCTGGTGAGGACTCTCTTCCTGGCTTGCAGACAGCAGCCTTCTCATTGTGTCCTCACAGGGCAGAAAGAGAGACAGAGAACAAACTTTGGTATATAAGGACAGTAACCTCATCATGGGGCCCCGCCCTTATGACCTCATGTAATCCTAGTCACCTCACAAAGGATTCACTTCGGGTTACAATCACATTGGGGGATAGGGCTTCAACATATGAGTTTTGGGGGGCACACATTTAGCCCATAACAGTCTGTGTATGTGGCAGAGTTGATTGTCTACCCAACAGCCATGCTGTCCCCGATTCACTGCTGAATTGCCATGTTCCCATTTTCCCAGGTTCCTTTGTAGCTGTGGTCACATGACACAGTTCTGGCTAATGAGATATGAGAAGTCTCCCAAAGGCTTCTGGGAGTGACTTCCTTCCCAGATAAGGAGAGATGCTTGTGAGGGGAGGCTTTCCCAGTCTGCCTTTCCTCTTGGAGGTGCAGGGGGCTACTGAGGCAGAGCAGGAGGATGAAAAGAGCCCAGGGTCCTGTCACCACTGAGATCTGAAACAGCCTTGGACAGCCCAGTGCCACATTGTGGTGTGAAGTAAAAATGAGCCCCTGTGGTTTCAGTGACTTTTAGTCTGATGTAAGTACATGTGTCCCAGAGCATCATCCCTGATGTGGTCTATAAGAGAGAGCCTTCTTCCTTTTGGAGGCAGAAGGAGGTACAGTCTTAGGAAGACCCGATATCTGACATCTCCCTGGACGTCCCACCTTCAAGGTGTACACATCACACTATATTGTATGTGCTTGTCTTCTAGCTTTGAGCTCTGGACATCAGGGACCACGTCTCACTCCTCTCTAGTTCTTTAGGGCCCAACCCACAGCTCATACATAGGAGGGACGTGGTGGTTGTCTAAGTACATGCATGGACACTCTTGGTTATGGTCTTACTGACAACTGTTGGTTTAATATTCCAACTTTGGTTTTGTTGCCCTCCATAACAAGACTATCTCTTTATTAGTCATAGAAAACCCATGAGGTAACCTGAAGAGAGGTAAGATGGAAAGCGGGCTTTAATTAAAAGTTACCTGGGCTACGTAAATAGCCGCTCTCTGGGGTTTAGTTAGAACCAGACAATCCTCCAAAGACCCAGGCAGAGACATGCCCCATTTTAATTGTGAAAACAGAAGTCACATACCAGTCAGTTTATATTCTTATAATTATGAAGCATTTTAGCCATTTAGAAAAACACATAACCATTTAGGAAAACCTAACCATTTTTTTCTGGCATGAAAGTCTCCCTTTTTATTTGAGTGAGAAATGAAGTTCTCCAGACAAACTCTAACAGTGAAATTGGAAGTTGAGTGGTTGGAGGACAGAAAATGTCCTTCTATAGGAAAAAATCGATTTGACCCATAATATGGCTGACATTTGAAAAATAGCAGATTTGAGATGAAAAATTCTGAAATGATGGCATTACTGGCTCTCATTTTAGCAGTAAGGAAACAGACCCAGAGACGTGATGTTAACATGGGTTTGTGGGCCTTTTATTTGAGGTTCTTTCTACTCTACCACACATTACTAGTAACTTATTAAAACAAAAGTGTGTTGAATCCCATCAGCCAGCAACCACCAGGACCACAGGTGTAGTCATACCGAAGTTCGGTTCATTTAGCTTGCTGCAGTAGGTGGATAGAGACCAGAGAATGTTGGGGGTTTTTTTTAGAAAGGCAGAGTTGGGTTGGTGCTTGTGCTGGGTGATTTGAAGGTGGAGTGAAGGGAAATGGGGCCAAACCTGGTTAGGATGTGGTCAGGAAGCAGGCACAATGCTGTGACTAGGTATCTTATTTAGGTGGCAGGAGATGAATGTGGGGTTATAGAATTGTCACTTAGTAAAGAATTCACAATTACACGTTAGTGAGAAAAGGGGGATGTGTAGTGATTTTTGTAATGGGAGTGTGGGCTCATTCTGAGCATTCTTTATGTTCTCATGGCAATATTGGGGTTAATTGTCAGTAAGTCAGGCTTGTCTTTTCTGTTTGTCAGTAGGACTGATCTTTGCTTTTCCAGTAGTATGTTATTTAATTATATCCTGAATGCTGATGCTTGAGGAAGAATAGGTTTTAATAAAAGAAGGATGCGGTGTAAATGGAGAGTCTAAAGAGGATGTCTGAAGTTACTGTGTCTAAGCAGTCACTGTTTTTTAACATTGTAGTTGCTCAGTGTTACTCAGGTTAAAACATAAAAAGGCAAATGAGTAGTTTTATCCTACCTTGAGAGGCCTTTTTTTTTTTTTTTTAAATAATCACAATGACTTTGTACTTTTCTGGAATTTGGCAGGATATACAAGCAGAACTGTGATGCTGTTATTAAAGTATACTTATAATTTATTTTATCATCTTCAAAGATGCCATCTAGTTATTGATCAAGCGATAATGTTAATGGTGGTGGTAGTGATAGTGCCAAAAACACCTCTCCCTGAATCAGTAGAAAATGTAGAAAAATCAATGTAGAAAATTGAGTATAGGAGTCAATGTGGTATAGTGAAGTGTGGACCAGAGTCAGATTTTGGTTGTAGCCTAGGCTTTGCCACCTTCTCTGTGAACTTAGCCAAGCCACCTGTAAAAATGGCCTGTTTTCTCATCTGTAGTATGAGGAAATTGACAAATGGTCTCTGTATTTCTTCCAAATTTTCATTAAGTCCTTTTTTTTTTTTTTTTTTTTTTTTTTTAAACCCTCACCCAGAGGACATTTTTTCATTCAGATAGAGTGGGAGGGAGAAAGAGGAAGAGAGAAACATCGACGTGAAAGGGACACATCAGTGGCTGCCACCCGCACGACCAACCAGGGCCGGGGACAAACTGCAACCGAGGTACATGCCCTTAGCGGAACCGAACCCAGGTCTCTCTGGACCGCAGGCCGACGCTCTAACCGCTGAGCCAAACTGGCCAGGGCTCATTAAGTCCTTTTGAAGATAGTCTTCTCTTTTGAAAATATTTGTTTGGTTGCTCAGTTGGGCGGCTAGGTCATTATTTTTATAGAATTATTATTCAGCTCTTGAAGACAGGAATGTTTGAGGGCTTTGAAAGCTAGTCCAGCTGGAATTTTTTTTTCTAGTCTGTGTAGTTTCCTTCCTCTCAGGGGTGACTAGGCCTAAATCAACCATCTTCCCAGTCCATCTCCTTTGTCGTTTCCTGAAATGAATGACTGAGGTGTTTCCTCCTTAGAAAATAACATAATAAAAGTGCTAAGGGAGGCCTCTTTATTTAGGAACTTGAAGTTTGAGAATAAAGTCTGATAGCATGTTAGCAAATTTGAATTTTGTGAATATAAAATAGATAATATAAAAAGTTAAATATTATGTGTAAATTTTGAAATAATTTGGAACCGTCTCTCCCCCTGCAAAAAAAAGAAATTGATCAAAAGTTGCATGGTTTCAAAGATGGTGGGGCCAAGTGTTTTCAAGAGAGTGTTTATGGGATAGCCACATGGCAGCTTCACTTTAGCTGGCAACAGAAGGGCCATCTATATTTACTGGGTATCATGCTCTCCATGCTCTCTTGTCACTGGCAGGCATTAAGGTTTCTGCTAATGTGGGCTGGTATTTAATGTGCATGTAAATCTAAACATGTTTTTATAGCCTTCAAAGATGTCAAGCAGGTATGCACCAAGAAGGGTGTCGATGGTGATACCAGTGATAGTGCCAAACACTTCCCACCCCAATCAATAACTTTGTAACAGCAGTGCTAAAACGCGGTGAAGAAGACAAAGCAATAGGTGGGATGCATCATGCTGTCAATGTAGGGGAAAGAGCACAGAGCACACTTCCAAATCCTATACGAGTTAACCTAGAGAAGCACTAGATAGAGCAAAGTGGTTAAGAGTGTTGACTCTGGAGCTAGCAGCGTGATGCCTCTCACTAGTCTTAATGGAGTTACCTAGCTTCTCTGGGCCTCAATTTCCCCATCTGTACAATGGGGTAAATTTTAGTATCTACCTCAAAGCTTGTGTAGCATTAGTAAACATGAAAGCACAGGTTGCTGGGCCCACCTCCAGTGATTCTGAGTCAGTAGCTCTCAGGTTGGTATTTGCATTTAATAAGTTCCTTGGGCCCTGGCCGGTTTGGCTCAGCGGTTAGAGTATTGGCCCACGGACCAGAGAGTCCTGGGTTCGGTTTCCGCTAAGGGCACGTACCTCGGTTGCAGTTTGTCCCCAGCCCCAGTTGGGGTCGTGTGGGTGGCAACCACTCGATGTGTCTCTCTCACGTTGATGTTTCTCTCTCTCTTTCTTCCCCCCTTCTTTCCTGCTCTATCTGAAGATAAATGCAAAAATGTCCTCAGGTGAGGATTAAAAAAAATAATAACTTCCTTGGTTGTGCTGATGCACCTTGTCTTTGGACTGCACTTTGAGTACACACAAAGGCACATGCTAGGAAATACAGGCATACTGTTTTGGAACCTGATATTTTCTCCCATTTGCTACATTGTGAATATTTCCCCTTTCGTTATTTATTTTAATAATATGATTTTTAAGCTGCATTGCATTCCATTATTAGATAGTTAATGGTTTCTTTTTTTTTTTTTCTCACTATCATAGATAAAATATACATACATTTTGTGTACATCTCTGATTATCTCCTTGGAGTAAATTCCTAGAAGTAGAATACCAGATTCAAGGGTGTGTACACATTAAATCCTTTTGCCTCATACTACCAACAAATTCTTCAGAAAGGAAGTAGCAAAAATGTATCTTTTTACAAATAGTCTGTGAGAGGACACTGATTTTCTAGATGTAAGAGAATGAGGAGAAAACAACTTATTAACTTTGTAAAACTCATGTGTATTTGGGATTTGGTCGGAGTAGGCAAAAAGAGTGTCTATGGATTTATAGAGAAGACAAAAGATAAATCAAGAAAAACTAGGGAAGGAGCAGTAGGGACTGCTTTGTGGCTTGATTTGAGTAGGCTTAGGATTCAGACTTGAATTAATTTAATTATGGTATAATATATAGTTGATATAGGTGATGGTATGCAAAGAAGAATAAATGGTGCTTCATTTTTATTTATCAGCTATGGTATATGTGTGATTTGTGAGTGATATCTAGGAACCACCTGGATTTGGAGGTTTGGTTTAAAAAAGTCTAGTCCATGCTCCATCCTCTGTGGACATCTCTAGCCCTGGGCTGAGCAGTTGAGACTCTTCTAAAGGACTTGGAGTGGGATTGGCTGCACCTGGGGCAACTCAGCATCACTAGGAGAAAACCTACTCAGCATAGATGTCATGCAAAGTCTGTGATTTATAGGAACAGGGGTGAGTAGGCGTGGAAGCCAAGGTGAGGTATGTGTGGAATGTAAGAGGAGTGTCCTCCTCAAGTCTGTCTGGCCCTAATGGTGGAGCCCAAGCTCTGCAGCCCCTCACTCCTCAGCCCCTACAGTGGAGACAACAGATAAACTGGATTCATCTGTATTACCAGAATGTTAGAACTAGGAGGGATCTCAAGGGTCATCTGGCCCAGCCTACTCTTTTTACAGATAAGGAAGTAAATAATTAATTATTTTCAATTAAACTTCACCTCATATGTTTTTAAAATCAGATAGTCAACCTTGCAACAGAAATGGCTGGTTTTCCTTTCCTTGTGGAAAAGCTGAGCTTCTGAGAAGTGAAGTGGTTAAATGGTAGGTAGTAAAGCAGAAAGCAGGGGTGACTGGTCCTGTTGTTCAGCCTAGGGACACCGAATTGATTTAAAGTCAAACCTGCACTACCCTGAGTCACAGGAACTTCACTGTGCTTCTCTCTAGACATGCGTGTTCCTGCATGGTCCCCAAACTTCAAAGGAACCTTGCGCATAGGGTAACTCCCTTCTCGTGCCAGTCCCATATTTTCTGGAATTTATAAACAATAGTTTTCTTAATGCAGTTTTAAAAAACGGTTTTCTTCTTTTCTTTTTAGTAAAAAACACCCACATGTGATCAATATTTCTTTTAAAAAACAACAGCTGCTCTGAGCACGAACTGCACCTTCTATCTACCACTGTTGATGCTGTTAGACCACACATTCTTCACTGGTAAAATGAAGGGTCCTTGAACTTCAGATCTCGCCAAGCTGCTTTATGTAGGAGACAGAGAACCTCTGAATCACTGCATGATCATCAAATGTTATTTGGTCAATGTAATTTATCAGTATAAGGTGATTTTAAGGCCAGTGAGTTTAAGGTGATCAATTATTGAAGAAATCTATCTGTTAATTGGACCACATTTCAATTGCTTAGAGGTTTGTGCAGATTAATGGGCTGCATATTAATGAACTGTTAATTACTTCCTGGGAATATTTATGCAAGCCAGTGTACTCATATTTATTTCCTGTCAAACAACAATCTGAGTTATCTTTCTGTGGCAAAAGACTCTTTGCTCATACACAGCAATTCATGTTATGGACCTTTAGGGAGGGTTTTTTTGGGTCATCTTATTTAAGAGGGAGCATAATCAGCTGGTTTAGAAAAATGGGCATTTATTTGGTTGGGCTCCCTGTTCTGATCTGTTATCAAGAGAAGCAGGCACTTGTGTAACTCATTCTGCCCTCCTTCAAGATCAAATGAGGACAGACAGTTGGTGCAAAGCATGAGTTAACCTCTCCTTCCCTTCCCAGGTTTTGGCCCTTTCTGTAAATCTGAACTCTACCCTTCTCTTGACCTGAGTGTCAGCTGGTCAGATTTAGTAGAGCAGTAATGCAGAAGGCACACCAAGATGTTTCTGGGGATAAGTAATGAGTAGAAGTCAGGCCTTCCCTTTGTGACTTTAATGTGAGGGATAACAAAACTTCTGGTTTTAATGGAAGCAGATGGAAGTATCTTAAGAGAAGTATTAATGGTGTCTGGTGGGAATAGGAAGAAGGGAACCCTCAAGAGGAATCGGGAGAGGCTTCATGGAGTGAGTTACTGCATTTGGATGCTCTAATCCTTCAGCGTTTGCCCCCTCATTCAGTACAGTTTTAAAGAGTGCCCACAGTGTGACACAAGCATGGTGCTGAGGATGCAATAGGAGTAAATACACCACTGTGCCCCATGGATCTCAGTGAAATGCACAAGGTGTCTGTGGCCCCGGCTTTCTATCAGTTCTGTGTCAGCTAGTCAGTCACCATGTGTCTAGTGTATGGCTTATGTATGAGGCAGGTGCTAGAGCTGTGTGGAGTGATTTCAGTCAGTCAGAGGTCTCCTCCCTTCTGAAGGGACACCCTTGAAGGAAGACAACATGGATACACATGAAAAATTGACTCATGGTAAGTGTCAAATACGTGGGGGGAGTGAGGGAGATCAAGTCAAATTGTACTCGGTTGTCCAGATGAGCAGGGATGGCTCTTGAGGAGTGGCCATGGGAAGACTCCTGAGAGGTAAGCTTTACACACACTGTAGAAATCGCTCACCTAGTGGAAGGGCCAAGAGCGTGTGGGGCCTCCAAAGGCAAGACAAGAGAAGAGTGCAGGGCCAGGGCCTGTTCCTGAACTGTTGGTACCAACACATTGAGGGGGAGGAGGACGCTTGGGTGGACAGGTTGGGGGAGAACCAGGAGAGGGTTGTCCACGGGGCTGCCTTTCAGCTCGAGGAGACTGACAGTGGCCTCGAATTCTAGGGAGAGGCTGAGGAGAGTGTACTAAGAAGCCAGGAGCCCTGGGACCCCTGGGACCCCTGAGGACAACCCCTGAATGTGGACTGTTAAGCAAGTAGGCGCACACTGCTCAGACAGTGTTCCTTGCACGGAATTTGTTTTCTGTCATGTTTTTGTTAATGATCCATTGGTGGCTTTTTTCCTTGGCTACCTCACAGATCACAGCCCTTGAAGACATGTTATTGGAAAGGGACCGGGCCTGTAGCAGGGTCTGCCTAGGGCCAGCCTGTAGTGTGTGGTTCTTGACTTTGTGCAGGAATGATTTCACAACATGAATCCTAGTGATTTTGAGAGTACATTTATTAAAGCTGGGACAATGAGACATGGAAGGGCTTAGGACAGAAGAAGCAACAGGAGAGAGCCTAGGAGGAGTTGCTTTGGCTCTCTAGAAATGTTATAGGAAAGAAATGAGCCGAGGAGGGGCTGCTTTGGCTCACTGAAAAGTCTAAAGGAGAGAGGGCCTTGGGGACAGGTTCAGGGGCTTAGCCTGGGACGAGCTGCCACTGCCCACTGCTCCCTTGGTTGTAAGTCTCATGGGGTCCCTTAGATTTTAGGAGATGCACACCTGTGGGGGAAGAAGAGGGGAAAGGGAAAGGGTCCTTTGTCTTGAGGGTTTTAAAGGCTGGGAGTTTAGGGGAGGATCTCAATAGAATATTCATCAGCTTTTCCAGTTGTGCCCTTTCAGGGTCGTGTTCTCCACTGATTGGTCAGCACCAGGGCAGGGGGTCATAGTTGTTGCAGCTGGTCTTGGCATCTCTGGCCTGCTTTTGCTGCTTTTCTGGACCTGGAGTTGAAATATAACTGAGGCCTAAATGTTATCTCTAGGGAGGAAAGGTCAGGGGAGGGTCCAGACCACATGACCAGTGATATGCCAGGGGAGGAAAGGCCACACTGGCAAGAGGTGGGGGGGGGGGTGTCCGGCACCAGTTTTGCCCATTGCTAGACACCTGGGGCTTTCCGCCCTGGTGACCTGTATCTGGCTGTAAATTGCTTGGCCAGTTTGTTCAGCTACCTGTCTCAGTTTCCCCATTCAAGTTGCCAAGTAGTTTTCCTAACTTCTTACTATCCTGCCTCAGAGAGACCTTGAGAACCAGCACACAGGACCTTTTATTTGAAAGAACAGCTGCCCAGTAGATAGCAGTTGGTAAGGAGGATATTTGCTAAGGCCATTCCAGGTTGAAATAAATATCTCTAGGACTTGGCCCAACCTTTTTCTTGGGAATAAGCCCAAATGCTTGTGTTTGGTTAAGAAACCATTTTGTGCTTTTGTGATTCAGAGAGGACTAAGCAGGCTGGGACTTGGGGAACCAAGAAACTAGGGGGCTCTGACATGCTCTGTGGTATGGGCTGCCTTCATCCAGCTGTGCTTCGTGTCACCACCCACTGCGGTGATGCCAAACGTCAGAAGTGGGCTGCTGTTGGCCTGGGCTGAGGGGCATTTCTCTCCCCATCACTCACCGCGCACAGAATTAGGGTCTTAGTACTGCAGTCTTCCAGGGAATCCTGGGATCTGCCCTGGAGGCGGAGGGTATCTGAGTGAAAAAACCACCAAAGATCAGCCTGCCAGGGGAGGAGGATGTCAGAGTTGGCTAGAGCCCTGTAGGATTTTATTTACCTCTTTAACCATTTCCACTTCCATGGCAACCCAGCAACTTAGTGACTTTTTATTTTATATTAATTGTATTCTACCTAGAGACTTCTTCCCCCCCACCCCCCGCGTGTTTTTTCTTTTGGTTTTGGTTTTCTTTTCTCTTTTTATTTTGTCTTCACACTTTTCCAAGTTAGCTGAATATACAACTTTCTAGCAAACTCAGGTTAGTCCAGCAACCCAAACTTTCCTTTGTTGACTGTCAGCATCACTTTCTTCCGGTCCAGCACCAGCAGGATCTCAGGCACCCAACCTAGGTATAAGTGCTCTCTGGGACCCTGCCTCTGTTGTTTACTTTCTGGATATCCCTTGTATGCATTTGAGTAAGTTTTTTTTAGATATGAGTGTAAATGCATTGTTAATAGTATAAAAACTCAATTAGAAATGTATAGAAGCAGCAAGCTTTGTGTGTGGTACCAATAATAGAGGGAAAGGCAGACGCATAAACTATTGCAGTGCTTTTTTAGGACATTTTTGTTATCTGTTCTCCACCCATTGCTTATGTGCGCACTCTTTTCCACAGCCTTGAATTGAGCATTATGCAAAACATACCTCTAAAAAGATCTTGCCTACTTTCTGTTTTGGCTTTTTGATAGTATTATTATCCACCAGTGGGTCATTAGTTCAGATTTCAGGAGGGATGGGGGGGTGGTTAAGTAAACTGTGAACATTGATAAGATTTACTTGATGTTGAAGAGTTAAACTCTTTGTGTGGGGGGTGGGGTAGGATGTGAAGCAAAAATCAGAAAAGCATTTCGTGACATGTAGCTCTCCCAATATCTTTACTGATCTGCAAAATTACTAATAATATGCATAACTTTTCACTCCAAACTGGCTTTCTTTCTGTGTTCCTGTATCTGCCTAAAGTGAGAAGACAGCTAATTGTCCTAGGATTTTCTTTCAACTTTAAAACCCAGTCAATCATCAGAACCCAGTTGATTCCATCTCTGAACTAATTCCTTTATAAAAAAAATAAATATATGTTTATTAAAAAAACCCAACCAGGAACAAACCCTGGGACACTGAGAAATCAGTGTTTCTTCTGAAAGCCAGCAACAACCGCCGTGTAGGCACACACCTGAGAAGTCACAGGTGTCTCAGCCCAAACATCAGGTGTCAAATATTTTTCTTCTCTAAAGCTAGTGGTCAAAATTAGCATTCAACAAGTTGCTGGTCTGTATGGGCCCTGATTATTAGCATAGACATCTGTTACAGCCGGACATCTGGCCGCCCTGTGTCCACTACCACAACTCACAGCCATTCCCACAGCCTCCGAAAAGTTACATATCCTCAACACGCCACTTGGTAGTTCCTCTACTGCCTTCTTGCTGGCAAGCCTGGCAGAGTGCTTCTGTTCACATCCATTGGATCTGCCCACTCCATCCCAGAGATGCCCAGGCCACACACAGAATCTGTTGGGAGGAGATGCTGGGCCACTGTAAGCGAGGTCTCACTTTCTTGTTCTCCTTGGCCTTACTCTTCTTCATAAAGTTGGCTGTGGGGTCCCCCTCTTTCTCTTGTTCTCTTAGCATCTGATCCAGATTTTCGTCATCAATATAGTGGGCCAGAGGCTTTTGCATTTCCTTTATTATATCCTCCACATTTTGTTGCTGCTGCCAGTTCTGGACAAGTTCCTTTCCCCACTGGACACACAGCTCATCTCTCTCTGAGTCCTCTGCTTTTCTCCTTTGCTCTAAACATTCCAGTTTTAAATTCCTCTTACGATCAGACTTCTCTCGAAATAATGGCTTCAGCACATTGGAATTTAGCTTCAAATGCCATGGTTTCTTGGTCCCGTTTCTTGAGTTCCTGCTGCTCTTGCTGTATGTCGGTTAACACCAACCCAGTTTAAGCCCCAGAATACATGTGTACAGCCTTCTTTCCCAGAGGCTGAACCCTTCGAGGTGGAGACAGGTCAGAACCAGAAGATGTGGTCCTCTGTTTCCTCCTGGGTGGAGAGAGGTCACAAGCAGATCTCTGGTGTCTAGGCCTGTTCCGTGGAGGCAACAGACGTGAATCAGAGGTGTTCCAACTGCCACTTGGGTAGGAAGAAGGTCCAACGTGTGACTCTGCTATCTTCTAGGTGAAGAATGTGTATGAAATTACCTATGGCTGGGTGAAGAGCCTTTAGAATCATGCTGTTTATTTCCGAAATGGAATTTTGCTTGCTTTTTCCATTGAGGAGAGAGGTTCAAGTCATACTCATATTTGCTCTACTTCGGACTGAGGGATGAGAGGTTCCTGGCCTCTCCCATTGTGGAGAAGTTTTGCTAGAGGTTCTTTCTGGGGCTTTACTGCTTTTGGTTCTGGGCAGTGAATGAGGAACATTAGGAGCCAAATCAGGGGAGTCATGATGGGCCCTTCTGAGCTGCGATGTGTCCAAGGAAGAGTCCTTCTAGGTTGAGATGAGTCTGGAGTTGTTATGGACCATTCTATGGGGAGAGGTATCTGAGGAACTGTGATGGGCCCTCCTAGGAGGAGATGGATCTGGTGTGTCATGAAGGGCCCTCCTAGGCGGAGAAGGACTTGGGGTGTCATGATGGACCCTCCTAGGTGGAGAAGGATTTGGGGTATCATGGCGGACTCTCCTTGGAGGAGACAAATGGGGGACTTATGACAGAAATGTCTGTGTGAAGGTAGATGGTCATTGTGGCCTCCCAGAAGCTTCCATTTGGCACTAGAATGAAAATTTTCTATGTGCTTTACATTTTCTGGTTGCTCATCCACAAATTCAGCCAGTACAGGCTAATCTCCATCATCTTCCTCTTCCTGCTTTCCTGGTTTAGTGGTAGAGATAGATGTCCAATTCACATCATCATCCCCAGTCCACATTCCCTTGCCTCTGGCACAGCCAGGCCTTTATGATGCTTGAGAAAGGAGTCCAAGCCCTGTGTATGCCGGCCTCTGCCTCCCTACAAGTAACGCTCCAGATGCTCAGCCTTGGAGAACAGCAAAGTTCAAGAGTTAAACTCTTTATATTGAACTAACTTAGGAGACATTACGTTTTTGTAGAAACCTCATTTATGTAATTGCTGTGTGTTCACAATAGTTATTTACACCATTACTAAGAAATGAGAGCCAGTGGAGTGGCCACTTAGCTGTGCAGATGAGACCAATGCACAGAGATTGGGACATTATCAGGATTTTCAAGGCTTGGAGGGCTCAGGCTGCAAGCTTCTCTCTGTGTTTTGGCCTTGCCTATCAGGGATTTCCTTTCCTCCCCCTCCACTTTTTCCCTCCCTGTTCCTCTCTGTCACCCATCGAAGTCCAAATTGGAAAAATGAGCCGAGACCAAGATTGGATTTATTCTTATTAAACTTGATCTCAACTAGCATACTGGTAGTGTATGGCCAGCCATTTTCACTTTGATAGGACATTGATTAATGGAGAGTTATTAATGAATTGATTTGTTGGGACTAGTTTATTGAGCATCTGCCACATAGGCAGGTACTGTGTATGGTAAATGTTTTCCATAAGTTTTCTTTAATGCTTATTACAAGTCTGCAAATGCACGTATGTGGGCTCTGATTTACAGTTGAGGAAATCAAGACTCAGGTATAGTAATTTGTACAAAATCATATATCTGGTAAGTATAACCGGGATTCATATCCAAGATAGGTAGTCTTCAAATCTGGTGCACTTTTCCATTATACTGTAGTGCTTCTCTTGGACTGCACACGGTTTAAGGTGGAAGAAATAACAAAATTGTAGTAATCTAGCAGGAACCAAATGATCTCTGGATAGAAGCACAGAAGTCAATAAAATGTACTGATTGGTGAATATTCAGAGTGAACACACCTGTGTAACCAGAACTTGTATCAGGAAACAGTATTACCAGTCCCCCAGAAGCCCCCTTTATCCCATTCCACTCTCTACCCACTCCCAAGATAACCATTATTGTGCTACCTAACACCAAAGGTTGGTTTTGCCTGTTTTTGAACATTATATACATGGATTCATCCAGTATGGACTCTTTTGTGTCTAGCTTCTTTTGCGCAATGTTTTATTTGTGAAATTCAGTCATGTTGTTTGTAGCTGTTGTCCGTTATTCTCATTGCTGTCTAGTATTCCAATATATCCTACTGATAATGGACATTTTGATTGCTTCCAGTTTGGGGCTGTTAGCACCGGCACTGCTATGAACATTCTTTTTTTTTTTTTTTTTTTATTAATTTATTTTTGTTACAGATGTTTCTCCTTTTTTCCCCATTGACACCCTCCTACCCATCCCTCTACCCCTTCCCCAGCTTTGTTGTCCATGTCCATCAGTTATGCTGCTATGAACATTCTTATATTAATATTTGTGTTTTAAAGAAAATGTCCTGCCTCACTTTCATCCTCACTTTAACATGGCCTTCAACGAAGATGTTTTCTGTTTGGGATTATAAAGCTATGATGTTAGAAAGCTTCTACAATCTTTTGGAGAGATGGAGAAAATCATCCTGTTAAAGTGAAACCTGGTTCTTCTCCCTCATTATTTCAGTCCAGAGAGTGGAATGCTTAAAGAGCATCCATTTGGAATCAGACTCAAGTTCAAATCCTGGTTTTGTTGTTATTTATTGCCAATAACAGCACTAACACAGGCGACAGTCACTGAAGGTGTACTATTTCTGACACTGCATTTGGTATGCATTCCTCATTTGCTCTTCATAACAACCCTATGAGATCACCTGCCATTCTTTTTTTTGAAACTGGTGAGGAAACGTGCCCAGAGGCACATGTACAGTGAGTTAGGAAGCTGGAATTTAGACTTTGTCAGTGTGACTTGAAGCCCATGTTCTTGAAGCTGTCTGAGTCTCCTTCGTAGATTATTGTGAACAATAACCCCTACCTCATAGGGCTGGTGTGAGGATGAAATAATGGGGAGAAGCTTGTATACAACATCAGGTGCAGACACACAATGACTCCAAAATGGATTCCTTTCATGGCGTATCTCTAATGCTTTCCGTCTGTACTTTTACTCAGTGCTGGGGGTCCATGGTGAGGCGGCACTGCTCTCCTGGCTGTCATGGAAAGGGACACCTAGTTATTTGTGGAGCCGTCGCCACCTACTGGTCTCACCTCACCCAGGCCAGCTTATCTTTGTTATTGCATGTGTTCTGTCTTCCTGAGGTTTCTTGCCTCTTTTCCCACTTTCTAAATATAAAATATGTGCCTTTTCTGTAAAAACACATTGGGGTTGGGGGGTGGCAATGAAAAAAACTGATGAGAAAACACGTTTGATGTTTTCTAGAGCTTCACTGTTTGACATTTAGCGGTCTATTTACAGCCAGTTTGCTGAGAGTTTGGAGCTCCAGCAGTAGTGGGGCTGGCAGATGGGAACAAGTCACGTTCCTGCGCTGGTGTAGATTACTCTGGTTGGACGGCGCTTGTAAGCCTTAGTTGAGGTCTGTGATCCTAAAGGGCCTATGGGCACTTGTCCAGTGTGTATGGGTACCAGATGGTGTCACTGTTTCCTGGTCCCAGGACTGAATTTTAGGTTTACCTTGGGGTCAGGCAAGTCAGGAGTTTGTCAGCAAAAGAATTTGCTTTTTGGGAGACATTCCCATTTTAATTCACTCTGCTCTCTTTTCTCCTGACTGCCACCCTGCCTACTGGGAACTGTGGGTGCTGAGCAAATAAATGTCTGGGGATCCAGGGAGAGCCTTTCCCAAACATTCAGGCTGACCCAGGCCTAGAGTTTGTTAGCCTGCAATCAAAAGTGACTTGGATCTTGCCCTGGCCGGTTTGGCTCAGTGGTTAGAGCGTCAGCCCGCGGAGTCCTGGGTTCGGTTCCCACTAAGGGCACCTACCTCTGCTGCAGTTTGTCCCCGGCCCCAGTTGGGGTTGTGTGGGTGGCGACCACTCCATGTGTCTCTCTCGCATTGATGTTTCTCTCTCTCTTCCTCCCTCTGTCCCTCCCACTCTGTCTGAAGATAAATACAAAAATGTCCTCGGGTGAGGATTAAAAAAAAAAAAAAGTAACTTGGATCTTGGATCTGATCTCTTAGATATTGTCAAGGGATTGCTAGAATGTATTAGAGACAGCCTGGGAAACAAATTGTCTTAAAGAATCTCTTGGAATGACTTTTAACTTTCCAGTATTAGCAATACAAAAGTTTAATTGTTGAGCTTCGATTGGTTATAGAACACCTGAAAAATGTATACATTGCTATGCTTCAGGTATTGTTTGAAAAAGGATTCAACTATTAGTGCTTCGAAGTACAATTAGATTTTTTTAATTCAATTTATTGGGGTAACACTGGTCAGTTGGGATCATATAGGTTTCAAGTATACATTTCTTTGATACATGATCTATATATTGTATTGTGTGCCCACCACCCAAAGTCAAATCACTGAACATGACATTTAACATAACCTCTAAGTTCTGATTTTTAAATCTCACAGGATGAGGTTTTAAATTTTACCTTTTTGATGTAAAAATATGCAAGTGAACAACTGAAGCCAAACTAGTGTGATGGAAAACCCAGATGCAATAAATGTTTATTTTATTAGCCCAGTTGTGAAATTTTTCTGTGGCAATGTTTAACCTCTGAAAAGCAATTCACACAGAATACCCAGGATATGCATAGAGCTGGGCCCAAAATGCACCTCTGGAAGGGAAAAAAGAAAGGGAAAAGCAAGAACCCAGATCCATCTGTAAGGATGGAATTTCCTTATCTTGTGGGAGAGTGGAGTTTAGCAATGACATCATTTGTTGATTCACAGAACTTAATGGCAGAATTCCATCAGGTGGCATTTTCAGTGCATATTTATAGTATCTGTCTAAAATGAAATTCTGTGTTATTATTCAGCTGCTTAAAATCTTTGAGTGAGTCCCCTCCACCTCAACAGGCCCTCACCATCAGGCTTGTCTGTTTTCTTGCTACATACAGCCTTATAATCTAGCTGGAGACATTCAGAACTCCATGTAGCACTTTGAAGGCGTGATAGACCTTTTTACACTGTCCAGAAGGTTCTCTTTTTTTTCCCCCATTGATTTCTTGTTTTTTAGAGAGAGTGGAAGGGAGGGAGAGAGGAGAGAGAGAAACATTGATGTAAGAGAGACACATTGATTGGTTTCCTCCTGCACGCATCCCAGCCGGGGCCAGAGATCAAACCTACAATCCAGATACGTGCCCTTGACTGGAAATCGAACCCACGACCCCTTGCTGCTCGGGCCAACGCTCTAACCATTGTACCACACTGACCAGAGCTCCAGACGGGTCTTAATGTGTATATCACAAATGGGTCTTAGGACCATTGAAGCTTACCAGTGAGAAGGCCTGTGGGTCATTTAGTTGAACTCTTAACGTTTTTGAAGAAACCAAGACCTAGAAAATTGGAGTTTTGTGTACATGTTTTCTTAGACTATTAAATAAAATATGGGATGACATTGGTCACAGAGTTTGGCTAATAGTAGCTTCCACTGGTTTAGTTCTTACAGATGTGCCAGGGGTTTAATATACAGAATACTCACATCATGTTTCAGCCAGTTCTTGCAACCACACTCATTTTTACATATGGGAGAACTGGGGGTCAGGGAAGTTGTTACACTTTGCCTGAGATCTCAAGCCAGTTTTCTTTCTCTTACACTGAGTTGACACTGGTTTTTCTTCATTAACTTGATACTTTAAAAATAAATTACTTTATGAATCATTTACTTGACCAGAGGAGTGAATATGATAAGAATGTCTTCATGTTTATTTCTGGAAGAATGTTTCTTGTAGTAATAATAATAACCACTTACAAAGTGCTTTTATTTCCAGACACTTCTGTCTCAGCTTTCCTATCAGGCTTCTGTATTACTTCATGCTCAGTGAGGAAACTGCTTGTCCTCCCAACTCCACATTCCTGCTGCTCTGGACTTGACAGGGCATGGGCTCCCTCTACTGGTAGTTAACTGTGACTCTGTTACTTCATTTAAGTAATTAATATTTATTGACCCAGTCCAAGGGAACTGAGGAATGTGAATATAAACCAGACACAGTCTTTGTAGTGAAGAGATGATAGGATTTATATATGTATTGCTGTAATATACAAGGTGGAGATCAGTGAATACTAGGCAAAGGGAACAAAAATTCCACAGATGTTTAGAGGTCAGAGTGTTTTACTGCATCTGGGAAATTAGGAAGGGCTTCGTGGAAGATTTGACATTTATCTGGATCTGAAGGGGTGAGTGAGATTTGGCTATGGATAGGTAGGAAGAGGATCAGCACCCCTGCTGGAGGGAGCCTTGCTGCAGAGATGCTGGTGAGGAAGGCAGAGCTGCGTGCCAACACAGGGAGCAATAAGCACTGCTTTCCATTCCATCAGGATAGGGTCTGTGCGAGGGAAGAGCTCCCTTAGGATCAGAGTGGCACTTTCCAGCCTTGGTGGCAGTGAGGAACATGGTTGATAAAGGGAAGAAAGTTGAACAGGGTCATTTAGGTGATTATTGCCACATACTGGCCATGGCTCCACGGGGAAAGTCACTGAGAAGTGGCCGGAACCAGCTCCTAGATCCTTCCCAGCCACCCCCACTCCTGTGGGCACACAGTGTAACAGAGGTTGCTCCCGGTCAGTTCAGCGTCTCCTTACTAAGTAACCTTTCCTGGATCCCAGTGTGGTCTACTGCATGAGGGGTACAAGGACTCCAGCCTGGTCCACAGGCAGTCTTAAAAGTCTACGCACTTGACTCAGACCCAGGGGCTTCCATGCCCCCTTCCCCAACTCCCTTTGTGAAGCAGGGCAAACCAGTGAGAAAGAAGGAAAATGTTTGCACTTTCCTTTACAGCAGAACTCCTCCAGCCCCCACCCACCAGTAAGAGACAGGCTGAGGCCCATCTTACTACACTGGTCCTGTAGGAGAAGAAGGACTTACTAGACATGAAATCTAAATAGAAATCAGAAGAAATAACCCAACCTAGAACTTGTTTCCTAGACTCAGAACTGAAGCCTTTTTAAAATATATATTTTTTTATTGATTTTTAGAGAAAGAGAGGAAGTGAGAGGGAGAGAGAGAAAAAAAGAAAAACATCCATAGGCTGCCTCCTGCACCACCCCGTACTGGGGATCGAGTCTGAAACCTGGGCATGTTCCCTGACCTGGAATTGAACCAGCGACCTTTTGGTGTATGGGACAATGCCCAACCAACTGAGCCACACTGGCCAGGGCAAAAGCCTTTTCATTCTACACACTGAAAGCTCAACCCACCTCTTTACTCCAAGGCCTAAGACATACCTGTACCCTGGCGCTGGCCTTCAGGAAAGACTGGGAGTGGGATCTTGTGTTGCCTCTGCTTGTGGGAATAGGGAATGGAGAGGCAGAGGAGGGGCACGGGCAAAGTGAGGGACCATGGAGGTCAGATCAGTAAGACAAAGGAAAGAGTCGCCCAGGGTTTGTTTGAGTATTAACTGCCTTTGCCTTCTCTCTGTCACCACTTGAGGTATCTAGCACACATCTCAACCTCAGTTTGTCCCACGTGGAACTCCTGATCTCATCTTCTGTCTGCTGTGCTCACAGCCTGCCCACCTAGACAGTGATAATCTAGTTGCTCAGGCCAGAAAACTAGTCATCCCTGATTTCACACCTCATCTCCAGTCCTGCAGGAAATCCCAGAGGCTTTACCTTCAAAATGCATTGTGACCTGTCTGTCCTCTAACCTGCCCCGCAGCCATTGTGGTCTAAACCATCTCTTACCTGCATTACTCTAATAGCTGTCTCTCTGATTCCTTCCTTGCCTTCTTCGTCTGTTCTAAACTCAGTAGCTAGAGTGACCTTTTAAAAACATGAGTCAGATCATGTCACTTTTCTTCTCAAAACCCTGAATGGCTGGCTCTCCATTGTCCCTCAGGGTGAAAGCCAGAGTCCTTACAAACTGGCTTCTTTGCTATTCCTCATACCTATCAGGCGTGCTGCCATATGGCCTTTGCACGGGCTGTTCCCTCTGTCTGGAATGCTCTTTTCCCACATGTCCACAGCGCTTCCCTTCCCCCACTGTAGTACTGACCATAGGAGGCAGTGATCTGCTTTGATTTGGTGTCATGGAGATTATCACATGGTTTAGGGCAGAGAAACAGATCCTCTTATGGAAGCATATAAGCCTTCTCGTTTAAAGATTAACTAGAATGAAACTGCTGTTAGCTTTTAAAGACAGTGGGGACTGCACAGAGGGGTGTATGGTGCATTTCATTTTCAACTGAGGACTACATTTTTCTGAGGGCCAGCATATCAGAGACGGGTTGGCTGGGATGCGATCGCTGACTCAGCATGTGCGAGGTTCGTACTCCTCCATTTGGGGAAGGTTGAAGGCATTCTTATTGAAAAGATGAATGCAGCCCTGGCTGTTTTGGCGCCAGGCCCACGGACCAAAGAGTCCAGGGTTCGATTCTGGCCCAGGGCACATACCTCGGTTGCAGTTGGTCCCCGGCCCTGGTTGGGGTTGTGCGGGAGGCCACCAGTCGATGTGGCTCTATCACATCGACATTTCTCTCTGTTTCTCTCCCTCCTTTCCACTCTATCTAAAGATAAATGGAAAAAATATCCTCAGGTGAGGATTAAAAAAAAAAAAGATCAGTGCAGATAGCGTTTAAGGAATGTCTGGTGTAATTTTTTTTATATGTGTATTATCATTTGGTGATTTTGAGCCTTGATTATGTAATTGTACCAAAAATCTATAAACAATGACATGCCTACAGTTTTTCTATTTTCATTGATTATTCTTTGGATGTTTATCCTCTTTATTGTCACAATATTTTTCTACAAAAGTAATAGCTTCATAATTTGGTAGACAGAACATAGAGTTTGAGATCAGAGGACATTCATTTTTATTCTCTTTCATTATACTACTGGTAATATTAGCATGGACAAATTACTTAGTTTTTGTTTCTCCATTTTGTTGTCTGTAAAATGAAGGTTCTAATTCTGCCCTTAGGGTTCCTGTTAGGTTCAGATATGGTCACACACCCATAAGGTCATTGCTGGCTGACACTTGGAACAGCATTTCATACTGGATGTGTCTTGGGACAGTTCAAGGATTCAGGAGAACATCGCTGATGACTTTGAAACCAAAACTCCTGCTTGTAGCTAATGGCAACTAGACCTGGTTGTTTTTTTGTTTTGTTTTGTACACATCTTTGTTCTTTTCCAGTGCCCCCCTCACCATGCAGAGTCCATGGAAACACATGGAAGTCCATGTGTTCCTCCTCCTGTCCCCCTGCCTCATGTGTAAACACACACACACACAGTTTCCTCAGATGTTTGATTTCACGGGCTGAAAGAAAGATGGAGCCCTTCTTCTGTCTAGGAGCATGTTCGTGAAGGACCTCTCCACTTTTTCTGTTTAGTACAGATCTGATTTAGTTCAGCATTTATTCAGCTTCTACCATGTACCAGGCACTTTGCTGGACCTGGGGATGCAAAACTGGGGAAGAAGTGGTTCTGGCTCTTGCAACGAATAGACAGAAACCTGTGGTTACCCTTAGTTAGATCGCCTTTTACGATGGAAGTACAAAAGTTCCTCCCAGATCTGGCCCCCAATGAGTATTTATTTTCTTCTCTCTCATTAAGTATAACATATATTCACAGAGCACCCCAACATGTGGGGTTGAGTTGGTCTTTAGATGTGGTGGTAGAAATGTCCTGTGTGACCTGAAATTCAAGGTGTGACCAGGGACCAGGGCCAGGTTAGGGGATTATTTGCTTGAGTCATAGGCAGCACAGAACACTATGGACATTCTTCCTTCTCCTTTACACCCCCTCCCCCCCCCCAGTTATTTTCACAGAGCCTCAGGAAAAAAAATATTTAAATATGATTTTATTGATTTTTTGAGAGAGAGAGATGTGAGAGCGATACATCAGTTGGCTGCCTCCTGCACACCCCCACTGAGGATCGAGCCCACAACCCAGGCGTGTGCCCTGACTGGGAATCAAACCAGGACCTCTCAATCAAT
Source organism: Tadarida brasiliensis (assembly GCA_030848825.1). Lineage (NCBI taxonomy): Eukaryota > Metazoa > Chordata > Mammalia > Chiroptera > Molossidae > Tadarida > Tadarida brasiliensis. Next base: position 109,255,792 of record CM061257.1, on the reverse strand, counting down.
CCATGGGATGATGCTCAATCCACAGAGCCACACCGGCTGGGCTAGCTGGAGAACATTTTTGAATGCAGCAGTAGAGCGGCCTGAGAAGGACGACATGTTCAGCATGCGCACTGTGCACAGCTGTGCTGGCCTCTGCATTTGTGCCATTTGTCTTCTCAGAAAAGACCACAAGTGAGTCTCGTCTTTTTGTTTCAGACAGCCCACTTGAGGATCCTGACGTTAAGGACCCATATTTCATTCCAAGAAACATCATGGCTGAGCCAGACTATATAGAAGATGACAATCCTGAACTAATCAGGCCTCAGAAACTCGTCAATCCCGTCAAAACATCCCGCAACCATCAAGATCTTCACAGAGAACTTCTTATGAATCAGAAAAGGTAAGATGCTTTCTTGAGCAGAGTTGCTCTCAGGGGGGCTTTAAGGTAAATAGATTTAATTTTAATTATGTGTACAAAGGCTTCAAAGAATTTTTTGTTTCTTAACCATACTTGAGGCTTCCTTATGCCTTTGGATCCTCGAGCCAGGACGTTCCTCCTTAAAGTGAAGGAGCAGCAGGCGCAGCTGCCGCCACCAGCGTTGCTCAGCAGTCTGCAGCGCCGTGTGTCCCCTTCTCAAACTGATGCCGATTTTAACATGTGGATGGAAGGGTCTGGACTGAGGATAAAAGAGGGTAGTGTCCTAAGTCAAAGAGAAATTTTGTACTTTCCCCTTATATATGTGAATGTGTGAGTCAGATGTGAATATTGCCTGCTTTAGCATTTGTGAGTAGCAGGTTGAAGTCTCTAGAACCATATCAGTTATTAACAGTAGATAAGAACACTATTTCTTGCTCTGGCCTGTGTGGCTCAGTTGGTTGGGGTGTCGTCCCCTACATCAAAAGGTGGCAGCTTCGATTCCCGGGCAGGGCACATATCCAGGTATCTCGGGTTTGATTTCCAGCTGTATAGCTCCCGATCAATGTTTCCCTCTCTCTCTCCCCCTCTCCCTAGCTCTCTCTCTCAAATCAATTTTTTTTTTAAAGAACACTCATTCTTTTTTTTCTTTGTTTTTAAGTAACATTTTAATTAGCACTGTCATCATTTGTATTACTATTAATTGTTGTGAAAAAGAGTAAAACATTTATCTTCTATTTTCTTTGTAAACCATTTGTTAGTTCCCCCAATGTCATAAGTCATTTTGGATGTTGGGTTGGAATACTCTGCTTTTTAAGTGATGCTGGTCAGGGCCAAGAGACTGGGAGAACAGAGGGTACAAAGGTATTTTATTCATTAGGATACAAAGTTACCTTCTTTAAGATATGTTAAGCTTCTTTTAGGACTGTTTTCAGATCTTCAGAATAAAACGATTGATCTTTTAAAGGTAATGAGGGGGCTTTTTTTTTTTTTTTTCTGTATAATACTCAGTTTCTTTTTTTTTCTTTTTCTTATTTATTTTTTTAGTGTTGAAGGTATTACAGATGTCTCCCTTTTTTCCCCCCGTTGACCCCCTCCTTCCCGCTCCCAACCCCCTCCTGCCTTACGAGGGGTATTTTTATAGCAGTCATTTCAACTGGACCTCTGGCAGAACTCCTGTTCCAGGAACTCTTTGTAAACACATCCTCCCTCTAGATCAGTGGTAAGAAATGTCTGCCCCGTGGGCCATATTAGGCCCGAGAAGTCAATACCAGCTAACATCACAGTCTTCACCAAATTAGCCTGACCAAATATAGCAGACTAATTTTTAAGTTGATGATTTTGTATGGCCCTTGAATGGTGTTATAAATATCCAAATGGCCTTTGGCAGAAAGAAGGTTCCCCACCCCTGCTTTAGATTGTGGGAATATGACTTACTCCCTTTTGGCCCCAGTGCTCACCAGCATGTTGCTGGGTTAATGTTTAGAAATTGAATGCTCAAGTTTGATCCTTTCATAGTGTTTAGTTTCTACTGGTGTTTGTCACATAAAAGGAAAAAAATAGATTCATTATCATCATGCCCAAAGTAAAATAGGACTATAATTTCCTAAATAGGCCACAGAATTTAGAGACAATCCTGCCTGGGTAAGTCTGCATTTTGGGGGAAAGATCGAAAGTTTAAAATACTCCAAGCAGCGAACTGACTGAAGAATCTCAGAGGGAAGGAGGAAGAAGGGGCAGGAAGACATTAACCAAAGAACTTATATGCATATATGCACTACCCATGGACACAGACAATAGTGCAGTGAGGGCCTGGGGTGGGGGTGGGAGCAGGGTGGAGGGGATCAATGGGGGAAAAAAGAGGTGACATCTGTAATACTCTCAACAATAAAGATAATTTTAAAAAGAGTAGCTAAATGGTTTTCTAAATTAAATTATCTTTTATCTTTAGATAATTTCTAATTATCTTTACCTCTTGGACCTCAGTTCCCATATCTGTAAAATGGAGTAGGGGACTTGCATGGAGTAGGCAAAGGTAAAACCAAAATTGGCAGAACAGCTGTTTTCTGAATTATAGGATACAAATTATTCTGCAAAAAATTTATTCAATAGCCTAGGTCATATCTCTGTAAAATATATAGGATTGTACAATGGGATCTGTTGCCAAGTTTTTTAGAATAGGCACTTTCTGTGAGAATGGAACACCGTCTGTCTGACTTTCTCTGGGCTATGCTTTCTTTTCTTTCTTTGCATGGGTGACTCTTTAGCCAGTCCCAGCTCAACTAATTTAGGAGAATGCTGGTGTTTCCTCAAGTACCATGGGGTAGAGAGGATGTGGGCTTTGCAGTCAGAGAGAAGTGACTTCATGATCTTGGACAAGGTTCCCTTTCTTGAGATCTGTTTCTTCATATATAAAATAGGAGGAAAAAATATCTTACAAAAATGAAAGTAAATAATAGCATGTATAAATACCTATTAAAATGCATGGCATGTAGTAAGTGCTCAATTAGTCCCAGCCATCTTTCACTTTCTTTGTAGTGTCATCTGGAAATTCCCATTGCTTTTTCCCTTCTTCTTTGAAAAGGTCTGGTCTGGCTATAGAAGTACATTTTGAAAAAGAAAGAAAAAGGCAGATTTCAAAATCAAATGAATGTATCTTATGTCTTCAGGTTTTTCAAGGTACAATCTTAGTTTGGTAGGGTCCTCTTATTAGCAATACAGCTGGTTTTTAGAGTGAAAACTCCTCAAGCAGTTTCTTCTTTTATTCATCTTTTATCACATATACATTTTGGAGACTGTGGGGGTTTTATTTCTAAATTTTAATGCCGGAAAATAGAAAGTATCACATCACTATATATATGTTTGGTTAAAGGGTAATCATACTTGACTACTGGTTTGTACCATAATGAAAGTCTCTTTACTTTCTATAATTTGTAAAGGGCCTTCCCATATATTATCTTGTCCAATCCAGTGATCTTTCCAGTGATCCAGTGTGTGTTATCTTAGGGTTACCCTAATTTGACATGTTAATAAGAAAAAACTCAAAGTAACATGCTAAGGGATCCTCTCAAGATTTCACAGTAGTTTTTTAGAATAAAAAGGGTAGAAATAAACATAGAATTAAAGAGTTTAAATTAAAGGCAGAGATTAAACAAATATAGTAATAATAAAAATTAGAAAAGGGATAGGGAAGTGAGAGGAAGACAGAAATTAGATCAACACAAAACAAGCTTTCCATGGAGCCCTGGACCTTTGCCCTCTATGGCCAAAAATTTGGCTCAAAGCCCTGTAGCAGTTAGTTCAAAGAGTTTTTCGAGTTACTTTTTAGAGATCATATGGTAAAAGCAAAGTCACTACTTAGGAGAACAAATATTGTACTCATAGGTCTTCTAACTCTAAAATCTAAGCTCTTTTAAGTACATAATTCTGCTCTTCTCTTTGCAGTCTTTTGGACCAGCTAAGTTTCGGGTTAAAAGTCTTTACATTTCAAGCTGCTCTCAGTTTGCCACAAGGTCTGATTAAGAGCATTTTCAGGTTCTCCGGTTCTTTAGGTGTTCCCTGTAACATAAGCAGGGCAGGTTCTAAGAGGCAGGTTTAAAAAAAAATTTTTTTTTTTCATTGATTTCCGAGAGAGGAATGGAGAGGGAGAGAGAGAGAGGTAGAAACATCGATGATGAGGATGCCATCAGTTGGCTGCCTCCTGCACACCCCATAATGGGGATTGAGCCCACAACCCGGGCATGTGCCCTGATCGGGAATCGAACCAGGGACCTCCTGTTGCATAGGTTGATGCTCAACCCCTGAACCACACCAGCCTGGCAAGAGGCAAGTTTTTGGGTTTTTTTGTTTGTTTAAAGTTGAAAGATTAGTGTTTAAGAGGTCTTAAAAGTATTCCTCATATAATTTAGGTTCTGTCGTCTCTACAAGAATAGTTTTGGGGAGCAAATATAGAATACCCAACTATTCAAACACAACCCTAAAATTTGTTCTTTGGCTTGTACATTTCAGTCAATGGTTTTTATTCTCTCTGTGTGTGTTTTTTTTAAATGTTTTAATTAATTGTTTATTTAGAGAGAGAGCTGGAAACATTGATGTGAGAGAGAACCATCAATCAGCTGCCTCTGCACGCCCCCTACTGGGGATGGAGCCTGCAACCCAGGCATGTGCCCTGACCCGGTATCAAACTGGGACTCTCAGTCCATGGGGTGACGCTCAATCCACTAAGCCACACCGGCTGGGCTGTTCTTTGTGTTTTTAGTTGATATTCATACCTTCATTTGGCATGCTTTGCCAGACAAGCTTTTCCTAAATAAATACTGCTGTAACATGGAAAAATATAGGAAATTGAGATAAAAATATTTGCATTTGAATACACGCAGGTAGAAATGGTTCAGTTATAAATGTAGGCAAGGCAGGCCAGACCAGAAAATTCCAAGATTAAAGATCAAGGATTTGAAATCCAAATGCACCCTCCCCCTCCACCCTAAGAAAAAAATCAGGCCAGGAATGTTTGGCTGGGTGGGCAGGGGAGCATGTTCTGTTAGGGTCTGTCCAGCCCTCACCTCTAGCTCAGGACTCCAAGCTGAGGAGGCAATTTCACTTTTATGGAGTGGATGTGGACCCTTTTGTCAGCCCCAGGGTGTATTCAGTGCTTTATGTGAATTATAAAATGTGCCTTTAAGAGTTGTCTGTATATGTCATCACTGGTGGTGGAAATATAAAGTGCTGTGGCCTTTTTGGAGGGCAGTTTGGCAATATACATCGAAATATAAAATGTACAGACACTTAGCCAGCAATTCTACTTCTATGAATATAGCCAACAGCAATACTTACATAAGAGTGCAAATATGAATGTGTAAGGAAGGTCATTGCCTCACTACTTTTAATAGGGAACAATTGGAAGCAACCTAAATGCCTATCAATATGGGAGTAGCAGATTTATGGCACGTCCGTACTGTGATGTCTTGTGCACATGTTAAGAAGAATGAGAAAGTTTTGTTTGTAAAGGGGTAGAAAGTATGGAGGAGCCTAGACTACACTGCTGTCTCTGGGTCCATGGGGGCAGGGCCTCTCCCTTGTTCAGTTTTCTGGGCCACCATTCACACAGAATAAATACAACGTTAAGTGGTGCTCCCAAGATCTGTGTAACAAGGAGAGTTCAGGTGTGCTTTCACTTTTTTTTCTTTTCTTTTTTTAAATCCTCACCTGAGGATATTTTTCCATTTTTGTTCAGATAGAGTAGGAGGGAGAGAGAGGGAGAGAAAGGGAGAGAGAGAGAAACATTGACATGAGAGCGACACATCAACTGGTTGCCTCCCGCACGACCCCAATCAGGGCCAGGGACGAACCACACCGAGGTATGTGTCCTTGACTGGAATCGAACCTGAGACTCATTGGTCCGAGGGCCGACGCTCTAACCGCTGAGCCAAACCAGCCAGGGCTGTGCTTTCACTTTTTATTTTACATATATGTATATGTCTCCTAACCTATTTTTGTGCAAGGAGCACTTATTAATTTTAAAAATTGGCTTGGCCCACTATAATAGTCACAGCAAGCAGGCTCAGAATGAACTGTTGGTCTTGAGTGGTACAAAGACCTCAGGACTTTAGCACCTGTCAGTCGTAAAGGGATTAAAAGTACTTGTTAATTGTATACGCCAGAATTGATTAAAGAGAATCCACTGTTGTCATGCACAGAATGATATTGTAGTTTTTACAAAATTTGGAGAAGCTCATTTCTCTTTTCCGTGTGACCCAGTTTTAGACTCAGAGATTCACACAGGCAGTGTTTGCTTGACTTTTTCCTTTCAGCACAGATTAAGTGATCGGCTGTGATAAAATATTAACTAAATTTGTATGACTTCTCGACTGTTCCAAGTGTAGAACATTTATCATATGAGCACCATTTCCTGAGCTTTCTGTTACTAAATATTTTATCTTAACTGCCTCCATTGTGTAAAATCTTTGAATAGAAAATGAATACTGTATATTAATTAAACCCATTCATATGTTGGGATAGAATATCAGCTTAGTGTGTCATACATCAAAGTTTGTTCAATTGCTTTTGCATAATCCAGAAGAATTTAATAACAGTTGAGGTCAATTTTGCCTGTGAAATGCAGTGAAAGAAAATGTTTGAAATTTAAATTATGCAGATAGCTAAATCCTTAATCCTAAAATTTAAATCCCTGAAGTTTGTCTGTAGTGTCATAGAGGTTTTTTAATATTCATGAAACTGAGTGGGTCTTTACTCAGATTATTTACAAAGTTTCCTGTTTGTTCAATGACACTTAGGTTTATTGAAAATAACCATGAGCAACGTTTACTGTGTTAATTAAAGATTTTATTTTCAGAATAGTCCGTCTGTACATTCTGTCCCCCCATACAGCCTTAGTAATTGTGAAACCATTATTAAATCACAAACAAAAGTAGCCTGTCTCTTTTGTTTTATTGGACATTTGGTTGAATTTAATTGTTTCCTTCCTTCCTTCCTTCCTTCCTTCCTTCCTTCCTTCCTTCCTTCCTTCCTTCCTTCCTTCCTTCCTTCCTTCCTCCTTCCTCTCTTTCCTTTCTTTCTTTACAAAAAGTTTTGCTAATGAAATTGGGAAAGAGGAGACATGTTATTTTGACTATGTGTCCTCTATTTTCAATGACAGAATATACTGATCTTCTGTAAACAACTGAAAAAATCATCGTGATTTTAAAAAGTATGTAGCTTGGAGAGATGCCAGCATTTTAAGATTATAACTAAATAAATGAGGAAGAATGATATTAAGGATTAGTTTACAGTTGCGACTGTGTGAACTTGAAAGAGATTGAGACCAGTGTGTGGTTGAGATTCTTATAACCGGAGCACACATTTTGGAAATTTACTTTATTTAACAGTTACTCAGATGATTAGTTGATTAGTCGCATTTCTTGATTCAAGTCGTTTGGAGAAAAGCCATCAAGGTAGACAGCCCTGATGTACAGACTGGCAGTTGTCGTTAGCAAGACCGGAAGTGGTGGAAGGTGCACTGGCCCATCTCAGTCCAAGGCTTTCAGCAGCAGAAAAGCCCGAGTTACTGTTCGGTCAAGTACGTGTGTGTGGATGCATGAGTGTGAATTCGCTAACCATCATTTACACCCTTCGCTGCCTGAGATTGACAGTACTTTTCCTGTTCTGTGGTTTGTTTCATTTTCATTTTAAATGCTCTTAGTAAATATTACTATTAAGTGGAAATTAGTTAAGAGCTAGTGGAGACTGGCTGAAATGCTAGGGAGTAGTCTTTCCTTGACTTGCCACAGACTTCTAAGATGGAGGCTTGCTAGGCCTAAGTTTTGGTTTTGTTTCTCCCCATTTGAAGACATGGTAGCCCAAGTTATCCCTCAGAAATGCTGGACTTCCCTGAAGCCTGACTGCCGTGCATTGTCAGTAGTCAGCCATGCGTCTGAAATGGTTCAGCTGCAGGGATCACTAGACTGGGAGTAGGGGGCTGAGAGTTCTACGTGGCCAGTGATGATGAAACCTTGGACGTGCCTTTATACATGTAAGAACCCTCCTACAAATCTGGAACTTTGGCCGTTTTCCTGTTTAAATTTCTGGGGAAGCCATCTCACGCCCATGTCCATCTTGGTGGTCGTCACACCCATCGAATGAGCATGCTGTTCCCCACCTTCCCCGGCCCACCCCACCCCCACTAACCTCCTTTGTATAGCCTAGTGTCTGGCCCTCCGTACGCTTTTATTCAGTGAACGGATTTTGCTTACTCTTGGAAGGTGCTCTTGCCCTTTCTTCCATGCTTGTGCATTTCTGAGACCACCAGTGTTGACTATTAGCTTGTAGTAGGGGTCACAGTCATGCTAATTCATTAGACCCCTTTTCTGTGGCTGATGAGTTAAATCTCTATTCATGAAAGAGGTGTCCATTAGATTACGACTTTTTAATTTTGTTAATGCTTTTTTTTGCAGGGGTCTTGCCCCTCAGAATAAGCCGGAGCTGCAGAAGGTGATGGAAAAGAGAAAACGAGATCAAGTAATAAAGCAGAAGGAAGAAGAAGCACAGAAGAAGAAATCTGACTTGGAAATAGAACTATTAAAACGGCAGCAGAAGTTGGAGCAGGTAGGGATGACTGGGGTGAAAGTGGTTGTTTTTGTTTTGTTTTTTTAAATCTTCACCCAAGGATATTTTTCTATTCATCTTCAGATAGAGTGGGAGGGAGAGAGAGGGAGAGAGAGAGAAACATTGACGTGAGAGGGACACATCGACTGGCTGCCTCCTGCACGACCCCGACTAGGGCTGGGGACGAACCGTAACCGAGGTACATGCCCTTGGCTGGAATTGAACCTGTGACTCATTGGTCCGAGGGCCAACGCTCTGCTGCTGAGCCAAACCGGCCAGGGTGAAAGTGGTTGTTTTTTATTGAGCTATATTTGACATACAACATTGTAAGTTTAAGGTATACAGCATATTGATTTGGTATATTCATGTTGCAGTGTGGTTGCCATGGTACCCTTAGCTGACACCCCTGTTATGTCACATAAGTATCCTTTCTTCTACAGCTGGGACCAATTAAGATCATCTCTTACCAAGTTACCAAGTTTAATACTTATGATACAGTTTTATTGACTATAATGACTGTACTGTGCATTAGGTCTCCAGGACTTTTTAAAAATCCTCATCCCAGGATATTTTTCCATTTATTTTCAGACAGAGTGGCATGGGGGGATGGAGAGAGAGAGAGAGAAACATCAATGTAAGAGAGACACATCGACTGGTTGCCTTGGTACATGCCCTTGACTGGAATCGAACCTGCGACTCTTTGGTCTGTGGGCCAATGCTCTAACCGCTGAGCCAAACCAGCCAGGGCAGGTCTCCAGGAAATGGGATAAAATACATTCACAGTAAAGTCCAGAATTCTGTTGCAGACCTAGAAGAGATTCAGGAGGCAAAGCCAAAACCAGGGGCTGTCACTGAATTCATAGCATTGTTGGGAGCTCAAGTACTTAAGTGAAATTTAACTTCACTGAGGGTGCAGGATAACTGTGTTGATCACAGGATCTTGTCTTAACCTTGATTTTTAGATTCTCGTCATCTCTTGGTATTGCTCATAGTAACAACTCATCAGCTGCTGCTCCTGTGCAGAATTACCCCAGGACATACACATATATATATTTAATGGAGAGCAGGAGAAAATGTCTTCCATTGGGAAATGAAGTCATTAGGGATTTTGAAAATAGGAGTGTTTTGAAAAGCCTCTGAGTTTGTAAATAATTTTTGTTTCTGAATTTTATTTAGCTTGAACTTGAGAAGCAGAAACTGCAAGAAGAGCAAGAAAATGCCCCAGAGTTTGTGAAGGTTAAAGGCAATCTTAGGAGAACAGGCCAGGAAGTGGCCCAAGCCCAGGAGTCGTAGGCCCACGCCTCAGAGACCACGCTGAAGCTGTGAGCAGGCGCCTCCTCCACGCCTGAGCTCAGGGCACATGCCCCTGGGGAGCATTCCAGCCAGCAGAGAGTTGTTGCTTAAAAAAAGACTTGTCTTGGTTCACCTCCAGTCTGGATGGGTAAATTACTGTGACAGTTGCAGTTCCTATTCGCCAAATGAAGGACGTTGACCAGCACTTAAGTTGGGATATGGACCTGTGTTCAAAGACTTTAAAAAAACAAAAACAAAAAACCAACCAACAAGGAAAGGAAGAGGACACTGGAGTAAATTCTTGAGAGTTGCACTGCTTGGTTTTTCTTCCAAACCAAGTTTAGTGGGGCACAGAGCCTTTTTCTTTTAAAACCTAAAGAAAATGTGTTTCATTCTTCCTTTAGTTATCTATTAGATAATTTAGGTCACATAGAAATGCATTTTATCTGTTACAGTCAATATTCATCCATTGTTTTGAAAACCCAAAATGTTCTTGTTTAATTTATACCTTCACCCATGTTAGGATTCACACCTGAGAATGTTGATGTTAATGTTGAGCACAGCTACGACCTTGATTGACATCAATAGGCTGGGGAGGTTTAAAATATATAAACAAGCATACGTAAACAAAAATACGTAAACAGCCATCTTGATCTTATTTTAATTCCTTTTGGTTATGCTCCATGGTAATATTCCAGTTCAGAGAAGGCACATTATAAATCCACTTATTGCTTTGATAACTAGTAGGGGTTTTTTTGTTCCTTGTTTTTCTTGCTGAGCTAGTCCTTTTATATGAAATAATCTCCTTATCCTTTGAAGAATTAAAGCTAGTCCACATAACCCAACTTCAGTGTCAAAAGTAGAGGGTCCAAATCTTTTGATTCCTTTTGAGAGCAGTGTGGGGAACACTCCCATTGGGAGCCTAGAAAGAAGGAGTTCTTTGAGTATTTAAATGTGAAGCAAATGTAGATTGGTCTCAAGAGGCCTAGTTGGAAGATCCACAGCATTTGTACATGTTGAATGTTACCCATTTCTTTGCTTTTATTTTTTTTCTTGAGAAGAAAGACTATTTTCCCGCTCTCTTCGTTGTGATGATGCTGTTGATAACGATGACGTTAATGACTACTGTACTGCATCTCAGGAAAAGCCAAGGTGAAGGGAGAAGCTGCTCAGTTTTCACATTCTAGCTAGCAAGCTACTCAAAGTGAAACCCAAGTCACCAATGACAGCAGTCCTAAGGCAGAATCCATTTTATACTGCTGGTGTGGTACACGCGACTTGGGGTAGTCCAGAGAATTTGTGTGCATTCACTATGTTCTCCATAGAGACGATTCAGCCAGTAATTTCTACACTGAAGACTCTTCTTATAATTCCTCTAAAGGCTTGTAGAAAGCTGGATTCTAAGCTTCTGAATTCTTAATAAGCATAGTAGAAATTGGCTTTCTGTGGGAATGCTTCAGTTTTCATAGCTGACGATTAGGCTCATATTCAATCCCAGTGTGAACAAGACATAAGTAAATGCAGTGATCATATCCTGCTGGTTCAAGAACATGTGGATTACACCTGGAATGGATGATTTCTCTCATCAGCAAGTATTATTTGAATAAAATAGGATGTGCTTAAGATAAGATAGTGCTCTATTATAGTTTGCTTTTGAAGGATGGAATGGTAACTATTTTTTCCATCGCTCTTCCTTTTGAGAGAATAAAGTACGTTAACTGATCATCTTGAAAGTACATTTCTGATTGCACATTGACTGAAGTTCTTTCTTCGTGCATATGACTGACGATGTGATTTGTAAAATGAGGATTCAGGACTGGCCCATACACAGCCTCTTACTGCATGTAAGACCTTTAGATCCTGTGTCCTTGAAGCAATTCTGCCACTTGATAAAATTCTCAAGGGCTCTGACAGGCTCCTTTGGAAGGCCCAGTTCTGTTCCTAGAACTTACCTAGAATTAATTCTTCACTGGGAAAAAATAAATTACAAAAGCATTTTCCTCCCACTCACTCACAAATCTGCAGAATTACTACTTGTAGTTAGTTGTACAAGATCTGGCCAAAAGAAGACTTTTAAATAGCATACAGTGATGTCTTACGACTTACACGTAGAAAAGCTCTTTGAAGCCATCAGAACAGATCAGCCCAGAGGCCTGAGTCAAAAAAGGCATCAGTGCCTCCCGCGCTTTAATACGCAACAGTCCAAACCCCTAGGACTTGTGAACATCGAGCAGTTTTGTGCTTTGAGCCACTTTTTGACAAAAATGGCTCCATTTTTCCACTCTGTGGTTTTCTTAAAGTAGTTCAGTGTTTTATAGCCTCCTAGTAGTAAAATAGTGTTGCTTTCTAAGCTATAACAGTTGACTTTATTCTTCTACTCTGAAAAATTTTGACTTGTTTGAGTGTATATAATATATATAAAGGGAGCCTTAATGGATTTGTTTTCATAATTTAATATTTTTTGTATTTGCTCTTGTATAATTGTTTTTAATGGAAAGTATTACAGAATTGGGGGTGGAATTCTTAGAACCAAAGTTATTCTTAATAAAAATCACCACATGCTTGGACCACGCAGCTGTGTTTGTCTGATGTGTTTAAAATGGATGTCTGGCCCTGGCCAGTTTGGCTCATCAGTCAGAGTGTCAGCCCAGGGACCAAAAGGTCACGGGTTTGATTCGTTCAAGGGCATGTACCTGGGTTACAGGTTTGATCCCCAGCCCCGGTCATGCAGGAGACAGCCAATTGATGTGTCTCCCTCACATTGATCTTTCTCTCTTTCCTTCCCTCCCTTTCACTCTCTCTAAAAATCAGTGGAAGAACATCCTCAGGTGAGGATTAACAAAAATAAAAAATAAATAAATAAATAAAATAAAATGGATGTCTGGAACTGAGGGGAGGTGGGGAGGGTAGGCTGTGTTCAGTTCAAAGATCAGAAGGTGGTTCTAGGGTCTCCCTTTGATGACTGTCCTTCTTGAGAGCCTTGCCCCCAAATCAGATATGTCCTCTTGTCTTGTGTCAGTCCAAGACTGACAATTAATTTATTATGTGGAATTCATGCTAAGGTATCATGCTACACTTTGCATAGAATATATGGTATTTTAGCAGCAGCTGTCAGTACTGCAGATCAAAGCATTCTGAATTTTAGGTAGCTTGGTAGGACAGTGGAAGATATATTTTGGGAAGGAACATTTTTTAGTGCTTGTGAACTAGTACACCTGTTATGTCTGAAGTGTGACCATAAAATTATTTTGCGAATACAGCAAAGTTAATGTAATCCTCAAAGAAGTTACTTTGGGGAACTATACACATGATTTATTATACTACTGGTCAAATTCATTTGGAGGTTTCAATCTCTTTACTTTTCTAAGCCCAAATGATTACTCAGCTTGATCACCTAATTCCTAGTATCTCTGGACTATTTCTTTTGAAAATCAAATCTACTCAGGGCAGTAAAGCTTTGCTACCTCTAAGGTTATACCGTGAGTTCTAAAGGCCAGCACAGAAGATGGTTCCAGAAATAATGTGAACAGTAGCTGCTTCCTTGGAATAACTAGGCAGTTTCACAAGGTGACAGTTTTGAGGCAGTTAGTCCATTTCATTGGACCATGATGTTTGTTTCTTATAGTAGTAGATTTGAAAGGAGACAGATGGCAATTCGCGTGTTTGGTAAGACTTGAAATGCTATATAGTACAACTAAGAGTATTAGAATATTACTGCCAGGCTTACATTTACTAGTATAATGAGAAACGAAGTGTTTTCTTTCTGAGGTCTGAGGGTAAATAAAATCTTTATGAGCTAGCCTCATAATTATAGTTTCTCCTTTTTTTTTTATCCTCATGAAAAAATGCATTCTGATTATCAGTTGGGGATGTTGCTCCTAGATTTCCTAGCAAGATGGTTGTTGCCGGTAAAAATGGCCCTTGGTTATTTATGGAAAGTATGCTGATTGCTACTAGGGTGTTATTGCTCCCAGGCCCCTCAAGGTTAGGAAATATTGTGTGTGTGTGTAAGTGTAAATATGTATTCATACATTTGCATTGATATTTATTTTTATATTTCTAGTTACTGAAAATCATTAGTTAATAGTGATATCTCCAGTTCTAACCCAATAGCACATTCTAGCTTTCCTCCTTTCCATATTTGCGGCTCCCTTTCCTAGCAGCGGAAGCCAGGCTGCCACCCTCCTCCGTGTACTGACTTTTCTTGTTGTTGTTAATTCTCACCGGAGGATATTTTTCCATTGGTTTTTAGAGAGAGTGGAAGGGAGGGAGGAAGAGAGAGAGAAACATCGATGTGAGAGACACACATCAATTGGTTATCTTCTGCAGGACCCCGACCAGGGCCGAGGATTGAATCTGCGACCCAGGTACATGCCCTTGACCAAAAATCGAACCCAAGACCCTTCATTCCTCAGGCTGATGCTCTAACCAGTGAGCCAAATTCGCCAGGGCCTTACCTTCTCAGTCTTGTACGTAACCCATCTCCTGACTGCTCAGCCACCGTCTTCACTCTGGCCTTGCCCGAATTACTCAGAAGGGAAAGAAGAAAACACTATTTTTTTTCTTGAGCATTTAAACATTTTTTATTCATTTAATTAAACTGCCTCAAACAATTTAAGTTGCAGTTACAGACTGAGTATGCCTGATTGTGTTAAACCTTTCAAACTCCTTAAATAACACATGAACCATGCTTGAAGTATGAGTTAGGGTTCTCCAGAGAAACAAAGCCAATAGGAAATAGGTATATAGGAAAGGTACATATAAATATATGTATAAAACAAGATTTCCTTGAGAAATTGGCTCATGCCATGATGTAGGCTGAGAAGTCCCATGATCTGCATCTGTAAACTGAGACCCAGGAGAGCAAGTGGTGGAGTTAAGTCTGAGTCTGAAGACCTGAGAGCCAGGGGAGCTGATAACGTGAATCCTAGTCTGAGGGCAGGGGATGACCGATGTTCCAGCTTTGTGGTCAGGCAGAGAGAGAGCAAAACCTCCCTTCCTCTGCCTTTTTGTTCTGTTTGGCCTACCCACAGGGGGCCATCTTAGTGAGTCCACCAGTCAGTTCAAATGCCAGTCTCATTGGAAACACCATCCAGACAAACCCAGACGTAATGCCTAATCTGGGCACCCTGTGGCCTGGTCAAGTCAACACATAACATTAATACAATTGAATACAACAATAAGCACATTAAAAAAATCCGTTTTACAAATCAATTTTTGAGCTTGAAAATGTTCAATATTTTTACTTTAAAAACACTTCCCTACAATTATGGCCATATATATATATAATTACCATATCTCCCTAGGGATTTAGTATACTTTATTATGTTTCCTGGGCTTGTAGTAATCGTACCAAGCCTTAAAATAAACAAAAACAAACACAAGAGAATACTTGCTGAGACTAAGAGAACATAATCTGGTAATCTGAGTTGTTGACTGATTCTTAATTAAGGCACGAAGCCTGGGTACACTGTCCAAGCTGATTCAACCGTGAGTCACAGTCCTTGGGTAAGTCCTTTTTCGGGGGGTGGGAGGGTAGGGAGGAGGTACGTCCTTTTATAATTCTTATTTGCTTTGTCATGGAATTTTGAATATCTAGCCATTCATATTACTTTAATGTAATTCCCAAGAATTAGTTGTGCTTCAATTTTGCATGGCCAGCATTACCTCATTGTCCTGCCTTTATGATATATTGGTCTTGTTCATTAACATTATTGAGAACAGGTATGCCTTATATAATTAGTAGGATGATACTGAGATTTCATCTACTAAGAGTCATCAAGTTTGTGTGGTGAATTCTTTGGTTTGAGACATTCAGCTGTTGTCTTGAACATACTGTTGGGTCCCTTCAAATTTGTTATCATTATCGATCAACTGGACTCCTTTTCTACTTGATTATTATATGTGACCACTGATGGTGATCAGTCTTCTTCTTGTACTATAGTTTTCTAGTTTCTTTATGTTTCAGATTTCCTGTGTTTCTTCTTTCCTGTATACATAGCTAGACATAAGATATGCCCATAATTTATAAAAATGTATATTCTTAGTAGAACAAGCTAACTACCCTCATATACAAATATTCCCTTAAACATATACTATAGTCATCCTTATTTTGTATTACAATTCCTTTTTCTCTTTAGTATCACGAATCTGTGGCCTTTTATATATTCAACTTAAATTTTTCATCTCTTTTTTTAGATGCTCAGAATATTAAAACTTGGCTAGCAGAAGCTCTTCAAGATGATTTTTTTTTTTTATATTTTGAGTTTTATAAAATATTGCTTCTAACGGTTATGAAAGCATCCTTATTTTGTTACAACCATAAGATGTTTCAGAGTATCCTATGTTTTTTCCTGACGTAGACATAGGACTACGTGCCTCTCAAGGAGTACTGGTTCCTCCTGATGGGGAACAGAAATAGAGGCCAAGGTCTGCGTGACAGTTGCTGGTGGACAGAAGTGCTCCTGCACTTTGAGTAGTGGTAGAGCTAAGGGACATGAAGTTGCCCTGGCTTTTCCATTTTAACCCCCGATGTGGCTCTACCTTGTATCTATTAGAGTATGAGTCTCACTGAACCAGAAATCTTTTCATTATACTTACAAAGATTTTTCTGAGAGATTTTCTTTTAAAACAGGAATTATGAAAGTGGACTTGCCTGACCAGATACCAAAACACACTTTCAAGCAATTGTAATTTACCTGGGTTGATATTGGCCCAGAGTAGACAAATAGATCAATAGAATGGAATCAAGTCCAGAAAGAGAGTCATTTACATAACTGAAATTTAAGATTGAGGTGGAATTTTATTTCAAATTTGTTACAAAAGGATAAACAATACAATGAAAGGTTTCGGGGCCATTAGAACCAAACAGATCTGTATTCCTCTATTTTATACCATATGTAAGACTAATTTCCAATCTATTAAAGTGCTCAGCATAAGAATAAAATTATAGAAGTATTAGAAGAAAATATAAGAGAATATTTTTTATAATCCTGGGAGTGGGAGAGTCTTGTCTAAACAAAACATCTAACCCAAAATCTATGATGAAAAAAAACTGACAGATATAGCTCATGAAAATTAAACTTTTTTTGTATTAAAAGAAGGTTAAAAGACAAGTAACAGACTAAGGTATACTACAAATGTGACAGCAAATGAATAATACCTATTAGTATTCATTTGTAGAATTGTCTATAATTGTCATTCCAATAAAAGAAATGATCAAATATATAATGGGCAGTTCACAGAAAAAGAAATAAAATGACCCATCAACACATGAAGAGATGCTCAATGTCACTAGTACAAATTTAAACACAGTGAGGTAATTTTACACAAATATTCACAAAACAAAAATTAAGCCTGGCCGGTGTGGCTAAGCGGTTGGGCATTGCCCCATGCACCAAGAGGTCGCTGGTTCGATTCCCGGTCAGGGCACATGCCCAGGTTGTGGGTCAAATCCCCAGTGGAGGGCATGTGGGAGGCGGCCAATCAATGTTCTCTCTCATCGATGTTTCTATCTCTCTCCCTCTCCCTTCCTCTCTCTCTAAAATCAATAAAGAAAAAAATTTAAATTGATTGATAGTTGATACTGTTGGTGAGAAAATGTATAGAAACAGGTACTGCCCTATGCACACCATCAGTGGGAGTACAAATTGGTAAAGTCAATTTCAAAACACATCTTTACGTTCACTAGAATGGAGATAATAAAAAAGACAGCAGTTGTTGATTAGGATGCTGGTCATAATGTAAAATGGTGCAGCCACTTTGGAAAAGTCTGGCAGTTTCTTAGAAAGTCAAACTGTCACATGACTCAGCAGTTCTACTCTTAAAGTATACACCCAAGAGAAATGAAAACATACAGCACACAAACTCTTGCACACAAATGTTCATGGCAGCATTATTCATAATAGCTAAAGAGCGAAAACAGCCCAAAATGTCTATCGACTGGTGAATGGATATGCAAATGGGTATAGCCAGGCGATGGAATATTATTCGGCCATAGAAAGGAGCAAAGTACTGATACATTCTACAACATCAGTACACCTCAAAAACATGCTCAGTGGAAGAAGGCAAATAAAAGGTGACGTAGTGTGTGGTTACATTTACATGCAATGTCCAGAGCAGATAAAACTGTAAGGACGGAAGATAGAGTAGTGGTTGCTCAGGGCTGGGGGCGGTGGCCGGGCAGTGACAGACAGCAAATGAGCATGAGGTTTCTTTTGGGGGATGATGGAAACAATTTAAAATAAAATTGTGGTGATGGTTGCACAACTCATACTAATCACATTAGTGTGAATATACCAATACCCACTTAAACTGGGTAAATTTTATGGTATTTGAGTTATGCCTCAATAAAGCTTTTAAAATGCACATATCCTTTGACACACAATTGCATCTCTGGGAACTTGTCCTTCAGAAATATTTATGTGCGCAAAGATTGTTGTTCAAAGGTCTATATTTGCAGCACTTTTCATAATTTCTCTTGGAAACAACCCACCTGGTAGTTGACTGGATTAAGGAGAATATATCGCTATTCCCTATTATGGACCACAATGGATGTTTATAAAAACAATAAGATTATTATTACATTATTCTACATGTACAGAAATAAGATTTTGAAGCTATACTGCTGCATAAAAAAGAAAGCTGCAGAACAATACGCAAAGTATAATCTCATTTACATGAAAAAAAATTTAAGTACATATATCCATACCTCCATATAGATGCTTATAAATAGGACTGGAAGTTTATTTGTCATGCCAACAGTGGGGAAGGAAAGGAGTTGGAGTCAGAAATAAAGGGGACTTCTGTGTTTAATCTGCATATTTTTATATTTAAAAAATTTTGTAAAACAATAGTATGTTCATTAATCACATATTTAAAAGGGCATTAATAAACAAAGAAAAACTTGGAAAATACACATGCATCATTCAAAATTCTTTATTTTTTTTTAATCCTCACCAGAGGACATACTTAGAGTGAGGAAGGGGGGGGGGAGAGAGAGAGAGAGAAAGAGAGAGAGAGAGAGAGGAAAATGATGTGAGAGAAACATTGACCAACCTTTTGTACATGCCCCGACTGGGGATCGAACCTGCACCCAGCTATGTGCCCTGACCTGGAATCGAACCAGCAACCTTTTGGTGCCCAGGACAACGCTCAACCAACTGAGCCACTCTGTCCGGGCTATTTCTTAAAATGTAAATGCTATTCATTTCGTAGCTGTGTATAAGATGTGCATGTGGAAAGAAATTACAATACAATGATTTAAATGTTCCTAAACAACAAAGTAAAAGTGGATCTGTTTTAGGAGACCGTCAAGAATCCCATTTTAAGCACACAGACCTGTAAGTGATGGCGAGTCACAGATAAAAGGAGCCCAGTGAAGGAACCAAGAGAAGCTTAGTCTCCAGAATGGCAGTGAGAAACTTTCGATTCTTTGTCAATCCCCTAATGATGGAACAGAGACCTAAGCTGGGGTTCCTCATAAGGGATCCATTTGTAGGCTTCACCGTGAAAACAACTCTGCCCCTTAGCTGTTTCTTCTGCTGCTGGAATTTAAGGTAACGTGGTCACAGGATTGGTTTTTCCTGTTGTTTTTGTTGGCTGCGATCAAGGTGACTGGAGATGTGAGGAAATGCAGCTCCGTGATGAAGTACTGTTGCCCTTGCCCTGGGCCTTGGGGGAACTCCAGGTTGACCAAAGAGGCCGGCTCGGCATGGAGTTCGCTGCAGAGAACATAGATGGCAATGTCGCCTGTTCTGACTTCACTGTTGACGCCTGAGGTGCACCTATATGATACCTCCTCGGTCATTGGCCCACAGTGGTTCATGCGGAAGGCTCCAGGACACCATCGCACTTGTGCCAGCCAGGCGCCAGGTGCCAGCAGAGGGAAGCAGCATAACTAAAACATCTGCCAACCAGGAGGGCAAAATCTTACCCGCAAACTGTGAGCCAGAATCAGGGTATGGTCACAGGTAGCCTCTTTGGGGCGGAGAGCCACCCTAGGGTCATAGCAAGGTCGAAATGTACTGTGTAAACTCAGATGAGCAAAGGTGATTTTCTGACTGCTGTAAATTTGATGAGTCGGTGCTTTGTTATCTGGAGAGGGTTCTCCCGGTTGCTCTCTTTCTTTCCATTCCTGTTTCCTTCCTGGGTGATTAACGTATTTCTCAAAGATAAGCAGCCAGACCAGTCAACTAAAATTACTTACAGAGAATAGTTAACAAAGTATCTTGCTAAGGGCTGGTTCCAGCCCTTGAGGTGCTTATAGTCTTGTTCTGAGATAAGACACTGTATAAGGTGTAATAAATAGTAATAAGCACTAAAGTAAATAAAATGCCAAATGAACACCTAGAAGACAAGAACCATAGGAGCCAATGAAGGAAAGAAATAAACACTCTAAATGAAACGGTTCTATTGCCGCATATAAATTCTCACAGAAATGTTCTCTGAGGGAGGCAGTGGAAATTAACAGTTGAGACAATGTTTTAAGTGAAATGAGACTATTAAGTCTTGATCTTCCTCTTCCTTTCACAGATTCTTCTCCGGAAATACAACCGGACAGTTGAAAACCGGGGTTCTTATGAGTATCAGTAACAGGAGAGTGGAGTGTGGTGAGGAGGGGGCAGAAAAAGAACCCACAGCCACCCCCTCCCCCAGTGACAGTAGTGATGCCTGGTAATGTCTGTCATTGTTTATTTCCAAAGAACTTCCTGAGGTGCTTGAGGTTAGGATGTGGTGAGTTTAGATTTGCTTCCTGGTGTGAACTGGAAGAACGGTGTGGTTGCTGTGGCACGATTAGTAACAGCCAAGTGGCAGGCTGTCTCCGCGTAGCTGCCTGTGGTTGGCACACAGGAATGCACGGGGTCCTGGAGAGGCACGCATTCTGTGTTCAGGCTGTTGGTCCATTTTTATCTCAGTGCCCAGTGTTGGGGACACAATGTTGAGCAAAATCACATCCAGTCCCTGGCTTTTTGGAGCTTAATGCCATTTAGTTAGCATACAAGTATTTTTGAAAGAA
Organism: Tadarida brasiliensis; assembly: GCA_030848825.1. Taxonomy (NCBI): domain Eukaryota; kingdom Metazoa; phylum Chordata; class Mammalia; order Chiroptera; family Molossidae; genus Tadarida; species Tadarida brasiliensis. Next base: position 109,234,988 of record CM061257.1, on the reverse strand, counting down.
TTACGCCAGCACATAGAAAACTACAGCTCTGGGAAGTGCAGCGAAGCCCCCCGAAGACGCAGAAGCCAAGCAGTGAGGGGGGCCAGTCACTGTGAACAAGTCAGCCAGCTAGAAACTGCTAGACAGACAGCAAAGTCAGGGACAAGTCCGAGTAGAACAATACAACTGCCCTTTCTCTTTCACGTTGTTTTGTAGGCAAGGGAATTGAACCTATAATCAAGACTTGGATGATTCCAGGTGTAGGCTATTTATTGATTCTTACTCAGAGCTATTAGTCTTAAAAATAAGTCCCCTCTCCCCTTACTCTCAACACAGCTCATTAACTTTCCCTCCCTCTCTACCTTTTCTCCCTCTTTCCTGAAACATAGTGAAAGAAATAAAAAAAGAATCGGAAGGGCTGATCATAAATTATTTAGCCAGGGGAGTTCTCTTTTGCAAACCTGTGACCTCGAGGCTCCAGTGCATCTTTTTGTGCTGGCGGTCACCGCTCTTTGATCTTACTTTCTACGGTGGCCTGTTCCTTGCACGAGATCTTGAGGAACCTCGCCTGCGCCGCGTTAATCCAAGCTGTGCGGGCTCCTCCTGCAGCGCTGCAGAGATTTCCTCCCGTCTCATTTTACACACGATGGCTTTGGGCCCTAGGTGTGCTTTCTCACACCTCCCTCTGGGCTATTATGGAGCAGTGCGAGAGGACTGGTGAGGAGGCCCCAGCGAGGCCCAGGGAGGGAGCAGCGAGGTTGGGGGACGTCATCCCAGGCAGTGAGGCGGCAGGAACCCAGAGACCCATTCTCCCCTGAGCCCACCCTCCTCTCCCAGGGCGTGTTCACACTTTACTGGGTGTCAACTAACATTCGTTGAGAACTGTGTGTGCCAGCCAGCATGAAGATGAAATGTGAGTAGGACAGAGTCTCCATTCTTGAGCTAATACCCAGGCATGCAGGTTGTTTGTGTGTGAACATACCCAGATATGAACCTTGTTTGTATAAAAGCAAAATGTAGTAAAGCCAGGGGAAACAGCCAACTCCTGGGTCTCGGAGCTTCCTTTCCCCAGTTCAGAACTAATTGTTGGACTAACTCTCACTGGCTGACAGCCTGAACCTGGAGGTAGGTATAAGGGGCTGGCTGCCTTCAGAGGAAGGGTCTGTGTGTGTGTGTGTGTGTGTGTGTGTGTGTGTGTGTGTGTAGGGCTGTTTTCCATAACCAAAGTGGGGTGGAGTTCCCATTGGATGTCGGTTTGAAGTCTAGGGAAAACTGAGTGGGCTGTGGGGAAAGGTCAGGGGCACAGGCTCTGGTGGGAAGCTTAGCCTCACCACTTTCTAGTTTTGTGATCCTGAGAAAATGAATCCTCTGGCCTCCGTTTCCTCATCTGAAATATGGGGATAATGCATGTGTCTGTGTCACTGCCTTGTTGTAAGAGAGGAGTCAGTCCATGTAAGGCTGAAGAAACATTCGCGATTAATATTGTTGCTCTTCCTTACGTTGTCATGTGGTTGTTTGGGCTCTCCTGTTGTAACTGGGTCTGGAATGTCGTTGTGCCACCCGTGGGTGGGATCTCCCCTCAGGCTGGCTGACGGTGAGGCTCACCCCCGAGCATGTCCTGCGAGCTGTCGTGCTGGTGCTGACAGAACAAAACTAAACACAACAAGACAAGAAAGAAACAAAAACATACAAAAGCCTTGTACGACAACAACAACAAAAGCAACCACAAAAGAAGAGAGAATTAGGAAAAAGAAAAGAGAACAAGAACAATAGAAGAAAAAAATAATGCGGAGAGAAAAAAGGGGAAGAAAAAGGAATATGAAAGGGCAGAGGTGAAAGAAATAAAATAAGAATGAAGAATATGGGAAGGAAAATGGTATAAAAGAAAAGAGGAAGAAAAAATTATGAAAAGGAAAATAGAGGAGAAAGCAGAAAGGCAAAACATAAGAAGACAGAGATTAAGCAGGACAAATAAGAAAAAAATAGAGTAAGAAAAGGGAAGAGGAAGATTAGAGATATGAAAGAAAAAAGAGAGGCTAAAATAATAATGAAGCAATAAAGAAAAGAGATAAATTAGCTAATGCAAAAAACAAAATTAAGTGGCATTCATGTCAGCAGAGTTTAGTGCCTCCTGGGGGCTCCCTTTGGATCCTGCTGTTCTCATGACTGAGGCTGACTGTTTTGTCTGCCAATCTGGGCTTCCCGGGAGGTACTTAGGTGCTAGCCGCACTCAGAAACTGCCCTCATTTGGCTCTCAGCAACCTGTTTGGAGCTTCAAGCGATCCACAGTTTGTGTGTCTCCACAGGACTCGGCTGCACGCGGGAAGGCCCAGCTGCACTTAAGTCTGGTTTGTTAGCAGCACGAGGCCCAGGGACGGGTCAGCAAACTTCCCCCGGTTCCCCGGGCTCTGCCTCCACCTGCCTTTGCCTGCTGGCCAGCTGTCAATCTTAATCACTGAAAAGTCTGTTTCTGAAGGGGCTTTAGGCAGAATCAGGAGTATAAAACCTCTGAGTCTCCCGTGAGGAGGAGGTGCCGTTCAGATTTCAGGGAATGGGTGTATTTCCTCATCCAGAGCTACCCCTCTGAGAGTGATCCAGAACGTTTCCCTGCCCTCGGCGGGGCAAGATCCTCATCTGTAGTCCAGTGGGATCAGCTCTCCTGTGAGGGGAAAAAGCCAGCCAGGTTCCTGGGGCTGTGGACAGACGGCCCTGCCCCAAGCGCTGAAGCTGCCTGAGTCGGGTTCAAACCTAAAGGCTTGGATCCCCACTACTGTCTCCTCTGCAGGGGCGGAGCTGCAGGGTGTGGCAGGGTGGGGCAGCAGGGCGTGGCAGGGGCGGAGCTTGCAGGGCGTGGCAGGGGCGGAGCTGCAGGGCGTGGCAGGGTGGGGCTGCAGGGTGTGGCAGGCAGCTTCCTGAGGGTGGGGCCAGCTGTATCCCCTAGGGCGAGGTCTCTTCCTTTCCCTGTGTTGTGGCTTCTGGGAGGGGCCAGGGCCTCTGGGGGCAGGGGGAGGGGGGGGGAGGAAATGACGGGTTCGGTTTTGGGGTACTAATTCAGGTCACCCGGCTGCCGCTTTTCCACATTGCCCCCAGTGTTTCCCACCCCAGCTTCTCAGGCACCTCCAGTCTGCACTGCACTCCCTGCCCTGAAGCCTCGGGTGAGTAGCAGTCTCCAGGTGCTCTGTCCTTCCTTGATAGGTCTCCTCAGCTGGACCTCAGATGGTCATTCCGGGTGAACGTTCCCCAATTTAGTTTTTTTTTTTTTATCCTCACCTGAGGACATTTTTTCATTTTTTGTTCAGATAGAGTGGGAGGGAGAGAGAGGAAGAGAGAGAGAGAGAGAAACATCGACATGAAAGGGACACATCGAGTGGCTGCCACCCACACGACCAACAAGGGCCGGGGACAAACTGCAACCGAGGTACATGCCCTTAGTGGGAACCAAACCCGGGTCTCTCTGGACTGCAGGCTGACGCTCCAACCGCTGAGCCAAACCGGCCAGGGCCCCAATTTAGTTTTATTTCCAGTCTGGCCCTGAGAGAAGGTGCAAGAAAGTTCTGCCCATTCGGCCGCCATCTTCACTCCCTCTAAAAACCATCTACTTTGTTATCTACATGTTGTATTTATGGGGCTTGAGCAAGTCAAGACTCAGTCGTCAGACACCTGTGTGGAGTGGAATGGTTGTGGGACTGTGTTGCCCAGAGAATCAGTGCATAGGGCCAGGGTGATCCTCCTTCCAAGACCCTCCACTTCATAGGATTTGTTTATTTATTTATTTTTAAAATTTATCTTTATTGTTGAATGTATTACAGATATTCCTCATTTTTCCCTTATTGACCCCCTCCTCCCCACTCCCGCCCCCCTCCTGCCGTTCCCCACACTGTTATCTGTGTCCATTGGTTATGCATATATACATATAAGTTCTTTGGTTTATCTCTTCTCACCCCCCAACTTCCCCTTCCCTTTGAGGTTTGTCAGTCTAACAACCAATTTGTACTTCTTAATCCCTTCACCTTTTCACCCATTCCCCCAACCCCCCTCCCATCTGGCAACCAACAAAATGTTCTCTGTATCTATGAGAATGCTTCTGTTCTGCTTGTTCATTTTGTTTGTAGATTCAATTGTCGATAGATATGTATTCATTCCATTTTGTTTGTTCATATTTTTTATCTTTTTCTTCAAGAAGACCCTTCAACATTTCATATAATAATGGTCCAGTGGTGATGAACTCCTTTAGCTTTTCCTTGTCTGGGAAACTCTTTATATGGCCATCGATTCTAAATGACAGCTTTGCAGGATAGAGTAAGCTTGGTTGTAGGTTCTTGATTTTCATCACTTTGAATATTTCTTGCCACTCCCTTCTGGCCTGCAAAATTTCTTTTGAGAAATCAGCTGACAGTCTTATGGGAGCTCTCTTGTAGGTAACTAGCTGCTTTTCTCTTGCTGCTTTTAAGACTCTCTCTTTGTCTTGAACCTTTTGCATTTTGATGATGATGTGTCTTGGTGTGGGCCTCATTGGGTTCATCTTGTTTGAGACTCTCTGTGCTTCCTGGACTTGTATGTCTGTTTCCTTCACCAAATTAGGGAAGTTTTCTGCCATTATTGCTTCAAATAGGTTTTCGATTTCTTGTTCTCTCTCTTTTCCTTCTGGCACCTCCAAGATGTGAATGTTGGCACGCTTGGAGTTGTCCCAGAGGCTCCTTACATATCCTCATTTTTTTGGATTCTTCTTTCTTTTTGCTGTTCTTATTGGGTGTTTTTTGCTTCCTTATATTCCAAATCGATGGTTTGCTTCTTGGCTTTACCTACTCTACTATTGAATCTGTGTAAATTATTCTTTATTTCAGTTAGTGCCTCCTTCATTTCTGATTGTGCATCCTTCATTTCTGACTGGTCCTTTTTTATGCTCTTGAGGCCCTCACTAAGTTCACTGAGGTTCTCACTATGTCCATTGAGCATCCTTATAAACAATGTTTTGAACTCAGCATCTGTTAGGTTGCTTATCTCCATTTTGCTTAGTTCTTTTCCTGGAGTTTTGTTCTGTTCTTTCATTTGGGACCTGTTTCTTTGTCTCCTCATTTTGGCTGCCTCCCTGTGTTTGTTTCTATGTATTACTTAGCGAGAGGTATGGGGGGCTAGCTGAGACCAGATGCTGCTTGTTTGAAAGAATTTAGGAAAAGCTGAAGCAGGATCCAAGACAGGCCAATCCTGTGGTAAAGCAACTGGCAACAGCTTGGGTGGGCCTGAAAGTTGGGTGGGGCGGGGCCTCAGGGAATCACCAGGGCGGGGCCAACAGTGTGAGCCAGGTTGCTGGAGTCCCAGATATGGCGGCGTCTGCCGTCCCAGGGAAGGGCTCACCAAAGGAAAAAAGGCCTCTGATAGCAGGTCTGTCCAGGAGAAAGCTGCCTCTCCAGCCCTCGCTCCAATGTCACACAGCTCAGTTCTCCCCCATATGACTCTGGTGCCTTTCAAGCTGCCTCCCCCACACTGGAGCCTGGAGGGTGCGAGTCCGAGTAAGTCCGTGCGCGGGCCCTTTAAGAGGAGCTGCCGGGGCTCCAGCCGCCTCAGCCTCAGTTCCCGCTGGTTTTTCCAGCCAGAAGTTATGGGGACTTCTCTTCCTGGCAGTGGAACCCTGAGCTGGGCACCTGGTGTGGACGGGGACCCCTCAGTCCTCAGGGAGGACCTTCCCAGCCAGGTATCCTCCTGATTTTTATCTGCCACACGTGGGTGTGGGACCAGCCTGTCACACCTCCGCCCCTCCTACCAGTCTCGATGCGGCTTCTTTAATTTCGTAGTTGTAGGACTTCCATTCAGCTTGATTTTAGGCGGTTTTGAATGATGGTTGTTCTGTAGTTTAGTTGTAACTTTGATGTGGTTGTGGGAGGACGCGATACCGCATTTACCTATGACGCCATCTTGACCAGAAGTCCGCCTCGTAGGATTTAAAGCCACATCGACTGCCTCCGAATTGCTCTTCTGAAAGCTACAGCATTATTCTTTACCATCTGAACCACAGCATAGACCTGTCTATAGAGTTCCAGTGTGCCGTTACCTGGGGAGATGTGACCTTTATCTGTTATTGCTTAGCAGAGAACCCCTGATGCTTTCTCAGGCCCTCGGAACAGCCAGGACAATCCCTTTTGGCTTGGGACGGGAGGTGACAAAGCCAGGCCATGAGTAGTCAGGCTTGGGGACACCAAGCAGGAGCCCTGAGGGATCTGGAAGAGGAGGTGGATAGGGGTGGATTGCATGGAGGTAAAGGCATGTGGAGGTGGGAGGTTGGCAGGTTGGCGTTTGGGGCAGAATGCCTGGCACAGAGTAGGTTCTCGGTGAATATTTGCCATTAAATGACAGATCCTGGAGCCCTGGCTGGGTGGCTCAGTTGGTTGGAGCATTGTCCTGTACACGGAAAGGTAAGGGCACATACCTAGGTTGTGGGTTTGATTCCCAATCGCAGTGTGTACGGGAGGCAACTGACAGATGTTTCTCTCTCTCTCCATTCCTCTCTCTCTAAAATCAATGAAAAACATTTACTCCAGGGAGGATTAAGAAAAAAAGACATATCTTGGAAAGAGGGATCTTGGGCACTGGCAGGTATGGGCTGTCCCAGGGTTGGCGCAGGGTTGGCCCAGCTCCGCTGAAGTCAGGGGCCAGGGAGGGAGGTTGGTGGGAGGTGTTGCTGGCTCACTCCAAGGCCCAGGGGAAGCCTGTGTTCCTGCCACACCTTCTTAACTCGGAAAAACCCTAATTAAGAAGCTTCTAGGAATAAGGCTCCCCTGGGGATGTCTTTCGTGAAGAAGCAAGGCAGCAGATGAAACCTCCTTCCATGCCTACCCTGGCAACAGGAAGGTCAGTCACAACAGGCTTCCGCAAGTCAGGATTTGATGCTTTTTGCTGGGAGATTTTAATCTACAGTATTGAGTGGTTGTGAGGCATAAATAAAATAATAAATTCAAGCTCTAGTTTAGGGCTTGGTCTATGTAGACCAGTGGTTCTCAACCTTCCTAAGGCCGCGACCCTTTAATACAGTTCCTCATGTTGTGGTGACCCCCAACCATAAAATTATTTTCGTTGCTACTTCATAACTGTAGTTTTGCTACTGTTATGTCTTAGGTGACCCCTGTGAAAGGGTTGTTCGACCCCCAAAGGGGTCGCGACCCACAGGTTGAGAACTGTAGACCCTCAAGAGAGGGGCGTGGTTGCTGCTGTTACTGTCCTTAAAACTGATGCGTGATGCTGCCATCTAGTGTGCATGAGCAGAACTTTTTCACTCTTTAATTAGAATTGAAATGTATTCATCATTATTATTATGTAGTCAGTTGGTCTTTGAATTTTTTCTTAGAACGCTATTCTTCTGTTCTTGGTTGAGGTGAACTAATATAAAGCAAAGCCGTCGGTGTGATAGGATGGGTTCCTTCACAAAGAGTGAAAAGTCCTCTTCCCAGGCCCACGGCTGCCTCCTACTGTGGGGTGGTGGGCAAGTCACCGAGCCTCCTGATGTTTGCTCCTCCTCATCTGTGAGATGGGCCAGCCATCCTTTCCCTACCACAGCCGAGTGGTGTTTTAAGGGCTGCAGTTTCACCCAGTCATTCATCCATCCGTCCATCCATCCATCTGGTGATAGGTAGTGAAGCCGGCTGTGCTCTGGCACTGGACCCCAGGGGAGCACGGAACGCAGGGTGCTGGCATTCTGTGGATGAAACAGAAATGCACACACAAGGCACAAACCATTAAACCTTTCCTCACACTGACTGATAGGCTCTCTTCCCCCATTCTCTCTGCTTCCAGACGTTCTCGTGATACTGCTAGTTCTTTCCTGAAACAGATCTCAGCATGTTACTACCCTGCTCAGAAACCTTCTCCCTTGTCAATATCATAAAGTCCAGGTTATCTGTCACAGAGGCTCTGGCCCTAATCTCACTGGCCAGCCTCATCGGGTTATTTACAGTTTTTGAAATAGTAGCAGGTAGCCTTTACCGTGTGCCAGGTATTTTGCTGTGTTTTACTTGTTATTCCTCACAACAACCCCAAAGCTATACCCTAGTATCACCCTCTGTTTTTCTATGAGGAATCTGAGGCAGAGAGATGCAAAGAACATACCTGATAGACTAGTAAACAGCAGCACTGCAACTCAAACGCAGGTCCACCTGACTTTGGCAGAGCCTACACCCTTAGCCACTAGGTCACCCTGCCACATTGCTTCCTGCTTCTGCACCTCACACCTGGCCTGCTTGGCTTTCTACTGCCACCTGTTGAAATCTCACCTGTTGCTCATGACCCAGCTCAAGTATCCTGACCACCAGGCTGCTCCTCAATCCACGTGGCTCCTGCTCTGCTACCCCCAGCCCTAGAAGAGACACGGCATGCGTCATGCCCTGCCATGCATGATAGAGAGGGTGCACGTGTTTGCCTCCCTGGGCACAGTTCTTGTAAACATTTGCAACAGTCTGAACTAAATGAAGGTTTGCTGAACTGTCGTAAATGAACAGCACAGGGGCAAGTGCTCTGGAAACTGTAAAACATCAAACATCAGCCAGCAGATGCTTTTAAAATTTCTTTATAAAATGTAAATGGGTTTAGAATACGAAATATTCACTGGTGCCTGGGCATTGTCTCCTTTTTTATTTTAGTCCATTTTCCAGTATCAACTGAAGATGGCTCCTGCCCTTTGAACCAGAGGTTACTGCATGGGGAAATGTTCTATTGTAACTGAGACAGAGATGTGCAACTATCCTGCACAGACTTTGTACAAAAGCAAGCCTGACCCTCCTTGCAGAGCTTTAATAAGCTTCAGTGACGTGGCTCCAGCTGGAGGGAGAACCTTGCCAGGTAATGGAAGGGGCCCTGCCCAGGAGTCAGGGACTTGGCTGGGGCTGGGGCTCCGCCCCTCAGTGGCTGAATCTCATTAACCGTCTCATCGGAACGTAGGAGCTCAAAATGATTTCTGAGGTCCCTCACCAATCCTAAGGTTCTTAGATTCAGATCTCGGCTCTGCGGCCTCATTACTTGGAGTCACTTAATTGATTTTGGAAGTCAATTTCCTTGCCTATAAATTGGAGTCTAACTTATTGGAAAGTAGTGGGCACTGCTGAGAAGTATGAATGCAAATTGCTTGTGCGATTTAAAATCTAACAAATGCAGGGAAGCATGAAGGAGCGCAGAGTGTTGCCCTTGGTAAGTTAGAAAGGATGGCTCCCTAGTGGTGCCAATTTTCTCTCTTTAGAAGAGGGGTTATGTAGGTTAAACCTGAAATCTTTTTCCTTTGGGGTGAATAGTGAAACATTTCTTAAGACAAAAATGATAAGGAAGATTCTAGTAAAATGATCATTGACAAAGGACTCACATCCAGAATATATAAAGAAACCTTATCAGTTAATAAGAAAACATAAAGATACCAATAGAGAATTGGACTAAATGATGCGAACAAATATTGCACAAAGAAAGAAAATTCAGTAGCCAAAAAACATATGAAGAATGGTCAGCCTCATTAGTAATTACAAAAATGAAAATTAAAACCATAGTGTAATACCATTACATGTATACCAGATTCAAAAATTTTAAATGACTGAAAATATCATGTGTTGGCAAAAATACGGAGCAACTAGCACTACTCTGCTCTGAGAAGGGAGTAAATATTGTTGCCGTACTTGGAAAACAGTAGGTATTACTTTGTAACATTGAGCATGTGCATACTCTAGGATCTAATACTTTTACTTGTATGGATGTTGTATTAGTTTGCTAATGCTGTGTAACAAAAATCACCACAAATGTAGCAGCTTAAGATATTACACATTTAAGATAGAGTGTGAGGGAGGGAAAGAGTGGGAGAGACAGAGGGGAAAAAAATATTACACATTTATTGGCTGAAAGCTTTATAGGTCAGAAGTCAGATGAGCTTGACTGTGTTCTCTGCTTAAACTCTCACAAGGCCAAAGTCGAGATGTCATCTGGGTTGGGCTCTGATTTGGAGTCTTGGAGAAGATTCCACTTCCAAGTTCATTCAAGTTGTTGGCAGGACTCAGTTCCTTGTGGCTGTAGGACTGAGGTCTCTGTTTCCTTGTCTGCTGTCAGTGGGGGTGTTGGTGGGGAGGTCACTCGCAGGTCCTGGAGCCCTCTCTTTGGCCAGCAACAGCACATCAAATCTTTCTCCTGCTTTGAACCTCTCTGACTTCTTCAGTGACCAGCTGGAGAAAACCTTCTGCTTTTCAAAGGCTCATGTGATTTGATTAGGCCCTTGGGATAATCTGCCTTTGGATTAACTCAAAGTCAACTGACAAGTAACTTTAATTACATGCAAAAATCTCTTTTCCAGGTAACTTATCATCATGAGTATGCTGTCTCCTCATAGTCTCAATTCCAGGGAAGAGGGTGGGAAATCTTGGCAGGCATTTTAGGGTTTTGCCTTACTCCACGTGTATCAGTGAGAAAGTGTTCTACCGGTATATTAGGAGCCAAATGCAAGGATGTTCACAATCACCCTGGAATGAAGATACACCAGTGTTTGTCACCATAGGCTAGATGAGTAAATTGTGATATAGTCGTGAGATGAAATTCTGTATAGCAGTAGAAATAAGTGAACTACAACTACATTTATCAATAGGGATGAATCTCACACACAATGTTAAACAAAAGAAATGTATCACAAAGGAATGCATACGGTTTGGCTTCTTTTCATAAAGTACAGGTAGAGGCAAAATGAGACTACTGTGTGACAAAGATCTATTGCATAGGGATGCACTTAAATGGGGCAAAACTATAAGAAAGGGAAGGAAATGATTCTTACAAAATCAGGACACAATTGCTTCTCTTACTTCTCAGGGATTGAGGAGGAGGATGCATCAGGCAGAGGAGTGTAGACAGCTCTCACCTTCCACCTCTTAGCTTGGGTCGTGGTCGCATCAGTGTTTGCTTTATAATTATTTACAATGCAGACGTATGTTTCATACACTCTTCTATAATATGAGATAGTTCACGTTACATTTTTTAAGTGTGAATTTTTAATGAAAGCTTATCTGAAAAGGAGAAGGAAGCCATGGGCCAGTGCAAAGAAGCCAAGCAGGAGGCTTTCACAGCATCATCTTTTCAAGAAAGGATGTCCGATTTCTTCTCAGAGCAGGCCCTTCTCCCACTGCTCTGTAAAAATATCAACCAGCACTCCCAATGGGTTCTAGCAACGGCCAATGCACAGTGGCAGAAATACAATTTTTCTGTTCTAAGGGTTTAGATGTGGTTACATCTCCAGGGTGCATTAATATTGCAGGAAAGGGATTTAGGTAAGATTTGCTTTACCTATTAGTTTTTTCAAATCAATAGCACTGGCAACAATTGTAATGAAACTGTCAAATGCGAATTGGCCTTCCATGTTTGTCAATACAAACCCAAGACCCCCTCATCTCCTTTTACTGGCCCCCTATCATGAGGCTAAGAGAGTACAAGCATCTGCTGATAGGAAAGTTCATTTGGAATTTCCTTGAAAAACCATGTTTCTGGGCTGCTGATGGCCCTCTATTTCTAAGCCCTCTTTTCTTTGCTTATTTTTATGTTCTTTGGTGGTTTCCATGGAAACCACCAAAGCAGAGGATGTAAATGGCAATCTGAAAACGATTCTAAAAGGGCAATTGCCAAATGGCGATCTCATTATAATAAGTGCACTCTGCTTATTTGAGGGAAAAACACGAATTTGGGTGTACCGAGCCTGTTACAATATGTTTGTTAATAAACAAAGCCATTCCTCTGAGCACACCAAGCCTGCTTCCCCAGGGCCTTTGCACTACTCTTCCCACGGCTGGGCTGGCCCTTGCCTCAGATGCTCACAAAGCATATCCCCTCTTCACTCAGTTTTCTGCTTGGATGTCACCTTCTCAGAGGGACTATTCCTAGGCACCCTTGCCCTCCCTCTCCTTTCTTGCTTTAATTTTATTTCTTAGCACTTATCACTCCTTGACATCGTATGATGTGTTTATTTGCTTGCCCTTTGCCTTTCCTCTCAATAGGAATAAAGTCCAAGAGGGCAGGGGCTTTGTCCACCAGCTGCTCTATCGCCAGCACCTAGAACAGTGTCTGCCTGGTACGCAGGAGTGTCTGTCATTATTTGTGAATATAAGGACCTGTGGCAGTGGGGAAAAGTGACTAGTCCAGCTGGGGTGGCTGGGCGACTGTCCTCACTTCTTTTTCTGTAATGTCAAAGTCACACAACAACTTGCCTTACAGTTTTATTAGTTTTTCATTCCTGTGTTTAAAAAAGCTTACATTTCATTGCATAGTAATCAATTGACATTTTGGCTAACAAATCAGCCCTCTGTTATGCTGAGTTACAGACCCTGGAGATGTAGCCATGTCTAAACCCCACTGCTAGTCTTCTTGGTATCTGGGGGTCCCTCTGAGTATAACCTCTTGCTTCTGAGTACATAGCTTGGATCTGGCAGCTGGACAATCGTTCAGAGATAACAAGGCAACAGTTCCCAGTGGCTGTGTTTGGTTGGTTCTGTCCTCGGCTGACATGATTTTATTAATATCAGCAATCACTCTTTAACATTGTTATTTTCCAGTGTGATTAATGGTGAGCCTATGGATGAAAGGAGCTTTACAATAGCAAGCGATCATTTAAGTCATGCTTTGACTACCTCCAGCTGCCTGTTCAAATAGAAATTAACTCCTCAAGGTGGAAAGCAATTGGTAGATGGAGAATTTAAGTACCAAGAGGTGGTAAAGTGGAAAAGAAGGTTCTGAGAAGGACTGAGCATATTTGCACACTGAAGGTTGATCTTCTGGAACAGCATTCGGGCAGCGGCAAGGGTTGGCCATCTCGTTAGCAGTTTGCAGGTACTACTGGTACTCAAATTCCTCCAGGAGAAACACATAAGCCAGGAAAAATAATAGTTACAAGGAAGGAAGGAGGGAGCAGAAGAGGCAGAGAGGAAGATGGAAAAAGAGAAAATTGTTTTTGTTGCAAAGGAACAGAATATCACAAGAACAGAATTTTGCTCACTGACCTCGGTACAAGGTCTTCGATCCAGAACACTTATGAAGTAGGGCAAGAATCGCTTCTCCCTTTTCTATCGGTTTCTGGAGTTAATTATACAGAAGTCAGTGGAAGTGCTTTGATGTTGCCAAAATTGCTCTGGAGATCTTCAGCTCTTGAAAGAGCATTTCAGGGCACAGATCTCAGGCTTCGAGGACTTTCAGTTGTAAAGTAAAGCTGGCACCAATGGACAGGTATAATAAACATCCTGATGCCAGGTGCCATGGGGGAGCCAACGATGGGCAAGGATTGGGACTAGCTCAAAGGGTACATTTCTGATGAAAGCTATGCTAAAGGAAAATCCCTTCTCTCCTTGGAACATTCCAGAATCCCCTCTTGATTTAGCGCCCCCTGTTGGCACCAAGACCAGATGTGATGTTAACGGATGGGATATAATCAGGGAAGATGGGGTGCAGGTCTTGCCCCCAGGTCAGCCTTAAACTTGCCTTCTTAGGCTCCTCTGGGTCAGGCTCAGTGTAGGGAGCTAACACTCTCCGATCAGCACTGAACACTTTCCAGACTTCTCTTAACATGTTGGCAACAAAGATATCCCTTGACTCTTTCCCTGCCGTGTTCAGCTGTAACTCAGGCAAACAGCACAATTGCATAAATTCTAGCACGACTAGTCATCACCAAGGAGCCTTGATGAATGGTTAAAAAGATTAGAAGATTCTATAGGTTTAAAAACGTGGACTTGGGATTGTAGAAAAATCCAAGATCCCCTACTTGGTAGTGATACGAACTTCGGCTAATTACCTAGGTTCTGGGAGCCCCGATTTATGTGAAATGGGGAGCCTCTCTCACATGGGTTCTCAGGTAAGGCTCTTAGTACCAGACCTTAAGTGCACAATAAATAGCTGCACTTGCGTGATTACTATTATTATCATTAATTCGGGAGAATAATGGGAAGAAATTTTAGCCCACACAAAATTGATTCCAGAACTTCTCTGCCCAGTTGAATTCCCCAACATTGAATTCAAGAATCCTCGTGATCATGGTATCTCCCCTGCCAGGTAAGAATCCTGCAACAAAGCATAATCGTGATCAATACACACTGAATGGTGTGGTGCCCCTTCAATCCATTTTTCATAAAATCTCATAATTATTTAAAAGTGAAAATGTTACCATGTCACTTCCTGTCCCTACCTTCAGAGTTCTGAGAAAAGGCCTCCAGATCTCCCCATGGGAGCCCCTGAGGACACCCTTCCTTGGTCCACCTGTAATTCCATAGCTCTCATTCGCCTTCAAGAGAGCCCCCGACTCCTGTGCTGGATTGCGATCAGATGGAACCACCTGTTTGCAGGTTTCTCCTGGATGTCCTCTGACCTTCTCTTCTTCCTCTTGACAACTTGGGGCACTGCTGTCCACCTTAAAGACTCAGCCCCATGGGGCATCCTCTGTGAATCCTTGGCTCTGATCCTGCCAGTACTTTCTCCATCGTGCTGGGCCCTGGCATAGCTCTCTGCTGTGCTTATGCCATGGTATATATAGTAGGTGGCTGTCGCCCTTTCTTCTTCCCCACTAGACTGTGAGTTCTGACGGGTCAGACCATGTCTTGCTCCTCTTGGTGACCTCTCTGCAGAACCCAGGGCCTGATAACAGCAAGTGCTCAGCAAGTCAGTTGAATGAATCAAGGACTGATAACCATTACCTCACAGGAGAAGCAGGACGCATGTGTTACCCTTCCTTCCCATCGTGCCCTACAGGAAACCTAACCTCAGCCAGACCTGAGCATCACCTATGCCTTCCCTGCTTGCTCTTGCCTTCCCCTGCCCGTCCAGCTCCTGTCCATCTGTGAAGCCCTGGCTAGAAGTGCTGCCATTTGACTGTTGTTCAATCCTACTTGTAATGTGTCTGCTGCCCCTGATCATCTCTGGGCCCTGAGGATAGGGGCTGTGTCTTTCCTCTGTGTGGTTTGGGGCCTAGTCAAGTGCCTGGAACATGGAATTTGCTCCACAAATGTTTGTTGAGTGTATAAATGAAAGATAGCCACTTAAGAACCTCATTAGTCATTCAGGACTCATTCACTGCTGGTATTTTGGTTGCCTTTTCATATCTTAGACTTCTTGGAATTGCTTTTAGTACCTATCCCAGGGCTGAAGATGCAATAGGCCCTTAATAAATATTTTCGGCTACTTACGGATTTCCTTAATATGGTATGTTATAGCTTATATTTTGCCATTCTTTTTTTGTTTAACCCTCACTCTAGGATATGTTTTCATTGGTTTTAGAGAGAGAGGAAAGGAGAGGGGAGAGAGAGTAAAAAACAAACAAACATTGTGAGAGAGAAATGTCGACCAGTTGCCTCCTATACGCACCCCAACTAGGGATCAAACCCAAAACCCAGGCATGTGCCCTGACCAGGAATTGAAACCATGACCCTTTGGTACACGGGATGACACTCCAACCAGCTGAGCCACACTGCCCAGGGCTGCCATTCCGAAATGCATTAGAGTTATGCCAAAAGTAAAAGACAAAGGCTTCCTTTAAACTTTAAATCAAAGCTTTTTCAGAGAAACGGTATTGTAGTCATCAGAGAGAAATAAACACAGGCGTAAATAGTGCTGCCAGGTGGCCGAGAAGTAGCTCGGCACTAGAGGTCCCTCTCTCCATGTGATGCAGTGGCCCTGCTCAGGATCCTGCCAGCTTCAGTGGCTTCTGACTTGGAACAAAAAGTGAGGAGCGAAGGAAATTTGAACCGAGTGAATTCTCTGTGGCATCGCAAATTAGATCTTACCCATCAGGCCCACATTGCTGAGGCCCTGGCCAGAGCCACAAGAAAAGAACCATTTTCTTCCCCCAAATCCTAGCCCTGGTTCAGTTTTGTTTTATTTATATCTGGCTCTTGAATTAGCCATGTGACTTTATTCAGATCCTTTTATCTCATCCCCATCTGGGAGGCAATCTGGGTCTGGCTGCTAGTTTTACACTGAAATATCACTGTGGAATATAAGCAAGGATGCTACTCCCTGTTCCTCGTAGTGGCATGTTCAGTGATGAAACTAAAACAATTTGGTAACAGGTTTGGTGTCCTTTATTCAAAGGAGAGCTGTCCAGGGATAGAGGAGCGTGGTGCCTCACAAGCAGTAGAGACTCCTCCCGAGGAATTTTGGGCAAGAGTGACTTTTATGGAGTGTTAGAAGCAGCAACTTGGAAACTGGGAAGATGGATTAGGAAGTTGGGATTTCCGTCTAAGGCCAACAGGTCCTCTATTGTAGGGTCAGGTGAGCGAACTAAAGCTTATTTGGAGGATGGTGATTGGTGCGTGTTAGGTCTCCTTGACAGGTGTTTCCTGGATGTGCAAGCTGACTTAGGTTTAGATTTGTGGCATGGGCCAGGCCACCAGGTGGCCTCCATTTCGTGGGTTTCCATATATGAATTCACTTCATCTGTCATGAAGGATGTGGGAATAAACTCAAGGATACCAGGGTCTTGTAGCTCAGGCTGTGCCTTATCCAGGGCTGGCTTTTTATCCCAAGGGTCAGGGCTTCTTACAACTATGAAGCACCCTCATTATTCACATGCAACCAGCAAGTATTGGCAAGGAAAACTTCAGTGGTTAAGTTATTTTTCCACCAAGAATTAATAACTCATAAGAAATCAGTAAGAGAGCATGTGAAAAGGCTAAACATTGCTTTTGAAATGAGAAACAGAAAATTTAACTTATGTCAGGAAATAAAAAAACAATTCAAAAGATCAATGAAACAAAGAGCTAGTTCTTTGAAAAGATAAACAAGATTGATGGACCCTTAGCCACACTCACCAAAAAACAAAGAGAGAGGACCCACATAAACAAAATCAGAAATGAAAGAGGAGAAGTAACAACTGACACCACAGAAGTACAAAGGATCATTAAAAAATACTATGAACAATTATACGCCAACAAATTGGACAATTTAGGCGAAATGGACAAATTTCTAGAATCACACAGTCTCCCAAAACTGAACCCGGAAGAGATAGAAAACTTGAACAGACCGATAACAACTAAGGGAATTGAAGATGTAATCAAGAAACACCCAGCCCGGGCCCAGATGGCTTCATGGGAGAGTTTTACTGAACATTCAAAGAATAACTAACACCCATTCTCCTCAAACTATTCCAAAACATTCAAGAAGAAGGAAGACTTCCAAACTCATTTTATGAGGCCAGTATAATTCTAATTCCAAAACCAGATAAAGACACTACAAAGAAAGAAAACTACAGGCCAATATCCCTGATGAACATAGATGCCAAAATCCTTAACAAAATATTAGCAAATTGGATCCAGCAATACATTAAAAAAATTATTCACCATGACCAAGTGGGATTCATCCCAGGGATGCAAGGCTGGTACAATATTCGCAAATCAATAAATGTGATACACCACATAAACAAAATGAAAGATAAAAACCATATGATCAAATCAATAGACATTGAAAAAGCATTCGACAAAATCCAGCACCCATTTCTGATAAAAACGCTCAGTAATGTGGGAATAGAGGGATCATATCTCAACATAATAAAGGCCATATATGAAAAACCTACAGCTGACATCATTCTCAATAGGAAAAACTAAAAGCATTTCCATTAAGAACAGGAACAAGACAGGGATGCCCACTTTTGCCACTCTTATTTAACATAGTTCTGGAAGTCTTAGCCACAGCAATTAGACATGAAGAAAAAATAAAAGGGATCCAAATTGGAAAGGAGAAAGTGAACCTGTCATTATTTGCTGATGATATGATATTGTACATAGAAAACCCTAAAGACTCCATCAAAAATCTAATAGATTTAATAAATGAATTTGGCAAAGTAGCAGGATACAAAGTTAACATCAAGAAATCGACAGTATTCTTATACACCAATAATGAACTCACAGAAAGGGAAACTAAAAAAAATCCCATTTCCCATTGCAGCAAAAAGAAGTTGAGATACCTAGGAATAAACTTAACTAAAGAAGTAAAGGACCTGTTCACAGAAACTACAGAACATTGAATAAAGAAATAGAGGAAGATATAAAAAAGTAGAAGCATATGCCTTATTTATAGATTGGAAGAATTAACATCATTAAAATGTCCATACTACCCAAAGCAATCTATAGATTCAATGCAACCCCCATCAAAATACCAATGACATATTTCACAGAACTAGAACGAATACTCCAAAAGTTTATACGGAACCAGAAAAGACCCCAAGTAGCCACAGCAATCTTGAAAAAGAAGAACAAAGTAGGAGAGAGCATAATACCGGATATCAGGTTATACTACAAAGCCACTGTAATCAAACAGCCTAATACTGGCACAAGAACAGGCATATAGATCAATGAAACAGCATAGAGAACCCAGAAATGGACCCAACCCCTTATGCTCAATTAATATTTGACAAAGGTGGCAAGAACATACAATGGAGTAAAGACAGCCTCTTTAATAAATGGTGTTGGGAAAACTGGACAGCTACATGCAAAAAATGAAACTAGACCACTAACTTACAACATACACAAGAATAAACTCAAAATGGATAAAAGATTTAAATGTGACTTGTGAATCCATAAAAATCCTAGAAGAAAATGTAGGCAACAAAATTTCAGACATCACACGCAGCAGAATTTTCACTGATACAACGCCTAAGGGAAGAGAAACAAAGGAAAAAATGAATACATGGGACTACATCAAACTCAAAAGCTCTTGCACAGCAAAAGAAACAACCATCAAAATGGAAAGGGAACTCACTATATGGGAGAGCATAATTGCCAATGATACATCAGATAAGGAGTTAATTTCAAAAATATATAGAGTACTCTAACAACTCAACAAAAGGAAGACAAAGAATCCAATTAAAAAATGGGCAGAGGACCTAAATAGACACCTCTCCAAAGAGGACATACGAATGGCCAAGAGACATATGAAAAAATGCTTAGCGTCACTAATCATCAGAGAGATACAAATTAAAACAACTATGAGGTATCACTTCAAAGTTGCCAGAATGGCTGCCATCAACAAATCATCACACAACAAGTGCTGGCGAGGGTGTGGAGAAAAGGGGACTCTAGTACACTGCTGTTGGGAATGCAGACTGGTGCAGCCACTATGGAAAACAATATAGTGTTTCCTCAAAAAATTAAAAATTGAACTGTCATTTGACCCAGTGATCCCACTTCTAGGAATATATCCTAAGAAGCCTGAAACACCAATCAGAAAGAATATATGTACCCCTATGTTCACAGCAGCACTATCACAATTGCTAAGATCTGGAAACAGCCCAAGTGTCCATCAGTAGATGAGTGGATAAAAAAGCTGTGGTACATATACACAATGGAATACTATGCAGCTGTAAGAACGAGAGATCTCTTATCCTTTGAGACAACATGGGTGGACCAAGAGAGTATTATGCTAAACGAAATAAGCCAATCAGAGAAAGACAAATATCACATGATCTTACTTATTTGTGGAATATAATGAACTAAATAAGCTGATGAGCAAAATAGACCCAGAGACATAGAAGTACAGTTCAGACTGACAAACCTCAGAAGAGGGGGGTGGGGGCGGGGGAGGGAAGAGATAAACCACAGAACTTAAATATGTATAATCAATGACCCATGGACATAGACAACAATGCTGGGGGAGGGGGAGTCAGGAGGAGGGTGTCAATGGGGGAAAAGGAGAAACATCTGTAACAAAAATAAACTAATAAAATAAATTCCCCAAATGCAAAAAAAAAAAAAAAAGGAAGACAGCACAGAATAAAGTCACTCAATCAGAGAAAAACAACAACAAAAATAATAGAAAAATGGCTTTCAAGGAAATAAAACTTTACAGGGTTTTGTCATGGTGGAAATGGAGTAGTGGAGAAGAGAGTGAAAGGTGAAAGTTATCAGTGGAGGTAGAGTTCCTGGGGTGCCTTGAAGAAAAGAATTTCCTGAGGCCCCCACGGGAGGATGGGGTTTCATGGAAAGCTTTATTGATGATGTAAAACTAAATGAGTTCCCCTTCAAGATCCTATCTGTTTGTCCCACCATGGAAGAAGTCCAATCTTGTCTTCAGCAGGGCTAGAATTAAGGCCACTACTCATGAGACAGGCCAGTAAGCCAGGACAAGTGAAACAGGGAAACAGACAGATCGCTGAACAAGCTGACAGAGCAATTTATAGTGGATACAGAAGGTCACCTCCCTAGAAATAACATCTAAGTTTCAGTTGTATTTCAGCTGCAGATCCAGAAAAGCAGCAAAACCAGGTAGACAACACCAGGACCAGTTGCATTGACTAGCAACCCCCTGCCCTGACACTGACCAGTCAGTGAGGACCAGGGCCCTGAAGGAGCACACCTAGAAAACTGATGACTATTCTATTGAAACCCTCCCCTGGGACCTCCTCTAAGATTCCTGACTGCAAGAGAGAAATAAAAGCCTCGGGACAAAAGACGCACAATGTGCTTTCCCTTCCCCAGAGCATACCCACTCCATACCCCTCTTTTTTTTCTCCCACATGCATGCATCTCCTAGACTCTAAGGGACCCCACGAGGCTTGCAACCAGGGCAGCAATGGGCAGTGGCAGTTCATCCCAGGCAAACCCCCTGAATCTGTTCTCAAAGCCCCCTTTTCTCTGACTTCTTAGTGAGCCAAAGCAGACTAGCCTAGGCTCATTTCCCCAGACCTTCCTTGTTTCACTGTTCCCAGCTTTAATAAATGTTCTCTCAAATTCACCTGGACTCGTGTTGTAAAACTTTTCCTGCATGAAATCAAGAACCCACACACTACCAGCCGGGCCCTAGGCAGCCCCAACAAGTGCCAGGTCCCCTTTCCAGTAACACCCAGAATCCATATTAAAGCACAGTCCAGTCCAGCTTCCTGTGTTTGGAGTCTGCATGGCTACATGGCTATGGAGAGAGAACGTGTGAGCGCATGGGGCAAGTGCAGGCCACGGGGCAAGAGCATCAGAGCACAAGAGCAGAACAAGAGAGAGGGAACTCTGTCTGGGGATAATGTATTCCCAAATTTTCATGGGCTTGCATTGGGGTCCACCCTCTAGCCAGTCCATTGTTTCCCAGGCTAGACTGACAGGCAAGCTCCTTCCCTAGGTCACCCGATTTCACTGCATAAGCACTCATCTCCCCCTTTGTTCTACCCCTTCCCCCAGTGATCTGCAGGGAATGGACAGGTGGTTCCCTGAGGAATGTGAAGCAGTAGCTTCCTGGCGAAGCTGCCCAGATGACCATGCTTATAATGTCTGGCTTCCTGTTTGCTCTCTTCCTATTATTAATATTAATAACTAGCTAATTATGATGATAACAAAAGGATTGTTGTGGCCTCCTTGTTGCTACAGCAAATGTAGCTTTTCCAGGACTAATCTTGTATGAATTCCCAATGGCAGAATTGCAGGGCCCAGGAAAGAGCCTGCCCTCCTTCTCCTTCTGCACTGCGGGGGTCCTCCAGCCCTTTCCTCTGCAAGCCCCCATACCGTGGCACTGTAGTCCCTGGTGATGCATGTAGGCAGCCCTGGAAGGGTCTTGAGCTCTGAGATTTAGTTGGGGAGGGGATATCCTCTCAGCCTAGTGAACTCCACTTTCCATATGAGGGGCTCAGCTAGAGAAGAGTCAGCTCAGGGCCCTGGCAGGGACCCTGGTTGCCCAAATATAAGGTGGTACTGGGTTATTTCCAGATTTATGTTAGCAGTAAGATGACGAGACCTTGGTCCTTGTCTTCTTGAAGGAAAGATTTCAGTCAAGAGACAAAGGGCAGCAAAGCCAGCGAGAATTTATTGACCGCAGCAAAAATGCACTCAGGTCAGTGAAACAAGGAAGGGCTTAGAAGAAGCAACAGGAGAGCCTGGGCTGGGCTGCTCTGGCTCACTGGGAAGTCAGAGAACAGGGCTGTTGGAGACAGGTTCAGGGGGTGAGCACTGGATGAGCTGCCGCTGCCCACTGCTCCCCTGGTTGCAAGTCTCCTGGGTCCCTTAGAGGGAAGAAGGGGGAAGGGAATGGCACTGGCATGCTCCCCTGGGGGAGAGTTTGCACTGGGTTTTTCATCCTGAGCATATTTACCCCTCTCTTGCAGGTGGGAATTTTAGGGGAGGGTCTCAATAAAATATTCATTAGTTTTCCAGGTGTGCTCTTTCAGGGTCCTGGTATCCACTGATTGTTCTGTGCCAGGACAGGGGGTCAGTAGTCAATGCAGCTGGTCCTGAGGCAGCCATGGTGTCACTTGTCTGGTTTTGCTGCTTTTCTGGGCCTGGAGCTGAAATACAACTGAGGCCTAGATGTTATCTTTAGGGAGGAAAGGTCAGGGGGTATAAACTGCATGACTAGCAATATAAAAATCAGGGGGTCCAAACCGTGTGACAAGTGAAATGCTAGGGGAAGATAGGATACCCTGGGGTGAGGTTCTTGTTTTCCCAGTTTTTCCCCTTGCTAGGCACCTGAGGCTTTCTGCCCTGGTGAGTTTCTGTACCTGACCCATCGTCCTTGCTCTGCTCATGGCTGTCTAAATGCCTACAACATTTCTATTCTTGGTTCTTCGTCTTCTGGTTCCATGTCCAGGGCCCCCTGAGCCACAGCTTTCCCGACTCAGGACCAGGGAATATCCTGCAACCAACCTAAACAAAGCCGCTCTCCTCACATCCAGTGGCTAAGTCCTAGGGGATTTTTGCCAAATCCACTGGCTTTGGGCTTGGCAAGGAACGTTTGACCCAGCAAGTGCTGGGTGAAGGCGAGCTTTCTTCTGCTGGAGACTTAGGACCAGGTTTGGCAGTTGTGCGAGTTATCAGGCAATTCTACATAGGCGCTGGTGCCCGGACTTGTTCCAAAGTGATTCTGACTGGTTGCAAAATGGATTACACCAAGCAAGGAGATCACACACACGGAGGGGGGTGGGGCTGTGCTGAGCGCCTTTGAATGGGTTTTACAACCATAGGCCAAACAATGACCTGGGAGTGTGAAGAGCCAAAGAAGAGACTGGGAGGGGTGGGATGCCACAGACACACCCTCATGCTGGGAATGGTGTTCTAGACTTTTCTGACACCTCAATTTCAAAAGCCTAGCATCTGATTCTAGATAGGTTAGTTGCCACTCTGGAATTCTGCTTGGGGGTTTTGGCAGACCCTTTGGCTGGCTGTGACCCGGCCACAATTTGGGAGGAAGTTAACGTGTTTCACACGTTACTGGCAGCTCTGGACCCACCCACAGTAGTGAAATAACTCAGGAAATTCTTTTGCTAACTCCCGACTGCTTTGATTCTTCCCACAAAGAGACACAACCCAGAGACCTCTGCAATTTACAAATCAATGAGCAGGAACACCTGTGAATTGCTGATGGCTGGAAACTTTGGGGGAAGAAAGCCCAAAACCTGACAATGGCTTTAATTTCGGGAGAGGCAGTGTGCAACCTTGGACCAGGAGTGAGCTGAATTCCCCAGCATCTTGTATTTTGTTTGGTGATGAAGACGTACAATCCCCTCTGAGGTGCATAGATTCTGAAATGGAATCCAATTAACCTTTAGCAGTATTTCAGCTGGGAGGCCAGAAAGCACATTTGTTTCACCTATTTCCGTAATGGTCATGATGCCAATAGATGATAGCACATTGAGGGACCGAATCGTCATTGCATTTTTATGGCCTTGCAATTAACTTCTCTATTTTACTGCAGCCCAGAGGGAAGGCTGGAATCTCCTGGCAGGGCTCTCTTTCACTCTGCAGGTGCCCGGAAACTGCAACCCCCCACCTCCATCCCCCACCTCCATCCTCTCTGCTCAGTGGGATTACAGTAAAATCCACAATTAAGCTTCAGTAAGAGGAATGTCATTGTCACAACATGACAATCACTTTTCTACATGAAATGCATTTCTTTGGAAGATGTAGAGCCTCTACTGTGCCAATAATTTAAAAATATATGTTTCTGGGAGATTGGGGTGTTCTGGTTATAAATTGTTGTGTAGCAAATTACCCCAAAACTTCAGTGGTTCAAAACAACACTGTTCATTTATGGTCATTGTATTGATTTGCTAGGGCTGCCACAACGAAGTACCACAGACAGGGAAGCTAAACAACAGAAATTAATTTTCTAAGTGTTCTGAGGCTGGAAGTCTGAGATCAATGTGTGGGCAGTGTTGGTTTCTTCTGAGTATTCTCTCTTGGCTTGTAGAAGGCTGTCTTCTCCCTATGTCTTCACATGGCCTTCCCTCTGTGTGGGTCTGTCTTAATCTCCTCTTTGGATAAGGACACCATTCATATTGGATTGGGCCCACACTGGTGACCTCATTTTAACTTCATTACCCTTTTAAAGGCCCTTTCTCCAAATACAGTAACATTCGGAGGGACTGGGGCTTTGGATTTTGACTTATGAACTTGGGGGTGGGGCACCATTCAGCCTATACTCGTCACGAATGTACAGTTTGGACAGAGGTCAGCAGAGATGTCTCATCCCTGCTCCACAGCATCTGGGACCCAGGTGGGAGCTGGAACAATGGAGACCACCTAGACACCTCTCTTTCTCCTTCGTCCCTTTACCCACGTGCCCTCTCTAGTGTTGGCTGTGTCAACATAAGAAACATTCAAACCTGTGAAGAATTTTGAGAGTTTATTTGAACCAAAACTGTTGACAATTGCCGGGAAGCAGAATCTCAATGGATTGAGATAATGCTCCAGAGAATGGCAGTTCTGCACCTTATTTTATACATTACGGTCACAAGAGAAGACGCAAGTGGTTACATGTTGTCATAGATGTAAAAAGACAACAGACAGACTCAGTTAAGGTAAAGATTTGTCAGGGAAGATGCCAGCCTAGAACGTGACTACCTGCCATGAACTGCTGTTAGTTAATAAGTTTTCAGTTCAGGCCATCCTTTGTGGTTACTTCAGGTCTCTGAGTTTGCCAGGCGGCCTCGCAGGCCTTCCCTGAGCTGGTCAGGTTAGCCTGTGGCCCCTTTTCGTCCACAGCTGATTCAGGGCAGCTGGAGTTTTTTCATGCTGGATCAGGGATCCCAGGAAACAAGGCTGAAGCTCAAGGCCTTCACAGCCCTGCCTGAGCAGCCCTGGGCCCCACGGCTAAGGCAACTAGATTCCATTTTTATGTAGGCCCCTTGGCTAAAGTGACTACATGACTCCATTTTTATCATCAATAGACCTTCCTCGATATTCTTCCAATAATAGGTTGATTACCCCTAGAAGTAAAGGAATTTTGCCTAAGATTACAGTTGCCCCACGTGTTGGGAGGCATTTGCAGTTTCGGTATTTGCAGGCATTTGCAGGTACTTGTGAGCCCTTGGGGTGGTCTAGGGTGCTGCTGTTTTGCCCACTTCCAGCCAATGTCCTTTGTCCTTCCCACCACTGCTGCCGTCTTCTCCAGCTTCCTTCTCTTTCTGGAAGAGTCCCTCTGGCCAGGTGGCCATGCTCTCCCTCCACAGGACACCCGGATTCAACAGAGAAGAGGCTGGTCCTCTTACCAGGAAGCCTGTCTTCCCCCGAGCTGCCCACTAATTCAGTCAGCCCCTCGGCGCATCCTTTCTGCCTGACTTTACAACTATTAATTCACAATTGTGTGTGTGTGAATAAAATACTCGTACTGATAGAGAAATTTATTCTAAGTGGTTTATTATTTTCTTAGATGGCTTATTGCTTTCTTTTTTTTCTTTATTCTTTTTTTTTTATTGTTGAAAGTATTACATGTTCCCCCTTTTTCCCCTTTGACCGCCCCGCCCCTTCTTACCGCTCTCACCACCCCTCCTGCCTTCCCCATTTAAAAAAGAAACAGCCTTTTTATTTTGGAAGAATGCTAGGTTTACAGAAAGTTGCAAAGCTGCTACAGAGAGTTCCCTCACCCATTTCAGTTTCCTTTAATGTTACCATCTTACATTAGCGTGGTGCGTTTGTCCAAACCAAGAAACCAATACCGGTATTTACTGTTAACCACACACCGGGCTTTATTTGGATTTCACCTACTTTGCCTTTACTGCCTTTTTTCTATCCAGGTTCCGGTCGATCCAGGATCTCATGTCACTCTCAGTTGTCATGTCTCCTCAGCCTCCTCTTGTCCCTGACCGTTTCTCAGTCTTCGTTTCTCATGACCCTGATAGTTTTACGGAGTACTGGTTAGGTGTTTGTGGAAAGGCCTTCAGTTTGGGTCTGTCTGAGGTTTTTCTCATTAGGCTGACGTCGGGGATCTTTGGGAGGAAGACTGCAGAGATGAAGTCCCCGAGGTGCATGACGTCCACATGACAGCAGGAGGATGTGGACCCATGCCTTCGATCGCGTGGTGTGCGCCAGGTGCCTCCACTGTAGGGTTCCTCTCTTCCTCTTGTCCTGGTCTAGTTTTTGGAAGTGATACAATGCATGACTTTTAAAATGTAGGATGTGTTTACCTCCTATCTCCAGGACTTCAGGGCCGAGCTTGGTGATGGGTGTCCCTTACACCGTCACACTCCTAATGTCTCATGTACTAGGCGAGTTGAGGGCACTGACAGCGTCTGTTGAACTCCAGGTGTTCCTGACCAAGCCCTGGATCACGGGCAGTGACACCCTCCGTGGGAGGCGACTCTGCACGACGCACAGGTAACGCACCTCGTGGTCAGAATGGTTTCCCATCCTGGCTTCCCCGTGAGTCGTCGTGTGCCTAGGACAAGTGACTTAACCTCTCTGCTAGGTTTTCTTTCCTGTAAGATAGGATTTCTTTAACCCCTGAGGGCACATGAATTGGGGCTCGCATCTGAACTGAGGAAATCACTGTCTGAATTGGGGAATGTTCTCATTCTCCATCCCCACAGGGGAAGAAGCAATTCTGGGACCGAACTCCTTTCTTTACCATTTCTTCCCTGCTGGCATCTGCGAACTTGCATTTTCTTATCTTTAAAGCAGACATCCCTCAGGCGAACCCGCACTCCATTTTGTCTTTGAATGTTTTGCCTTCGCTTTTCCCCTAGATGACACAAAGGATCTCTGTGGTTTTGGTTTGTCATCTGACCTGGAAGTAAAGGAGAATCCCAAGACCCAAATGTCTGTCTGAATGTTCTCCCAGCCTCTTGTACACAGGATGTGGTCAGGTTTGCTTTTTTATGGCCAAGTCGTGGTCAGAATGTCCACACGGATGTAGATACTGGTTTGGTTTCCAGGACATCCAGCTGATACCAGATCAACACAATCTCCTTGGAACCCTTGGGGCCACATTGGTTTCAATCTTTAACTTACCTTAGGACCCCAGAGGTCTCCAGCTACAGAGTCAAGAGTCCTCGTGCTATGACAGTGGCCGCTTGGCAAGGTTTTCAGGATTAAAATGAAGCTTATTTCACTTCTGTGAAGGGCCTGGTACCTGGTAAGCGATAAACCAAAGTTTATTTCTTTCCCCTTAAGGTCTTATGATAATTTAGGGTCTTAAAAGAACTTCTTTTAAAAAATTAGATTTTTAGCCCTGGCCAGTTTGGCTCAGTGGTTAGACTGACAGCCCATGGACCGAAGGGTCGTAGGTTTGATTCCCAGTCAAGGGCATATACCTGGGTTGCAGGCTTGATCCCTGGCCCTGGTCGGGGTTGTGCAGGAGGCAACCTGTCGATGTGTCTGTCTCACATTGATGTTCCTCTCTCTCTCTCTCTCTCCCCCACTTCCACTCTCTCTAAAAATCAATGGAGAAAGATCCTCAGGTGAGGATTAACAACAACAACAACAAAGATTTTTGAAGTAGTAATTCTACTTCTCTAGCAATTTTGGAGAGTTTATTTTAGATTTAAGCACAGTTTATAACTCTATATAATAGTGAACCAATGAACTACAGTTTAGCAGGGCCAACAAATTCACCCCAAAGGTGCTTGAAAACTGACTTGTGAAAAATCCTTTCCTTAATTACAGCCACTGTATTTTTTTTTAGCTGGGTCACAAGAAAGTATGTAAAATGGTTCCCAAAGAAACGATAAGATCTATAGGGAAGGACGTCAGGAGGCTCTTCTCCTGACTGCCAACGAAAAAGAATAAACACTACAATCTGTCCTGAATCCAAAGCACAGCTTTTGGAAAATAAAGATTTATGATCTGGGTATAAATGGTGATGAATCACTTGGTGATACATGTTTTGTGGCCCAACCTGTCAAAAGTAACGAGCCATAGTGTATCCCAGAGTTCATCTGGTTGTAAGCGTTCCCTGTAAAATATGGAATAGATGGAACACAATTTGTCTGAGTCTTTGCCCAACTCTCCTCCAATTACTGTACTTCTGTCCCTGTCATTGGTGAAAATAAATGGGCCGATAATTACAGCCTCAGATACAGTCTCCCAGCCTGCGTTTCCCTGGCCGTTGCCAGCCTGTGTATCTAATGGGGTCACGTGATGAGTCATAACTCAGATTTTATTGTCTCCTGCTAATGCCCCCTGGCTCCTCTGCTTCCCCGGTGACCTCCATTTCAGGGCAAGGTTCTCCTAACACGTCTCAGGAGCTCCCTGGGGCATGCCCACTTGCCCTTGAATAAGGCTGCTCCTTGGGGTACTGTCCCTAGTCTGGGAAGGCAATGTCCCCCTGGACACATCTGCTGTCCCACTATTTTTCCTGGACCTTAAGGTCTTCCACTGATACCATGGCATCTTCCTCTGGGCGCTGCTCCTAGTCACTGGGGCACTTCTGGTGCCAAGCTGTGGGGTGTCTGTGGCAAGATGGGGGACAACCAACACCTCTCTTGGTTACTCTGTGTCCTGTGCACACGTGCAATCTGTGACGCTTGCGCCATGAAGTTTTGCAACTATTTTAATGAAATAGCCTGTCTGATTTTACTTGCATCATTCTTTCTCCCTCAGACCCCAGTAGGAGCCAGTGTGCCCTTCCTATGAACCCTGCTCTCTATGTCCGGCTCCTTTCCCCCCTAGAATGAGTTCTCTCCCAGGAAACACCAGTGCCCTGGGCAAACAGCAACTCTGCCCCACCAGTGTGCCAGACAAGTTCAACAGAGATGAATCGCAGCCGTGGCTCACGCTGGGACCTGCATTACATTTTATTTTAATGAAATATTTGTAGTCCTTTTGCAAAGGTTTTCATGGTTACCATGAGTCCCTTCTTGGAAGTGGGAGAACAGAGCCCTGTGGAAATTGGGACATGGTGGCGCTTCTCCTGGCGGGCCCCCAGGGCATGTCAGTGATTGTTCGGGACCTGGACCCTGGCTGTGTTGCTCCATCTGTCCAACTCACAGCTGACCCCATCCATTCTTTTCTCTCTCCTGCTGGCTCTGTTAGGGGTGCTGTCTGTGTCCTAGGGGAGCCACCACGAGGCATCACAGGTGTGACGTTCCTTTCCTGCAGGCAATTCTGAGGAAACGTGAGGGCAGAATTACCTACATGACATATTCTGATTTGTATTGCTTTTTAAAAAAATACGTTTTATTCATTTTTTAGAGAGAGAGAAACATCCATCAGCTGCCTCCTGCACGCCCCACCCTGGGGATCGAGTCCGTAACCCAGGCATGTGCCCTGACTGGGAATCGAACTGGGACCTCTCAGTCCATGGGACAATGCTCAATCCACTGAGCCATACGGGCCAGGCATGGTTTGTATTTCTTTTTAATCAACTTTATTTACATGTCTAGCTTCAGAGAATATATATATTTAAATTATGGTTAGGGAAATTGAGGGAAAAAGCCAGGAAATTTTTTAAAAAACTGAGCCATGCCAGGATATCTTTCTTATAATCTTCAGTGACCCGCCCTGGAAATGAACTTCAAGCAGAGGTTGAAAATGGAGAAGACATTAGCACCAAAACAAACTGATAACTGTTTCCTTCCAAAGGCTGGGCACTGTTCCAGGGTTTTAGCACATACTGTCTGTCTTCTTCCAGGATGACTTCATGTCATACTGTTGGTTTTCAGAGCCATGAAGGACACAAGTCCAGGTCACAGATGGCTGGTCTGTGAGTCATGCCTCCAGTTCCAAGATCTCACTGTGTGGATGATTGATGGCTGCTTAGGGACGACTGCACTCCACCTTTCCAGAGGTTACCATGGAACCAGATAAACCAAGCTGAGAGTATTTAAAAAATAGAAAAAGAATAATCACATGAACCATGCTGTAATAGCAATAACAGAGATTAAAAAAACAAACAAACAAAAAAACACAACAACCCAGAATCTCAATATCCCAATAACTATTTTTTCCTGTGTTCACTCATAGTATAAGAAGCAAATAAGAATAATAATAATAAAACCAAAAACACCCCCATAAATGTATAAAGCAAAAAGGAGTAAATGAATGCACTAAATTGACTGAACACACATGTAAATAAGGCTACTAAAAAGCTATAGTTGATATCCCCTTAATTTATTCAAAAGGATTGAAAAAAACAAAATGAGAAACATCTATATTATTTTTATACAACCTGACAGAGTTTCCTT
This sequence comes from Tadarida brasiliensis, assembly GCA_030848825.1. Classification (NCBI taxonomy): domain Eukaryota; kingdom Metazoa; phylum Chordata; class Mammalia; order Chiroptera; family Molossidae; genus Tadarida; species Tadarida brasiliensis. The sequence goes on along the minus strand of CM061257.1, from coordinate 109,204,669 downwards.
TAGTCTCAGAGCACGAGGGACCTTAAATCCTTTTATTTTAAAGGAAAACAATCAGTTTATTGCTTGCTAAGAACGTATATTCTGATTTTAAAACTAATATATATTTATGGTAGAAAATCGGTAAAAATAAGAAAAAAGGGATGACAGTAATATTTTGTTTATTTTTTTATAGCGTCTTTTCTGTGTACTTTAAAAATGAAATTTGGTTCTGCTTTACTGACATTTTATTTCTACTCTTTCATTCATTATTACTTCCATAGCATTTCCTCTGTGCTGTTAAATATTATGGGAAGGCATCATTTTAAATGGCTGCACAATAGTTCACCACAAACAGAGATCCTGTTGCTGAACATTTGATTCCAACGTTTGTTATCATAAATACCACTGCAGTGAACGAGTTCGTACATTGATCTTTGCTTGAGTTTCAGACAAATTCCTTAGGGTAGATGCTTAGACACAATCTGCTCTCAGCTTGAAAATTTACATTCTTTGTTGCTGTTTTTTAAATTTTAAAATTCTTTTTCTTACATTTTGATAGTTATCATAGGTTTTACAATAATCCTTGATTTCTCATAGCCTAATCAATGATTGATACTTTCAGCTCTTCTTGGAGAAAACAAGGTCCTTCTAACACTTTCCTAAATTTAACCTTTTTCCAACCTATATGCCATCACTGCTGCAGATTTTAATTCTCTATTTTATGTCCCACAAAACTTTTTTTTGGTTTTTGAATAGTTAAAAATGATTCATTTTTGCTCACATATGTACCCTTTCCAATGTGCTTCATTCTTCCTACAGTTGTAAACTTTATCTGGGATAATTTTTCTTCTGCCTGAAGAACTTGTATTTCTTGCCCTGGCCGGGTAGGTCAGTTGGTTAGAGCGTCATCCCAACATGCCAAAGTTGCCAGTTTGATCCCGGGTCATGGCACATACAAGAATCAGCCAATGAATGCATAATTAAGTGGAACAACAAACCGGTCTCTCTCCCCCTCTCTCTCCCTCTCTCAAATCAGTAATAAAAGATAGAACTTGTATTTCTTGTAGTGCAAGTCTGCTAGTGATAAATTCTTTGCTTTTGTTTGCTTGAAATTATCTTAGCTGACTATTTCTATTTTCTATTTTACTGGACATAATTAGGAGTTATTTCCCTACCTTGTTTTCAGTCTATTGCTCCTGTAAAGCTAACGTCCTTTTTTGAGGCTGATTTTAAGATCAAATTTTTTCTTTCCTTTTTTTAAATTAGTTTTACTAATATGTACCCAGCTGAGGATTTCTTCTCACTTATCTTTTTTTTTTTTTAATTTTTTTTTCTTTTCTTTATTCATTTTAGAGAGAGAGGAATGGAGAGAGAGAGAGAGAAAGAAACATCAATGAGAGAGAACATCGATTGGCTGCCTCCTGCATGCCCCTCACTGGGCATGTTCCCTGACCGGGAATCGAACTGGCGACCCCTTGGTGCATGGGTCGACACTCAACCACTGAGCCACACTGGCCGGGCATCTTCTCACTTATCTTGTTTGAAATTTGTAGGACTTTAATTAATGGCTTAATATATTTTATTACTTTTAGTCAGTTTTAACCGAATATTTCTTCTCTTCATTTTCTTTCTAATCTCATTGTGTTACTTTACACCATTTTAGACCTTCACACAGTACCCTATATGTTTTCTACCTTCTTTTCTGTGTTGTCTCTGTGGTTCATTCTGGATCTTCTATTCTTAGTTATATTTAATTCATTTATTCTTCCTTCATCTATCTAATCTACTGTTAAACCCATCCTTTGAATTATGAATTTCAGTTATTGTATTTTTTAATTCTAGAATTTTAATTTGTTCCTTTTTTTTAATAATTTCAAAGAGTTTCACACTCTCGGTTGAAATTCTCAATTTTGTTTATCTCCTTGAAAATATTTTAAAAATATTTTTTATTGAATTTATTGGGGTTACATTGGTTAATAAAATTATATAGGTTTCAAGTGTACAATTCTATAACACATCATCTGTATATTGTAGTGTGTTCACCCTCCAAAGTCAAGTCTCCTTCCGTCACCAGTTATCCTCCCTTTACCCTCTTCTACCTGCCCCCAACCTCCTTTTCCCTCTGGTAATCACCATACTGTTTTCTGGGTCTATGAGTTTTATTTTGTTTTTTGTTTTTTGCTTGATCCCTTCACCTATTTCACTCAAACCCTTAACCTTCTTCCTCTCTGACTGCTATCAGTCTGTTCTCTGTATCTATGAGTCTGTTTCTATTTTGTTTGTTAATTTATTTTGTTCATTACATTCCACATATAAATGAGATCATATGAAACTTGTCTTTCTCTAACTGACTTATTTCACTTCACATAATACACTCCAGGTCCATTCATGCTGTTGCAAAAGTTAAGATTTCCTTCTTTTTTATGGCCTAGTAGTATTCCATTGTTTAAAGGAAGCACAGCTTTTTTATCCGCTCATTTACTTACTGTGGGCACTTGGGCTGCTTCCAAATCTTGGCTATTGAAAATAGTGCTGCAATGAACACAGGGGTGCATATAGTCTTTCAAATCAGTGTTTCAGGTTTCATCGGATATATTCCCAGAAGTGGAATAACTGGATCATAAAGCAGTTACACTTTTACTTTTTTGAGGAAACTCCATACTGTTTCCATAGTGGTTGTACCAATCTGCATTCCCACCAACATTGCATGACGGTTCCCTTTTCTCCACACCCTCACCAACACTTGTTTATTGATTTATTGATGACAGCCATTCTGACAGGTGTGAGGTGGTATCTCATTGTGGTTTTAATTTGCATTTCTCTGATGATTAGTGATGTTGAACATCTTTTCATATATCTATTGGTTATCTGTCTGGTCTCTTTGGAGAATTGCCTGTTTAGGTCCTTTGCCCATTTTTAATTGGCTTGTTTTTGTTTGTTTGTTTGTTTTGGTTTTTTTGGTGTTGAGTTGTATAAGTTCTTTATAAATTTTGGATATTAACCCCTTATCAGATGTATCATTGGTGAATATGTTCTCCCATTCAGTGAGTTGTCTTTTTATTTTGTTGATGGTTTCCCTTGCTGTACAAAAAATTTTTGCTTAGATGTAGTCCCATTTGTTTATTTTTTCTTTTGTTTTCTTTGCCTGAGGAGATATATCAGAAAAGTTTACTAAGAGAAATGTCTGAGATTTTACTGCCTAGGTTTTCTTCTAGGAGTTTTATGGTATTGCATTTTACATTTAATTCTTTAATCTATTTTGAATATATTCTTGTATATGGTATAAAAAGGTGGTCTAGTTTCATTTTTTTGCATGTATTTGTCCAATTTTCCCAACACCATTTATTGAATAGATTATCTTTTCCCCATTTTATGTTCTTGACTCCTTTGTCAAATATTAGTTGATCATATAGGCATGGGTTTATTTCTGGGCTCTCTATTATTTATTTATTTATTTATTTATTTATTTATTTATTTAATTTTATCCTCACCTGAGGACATTTTTTGCACTTATCCTCAGACAGAGTGGGAGGGAGAGAGGGAGGAAGACAGAGAGAGAAACATTGATGTGAGAGAGACACATCGAGTGGTTGCCACCCACACGACCTCAACAGGAGCCGGGGACAAACTGCAACCGAAGTACGTGCCCTTAGCGGGAACCGAACCTGGGACTCTCTGGTTCACAGGCCGACGCTCTAACCGCTGAGCCAAACCGGCCAGGGCTCTGGGCTCTCTATTCTGTTCCATTGATCTATATGTCTGTTTTTATGCCAGTACCATTCTGTTTTGACCACTATGGCCTTGTAGTATAGTTTGATATCAGGTAGTGTTATTCCTCCAACTTTGTTCTTTGTCAAGATTCCTGTGGCTATTTGGGGTCTTTTGTGGTTCCATATACATTTTTGGATTATTTGCTCTAGTTCTGTAAAATATGTGATTGGTATTTTGATAGGAATTGTGTTGAACCTATAAATCGCTTTGGGTAGTATGGACATTTTAACAATGTTAATTCTTCCCATCATGAGCACAGTATCTGCTTCCACTTATTTGTATCTTCTTCAATTTCTTTCTTCAGTGTCTTATAACTCTCCAAGTACAGGTCTTTTACCTCCTTGGTGAAATTTATTTCTAGGTTTTTTGTTTTTGTTTTTGATGCAGTTGTAACTGGGATTGTTTTCTTACTTTCCTTTTCTGATAATTCATTATTGTGTATAAAAATGCAACCAATTTCTGTGTATTTATTTTGTATCCTGCTACTTTAGTGAATTCATTTATCAGTTTTAGTAGTTTTTTTAGTGGAATCTTCATGGTGTATCATGTTAATTGATTTGCAGATATTGCACCAAATTTGTATCCCCAGAATAAATCCAGTCGATCATGGTGTATGATCTTTTTAATGTATTGTTAGATTTGGTTTGCTAATATTTTGTTGATGACTTTTACATCTATGTTCATCAGGGATATTGTCCTATAATTTTCTTTCTTTGCAGTGTCTTTATCTGGTTTTAGGATTAAGATAATGCTGGCCTCATAAAATGAGCTTGGAAGTCTTCCCTCTTGAATTGTTTGGAATTCGTGAGAAGGACAGATGTTACTTCATCTTTACATGTTTGGTAAAATTCACCTGTGAAGCCATCCAGTCCAGGACTTTTGTTTGTTGGATGTTTTTTGATTATTGCTTCAATTTCATTAGTTGTAATTGGTCTGTTCAGACTTTTTGTTTCTTCTTGATTCAGTTTTGGAAGATTGTATGTTTCTGGGCATTTATCCACTTGGTCCAGTCTGTCCAATTTGTTGGCATATAGTTGTACATAATATTTTCTTATAATAACCTTTGTATTTCTGTGGTGTCAGTGGTTACTTCTCCTTTTTCATTTCTGATTTTATTTATTTGGGTCCTCTTTTTTTTTTCTTGATGAATCTGGTTAAAGGTTTGTCAATCTTGTATATCTTTTCAAAGAACCAGCTCTTGGTTTCATTAATCTTTTGTATTATTTTTTTAACTATATTTTGTTTATTTATTCTCTAATCTTTATTATTTCCTTTCTTCTACTCACTTTGGGCTTTGTTTGCTCTTCTTGTTCTAGTTCCTTTAGGTGTAAGGTTAGATTGTTTATATGAGATTTTTCTTGTTTCTTGAGATAGGTCTGTAATGCTATGAATTTTCCTCTTAGGACTACTTTTGCTGTGTTCCATAGATTTTGGGTTGTTGGGTTCTTATTTTCATTTGTTTCAAGGTATCTGTTGATTTCTTCCTTGATTTTATTATTAACCCATTAATTGTTTAGTAACTTGTTATTTAGCCTCCATGTCTTTGTGTGTTTTTCAGTTTTTTTTTCTTGTGATTAACTTCTAGTTTCATACCCTTGTGGTCAGAGACGCTGCTTGATATAAGTTTAATCTTCTTAAATTTACTGAGATTTGTTTTGTGTCCTAACATGCTGTCTATACTAGAAAATATTCCATGTGCACTTGAAAATGATGCATATTCTGCTGCTTTGGGGTGAAATGCTTTGAAGATATCAGTTAAATTTATCTGATATAGTGTGTCATTTAAGGCTGCTGTTTTCTTGTTGATTTTGTTTCTGGGAGATCTATCCATTGATGTCAGTGGGGGTGTTAAAATCCCCTATGATGACTGTATTACTGTTAATTCCTCCCTTTATGTCCATCAAGATTTGCTGTATGTATTTAGGTGCTCCTATGTTGGGAACATAAATGTTTACAAGGGTTATATCCTCTTGTTGGATTGCTCCATTTATCATTATGTAGTTCCTTCTTTGTCTCTTATTATTATTATTTTTTCCAAGTATTTTAATGTTTATTGGAAATTGATTCAATCTTTGACTCATTTTGACCCTCTGCTGGGAAAGGGAGATAGCAGTAAACAAGGCAACTATGATCCCTTCCTACATGGAGTTTATAATCTAGCAAGAGTGACAATCATTGATCAAATACTCACAAATAATAATTTTATTATACAAATAATATATCATGAAATAATTATTTAGCTACAATTGTAAGAAATGTAATAAAAAATAGTGTGCTATATTAGTCAGATTCTTGGTTGCAAGCCATAGAAACCCAACTTGAATTATTTATTTATTTATTTATTTTTTAAGTCTATTAATTTATTTTTTGTTACAGATGTTTCTCCCTTTTTCCCCATTGACACACTCCTCCCCCTCACCCCCATCCCATTCCCAGCTTTGTTGTCCATGTCCATCAGTTACGCATATATGCACATAAGTTCTGTGGTTTATCTCTTCCCTCCCCTCCCCCCACCTCCTCTTCTGAGGGATGTCAGTCTGTACCCTACCTCCACATCTCTGGGTCTACCCTGTTCCCCAGACTGTTATGTTCATTATATTCCACAAATAAGTGAGATCATGTGATATTTGTCTTTCTCTGCTTGGCTTGTTTCGCTTAGGATAATACTCTCCAGGTCCCTCCATGTTGTCTCAAAGGATAAAAGATCTTTCTTTCTTACAGCTGCATAGTACTCCATTGTGTATATGTACCACAGCTTTTTTATCCATTCACCCACTGATGGACATCTGGGCTGCTTCCAGATCTTAGCTATTGTAAATAGTGCTGCTATGAACATGGGAGTACATGTATTCTTTCTGATTGGTGTTTCAGGTTTCTTAGGGTATATTCCTAGAAGTGGGATCACTGGGTCAAATGGCAGTTCAATTTTTAATTTTTTGAGGTAACACCATAGTGTTTTCCACAGTGGCTGCACCAGTCTGCATTCCCACCAGCAGTGTACTAGAGTTCCTTTTTCTCCACACCCTCGCCAACACTTGTTGTTTGACGATTTGTTGATGGCGGCCATTCTGACAGGTGTGAGGTGATACCTCATTGTTGTTTTAATTTGCATCTCTCTGATGATTAGTGATGTGGAGCATTTCTTCAAATGTCTCTTAGCCATTTGTATGTCCTGTTTGGAGAGGTGTCTATTTAGTTCCTCTGCCCATTTTTTAATTGGGTTCTTTGTCTTCCTTTTGTTGAGTTGTATGAGCACTCTATATATTTTGGAGATTAACCCCTTATCTGATGTATCATTGGCAATTATGCTCTCCCATCCAGTGGGTTCCCTTTCCGTTTTGATGGTTGTTTCTTTTGCTGTGCAGAAGCTTTTGAGTTTGATGTAGTCCCATGTGTTCATTTTTTCCTTTGTTTCTGTTGCCTTAGGTGATGTATCAGTGAAGATTCTGCTGCGTATGATGTCCGAAATTTTGTTGCCTATATTTTCTTCTAGGATTTTTATGGATTCACGAGTCACATTTAAGTCTTTTACCCATTTTGAGTTTATTCTTGTGTATGGTGTAAGTTGATGTTCTAGTTTCATTTTTTTGCATGTAGCTGTCCAATTTTCCCAACACCATTTATTAAAGAGGCTGTCTTTGCTCCATTGTATGCTCTTGCCACCTTTGTCAAATATTAGTTGAGCGTAATGTATTGGGTCAATTTCTGGATTCTCTGTTCTGTTCCACTGGTCTATATGCTTGTTCTTGTGCCAGTACCAGGCTGTTTTGATTATAGTAGCTTTGTAGTATAATCTGATATCCGCTATTGTGATCCCACCTACTTTGTCCTTCTTTTTCAAGATTGCTGTGGCTATTCGGGGTCTTTTTTGGTTCCATATGAACTTTTGGAGTATTTGTTCTAGTTCCGTGAAATATGTCACTGGTATTTTGATGGGGATTGCATTGAATCTATAGATTGCTTTGGGTAATATGGACATTTTAATGATGTTAATTCTTCCAATCCATGAACAAGGTATGTGCTTCCACTTTTTTATATCTTCCTCTATTTCTTTTTTCAATGTCCTGTAGTTTTCTGCAAATAGGTCTTTTACTTCTTTGGTTAAGTTTATTCCTAGGTATCTTAAATTTTTGCCGCGATGGTAAATGGAATTGTTTTTTTAGTTTCTCTTTCTGTGAGTTCATCATTGGTGTATAAGAATGCCGTAGATTTCTTGACGTTAATTTTGTATCCTGCTACTTTGCCAAATTCATTTATTAAGTCTAGTAGATTTTTGGAGTCTTTAGGGTTTTCTATATATAATATCATGTCGTCTGTGAATAATGACAGTTTCACTTCCTCCTTTCCAATTTGGATTCCTTTTATTTTTTCTTCACATCTGATTGCTGTGGCTAAGACTTCCAGTACTATGTTAAATAAGAGTGGCGAAAGTGGGCATCCCTGTCTTGTTCCTGTTCTTAAGGGAAATGTTTTTAGTTTTTGCCCATTGAGTATGATGTTGGATGTAGGTCTTTCATATATGGCCTTTATTATATTGAGATATGATCCCTCTATTCCCAAATTGCTGAGCGTTTTTATCAGAAATGGGTGCTGGATTTTGTCAAATGCTTTTTCAGCGTCTATTGATATGATCATGTGGTTTTTATCTTTCATTTTGTTTATGTGGTGTATCACATTTATTGATTTGCGAATATTGAACCAGCCTTGCATCCCTGGGATGAATCCCACTTGGTCATGGTGAATAATTTTTTTGATGTATTGCTGGATCCGACTTGCTAGTATTTTGTTCAGGATTTTGGCATCTATGTTCTTCAGGGATATTGGCCTGTAGTTTTCTTTCTTTGTAGTGTGTTTTTCTGGTTTTGGAATTAGAATTATGCTGGCTTCATAAAATGAGTTTGGAAGTCTTCCTTCTTCTTGAATTTTTTGAAATAGTTTGAGAAGAATGGGTGTTAGTTCTTCTTTGAATGTTCGGTAAAACTCCCCCGTGAAGCCATCTGGGCCTGGACTTTTGTTTGCTGGGAGAGTCTTGATTACATCTTCAATATCCTTGGTTGTTATTGGTCTATTCAAGTTTTCTATCTCTTCCCGGTCCAGTTTTGGGACACTATGTGTTTCTAGAAATTTGTCCATTTCACTTAGATTGTCGAATTTGTTGCCATATAAATGTTCATAGTATTTGTTAACGATCCTTTGTATTTCTGTGGTGTCAGTTGTTACTTCTCCTCTTTCGTTTCTGATTTTGTGTATTTGGGTTCTCTCTCTTTGTTTCTTGGTGAGTCTAGCTAAGGGTCCATCAATCTTGTTTATCTTTTCAAAAAACCAGCTCTTTGTTTCATTGATCCTTTGAATTGTTTTTTTGGTCTCCATGTCGTTTATTTCTGCTCTGATCTTTACTGTTTCCTTCCTTCTACTTGCTCTGGGGTTTTCCTTTTGTTTGCTTTCTAGTTCTTCAAGTAGTGAGGTTAGAAAGTCTACTAGAAATTTTTCTTGTTTCTTGAGGTATGAACTTCCCTCTTAGAACTGCTTTCACTGCATCCCACAGATTTTGTGTTGTTGTGTGTTCATTTTCATTCATTTCCAGAAAGTTTTTAATTTCTTCCTTGATCTCCTTGGTAACCCATTCGTTGTTTAATAACATGCTATTTAGCCTCCATGTATTCAAATGTCTTTGCATGTTCTTGTTGCAATTGATTTCTAGTTTCATGCCATTGTGATCTGAGAAGATGCTTGATATGATTTCAGTCTTCTTGAACTTGTAGAGACTTAGTTTGTGTCCTAACATGTGGTCTATCTTTGAGAATGTCCCATGTGCACTTGAGAAGAATGTGAATTCTGCAGTTTTGGGGTGTAATTCTCTGTAAATATCTATTAAATCCATTTGGTCTAGTGCTTCATTTAGAGTCTCTGTTTCCTTGTTAATTTTTTGTCTAGAGGATCTATCTAGTGATGTCAGTGGTGTGTTGAAGTCCCCTGCTATGATTGTATTCCTGTCAATTTCTCCTTTGAAGTCTTCCAGAAGATTTTTAATGTATTTTGGTGCTCCTATATTGGGTGCATATATGTTTACCAAGGTTATGTCTTCCTGTTGGATAGATCCTTTCAATATTATGTAGTGGCCTTCTTTGTCTCTAGTTATGGCCTTCATTTTAAAATCTATTTTATCAGATATGAGTATTGCTACCCCAGCTTTTTTTCCCTTTCTGTTTGCTTGGAAGTTTTTTTCCATCCCTTCACTTTCAGCCTATGTGAGTCTTTTGTTGTGAGGTGGGTCTCTTGTAAACAACATATATATGGGTCATGCTTTCTTATCCAATCCGCTACTCTGTGTCTTTTGATCGGGGCATTCAGTCCATTTACATTTAAGGTGATTACTGATATGTACTTACTTATTGCCATTTTTGTTTAGTGTGTTTCTATTTTCCTTTGTATTTCTTCTACTAATTACAGCAGTCCTTTTAACATTTCTTGCAGTGCTGGTTTGGTGCTAATGTATTCCCTTAGCCTTTTTTTGTCTGGGAAGCTCTTTATTTGACCTTCTATTTTGAATGATAGCCTTGCTGGGTAGAGTAGCCTTGGGTTCAGATCCTTGTTTTTCATGACCTTGATTACTTCATGCCATTCCCTTCTGGCCTGTAGTGTTTCTATTGAGAAGTCAGCTGATAACCTTATGGGGGTTCCTTTGTAGGTAACCTGTTGCTTATCTCTTGCTGCCTTTAGGATTCTCTCTTTGTCTTTAACTTTTGGCATTTTAATTACTATGTGTCTTGGTGTGGGCCAGTTTGGGTTCTTCTTACTTGGGACTCTCTGTGCTTCTTGAACTTGAATGCCTTCTCCCTTCTCCAAATTAGGGAAATTTTCTGTCACTATTTCTTCAAATATATTCTCTAACACTTGCTCATTTTCTTCTTCTTTGGCGACTCCTATGATGCGAATATTATTATGTTTCCAGTTGTCCCACAGTTCTCTTAAGCTGTCTTCCTGTTTTTTCATTGTTTTTTCCTTTTGGTTTTCTGATTGACTGATTTTTTCTACCCTGTCTTCTAATTCGCTGATCCGGTCCTCAGCTTCTATTCTGCTGTTTAGTCCTTCCAATGTGTTCTTCATTTCTGCTATGTCATTCTTCATTTCCAGTTGGTTTATTTTCAATATTTCTATGTCTTTGCTCATGGTGTTGATGTCCTTACACATGTTGTTGAGCTTCCTCAAGATCATGGCTCTGAATTCTAGCTCTGTTAACTTGCTTAACTCCATTTCATTTATCTCATCTTCAGTGGAGGTCTCTTGTTCTTTCATTTGGCATCTGTTTCGTTGTTTTACCATTTTGGCTATTTCAGTGGTTTTTGGAGCCTGCCAAATTTTCCCTGTGGATGTTGGTGTTCTGCTGTTTGTGGCTCCCTGTACTGGGTTTGGATGAGCGTGAGAGGACCCACGTTATACACCACTGTCGAGTCTTACTTTCCTGGGTAGAGTTACAAGCCCAGAAAAGGTTCAGTTATCCTCTAGCTTTTTGCCTAGAGGCTATTAGTCCTGGTTACTTGAAGAGCCTTAGGTTCTCAGTTGAATGAGAACCTCCCTCAGGTGTTCAGTGTGAGAGGATTTCCCGAGGGTGGGGCAGATGCTGGTAGGTAATGAGCCTCAGTTTGCATTTCAATGGCCCAGTAGGGTGTGGCTGGATCTCCGAGGGAGGGGCCGCCACCTCTCCCCAGAGCCCTGGGATGGAGTAAGAAGGCCAGACCACAGTCCTGCATGGCCGCAACTCAGCAAAAGCTCTGATCGCCCTCCAAATCCCGAGTGTCCCCACACAGTTCCAGTCCAGTCTGCCCTCCCTCTGCTGGAGCCCAAGGTGAGTGGCTGTGGCTATTTTATCGCTCTGCCCCGGCCTCTGCGCTGTGGAGCCAGCTTGGGCTTTAACCCCGAGGGCGGGCGCTGCTCAGGGCTAAGGCCGCTGCTGTCCGTGGGCTCCCAGCCCCCCTCTCGCACCTCCGCAATCCTACCAGGACCGATTCAGTGTCCCTGGCTGTATGGTCCTCGCGAGCTGCTTTTTTGTTGCTTTTTCCCGACGATTTGACTTTATTTTAGTTGTATTTCCAGTTTGGTGCTGGGAGATGGTCTGTGTAGCTTCCACTCACTCCACCACCATTTTGGAATCTCCCCTATCCTCATTTTTTAAAATTCTTTTTTCTTTTTGCTGCTCTGATTGGGTGTTTTCTGCTACTTTGTCTTCTAAATCAGTGGTTCAGTCCTCTGCTTCATCTAACTTACTGTTTACTCCTTCTAGAGTATTCTTCATTTCAGATAAAGTATTCTTAATTTCTAACTTTTTTAAATGGATTTTATTTCTTTTTTATGTTTGCTTTCTCTTTTTGAAGTTCTTACTGTGATCCTTAAGCATACTTATAAACACTTTTTTGAACTCTATATCTGGTAGATTGCTTCTCTCTATTTCATTTAGTTCTATTTCTGGAGATGTCTCCTGTTCTTTCACTGGGGCATGTTTCTTCATCTCCCCATTTTGCTGTCTCTCTTTGTTTGATTTTGTGTATTAGATAGATCTTCTGTGTTTCCCAGTCTTGGTAGAGTGGCCTTATGTAGTCAGTGTCCTGTGGGACCCAGTGACACAGTCTCCTTGATCACCTGAGCTGGTTGATCCAGAAATGTTCATTGTGTGGGTTATGTGAGCCTTCCTGTGAATGAGATTTTATGTTGTAATTGAGTCTTGATTGCTATTGGTCTGTCCATGCCTAGAGTCTATCCTCAGGCTTGCTGACTGTGTGGATTGACCCTGAACACAGTGTATGAGCTGCTGTGTGGGTGCTGACCACGTGAAGCAGAATTCACCTCATCAGGGTTTGGTGTCTGCCAAGATCTCCCTTTGGATGTGCCACTTGTGAAACTAATTGGATCCTGCTCCGATGTTGTCTGAAGAGTGCCACTGGATGTGTTGGTTCTGGGGCCTCTTGGGAGGGACTCTGTTACAAGTTAATTTCAGACGCTGCCTGTGACTGCCCTGGGCAACCTGTTTGGAGCTTCCATGTGATCCACAGCTTGTGGCTGCCTCTGCTGGACCTGGGTGTGTGTGGGAAGGACCTAGCTGCTCACTGATGCTAGCTTCTATCAGCACCAAGCCCAAGGACAGGTCAGCAAAAGGCCCAAGGCACCCCAAGATCTGCCTCTGCCTGTCTGCACCTGCCAACTGCCTGTTAGGCTCATTCACTGAAAGAGCCTCTGGTGGTATTCAAGTTGCATGGGGTAAGTTCTCAGTGAGTCACCAGGTAGGGGCAACTAGTATTCACCAGACTGATACACATTCAAACTTGATGCTAGTGCTAGGTCTGAGGCCAATAAGCAAATGTTCCCTGATACACCAAGGCTAGCTGTTACCTGCTGGGTGCCCACAAACCTTTGTGGCGGAGTAGGGTTTCAGGGAATCATAAGGGTGAGGCCAGCAAAGTTTATCAGGCCCAAACAGCCCACTCAAGATTTGCCTGTGTGAAGGGAGGGCTCTGCACCAGTGGGGCGTGTGAGGGAGAAATGGCCAATGGCTTAGAGCCACACAACTCAGTCTGTCCCAGATTCTGCCTGTATCTCTTAGAGAGCCCAGAATATGGAGAATGGGGCTAGTGGATCTCCTGTGAGAGGGAGGCCCTGGTCAGGCTTGTGTGAAGGTGGGGGAAATGGCCCCTACCCCAGAGCCACACAACTCACTGATACCCCCTGAGTCTACTTGGACCTCTACATCCAGGGCCTAGGCAGCTGACTCCTCCACAGAGGATAGGGCTATTGTATTTCTCAAGATTGATGCTGTAAGGAGGGGAGATACCACCCAAGAAAGATGGTATCTGAGGTATGGAAGAGGGACTCAGCCCAGGGACCCTGGTGGCTACCCCTTTAGCTCTCTCCCCAGAGCCACAAACCCTAGTCTGTCCTCACATGACTCTAGTCTACTCTGCCCTCCCTCTGCCAGAGCCCAGGGCAAGTGCTGCCAAGAACTCATGCCCTCGGGGATGAGATTTTGTGCACTTGCCCTTTCAGAGGATACCTAGGTTACTAATAGACTCCAGTCTCTCCCTGGCGGACAGAAATCTTGCTGATTTTCACAACCAGATGTTACATGGGTGCCTCTTCCTGGCTCTGGTGCTCTGGCCTGGGATTAAGATTCCACACTCCTCAGGGGGAACCTTTGCAGCTGAGCTATCCCTCCGGAATCTTATCTGCTTCCCACCTGTGGGTACAGGGCCAGCCCTTTTCACGTCTCTGCCCTTCCTACCAGTCTCAGTGTGGCTTCTTCTGTAAATCCTTGCTTATAAGACTTCTGTTCAGCTAGTCTTTAGTTGGTTATTCGGGCTGATTGTTCTATATTTTAGTTGTAATTCCAGTGTGGTCCTGGGAGGTGTGAGAGTAGTTTCCACCCACTCCACTGTCACTTTGGATCTCCTCTCCTTGAAAATGTGTACCTTAAAGTCTGTGTCTGCTAACTACAATATATAGAATCCTATAGTCTGTTTCTCTTGTCCGGCATTTCCACTTAGTTTTATTCAGGTTGCCTTATCTATTCGTGTGCTGGTTCATTTTTATTGTAAATTTACAGAAGTATTTGTAGAAATACTATGAGGCCTAGGATGATTTTATCTTCTTTTGCCAGTAGGCTGGGTGCCACTAACCATCTGAGATTTCCCTGATACATTTTCGCAGTTTGAGAACATCCAGAGGACTAAAAGGGCCTCTATACCTCCAGGTTACTCTACTCCTAGGACGTAGCTCTTTAAAGTCCTTACCAAAAAAGGGCATTCACTCAGATTTCGTCCCTGTTGGACTCTAGAGCTTAATCCATTTTCTCAAAGGCAGTGCTCCATCTTTCAGCTATGGTCTTAGAAATTGGCAGACATTTCTAGGAGAAATCAGTCCTAAGCACCAGCTGATCTTCCCAAACCTCTGTTCGCTCCCAGGGTCTTCACTATCTTGTTAGCTCTCTCCTCCCCACCATTGCTCCTCTGCCTCCCTTTGAGTCCTAGAACAGCACCTGAGGAGATACTGCAGACAAGCCAATGGCACCATCACCCACACAGCACCAAGACAGAAAATCCACTTTACTGTCTACCTGAAATAATTTATCTACTTATATCTTGAGTGTGAAGTTTCATTGTGCTTTTTTTTTTTTTTTCTGCCTTAAAATTAAGTCTAGTGAAATACTGTCCTTGATGGCAATATCTTGATGCTTATGTCTTTGTCAGATCAGATTTGTCAGATCTGCTTTCAGTGCTGTGGGAAATTTCTAGTGGGGCTGGGTCCTTTGCAGTCATTCATACACACACACACACACACACACACACACACACACACACACACACCAGGTAACAACCAAGGATAACTCAAAGAAGAAAGTGTGAGACCAAAACCACAGCTTTCATTATCAAAGCCAGTCATCATCCTGGTTGATCTCAGTTCTGATGTATTCCAAATCCCCAAAATACCACTGTTTCATTTCTCTCCATGTCTATCAGCCATGTCTGACTTTCAGACGGACAGAGAAATTAAGCATGCTTTCAAGAAAGGAATGACATGAGCTCAAGTCTCTTTGTTGCTTTCATCCCCGAGGGCAGCACAGCACATTTCCCAGAAAATCACACTGATGATATTTGAGCTAGGGTTTCACAGATTTCACAAATGTTAGGGCCCGAGAGTGCAGAATAGCCCACGATGGCAGGGCAGGCGCAATCTGACTTCTCTCACTATGCTCGATGAAATAGCAGCCTGTCAATGGGAATGAAAGAAAAAAAATACAAGTTAGAGCACTTGCATATTTTATTCTGCTTACTTTTCTTGAACAATATATATTCAGCAAGAAATGACAAAGTGGAAGCTGAGACCACGCAGGGCTGGATGGAGAGGCTCAGGCACACCAGGGCAGGCCAGTGGGAGTATGTTTGAAGAGTGACATTACTCCAGTCATCACTTTGCTCTCCCTGCTGCCTGGCACATTCGTTCCTGGCCTGTGGCAAGTGCCTGGCGGGAGGGTAATGTTCAGTGTGGGCACGCTGTGCAGGGTAGAGCCAGCCCTGCCCACGTGGTGATGGGAATAGACATCATGGCAGAGTTTTTCCAGTGCTGCCCTTCATTCCTCCACTTTCAGGAACGTGGCACCTTCTTCATATCTTGGTTTCCATCTTGTTCTCCATTAGTTCCTGACTAATTGTTAGTTGATTTAAGTGTAATTCCTACAGGGACAGTTATCCTGCAAATGTCGTCAATGCCTAGTCCCCAGCTTCTGCTATTTGCCCCACAGGCAGGCACAACATTATGTGTTGGGGATGCAGAAGTGAACAAAATGATCCCTGCTTCGTGGGATTTACATTCTCGTGGGAGGGACTGATAACAAATGCATATGAAGGATGCAATAAGTGCTATTAAATAACATAGCAGAGCCAGGCTGGTGTGGCTCAGTGGTTGAGCGTCAACCCATGCACCAAGAGGTCACCGGTTCGATTCCCGGTCAGGGCACATGCCCAGGTTGTGGGCCCAGTCCCCAGTGGGGGGCACGCAGGAGGTGGCCAGTCAATGTTCTCTCTCATCAATGTTTCTCTCTCTTCCTTTCCCTTCCTCTCTCTCTCAAATCAATAAAGAAAACAAAAACAAAAACATAGACTCCCAGGGAAAGGGCCTCGTCGAACTGGCAGTTTCTACAGGGTGATCAGGGAAGGACTCTGTTAAGGCCGCCTGTGAGCAGAGACCCGAGGGAAGTGAGAGAGGCAGTGTGGGTATACCTGCAGGGACCGTGTTCTCGGTCAGGGCCTGAGGTGGACTGTGCTTGGAGAGGCTGAGGCCCTGCAAGGCAGCTGGGGGCTGAAGCAGGATAGGGTGGGGTGGGAGACAGGTTTAAGGGAGATGATGCAGTGCTTTGAGGCCCATTGAAAGGAATTTGAACTTTACTGTGCGAGATGGACCGTTTGAGGAGGGTAATGATAGGCTCCAGTTGTTTTTTAACCTGCTCACTGTGGCTGCTAACTGGAGAAGACACCACCCAGACAAAGGCAGCAGCAGGGAGACCAGTTAGGAGATTATTCTAGAAGTTCTCGAATATTCTGGCAATTAAAATCCAGTGGCTTTCCCTGCTAGTCCCAATGAATGTATTCTTTTCTTATTCAAATCCTGCTTCTTATTGATTCTCTGGTTTCTGAGGATGGGCCCCTTCTTGGGCCCTGTGCCCGAATACTCTATTTTTATAAGTTGCCTGGAGCCCCAAGGCTTCCTTTTCTTACCTGTCTACCCCCTGAGAGGGAGCCTGACCCTGGAGCCCAGGCCTACCTGTCCCTGGGGCACAGATACCAGAGTTCTCCCTGCCTCCTACTGTACCGTTGGCTATTTCTTATATCTAAGAACGTTGAATTATAATAAATTCTGTTTGGATTATTTAAACTTAAAAGTAACATTGTAAGTTTTAATCCATCTACTTTTCAAATTTTCAGTACTCTGAACTACTTTACTGTTCTGAAAAATGTTACTATTAAAATTTTCCATACAAGCCCGTGGATAGAGGTGCACACTTTCCCTTAGCGTCAGGCTCCCGTGTGAGTTAGTATGGCGCTGTGTATCACATCTTTACTCACAATTTTGATATGTTGTTCATTGTGGATATGTTTTAAAGAACTTAGGTTTTAAAAAAGTATGCACTGAAGTATTATTCATCTTGATTCTATGTTTTTCTGCACCCTATTATATTTTGCACCCAAGCTGACCACTTGCCTCTCCCTAATTCCGATCCTGGTGGAGCCAGGGCTCAGTGACAGCCTAGTGTAGAAGCCCAGGTGTGGGAGATGGGGCTTGTGCCAGGTGATGGGAGGGGGATGGAGAACACACTGAAAAGTGGAAATGAGTATAACCACTAGGGTGATGGCATTATGGTTCCTTGTTGCTACGAGGGTGATAATTTACTGGATTTACTCTGCCTTTTTTGGACATGTGGAGTTAGAATGTAGTTTTATTTTACGAGTATAGGTTTGCAAAAGCCCAGTTTTGATATTACATATCCGTTTTTCACTTTGGGCCTACTCTTTTGTTTGTTTGTTTGTTTGTTTTAATCCTCACCTGAGGATATTTTTCCACTGATCCTCAGACAGAGTGGGAGGGAGGGAGAGAGAGTGAGAGAGAAACATCGACGTGAGAGGGACACATCAACTAGTTGCCTCTTGCATGACCCCGTCCTGGGCCGGGGACCAACTGCAACCGAGGTATGCCCCCCAGATCAGAATCGAACCCAGGCCTCTGCGGGCCAACGCTCTAACCACTGAGCAAAACCGGCCAGGGCTCTTTGGGCCTACTCTTTACACCCACAAAGCATCACTTTTCTGTTAACACTTTGCATATTGGAATAGAAAGGAAATATATTCTGCAGGCAGCTCTCTCTCATAGTCAGGCTACGCAGACCAAATAAATGGCACCAAAGCCGATCATAATCGCGTCGAGGAAATAATGCATTCCCTTATAAAGACGTGTGCCATAAATAAACCAGCAGCTTCCTTATACGATCAAGGCAAACCAGTTGCCTTACACGATCATGTTCTGTCTGAGACCCACAAATGTGGCTGGAAACTCAGCCCGTGGTAATTGCTATGAGCGTCTGATGAGTGATTTTTATTAAGTCTTCTACATTTTAAACAGTGAGAGGTGAGGGGAATACAATAATGATACTCTGAGCATAGTTCCCATGGATATGATCATTCTGGCATGGATCGGGACATATTCTGGTGATTTTTTTCCCCTGAATGTCTCATTAATTTTCTTTCTTTTATCCCCCACCCTTTTTAAGGAAGCTTATTCTAGTTTAAATGACATGCTCCCATGGAAAGAGCATGTGCAAATTATCTTTCATTAGAAATGAAAGGGCGTGTCACGAATGCTTTTCCACCGTAGGTTTTCGAAGAATGCATTCACTCTTCTGGACAGAGAAATAATTGGCTCTGAATTAGCTATGCAATGAAGAATAAAATATAATTTTTATAGCAAGGATCCTTCAGTTACCTTACCTTCCGGCACTGGTAAGGCAGGGCTGCCAGGCTTTCTTCCCTCTCAAGGTGCCATGTAGCGACATGGACACATTTCGAATTCTAAGGGGATGTCACATTTGGGGGCCACAGTGGCAGTTACCAAATTGATAGTGACCTTTTTATCTGATCCTTCCACATTCATCGGGGATCCAGTTTTGGAGCTAACAACCATAAATACCCCAGGTAACGTGTCTTAGGAGAACTGGCGACATCAAACACTTCTCTTTATTGCCTTTATTCAACAAACATTTGTCCCATGCTCATAACGGACCCTGCATGGTGCTAAAGCTGGCTGCTGGGGCTGAAGGTGCCGTACCTAATGAGATGCTTATTAAACACCTGTGGATATCGGGAGTGTGCTTCATAGAGGGAATCCTGCCATGGCAGAGAAGTCTCCGTCTGAGGCAGCTCGGGCTACTATAATACAATACCACAGACTGAGGCTTAAACAACAGATGTACGTTTCTCACGGTTCCGGAGGTTGCAAGTCCAACAGCAGCATCCAGTAGATTTGGTTCTTGGTGAGGGCTTGTAGACAGCATGCAGCCATCTTGCTGTATGCGCACATTACCTCTTCTTCTTTAAAAAAAAATTTTTTTTTATTGATTTTGAGAGAGAGAGGAAGGGAGAGAGAGATATGTATAGAGAAAAGCAGAGAAACATTGATGTGTAAGAGAAACATCAATCAGTTGCCTCCTGCACACACCAAACCTGCAACCTGGGCCTGTGCCCTGACCGGGAATTGAACTGGTGACCTTTTGGTGTGTGGGGAGATGCTCAGCCACTGAGCCGCACTGGCCAGGGCACACATGACATCTTCTTTGTGCATGAGGAGAGAGAAATCTCTTTTGCCTTTTCCTCTTCTTATAAGGGCACTCATTCCAGCATGGGGGTCCCACCCATTTAAATCTATTTTCTCCCAAAGGCTCCAATTCCAAACACCATGACACACTGGGGGTTAGGGCCTCAACATATGAATTTAAGAGGACACATTCAGTCCATAATAGTCTCCATTAGAGAGGGAAGCAGCCCAGGAAACTCTTTTTTATCCTCACCCGAGGACATTTTTTCATTTTTTGTTCAGATAGAGTGGGAGGGAGAGAGAGGAAGAGAGAGAGAGAGAGAGAGAGAGAGAGAGAAACATCGACGTGAAAGGGACACATCGAGTGGCTGCCACCCGCACGACCAACCAGGGCCGGGGACAAACTGCAACCAAAGTACACGCCCTTAGTGGGAACCGAACCCGGGTATCTCTGACCGCTGAGCCAAACCGTCCAGGGCCAGCCCAGGAAACTCTTGAAGGGAGGTAATGATTGATCCCTGCCTGAACTCCAAGGAACCTGAAGAATGGAGGGAGAATTACTCTGAGCAAACTTCTTCTTCCCTCTGCCTCTCCGATCCCTGCCCTGCGCAGGGCTGTGGGCCATTACCAGCCACAGGAGAGGACGTCTATTCAGGGGCTTGCTCCCAGGCCCAGGCCTGCTGATGGCTGCAGTTCCCCTTCGCTTGTTTAATTGAGGTGCATTGGGCCCCTCTATGCTCTGAGGTGACACTTGTCAGCTACTCACTAATGTTCCCAAACTTCCACTCAGTCCAAGCTTACCACTTCTTTGCTTGTACATCCTTTACATCTCTTTCTCCTTCAGCTGTATTTCCAAGAGAAAAGAGCTATTCTGTTATCCATTAGAAGGAAGAAGGCCTTGCAGAAATGAAGCTACCCACCCCCACCCAAGCAGCATGAACTCTTGGCTCCTCTCCAGTCAGTTCACCCTCCAGCTGCCCCTCTTGGCGCCTGTCTCCTGGAAATGCCTCTCAGCTTCCTTCGCTTGTCTCCCTAAGTCCTGAGTGAGGCCGTGGCCACGTGACCCACGTCCTTCAGAACAATGGCAGTCTTGCTTTCTCTTAGCAGCTGTCTTCCTCCCGCTCCTTTCCCCGGAGGCTTCCAAGAGGGTCTCTATTGTGAATGCAGCAATGCCAGAAGGAGGAGTTCCAGATGTTTGCCTGCATTGTGATGTGGTTCAGTTTTAAAAGCCTTATCTGTGTATATGATTGCATTCTATTCAGGTTCCCTCTCGAGCCTTCCTTGGCAAAAATAGACTCAGGGCTGGAGAGCTTGCACGGATGCCTGGGGGGCCAGGGCCCAGCGCTGAGCACTTTTCTCCGCTCTTTCAGCATGCCCCTGGCTGAGGCTTTGGCTTCTGCTCTCTCAGGGATTTACAAAGTTATTGCCTTGTCCAGGGTGACACGGCAGAGCCTGGTCAGGGGAACTCAGCTCACTTCTTTTTGCACCTCACGACACAGAAATTAAATCCAAATATCAGGAAGCACATGGGCTGGTGGCCAAGTGGCCTGGCTGCACGGCCCACCTTGGCCACTGACTCGCCGTGGGGTCTCGGGCAGCTTCTCTGGGCCTCCGTTTCCTTTAGAACTGCAATGGTCAGCCAGGAGGGTATACATATTCCTTAGCCTTCACGCCCACGGACTGCAGAAGCCTCTGGAACGCCACTGCTCGCGACTGGACTCCTCACATACACACCCTGTGTCCTGCCCCTCCTCATATAAAGTGAGGGATAAAATAGCCCCTCATTTCCCCGGGATTGTTGCAGCAGAATTCTTTGTCCAGATGATACCAGAGGTGGAACCCTGCAGACAAGCGCCGTCATCCTCAGTGTTCCTGGAGCCTGCAAACCGCCCACTTGCTGTGATTTCTTCGTATCCCCAAATCAGCACCCACGGCCGGTCGTTCACAGATATGCACACACTGATGACACATTTGAATGGCCCCATGGGCACGTCCCAGCTGAGGTGGAACAGGGCTCTGCCTTTTTGTTTCAGCCCCACCCAGAGATGAGTGGAGGAGGAGACGGATGGCAGCGGTGGGCAGTGCCAGGAGCTCGGCTCTGGGGCCAGCTGACCAGGCCTGAGTCCCCACTCTGGCGCCTGTTAGTGGGGCTGTGTGGACAAGTCACTTAGCACGCTGAACCTCGTTTTCTCTTTTGTAAAAGCAGAAAAATAGAATGTACAGGATGAGTTGTTTTTAGAATTTAAGGTTATAATCAGCATGTGTGTGTGTGTGTGTGTGTGTGTGTGTGTGTGTACACATGCATACTTCCCCTAGAAGCTACGATTCAGAATTCACAAATTCGGAGTTCAGGAGGCTTTGTAGAACATAACTACTGTGAATAATCAGACTGACTGTAAACCAGATGCTGAGCTGGCCTGAAGCCCTATCAGCTGACCGTTCTCAACCTGAAAGGGGGTGTGGGGAACCCAGCTCTGCAAGGCCTGGCCATGTCACCTTAAGGAGCCCCTCCATGACTGTCATGACGGGTGGGCTGGACCCTCCTGGTCTGCCCTGGTTGGGCCAGGGAGGAGGCGACCAGGGAGGAGGACTGTTCTACTTGGAGGGTCACAGGCTTGTTCCTTCCTGAAGAAGATTCCCACAGCTCTTCCGAGGAGGTCTCGACTGAATCAAAGGACCCATTTCCATTCATGTGGTTGAGATATCAGGTCTAGAAACTCCTGTGTACTTGGCTTTCTTTTCTGTTTCCTTTCCTGGAATTTGAGCATCAAATGTCACAGTGTGTGTGTATGTGCATATGTGTGTGCATGCATGTGTTTGTGCTTACATGTTTATTTGTGTGTGAATACATGTCTGTGCATGAGTGAATATATGTTTGTGGACATGTGAATACATATGTACATGTTTATGTATTTGCCCATGCACACATGTGTGTGTATATTTATGTATGTATAGCTGTATGTGCATGTGTGCATACATGTTTGTGCATGTTGTTTGTGTGTCTCTGTGTTTGTGTTTATGCATGTGTGCATGTGTTTATACCTGTGTGTCTGTCTGTATTGTTTCTATGTGTATGTACATGTGTATATGTGTGTGCATGTTTATATGCATGTTTGTGTGCATATACATGCGTGTCTATGCATGTGTATATTTGAATGTGTTATGTGTACATTTGAATGTGTTTGTGTGTGTGTGTGTGTGTGTGTGTGTGCACAGGGGTGTTATGATTTCAGGGGTGAAGGCAACCAGTACAAGAGTTAAACTTTTTTTTTCCGTTAATCTTCACCTGACGATATTTTTCCCATTGAATTTTAGAGAGTGGAAGGGAGAAAGGGAGGGAGGGAGAGAGGCAGAGAGAAACATCAATAGATTGGTTGCCTCCTGCCTGGGGTTGGGGATCGAACCTGCAACCCAGGTAAGTGCCCTTGACTGGGAATCAAACCCATGACTCTTTGGTGCATGGGCCAACGCTCTAACCACTGCTCAGGGCACAAGTGATGATTTTAAAGGCAGAAGAGATGTGAACTTCCTCAGTGAGTCAGCTTCCATGGCGGGAACCGACTTAAAAGATGTCAAAATCCTTTCCTATCAGCGTTTGAATCACAGCCAGATGGTGTCTTCAGCATGATCAAAGAAGACAGATTCCCTCCCCTTCCTTTATCTTTCCTCTGCTCTCTTCCTCCTGCACCTTTCTCCCTCTCCTGCCCAGGTCGTGACTGGGTTTCCTTGTCGATAACTGTGGCTTTAGAGCCAGCTCCAGCCACATGTCCCTGCCCTTTTGCCCAGCCTCACTGTCCTTTTTCTTTTTCTTTTTTTGTTAATCCTCCCCCAAGGATATTTTTTCATCAATTTTCAGATAGAGTGGGAGGGAAGGAAAGAGGGGGAGAGAGAAAAACATCCATGCAGGAGAGACATATTGATTGGTTGTCTCCCGCACAACCCCAACCGGGGCCAGGGATCGAACCTGCAACCCAGGCACGTGCCCTTGACCAGGAATCAAACCCACAACCCTTCGGTCCTCGGGCTGATGCTCCAACTGCTGAGCCACACCAGCCGGGGCCTCACTGTCCTATTTCATTTGTAGAGGAGGGAGACGTTCGCTCATCCCCAGCGACTCAGGGGGGTCGTGGTCCAGCAGCACCGGGTTCTCCCTTCCCTCCCACGGCTTTCAGAGCCAACCCTCAAAGCTTACTGCACAAGAGAAAGTGGGTGACCCAAGGACAAAGCAGGAAAATGGGCACATCCAGCAACCTCAAAGGAAAGCACCTGCAAATGGGAGGACGCCAGTGTCAACCCCACAGTGTGAAAGGACATGGGCATGTGCTCTGACTTCATTCATTCATTTTTACCATGACAGATTGGCTAGGAGAGGGTTTACAACTTAGGCGCCATACTGGGGAGTAGATTAGGCACTGCTGCCTCTTCAGTACACATTCATATGCTCATCTGTTTGTTTGTGATAGATAATCATTGAGTGCCTACTATGTGCCAGGCAGTGCTCTGGGTGGCCAGGATCCTGGACTCTCCCCTGACTCAGTCACTCCAGAATCGCTGACTGGCTTTGGAGAAAGCGACTGCATGTTTGGGACCAACAAAACACCATGATGTTTTGGGGACTAATCACTAGGAAAAGCCCCTGACATATGTCTCCCTGTCACTTTCAGCAACCTTCAAGGTCAGGAGGAGTCTCTGGGCTGCCAGGGCTGGGGTGTGGTGATCAGCCGGCCTTGTCTGGGAAGGGGCAGAGCTGACTGTCTCCAGAATCTCTATGTTCTAACCTGTATTTCACTCAACCTATATTATGTTATAAATTTGCAGGACTATATTTCTTAAAATGTTTTATGGGTTTTGTTTGGTTTTTTATTTCATTTTAAAGGTTGAAAACCCACTATTTTGCTTTCTCAGCTTCAGATTTGAGAAGAGAGTTGAA
The DNA here is from genome assembly GCA_030848825.1 of Tadarida brasiliensis. Classification (NCBI taxonomy): domain Eukaryota; kingdom Metazoa; phylum Chordata; class Mammalia; order Chiroptera; family Molossidae; genus Tadarida; species Tadarida brasiliensis. Next base: position 109,180,143 of record CM061257.1, on the reverse strand, counting down.
GTCTAACCCATGGCAACTCCCCTTGTTTCCACCTCACTAATTCCATCTGGGGGATAGGGATACTAATAACTGGTAATAGTTTACATCGAGATCCCGTCATATATTCAAAATGCCATTAGATATAATACCTTTCCTTTCTCTCATGGTTATAGCAACAATGCCAAAACAATGATTGCCGTTTCCGGAAGAAAGGAGCAAAAGTCGAGAGTACATTTAAACGGATGGTTTCTGTGTCACCATGGAGTAGGCGGCGAGAACGTATTTTTTCTATAGTACAGTCACATTATTTAAAAAGTCCATATAGATTTGAGTCTTCAGCATATCAATAATTGAACAAGATAATCAAATAAATATTGCAGCAGTCACCCCTTTCCTTCTTCCTTTCCACGTGGGCACTCTGACATTTTGTGCTGTCGGAAAGGCTGACAAATCTGTTTGCCACTGAAAACTAAACTGCTTTTCTAACCCAAAGGGGCACCCAAATAGTGTTCATGCTTATAAGAAAACCTAAAATATATACTTTGATTAAAAGAAAATGTCAACAAGGGGAAATATTGGGCTTTTCTCCTGACTGCTGCCAGTAGCCTTAAAGCAAAGGTTGAAACCATGAGAAATTACAAGTCGTCTGCAGAAAATGCCCCAAATCCCACAGCACTTTGTAACAGTGTGCTGATGGTATATTTTGTACAGAAGCAAAACTTTACTGATAGATCTGAATTCCATAGCTATTTACTTACTCCTTCATTTAAAAGATATTTTTGTTTGTTAATTTAAAAATTATTATAATGTGGTTCAGATATAAAAAATATTTATTTTAATATCCGTGTTTAAGGTATGACGGGTCATTAACAGCCATATACTCATCATCGAGTTTAAGAATATTATGAGAATGTTATGATCATATTTCTCTCCTTTAGATAAATATTACTTTGATTTTTGTGGTCATTATTCCCTTGCTTTTTATTGTAGTGTTACTACCTAAGTATGAATCCTTAGACCGGATGGCTTTGTTTTGTACTTTTGACCATTATATGAATAGTATCCTACTGTTTTTATTCTGCGACTAACTTTTTGCATTCCATGTTTTATAGATGCATTCTTAGAAAAATCCATTAGTGTTTGCAGTTATGATTAGTTCATTGTAACTGGTGTATAATATTCCATAGGATGGATGGGCTGCAATTTATTTATCCGTTTTCCTATGGAAGGACATCGATTCCAGTTTCTTTGTTTTGTTTTTTGCATTTCAAACAATGCTGATGTGAACATTCTCAGGCATGCTCCCCTGTGCTCCAGCGCAAGTGTCTCGAGAGTATGCTTCTTAGAAGTGGAATTGCAGAATCATGCAGCATGTCCATCTTCAACTTTACCAGATAACGTCAAATTGCTTTCCAAAGCGATGATAACACTGTACATACACTGTCAATAGCAGTATATAAAAGCTCCCATTGTTTTGCAAACGTGCCAACACTTGGTATTTTTTAATTTAAAACAATTTTGTCTTTTTGGGGGGTATAAGCTGATATTTGTGTTGTAGTGTTCATTTGCATTTTCTGTGCCATTATTAAGGCTGAGTATCTTTGCATACTCTACCATTAACCATTGTGTTTTCATTTCTGGGAAAATGCTCATATGTTTTGTTCATTTTTCTATTAGTTGTCTCTGTTAATATTTTAGGAGTTCTTTATCAATGCTGGGCACTGATGTTTTGTCGGTTATATGAGTTGCATATCTTCTGGTTTGTGGCTTGGCTTTTGAATATCTCTAGATCATTGTTGGATAAAGAGATTGTCTTAATTATAATGTCAAAATTGTCAGTGTTTACTTTATGGTTTGTTCTTTTTACATATTGTGTCAGAAAACCTTTCCTATCCAGAGCTCTGAAGATGTTTTTATATAAAATTTTTAAAGTTTGCTTTTTACAATTAAGATATCACCTGTAAAGTACAGGTCAAATGTTATTCCCTAAATGGGTAACAGGTGTTCCACATACATTTTTTAATAATCCTTTCTCTCTCTACGGTCTGCAATGCGCTGTCTGGGCTTTCTTTTATATTGCATTGGTTTAAAGACTGATCTTCCATTCAGACCCAGGTACAGAGGGTGAAGTTAATCATCAAACATCTCATTCATGGCATGTTGTTATTATTGGTTCATTCAATCTCCTCTATTGCCTACCCTCTCTCTTCCTCCCTCTCTCTCTCTCTCTCTCTTCCTCTCTTCCTTCTCTTTTACTTCATTTTGCACTCCTATTTGTCTCCTTTTCCCATAGGCAATTTTTCTAAACAATGTGTGCCCTTTGCTTTTGTTTGCATATGTTCTTATAAATATATATACACCCATGCGTGTGTGCGTGCGTGTGTGTGTGTGTGTGTGTGTATCCAGCTTTATTGAGCTATCATGGACATATAATACAATTCACCCATTTTCAGTGTACAGTTTGATGAGTCTTAACAAGTATATATAAGTTTCTCCATGGGTCTTTGTATCCAGTCCCTTTCTTCTTCCCTAGCCCCTGGCAACAACTGATTTGCTTCCTGTCTGTATATATTTTTTTTCTTCTAGAATTAAATATAAATGGAATAATATTGTAGTCTTGTATGTCTGACTTTTCTACTTGGCATAATGCTCTTGAGATCCACCCATGTTACTGTCTGTAGCAGTAATTCATTTCTTTTCATTGCTGAGTAGGATTCCATTGTATGGATATATCATTATTTGTTTATTTTTGTTATTTTTTTATGAAATAGATTTTGTCTTCACCTTCTCTTTCTTCTTTTCTTTTTATTGATTTTATTGGGGTGACACTGGTTAACAAAATTATATAGGTTTCAGGTGAACAAGTTTGCATCCCTTCATCTATACACTACACTGTGTACTCACACCCCAATTTTATCCATTCACTGACTGATTGATGGCTGGGTTGTTTCCAGTTGGGGGAGGGTATTATGCATAAAATAGCTATCAATGTTATGTACAAGACTTTGTGTGGACATACATCTTCATTGTTTTAGGTGAGTATCAAGAAAGAGAATTTCTGGGTTATATGTTAAGTATATATTTAACTTGATTAAAAATTGTCAGTGTGTTTTCCAAAGTGGTTGTATAATGAGAATTCTCACCAGCAAAGAATGAGAATTTTGGTTTCTTTGCATCCTTACCAATACAAATATTGTCTGTCTCAGAAATTTTTGCCATTCTAGTGGCCATGTTGTGGCATTGTCTTATATTTTAATTTGCATTTCCTTAATGACTGGTAGGGTTGAGCTTTTTTTCATGAGCTGTTTGCCATTCTTAAGGCTGGGAAGAATTGGTTAAAATCTTTTGCTTATCTTTTTTTTTTTTTTTTAAACCAGTTGATTTTCTTTTTCATATTGAATTATAAAAGTTCATTATATATTCCAATAAAAGTCCTTAGTCAGATATATGTTTTGCATATATTTTCTCCCAGGATGTGACTTGATTTTTTATTTTCTAAACTTTTAAATTGATTTTTAGAGAGAGAGAGGAAAAGAGAAAGAGAGAGACAGATACAACATTTGCTGTTCCACTTATTTATGCATTTTTGCTTCTTGTATGTGTGCTAAACAGGGATCAAACCTACAACCTTGGCTCCTTGAAATGACGTTCTAACCAACTGAGCTACCTGGCCAGGGGTTGACTTTTTATTTCTAGCAGTGTCTTTTAAAGAGCAAAAATTTTTTAATTTTGATTTATCAAATCAGATCATTAAATTTTTCTTTGATGGTTTATGTTTCTGTGCCTTATCTGAGATTCCTTCCCTTCCTTCCTTCCTTCCTTCCTTCCTTCCTTCCTTCCTTCCTTCCTTCCTTCCTTCCTTCCTTTCTTCTTTCCTTTCAATTACAGTTTACTTTCAATATTATTTTGTCTTGGTTTCATGTGTCCAGACTAGTGGTTAGGCAATCATATACTTTACATAGTGTTCCCCCCAATATTTCCAGTACCCACCTGGCACCATACATAGTGATTAGAATGTTATTGACTACATTCCTTATGCTCTACTTTATATCCCATGACTGTTTTGTAACCACCAATCTGTACTTCTCAATCCTTTCACCTCTTTCATCCAGTCCTCTAAATCCCCTCCCCTCCACTCTCTGTGTCTATGAGTCTGTCTCAATTTTGTTTATTTGTTCTTTAGATTCTACATATAAGTGAAATCATATGGTAGTTTTTTTTTCTCTGATTGACTTATTTCACGAAGCATAAAACCATCTAGGTCCATCCATGCTGTTGCAAATGGTAAGAAGAAATCTTTTTTTTTAATTCAAGTTCACAAATAGGTTTTTGTATGTTTTCTTCAGGAAGTTTTATACTTTAAGCTCTTACCTTTAGGTCTTTGATCCATTTGAGTTATATTTTATATGATGTGAGGTTGAGTTTTAGATAAAGCCTGCTGGGATTTTGAGGCTGTAATATGTATATAGCTCAATTCAGAAAGACTCAATATCTTAACAGTATTGAATCTTCTCATCTATGAAATGGTATATTTCTCCATTTATTTGGGTTTTCTTTAATTTTTCTTGGCAGTTTTTCCGTTTTCAGTGTATTTCACTTCTAATTGTGTGTTGCTTGTATATAGGAATGCAATTGATTTTTGTTGTTTGTCTTATATTTTACAACCTTGTAAATTCCCTTATGAGTTCTAGTAGTGTTTTGGTGGGTTCCTTAGAATTGTATTATGCCATGTGAAGAAACAGAGTTTTCCTCCCAATTTGGTCCCTTTTTTGTTTTGTTTGTTTGTTTTTGCCTTTTTACACTGGCTAGGCACAAAACTGAATAGAAGCGGTGAGAGTGGACATTCTTACTTTCCCTAAATGAACATATTCCTTCTTATATGACTATGTCTGGTGTTAGCTGCAGATTTTTAGTGGATGCAGTTAATCCAGTTGAAGGAGTTTCTTCTAGTCACAGTTGGCAGAGTTTTTTTTGTGAATGGGTATGGAATTTTGTCATATTCTTATTCTACATTAATTTGAGGTGATCACATGACTTTTCTTTTAAAACTTGTTGATAGCCCTGGCTGGTTTGGCTCAGCGGTTAGAGTGTTGGCCAGTGGACCAGAGAGTCCCGGGTTCGGTTCCCGCTAAGGGCATGTACCTCGGTTGCAGTTTGTCCCCAGCCCCAATTGTGTCTCTCTCACATTGATGTTTCTCTCTCTCTCTTCTCCCCTCTCTCCCTCCGGCTCTATGTGAAGATAAATGCAAAAATGTCCTCGGGTGAGGATAAAAAAACAAAAACTTGTTGATATAGTTAATTACATTGATTGTTTTTAAGTGTTAAATCAATCTTAAATTCCTGGAATATACCTCATCTGTTCACAAGGTATATCCTTTTTACCTATTGATAGATTTGGTTTGTTAAAATTTTGTTAAGGGTTTTTTCCGCTACATGTATTGGTTTCCTGTTGGCCTCTGTAACAAATTACCATAAATTTAGTGGCTTAAAACACAAATTTATTTTCTTACAGTTCTGTAGGTCAGAATTTCAAAAGCCATTTCACTGGGCTAAAGTCAAGGTGTTAGGAGGAAGGGCTGGTTTCCTCTGGAGGCTGTGAAGGGAGAACCTGTTTCCTTGACTCTTTCAGTTTCTTGTGGCCCCTGCGTCCATCTTCAAAGCACGTTACTGCAGCCTCTGCCTCTGTCATGCCATCTCCTCTGCTCCTGACTCCTGCACCCCTCTTATAAGGACCATTGTGATTACATCGGCCCAACTGGATAATCTAGAATAGCAATTTTCAACCTTTTTCATCTTGTGGTACATAAACTAATTACTAAAATTCTGTGGCATACACAAAAATATATTTTTTGCCGATATGACAAAAAAAGTAGGTATAATTTTGATTCATTCACACTGGACAACGATTGTTGTGTTGATTATTGTCATTTATTTTTTATTTGACAATCTAAGGGAAAAGAGTTCAGTGCCCCTGACTAAGTAGTCAGGTATTGCATGTTTTAAACATTCTTGTGGCACATCGGTGTGCCACATATACCAGTTGAAAATTGCTGATCTAGAATACTCTCCCCATCTCAAGATCTTTCCTTTAATCCCTTCTGCAAAGTCCCTTTTGCCATGTCAGGTGACATCACAGGTTTCAGGGATTAGGACATGGACGTATGAGAAGGGGTATTATTCTGCCTGCCACATATGTTCATGAGAGTGTCTAGTTATCTGTTTTGGTAAAGTTTTATATAGTTTTAGTAATTGTGGTAATCCTGACCTCATAAAATCGGTTGAGAAGTATCCCATCTTATTTTATTTTCTGAAAGTATGTGGGTTGATCTGGTATAATTTCTTCCTTAAGGGCTTAGTAGAATTTATCAGTGAAGCCATCTACTCTTCAGCAAATACTTTCCTGAACAGCCAATGTGGATCAGGACCTCCTGTTACACTTAAAAAATATATACCCCATACCCTTTCTTCTGAGCACTCAGCACAATTTATATTGATATTATGTATTTGTGTGATTATCCGATTTATGTTTCTCTACTAGAGTATAAGCAGAGAGTAAGCCTATCTCTTTCACTGATGAATCCCTAGAACCTACCACTAAACTAGGCACATATTAGTTACTCAATACATGTTTTTGAATGAATGAATGAATGAATGAATGAATGAATGCATTCCTGTTTCATGACTCCCCTGTAGTTGTATAATAAAAATTATCCACCCCCCTTTTTAAAAAATAAGGGTGCTTACTTTTTTATTTTTAATAGTTGTTAAACTTTTTTCAGTTTTATTGAGGTGTAATTTACAAAATTGTAAGTTTTTTTGGATTAAGCTAGCTCAAGTTGGTTTCTCTTTTTAGTAACTGAAAGTGTCTTAGAAATGGTCAGGCAGGGAGGCTAGTATTTTATGAAAAGGTGAGACTGGTATTATGTTCCCAGGTAAGTCTAGAAAGAAAGCTCCACAAGCCTGAGAATGATGGGAAAATACAGTGGTATGAAGAAGCCAAGTGTTATGGGCTGAATGTTTGTGTCCTTCCAAAATTCATATGCTGAAGCCCTAACCCAAGTGGGTTGATATTTAGTGGTGGGGCCTTTGGGGGGTGATTAGGATTAAATGAGGTCATGAGGGTGGGTCCCATAACAGGTTAGCACTGAGGCAAGGCCATGCGAGGACACAGTGAGGTTGTCTGCAAGTTAGTAAGAGAGCCCTCTTCAAGAATTGAATCTGCTAGCACCTTAATCTTGGACTTCCCAGCCTTCAGAACTGTGAGAAACAAATGTTTGTTGCTTAAGCTGCCCAGTCTGTGATATCTATTATGGCTGCCCAGGGATGACTAAGACAGCAAGCCATATGCTTTCTATTCCATTCACTCCACTCAAGCCTGCCAAGACTAGTGTCCACCCTGGGGCTACCTTGCTGGGTGTGCAAATGAGCAAGACCAAAGAAAGAATGCATCAGAGGCCTTAGGGAAAAAGGAGCAGACTGCAGCCTCCTTTCCTGTAGACACTGCCAGGTCTTCAACCTTGCTTCTGTAGGTCCATGCATTGCTGCACTCTCTCACTCTAATTTTCTCCTTTCTTTCCCAAAGACACAGGCATACACACACACACACACACACACACACACACACACACACACACACACAATCTCCAACTTTGTAAGCACATCTTCAAACACAATAGATGCCATGGATAAAGAGAGATTCCTTCATTTTTAACACCTAAATGAGGATCAGCTCAGACTGAACTTTTACTTCCAACTTAATCTTTTTTCTTTGTTGGAATTCATAGATATCCTCAATTTCCCCAACTTAACTCTACCACTTTAACTGAGAGGGCTTAATAGGATGTAGAAGTCCCATGGTTCTAGCAGCCAGACTTGCCTACTTCATTCCTATGGCTCTGAGATCAGTCATCAACTACAAATTTTGAAAATTTGCAAGGAATCGTAAAACCTCTGTAGAAGAAAGTCAAGAAAAATAAATGTGTCCTCAGATGACCTTTATTCACTCAATCTGACAAGTATAGATTAGAAATACTTTCCATTCTGCTAGGTAGTATCCTCTAGTGGAGTCTATAAAGGAAATAAAGTCCTTGTATTGTTATGTGCTGCTCTGCTGTTTATGAAATGACATAAATTTGAAATTGAAAACTTATTGAGTCATCTGGTTAACTATGCTAGGACAGCTTCTTTCTTCCTAGTACTTCATTCAGCCTATAGTGTTTGGGCATTTTACTCTCTACAATTTCTTACACATAGCAAGTTTCACAAGGCAAGATTAAAGTCCAATTTATCTTTAGATATGCAGAACACAACTTGGTAAGGGTACCAAATAAATGCTTAATAAATATTTGTTGAATGGAATTAAATTGATATTTTATCTAAAGCCAAGTCTTTGGCATATTGCATATTTTCTAGTTTGCTTATTGAATTAACATTTATTACCTACAATATATAAAGCATTGGTTACCTTATTTTTTTATAAAAACAGACTCATCCCTCTTCACAAATAAATACAATAAAACATACTATTGAAAGCTTAATAACTGACCTCATGCTGCTTATCTAAAAAAAAAAAAAAAGAATCAATTCTTTTTTTAAAATGAGAGAGAATTGTGTAAAGAATGCAAAATATCAATATCTCTCATCTCATTTTTTCTAAAAGCATGCCTTAATTGACACTATAGGCAAACAAAAAAGACCAATGAGAAACTGAAAACTACTTAATGTATAAAATGCTCTTTATAATATAATATGACAAATAGAAAAGTTAGAAAATATATATCAGGCTCCTCATAAAAAAGGAAAGATTGAAATAACCAAAGGACCTAAATTTTTTGCTCTACATGCTCAACATTTTATCAACAGGAAAAAACAAATACCTAAACATATGCCATGTACAGATTATTTTTAAAGAAATGCTTATGGGCAATGCCTGCACTTAGGTACTAGGATTCTTGAAGACTAATCTTAAAGGGATTGTTATAAGATGACTTCTGTGTCCCCACATTGCTACTTTGCATATTTATTCTTCTTTGGAAACTGTGAGGGAAGAAGAGGAGGGTTTTTAATAAAAAACACAGTTTGGGCTGCCTGCCACAACGAAAGCCAAACTCGTGAGATAGGTGCTGGTGCAAAAGGAAAGAGGTTTTATTCAGGTGCCCCACCTGGAAGAATGGTGGAATCCTGTCTCAAAGACCATTCCCCCTTCCTGCTGAAGCCCCCAGTTCTTACAGGGATAGGGAGGGGAGGGCTTTGTTATATCCAATTATCTTGCTAGCTTTCATGCCCACTGAGACCCTCTCCATTCACCTTTCCAGCTTTTGTTTTTTTGTTTTTTTTTTCTTTTTTAAAAAATTTTATTGTTGAATGTATTACAGATGTTCCTCATTTTTCCCCCATTGCCCCCCTCCTCCCCATTTCCGCCCCCCTCTTGCTTTTCCCCACACTGTTGTCTGTGTCCATTAGTTATGCATATATACATATAAGTTCTTTGGTTTATTTCTTCCCACCCCCCAACCCCCCTTCCCTTTGAGGTTTGTCAGTCTAACAACCAATTTATACTTCTTAATCCCTTCACCTTTTTCACCCCTCCCCCCAGCCCCTACCCATCTGGTAACCAACAAAAGTTCTCTGTATCTATGAGAATGTTTCTGTTCTTGTTCATTTTGTTTGTAGATTCAATTGTTGATAGATATGTATTTATTGCCATTTTGTTTGTTCATATTTTTTTATCTTTTTCTTCAAGAAGACCCTTCAACATTTCATATAATAATGGTTTGGTGGTGATGAACTCCTTTAGCTTTTCCTTGTCTGGGAAACTCTTTATATGGCCATCGATTCTAAATGACAGCTTTGCAGGATAGAGTAATCTTGGTTGTAGGTTCTTGCTTTTCATCACTGTGAATATTTCTTGCCACTCCCTTCTGGCCTGCAAAGTTTCTTTTGAGAAATCTGCTGACAGTCTTATGGGAACTCCCTTGTAGGTTACAAACTGCTTTTCTCTTGCTGCTTTTAAGATTCTCTCTTTGTCTTGAACCTTTTGCATTTTGATGATGATGTGTCTTGGTGTGGGCCTCTTGGGGTTCATCTTGTTTGGGACTCTCTGTGCTTCCTGGACTTGTATGTCTGTTTCCTTCACCAAGTTAGGGAAGTTTTCTGCCATTATTGTTTCAAATAGGTTTTCGATTTCTTGTTCTCTCTCTTCTCCTTCTGGCACCCCCAAGATGCGAATGTTGGCACGCTTGAAGTTGTCCCAGAGGCTCCTGACACTATCCTCATGTCTTTGGATTCTTTTTTCTTTTTGCTGTTCTGATTGGGTGTTTTTTGCTTCCTTATATTCCAAATCGATGGTTTGCTTCTTGGATTTACCTACTCTACTATTGAATCTGTGTAAACTATTCTTTATTTCAGTTAGTGCCTCCTTCATATCTGACTGGTCCTTCTTTATGCTCTTGAGGCCCTCTCTAAGTTCACTGAGGTTCTCACTAAGTCCATTGAGCATCCTTATAAGCAGTATTTTGAACTCAGCATCTGTTAGGTTGCTTAACTCCATTTCACTTAGTTCTTTTCCTGGAGTTTTGTTCTGTTCTTTCATTTGGGACCTATTTCTTTGTCTCCTCATTTTGGCTGCCTCCCTCTGTTTGTTCCTATGTATTACTTAGCAAGAGGTATAGGGCTAGCTGAGACCAGATGCTGCTTGTTTGAATGATTTTAGGAAAAGCTGAAGCAGGCTCCAAGACAGGCCAATCCTATGGTGAAGCAACTGGCAACAGCTTGGGTGGGCCTGGAAGTTGGGTGGGGCGGGGCCTCAGGGAATCACCAGGGCGGGGCCAACAGTGTGAGCCAGGTTGCTGGAGTTCTAGATATGGCGGTGTCTGCCGGCCCAGGGAAGGGCTCACCAAAGGAACAAAAGCCTCTGTTAGCACGTCTGTCCAGGAGAAAGCTGCCTCTCCAGCCCTCGCTCCAATGCCAAACAGCTCAGTTCTTCCCCATATGACTCTGGTGCCTTTCAGGCTGCCTCCCCCACGCTGGAGCCTGGAGGGTGGGAGTCTGAGTAAGTCCGAGCGCGGGCCCTTTAAGAGGAGCTGCCGGGAGCTCCAGCTGCCTCAGCCTCAGTTCCCGCTGGTTTTTCCAGCCAGAAGTTATGGGGACTTCTCTTCCTGGCACTGGGACCCTGAGCTGGGCACCTGGTGTGGGATGGGGACCACTCAGCCCTCTGGGAGGACCTTCCCGGCCGAGGTATCCCAATTTTTATCTGCCACACGTGGGTGTGGGACCAGCCTGTCGCGCCCCCGCCCCTCCTACCAGTCTCGATTTGGCTTCTTCTTTAATTTCGTAGTTGTAGGACTTCCATTCAGCTTGATTTCAGGCGGTTTTGAATGATGGTTGTTCTGTAGTTTAGCTGTAACTTTGATGTGGTTGTGGGAGGACGCAATACCGCGTTTACCTACGCCGCCATCTTGATCGGAAGTCCACCTTTCCAGCTTTTGGCATGCTGGGTATAAGAACCTCCTCCTGCCACTATTTTGGCCATATGGGGAGACTTCCTGGCACTTACTGTCTCTAGTATCAGGAGAGGGACTGCAGGACCAGCCATAAGGAAGCATGGAGATGTCACAGCCCTCAGCCCACCTTGATGCTGGACATGGCACCCACATATCCAAGGAAGCAGTTGGAGCCTGTGGGCACCCCTGGATCCCAGCACATGCCTGTGTCCTCTTAGCAGCCTCTGCACAGCTGCCTATCTGAAGTGGCCAGCCAGGCCTGTGCTCCAACTGACAGCTGCCTACAGTAAGAGTTGTTCTTAGGCAACACTGAATAAGGCATATGGTAAAATTAAAAATCACAAAAGCAGAGTTGCCCACGTAAATATCCCAGAGCTATTCCACATTCCTTTAAAATCGTCCTTGGTGTGTTATTATAAAATAGTGCATCAGTTTTAAAGAGAATCCTTTCCTCCCAGCCCCAGTAGGAAACAGCATAGCAGCCTCAAGAACCACAGCCTCACCACACTCCCATAAGTGTTCACCTCTTTGTTAATTAGAACTCCATTGGTTCAGCCTAGGATTGTGATGCTGCTTAAACTCTTTGATGATTTGTTTTTCTATCCCTTTATTTCAGTTAACAGTGCTCGGGAAATCCAAATCCTTAAATCATAATCTCATATCACACTATGTTTTTAATCTGAGTTCACACTGATTATTCTACCATCATCTTGTTGTTATTTGCAATAAGAAATGTTAAGGGGGGAAATGCCTCAGTGTATTGCCATGCAGCACTAGCTTCATGGGTCATGCTCTCCATGCTTCTTTTGATGCTTTGCTTTTGCCATCTTGAAACTCTTGATACTTACTGAACAAGGGACCCACATTTTCATTTTGCACTGAGCTCCTTGAATTATGGAGCTGGTCCTGTCACCACCAGCCCTGATCAGTTTCTCAGACAAGCAGGAAGCTGGAATTGGATGAAACACTAAAAAAGACTGCCTTGATGTGGTTGACAACACAGGGTTTTTTGCTGTGTTTGTTCATATTTGCTGAACAGAGCATCTCAGGGGAATCCTGATTCTTTCTGGGAAATGGAACTGGTGGTCCCTCATGCTGCTGGCTATTGTTCCTTACAATGTACCTGAAATCTAGTACATGTTCCAGGCATCATAAAAGGAAAATGTAAAAAGAGGGAGGGGCATACAAAAGCAGCTAGGTGCAGGAGGACGCCCATAGTTGTTCATGCTGCCACACTTTTGGAAACATTTGGCTATCCTGGAATACAGGGTATAGCCAAGTATTTCAACCCGCTTTGTGTTAAATTCTGACATGCCAAAGTAAATACAATCCATATGTTTCTGAAGCATTTATACCTAACTTATCAAAATATTATTCTTAAAGGCCCGTTGAGGTCAAGAAAAATCTGAGAAGCTCATAAAAGTTTTCTTGACCCCTTTATGCTAAAATTAAAAATAGAAAATTGAGCATTATGCCAAATATTTGAAATAAAAAAGTTGTAGAATGTGGTTGGAAATCAAAATGTGGCCAAGTGTTTTCAGTTAATCAAGGTATCTGACTTCGTGCTCTCCTGCTCTCATTTCCAACACAAACTCACTTTCTGCACAAATGTGGCAGCTCCTTTCAGCTCTGGGTGATTGACACTGTTTCAGTCAAGATCAATCAGTCACCTCCTTCAAGATTGCCTTCTGATAAAGCATCCTTAATAGTGAATCTAAACAGATGACAAGCAGGGTGTATTCCATTCCTACATCTGGGTTTTTGGTGATTTGGGGTGAGTCTTTATCCTGCTAGGACCATGATTGTCAGGACCAGGCTTAAATGACCCTCCATGCACCAAGACTCATTTGCTCTTTGCTTCCCATTTTATTCATCAAGGTGCACTCATCTGAACCACAAGGGACTTTTATTTAGTAAAAGGTAGAGTCACAACTCTATGATATTAATGGAGCTTTGATGTTGCCCAACCATTGTAACACAAAGATGATAGTATTTTCCTTTGAAAGCATGTGTGGGTACAACCCACCAAAGGATAAGTTGACAGATATGCCTTCCATATGTTTATATTCCCTCCTACTTTTTAGTATATACTCCTTGTCCCAGAAAAATCTTCCAGTACATATTTCTGGTATGAATACAATGGAATACAATGCTTTCAATACCATAAATGGAAGCACAGATGGATTTTTCAGTGATGATTTCTATGTGAGTGCCAGAAAAAAATTGGAAGACTTTCCAATTCTCGACACTATCACAAAATTTTCTGCTAAACAGAAATAAATAGGTCAAATAATCAAAGAGTGTCCAAAAATCTTATTGTATAGTTTCTTCCAGAAAGGAAGCTCCAGGAGAACAGGAATATCTGTCTGTTTTAATTGCTGATGTGTTCCAAGAGTTTAGAATCTTGCCTAACATATATGAGACTCAAGAAAAACTTATTGAATAACTATCATTAAGAATGGATGATGGACATTTCTAGAAGTCATAGCTCCTCAGTAAGGATGAAGGCTATAATTCCCTTTTGCCCTCATCATCCCAATGAGAAAAAGGAATTTTCAAAATACAAATCTCCCACTGCTGCAAACCACTATTAGGTCAAATGTGGTCTCCAAACCTAGCATATGAGAGCTTTGGGAAACGTTACAACTAATAATGAAACATAACTGCCTGAATTCATAATTATTTATAGGAAAGTGCAGTAAAGACGGGATTGAAGCTTTGGAAACATATTTTATTTGTCAACAGAGCCCAAATTATATTTTTCTTTTTGTAATTTAAAATTTCTTTAAAAAATTGTTTTCAATTACAATTTACATTCAGCGTTATTTAGTATTTAGTATTAGTTTCAGGTATACAGCACAGTGGTTAGGTATTTCCCCCTGATATTTCCAGTACCCACCTGGCACCATACATGGTTATTCTACCAAATTATTTTTTTCTGATACATTTCTTTTTGTTTCTGAATCAGTTTATTTCTACTTTATACAAAGATAGTCACTGTGGTGTCCGAAGCAACATGCATCTATTATGATGTAATTGATGTGACTGTAGGATAGTTTCTTTCACAATCTTTTGACTGCAACTCCATTATTAGCCTTTTCATTTACTTTCCCAAAAAGGGGGTTATAAATTTCAGAACAGAATCACAGGACTGTGAAGAGCTCAACTGGATTTTCTTCCTACATTCTTACTGGTTTTGTGATTCTTAAAGTATACATCATCTAACTATGACTTTTGTCCCTACAATATGATCATTTGGGGCTGTATTTCAGGATGCAGTGCAACAGTGAGTCAGCATTTAGGACAGGGACATGTCACAGCTGGCATGCATGGTCCTACCCTCCCTTCCTGTGCACAGGGCAAACTGCCCTTCAGCCTGGCTCTCCCTGCTGCTGCTCGGGACCTCGGAAGCCTCAGTGTAGTGCTGCCCACAAAGTGGCTGGCATGGGCTACTTGCCATCTTTAACAGGTTCTTTTCAAAATGCCACTCTGGAGAACACACCATTTAAAGTTGTTTCTGTGTGATTACAGTCAGTTTTAGTGGTGTTAGAGGTGACTAGAGCAATTCTGTAGATGTTCTGGTTTTAGACTGACGGACCTCAAGATTTCTGCCACATAAGCATCCTTATAACAGCTTCTATGCATTTTCTCTTTGAAAGGGTCTCTACAGTGTAATGATAAGTTAAGCCCAAATGCTTTTAGCACAGAGTATGCTTACTGATGGTTTCCTTAGCTCCTTTGCAGTTCTAAGACCACTTTGCAGGTAGGTTGGGCCACATAACTAGTTGCGGCCAGTGATTTCTTTCTTTCCCTGTTAACTTTGTTGAGATGGCAGCATCATAAGTTAGAGGGATCCTCAATCTCTGAGTCACCAGGTAGAAAAGAGTCCCCAGAAAGTTCACTGAGCCTTTATTGTGTTAAGTCACTGAGGCTCATTCATTCATTCATTCAATAAATATTTATTAAGTGCTTACTATTGTCAAGAACTATTCTAGGCACTGAATGGGGAAAAAAAGCTGTAAGTCCTGGCCCTCAGGAAGTTTATATTCTGGTAAGGGAATACTGCCTCCCGCCTAGGAAACCATGAGGCATCTATTGTCTCAATCCAGCTCTTTCTGGGTCCACTCATACCTTCCTCCCTCTGCAGCCTCCTATATTCCTCACTTGGTTAACCTCATTTCCTAGTCAGCCTCCTAGTTTCTGCTGTCCATAACGGCAAAAGACTGAACATTTCCCCACAAAATTCATATGTTGAAGCCTAATCCCCAAGGTGATGGCGTTAGGTGGTAGGGTCTTTGGGAGGTGTTTAGGTCATGAGGATAGAACTCTCCTGAATGGAATTAGTGTCCTTATAAAAGAGACTCCCCTTAGCTCTCTCACACTTTCCACCACATGGAGACACAGTGAGAAGGCACCATGCTGAACCAGGAAGCGGAGCCTCACTACACACCCAATCGGCCAGCACCTTGATCTTGGACTTTCCAGCCTTCAGAACTGTGAGAAATGAATTTATGTTGTCTATGAGCCACCCGGTCTATAGTATTGGGTCAGCAGCTCAAAAGGACTAGGATAATAACTTGGCCTAGTACTTGGCTTTTGCATGCTGTGTGGATCTAACTTGACACGAACCTCCAGTTCCAACACCATCTGCCTGATTCAGTCTGATTCTCAATTCCAGATTCCTGCATGGGAAGAGCTGACAGTCCAGTCTAGATCAGGTCTGCCTTCCCTACTCCTAGCAGAGGTCATGGTAGTTGCCCCCCGAGCTGTGCATGAGGCGACTTCAAGACGGGACTGTCAGTGGGGAAGAAATGATAGATAACTGTGGTCCAGCAACACAAGTCCATGTAGTTCACAGTGATACTTAATCAATATTAGGCAGTTCCAGCTTCAGGTTAAGACAATATCTTGAGCTCATTATTCCTCTAAAGCAACTAAGCTAATCCTGTGAGCCGATTGGCGCAGAAGTACAGGGAAGCTTACCTGAGATGCCTCATTTATTTCTGGCCTTTCAAGATCATCAAACAAATTCACAGCAGAGTTTTATTTTGAGTTTTCTTGGTTTTCACCCAGTTTAGTCAAAATATTAATATTTAACTTATAATGTTTAATGGTGATCTGATCATAAACTTTAAGAAAATTTTAGGAATACTGCAGACTCTTAAAATGGAAATGAGCCACTTACTTTGTTCATTGGTTCATTAACTCTGGGGCTTTGGAGATATTAATTTTAATAGGTTCAAAGCCATTAATTAATATTTATTGAGAGCCAGTGAGGTATTGTTAATTTGGCATAATGTAGAAAACAATTTTTTTGCTTCCGAACAGTATTTCGTGAATGTTTATCATATGAGACAACAATTATTTGCGTCATTGAATTAGGAAATAAAAGTGAAACCACTTTTATGTAGACAAAAAGTTAAAGAAAAAATATGTCTTTGTAGTTATTATTAAATTGAAGACTTAAGAAGTGCTATGAACACAACTAAAACTCATCTTTCATTGAAATATAGAAAGATAGAGTTGGCTGTGACCTTAGACCTACTCATAGTCTCTTATTATTTAAGAGGACATTGAAGTCGAATGAAGTGGCTAAGTGACAGGTTTAAAGTCACATGGCTAATGAGGTCTGTGTCCTGAATATCACATTCCCTTGGTGCCTATGGTGTGAGGTGGTTAGGTGCTCTCTAGTTAGAGTAGAAAGTTGCTTGGTAAGAGAGCCCATCAATATTGCAAACTAGAGAGGTCTTTTTCCACATTATTTTTGGTGCTTTCCTAATTAGAGATCTTAAGATTCCCAAACACAAGGTTTTTTGTTTTTTTTTATTGTTGTTTTTATCCTCACCTGAGGACATTTTTGCATTTATCTTCAGATAGAGCGGGAGGGAGAGAGGGAGGAAGAGAGAGAGAGAAACATCGATATGAGAGAGACACATTGAGTGGTTGCCACCCCCACGACTCCAATCGGGGCCGGGGACAAACCACAACCGAGGTCCGTGCCCTTAGCAGGAACGGAACCCAGGACTCTCTGGTCTGTGGGCTGACGTTCTAACCACTGAGCCAAACCGGCCAGGGTGGTTTGTTTGTTTGTTTGTTTTTAACTTATAGTGTGTCTAAATGTGTTCGAAAATTATGTATTTATGTCACGTTCTTTTAGGGTGTTTTTTTTTCTTTTGAAGATTCAAGTCGCATGTTTGTTTGTTTTTCTAGAAAGGCAAAACAAATTGAGTTATCTGGGAATCATAAAAAATTTAAGTAAGAGCTAGTGGGAAATAGTACCAGTATGTTAATACTAATCAAATCGCAGTTCAATAGGCCCAGGAACAAAGGATTCCCAAAACACAAAAGTAGAGAAAAGGTCTTCTGAAAAGAGAACAAAGCAGATTAGAAGCATCGTTCTGTAATCATTTACTATTTTCTTAATTGAGGATATAGATATAGTCACATGTAACACTAATCTTCAGTGTTCATCTGGATGAGTGTGTGTGTAT
Source organism: Tadarida brasiliensis (assembly GCA_030848825.1). Lineage (NCBI taxonomy): Eukaryota > Metazoa > Chordata > Mammalia > Chiroptera > Molossidae > Tadarida > Tadarida brasiliensis. The sequence continues at coordinate 109,162,172 of CM061257.1, read as the reverse complement.
GTATATGTGTGTGAATGTGTATGTGTATGTATATATCTATCCCATGTTACTACTACCCAGATCAATACCTCCCGCATCCCAGAAGCTGTCCTATCCCTACAAAGGCAACTACTACCAGCATCATTGGAACATTATATTTTTTATCTAAAAGTTTTAAAGTTTTAAACTATGAAGTCCCATAACTTATTTGCCATTCATTAATTTAACAAATATTTAATGACTACTCTAAAATAAGTTTCACACAAAGACTGGAGACTCAGTGGTGAACAAGACAGAAACTATTTCTCATTATTATAAATAATGCTGCAATCATTCTTACTATATTTTGAAAGTCTTTTCCTTAAATTTTGTTCTCATTGTGTATCATTATACAATACATTACATATATCAATTTATATGATCTCATAGCTTTAATGTTGGGTTTGAACTTGTAAAAACCTTTCTTTCAAAGTGTAACAGGTTTGACATTGGACATAGAAAGAATGATAAGAACATCAAGATGCAACTATTTCTTAGTTTATCTGTTGAGAATTCTGGCTGTCAAGACCCAGCGGCCGCAGCTGTAGCACCATCACTAACCAGGGGCAGCACGTGCCGTCCAAACAAAGTGCCTAGGTAAAGGGAAGTCCGTGCTCCTGTTCTCAGTTATGCTCCGAGTTGCTGTGGTGCAATGGAAGGGGGACCAGGCCTGGGTTGTGGGAAGGTGAAGATGGAACGTCCCAGGGGAAGACTGCATGGGCAACAGCTGTCTGCAGGTGAGGCTAAATCTCTACACCTCGGTTCATTGTTGAAATGCTTTAGTTTTGCTCTAAGGGCAAAATGGGCAGGGGAACCTTGACTGTGGTATCAGAGAGGTCCTTGCAATCCCCATATCTAAATGATGGCTGGATGCTTGCTGTGTGTATTTACCCAGAAAGGAAGACCCTCCAAAGGTCGCTTTTAAGTATAGGTCCTATTCTGGGCCAGTGCTCTCAGAGAGTTCAGCCCTGTCCTAGGCAGTCAGTTTGTGACTTTGTTAGTACTGAATTTAAGTGCAGGTGTTTTTAGGGAGGGGAAGTGCACTTTTCAGTTTTTTATAACCTGAAAAATAAATGAGAGATCTACCTTTATTCTTTCTCAGTGAGTACTGCTGAAAGCAAACCAGTCTATCTCCATGGGGAATGGCTTCTGGAAAGTGGGACTCGGTCCATGTAGATTTATGGGATCTGCAAAAGCAATCAATAGACTGGCCATCCACCATTTGCAGAAAAGGTTTGGGAAAGAAACCGTGGAGGATTTCACGGACTAATTTCCCAAGAAGCTGCTGAGAGTTTTCTCTCTCTCCTTTTTTCTTAGAGGGAATGAGAAGCTTCCCAGATGATCATTTGTTTCAGACAATTAAATAGAGAGAGTCATGACTGACATGTTTTCATGTTACTTTTTCTTGGTTTGACATAGAAAATCTACTGGGATTGGGCTAATTTACAAATGAAGGGGTTTATTTTCCCTTTGGTTTGTGGACATAATTGTCTCTATTAACTTTAATGGGAGTTTCAGGGCCTAGTCTGAAGGGAGAATGGATGGCTTACAGTGCAGTGTTGGTTCTGGCCATTAAACCCATGGGCAGGAAATGCAGCGTGCATTTCAACACCCAGCTTCTACACCATGGAGAAAAAAGAAGCCGTTTGGAAGCATTCACATTTTTCTCTATCAATGCCTTAAAAAGAAATAAAATGAAAGCCCAGTGTACACAAGAACAATTTTATGTGGCCATTGAAAAGATTAAGGATCATCTTAAAAAACACCACAAACATTTCATCTTGAGTAATGGGGATGCGTGCAGCAATAAACGTGGACCAACAATGGGGAGTCCGATTTCTGCATCTTGTAACCAATACAAGTCCGTATCCAGAAGGTCAGGTTGGCCAATAAAAACTTCCATATAATTTGGAGAGTGGCAACCTAATCTCCTGAGAAATGAATATAAGATATTATCAGGGAAACATTTCACAGTGAGGGTCTCTGTTTTGCCCTTTCTAAGATTGTATATCAAGAGTGCTATAGGCATCTGGACAAGATAATGAAGTTACATTGAATTATGAAATCAACTTTATTAATGATATAACCATCACATGGCACTGTGTACTATGTGAAAAATAACATAAGGGCTCTGGGTGAACAGAATTCTGCTCAGGTTTTACTTCATCTCTACAAATGTTAATTGTCTTGTTTACTGCCTAATACATAGCATTTGTTGAATGAAACAATGAGTAATTGGGTGACTCTCTTCATTAGGAGAGATCTCTTCTAATATGATCCTTGCTCTCAAGAAACCACAATCTAACAACTAAAGTGTCCTTTTTCTAGCTCTAATGGTTTAAACCCAATATAAAGTGTGTTGTCCTAAGTGCAGTAGTTTTTTAAAAAGTACAAACAAAATATAATGGGAGAACATAGAAGGGAGTGATCAATTCTCTCCGAAAGGATCTGAGAAGGCTTCACAGAAGAAATACCAGTTGACTAAGACTTCTTGTGATTGGGAGAAAAAGAAAAGAATGAGCTAAAGATCAGAGATGTGAAGATGTACATCCTTTTCAAGGAAGAACAAATAGTCTAGTCTGGCCAAAGCTAACTGGGTCTATGTGGAAGGACAGTGGTAGGTAGCGGCAGGTGGAGGATGGTACAGGGGCAAGTTCCAATTAAATTGTAAAGAATCTTGAATGTCATATGAAGGGCTTTGGATTTTTAAAAAATGATGAATAATTGATTTAAAAATAAAATAAGGTGATGACATGATCCAATCTGAGTTTCAGAAGGATGACTCTGACGTCAGTGTAGAGGATATATTGAGAGAGAGAAAAAAGATTGTGGACAGTGATGTTTATTATAACAGCCATTGTAATAACTTTGGTGATAGTGATGATCTGAACAGAGTAGGATTATTTGCAGTAGGGATGGGTAAGTTGTTTGCTCAACCATTCATCTATCCATCCTCCCATCCACCAATTCAGCCATCTATCCATCCGTCCATACACCCATCTATTTACTCAATCAACAAATATTGGTAAAGTGCTATAGTTAACACCAATGCTTTCTTAACTACTTTGTCTCCTCCCATTTTTCTTTTTCAATAAATCTTGATTTCTTTTTGATATTGGGTGGTCATGTGCTTTGAAGATGCTGGGCTTTTCCTCAGTCCTGGGCAGTCGATCTTAATTAGTCTAAATAGTTTGTTTATTTATTTATTTATTTATTTATTTATTTATTTATTCATTCATTCATTCATTCATTCATTCATTCACTTATTCACTATTGATTGAGCACCTTCTAGCATACCAGCACTGCTTTCAGAATTGGGGATATAGCAGTGAGTTGAATAATTATTTAATATGATTCTTCCAATTAAGATAGCTCACACTCTATTGTTGGAGACATTTAACTTGACTGGAATACAATAAAAATGAACTGCATTCAGACTTGTAATGCTCATTCATATTTTAAGCCTTTCTCCTAGGCAGACACTCCCTCTTGCAGTTAGGCAAAACCAAAGTGACTAATTATTGTTAGGTGGGATCACTGAGTCTGCATGAGGTATAGGTGTTCTCACCATTACTTGGACAGATTTTTCTTGAAAGAAAAATAAGCTTTAGTTTTTACAATAATTAAAATTTTTGGAGTTGATTGTCACTGAAGCATAACCTAGCCTAACCTGACTAATACAGTAATCTCCCCTGCCCCATTCAGGCATGAATGAGTTAAGTGTTATAGGATCCCAGGGGGGGAAATTGCTCACTGTCAGAATGAGTCAAAAGGAGGACTTTGGAGATGATACTTGAGATGGGTCAGGAAAAATGATCAGTAGTTAGTTAGGCAGATAGGTAATTGAGATATATAGGTAATTCATATAGGGGAACATCTGGGCAAAGGCTTGGGGGCTTGAAATGGCTGGACATGTCTGGAGATTTCTTTGGCTGCATGTAGAGCGTGTGGTTGTGAGATGGCTTTCATCCGGCCAGGAGTTAGCTCATTACTGCAGAGCGCCTTCCCAGCATGCTGACTGTAGATGGTGGAACACAGCGAGAGTCCCAACTAAAAAGAGCGGAGGTTTTATTTAATCACAATAATTGGGGGTAGAATTGAGGGTTTCCTTTCCACTTCAGACTTTCAGCCTTTGCTGTCATGAAATACCATTAAATGAAGTGATACAACCTATTAGGGTCTTTCAGATAATTCCCTCTGGGACCATGGAGATCTCTTTAGAGAGATTAAACTTTGAAACCAATGGCATGAATAGGGATTATCCAGGCAGAATTAACAAGAGCAGGAGGATGCCATTTGAGTTGTATATATTCATAGTCTTAAAAAAGAAACCTAAAAATACCCTTCGAGCAGTGACACGTCTTATAGCAGATTTAGTTCCCTGGAGAGGGACAATTAAACCAATCACCAGGCATAATTATTTTTAAAATGTCTCCTCTAAGGCTCACAAATTTTATAATAAAGAACTACATGCTGTCATAGAACTTGGATGTCTCAAGAAAATAAACAGGCTAGATAATAGTCTTCCCTCACTCTGTAAAACTAAAGAGAATTTTGCTTTTCCCTCCTTATTTCTTGACATTAAAAAAAAACCCAAAACAAGATTTCCTAACACTCTTCAAGACTCTAAACTTTTCTACTTTAAGGCAGAAATGTGCTCATTATTTTTATATTTCTCACAAAGTATAGTGCAAACCAGTAAAATAAGTTAATTTATTCAATCTTGCAACAAATATTCACCAAGTGCCTGCTTTGAGCCAGGCAGTGTTCTAAGTGCTGGGTGCACAGTGGTCAACAAATTGGAAAGATATGGTGCCTTAAGAAACTTGCATTTCAGTGGAGGAAAGATGATAAACAATGTAAATAATGTCAGATGGTGGTAGGGGCTATGGAAAGAAATTAATCAGGGAAAGGGTAGGGCTCATTTGCTATTATATATGGATTGGTCAGGGAGGGCTTCACCTTGATCAAGTGGCATTTGTTCAAAGACCTGAAGGAAATAAGGAAAAGACCATATGGATGGATATCTGGGGAAAGAGAGAGCCAGGAAGAAAGAGCAGCCATGCAAAGACCTTGAGGTGAGGTGTACTTGGCATGTTGTAGGAACAGCAAGGAGGCCACTGAGGTGGGAGTAGAGTGAGCAAGGGAAGAACCATGGATACAAGGTCAGAGCAGTCTTGGGGTTGGATCCTGTAGGGCTGTAGGTCACTCTAGGCCAGGAACTTCGGCTTTTATGCTGGGTGTTAGGGGAGCCACAGACAGTTCAAGAGGACTGTGTAGTCTGCCTCTTGTGGGCTGAATTGTGTCCCTCTGAAATTTAAAAGTTGAAGTCCTCACCCCCAGTACCTCAGAATGTGACTGTATCTGGAGACAGGGTCTTTATAGAGCAAATTTAAGTAAAATTGGGTAATATGGGTATGTCCTAATCCTATATGACTGGTTCCCTTGTAAGAAGAAGAAATTAGGGCACAGACACACAGAGGGAAGATGATGTGAAGACACAGGGAGAAGGGAGCCATCTATAAGCCAAGGAGAGAGGCCTCAGGAGAAACCAACCAAGTTCACACCTTGATCTTGGACTTCCAGCCTCCAGAACGTTTAAGCCTGTCAGTCTGTGGTACTTAGTCATGGCAGCCCAAGCTGATTAAAGTACTGCCTTTCCTTTTAAAACAGTTATTCTTTCCTCCGTGTGAGTGTAGAATGGGGGTGGGGGTGGGGGGCAAAAACGGGAAGAACAGGTCACTGCTGTTTTAATAATCTGGGTGAGATGTGATGGTCTTGGTTCTGAGAGGTAGAAGTGGACATGTGACATGGTAGACTTGGGATATATTTTGAAGGTAGAACAGATGGAATTTGTTTTTGGTTTAGATGCTGGATGTGAGACAAAGTAAGGAGTCAAGGCTGTCTCCAGGGTTTTGGGCCAGAGCAACTAGAAAAATGACACTGCCATTTGCTGAGATGGGAAAGACTGAATGAGGAGCGGGGTTGGGAAGGCAGTATGGGAACCAGGAGTATGGTGTGAATGGGTGAATTTGACATGGTTATTAGAGAGTCAATAAATGCAGCTCCAATACCAGGTAACAGGAAATAGAAGAGTTTTAAGAGCCTCTGTCTACTGAGCACCCAGTAGGTGATTAACAGTGGTCATTGACTAAATGAGTGGATGAATTGGAAGATGAGGGTTTTAGCTTCCTTCTTTTTTTTTTTTTTTTTAATCCTCACCCGAGGAGATGTTTTTCATTGATTCTAGAGAGAGAGGAAGGGAGAGGGAGAGAGACAAAATTTATTCTAGCTGTGATTTTTTTTCCTTGGCACAATTTTAATAACATTTGGAACTTACAGAAAACTTACAGAATAGCACAAGGAATTTCTGAATACCCTTTATCCAGAATCACCAATTGTTTACATTTTCCCCTTTCTCTCTCTTTGTACACACACACGCGCACACACATACACACACACACACTTTTTTTCTGAAATATATGAAAGTTGGAGACACCATTCCCTTTAATCCCTAAATACTTCAGTACACATTTTTAAAAACATGAATATTCTATTACATAGTCATACTATTATAAAAATCAAGAAATTTAACATTGCTACCATTAAATCCACAGCCCAACCATATTCAGTTTTTTCAGTGGTGACAATAATTTCTTTTATAGCCATTTTTTCCCTCTGGCCTATGATCTGATGATTCAAGAACACAGATTGCCTTCATTTGTCTCAGCTTGTTTTCCTTGCATCTAATTTCTCAGCCTGTCTTTATCTTCTTGATCTTGACATTTTTAAAAAGTAGAGGTCCCCCTTGATTTTGTAGAATGTCTCTCTATTTGGCTTGTCGGCTGTTTCCTCAAAACTAGCTTCAGGTTCTGGAGTTTGGCTGGAATAGCACTAAAGTGCTGCACTGTTCTTCTCAGAGCCTCATATCGGGAAGCACATGTTTATTTGTGTCCATATTGGTGATGGCGACTTTGCTCACCTGGGAGTTACTTGCTCCCTTTGTAGAGAATAAGTGATTTGTAAGGAGATACCAGGAGACTTACATAAATGTCCTGTTTCTTATTAAGCTTTCACTGACTACTTTTAGCATCTGTGGGTGAGTTTCTGTTTCCAGGTTGATTGACTTTTATTGGTTGTCCATTGATGAGTTTATGTCTCCAGGTTGATTAAGGTGTATGACATCTATTGAACCAAACATGTGTAGGATAATTGTTTTCTAGCTCTGTCTGTAGAGCTCGATGGATCATAAGTGAGGCATACATGTATTCACGGCCTTCATTAGTCATGAAGGCCATGATTAATTAAAACGCTCTGGCAAAGTGTCATAAAATTAATGGACCTCCTGGGAAGCTGAAGTAGTCTATTTCAGCCTTTGTTTAATATTTGAAAAACATCTTATAGAGTTGACAGTTCTGTGTGTGTAGAATGTGCATAATCTACATATAATTCTGGGTGGTATAAAATGTGTTAATAAAATAAATCCCTAACATGAGTTTGCTTTGTTTTCCTTTACCTTTTCCATTCAAAAATGGAATGAGCAACATTCTAGTTACTTAGAGATTTCATTTATGTTTTAATAAATTGAAGTATTGCATAACTAAATGTAAAAATACCACTTTCTAAGCAATTTTAAGACTATTTCTTATGACAACATAGAAATAGATAGATGCCATCATTCACATACGTATATGATGCTGCCTCCTCCTCTTCCTATTACATAAATTTTATATTATAGGGAGCATGCAGTATACTTTTTTCCCCTCAATTTTCATGAATAACAATTATGCAGAACCATGAAAACCAAATTAAGGTACAAATTATTTATGTGTTTAAATGAAAATTTATGCAAAACAGTGACTATCACTGACCCAAGAATATTGGACTAATTCATAAACAATGTCATAAATAATACAATTACTTTGTAAATATTCAGCAAAATTGAAAAAATATATATATATATATATTCTCAGAAGGTCTCAGCTCTCCTGTATATCTCAGTGACTTCCGGGTTACCAGGTTTTCTCAGGTGACTATGACATTTAAATGTCAACTCTGCCTTGACAAGAGCCTAGCTAACCAGAGAGGTCCTGGACTAACCTGCTCCAGGATCCATTCACCGAGAGCTGGCCCCTTCCCTGCCTCTGTCCAGCCCTCCTAGGTCCCTATGTAGACTCAGGGGCTCTCATGAAAGGTCTATCAAAGGAAGAGCAGAGCAAGGACTTGCCAACGCGGACAGCAAGCGCAGTGCCACAGAAGGCTCTTGCTGTGCCATGCGCTAGGGCTTTCTGCAGGACCAACTGCTGAGTGTCATAGAGCCCAGTTTCTGTTCAGTGCTGTCGTAAACTTTATAAATGAGTCTCAAGCATCACTTCCAGTGAGAAATGTCAGAGACTTAGAATTTTTAATGTGCTTTTATATTACAAGATTGAACTTGCAATCTGTTCAGAGACAGCAAGAAACAAGTTATTAAACTCTGATCTTTGTTTTATGTGCTTAAAATGAGAACTCCTAGGGTACAGTTTGATTATTGTGGAGGGGATGGGAGTGGAAAAATCTACTAGGTTATGGGAGCATTTCATTATGATGACAGTCCAGAGTTAACTCTTTTCGTACCACGCGGGAGATCCAGTAAATCTTCAAAGGGAATAGACACCTTGTGCACATGCTGGGATTACCATCTCAAGGAACCTTTAGCTTCCTTAGCGTGAACCATATTATTACATCACAAAAGGCTTTCTTTCCAATGTGATCTGTACTTACTATGCTTTATTTACAGGAGCAGCCAATCTAGCATCACATGAATGAATTAATTCTTTTGTAATATTTGGCACATAGATGTGAGGTTGAGTAGTCCATAAGATGAACATACTCTTTATACACACACACACACACACACACACACACACACACACACACACATTTTCAGCAGTGTTCTTGAAGCTTTCCAATATTCAGTGGTCTTTTTTGTTTGTTTTTTAAATATGTGTTCATTGTTTGTTTTTTTTTAGAGGGAGAGAAAGGGAGAGAGAGATAGAAATATCCATGTGAGAGAGAAACATTGATCAGCTGCCTCCTGCTCACCCCCTACTGGGAATCCAGCCTACAACCCAGGCATGTGCCCTGACCGGGAATTGAAGTGGGACCTCTCAGTTCAGGATGATGCTCAATCCACTGAGCCATACCAGCAGGGCTTCACTGGTCTTTAGAGGAACTGAGTTAGACTTCAATCACACAGTAATTTCTTTATGCAAAATCAAACAAGGCCTTTATAGATCCAAAGTGAAATCTTGACCATCTTTACTAGGTTGCTCATGGAGCCAGGGGAACACAGCTGCCTTGCGTCCGTTGTCCACACAGATACTGCTCTCCTCCAATGCTTCTTTATTGAAGTAGGTGGCTAATAGGCCACTGTTTTATTAAGTGGAAGGGTCTATGGGCAGCTGGATGGTCAATAACATTGATTATTCATAAATCAAATAATTAAGTCAAATGAAGCCCACACAAGGTAGGTTGACAATTGCATAGAAAGTAACTTCCCAAGGGCACTTCAAGTGGTACAGTGTATTTTGCTAGACTCCAGGTTATTCTGGGTTTCACTTGGAGTGGTCGCTTTGGATATGGGGAATGTGTAGGAATACACACATCACAGCCTGTAACTGGGTATTTGTGTTGACTCCCCCTCTAGAGTGAAATCAGGCTGTCTCATTTAGCCTGTTCATTCATTCCCCAGAAGCACTCCACAGGGACTTCTGAATCCGCCAGGACTCAGACAGGAAAGCTGAAACCGGCACACACATCTCACATTCCTACAGAGCTGTAGCTTCTTCAACGAAGAGTTCTCTCTGGTTGTTTCCTCTGGGGAAGAACAGGAATGTTCTCAGAGCTTTTTCTCATCTTCTCTCCATGGCAAGGTCAAGGACAGGAAGTCAGGGAAACAATGAAACTCCCATTAAACTCTGTGCTATCTCTCATTTTGGAAATCATAGGAATAATAATATTGTATTTGACACTTACAAAGTGGCGGTGATGTAACAAGTATTGTGCTATAATGTTGACACCCATTGACTCAGATGCTCAAAACGGCCTTATAGGCTAGGTAGTGTCCTCACTTTACAGATGAACTGGGCTCTGCAGATAAAGTGATAAGGCTGGGATTCAAACCTGGATTAGACTGTCCTCAATCAATATTTAGGCAGAAGAATAAGCCAAGGCCAGGTGACTCTGAGGAATAAACCAACTTCTCTGTAATGCATGTTTGTAGGGCTTGCTCCTGAGCTGGGAGTGTGAGAAGAGATGCTGAGATATGGGGACATGAGTTTCACAGAGCTCCGTGCTCCCAATAAGACAATAACTACTGCTCATGCAATGTTTAGTAGATGCTGGTCATTATTCTAAGCTCTTATATGTATAATTATACAATGAATCCTCACCGCCGCCCTATGAGATAGATACTGTTATGATCTCTGGTACACTTGCTGCAGTAGGCAGCAGACTCCGCGGTGCTTCAGACCTGGGTGTGGTAGTGCAAACACACCAAATCTGACAGGAGCGGAGACACCAGCTGCTTCTGTCCCCGTCCCTACACAATTCCACTTGTGTTAATACTTTTGGGTCAATGTGTGTATTGCTCAATAAAACCAAATCCAACAGTAGCTCATTTTGTATTTAACATTTGTCTCTTTAAAATACATATATCATGCCCTGGCCGGTTTGGCTCAGCGGTTAGAGCGTCGGCCTGTGGTCCAGAGAGACCTGGGTTCGCTTCCCGCTAAGGGCATGTACTTCGGTTGCAGTTTGTCCCCGGCCCTGGTTGGTCGTGCGGGTGGCAGCCACTCGATGTGTCCCTTTCACGTCGATGTTTCTCTCTCTCTCTCTTCCTCTCTCTCCCTCCCACTCTATCTGAACAAAAAATGAAAAAATGTCCTCGGGTGAGGATAAAATAAAATAAAATGAAATACATATATCTTTTAAAAAATGGAATTCTTTTTTATTTAAAAAAAATTTTTTTGTGTGTTTAAAGTGAAATTTATTACAATACAATAAGTGAAGGTGTTATTAAAAATGATGGTTAAAGTTATAAAGTGTCTATAATTTTTCTAATATAAATACTGGAAATAATAACTTCAACAATTCTATATGTATATAGAATACCAAAAACATAAAATCATGCACAAAGTTAAAATATAACTTTGCATATTATCCTTTTAGGTATCACTTTTATCTTCTCCTGGTCCCAATGTGATTCCAGACCATGAAGGGGAATGCCAATTACTCAGATTAAAAACTTAAAGGGTAAGTGTTTTGAATGTGTATCAGTTATTGCACATTAACGATATTCTAAAATCTCTGTTTATACTATTCTGATTAAGTGGTTCTAATTCTCATATTTCCCTTTCTCAGTAGGTCTTGGACATAAAGTTGAGCTAGGAAAACTGTGATTATAGGCTCCAACATGACATGTATTCCTAGTGATTCATTTTAAAGTGGCCTAGTCCTGGCTGGTTTGGCTCAGCGGTTAGAGCGTCAGCCCACGGACCAATGAGTCGCAGGTTCGATTCCGGTCAAGGGCATGTACCTCGGTTGCGGTTTGCCCGGGCCCTGGTTGGGGTCATGCGGGTGGTGACCACTGGATATGTTCCTCTCACATCAATGTTTCTCTCTCTCTCTCTCCCTCCCTCCCACTCTATCTGAAGATAAATAGAAAAATATCCTCAGGTGAGGATTAAAAAAAAAAATGGCCTAAAGTATTATCAAATAAATAAAAAGAGCTACAGGACATAAAAGACAATAAGTACATCAACATGTAAGTAAAATGAAGCAGCTCACCCTCTGCTTACTTACTTGGTTCAATGTCTCTATAGAAAGGAGGCACCAGAGCCATGAAGAAGCTAGGGCAAATCAGAACTGCTAGGAGTGTGTGTTTAGGGGGGTGGGGGGCAGCACAGGGAAGGAGCGGGACAGAAGTGTCAGATTAGAAAGGGAAATTAAACAGAATGACCTATCCTTCCTCATCCTGCTAACGCAGGAACTGGTTTCTGGCCTCCCTCCCCTGCATCCCAGCAGGGCTCTGGGGGTCCTTCTGTTCTGAGCATTACATGTGATGCTTAGTCCTTTATGACAGCGCTTCTCACCATATTCACTTGGGATCTCATCAAAATGCACTAGGTCTGGGGCAGGGCCTCAGGTTCTGCATTTGTAATCAGCGCCCAGGAGATGCCAGTGCTCTTGGTCTATGGCCCACACTTTGAGCAGCAAGGGCTACCACACACAGAGGGAGCCACCTCTGTCCGCTTGGGCCACAAATGTATCTTAGAAATCCTGAGGGGAACTGAGACCTGCTCCTATCCAAGCACATCTCCAGGCAAAAGGTGTAGCTACATTGCATGTATGAGCAGCTGGCTGCAAGACTGTGTTAATATATTTTCTGAGAGCACCATGACTGTATGAACAGACAAATAACTTGAGTAAATGGAGTGGTCTATTTGCTGGTAATAAAATGAATCTCTTTCTCATGTAGTTCTCCTTAAAGTGAACATGATATAAAAATAAAAAAAAAAAGAACTCAACGTATTGAATTTACAGCAAAAGGCCACATGTGCACACACATACATATAGCATGAATTTTAAGAAATTAAATGCATTTTTTTAAAATCCTCACCCGAAGATATTTTTCTATTGATCTTCAGATAGAGTGGGAGGGAGGAAGAGAGAGAGAGGGAGAGAGAGTGAAACATCGACGTAATAAAGCCACATCAACTGGTTGCCTCCCGCATGACCTGACCAGGGCTGGGGATGAACCACAACCGAGGTACGTGCCCTTGACCGGAATCGAACCCGCAATCCTTTGGTCCACAGGCCGACGCTCTAACCACTGAGCAAAACCGGCCAGGGCTAAATGCATTTTATCAGAATCTAGTGCTACCTCTTCTCCGAGCTAAAATCATCTCCTCTTTCAAATACAAGGGAAAAACCTTGAATTGTAAGGAAAATGACTGCATTGCCTGCCAGCACAAGGCCACAGGCTCTGCATTTGATCACAGCCACACGAGCAAGAACAACAGGAAATCCAAAGGCAGAAACAACAATTCCAGTAGTGAAAACATATGCCAGCTCCCGGCGGGCGCTGCCCGTGGCATCAGAGTCACATGCCGCTCTTTCGGCAATGAAATGGGGAACGGGAGAGATGGCGTGAAATATCAGGACGAACCAGGGCCAGTGAGCACCGTAATCCTCTAAGGCACATCCCAGCATAAGAAAAGCCCGTCCAATAGCCCCTCTGAAGGGCAACGACACAAGAGCTTGAACACCCAGCGTGTCTCCCCAGCTGGGGCTGTGGCTGCTTCTGCTTTCCTGCCACTGGAATTATTTTTTAAATAGATAGGGCTATTAAAATTTTTTTTAACCAAAAGTTTTCTATGGGAGGCCACAGAATCTCAGAAAGTCCCTCCTCTGAAGGAGAATCTGAAGGAAGCCATTCCGCCTCAGCCGCCCGCTCGACACTAGAATGACTGAACAGGGGGAACCTCACCGCCAAGGGAGTCTGCAGAACACAGGCCTTTGACTGTAGCGAAGGGTACACACAGGCTTCAACGTTCTTGATAGAAACTGTGATTTTTATCACTCACAAAAACAACGGTGTCTCAGAGCTCCCCAGTTACCCACACACAGGATATCCGAAGTCAGCAGCAGCTCACCTGCCAATTAACATAACAATCCAGTTATTACTTTACTTAAATACCATATAATTTAGAATAGGACAGTCATGAAAAAATCACAAACATCCATCCCCCCCAAAAAATTAGATAAGAAACTGTCATAAAATTCTTTACGTTTTTCTTACTATTCAAGCAATACATGTCCCTTTAGGAAAAATTAGAAAATTTGAATAAACAAGAACATTTTAAAGAAATTGCCCATCATCCCATGACTCAGAAAAAAATCTTCGGTGGTTGTTTTTCATGGTTTTCTTTCGAAGGACATCTGTGTTCTTCTGACATAGGCTGGCAACTGTGTGACTGATTCACTTTGGCTAATTACAAGGGCTCGTCAGGAGCTGTCCTGATTTCTAGTCACTTCCAACGATCTCCCTGCGGAAGGTGCTCAGAGGAGGGTGGGATGGTTGTACCATTTTTGCCAAATGGCAGGAAAGAAAATGAGAATAACAAGCATATTGGTACTTGAAGATGATCTGGCTCAGTGAGAGATAAAGTGCTGCCTGTGAAGTGACAGCCAAGTAACACACGAAGCCGGGGCCGAGCCAGAGCCAGAGCCTTGAAGCCTTCACCGCTTGTTCTCCATCCCCGAGGCTGACACCAGGAACTCTGCAGCGACACCTGTGTTCTCCTCGCTGGCTTAATCTCTGTCTTCCTCTCAGCTCAGCGCAGTGACTTCCTTGCCTCCTATCACAGGTCCTCGGATGAATGGGTTTCTTCTTAGGAGCAACTCCAGTTAAATCTTTGGTTTTTAAGCAAAGAGTTTTAGGTGAAAATGTACCGAATGTTTATATTTTTAGCTTTTGGTGTCCATTTTACCTTAATAGTAACAAGTGGGGGACATGGGGACTATTTAAGGGGACAAGACTAAAGGGGTAGACAAAAAAGAGACAGTCGCCCTGGCCCGTTTGGCTCAGCGGTTAGAGCGTCGGCCCGTGGACCAGAGAGTCCCGGGTTTGGTTCCCGCTAAGGGCACGTACCTCGGTTGCAGTTTGTCCCCAGCCCCAGCTGGGGTCATGTGGGCAGCAGCCAGTCGATGTGTCTCTCTCACATCGATGTTTCTCTCTCTCTCTTCCTCCTTCTCTCCTTCCTGCTCTATCTGAAGATAAATGCAAAAAAACAAACAAAAAGAGACAGTCCCTCGCTGCAGGTCAGATGGCCACGGACAGGACAAAGGGCAGGGAAGAGAGAAGCATTCATGGCGGGTAGTGTGAGGACAGAAATCAAGGAACCGAGGTGTGGAAACAAAACCGATCAAGACGTTAGATGAGAGGGTCTGGGCTTAAGATACTGGTAGGTTGGTGACTTCCGGTCACGATGGCGGCGTAGGTAAACGCGGCATCGCGTCCTCCCACAACCGCATCAAAGTTACAACTAAACTGCAGAACAACCATCATTCAAAACCACCTGAAATCAAGCTGAATGGAAGTCCTACAGCTAAAGCCACATGGAGACTGGTAGGAGGGGGGGAGGCGTGACAGGCTGGTCCCACACCCACGAGTGGCAAATAAAAATCAGGAGGATACCTCGGCTGGGAAGGTCCTTCCTGAGGACTGAGGGGTCCCCGTCCCACACCAGGCGCCCAGCTCAGGGTTCCAGTGCCAGGAAGAGAATCCCCATCACTTCTGGCTGGAAAAGCCAGCAGGAACTGAGACTGAGGCGGCTGGAGCCCCCGGCAGCTCCTCTTAAAGGGCCCGCGCACAGACTTACTCAGACTCGCACCCTCCAGGCTCCAGCGTGCGGGAGGCAGCTTGAAAGGCACCAGAGTCACATGGGGAAGAACTGAGCTGTTTGGCAGTTGGAGCAAGGGCTGGAGAGGCAGCTTTCTCCTGGACAGATGTTCTATCAGAGGCCTTTGTTCCTTTGGTGAGCCCTTCCCTGGGACAGCAGAAGCTGCCATATCTGGGACTCCAGCAACCTGGCTCACACTGTTTGCCCCGCCCTGGTGATTCCCTGAGGCCCCGCCCCACCCAACTTTCAGGCCCACCCAAGCTGTTGCCAGTTGCTTGACCATAGGATTGGCCTGTCTTGGATCCTGCTTCAGCTTTTCCTAAATTCTTTCAAACAAGCAGCATCTGGTCTCAGCTAGTCCCATACCTCTTGCTAAGTAATACATAGAAACAAACACAGGAAGGCAGCCAAAATGAGGAGACAAAGAAGCAGATCCCAAATGAAAGAACAGAACAAAACTCCAGGAAAAGAACTAAGCGAAATGGAGATAAGCAACCTAACAGAAGCTGAGTTCAAAACACTGCTTATAAGGATGCTCAATGGACTTAGGGAGAACCTCAGTGAACTTAGTGAGGGCCTCAAGAGCATAAAAAAGGACCAGTCAGAAATGAAGGATGCACAGTCAGAAATGAAGGAGGCACTAACTGAAATAAAAAATAATTTACACAGATTCAATAGTAGAGTAGGTAAAGCCAAGAAGCAAACCATCGATTTGGAATATAAGGAAGCAAAAAACACCCAATAAGAACAGCAAAAAGAAAAAAAGAATCCAAAAAAATGAGGATAGTGTAAGGAGCCTCTGGGACAACTTCAAGCGTGCCAATATTCGCATCTTGGGGGTGCCAGAAGGAGAAGAGAGAGAACAAGAAATCGAAAACCTATTTGAAACAATAATGGCAAAAAACTTCCCTAATTTGGTAAAGGAAACAGACATACAAGTCCAGGAAGCACAGAGAGTGCCAAACAAGATGAACCCAATGAGGCCCACACCAAGACACATCATCATCAAAATGCAAAAGGTTCAAGACAGAGAGAATCTCAAAAGCATTAAGAGAAAAGCAGTTAGTTACCTACAAGGGAGTTCCCATAAGACTGTCAGCTGATTTCTCAAAAGAAACTTTGCAGGCCAGAAGGGAGTGGCAAGAAATATTCAGAGTGATGAAAAGCAAGAACCTACAACCAAGATTACTCTATCCTGCAAAGCTGTCATTTAGAATCGATGGCCATATAAAGAGTTTCCCAGACAAGGAAAAGCTAAAGGAGTTCATCACCACCGAACCATTATTATATGAAATGTTGAAGGGTCTTCTTGAAGAAAAAGATAAAAAATATGAACAAACAAAATGGCAATGAATACATATCTATTGACAACTGAATCTACAAACAAAATGAACAAGCAGAACAGAAACATTCTCATAGGTACAGAGAAGTTTTGTTGGTTGCCAGATGAGATGGGGGTTGGGGGAATGGGTAAAAAAGGTGAAGGGATTAAGAAGTAAAAATTGGGTGTTAGACTGACAAACCTCAAAGGGAAGGGGGGTTGGGGGGTGGGAAGAAATAAACCAAAGAACTTATATGTATATATGCATAACCAATGGACACAGACAACAGTGTGGGGAAAGGCAGGAGGGGGGCGGGAATGGGGAGGAGGGGGGCAATGGGGGAAAAATGAGGAACATCTGTAATACATTCAACAATAAAGATAAGTTTTTTAAAAAAAAGATACTAGTAGGTTACTAGTTTTTATAGAAATGTAATTTCTTCTGTTTTTTTACTTAAACACTTCTAAGACTGACTATTGACATTATCTCCCTTGTCAATTAACATTTATAAATAAAAAATCTAAACTTTGTATGATGTTTACAGTCTTCAAGCTTGTCCCCTGTGATATAAGTATATATTCAATGATAAATGTTCTTATTTTATAAGTAATCCACGGAAATAGACTAACATTTTAGAATTTAGCATGGCAATGTCAAGAGTGGAAAATATGTTTTCAGCTAAGTTAAAAAGAAAAAGGAATCTTTGGTTGAATGACTCTTAAAATATAAATAAAAATTGGAATGAAGAAAAATTCCAGGGAGGGTTGTAAAATGTACTGTGTTGCAGTGATGCTAGTCATGATTTTGATGGCAAGGAAAAAGTTATAGCGTTTCCCATGCCATCCAAAGGCTAATATCACAATTTATGGACCATATAAAATGTTTTATTTAAACTCCTGGGAAATTTAAAAACTATATATACCAAGATAATACTTGAGAAAATAAAGAACCCTGTGTTTTAATTCTATGAGATGGTATAAACATTATTAATGTGTGGGAGTTCATAGCTCCCTGGGCCCCTTTGCCTCAACATCTTCTCCAACCCTGCTTTTTTCAAGGAAAAATAGGACAAAAGCCACATGCACAGATTTTTGTGGGGAAAAAAAAAGTTTCTTAGAGGTGGAGAGAGGAGAGGCAATGTGCACGGAGGAGCAAGGGATCTGGGGGCGAAGATGGGAGCAGGAAGGGTGGTTGGTGGATTTGGTGAGAGCAAACGTCTGAGCAAATCCTGGGGGATTCGGAGACCACAGGAGTTGCTAATAAGAATTGCATGGATTAATTTTCTGACCTATCTTAAATGTTTGGGAGAAAAATGAAGATTGACAGTCCCATCTGGGCCATTTTTCTTTCATTGTGACCCTGATCCAGAGTTACGCAGTGAGGGTCAGGGCTGTTGAAGCAAAGCTGCAGGGGACCAGCTCCACCCTAAGCTAGATCCATATTGGAGGACAAAAATCCCATTGATTCCGAGCTTAATGTATGTTATCTTATTGAATCTTCAGCCACTGTCTAGTGCTGATGCTATTTGACCTCATTCACAGGAAAGAGAAACTGAGACAGAGAGGATGTACACGTTGACCAAGTGCTGACAGCTCATGTCCCATATTCAATATTCAGTGGACCGGCCCCAGGCTGTGACCCCTTTCCTCTCTTCCTAAACAACTTTTCAGTTAAGGATCAACTAACTCTTCCTTGATTTTTCAATTTGGTGGCCCAGTCACACATCTTTCCCTTTTCTCTCGGGAAACCTTCAGCAGAAAACATGAGTCAACCCTTACTGTAGCTTTGCTGACTGACTTGTGGACTTTAGGGGGCTTAAAAATCTCTGTCTCAGATCTTCCCAAGTGAAAAAAACAGACATAAAAAATGTTCTTCTCTGTCTTACAGAGAGTTTGTGAAGAATAACAAGTCAAGACCTGCTCTAAAACCCTTCAGGAGAAAAGCACTTAGTAGAATTAGCAAGAATCAGGATATGACCAGTGATCATCCTGGGATCTTCCAGTCCCTCTTGGTTCTATTGCTGAGTCAGAGTTCAGAATCTGAGTCGCACTTCTGCTGTGTGAAAACCTGGAGGTGAGACGGGATGGTGCCGGAAATGCTCTCCCAGATGTCCATTTAGCAGGCACAGGTCTTTGAGTTATACCATGATTGTGGTATAAAGTATCGGACCCCGCAGACTAAACCCTATCCAATCAGACATATGACTTGATGGATTCTGCCCAGGGACACCTGTCATATCACACACACAAGCCATCCCTTGTTAGCTTCCTTATGATAAGTGGCAGTGGCAATAATATGGACTTAAATTCTAGGCCTCTAATCAAATAAATTTAGCGTGACTTCTCTTGCCATATTAATTTCAGAACAAACACACATCCGGCAGAGGGTACTTCTTCCTTTGAGAGCCTCCCTATAATCCAGGGACTGCTTGGAGGGTGGTGAGTCCTTTGATGCCAGAAGTTACTCAAAACCCATCTGAAGAGCAAGAGAACTCCAAATATTTGGCAGTGGGAAGGCCACCAAATCTTGTTGGTTCTTTGTGGTCAGGCAGCTTTGTGGTGGCAGATTGCCTAACTTTCCTGCAGCATTTGAGACCAAGAAACTCAGAAAGTAAAGTCACTCCATCAAGAGAATAATAATAATTTGAAAGAAGCTTCTTTGCTTTTTGTTAGAGTTGATCCATGGCTGATTGGACCCAAAAGAAGAGACATATTGATGTGGAGTCCTCTGGCTGACTGTGATAACATAATGAGGGTGCCCTACCTTGGCAGGGTGCAAGACAACATCTTGGTATTTTAGCAGAAGACCACAAAGTAAAACAATAGATCGCAGAATCCAGGGTGAGCCCAGGAAGTCAATGGGAACTTTGTCCTAGTTAGAGAAACAATGCATTTCAGACTAGAGTCCTTTTTTCAAGGCTCTGGGAAGTCTCTAAAGGGATAGTTCCTCTCATAGCCCAGAATCTTTAACTGCAGGCTGACTTCGCGCCTGACCCTAAGAAGACAAGTAAATTCAGTGTTTCCTTAAATTACCCCTTGATTTAAACATTTAAATGTGTTTCGTTGCCATTGTTGTTGTGCTGTTATTTTTAAGTCAGAATGCTTATCCATCTTTA
Source organism: Tadarida brasiliensis (assembly GCA_030848825.1). NCBI lineage: Eukaryota > Metazoa > Chordata > Mammalia > Chiroptera > Molossidae > Tadarida > Tadarida brasiliensis. Next base: position 109,142,271 of record CM061257.1, on the reverse strand, counting down.
CACCATCTATTTTGGGCCCCATGAGACAAGGAGCAGAGGCAGAAATCATTTCTGGCTGAGGCTTTCTAAATTAGTTCAAGGGACCCAAGGATCCTTATGCACCCGAAACTTTGTGTGGTGACTGAATAATAATGACTTACACACCTATGTAATGTTCACGGATTTTATCGTAAGGAATAAGACACAAACTTGTTTATAAATGTTATTAAATTCATACTAGTTTTTTGCCTTATTCAGTGTGTACTGAGAGTATAGTGATTATCATGACATATTTTTTGAAAAGGAAAAAGGGATTCTAATGTTGAAAAAGTATGGAAATGAGTGGAACAGAAGGAGATTCAAACTAGCCCCTGACTCTCCAAGACCCGCCATCAGTTAGTTGATTTGGTTTCTGGGAGTAGAACCTGCTCCCCCTACAGGAACCAGTGAGAATGGACCGTGTATCAAATAACCTGGGTGTGAATTCCAGCCCTGTTCCTCCATTCCTAGCCATGTAACCCTGGCCAAGTTCCAAGGCCTTTAACGCCTCCATTTCTCCTCGGTAACATGGGGACAAGAATAGGGCCAAAATGTTTGCCATACATTTTGGAAGGCAGTTAATGGTAAATAAACAACAGCTATTGTGTTTGTTTTTAAAAATAGTAACAACTGCAACTTTTCTCTAAAAGGCCTAGACTCTGCACTTCAGTTTGGACAGTTTCTGTTCACGGTCCGTGTGTCTGTCTTGCCTGAGCAGAACCCCTCACCTGTCTGCTTTGCCAGAGCTCTGTAATGGGGGAGTCCATATGTGGAAACGCCTGCCTTCCCACAAAGGACAAGATGCTAGATTGATCGCCAGGAAACAAGGCTGATAAAAATGTGTAGTTTTGTTCTGAATGAATACACTCAGGCCATGTTTAATAGTTCCTTTACTTTTGAAAAACAAAAAGAGAGAAGCCAAAGGCTTCTAGACAGACCTGCCTGACAGTGTGAGATAACCAGCCAGGGGTGGCCAGTGAGCATCCAGGCTCCCTCCCGTTGGGCTGCCTGCCTCTGTTCTTCAACCTTGACAGCAGGTTCCCGAGACAACCTGGCAGCCCTCGCAGTCCATTAAGATAGCAGATGCAAGCACACTCAGAAGCCAACTGCTGAAATCAGGTTGATTGCAGCCTCATCCTGCGCTGTCCTCTCACGGCCAGGGCCAGCTCCACCCGGAACTCCGCAAGGTTAAGTCATGGAAAGGCTGCCGCTAGTGGGTATTTCTCAGTAGGGCATGTGCTAAATAAATGCAAAACTGCAAAGCGGGCTGGCTGTGTGGCTTCTGCTTGGAATGGAAATTTCCAGCCTATCACTAGGAGATGGAAGTAGAATAGAACATATAAAGTAGGAGACATGCGCAGAAGTGGGTCGGGCGAATAGAAAAATGTCTTAGCCCTGGCCAGTTTGGCTCAGCGGTTAGAGTGTCGACCTGCAGTCCAGAGAGACCCGGGTTCGGTTCCCGCTAAGGGTGCGTACCTCGGTTGCAATTTGTCTCCGGCCCTGGTTGGTCGTGCGGGAGGCAGCCACTCGATGTGTCCCTTTCACATCGATGTTCTCTCTCTCTCTCTCCCTCTCTCTCCCTCCCACTCTATCTGAACAAAAAATGGAAAAATGTCCTCGGGTGAGGATAAAAAAAAAAAAAAATGTCTTAGACTTGATCTGTGTTCCTTTTCTAGAAGATAAAGTTATTTCAGGAGCAGTGGCTTAACTGGGTTATGTGACTGAACTTTTTATGAAACAACAAGGTTTATTTGTATTTTGCTATTGTGACAGTAGTATGTGTCTGTGGAGAGAAACAGGAAGGCAGAGTTGTGTAGTTCAATGATCTACCACCCACCACAGTTGGATTTTAGATCAGTTTGGCTTGATCGTCTTTTTCTGTGCTGTCTTTTGCTCACTTGTTGACCCAAGTTCACACTAACATTGAGAAAATTCACTGTTAGGTTTTCTTTTGTGACTCGGAGTCAAAATGATTTGAATTTAAATTTTGGAAAGATGAAAGAAGTTGAAGGCTGCTATGTTTCTGCTAATAGTTAGTATGCTCTGGGAAAATGTGTTTCTGTTATGTGAAAGGGAAAATGATGTGCTTTTCCTCTCTCACCTTTGAATTTCTGCTGATTGGGTTCCTCTGCCCATCTTCTCCTATTTTCCTCAATGGGGCACCTTTTTCTCTCCTTCCTTGCCCCAGCACCCAATTCAGTGTAGTTCAACAAATGGCCATGCGTGTGTGCTCCAGACTGGACACGTGGCTGAGCCTGAGGGAGATGAGATAAGCAAGTCTGGTCCTTGCCTGTAGAAAGTCCATCGTCAAGTGGTCTAAGACAGGCCTGCCTCTGGAGGGAGAGGGCACCGCAAAGGGAGTGGCAGAGTCCCAAGCACATACTCCAGGCTCATTTGACTGCGTGGATTGGTACAATTGGTGAATGCAAGCTTGGTTAAGTGGGCATTTTCAGGAGTGAGGGTTTAAATGGCAGAGTTGCCCCTGGTTAACAGCCTGAGCATTGAAAGTAGACAGGACTGGCTTGGAACTCTGGCTTTGCCATTAACCACAATGTGACCTTGAAAAATACACCTACCCTCTCTAAGCATCAGCTTCTGTATATTCCAAAATGGTATAATAATCACTTCATAGAGCTGTTGAATGACCTATTGTAAGTACCTAACAAAGTGGCTAACACATAGTAGGTGCTTAATAACTGGTAGCTGCTATTATTTATGTATGCTTGTGAATGCATGTATGTATGTTTGTGGATGAGTTTGTTAGCGTCTGTGTGAAGGGTAGGACGGTAGTATGCGGAGACGAGAGCTGGGTGTCCAGGAATCCAGGTGGGTGTGAGGAGGTGGGGACACCGAGGGCATCTTGGCTTTGGCAGCAGGTTTTCTCCTACGGAAAAGAAACGGCCTGTTTGGCCAGCCAGACAACCAAGCTGTACTTTAAAAGTCCAAGAGCCTTTTAAACGGAGCTTTGCAAATGTGTTCCGTGCAGCCTGCGGTAATGAGATTCATGCTTCTTCCGTGGTAATCCTCCACTAAACAGCATTTTAAATCTTTTCCTATTTGGTGCACAGCGCTGAGGTCCAGGATATACATATTTTCAAGTGTCATTTTTAATTTAATGCATGATTGAACGTATTACCACTGGCACAGCTAAATTGTTAAACTAGAATCCATCAATTTGTCCTCAACTGTTGACATGCAGGGTGATGCTACGGTTAAATTAAATTTAAATATAAGAATGAGAGGCAGCTTGGTTTCCTGGCAGCCCAGGGCCTGCTTTGTCAGTGAGGCCTGGCTGCAGGGGGAAAAGGACATTTTAAAATATGAGGTGCATTTCTCACCGCCCCTCCGTATGCTCGGGGAACGTGCCGATTCTGTTCCCTTTCTGCTTATGTTCTCCGACTGAGCGGCAAAGCCGACCAGGTGTCCAGAGTCTGGCAGGAGGGTACCGGGCAAACGGAGAGGCAAATCACTGATAATAGGAAACACCTGGTTTGCAAATCATAACACTTCAGAACTAGAAAAAAATCGGGAGACCTCAGAATGTCAGAGTTGGGGAGACCGGCCAGAGCTTCGGTCCAGCTTAGAGAGGCTGGGAAACCCGCCCAAGGCCATCTGAGATGAAAACCAAGCCCTTTCGACCCAGAGTAAATGTTTTCTCCTCTGTGTTTCACTGTGCTTCATGCAAAGTCATGGCTGAGTGGGCCCTGCTGCTCATTTCTGTGAGAACCTGGGCAAGTGAGTGAACCACTCGGAGCTCAATTTGCTTGTCTGTAAAATGGGATAATGTCACTAGCTATGTCATAGGATTGTCAAGAAGACTGAGTTCTAGGTAAGAAATGATTAGAACAGGGGAAAGCACTTCATGAGAACTCAGTAAATATAAACTATTCTTGTCGTTGTTGTTGTACTAATAAAAATAACTTACTTTTATTATTGACTTAACATTTTCTATGAACTGTTTTCCCAGGAGCAGGAACGCGCATGCTGCCGAGTATATACTCTAGTCTCGGTCCTCTGTTGTTCCCCTGTGGAAGTAGCTAAGGCTACTGGTCCATGCAGTGGTCTCCTCGGGCTGCTGTAAGAAATTAACATGAAGTTGGTGGGTTACAGCAATAGACACGTATTCTCTCACAGTTCAGAAGGCCAGAACCCCAAAGTCAAGGTGTCAGCTGGACTTTGCTCTCCGAAGGCTCTAGGGGAGGATCCTTCCTGGCCTCCTCCAGCTTCGGTGGTTGCAAGAGTTCCTTGGCTTGTTTCCACATCACTCCGATCTCTGCCTCTCAATCTTCACATGGATTCTCCTGTTCTCCATGGGCCTGTCCTCTGCATGTCCCTTATAAAGACATTTGTCCCTGGATTTAGGACCTACCTGGATAATCCAGTACCTCATTTCATCTCTGATCTCATTATGCAATCCTTAACTTAATTATATCTGCAGAGACCCCTTTTTCCTAAATAAGGTCATATTCACAGTTGCAGTTCCAGACCATGGACATGCCTTTTTGAGGGCCACCATTCAGCTCACCTCAGCTGGATATTGTTGGGGTGAGATCTGGGTATTGGGAATGAAACAAAAGTAGAAGGAATTAAACCACAGACTTGGCTTTGGTTGAACTTCGTACTAACCCACCATAGTCTCTGATACTTAACAGTGGTAGAAATGGTAGAAATGAGGAAATGCAACTGAAAAGATTTATCATTTGACTGACCAAAGCAAAACATGGATTGTGACTAGTAAATAAGATAGGATCTCATTCATTCAACAAACACTAATTGAGAGCCTACTATGTCCCAGCATTACTGTATACTTCATGTCAGAGATAGAAAGATGAAGAAGATACTGTTTCTATCTTTATGAAGCCAGTAGTCTAGAGAGGAACAGACATGAAAATAAAAAAAGTATAAAACCATATAGTGAGTCCAAAGCTTGAGCTATTCTCAAAGTAGTGTAAGTGCAGAGAGGAAGCATGCAACCCAGTGAGGTGGGGATGGAATGCGGGAAAGAGAGGTTGAGTGGTATGTCAGTTCAGACTTCTGGGGGAGGTGACTGAGTGGAGAAATCAAGCCAAACACTAAATTTGCCATGGCGAAAAGGCTAGGAAGAGGGAAAGGGCTGACCAGGCCCAGGGCTGACTGCATAAGCAAAGACACAGAAGCAAGTCAACAGTGCAGGGGCCTAGAGCCCATACGGGTTCTTCCAGCACAGAGAGGAGCAGGGAGTGCCCGTAAATCCACAGAACCAGGCAGGGCCGATTACAGAGAGCCCTGTACTCTGTACTTAGCACAGCTCTCACCCTACAAGATATCCTTCAGGGTTTTTCAGTATGTTAAGCATTGCAGAGCCATATTTCTTTGTAGAGGACACACTCTTAGCTATGTAGAAAATATTTGAGGGAGGGGGTAAGAGACCAGTTAAGGAGGATTTTGTAGAAACTCAGTCAACAGATGATAAAGACCTAAATTTAATAATACTGTGAGAGCCCTGGCCAGTTTGGTTCAGGAGTTAGAGCGTTGGCCCTTGGACGAAAGGGTCTTGTGTTTGATTCCAGTCAAGGGCATGTACCTGGGTTGCAGGTTCGATCCCTGGCTCCAGTTGGGGTCTTGATGTGTCTCTCTCACATCAATGGTTTCTCTCTCTCCCTCCCTCCCTCCCTTCCACTCTATCTAAAATTCAATGTAAAAATATCTTCGGGTGAAGATTAACAAAAATAAATAAATAAATGGAAAAATATCCTCAGGTAAGGATTGACCAAAAATAAATAAATAAATAATAATAGCATTGTGAGAGAAAAGGAGAGATAAAATTGCCTTCCAGATCTGGATGAATGATATGGGGTGCTAAATAGTTATTAACAATAACTTTAATTTTCTCATTTCAACTACGATAACATCACATTTCACGAATTCTCCGTCAGTCCCACATTGGAAAGGGAAACACGTAAGCCAGGTGAAGTTGTTGTGTGTGGGTCAGGAGATATGGCTAAAAGGAAGTTTAGTGAGATTAGGAAAATATGTGAATCCCCAAGGATTATCGATGGCTTATAAACCTCCCATCCTGCTTTTTTTTTTTTTTTTTAGTAAAATTGACTTGTCCAAAGTCACACAGATCATCAGTGGCAGAACAGGGGCTAGACCTGGACAACACTGACATCAGTCACCATGATTCATATACATAATTCGTTGCCAAACCTTAATGACTGTCCCTCCTCAAAGCACCTTGTCACCCAGCCCTTCCCTTCCTTCCCACCACCCTAGCCCAACCTAACTCGGAAATGTCCAGGTATTGTTCACACGTCTAGTCCCCTCCCCTGATTTTGTTTCATGGGCCATAGAATCGTGGAGTTCCCAGAGAAAAATAATGAGACTTTCAATAGGTTAGATTGCTTCTGTAGATCTTATACCTTTCTCCTGTTCAAAATTCCCTGTGACTCTCCATTTTCTACAAGGTCTCTACTATCTGACTTCATGTTACTGGTCTCACATTATTATTATTATTTTTTTTTACAAATTGTCCTTTATAGCCAGACTGGCCAGATGGTTTCTCTCCACCTTGAAACTACCCTAATAATACTCTTGTATGCCCCAATTCCCTACTTCTCTCCAACTAGCCCTCCTCTACACATTTTCAAATCCCAACTCATATCCTACGAACTTCGTGAAGTCTTTCCTCATGATTCCAGCCTTCCACCAACCTTTTCCTTCTGACTTCCTTTGGCTTTATGAACCGCACTGTTTACAAGGTATATGTTATATAATATTTTGCATTAGTTTACTAGTACTTCTTTTCCTCCCAGCTAGATTGAGAAATTCTTGGGGGAGCCAACTGGTATGGTAGAAAGTCCTGAAGAGAGAATGAGATAACTTGGGTTATAAATCTAATTTCATAAATTATTTATTTATTTTAAAAAGATTTTTTTCCCTTTATTAATTTTAGAGAGAGAAAGAGAGAGAGAGAGAGAGAGATAGAAACATTGATGAGAGAGAACATCAATTGGCCGCCCCCCACTGGGGATTTGGCCCACAAACTACCCATGTGCCCTGACCGGGAATCGAACCGGCAACCTCTTGGTGCATGGGTCGATGCTCAACCACTGAGCCACACCAGCCAGGCTAGTTTCATAAATTATTAACTGTGATTTTTAGTAAGTCACAGGGCACTCACTGCTCTCTCACTGTGCACATGTAGGACTTACCTTCATCTCTCTGGCCTTCATCTCAAGCTTGCTGAGACCAAGTGAGGTCACACAGGCATGCGCTGCCCTGGTGAGTGCCTGCCTCCACTGCTTGGTGCTCAACAGATAACGGGAGCTTTGTTCAGAAAGTCCCCTTTGATCATTGTGAAATAAGCAACATCTAGGGGCGAGTGGCCACTTCGCTTTCCCATGTGGCTCAGAACACTGTGTTTGGTCAAGTGAAGTTATGCCCAGAATACAGCCACAAAGATGGTCTGTTTTTAAAATATTACGAGAAAATAGACTCAATGTATTTTATTACTGATTTTCTTTCACTTGTTTGCCTGGTGCCAGGTACTACACACAGAGCAATGGCTGCCTACAGATCTAACAGAGAGAAAGAGGTTTCCATTACACGTGTTCATGAAAATGAACTGGAAGTTCAAAAATCCCTGTAGGATTTTTCAAACCCAAGTTCCTTTAGGACTATCCTGCAGTCTTTGGACTGGGCAGGAAACTCTGCTAAATTCCCTGGTTTCTGCACTGTGTGGATTTGTGTCTTTTGTTTGTTTTGAAGCCAGAACTCAGTGGGTAGAGTGAAAGGAAGATGAAGTCCATCCACAGCAGGACATCAGACACAGCTGGTCGGTGGCCCCACTGGCCCCACTCAGCCTGCTGTGTGCCGTGTTCAGCCCCTGGGTGGCATGACCAGCTGTGCAGCTATGGGCCCTGGCACATCGCTGCTGGAGCTTGGTGGTAGCCTTCCAGCCACTGAATCGCTTGTGACTAGGAGGAGATGTCCAGCAGATGGGTCGGGTTGAAGCCATGTTGCTTGTGGTCAGTAGCAGCCATGTTTATCCCTGTCCTGTTCCTGGAGATTGGAGCACTCAGGTGATTTCTTAATTTTTTTGGCCTCTTGCCTTTAAGATGACAATATCGTCTTGTGAGTCTTGACTTTCCTTTTTATAGTTACAACTTCCACAGGCCGACACCCTTGACTCTCAGCTTTAGATGGAACCATTGATGCCATCAGTTCTGAGACCAATTGTGCCATGATTAGAACCCAAGAAACTTTTGAAGCTGACGTTTATACTCTGTTCTTCTTATATGATGCCAGAACTTAGAGTGTTCTGAATCTTAGAGGGAATTTCAAAGCTGTGATAACTAATTAAGCTGTGAGTTGGGTGGTGGGGAAAATGGATACCAGACACGTCAACAAGAAGGTGGCAGAGGATGGGGCCTCCTGAAGTGTGACGTCGAAGTCACCAGGATATCCGATCATGGCCACCAGGTAAATGAGTCCTGAAATTTGACCAGCACAGACTCATTCTTTTGACTTAAGCCTGTTCCTTTATTAAAAAGCAAGTGCTCCTGGGAGGGGTAGTCAGTTCATCTGTTTTCAGACATGTCTACTTATATGTGCATGAGTTTATCAGATCACTTCCTGAGATTAGGTGTTGTTGGAAGGATGAGAGAGGGAGAAAGAGGGCATTGGACAGCTGAGTCGTGTGAGGAGTGAGGAGCCATGGGTAAGAGAGGGTAAAGAGAGCAACAGTAACCTCATATATTTTCTTAAGCTTGTCTCTGTTAAAGAGCAGAGTGATGGGAAATCTTAGATGACAGTGACAGTGAGAAAGAAGGGCAGAGTTAAAATTCTGCTCTGCTAGAGAGAGACAGGGAGCAATCCAGCCTGTAGCTTAAAATATAGCAGTGCGTTGATCAAGTTCTAGGGGCCATTTCTTACATAATTTTTTTTCTGGGTGTTAAACACAGACTGATACTTTTTCATATATTTTCCCTACTCACACCACCCCAGATAAAGCACTTTATAGACCATTGCTGGAAGCTTAATCCTCTTTCTCAGCTCTCCTGACGGCACGTGAAAGTAGACTAGGACTTCTCCACAGTGCCATGCTATGAGGGTTAATTCATGTTAAATACAATATTACACCTTTATACAAATGAACAGGTATAAATATTGTGATGTCTCCTTTATTTCCTCAAATGAAATTTAAACTAGCCTGTGAAAAATAAAAAAATGATAAACTTAAAATTACTTATTTCAGTCTTGGTTAAAGCTAGAAAAAATAAGGTTATGAAGGCTTTGATGGGGTCAAGTCTTGAAACAGAATAAACTTTGTTGATAAAACTGGTTCAACAATTCAACGTGCAATTACATAACTCAGCAAGATAAGAAAGATTAAGTTAAGCGGTGCTTATATTTGGTAGTTCATAAAATACAATGAATACTGTAAATGAGATCTAGTCTCTCCATCAGAGATTATTTATTTTTGGAAAATTACCCCCCAAGGTTGGAACCTAAAAGTAGACGCCTGCCAAAACCTCAAACTTTGTTTAAAAAAAATAAAAAGTTGTTAAAGGAAAATTTATTTGTTCTCTTAAAGTTATAAACTCTGCCATAGGAAAATGAATTTACTCACTAATAACCAAACTATCTGTTATTTTACTAGCCACAATAATATAAACTGTGTAAATGCTCCTGCTGCTCAGAAAATATTTCAGAATCCAGAATTTCCTCCTTGAGAGCCAGCTGCATACGTAAAATAAGATTTTTTTTATGTTCACAATCATGAATGCTCATTCTTTCACAGCTCCCACCATAAGATAGGTGTGAAGTCTAGTCTTTCTTGAGGCTCTCTCCCTTTCTGGATGATAAGAGAACCTTAGCAAGCTTACATGGGCTAAAGTGTGGACTGTCAAACTTTGTTGTTAAGCCTGCATGAGAGTACTATGCTTCCCGGATACATTCAGCCACCAGAACTCAAGACATTGATACCTGGTCTTATGGCTGCCCTTGAGCAGACGTGGGGGACTGAGAAAATGCATATACTCCCTCTTAAATCAGACACAACAGCCTCACTAAATTCAGTGAGATTAATATGTCTGGATTTGTCCATCTGCATCCAACTAGGACTGATTGATTTTACCTAAATAAAGTAGGAAGTCAAGGTTATGTAACGAATATAGGACACTAGCTGGAGTCACCTAACATGCTTACGGCGCCATGTTCTAGACCTTTAGAATAAATACAGCCTAGTAAATATTGTGTATGTGTGTTAGGAGGAGTGAGTGAAGATTCCTTCCACGTGGCCCTGAGGACTCAATGTCATTTACAAAGTGCAGTGCACATTCTGAACTCTCCAGCAGTACCTATCAGCAATCAGTACTAGAAATGATGCCTCAGTTCTCCCAAGGGATCCAGTTCAGCCAACCAAACATAATCAAGACGTTCTTTGCTCACCTTGACCTTCTGAAGATACATATACCAAATTGGAGAGATATACATTTGCCAGACACTGAAGTTGAGTGTTTGGCTCATCATCTTCAACTGAGGCTTCTCATTGGATTTTTTTCAAGGTCATTGTTCCCACCCTGCCCACCAAATTCTGTTTACATTTTTTGGATCTTATGATATATGACTAGGGGTTTGTGCCATAGCTCTATTTGAAGGAATGTCGTAAGCTCTCCTCTCTTATTAAATGCTATTGGTTCATTAATTTATGTATTCAGTTCTTTATTTAATAAATAACTCCTAAATTATTCTTGGCCATTAGTCCAGAGTAAGTCAACATATACTTTTAAGCTCTAGGGATAAACTAGTGAGAAAAATTGACATGTTTTCCCCTCTCCCAGTCTAGCAGGAAAGATAGACATTAACTATATAACGGCAACTAATTAAATGCATGATCACAGGTAGACTAAATGCAGTAAACAAGAACTGGGTGCTACGGGAACATTTAACAGGGCGACCTAGCTGAGTCAGGGAAAGTCAGGGAAGGTTTCTTTGGGGAAGTTAATGTTGAAAGAGGATGGAAGCATTTGTATACTGGCGTGTAGCACGGGTGCCACTTTTCCTGGGTTTGAAGATGTGCCGAGAGCCCTGACTCCCTGTTACTGTGCTCTAGTGGCCCCTTGAGTTGGCTGTAAAATGGTTTCACTTGTCTCTGCATCTCTGGAGGCCAGTGATTCAATGAGACACGCACCATGAAGCCAGTGTCCAGGTCAGGGGTTAGCGGGAACCCTACAGCTTTTTTTCAACTTTGAGTCATGGCCGTCACGGGTTTTTTTATCCCCAAGTATCCTGAGTTTTCAGATAGTCCATTACCTTGTTGATACCCTAGTACTGGTAATTAGGGTGATGCAGGTTTCCACTTCCCTACAGGCTCAGGAGGACAATCAAGTAAACATGGGTCTGTAACAACGGCTTCTAGTCAACAGCTCCTTCTTCAAACACAGCCTGCACGTCCTTCCCATCCCAGCCAGGACTCCTGAGGTCTCTTCCATTAACTCTGAGAGTCCTTTCCTGACTGTCCCCGAGTGACCTTATTTCTCTCACTGTGTGGTTTCTTAGCTCTCAATACCTTTGCTAGAGTGCTAGGTGGCGCCTCTTATCATTTCGACATTCACTTGGGTCCAGGTTCTCTTGTTGAAACTAGGCAGCCAAGCCTTTGGGTTACTGGGAGCCTCCTGCCTGTAGTAGTCTTTCCTCTGTGTCAAGGTTCCAGTTTACCACAACCAACCCACCACCCGTCCAGAACCTGAACAACTCCTCTGGGAAAGAGAGAACTAAGAAGCCGTATAAATTGTCAACCTGGTCCATCTGCAGGCCCCTTTCCCACCTACTCCTGCTGCCCTAACACACTTCTGCAGGGCGACGTGGACTCTAGCTTGGAGAATTTCGACCCGAATGAAAGGACATCAGGGCAGATCATTCGGGGGAGGGGGAACCCAATCTATTACACACAAGTTTAAAATTTCCAAAGCTCTGTGTGGGAGCTGCTGTTATAAATCCTGTTATCTGTTAATGGGATTTGAGCCTGAAACGCCCACATGCTGCTTCGAAATTTTCCTCCATCTGTTCATTTCTGCAAAGCTTATTTATTTATTCAGGCAAGAGAAGTGGCCTACTATCACTGCCTGCTGAACATTTGGGACTGTAGATCTGAGGAGAAAAACGAAGTTTCCGGCGGTTGGGGGGTGGGGGTGGGGGATGTCCTGAGATGTATCTTTTTATTCCCACTCCTCTGGTGTCTTCAGGTGAGAAGGTTCTGGTGGAAGTGGAGTACGAGGAACAGTTAGCAGCAGTTACTGCTGGGGACGTGTCTGTCCTCAGCATGGGGATTCCTGCAGATCAACAGTGTGGTGTCAACACGTGTCACCGGAACGTGAAGAAATGGGTTTCAGATCACAGCACTGTGTGGACTGAGAAGTGATGGTCCACACAACTGTGGAAAATCAGATCAAATAAATAGTTAAGAGACACAGTTGTGAATTGATCCAACTTTGACATAATTCAGGAAATAATTTGTTCATGAGTCGACTACATCTAAAAGGCTTCTTTTATCAGAAAAACTCCCCTTCCCTCTCATGCCAGGTGCTCTTTTGGTCCTGATTTCCACTCACAGGCTTTTGACTCATGTTTTGAGCTGTCGTGGACACAACGAGGCTGACGCTTTCAGAGCCCTGACCCTTCCTGTCACTCGTCTGCTGCTCTTGACCACAACACTTCTTCAGACCCACTTTTCTTTTCATAAATAAGTAGAGAACTGCCCTGGCTGGTTTGGCTCAGCAGTTAGAGTGTCAGCCCGAGGACCAAAGAGTCTCAGGTTCAATTTTGGTCAAGGACACGCACCTCGGTTGTGGTTCGGTCCCTGGCCCCGGTCGGGGTTGTGCAGCCAATTGGTGTGTCTCTCTCACATCAATGTCCCTCTCTCCCTCCCTCCTTCCCACTCTATCTGAAGATAAATGGGAAAATATCCTCGGGTGAGGATTAAAAAAAAAAGTAGAGAACTAAGTCTTGTAGTTACAATTATAAAGCACTTCTGGATACTTATTCCTTTAGTAGATATTCACTGATGCCTAATATGAACCAGGCACCTGGGGACACAGAAGTGAAAATATAGACAAGGTTTTTGCTCCCAAGGAGCTTATGGTCATGTAGAGGAGACCTACATTAAAGAAAGAAATATACGTACACACATAATTCCCCACTGTGGAAAGAGTCGTGACGAAGAGTGAAGGGAGGGATCAACAACGGGGCTGATTGAGTCGGGGGCTTCCCAGAGGAGGTGTTACTTCTTCATTTGTGTTGTTTAGATTCCACTTCCATTAAGGGCACGACCGAGAATTAAAACTACTCTTGTTGCTATTAAAAGCAAATTTGGCTGGGTGTTGCCCTATCATCTTTGGTGCTTGATTATGGAGACCAGGAAACTACATCTGGAGAGAAATTATCTTTTAACATCATGGTTTCAGTGTCTGAGTAACTCATTTGGAAAGTGCTGGATTCATAGTTGTACTCATCAGCCTTTTCTGCAAAGGTGACGAGGTACCTCAGGAGGGAGTAGGGTAGGTGTAAATGTAGGAGAAAGACTTTGTTGACAGTAAAGACCCCAAGTGATAGAGGAGGGACCTTTCTCCCCAAGTCCTTCAGGTACTTCCAGCTGCTATATGGGGGTGTCATTGATGAAGAGAAGGATGTGTGACAATAACTGGCTTGGGATCAAACACAAAAATATTTGAAATCTACTCTTGGGAAACCTCAGTCCTAGATGAGTGTTTTTCCAAGACTGTGAAGAAAGGAAAGTTCTGGGTAAGAGATGAGTGCCCCCATATTGACCACTTGGGATGGGCCCAAGAATCTGTATTTCCATCAGCTTCCCAGGTGATGCTGACCTCACCCTGCTGGTCCTGCAAGCCACCTTCGTAACCTCTCTCCTGGTTTCTCTCTCTGGTCCCACTCTGCTTGCCTCAAATTTCTCAGTTCTCGTATAGACACTTATTTTACCCACTATTCTCCTTTCTATAACTCTATCTGGCCCCAACCACCATCTCAGCTTACACTCTGGTCATTTCTGAAATGAGTGAAACAAAGAAAAGATATTCACTTTGCTTCGCCCATAACACAGATATTACAACTAGTGGTTAGGGGTGCAAGTAGGGCTATCCTCTATCTAGAAAAGATATCCTTTCTTCTTGTGTCTTTCACTGTCTTCATCAAGATTGTTTCAGCCTTATAGTTTTTCCATCGCTGTAATCGTTTTCTTTCTCACTAACAGTTTCAGCCTAAAACAAACTGGTTACGAAACACAGTCGCATAATATCTTCATGAGTGCCCATTTATAATGAAGTTTCAATGCAGATAATTCCACTTTAGTGACCCTTTTATGGATTTATTTCACAATGAATTTGGAAAATTCCAAAACGTTTTTCGGAGTAATGATTTATGCGTTCAAGTTTGGATTCTGTAGCTGGATTGTTGCACTAATAATGGCACAGAATGGTGCTGTCCATATTGTTCGGCATGTGTGCAATTTAAACAGTTCTAGTAACCACATTAAAAAAAGCAAAATGAAATGGGTAACATTAATTTTAATAGTATCTTTTATTAAACCTACTATATAAAAATATTTCTACATGCAATCGATATAAAAGTTATGAATGAGATATTGGCATGCTTTTTTTAAATGCCAAGTCTTTGAAGTCCCGCCTCCATTTCACACTTACAGCCCATTTCAGTCTGGACCAGCTGCAATGCAAGCTCTCCGTACCAGGTGTGGTTAGGGCTTCAGAAACAGGACAGACAGAGCATTGTTCTTTATTTCTTCTTTGGCTGCTCGGGTTTAAATAATGTTATTTTAAAGTTAAAATGGTCTTTCAATATTGATTAGCCCAAATCCCATATATTACAAATAAGAGATTTGAGTCTGGGAGAGATAAAGTGACTTGCCAGAGAGTGCACAGTGACTGGGGACTCAGAGGGCTCCAAGCCCATGTCTCTGGCTCCCCCAGCCAGGGCTTTTTTCAGAAAACACTCCATCTCTGGGATGCGGTGACTCATGTCACTTATTTAGACGAGAAATAGGTCAAACTTGCCAATGCCGTGTTCTGTGCTCTGCCTCTGACTGGAGATGGGATCAGTGTCAGATCCTTCTGACACACTCGCTTGCTCGTTCATTTCATCTGACTGCCTACTACATGCTAGACACTAGGAATGCAAATGCACCCTGGGGGAACTCAGCCCGGGGGTCAGACAGCATTCACTGCAGCGTCGCGAAACAATGTGTTAAATGGTTCAACACGAATGTGTGCAAGTTTCAAAAAGCTGTGAGACCATCAGGGAGAGGACAGATGAAGATACTTCCTGTAACATGGCATGACTGAGGAGGAGACTAACAGAATGGACAAGCACTGCTGATACCTAGGCTGAAACTTAGACCTTTATTCATTCATATGGTATATGTTTATTCAGCTTGTATTAGGCATTGGGAAATGCAGTGATAAATGCAGACACATAGTTTGGATATCAAAGAAGGTTACTAGCTAGTGGGGGAAACATACCAAAGCCAATGTGTTAAAATGAATAAATAAGTTACGAACTATGAAAAGAGGCCAAGAAATTTCTTGGTCACACAAAATGATAGAGAGGGGGACAGCTTTTAGACATTGGTGGGACAGAGAATACCCCTACCTATGATTTGTATTAGAGTTAGACTAGGTATTTTAACCACAACAGAAACACCCCAAAATGGATAATGGCTCAAAGACAAGTTTGTTTTTTTCTCACGTAAAATCCTGAATTAAATATTACCAGTCAATCAGTAGATGGCTCTTTTCCATGGAGTGTTTCAGGGACCCTAACCCCTTCCATCTTGTGGCTCCTCAATTTTCAATACATAACTTCCATTGCCATTGTGCTCTTCCAAATCATGGTTTTTTTCAGAGTGGTGTGTAAGCCGGTAAGTGATGCATGTTAGTTTTGCTCACCATCTCCTGACATATCTAACTGCAAGGGATGCTGGGAGATAATGTCTAGCTGTGTGTCCATTAGGAAGAAGAAGCAGACTGGTGAACATCTAGCTAGTTTCCACCACAGAGTCAAAGGATTAAAAGAAACTATATCTGCAAAGAAGAGAGGAAAGAATGTTCTTAATAGAGGAAAAGATGTGCAAAGGCTCTGAGGCAAGAAAGAGCTTATACGTTTGATGAGCTCAAATAAGAATAGGGTGACTGAAGCATGGTCAGCAAGGGATGGAGCAATATGAAAGTAGTGAAGAAATAGGTAGGGGTCAGATTAGGAGAGGGGTTTGGGATTTAAATATTTTTTTTATTGTGATAAAATATACATAACATCAAACTTACCAGTTAAACCATTTTTAAGTGTACAGTTCAGTGGTATTAAGTAGATTCATATTGCTATGCAACCATCACCACCATCCATCTTCAGAACTTTTTAATCTTCCCAAACTGACTCTGTGTACTCATTAAACAGTAACTCCCCATTCTCCCCTTCCCCAGCCCCTGGCAACCACCCTTCTACTTTCTGTCTCTATGACTTTGATGACTTGAAAAATCTCATATATGAGGAATCATGCAATATTTATCCTTTTGTGTAGGACTTACTGTACTTAGCATAATGTCTTCCAGGTTCATCATGTTGTCGCATGGGTCAGATTTCATTCTTTTTGACGACTGAATAATGCCCCACTGCACGCAGACAGCACATTTTGTTTATTTTTTGTCCTTCAGCAAACATTTGAGTTGTTTCCACCTTTTGGCTGTTGTGAATTATGCTGCTTTAAACACTGGTGTGCAAATACCTGTTTAAGTTCCTGTTTTCAATTGTTTAGTATATATAAGAAGAAGAAATCCTGGGTCATATGGTAATTTTATGTTTCAGTTTTTGAGAAACCATCATACTTTTCCACAATGGCTGCTCCATTTTATACTCCCACCAGCTATGTACAAGGATTCCAGTTTCTCCACATTCTCACCAACACTTGTCATTTTCTGTTTTACTTTTTAATAATAACCATCCTAATGGGTGTGAAGTGATACCTCACTGGTTTTTATTGCATTTCTCTAATTATTAGATGGTAAGCATCTTGTCATGTGCTTATTCACCATTGTATGTCTTCTTTAGAGAAGTGTTTATTCAAGTCCTTTGCCCATTTTTAAAAATTATGTTGTTTTTTAGTTTGATTTCAGAGAGAGGAAGGGAGAGGGAGAGATGGAAACACTGATGAGAGAAAAACATTGATCAGCTGCTTCCTGCATACCCCTTACTAGGGATTGAACCTACAACCCGGGCATGTGCCCTGACCTGGAATTGAACCCATGACCTCCTGGTGCATGGGACGATGCTCAACCAAGTGAGCCACACCTGCTGGGCTCCTTTGCCTGTTTTTTAATTGGTTTATTTGATTTTGTTGGTGGTGGTAGGGGCGGAGTTATGATTTTATCGTAAGTGCAATGGAAAGGCATCATGGAGCTCAGACAGGGGAGTGGCATTGTCTGTGTCTCTCTCTGAGCGATTGTGTGATACTCTCCAGTAATACTGGCTCCTGGATCTAGAAGCAGTGTGGGTGGATATTGATGACATCATTAACCACAGCAGGCCTTGTTCACTAGGAGCTAAAAGTATAGTGTAATTAGGACAGAAGCCTGAGTCCTATTTTCCTCCCACACACTTCAGCAATATCCTCTATTTCTAGGCTGCTCCATAGTGCCCCATATTTCCCATATACAGGGCTGAAACGGGATGGGGGTGGGGTGAAGACAGCTTGGAGCCTGTGGAAGGTGACTCAATCTCCAGGACTCACTTAGTCCTTGTGATTCTTAAAGGACCTGACAAGGGCAGCCCAATTAGTGCAGACGGTGATATTGGTTGCTGTGATGATGGCAGAGACACCTGTTTCTTGGGAAGCTGGTGACATTGTTAATTCGTTTCACGCCAGCCTGACAGGAACAGCTGGATCAGAGGAAAAGATCAGTGATGGGGAAGCAGTAGGATTTCCAATCTCCAGAGAATCCTCGTTCCCCTCACCCCTTATGTTATTTCAGGTTTATACAGCCTGAAAAATTCAAGTCAGAACTCAGTATTAGACAATATGGCACTTGACAATTTTATCAGTTTTTCATACTTTCTGTTCTTCTTAGATGCTCTTATTTGTCCACTAAAGCAAGTGGTTCACAGACTTTAGTGCATCAGAATCACCTGGAGGGCCTGTTAAAACAGAGTGCTGGGCCCAGTCCCCCTAACTTCTCAGCCAGTGGCTCTGGAGGGGTCAAGAATTCATATTTCCAACGAGTTCCCTGGAGATGCGGCTGTGGCTCCTCTGGGCCCGCTCTTTGAGAACCACTGTGTGAACACACTCAGCATAGCTTTTTTTGGTCACCCAACAGGCTGATTTAGAGTTCTTTTTTTAAAATTTTTTTTTTCTTTATTGATTTTAGAGAGAGAGGAAGGAAGAGAGTTAGAGAGATAGAAGCATCGATGAGAGAGAACATCGATTGGCCGCCTCCTGCATGCCCCTCACTGGGGATCAGGCCCACAACCTGGGCATGTGCCCTGACCGGGAATCGAACCGGCGACCTCCTGGTGCATGGGTCGACGCTCAACCACTGAACCACACCGGTCGGGCTGATTTAGAGTTCTTAAAATAGCAGTAATTGCAGCTGCTTTTCATGGTGGCCTGGCAATAGACTGCCTACCTCCTTTGGTGAGATTTTCTTCTTCATCACAGTATGCAAGTGTGTGTGTGTGTGTGTGTGTGTGTGTGTGTGTGTGTGTGTACACAGACATGTGAGCCCTTGACCTCTGGGGATTCTTGGAAGACCACTGCTTTTCTGTATGGAAGCAGCAAGTGAGAACTCCCTGGCCTGATGTGGCTGGGAGAAAATCACGTATGCTTTTTCTATTGCTTGTTTCATGTGATGAAAAGGAAAAATGATATTGTCTTTATCACTCAGGAGTGCATAGGAAATAATTAACACCCATTAAGACCTTCGATTTCATTCATACAGTTTATTAAAAAATATTAATCAAACATCTGCTTTATGCCAGCTTTGTGCTATATGCTAGAACTCTAGCAGTGACCAAAACAAAGTAAGTCCTTGATCGTTTTTTTCTAGTGACAGGGATAGAAAATAAACATATAGAAAATAAATATATTGTGTGTCCAGTGCCAATAGATGCTGTGGGAGAAAATAGAGTATGGATAATAGGGTTTAGTGGGAGGGTAGGAATTTACCATTTGTGTGTGTGTGTGTGTGTGTGTGTGTGTACACGTACATGCACACAGTGGTCAGGGAGCATCTCTGAGAAAGTGACACTTGGATATAGACTCAAAGAATGTGAGGAAGTGAACCATGTGAAAATCGTGTTCCACGTAGAGGGAAAAACATGTGCAAAGGCCCTGAGGTGAGAGTGCCCTTGGCATTTCAAAGAGTAGCTAAGAAACTAGTGTGGCTGTTGTGGACTAGTGAAAAAGAGGGGAGGAGAAAGAAATTCAGATCAGTAATCAGTCCAGATTGTGTAAGACCATATAAGACTTAGTAAGTGATTGTAAAGATTTTGGTGAGGTGGGTGTCATTGGAGGGTTTTGAGCATAAGAGGGTGCAGTCGGGTTTGCATATTAAAAGGCTGCTGCTTAGGGGAGCATGCACTGGAGGAGAGGAGTGGGAAGAGCAGGAAGACCAGTTAAGATGCATGTTCAGTAACCAAGGCAAGTGGTGGTGGTCGAATGGACCAGGATGAAGAAGGGAAGGTGGTGACAGGTGATGGAGTTTTGAACAAGAGCCAACAGGATTTACTCATTTTGATGTGAAGTGGGGGAGAAAAGATCCAGGATGACTCCAGGTGTCTATTTTTTTTTTAATGTTTTTTTTCTTTATTGATTTTAGAGAGAGAGGAAGGGAGAGGGAGAGAGAGAGATAGAAACATCGATAAGAGAGAACTTTGATTGTCCGCCTCCTGCTTGTCTCCCACTGGGGATCGGGCCCACAACCCGGGCATGTGCCCTGACCAGGAATCGAACTGGTGACCTCTTGGTGCATGGGTCGATGCTCAACCACTGAGCCACACCGGCCAGGCGACTCCAGGTGTCTTGACTTGACAGACTGGAAAAACAGAGTTTCCATTAACTGAGACAGGGAAACCTACAGAAGAAGCAGGCCTGTGGTCTAGCTGTGAGCTCAGGAGAAAAAGGAGACATCACAATAAAAGGAAAACAATGTAGATATAAAAGAAAGTTACCCCAAATCCTACATCCTCAACAGAGCTGATGTTTTTATTTTTTTCATGATTCTTTCCATGTATATTCATAGTCATTCCTAGTTTACAAAGAGGTATAGTTAACAGAGTGGTTAATATATGACAGGTACCATAAGAAGCATTTCTCAGGCATTCTCTCGCTGAATCCTCGCAGCACCCTAGAATAAAGATGACAAAAGTTAGGCAAGTTGGGTAACACCCAGTTAGAAAATGGGGAGCTGAAACTTTCACCCAGGACTATCTGACTCCAAAAGTCTCCGTGACTCCCCACTTTACTCCACTTCTTTATATTTATTTATCTATATAACCCAGAG
The DNA here is from genome assembly GCA_030848825.1 of Tadarida brasiliensis. Lineage (NCBI taxonomy): Eukaryota > Metazoa > Chordata > Mammalia > Chiroptera > Molossidae > Tadarida > Tadarida brasiliensis. Next base: position 109,121,692 of record CM061257.1, on the reverse strand, counting down.
AACCATAAATCTTAAGCTTTTGGAGTCATTCCCCAACTTCCACCTATTGGTGTGTACTTTCAGGGGTCACTTTCCCTGGATCGCCTGAAGGAATAAACCTGGGGATCAACAGAGATAATTGTGTTTCCACGTGAGGTTGATTGGCTCGCTACAAGGACAGTGATCCAGGGATCAGACTAACCCATCAAACAAAGGAAGCAACGAGGTTCACACAGGACTTGGGGAAACGGTGGGATTTTTCCAAAATTCAAATGAAGCTGCGTTTTGATGGGCTCAAAGCAAAGCAGGGCTGTGCCCAAAGGAATTAAAGCCAGACTGGACTGAGGATAGACTCAGCGTCCTATTTCCTTGGAAACTACAGGGTTAAGAGAAATGCAGACTGTCCGATCCACACCCTCGTCCTCTGAAGCTCTGGGCTGGAAATCCAGGCTGCTGCTCCGTGTCCCAGACGCCTCGGGTCGCCCAGGTGGGAGGTGACAGTCCCTTCTTAGTGAAGTGATTCCGAACAGAAAAGTTTCTGGAAGTCTCTCATTTTCGAGAATAGGGTTTCTTAGTGCTGTGTCTTTTTGATCATGAAACAAAAGCAGTTCTTCACGGGCTGGCAGGATGGGCTGGCGTTGCCGCACCTAGCTGCTGCTGCTGCGGTTGTTCTGGCCCAGCAGGCTGGCCCGCTGTGCTACTGTGCCTGTTCACTCCGGGAAGTCCCATGGACATCGGGCTGCTGATGCCTGTTTGAGTGTTAGGGGTCATGGCGTAGGATTACAGTACAACGAAGACAACAGTGCAAGGTCGCACTATCAAGATGACTGTCGAAAAATCATTTCGGTTTTGGTTCGGCCCCAGCCCTGATTGGGGTTGTGCGGGAGGCAACCAGTCGATGAGGCCCTCTCATGTCAATGTTTCTCTCTCTCTCTCTCTCTTCCTCTCTCTCCCTCCTACTCTATCTGAACAGAAAGGGAAAAATATCCTTGGGTGAGGATTAAAAAAAAAAAGAAAGAAAAAAAATAATTTCCTGCTTCAGTTGGGCACGTCTTGTTTTCTGCCATCTTCTTGGGCCTCTCCCTCCTTGGGTTTCTTCATTTCTCCTCCTCTTCCCCATTTTGGGGCTTCTTAGTGTCCCACTCACCACAGTTTCTCCAATTTGCCCCACTTTCCTGTGCAGAGCAGTGCCACTCTTTCCCGTCTGCTTCCCAATCATGACCTGGTGGCTGATGCCTCCCTCGCCTTTCCCAGGCAAAAAGTCTTCTGGAGGTGGGTGGGGGGACAGGAATCTGTCTGCATGGGCTCGGAGAGGATGGGAGGCGAACACCGAGACTCCGTAGGGTACATTCATAGAACAGCCCAGCTCCCCGATGAGGTTTCCCATCCCGACGGCCGCTGAGGTGCAAACGCAGGTGTAGCGTGTTTTGACTTAAACACAGATGCTTTTCTTGGAGCTTCAATAGCATGATATTGAAAAGATTTACCTGGTTTAAAACTGATGAGGCCAGAATGAGGATCTGGTGTCTTTTATCTTAAAGACAGATTTGGGAGGAGCGAATTGGAAAGAGGGGGCTCGATCTATGGTTTTGTCCACTCTGGTTGGCCAGGGTGCCGGGACCGCTCCTGCTTGGGCACGTGCTTTCGGTAATGAAGGACTCCAGCAGGGCTGCAGGGTGGATCTAACCTAAGCAAGGAAACCAGTACCGACTCATTCCACAGAACTTCCACTTGGTTATTGAACACAATTTCATTAGGGCGCACGCTATGCCAGGATGGTGTAGAAAGGGGTGAGTCAAATACAGACTTGCCCTCGAGGAGCATAGCCTGGGGGGAGAGACAGATAAGAAAATACACAACTAAAATAAAATAAAACAATTTAAATGAAATGAAAGCAACAGGAAAAGACCATGAGTAGCATTATGCCCAGGAACAACTGGAAATCAGAGAAGGACTAGAACTTATCTGGGTTAAAAAGTCGGACAACCGGAGATGAAGTCTGGGTGGAGGCTGTACGGACACAAAGGGGCGGCAGAGGGGGTGAGCGATGCTCAGGGTGGAGAATGTAGGTAGGGAAGTGGCTGGCAGCCAGGCTGGGAAACAGGCAGGGGCTGCTGGAGAAAGACTTTGCCAGGCTGAGAAGTTGGCGGTTGTGGAGAGCTATTAAGACCACTTAAGCTGTCCTCCTTGAAGACGGGGAAGGGTCTGATACCTCACTCAATAAATGTTGGACTGATGTGCCGTGGGCGAAGGGTCCCACTTACCCTTTAGGAAGGACATTCCAGATGTACGCGGATGAACTTCTGGGGCAGGAATGAGACAGTATAGGGGCAGCACTGGCCTGCATCTTGACGGAATGAACTCCATCTTTGAGGCCTGTGACTCCTTGCTTTCAATAAAATTCCGTAGTTGAAATGAACCTAACTGCATCCTTAAAGAATGTGCAATGATAAGATCCGTTCTCAGCATCATGTCCTGCAAACTAGTTGTTTTGTCAATGAAATGGTAACTAGAATATTTGCGCACGCATTATTTTATGGCCCCTTAGGTAGTCCGCTGACCATGGAAAACATCTTTTGAGTACCCTGGGATCAACTGCAGCCCAATGACGATCATGGGACAACTGACCTCATTCTCATTCCCAAGCCCTACGCCCCTCCCCACAACCCCTATATAAGCCTTCCCATCCACAAGAACCTTTCTGTGAACTCAGCTTCTGTTTTCTGGTCGCCTCCCTTGTGCACAAGCTCTTTCAATAAACTCCATCAACTTGATCTTGTACTGAGTTCAGCACTCATCTCTATGACATTGAGACTCCAGAGCTTGGCATTCAGTCTGGTAACGGGAAGACCAATTAGAAGGCAACTTGGAAACCAGGTGACTGAGGGAGCAGGGAGAACTGGAGAGGAACAGAAAAGGACGTTCTAGAAAGAACATGTGAATGGCTGAGAGTGGCCAGTAGGGAGCCTTGGAAGACACCAGGATCACTCTGAGGACAGGCATCAAGGTGGGAAGAGCCCAGACTCTTAAAGGTGGGAGCATGTGCCGTGTCCCCAGGGACCACCAAGAGGTACTTGCCCAGCTACTCAGGCCACAGCTGGTTGAGAGAGAGAGACTATTTCAGGGTTGTTTTCGGGGCTTTCTAGGTGGACGTACTGGATGGGTTATTTCACCATCATTTCACATTTCCACTTCATCTGCAGTGCGGCCAGGCCCAGCAGGGTGTGACTGATGTCCTCCACTAGGGCTAACAGCTCTGTTATAATGTACGCTCAAGAGTAAGCCATCACATTTATCTTCACCACAAAAATAAGAAGCATCATTTAATGAGATACTAGAAAAGTGTACTAAAAGAAGTGCCCATGATATAGGGTAAAAATAAAGAACAACAAAAACACTGGCTTTTTATAGGTGCCTGACATGACTTATTTACTCAGTGACTATTTGTTGAGCACCTACTATGTGCCAGGCACTGTGCTTGGCACTGGGGATACAGCAGTGAAGGAGGGATGCGAGAACCCCCTTTTGATGGAGCTGACACTTGGAGGAGGCAGGCAATAAACAAGTGACAAGCAAGATAGTTAAATTGTGGTAAGTGTACCGAAGACAATGAATTAACAGCAACGTGATGGGGCATGTCAGGTAGGGTGGGCAGCGTAGGCCTTTCTGATAAGGTGACAGGGAGGCTGAGCCCAGAAGATGAATACGAACCAGGGGAAGAGGTGCTCAGACAGAGGACACAGGAAATCCAGAGAGCTTGTGTGTGGGGATGAGCTTTCTGAGGGGAGGCAAAGGAGGTGAACTCCCAATCACAGAGCCCTTAACATGCTTTTGAATGTTAACTTTCTTCTCACAGTAATCAGGAGCCACCACAGGGTTTAAGCAGAGGAGAGACCTGGTGTGCACTGTTAGAGCATCACCCTACTGCTGAGGGAGCATGAAATGGAGAAGGGTGGGAGTGGAAGCAGAGAGCCCAGTTAGGAGATCGAGACAGTTGCTCAGAGCAGACGATGAGGCTGGGAAGTGTTGTTGAGGCAGAATAGACAGGGTTTGTTGCTCCATTCAATGTGTGGGTTGAGGAAAAGAAGGATCCAGGAATAGCCCTGCACTTGGGCTTCCTCAGTTTGGGTGGAGGATGTCATCATTCACAACGATAAGGTGTCCAGGTGAGGTGGGAACAATCAGTACGCCACGTTGGACATCTGATGTCCGAGGTGCTCCTTGGCCATCCAGGTGGAGACACTGAAGAGGGGAAGTTGGGCTGTGAGCCTGTTGCCCAGAAGCCAGGTGTGAAATAGAAACATTGAGAATCATCCATATACAGATGGTTTCATTCAAACTGTAGCACTGGACAGTATACCTCGCACGTAGAGGCTGGGAGAGGAGGAGGCAGCCAAGGAGATGGAGCAGGAGCAGCTGGTCAGACAGAAGGGAAATCCAGGCACCCAGCACACAAAAAGCCTAGAAAGGAAGACTTCCAGGAGGCGAGCAGTGGATTAGCAACCTGGGGCTGTTTTAAGAATGTAGGAAATGCCCTGGCTGGTTTGGCTTAGCGGGTAGAGCGTCAGCCTGTGGACCAGAGAGACTCGGTTCGGTTCCCGCTAAGGGCACGTACCTCAGTTGCAGTTTGTCCCCTGCCCCGGATGGGGTTGTGTGGGTGGCAACCAGTCGATGTGTCTCTCTCACATCGATGTTTCTCTCTCTCTCTTCCTCCCTCTCTCCCTCCCACTCTATCTAAAGATAAACGCAAAAAATGTCCTCGGGTGAGGATTAAAAAAAAAAAAAATGAATGTAGGAAATGGCCAAACCTAGAACTTTTATTATTTTTCAAATTGATAAAGGCACTTCAGTCTTCCTGGGGCATGGAACAGAGTAAAGTAAATGATTAAGATATGTCGAACACCTTTACAATAAAAAGCTTTTCTGAAAGAAAGGGTTTACTGAGATACATGCTAGCCAGAAAAGGGTCAGGTCCTGGGTCGTGTGGTCTAAACCACGGCAGCAGGGCTGGATGGAGACCACAACACACCCGCCACCCTGGGATTTACAGGGCTCTTTACTATATTAAGTTTGGGGGAAAAAAGATATTAGTTGTTTTGAAAGAATTTACACTGGCTATAAATAAAAGTTCTGAACTAGTCCTTAAGGAAGGAGTGTTTGCTCTTTTGGATTGGTTTGGGCAACAGTCTGGAAAGTTCATGCAGGACGGGGTGGCACCTGGTGGTTGGCTATTCGGCTGTTCCCTCTAATCATGGAAATAGTCACCTGGAAGTTAATTCAAAATTTCAACATACATTCAGGAACATGAGTAGTCTGTTGTTGGTTCCGGCCTGCAGCTGTTGACGGATGAACCTCTCCTGTCTCTTCCTCCCCGCCTTGGCCTGCTGTAATTTCATTTATTACATCTCAGAACTTATTCTTGTCAGTAACAATGATTGTGGCAAAAGCTGAGGATGGCTAGTTGTCTATAGGGTGAAACAGATACGGGCTTTAACCATCACATTCATCCTTTCTCTAAGCACACGTGAGAGCAGACAACACATTCTGACTCGAAGTGGGTTCCAGAGAACTGGGCCACACGTTATCACCCAGATAAAGAGTTCATTTCTGACTGTTTATATCAAACCCTGGAAGGCTTGTTGGAAGGCAAGTTGGGAGCACTGGTGTTCTAGGCTTCGGGCAACTTTGGTTTGGAACCATTCAGAGCTTGTATAATCACCTGCTTCTAGTAACCTCTTTCCACGCTCCTTCATGGCCAGAGTTGGGGCTGCTTCGGCCTTGATGAAATGTGGCAATTTGGAAAAGACCTCAGAGTGAGCCTAGCATAAGACTCCTATGATCACCCCAGGAAAAAGAAGTTTGGAGAGTGACAGACCTCTCCAGGTCTCCTGGCTGCCCTGGGAGGAAGAAAGGACTGCCACATAGGACTTTGGACTTCCTCTCCTGGGTTCTGTGTGTTGGGAGCCGGCTATTTGTCTGACAGAGTCCATGGAGTTTGGAGGTCTTGAGTCAGAGACTCAACCTCCCCCTCAATCTCAAGGAATTAGGCTTGCATTGTGTTTGTGCAGCTCGGGGCTAAGTGTGACCCAATGTACCTTGAAATACCTGAGATAACAGCCTGGGTGTTCCTGGGTGGGCCTGTTATCCACAAGGCAAACTAATTCTATACAGCATTGTTGTAGCCCTGGGCATTATATCAAGAAGATCCTATTTTCTTATATCACTAAACTTTTGCTGTAAGGTATAAAAGGCATGTAATAAAGCATATCAAGGTTGATCCTGCTGAGGACAATCTTCCTGATCCCATATCCATGTCATTGTCTTCATTCCCACCACTCGAACTCAGGGATTCTGCTCTCCTGGCTGGTTCCTGGCATCTGTGTGTATGTGTGTGTGTGTGTGTGTGTGTGTGTGTGTGTGTGTGTGTGTATTTTGTATACAAAATTTAAAACATTTTAATTTATTATATTACATATATATTTATCTTTATTCTTGAAAGTATTATGATGTTCCCCCTTTGACCCTGTCCTCCCACTCCCATCCCCTCCTGCTCTCCCCAAACTACCTCCCCACTCCCATCCCCTCATGCTCTCCCCAAACTATTGTCTGTGTCCATTGGTTGTGCATATATGCATATAAGTTATTTGGTTTATCTCTTCCCAACCCCACTACCTCTCTTCCCTCTGAGGTTTGTCAATCTGTTCCCTACTTCCCTGTCTCTGGATATATTTTGATTGACAGCTTATTTTGTTCATGATATTCCATAAATAAGTGAGATCATGAGGTACTTGTCTTTCTCTGATTGGCTTATTTCGCTTAGCATAATACTCTCCAGGTCTCTCCATGAGGGTTCAAAGGGTAAGAGATCTTTCTTTTTTACAGTTGCATAGATTCCATTGTGCATATATACCACAGCTTTTTTATCCACTCATCTCCTGATGGACACTTGGGCTGTTTCCAGATATTAGTTCTTGTAAATAGAGTTGCCGTGAACATAGGGGTGCATATATTCTTTCTGATTGGTGTTTCAGGCTTCTTAGGATATATAGTCTTAGATGTGGAATCACTGGGCCAAATGGCAGTTCCATTTTTAATTTTTTGAGGAAGCACCAAATTGTTTTCCATAGTGGCTGTACCAGTCTGCATTCCCACCAGTAGTGTACTAGAGTCCCCTTTTCTCCACATCCTCCCCAGCAGTTGTTGTTTGAGGATTATGTTGATGGCAGCCATTCTGGCAGGTGTGAGGTGATATCTCATAGTTGTTTTAATTTACCTCTCTCTGATAATTAGTGATGTTGAGCATTTTTTCATATGTCTCTTGGCTGTTTGTATGTCCTGCTTGGAGAAGTGTCTATTCAGGTCCTCTGCCCATTTTTTAATTGGATTGTTTATCTTCCTTTTGTTGAGTTGTATGAGTACTCTGTATTTGGATATGAACTGCTTATCTGATGTATCACTGGCAAATAGGTTACCTAGAGAGTGGGTTCCCTTTCATTTTGATGCTTGTTTCTTTTGCCATGCAGAAGCTTTTTAGTTTGATGTAGTCCTATTTATTAATTTTTTTCCTTTGTTTCTCTTGTTCTAGGCAAGGTATCAGTGAAAATTCTGCTATGCATGACGTCCAAGATTTTCTGCCTACGTTTTCTTCTAGGATTTTTATGGTTTCACCAGTGACATTTAAGTCTTTTATCCATTTTTAATTTTATTCTTGGGTATGATGTAAGTTGGTGGTCTAGTTTCATTTTTTTGCATGTTCCTGTCCAATTATCCCATCACCATTTATTGAAGAAACTGTCTTTACTCCATTATATGCTCTTACCTCCTTTGTCAAATATTAATTGCCCATAATGTCTTGGGTCAGTTTCTGGGTTCCCTGTTGTGTTCCATTGATCTATATGGCTGTTCTAGTGCCAGTACCAGGCTGTTTGATTATAATCGCTTTGTAGTATAACTTGATATTTAGTATTGTGATCCCTCCAACTTTGTTCTTCTTCTTCAAGATAGCTATGGCTATTCGGGGTCTTTTTGGTTCCATATAAAGTTTTGGAGTATTTGTTCTAGATCTGTGAAATATGCCATTGGTACTTTAATAGGAATGGCATTAAATCTGTAGATTGCTTTGGGTAGCATGGACATTTTAACAATGTTGATTCTTCCAATCCATGAACATGGTATATGCTTCCACTTTTTATATCTTCCTTTGTTTCTTTTTTCAGTGTCTGGTGTTTTCTGAGAACAGGTCTGTTACCTCCTTGGTTAAGTTTATTCCTAGGTATCTTATTTTTTTGTTGTTGCAATGGTAAATGGGATTGTTATTTTAGTTTCTCTTTCTGAGTGTTCATTATTGGGGTATAAAAATGCCATCGATTTCTGGATGTTAATTTTGTATTCTGCTATTTTTCCAAATTCATTTATTAAATCTAGGAGATTTTTGGTGGAGTATTTAGGGTTTTCTATGTACAATATCATGTCATCTGCAAATAATGACAGTTTCACTTTCTCCTTTTCAACTTGGATGTCTTTTATTTTTTCTTCTTGTCTAATCACTGTGGCTAAGACTTCCAGTACTATGTTGAATAGGAGTGGCAAAAGTGGGCATCCCTGTCTTGTTCTTGTTCTTAAGGGAAATGCTTTTAGTTTTTATCTATTGAGTATGATGTTGGCTGTAGGTTTTTCATATACGGCCTTTATTATGTTGAGATATGATCCCTCTATTCCCACTTTGCTGAGTGTTTTTATCAGAAATGGGTGCTGGATTTTGTCAAATGCTTTTCCAGCATCTATTGATATGACCATATAATTTTTATCTTTTATTTTGTTTATGTGGTGTATCACACTTATTGATTTGCAAATATTTTACCAGCTTTGCTACCCTGGAATGAATCCCACTTGGTCATGGTGAATAATTTTTTAAATATATTGCTGGATCTGATTTGCTAATATTTTGTTGAGGATTTTGGCATCTATGTTCATCAGGGATATTGGCCTGTAGTTTCCCTTTTTTGTAGTATCTCTATCAGGTTTTGGAATTAGGATTACGTTGGCCTCATAAAAAGAGCTTAGAAGACTTCCTTCCTCTTGAATTTTTTGGAATAATTTAAGGAGAATAGGTGTTAGTTCTTTGAATGTTTGGCAAAACTCCTCTGTGAAGCCATCCAGGCCTGGGCTTTTGTTTGCAGGGAGTTTATTGATTACAGCTTCAATTTCCTTAGTTTTTATTGGTCTGTTCAAGTTTTTGGATTCTTCCTGCGTTCAGTTTTGGAAGACTGTGTGATTCTAGGAATTTTTCTTCTAGGTTGTCCAATTTGTTGGTGTATAACTGTTCATAGTATTTTCTAACAATCTTCTTTATTTCTATGATGTCAGTTGTTACTTCTCCTCTTTCATTTCTGATTTTGTTTATTTGAGTCCTTTCTCTTTGTTTCTTGGTGAGTCTGGCTAAAGGTTCGACAATCTTGTTTATCTTTTCAAAGAACCAACTCTGGGTTTCATTGATCTTTTGAATTTTTTTTTTCATTTCTTTTTCTTTCTTTTTTTTTTTTTTTTTTTATCCTCGAGGACATTTTTTCATTTTTTGTTCAGATAGAGTGGGAGGGAGAGAGAGGAAGAGAGAGAGAGAGAAACATCGACGTGAAAGGAACACATCGAGTGGCTGCCACCCGCACAACCAACCAGGGCCGGGGACAAACTGCAACCGAGGTACGTGCCCTTAGCGGAAACCGAACCTGGGTCTCTCTGGACCGCAGGCCGACGCTCTAACCGCTGAGCCAAACCTGCCAGGGCTTTTTTTTTTTTCATTTCTATGTCATTTATTTCTGCTCTGATCTTTATTATTTCTTTCCTTCTACTTGCTCTGGGTTTTTCTTTTTGTTCACTTTCTAGTTCTTTGAGTTTTAAGGTTTGATAGTCTATTGCAGTGGTTCTCAACCTATGGGTTGTGACCCCTTTGGGGGTCGAAAGACCCTTTCACAGGGGTCGTCTAAGACCATCGGAAAACACATATTTCCAATGGCGATTCATAACAGTAGCAAAATTACAGTTATGAAGTAGCAACAAAAATAATTTTATGGTTGGGGGTCACCACAACATGAGGAACTGTATTAAAGGGTTGCAGCATTAGGAAGGTTGAGAACCACTGGTCTATTGGAAAATTTTCTTTTTTCTTGAGGTAGGACTGTAATGCTATGAACTTCCCTCTCAGGATTGCTTTCACTGCATCCCGTAGATTTTGTGTTGTTGTGTGTTCATTTTCATTTCTTCCTTGATCTACTTGGTAACCTATTCATTGTTTAATAACATGCTATTTAGCCTCCACATGATTGAATGTTTTTGAGTGTTTTATTATAATTAATTTCTAGTTTCATGCCATTGTGATCTGAGAAGATGCTTGATATATTTCTATCGACTTGAACTTGTAGAGACTTAGTTTGTGTCCTAACATGTGGTCTGTCTTTGAGAGTGTCCTGTGAGCACTTGAGAAGAATGTGTATTCTTCAGTTTTGGGGTGTAATTCCCTGTAAACATCTATTAAATCCATCTGATCTAGTGTGTCGTTTAGGGTCTCTGTTTCCTTGTTAATTTTTTGTCTAGAGGATCTATCCAGTGATATCAGTGGGGTGTTTAAGTTCCCTACTATGATTGTATTGCTGTTGATTTCGCCCTTGAAGTCCTCCAGAAGTTTTTAAAATATATTTTGGTGTGCCTATACTGGGTACATATATGTTTACCAAGGTTATATACTTTTGTTGGATTGATCCTTTTAATATTATGTGGTGGCCTTCTTTGTCTCTGGTTATGGCCTTCATTTTGAAGTCTATTTTATCAGATATGAATATTGCTACCTCAGCTTTTTTTAAACTATGTTTTTATTGATTTCTTTTTAGAGAGAAAGGAAGGGAGAGAGAGACATCAATCGGCTGCCTCCTGCACAACCCATACTGAGTTTTCAAGCCCACAACTTGGACATGTGGGAATCAAACTGGGAACTCTCAGTCCATGGGATGATGCTCAATCCACTGAGCCACACCAGCGGGGCCCCAGATTTTTTGTCATTTCCATTTGCTTGGAAAAGTTTTTTCCATCCCTTCACTTTCAACCTATATAAGTCTTTTGTTGTGAGGTGGGTCTATTGTAGACAGCATATATATGGGTCATGCATTTTTTTATCCATTCAGCTACTCTGTGTCTTTTGATTGGAGCATTTAATCCATTTACATTTAAGGTTATTATTGCCATTTTTATTTATTATGCCTATGTTTCTCTCTATATATCTTCTGCTTATTACAGCAGTCCCTTTAACATTTCCCTGCAATGCTGGTTTGGTGCTAATATATTCCCTTAGCCTTTTTTTGTGTCTGGGAATCTCTTTATTTCACCTTCTATTTTGAATGATAGTCTTGCTGGACAGAGTAATCTTGGATTCAGATCCTTGTTTTTCACTACTTTGAATAATTCATGCCATTCTCTTCTGGTCTGTAGTGTTTCTGTTGAGAAATCAACTGACAGCCTTATGGGAGTTCCTTTGTAGGTTTCCTGTTGCTTATCTCTTGCTGCCTTTAGGATTCTGTCTTTAATTTTTGGCATTTTAATTATGATGTGTCTTGGTATGGGCCTCTTTGAGTACTTCTTGCTTGGGACATGTGCTCTCTGTGCTTCCTGAACTTGTATTCCTTTTTCCTTCAACAAGTTAGGGAAGTATTTCTTTAAATAGATTCTCTAACCCTTACTGACTTTCTTTTGCTTCTGGTACTCCTATGATGCAGATGTTGTTACATTTCATATTGTCCCACAGCTCTCTTAAACTGTCCTCCTGTTTTTTAATTGTTTTTTCCTTTTGGTTCTCTAATTGAGTGATTTTTTTCTACCCTGTCTTATAATTTACTGATCCAATCCTTGGCTCCCTTTAATCTGCTAGTTATTCTTTCCAATGTATTCTTTATTTCTGCTATCTCATTCTTCATTTCCAATTGGTTGTCATAGTTTCTATATCTTTACTCATGCTGTTGAGCTTCCTCATAATCATTACTTTGAACTCTATATCTGATAACTTGTTTATCTCCACTTCATTTAGTCCTTCTTCTGGAGAATTCTCTTGTTCTTTCATTTGGGGTTTGTTTCTTTGTTTCACCATTTTGGCTGTCCCCACAGGGTTTGGAGCCTGCCAAAATCTCCCTGTGGGTGTTGGTGTTCTGCTGATTGTGGCTCCATTTCCTGGATTTGCATGTGATGGAAGGGACCAAGCTGAACAGCAATGTCTGGTCTTACTTTCCTGGGTAGAGTTGCAGGCTAGGCAAAGATTCAATTATCCCAGAGCCTCTGCCTGCAAGTTGAGTGTTAGTCTCAGTCACTTAATGAGCCTCAGGTTGTAGCCCTCAGCTGATGAAAACTCCCCCAGGTGGGCAGGGTAAGAGGATTTCCAGTTGGTGAGGCAATTGCTTCCCGCTGGACTAAAGCTGCTTTGAGAGGAAAACTCTGCCTGAAGAAAATGATTTTTGCAACATGGGTTAATGACTCATCACAGGGGCCCAGGCAGCCACCTTCACAGCTCTGACCCCAGAGCCTGGAACCCCAATGACCATGAGCCAGGCCCAAGGGTCAAAGCACCCAGAGACTCCTCTTAACCTGCAGGCTGGCTGGTAATCTCTGACAGTTAATGAGGCTGAAGTTACAGTTCAGTGCTAGGAGCTGTCTCCTCCTGTCTAGTCAAGGTTAAATTCCAATGGGTGGGGCAGTTGCTTCCCCCACCCCCCCTTCCAGGCTATAGCTGCTTTGATAGGAAAACTCTGCCTGAGAAAAATTGTTTATGAAGCATAGGTTAATGGCTGAGCCCAGGGGCCCAGGCAGCCCCCATCACAGCTCGGTCCCCAGATCCACAAAACCCAACAACTAAGAGCCAGGCCCAAGGCTCAAAGCTTTCAGAGACTCGTCTCTGCCTACTGGCTGACTGGAAGTCTCTGACAGTTAATGAGCCTCAGACTGTGCTTCTCCTGGCCAGGCGGGGTTAAATTCCAAAGGGTGGAGCAGCTTCCCCACCACCCCCAGCTAAAGCCACTCTGAGGGGAAAAGCCTGCCTTAGAAAAATGGTTTCTGTAGCATGGGGGGATGACTTAGCATAGGGCTCCTGATGGCCTCCTTCCCAGTGTCATGAACCCCCGACTCTCCTCATGAAGCTCCAGTCCAGTCCACTCTCCCTCTGCAGGAGCCCAAGGTGAGTGGCTGTAGCTGTAATTTAGTGCGCTGGCCCTTCAGGCAAGTGCCCATGTTCCCAGTGCCTCTCCCTGCCGGACACAACCTCTGCTCTGGTGTTTTTCACAGCCAGGTGTTATGTGGGCAACTTTTCCTGTTCTGCCACTCCATGCTGGGGGCCAGCTTGGGGTTTGAACCCCAGACTTGTCAGAGGGAACTTCTCACAGCTAAGATAGCCCTCAGCTGCTGCCTGTGGGAGCCCAGCCTCCCTCTCACACCTCTGCACTTCCTACCAGTCTCAATTTGGGCTCCTCTTTATGTCCCTGATTATAAGGGTTCTCTCCAGCTGGTCTTCAGTTGGTTATTCCAGATAACTTTTCTTTATTTTAGTTGTAATTCCAGTTTGGTCCTGGGAAACGGTCAGTGTAGCTTCCATTCACTCCGCTGCCATTTTTTCTCCTGTCTCACGCCTGCCATGCTCCTCTGGGGGGGAACCGAGGCTATGCGGCGCGGAGCCTCAGAACCAAGCTGGGCTGGTGTGGCACCCTGTGGAGATGGCCAAGGGCCAGCGGTGGCCTCACGGCGTGTCCACATGTGGCAGGGCTGCAGAACAGGGCTATATTTTTTATTTTGTGATAAAATAAAAAAGCATCAACCACCATTAGTTCACTTTAGAGATGAAGTAGTTTGAAAGTGACTGTCATTCAGCCTTGATGTCCAATACAAATGAACTAGGACCGGTTGGCGCTGGTGGAAGCGGTGGAAGAGGAACAGTGTCCCCTGCTGTTTGCTCATGAAGGTCACAGCACCCGAGCTGCAGTGGCCAGGCGCTTGGGTCACACTTGGCTGATGCTCCTCAGGCTGACAAGGTCTGAGGCATCGGAGTTCACCTCCCGGCACGTGATGTGGTTTCATAACCACTTTGTCTCCTACAGCTCCCACCTGGCTGTGCAGACCCAGGGGAGACCTGTGCCCCCTTCACTGTGTCACTCCTGGAGGCTGGCCTGGTGCAGACAGCCTGGGCGGGCTCTGGACACGAAGGAAAGCTCTCTCTCCAAAACAATCCACCTCACTGTGGCATGAAACAGCAGTGTTAGAGATCTTTCCCTCTGTGTTCAATACTGGCCTCTCGCCCTCGCCAGTTTGGCTCAGCAGTTAGAGCGTCGGCCTGCGGTCCAGAGAGACCCGGGTTTGGTTCCCGCTAAGGGCATGTACCTCAGTTGCAGTTTGTCCCCGGCCCTGGTTGGTCGTGCGGGTGGCAGCCACTCAATGTGTCCCTTTCACGTCGATGTTTCTCTCTCTCTCTCTTCTTCTCTCTCCCTCCCACTCTATCTGAACAAAAAATGAAAAAATGTCCTCAGGTGAGGATAAAAAAAAAAAAAAATACTGGCCTCTCTCGTGGAAAATGTAGCCTAGAAAACACATCATTTCTGGTGGGACTGGACGGGAGGGGAACAGTGATCCAGCCTCACTGTCCACAGGTCTCTAGATGGTTTTCTTTTCTTCAGTGACCAGGGAGACAAGGCAACTTAGATGAAATGCCTCCCCTTGTTCCTGTATTCATTCATTCAACAGATATTTGAGCTCCTTCTGCATGCCAGGCACTATTTTAGATGAGGGGGATAGTGGTAAACCAGAGAGACGCTAGTCCTTGCTCTCACAGAGCTTACATTCTAGTGTGGAGGGGGGACACAATGAAGAAATAAGTAAGTAAAAGACATAGTGGGTATAGATGGTGATAAGTCCTTTGGTGGAAGATAAAGCAGAGGGAGGTAAGGAATTCCAGAGGAAGGGGGATTGGTGATGCCCTCTAACTAGGATGGTCAGGAAGGGCCTCGGGGAGAAGCAGAGACCAGAAGGAAAGAAGCCTCTGGTTACGAGGGTGGGAGGTGTTCCAGGCAGGGGTAACTGGCAGGTGCAACGGCTGGGAGGTGGGACTCTGATAGGACTGAGGGGCAGCAAGGAGGCCTGGAGGCTGGCGTAGAGGAAGCGGGCAGAGTGGGAGGGACGAGGTGAGCGGATGGGGAGGCCAGCTCGTGCACGGCCCTTTGCTCTGAATGAAACGGGCAGTGTCACAGGCTTCCGAGCTGCATGACCAGACTTAAGTGGGAAAGTACCACTCTGGCTGCTTGGGCCACACCCCGGGTGGGAAACAACAGTGGGGACACCGGAAAGAGGGGTCTGTACAAAGGATTCAGAGGCCCTGGAGACAAGCACTACCTTTGCCATAACTTGGTCTCTGCCAAATCTCTCTGGCAGATACATCTGGCTCCAGAATCACCTAAGAGCCCACGGGAGGGGTCACCCACTCACCGTGCTGTCCCAGGCCCTGTAGCTTGGGTCCCCTGTCATGTGTGTCCCTGGGCTGTGGCAAGTGGCACCTTCCTGCCTCCTGCACAAGCATGTTAGGATTTAAGTGTCATTTGTGGCAGAGTTGGAGGCACTGACTCTACCTCTTTCTGGTCCTGGACACATGTGCAACTCTGGTCTCTTTGTGACCTCAGGCGTGCTACTAAATATGTGAGCTCCCTGACCGGCTTTCGTGACGAGGATGTTTAAGTTGGTAGTTTCTGTGCTCGTTCAGACAGGAGGCAGGGACTCTGAGCTCGCGGCAGGACATCTGTTGGATGGACGCAGGTGGCTGTGGACCATGGCCCGGCCCCAGCGCATTTACTGAGGTCCAGAGAGGCGGCTCCTGTCCCTCCCACCTACAGACAGGAAACCACAGGTGGCCCAGGATTTGACTGTCTGTGATGTTTGCAAAGCTCCCAGGGTGGCATGTGCAGCCGCACTGCTTGCTTCCAGGAAAGCACCTCCAGTGTGGGGAATTTGTCATTTTGTCTATGGCTCCCTTAAATACTTTGTTTTAAAAAAAATTTTTTTTTCTTTATTGATTTTTTAGAGAGAGAGGAAGGAAGAGGGAGAGAGAGACAGAAACGTCAATGAGAGAGAACATCGATTGGCCGCCTCCTGCATGCCCCCCACTGGGGATCGGGCCCACAACCTGGGCATGTGCCCTGACCGGGACTCGAACCAGTGACCTCTTGGTGCATGGGTCGACGCTCAACCACTGAGCCACACTGGCCGGGTCCCTTAAACACTTTGTAGTGGTATAAACCCGAGGCAGAAACGGCCTTTTTGTAAATGCTAGAAAATCACCAGGTTCAGATTCACTGTGTTTGTAAATAGAGCCAAACCAGAGTGATTTTTCACACCTGGTGCTTCTCCTGGCCCACTGTGAATGTGACAAAACATTTCAGTGGCAATGAGATCATTTGCCCCGACTATCTTCTGGTCTGTGTCCTTAGAAAAGGTGATTTTTCAATTGCTCAGAAGATAACCTTCTTCAGACTTCGATTTTTATTTTTATGTTTAGTAATGCTATGCCACAATAGCTACCAAATGACGGAAGTGTCTGTCCTTTCACGTAGAAATTCCTACTTTTGGAATTTATAGGTACACTTCCCTGTATGTGGAACAGCACCCTCAGCACTGTTCGGAAGGAGAAAGAGAAGCTAAAACAGCAATGCCGCGCACACACAGCGGGTACCGTGCCACTAAAAGAGACATTAGGATGCACTGTTTTTACTGACACAGTAAGACCGCTAGGACATGTGGAAGACAGAAGGAAGCAAAATGGCGCAGTGCTAACTTTTGCATAAGAAATGGAGGAACATAGGCATATATTCACTTGTGCTTGCATGGCATAAAGAAACACTGGAAGGCAGAAAAGAAATTAATGAAAATAGTTCCTTTGGGGGACAAGAGGAATGGAGGAGAGGAGGGCACGATGCAAGACCTCTCTGTGTTTCCTTATTAGAGTTTTCATATGAGAGTCATGCAAATGCTTTATCCCCACAGAAATTTTTTTAACTAAGGAAGGACACACCCAACCATGTCTAGGTTTCAGTGGCTCACCACTTGGCTTCTGACAGTGGTACAGGGCAGTGCAAAGTGTTTTAATAATCATTCAGTTTTTTAAAATATGTTTTTATTGACTTTTTTTTAGAGAGGAAGGGGGAGAGAGAAACATCAGTGTGAGAGAGAAACATTGATGAGCTGCCTCCTGCACGCCCCCTACTGGGGATCGAGCCTGAAACCCGGGCATGTGCCCTGACTGGGAATCGAACCGGGACCTCTCAGTCCATGGGGCGATGCTCAGTCCAGAGAGCCACACCTGCTGGATGAGAATCATTGCATTTTTGGACACCAACATTTGTAAGGCAGGGGCTGAGAGGGGGCTCCAGAGGGAGGGCCAAAGACCCAGAACCTGCCCTGCAGGCACTTGCCTGTTAACAGGTGCATTAACAGCTGGTGACAGCACACTGTCCTGAGAGGCACTTCAGAGGAGAATACAGGAAGCTGTGGGGCTGGGAGGAGCAGCTAGCTGGGAGGAGGGCTGGAGAGGGTTATCAAAGCCCCCACAGGAGAAAGGCTGGAGAAAGAGGTAGGAATGAAGAAGCTGGGAAGAGAAAGAATATACAGAGGCTCAAAAAGGCAGAGAGCAGAGGAGCCAGGTGTAACAGAGATCAGTGTCCTAGGGAAATGCAAGTAGTTCATCATGGCTGAGATGGAGCGGGTGTAAATGTGGGATTGGTGGGATGTCAAAGGCAGGGAACAAGTGACCTGATCATAAAGGTCCTGATCTGTCATTCTGTGACAGGTGGTGCTTGTTTGACTACCAGTATCCTTTCTCCTTTCATGCAGTCTCCTGTTTTTGCTTAGCATATGGCCTCTTGGGTTAAAGACTATACGTACTAGCCTCGTTTGCAAATGGTATGGTCATGTGACTAAGCCCTGGCCAACGAGATGTAAATGGAAATGATGTGTGGAACTTCCAGGAAGTGTCCTTCAAGGGAAGGGGTGGGCCTTTTTCTTCCTTTCACCTTCTTGATGGCTGGAATGCAGATACGATGACTAGGGCTAGAGCAGCCGTCTTGGGCCAGTTGGCAGACACACGCAGAAGTGACTAGAGCATTGAGACTTAAGTGCCGACATTTATGTAAGAGAGAAATTAATTTCTGTCCTAGTTTTAGTTACTACAAGGGTTTTCTGTTTCTTTCAGATAAATACAATACCAATTAACCTGGGTTTTAAATGTCCACTCTATACCATCTTTGGTGATTTAGGACAATGTTTCGGATATATCTAACTTCCCTTTCATAGCTCTATCGCAAGCTAGAAACCCGGAGTTTAGTCTCTGAATATTTTTGGACTAAACAATGTCTTTGAATGAACAGCTCCTTATTCTTTCTATCTGTTTGGTACATTTCTATCTGTGTGGTAATGTTTTCTGAACCATTGAAAAGCAATCTCCAAGTTTGATATCACATGTTGAAATCAAGTCAGTACTGCAGAGTGTCTGAAAGTGTGGACTGTAACACCAAATTGCTGGGATTCAAATCCTGCTTCTGTCACTTACCAACTGTGTGACCACAGATACATGATCTCCCCATCTTTGAAAAGAGGAAACTGATAGTCCTTTCGTCATAGCCTAGCTGAGAGGATCAACTGATACACTGTAACACACAAAGAGCAATTAGCACAGAGCCTGGTGCTCGGTAACCACCCAGTAAATGTGAACTGCTATCCCATTTATGGTCTTCCATGTTTGAAAATCTCCAGGCACATTTCAAACATAGTCATATGAGTCAATTACATGTGTCCTCTCTGTATAGGTACAAAGAAATGACCCGTAACACATGGACATAAGTAGAACCCTTATCTTCTTATGTTCCCAGAGTAAATACATGTGAGAGGATTTGGTTAGTTGTTCAGAAGCTTATAAGAGAAAGAGTTTGGTATTATTTCCTTAGCCTTGTTTTTTTCTGAATGCTCACAGGCAGGTTTCATAGTGCCTGCCCTTCCCTTTTAGATTTGTTACCCTTGATCCTTTCCCATCTGGTTCCCCTGAATGACGGCAGCATCACTGGGGGGGGGGGGTGCGGGGGGGCGGGGGGAGGCCAGTTCCCCTGGCTACCATCACCACCAAACACTGGGCCACTCTGTGCCACTCCTTACCTGCCACCCCCAAATTGGTGCAGTAAATGGGAAAAGTTATTTCCTTGGGCATTTGCTCTCATTGGCAGGAAGAATGAGGTGAATATAAAGTATATGATGTTGAATTATAGGGGTGCTCTGTCAAGAGGTGTCTCACAGCTGACAGGCAGGGCACAAGAACGCTTCTGGAAGATGCGTGCTGGATTGTGTATATCTGCCCTCGAGTTTAGGAAAATTGTTTGATGAAGCACATATATGTTATCTTGTTTAATTTTCATACCAAAACCTCTGTGAGATGGGTGTGATTAGCTCAATGTCTGCAGAAGTGGAACTGGGATTCAGAGACGGCAAGTGACTTGTCTGAGGCCCACAGATGGTAAGTGGCAGGGCTGGGACTCAGACTGGGGCAGCAGAGCGCTTTCCCCCTAACTGCTGCAGCAGAGCCCCCGGTGAGCTGCAGACGACTTGTCTGCAACACGCCCCCCAAATTGTCCACTGAAGCCGCAGCTTGCCCACGAGGAAGAGCATCGTCCACATGAAACCCGGCCGGGAAGGGGCCTCGGCAGTGACAGGGCCTCAGCACAGCCTCGTGAGCGAGAAAACAGCCAGCGATGCACGGGCCGGAGGGCAGATCCTTGGCTGAAAGCCCACTCTGTGCGGGGAGAATTGGCTGTTCGCTGGAGATAATAAAACAGGAAACATTTCAGCATTAAGGTATATGAGTTTGGCAGGGAAAGATTTGATGACTTAATGAGGAGCACTGGAGGCTAATTTGGAAACAGCAGATATCTCCCACTATACCTAAAATAGTAGGCTGGTCTGTTAACATGGAGAGTGCCGACAAGCCTGGAGACAGTGTTATATAAATTGGATGGGGTAGAGAATGCTCAGCGCCAGATGATGGCTTTTTCCTATTTCGGATTAATGATGTGGTGCTGGGCCTGTTCAGGTCGGCAGCCCGGCTGTGCGGCACCTCCTGAGGCTCCGCCGACTGGAGGCAGCTGTCAGCCCTGCTGGAGGGCTCCTCTGTCTTCAGAAAGGGACAGGGGAGAAGCTGGAGCCATCCGCAGCTGGGGGTACCCTCCTCACATCGGAGCACCCGTTTCCTCCGCCGCCTCTAGATCTGTGTGTCCAGCTCTCAGTTACCTGCCTCAGGGAGGAGGGCTTGGCCAAGCCGATTCCGTTTTGACCAGTGCTGCTGATGTCTCAGTCTGAGGTTGATTTCTGGGATGCCACGATGAATTAAACACCTTCCTTATCCTGGCCCTCCCTATAGTACAGTCACAGGAGGGAGGCGAACAGGCCAGTTCAGTGTGACAGGCTACGTGATTGGACAGCATCAAGCAGGGGCAGCTATGAACTGGGGTGTGGTCTAAGCATGTGTCAGCCTGGAAGGTGTCCTGCGAAGGCTGTAGTTCCCACATTGGACAGGTGAAGGGGATGCTGGGGGAGCACTGGCTGGCAGTGGGTGGCTGTGTCCTCAGGGACTGTAGGGCTGCTCCCAGGAGGCATAGCGGCATTTGCCTACCAGGCTGGGTTGTCATCTCCCTTGCCTGGGAGGTGATGAGCCTGGGGACATAGGTCGAAGCCTTGAATGCCATTCTTGGGAGCCTGGAATACTTTCTGTTGGTGCTATTTAAGGGTTTTAAGTAGCCAATAATAATAACAGCTATTTAATAAGTACTTATGTGCTACATAATGTACTAAATTCTTTACAGACTTATGAGTTAGGAATGACTATTTTCTATTTTACAACAGAGGAAATCAAAGTGCTGATAAGTCAACTTGCACAGGTTACGTTTGAGAAGGTGCTAGCAATTCCCTCTTCTACAAGGGTGTCTTCTAAAGAGCACCTGCCTTATCCATGTGTCCTCGGCTTCACGTTGGCACCTGATGACAGAGAAAAAGAGTGGGACTGAAACACGCACAATGCTCTGTGCTTAGGACTTGGGTTCACATTCTGACTGTCACTTTCTGTTGTTGTAACCCTGGGAAAATTGTTTAACCTCTCTATCTCAGTTTTGTCATCAATAAAATGGGTATAATAATAGTAGCTAAAATTACTGTGTAAAAGGCATTGTCCATGAATTACCTGCTGAGTCTTTGCAACAATCCAGGAACTTTGTTTTCTCTCCTCTGGTTAAAGCTGTTCTTGACAGTGATACCACGACACATTTGCCCTTCTCCACTCTTGTTCTTCCATGAGTGTGTGGAGTTTTCCAGAAACTATAGGATGTGATATTACAACTGAGTGAATGTAGAAGCAAATATGAGAATCCAGCTGTTTTCTTTAAAACCAGACACTTAAGAGTTTTTGCAGAAAATGCAAAACCATGCCACGCTTCTCAATGAAATGTTTTTCGATTGAAAAATATCATCATTTGGGTCATGTAAAGGTTTTTGTTATTATTTTAAAGAAATTAATAAGTAGCTATTTTTAAATTTTCTCAGTTTTGAATTCTATTTTGTATCACACTGATAGATGAAATCTCCATAGTCAAAACTCCCTAGGCCCTCAGTTATTTTCGGAGTGCGCAGAGGGGTCCTGAGATGGGAACGTTGAGCTTCCCAGGCTTGTGGCGCCTGGTTTCCATGGGCGTGTTTGTGACGCGCTGACGTCACCGGGGGGTGGCACGAGGGGCCTCCAGCCCTGGCAGCAGTGGAGCCAGAAGCAGCACTGTGGCGGTCACAGTGGTAGGCGGACTGTTGTTCTGCAGCTGTGCTTGTGGCCTGTCACAGCCTGGATGGGACCTCACCAGAGAACAGCAGAGGAGCCGGCATCGCTAAAAGCACTGCAGTCAGGGGGCATTTATTTATTTATTTATGGGTGTTTTTATTAACTGATATTTGAGAGAGAGAGAGAAACATCCATGTGAGAGAGAAACATCCATCGACCGCCTCCTGCAGGCCCCCCACTGGGGATCGAGCCCACAACCCGGGAATCGAACCAGGACCTCCCAGTCCATGGGACGACGCTCAATCCACTGAGCCACACCGGCCAGGCCGGGGGGCATTTATTAGTGGCCATCTAGCGTGTCCCACGAATACCCTCATTGCAACCCAGTTTTATTATTTTAAATTTCGACTGGCCACCATCTTAAGGATGTAGTGGACTTAGCAGTGGCGGGAGTGGAGCTGCGTGACAGAAACACTGTGCTGAAGCGGACCCTTCGGGGAAGCATTCCTCCACACACCGAAGGCAGCTTGCGGGGGGGAAACTGAGACTCTGCCCAAAGGCTTCTTCCTGGTCCCGGGACCACGTGCAGCCTGCTCTCAGAGCAAGCCAGAAGTGCTGGAGAGGAAGTGGCCCGGGGAGCCTCTCTGAACCCCTGACAGAGGGGGAGCTGGGGGGGAAACGTTGGCTTTCTTGCCCCTCACTGTGCCCCAGAGGACTCTGCGGAATGGAGCTTTGGTTGCCCCTAGTGGCAACTGGTTTGATGATGGTCCTTTATTGGCTTCCTTCCTTTCCCTACTCCCTTCTCAGTGTTTCCTGGGTCCACCGCCTACATACCTCTGACTCAGGGGCTGCTTCTTGGGACACCCAAACTGGGACACCTCGTGTAATGGCTCTGGGCTCCAAAGTCCTCGTGACCGTCCAGTTAGGTCTCCAAGTGTAGATGCTTTTGCTTAGCAATATCCAAGAGGGCCAGTAAAGAAAAAAAACTCAAACTTTTTGCAAAGAATATTCATAAAAGTATGCAGAACAAAGTATACAGCTAATGAATTTTCACGAAGTAAACACTTAGACCAAGGTCCAGAATGTTGCTGGCATCCCAGGAGTTGCATATGTTCAGCTCTACTAAAAACCATGACATGGTTTTCCCAAGTGGCTGTGCGATCTACATCCCCCTCAGCTGTGTGTGAGGGTTCCACTTCTCCACATTTTTACCAATACTCGATATTGCCTGTCTTTTTTTATTTTATTTTTTACGCCATTTTGGCAGGTGTGTACCACACTGTAGCTTTCATTTGCATTTTCCTGATGGCTAATGATGGTGTACACTTTCAGTATATGGCCACTTGTAAATCCTCTTTTGTGAAGCACTGGCTCCAATCTTTTGCCAGTTTTTCTATTGGATTATCTGTCTTTTTCTTATTGATTAGTAGGAAATCTTTATACAATCTGGATATGAACCTTGTATAAGATACATGTATTACAAATAACTTCTCCCACTCTGTGGAATTGCCTTTCCATTTTCTTAATGGTGACTTTTGTTCTTGTTAATTCTCACCAGAGGATATGTTTCCATTGATTTTTAGAGAGAGTGGAAGAGAGGGAGGGAGATATATATAGAGAAATATTGATGTGAGAAAGACACATCGATTGGTTGCCTCCCACATGACCCTGACCGGGGCTGGGGATCAAACCTGCAACTCAGGTACGTGCCTTTGACCGGAATCAAACCTGTGACCCTTTGGTCCACAGGTCAATGCTCTAACCACTGAGCCAAACTGGCCAGGGCTTAATGGTGACTTTTGATGAAAAGAATTTCTTAATTTTAATATAGTCTAATTTATCATTTTTTTCTTTAAGTTCAGTATTTTTTGTGTGTGTCCTATTTAAGAAATCTTTGTGTACTCCAAGGATGTTCTTATGGGATTGTATATATAAGGCTCTATCTGGACTTTCTATTTCATTGGTCAGTTTGTCTATTTTTGTGTCTTTTCTTTTCTTTCATTATCTTAATTACCACAGCTTTATAATAGGTCTCAGTATCTGGAGGTGGAAGTTCTGCAGCTTTGACCATCTTCTTTGAGAATGCCTTTGCTCTTTTGTGCCTTTTGTATTTCCATAAGAATTTTAGGATCAGCTTGTCAATTTCTTAAAAGAAAAAGAAACAAAAATCTGGAATTTTGATTGGGATTGCATTAAATCTATAGATTCATTAGGAGAAAAATTGACATGTTTACAATATCATGTCCTAAGGTCCATGAATATAGCATGCCCCTTGATTCATTTAATTTAAAAACATTGTTTTCTTTCAATAGTGTGTTTTTAGTTTTTAGCATAGAGGTCTTACATATTATAGCGGCAATTGAAGCTCTGAGTTGTTTCAAGGCAATAAAAGGGTCAATTGAGATGCTAGACACATTCTATTGAGTAAAAGTTGAAATGTCATTCAATTCACTCAGCAACCACCAAATGAGGCAGCCATTATCACAGTAAGAATTTGGAGAGAACTTCAATCCTAAACAAAAGAAAAAAAGGACTTTTTTTTGTGTCCCCCCAAATGATATATTGAAAACCAAACCCCTTTATGTGGACACAGGAGAGTCCGAGACATGTGGTGTTTGACATTTGAACCTGCAGCGCAGGCGGCACCCAAAGGAGCGGAATGGATGCTGAGCGAGCCAACCTGGAGCGTCTGCTAGAGGCGGAAGGAGGCTGCTTTACACTCCCGGCTTGTGTGGGGAAGAAAGGGCCTCCAGATCAACACAGACAGACCTTCCTGTCTCAGAACGTCCCCATCGCTCCTTCTTCTGGCACCCTGTTAAATTCTGTGCACAGTCCTTGTCCTCTGGCAGCCTCCAACTTGGAGATGTAACCCTTTTCCTGTCCTTTTCTTTGTGAAGATGACCTAAGCACTCTGGTTTAGAAAGCTCTGATGGTTCATTGGTCTGTCCTCCCAACGTGTTAGAGGCAGAAGGTGATTCTGGAAACCTCTAAGCACCACCTCCCTTTGCCATGGCTTTTGTTCTCGCCATTCGGTCCCTGGGACAGGCTTCAGCTCTGTCTAACAACAGACGTGCATTCTGCCTCCAAATCCACCTCTGATGGGCAATACGTACTGCTCTCCCCTGGTGCAGCTGATTGTCGGGCACTTTTGAAATAGGATCAACACCACATGCTACTAATTGGCACCAGTACCCACTCACACATATGTAATGTGTGTGGTCTAGCCACTGTCTGGAGCACAAACCTGCCGAGCTCGCCCCAGCACAGCCCATGACAGCCAGTGGGGTGCACGTGGGCTCCGGCAATGGCACCTGTGTGACCTGGGTGAGGAAGAGCTTGAGCCAACCATCCTGCCCCTTCTCTTCAAGTGTGAAAATGGCAGACCCTGAGTTTGTTTTGCTTTGCTGTGATGTAAGGAGCAGGGCTTTTCATGGAGCTGGGACTGTTGGCTCCATGCCATCCTGCAGAGCAAGCTGCTCGCTGATCTTTGCAGCCCTTTGCCAGACATGAACTCGCTGCTGTAGCTACTCACATCATATTTAATTTGGGGGAGAAGGAGGCACTGGCACTTGACAACAGGGTGTGATTGGCTGAGTCACCCTGGCTATGGCTTTCCTGATTTTTGCACTTGGATTTGTTCTTACTCCATGTATCAATCAGGTCTGTGGGAAACAGATGGAATATTTCACTGGAATAATTGCAGAGAGTTAATTAAAGGGACTTTTTATAAAGTGCGGCAGGGACTTGTCTGGGGGTACCAACAAGGGGTGGTGAAGGACCCTTTGGTGAGCTGAAGCTGTTATCTCCCCAAGAGGGGCAGGGGAAGGGAGAAATTCTGAGAGCCTGAGGAGAATAGTTGTAAGGAGAGGGCTGCCTGACCGGAGCTGTGACCTTCGGTTCAGAGATGCGGTCACTCCGTGGCCACCCAGCAGGGAGAGGCTGGGGAATAAGCACCCTAACCTCTTATCTTCTGGCTCCCCAAACTCTTACTCCTCATTGGCCCAACCCAGCCAGAAGCCAGAGGGCAAGGACACCCTTATGCAGCCTACATAGGCCAGCCTCCTGGGATCACTGAAGGCCACAAAATGAATGTGGAGAATCAAATGGAAAGTTACCAGCGACTACACTGGAACATACTAGAACGAATTTACTCCACTATGCTTGGGCACAAGAAAAATCACATTGATTTATTTTTCTAAATCAAGATAAAACTGGCTCACGATGCCACTATTGTAGCAGATCACACAAAAAAATCAGTCATTAGGAGGTTCCCCTGTATGACACTGAGTCCTATAAAAATCCTGGCTTGATGTGACTACAGGGAAAAACTGGAAGGGGCCTTAGCTCAGAGTGGTCTCTACCTGCAGTAGACACTGATGGTTTTGCCGGAATGTTTACTTTATTTCACAAACAGTCCCTCGTGCTCATTTGGGAAATGGCTCCCCCTCAGTGGTATAGTGCTTGGGGGGATTGTCAGCTAAGAGCCCGCCCTTTCTTGGCCAGGGGTGAGCATCCAACTCACCAAGCCAATCACACTAAATTTCGTGGGAGTTTGAATTGGAATCCAGTACTTGACACCCGAACAGAAAAGAGTTGGAACCAAAGCACCCCAACAACAGAGCCCCGGGGAGAGGAGACCTTGCTGGTTTTCTAGCTACCCTGAACTGCCCTGATTTCTCTCCTCTCGGAGACCTGGTTTTTCCATTTTCCCTTTGATTTGGTGACACCCTTTATCTTTTTTTAATCACTGGTGTCATTTTGTGTTGTTGCTTACAACCAAAGCATCCTGATAGCTACACTGTTGTTGCCATGGCTACGCTACATGGCACTTTGGTTGCCCTGGTTTCCAGCCAGCTGCCTCGGCAGAGCAGCAGGGAGCTCCTTGAAGAGGTCTTCGCCCGGCCACGAGCTTGGGCACAAGGGACCCTTACTGCAGCTTTTAAAGCTGTGGGCTTAATGTCCAGCCTCCATCTCCAGGGAGCTGCCCGGGTACAGAGGGCATGTCCCCACCACTTGTACAAAGTGCTGTCCCTTTGCATTCCCCCTTCCCCTCCGTTCGTCCTGAGGAATCAAGATTGGGTTGGGCCAGCTCCCTCTCTTCCAATCCTCAGATCTCTCCTCTTTTGGACAAGTCACCTCTCTTACCTTAGTAACTTACACTATCAAACAAAATCTGTTAACTCCTCCCAGGCAAGATAAGTCTTGATTTCTCAGGCTCAAAGGCCTTGGACTATCTTCTTAAATGGTGGAGTACTGGGAAAATACATTATTCTGTGGTGAGAAAACTTCGGTGCAAAAACAAAACAGAACAATACAAAAAAACCCAGTTAATTTCTCAATCAGTTTATCCTGTAACATTGCTTTCTGATCTAAATCTACAATATGAGTATCAGTGGGAATCCTCCCCCGCACCCCCATATATGTATATATGTGTGGGGTGTGTGTGTGTGTGTGTTTGTCATGAACATAATTTGCTTCTAACCTATGAGGGTTTCTGTGTATGCAAATAAATTATATTTATCCATATTGAGTATATGTCATTATATATAAATAATATTTCTCTTAAAACTACTGGAAAAATGAATGAAACCATGTCTATAGTAAATGAATCCTTACCAATCCACTGACACTGATCTTTAATGACTTAGTCAAAATAATTATGATTAAAACTCACTGTTTTGCTCTGACTTCTCTCACGGAGCCCATTTGTCATCATTCAGTCACCTGGCCACAGATCTCATCGCCAGCCCCTCCCCAGCCCTTCATAAGCCTCTCTTTCCGGCTGAGTAATCTCCCTCTGGTAAACCTTCTGTCTTTCCATATGTATTTTTTTTTTCATGTCTAAGTCATGAAAGAAATTTTCCAAGATTGATTGGCATTTTGCCTTTATGCTATATGAATATGCAATATAAATCCAAATTCATGTTAATCTTCCACTCATATGTATTTATATCAGCCTGTTTATCATCTATATATCTATCAATTTATCATCTTTTGTGTGTGTGTGTGTGTGTGTGTGTGTGTGTCTGACTTTCAATTTATCATCTTAATGCTGATATAAGCAAGGATGTGTTAAAACTTAATTATAAACAAGAAATAAGTAGAAGAAGCCTCCTCAAGGACAGAAAAATTCTTCTTTGCATTGAATACACGAATTTGCATTCATTAACGTTTAGACAAACAGAAATTATTTTCTCTAATTTCTTGTTTGAAAAAAGAACTTGAAACCATATATAATTCATAGTGATAGATTAGGAGTCTGTATTGACATAGGAATCATGAGGGTAAAGAAAGGCACAGTGCCAGGGGCAGGCAAAGTTGATCTAGGTAGAGCTTATTGTCACTAAAATTAGTGATAATTCTGGTAGTCTGGAAGATTGAGAACTTTCTTGAATTGCTGAAAATGTAAGTTAGTACTGGGAGACGACAAAGACTACTGTATTGTGATTTATAATTATGGCTCATGAAATGTTAAATTTCAATGTCAAAGAGAGAGAAATTAGTTATGTTTATGTTTTATGCCCCAGGAAGTCAAGAGTGATTTTAGTTTCTTTGTGGGTTATGTCCCTTAAATACCTTTCAAAGAATGCTTGTAAATTTACACATGTCTGCAGAAGCTGAGTAGATTCATAAGATAAGACTTCCAGGTACAAAAAGTCCTTCTTTACTACGTTCAGTTGTCACAGAAATTGAAATTCTGTTAGAAGTGATTCTGTGGAGTTACGAGTTGTCCATTTTTCATGTGTTCATTAATTTTGCAAACCTTCATCGCGTATCAACATTTTCAGGGTCCTGCAGGAGAACATAAAGATGCAGAAGACTTGGTCCTGCCAAAGAATATACAGCTTGGCTTAGGCACCTTAGTAGGTAACTGCAGGGCGAAACAGGATATGTGCCCCATGGGGATGTAAACACAGTGGTGAAGGAGGGGCTGGGGACAGTGAGGACTTTCCACAGAAAGAGCTCTGTAGCGTCCTGATGCTGCTCACCTGCTGAGGGACCCAGAGAACAGTGGAGGCCGAGGGTTGAGAGTCCCCAGAGCACTGGGGACACAGTGCCCTCAGCATGACTTTGTTTAGTGTTGGCCCTGTTTACAGAATCACAAATGGAATACCAACTTGTAAACACATGTCCTGACATTTTAAAGCTGGCCTTCTCACATGAATTTTTATGGAACTGCACCGTGTGTTTTGAGCTTCCAAGTCCAGAGGTGAAGGGGTTAACAGGCAGTCTGACCTGTTAGGTTGGCTGTTTGCTCCTCTGCCTCCCTCTCGCTCCGGTGGCCTAGTTCCTTCTGTTCAGAACCTGTTTGAATTCTGTTTGAGTGCACCCTCATGCTGGCCCTGCCTCACAGACTTGTCCCTGTTTTAGGATGTCAGTGCACCGGCCACCTAAGAAGCTGGGAAAGTTAAGCAGCATAACAGATAGCTTTCATGTCAGGTCATTGGTCCCAACCCCATTATAGTTGTTCCAACTCCTTTCACCTGCTGCCCACTGCGTATGCCCCAGAATTTCCCTGTCACTACAGGAATTCATACCAACCAAGAGGGAGTGAATCAAAAAACAAAAATCAATTACTATATTACATTTCAAATAAGCCCATTGTTCAAAGTCCACCAGGCTGTCAATGGTTCTGGGCCTTTGGGCTCTGGGCCTTCAAGCTAGTATTTCTTTTAAACTTCAGGTTAAGGAGTTGGATTTGAGTACTGGGAATAAGAAGGGATCTGAAGCACAGCACTGGTTGCTGCAGAAGCAAAAATGATGCTGTCTGAATTTTTACGCTACCAGCCCAGATTGATGACTCAGCAGTACTCGCTCCTGCCTCCCGTTACAGGCGGTAACAAGGGATTTGTCCTGGGCACCTGACGGGCAGAAGCCCTCACCCTGAGTTCTTCCATCCTCTCCCCAGGAGGGGCCACGCTGCTCTGGGAGGAAGTGTTTGCATAACCCAGTATGTAACTGAAGTCCTTGGAACGGGCTTTGAAGACTTGGCAGTGCTCTCTTTGCAAATTCTAAAAACTTTAAAACTCTTTAAAAAGTATGCAAGCTTGGGAATGGTTTTATCAGGCCCTAATGAGCAGGTAATTGGGACATAATGAGACCTGTTTGGTCACTTTGATAGAAAATGAGAGAGATGAATAGGTAACATGTACAACTGGTCCTAATCTTAACTACATTTCATCCATATACTCAACACCTACCCCCAACAGCAGCTACACATGAAATGGACAAAACTTTAGTAATTATAGTGGAATTCCCAACATTTATATATTTTTCTCTCGTTTTATGTGAACAAATGACATGTAGGAGCATTACTATTTAACATAACTACATGGTTAAGACCATTTCACAATAGATGGCTAGAAGAGTCTGAAATTTACTAACTAGTTATTAACTCTTTGGGCATTTGGTATTAATTTATTTTATGTTGAACATTCTCTGCACTTTTTTCAGGGTCTAATTAGGTTGCATTTACGTTTCCATTTGGGAAACCTGACGGGGGGTAGGGTTGGGGGGAGAGAATTGACCTTTGGACATTACATCATTCATTCTCTTTTAGCTCTTATTATCTAGCAAAAATAGGGAGTGAAGTTACCTCTTTTTTCTTCTCTCCTCAACTGTCTTTTGTGTCTGTGTTGGGGCTGACCCAGGGTCTCCTAGGCCCCTCTTGTTAGCAACCAAGAAAAGGAATGAGGCGTGTGCTGCCAACCTGTGTGGTGTGACCGTTTCTCAGGTAGAAGCACAATATTTAAATTTCACGTTACCCCTGGGCCTGCCCATATACAGCCCTGGGAGAAATCATTGCTAAGATGGGGATTATTGTGAAAAACGAGTAACAAACATAGAAATAAGACACTTAATGACAACTATTCCATAAGATGGTACCGTAATATTCAGGAGAGAAAGGAGACTATGTGACACTTTTTCTAGGAATTCTAAAAAATATATATTTTTAGGTTAATTTCTCTCTGCTTTCTATACTGCATGATTTGAATAATTTTATTTTTTGAATATTCTGGAATGGAAAATTTCCTATATTGAATATGGTTAATTAATATTTCCCCTTTAATATTTTTTGTGTTCTTAGCGAACTTCTTTCTGAGAACTTTAATAGAAATATCATATTTAGTACACTCCTGTGAAAAGCTAATATTGCTATCTTTTTATATTAGTAAATATTGAAAATATAAGAACATTTTTTTGCCCTGGCCGGTTTGGCTCAGCGGTTAGAGCGTCGGCCTGCAGTCCAGAGAGACCCAGGTTCGGTTCCCGCTAAGGGCACGTACCTCGGTTGCAGTTTGTCCCCGGCCCTGGTTGGGTCGTGCGGGAGGCAGCCACTCGATGTGTCCCTTTCACGTCGATGTTTCTCTCTCTCTCTTCCTCTCTCTCCCTCCCACTCTATCTGAGCAAAAAAGTGGAAAAATGTCCTCGGGTGAGGATAAAAAAGAAAATATAAGAACATTTTTTAAAAATAGCAAGTCACTGGTGAATTTGCTCTTGGACATAGAAGCCCTTTGGAAATAAATCCTGACACTTATTCCAAATGCCTTTGCACCTCTTTTATATTTAACGCATTACTAGGGAATGTTTGCTCTTGATTCTCCTGCGAGGGAACTGTCAGGAGTCCACCCTGTAAGATACAGACACAGAGAATCACAGTTTAGGAATACGTTTACTTAACTTCACAGCAGTGCTGATTTATAAACTAAAACTTTCTGTGCTCCTAGCTCTTTGTTTGTTTTGTCTTGGCGGTAGCTCAGGGTGCTAAGTCCACTGCTAACGTCATGGTTTGAGTTGTATGTCTTCAATTTGTTGACCTGATAGGGCTCAATCCTGTTAGCTCCTGTGGGATGGTGACGGATTTATTATTCGCTGTCAAGCTGCAGGAATTTTCCCCTTTGCACTGCTTTCAACTGTGTGAGCAGGGCCCAAGTTCTCTGATCCGTGTTTTCAAAAATTTATTATTTTCAATTATGGTTGACTTTCAATATTATATTATGTACAGCATAGTGGTTAGACATTTATATAATTTATGAAGTGACCCCCCCCACCAGAAGTCTAGTACCAACCTGGCAGCAGAAAGAGTTATCACAATATATTGACTCCATTCCCTGCACTGTGCTTGACAAGGCTCAGTCTCTGACCTTGACTGCTCTGTAGCTGCCAGTTGTACTTCTTAATCCCTTCACCTTTCCCACCCACCCCCTCGAATCTGGCAACGTCAGTTTGTTCTCTGAATCTGTTTCTGTTTGGATTGTTCGTTCATTTTGTTTTTTAGATTCATATATAAGTGAAATCATATTGTATTTGTCTTTCTCTGTCTGACTTATTTTACTTAGCATAATACCCTCTAGCTCATCCATGTTGTTGCAGATGGTAAGATTTCATTCTTTTTTTATACCCAAGAAATATTCCATTATGTATATGTACCACCTCTTCTTTCTCCGATTATCTATTGATGGATACTTTTATGTTTATGGTTATTACTTATCTGCTGACACCTGATTCCTAGGGTGATTTTTGGTTTGACAGCCCTGGGTATACTGTGGAGACTGCTATTTCTAGAAATATGCACTGTATTAAGAATGCAGTGCATGAAAATCACGATTTTCAAAGAGAAAAATCCAGTG
Organism: Tadarida brasiliensis; assembly: GCA_030848825.1. Classification (NCBI taxonomy): domain Eukaryota; kingdom Metazoa; phylum Chordata; class Mammalia; order Chiroptera; family Molossidae; genus Tadarida; species Tadarida brasiliensis. Next base: position 109,089,220 of record CM061257.1, on the reverse strand, counting down.
GTCATATATTTTACAAAGAGATCATCAATTAAAAAAAATATTTATTATAGCATTTTTTAAAAAGTTGGATCCATAGCTGTTCCTTATTTACTGTCAGTTAGAACCAGTGTTGCTATCTCATTTATTTGGATTTTTATAAAGATAGATACTTTCACAAATATAAGCAACATGGAATAGTAAGACAATCCTCTAGATAATTCAAGCCAAAAATTACCTTGAAGTCTTCAAAAAACTGAAGGAAAAGTATACCTGAATCTACATTATCACTTACCTGTAAAGTATCTTATAGAATTTTTCATATACAGTCTTACAACTCTTTTTATCACCAATTATGAAAACAAATCACAATAATAATTAATATTTTGGCTAAGTTTAAACCATGTTCTATAAATTTTATAAATTTGAGTTTATAAACATTTTATAAATTTTTTATTAAAATTATATTTTTAAATAAACTTTTATTTCAGAACATTTAGATTTACAAAAATATTGAGAAGATAATACACAACAGTTTCCCCTATTATTAACATCTTATATTAGTGTGGTACATTTTCCGAAATTAATGAATCAATATAGATGCATAATTGTAGTCCACACTTCATTCAGATGTCCTTAGTTTTTCTCTACTGTCCATTGCCTGTTTCAGGCTACCACACAGAACACCATGTTACATTTACGTTGTCATGTCTCCTTAGGTCCCTTTTGGCTGTAGCAGTTTTTTAAGATTTTGTTTGTTTTTGATGACTTTAACAGTTTTAAAGTGCACTGGTCAGGTATTTTCTAGAATATCCCTCAACTGGAATTTGTCAAATTCTTTTCTCACGAGTAGACTGGAATTATGTGTTTGGGGGAGGAAGACCATAGAAATAACATGCCATTTTCATCACATCATTTCAAGGGTACATACTATCAGCGTGGCATCATTGTTGCTATTGGCTCAGGGCTAGAATTCTTTTAAATGCCAAATTTGCATTGCATATTTGAAAGATGATAAAGGAATGTATTCATGTGCTACTTGTCAGGAACACAGCTTTTACCTGAAACAAATTATGACCATAATGTTAATTCGACGTAGTGAGAGATTGCATAGGCATGGAATGAACCAAAACTACTTAAAACTGACAAAATGTTTGAAATTCTGACCAGGTTAAAATTTCATTTGATTTTTAAATATTTGCAGTTGTATAAAAACAACACAAAAATTATTACCAAGTATTCAGAATCCTATACTGTTTTAAATAGAAGTAAACACACTTTTGCCACTGAAAGACAAAGATTAATATAATTTATCCATTATAATATTCTAACACTTCTTGTGCTGGTATCACAGATAGATATGTTAGGATTAAAACCTACCATATTACTTCTTACCTGTGGGCCTGTTGTTTGTAGGAAATAGTAGGGACTAGGGAAACTGCCAGATGTTGGTAAAAGAGGTCATCAAGGAGATGAAAAGAAATTATAACTCATGGGCTATGTAATACGACCATGAAACACTGTATGCACAGAAGTAAGTGGTTGTTGATAACTGGAATTCCCATCAACCAACCCAGACACAGCCATTAATCAATGTAATATACACAAACAAATACAACATTCACAGGGGTCAATTTGAAATATGTTAGCAAAGCATTTTCTCCCCATCTTGCTTATTTTTCATGCTGGCTAAATCATTAGAATTTCCTCTTCTTTGCTCTCTAGTGGAACAGCCTTTGGCCGGTATCCATGAGAAGGCAATAAGCCCAGTCAAACAATATAGCCAATATTTTTAGGAATATCCCTGGAGATTAATTTTATTTAATCATCTAAGGGAAAAATGTTTAGTGAAATACATTAACCCACTGTAGGATGACGGAGTACATAAAATTACACCTGACTGATGAATTGTTTAACAAAATTCAGCACCAATTTCTAATCAAACCTATGAAAAAAAAGAATAAAAACATTCTTCTTTATTATAATAAAGAAGGCCCACTTAATCTATAGATAAAAATCATACTGAATTCAGATATATTGAGAGTGAGTCACCCTAACCTGCTACAAAATAATATTATTGAGCTTCTATTTTCTAATGCTAAGGATACAGTAATGAGCAAAACAGAGAGAAATCCTTGCTCTCTGAAGCTTATATTTTACTTTTGGGGGTGGGGTAGGGAATGTAGTAAGGAGGTAAGTAGACAGATTAGAAATAAATACATACAGTAGTTCTTTATCCACAGTTTCGCTGTCCTGGTTTCAGTTACCTGTGGTCAACCGCAGTCCAAAAATACTAAATGACAAATTTCAGAAGTAATCAACTCATAAGTTTTAAATTGCGTGCTATTCTGAGTCAGGTGTTGAAATCTCGAGAGTCCCAGTCCGTCCCGCCAGCAGACATGAATCATCCCTTGTCCAGCGTCTGCACGCTGCTGGTCAAGCTCCCTGTCCATTAGTCATTGAGTCGCCGCCTTGGTTATCAGATCAACTGTCAGGGTATCATAGTGCTCGTGTTCAATAAACCCTTATTTTACTTAATAATGGCCCCAAAGCACAAGAATAGTGATGCTGGTGGTTCAGATATGCTGAAGAGAAGCCGTAAAGTGTTTCCTTTAAGAGAAAATGTGAAAAGTTTCCAATTTAAGGAAAGAAAAGAAAAATCATAGGCTGAGGTAACTGAGATCTATGGTAAGAAAAAATTTATCCTTGAAATGGCCTCATTTATAAATTAAACTTTATCTTAGGTATGTATGTATAGGAAAAAAATCATAGTATATATAAGGTTCAGTACTATCTGTGGTTTCAGGCAGCCACTGAGGGTCTTAGAACATATACTTTATGGATAAGGGGGGAATGATTGTATATAGAATGTCAGAAGACAAAAAGTGCAATGGAGAAAAATAAAGCAGAAAAAGCTTAAGGAGCACAGAGAGGAGAAGGTAATTTTAAATAGGGGTGTCAGGGAAGGCCTGACTGAGAATTTGATGTCTGATTGAACACTTGGAGGAGGTGAGGGGGTGAGCCATGCCAATACCTGAGGAAAAGCTTTTCAGGCATTGGGAGCAGCAAGTGCAAAGGCCCTGAGGCAGGAATATATTTAGTAGGCTCAAGGAATTGCAGAGTTTCCTGTAGTTGGAAAGAAATTAATGAGGAGTAGAGTAGGAGGTTAGACAGATGTAGGGAGGAGACCATACAGGGCTTTGAGCAGAAGTGTGACAATATCTGACCTGAGTTCTCAGAATTACTCAGGTTGCTCTTTTGGATTGTGATTAGGAAGCTATTGCAGTAATCCACGTGAGAGGGGATAGTGGCTGAGAACAGGTGGTGGAGTGGGATGGTGAGAAGGGGTGAGATGCTGGAGGTGTTTGGAGCCAGTGAGTTTTGCTGATGGACAAAATGTGGATATGAGTTTGTTTTGGCATGAACAGCAGGAGGGTGGAATGGCTTTCACAATGACTATTTTGTAGAGATTTATATTATCCTGTACATGTAATGAAGAACAGAACAGACATAAGGTTTAAAAGGAACTTCATTAGAAAACTGTGGTTATACATGTAGAAGAGCTAAAGTAATCAACCAAAAGCTATTAGAGGTAATAGAAAAATGAGAAAAACTGCTGGGGAAAAGATAGAAAAACACAAATCAGTCCTACACTCAAATGCCTTTATTATCCAGCTAATAATATAATCATAAAAGACTTCCAATTTATGATAGCCATAAAATTGAATGATGTGTTAATTAAACTTCTGTGAGGGTATGTAATACCTATCCAAAAACCTACACAATTTTAATGGTGAAAGAAATGCTTGAATACATAGAGAATTATATCCTACTCCTGGATGGGAAGATTGAATGGAAGTGGCCATTATTTCTGATTTAATTTGTAGTTTTAACACAAATTCAGTTAAAATATCAATGATGTCATAGGCATTTTATAGAATTCAAGATAATTGATTCTACAGTATACTTGAGAAGATAGACAAAAATATTAAAGGGTAAATGAAGAAATAATAACTATCTCATGACATAGACTGTTTCTTGTTTTTTTTTAAACAATAATAACTTCCCGGTCAGTGTGGCTCAGTGGTTAAGCGTCGACCTATGGACCAAGAGGTCATTGGTCCAATTCCCGGTCAGGGCACATGCCCAGGTTGTGGGCCCAATCCCCAGTGGGGGGCGCAGGAGGCGGCAAATCGATGTTCTCTCTCATCAATGTTTCTATCTCTCACTCCCTCTCCCTTCCTCTCTCTCTAAAAATCAATAAAAAAGAAAAACGTTCAGAAAAAAAGCCATAATAACTGATCAATGTAACACTGGAGTAGAAGAAGAAATAATGACCATTGAAATAAAATAGAGCATACATAAATAACTTTAAATACATATGAAAATGTAATATATGGCTAATGAGTACAATAGAATTATAAAGAACATAACTATTTTATACATGCTGCTAGAGTAAATTTATTTCCATATAGCAAAAAAATAAATTTATCTCAAAGAATTAAAATAGAACATGAAATCATATACAAAGAGAGAGTTTATCTAAAGGATAAACCATTTTTAATAATTCAAGAAATTATGAAGAAAAGATGGGGAAAGGTATATAATAAATCCAAACATCTATACAATTAAAATGAAGCAAAGACAAAATTGTAGCAAATAAAGAAAATATTTTTAAGTGCTTGCAGGAAGTCCAAATATCACATGGGTAGTGTTAATGTGTTTTTAGAGTTTCTGAAATTTTACAAATCTATTAATGCAATAGATAAAGCATATGAAGAGCTTATAAAATCAAAATTATACCAAGTCTTGCCCTAGCCAGTGTTATTCAGTGGTTAGAGCATCAGCCCTGAGCACCGAAAGATCTCGGGTTCAACTCCTGGTCAAGGGCACATATGTGCGTTGCACGTTTGATCCCCTGCTCAGGTCGGGGTGCTGGCAGGAGGCAACCAATCGATGTGTCTCTCTCACATCGATGTTTCTCTCTCTCCCCTTCCACCCTTCCTTCCCTCCCTTCCACTTGCTCTAAAAAATCAATGGAAAAATATCCTTGGATGAGGATTAATAAAAAAAATTACATCAAGTCCCCAACAGACAAATATATGTGTGTGTATGCACACCCCAAATAAAAATATACTTAATGCCATTTAAAAGGAAATAAATAGAAATTCATTCAGAAGTAAATGAACTATTTGAGTAGAATGTTAAATCAATTATTACATAAGCCAACATCAGGGGGAAGTGACGATGAATCTCAAAGGGAAGGTGACTTGTGACGTCGAGATGATGCGATAGACGGGCTCAGTTCTTCAACAGGGCGTTATTTTAGGCAGTATTAGCACACTTTTAGCTTTATTCTAGGACTCTCATTATGGGGAAATTACTGTATGAAAATAATTTTAAAAGAGGATAAATATTACCTATACAAAGGTGCTTTATAGTAGTATAGCTAGAAACCAAATAAGTGTTTGACAATTGAGAATGATGGAGAAACCTATCTGATTCGAGGCTGTTTATTGAGTCTGAGGTGGGAAATTAGAAACATATTTATCAGATAAAGATTACAAGGGAAAATAGCAGAACACAATATTTTGACCATGGTCCAAATATTGGAGAACATTTACCTAGGGTTAAATTCTAGATGAAGGAATTTGGATTGTAATTTGTATAACATTTTAAGAGTCAACATTAAAGAACTTAAAAAACCCTGATGGCTGCCAGAGTGGAAGGGTAAAAGAGGGGAAGGGGTAAAAATTTTCAGCTATAAATCAGGAGATGTAATGTATAGCATAGGGAAGGTAGTCAGTGATATAATTACCTTGTACGATGCCAGGTGGTTACTAGACTTATGGTGATCGCTTCGTTAGGTATATAAATGTTGAATAACCATTCTGTACACCTGAAATAATATACTATTATATATTAAATATATTTTAATTTAAAAAGGAATTAATGTAAACATCTACATATATAATGGATTAATTGGAGGTATTAGCATGTTATAAGAAATATATTGATTTATCCACTTTCTTTTTCTGTCCTCTTTTTTTTTTTATTAATTTATTTTTGTTACAGATGTTTCTCCTTTTTCCCCACATTGGCTCCCTCCTCCCCATCCCCTCCCACCCTGTCCTCAGCTTTGTTGTCTATGTCCATCGGTTATACATACATGCATGTAAGTTCTGTGGTTTATCCCCTCTCACCCCCCTTCTGAGGACTGTCAATCTGTCCCCTACTTCCATGACTCTGGGTCTACTTTATTCATCAGTTTGTTTAGTTCATTATATTCCACAAATAAGTGAGATCATGTGATATCTGTCTTTCTCTGCTTGGCTTGTTTCGCTTAGCATAATACTTTCCAGGTCCCTCCATGCTGTCTCAAAGGATAAGAGATCTTTCTTTCTTACAGCTGCATAGTACTCCATTGTGTATATGTACCACGACATTTTCCCACTCATCTACTGATGGATACTTGGGTTGTTTCCAGATCTTAGCTATTGTAAATAGTGCTGCTATGAACATAGGGGTACATATTTTCTTTCTGATTGGTGTTTCAGGCTTCTTAGGGTATATTCCTAGAAGTGGGATCACTGGGTCAAATGGCAATTCAATTTTTAATTTTTTGAGGTAACACCATAGTGTTTTCCATAGTGGCTGCACCAGTCTGCATTCCCACCAGCAGTGTGCTAGGGTCCCCTTTTCTCCATGCCCTCGCCAGCACTTGTTGTTTGATGATTTGTTGATGGCGGCCATTCTGACAGGTGTGAAGTGATAACTCATTGTTGTTTTAATTTGCATCTCTCTGATGATTAGTGATGTTGAACATTTTCTCATATGTCTCTTGGCTATTTGTATGTCCTGTTTGGAGAGGTGTCTCTTTAGCTCCTCTGCCCATTTTTTAATTGGGTTCTTTGTCTTCCTTTTGTTGAGTTGTGTGAGTACTCTATATATTTTGGAAATTAACCCCTTATCTGATGTATCATTGGCAGTTATGCTCTCCTATAGAGTGGTTTCCCTTTCCACTTTGACCACTGTTTCTTTTGCTGTGTAGAAGCTTTTGAGTTTGATGTAGTCCCATGTGTTCATTTTTTCCTTTGTTTCTGTTGCCTTGAGTGATGTATCAGTGAAAATTCTGCAGCGTATGATGTCTGAAATTTTGTTGCCTGCATTTTCTTCTAGAATTTTTATGGAATCATGAGTCACATTTAAGTCTTTTATTCATTTTGAGTTTATTCATGTGTATGGTGTAAGTTGGTGGTCTAGCTTTATTTTTTTGCATGTAGCTGTCCAATTTTCCCAACACCATTTATTAAAGAGGCTGTCTTAACTCCACTGTATGCTCTTGCCACCTTTGTCAAATATTAATTGAGCATATTGTCTTGGGTCAATTTCTGGGTTCTCTATTTTGTTCCATTCATCTATGTGCCTGTTCTTGTGCCAATAATACCAGGCTGTTTTGATTACAGTGGCTTTGTAGTATAACCTGATGTCTGGTAATGTGATCCCTCCTACTTTGTTCTTCTTTTTCAAGATTGCTGTGGCTATTCGGGGCCTTTTTTGGTTCCATATGAACTTTTGGAGTATTTGTTCTAGTTCTGTGAAGTATATCGTTGGTATTTTGATGGGGATTGCATTGAATCTATATATAGCTTTGGGTAGTATGGACATTTTAATGATGTTAATTCTTCCAATCCATGAACAAGGTATATGTTTCCACTTTTTAATATCTTCCTCTATTTCTTTTTTCAATGACCTATAGTTTTCTGTGAAGAGATCCTTTACTTCTTTGGTTAAGTTTATTCCTAGGTATCTTAATTTTTTTTGCCACAATGGTAAATGGAATTGTTTTTTTAGTTTCTCTTTCTGTGAGTTCATTGTTGGTGTATAAGAATGTGATTGAGCCCTGGCCGGTTTAGCTCAGCGGTTAGAGCGTCGGCCTGTGGTCCAGAGAGACCTGGGTTCGGTTCCCGCTAAGGGCATGTACTTCGGTTGCAGTTTGTCCCCGGCCCTGGTTGGTCGTGCGGGTGGCAGCCACTCGATGTGTCCCTTTCATGTCGATGTTTCTCTCTCTCTCTCTCTTCCTCTCTCTCCCTCCCACTCTATCTGAACAAAAAATGAAAAAAAAAAAATGTCCTCAGGTGAGGATAAAAAAAAAAAAAAAGAATGCAATTGATTTCTTGACGTTAATTTTGTATCCTGCTACTTTGCCAAATTCATTTATTAGGTCTAGTAGATTTTGATGGAGTTTTTAGCGTTTTCTATGTACAATATCATGTCATCTGCAAATAAAGACAGTTTCACTTCCTCCTTTCCAATTTGGATCCCTTTTATTTTTTCTTCATGTCTAATTGCTGTGGCTAAGACTTTTAGTACTATGTTAAATAAGAGTGGCAAAAGTGGACATCCCTGTCTTGTTCCCGTTCTTAAGGGAAATGTTTTTAGTTTTTTCCCATTGAGTATGATGTTGGCTGTAGGTTTTTCATATATGGCTTTTATTATGTTGAGATATGATCCCTCTATTCCCACATTGCTGAGCGTTTCTATCAGAAATGGGTGCTGGATTTTGTCGAATGTTTTTTCAGCATCTATTGATATGATCATATGGTTTTTATCTTTCATTTTGTTTATGTGGTGTATCACATTTATTGATTTGTGAATATTGTACCATCCTTGCATCCCTGGGATGAAACCCACTTGGTCATGGTGGATAATTTTTTTTTGATGTATTGCTGGATCCAATTTACTAATATTTTGTTAAGGATTTTGGCATCTATGTTCATCAGGGATATTGGCCTGTAGTTTTCTTTCTTTGTAGAGTCTTTATCCTATTTTGGAATTAGGATTATGCTGGCTTCATAAAATGAGTTTGGAAGTGTTCCATCTTCTTGGATTTTCTGGAGTAGTTTGAGAAGAATGGGTATTAGATCTTCTTTGAATGTTTGGTTAAACTCCCCTGTGAAGCCATCTGGGCCTGGGCTTTTGTTTGCTGGGAGTTTCTTAATTACATCTTCAATTTCCTTTGCTGTTATTGGTCTGTTCAAGTTTTCTATCTTTGGGAGACTGTGTGTTTCTAGAAATGTGTCCATTTCGCCCAGATTGTCCAATTTGTTGGCGTATAGCGTATAATTGTTCATAGTATGTTTCGATGACCCTTTGTATATCTGTGGTGTCAGTTGTTACTTCTCCTCTTTCATTTCTGATTTTGTTTATTTGGGTCCTCTTTTTGTTTCTTGGTGAGTCTGGCTAAAGGTCGATCAATCTTGTTTATCTTTTCAAAGAACCAGCTTTTTGTTTCATTGATCTTTTGAACTGTTTTTTTAGTCTCTATGTCATTTATTTCTGCTCTGACCTTTACTATTTCTTTCCTTCTACTTGCTCTGGGTTTTTCTTTTTGTTTTCTTTCTAGATCTTTAAGTTGTAGGGTTAGAGTCAATTAGGGATTTTTCTTGTTTCTTGAGGTAGGCCTGTAGTGCTATGAACTTCCCTCTCAGGACTGCTTTCGCTGGATCCCATAGATTTTGTGTTGTTGTGTGTTCATTTTTATTGGTTTCCAGGAAGTTTGTAATTTCTTCCTTGATCTCCATGGTAACCCATTCATTGTTCAATAACATGTTATTTAGCCTCCATGTTTTCAAATGTTATAAGAAATGTATTGTTTTGCCCACTTTCTATGCTTTGACCTCCTCAAGCAGTATTGCTCATTTCATTTTGGAACTGGGTGGTGAAAGTACTAGGCACCTTCATTCTGTGGGTCCTTGGGGCAGGGAGTCCTGGGGTGGGTGGGACTGGGGAAGTTGACCCAGGCTGTTGTGCTACCTGTGACCTAGAGTTTGGGAAAAGGGCTGGAGTTTCTTGTAGAACTGGACTGCTGGGTAGAGGACAAAGGTGGACAGACAGCAAGTACCAGATCCCACCACCCCAGCAAGGATGTAGCAGAGGAAAGCTGCAGGTACCAGGTCCCCTTGGAACAATACAGAATACCAGTGGGCTGCTTGCTCTGGTGTAGAGCTGCAAAGACTGTGCCTGCTGGTGAGAGACATCTCTACCCCTTGGGAGGCCTGGGAGAGGTCAGGCATGGGGCTATCATGGACAGTTCTACTTAGTAGGAGCAGACCTCTAGAGGCCTGTCTCTGAGCCTGGGTCTTGGTTGCAGTAGGATGAGACCGGGTCTGGGCTGGGGGCTCTGACAGGGCATTAGGGAGAATGTCCTGGAAGGTTGGCCTGATACAGGCATTGTGTGGGGTGGTCATCCACTCTGGGCCCGTCCATTCCTGTTAGGCCACAGCTCTTAGTGAGAGGCCTGGCAGAGGTGAGCCACCCTTCTGGGACCAGCAGCTACCAGTTCGTGTCATTATTGTGGTGACGCAGAAGAGGAACTGGAGACATGTGGGATCTCTGTTGAGATAAGACCCTGAATGAAGGTGCTTCAGACTCTCCTTAGCAGATTAAAATGTCTCTGGTTACACTCCCATGTTTTCTCAACAATGCTCTGCATTTTCACTTTTCTTTTCATCTCTCAGGGAACAGGCAACCGTCTTCCCTGTGAAAAGGAGCCCCTCTCCCAGGAATTCCATTCTCCCTGGACTCCTTCTGGATTCACAGCATCTTGTTGTCTTTTCATCTTTCTGGCTTCTTGTTAATGTGCCTTAAAGTACACCCAGGGCTCTCTGTCTCAACAACAGCAACATCTTCTCATGACTCTACCAACCCCTCAGTCTATACCTTCCTTCTTATTGAAGTAATGAACAGTTTCTAAAATCATCATTATTTTAATGATTGCAAATACGAGGTACGTACAAGTCAGCAAGCTTGAAAGAGGAAAAATCACTCTTCATCTCACCAATCTAACAAAACGAATTTAATTTAGTTTTGCAGTGATCATACCACTCCTGTCCCTTACAAAACAGTTTTCCTGAGGTGAAGCACACAGTTTGGTCACTTATGACACATGTACACATCCGTGAAACCGTCACCATCATGAAAATAATGAATATACTAATTATCCTTAAAAAGTTTCCTCGTGCCCCTTGGCAATCCTTCCCCTCTGCCCCATGCTACCTGCTCACCCCTTCCCACCCCACACCGATTCCCCAGGCAACTGCTGATCTGCTTTTAGTCCCTATACATTCATTTGAATTATCCAGAATTTTATATAAATGGAATCACACAGCATGTGTTCTTTTTTTGTCTGGCTTCTTTCACTCAGTATAATTATTTTGAGATTCATCCATGTTGTTGCCTGTTTCAGTAGTTCATTCCTTCTCTTTTAAAAAAAAACAACCCACAAAACCCAGCTTTTCAAAGGTATAATTTACATACAATAAAATTCACCCATTTTAAGTGTATAGTTCAATGACTTTAGGTCAATTTACAGAAGGTGCAACCATCACCACAATCCAACTCAAGAATTCTTCCACCACCCCAGAAAGACCCTCTGCCATCTGCAGTCAGTCCTATCCAGGTAACCTCTAATCCACTTCACCTTTTTGTGTGTGTTTCCTATAAATGGAATAAACAGTATGTGGTCTTTCACGTTTGGCTTCTTCCACTTAGCATCGCATTCTTGAGGTGTATCCATGTTGTCGTACGTAACAGTACTTCATTCATTTTTATTGCTGAGTAGGATTTCATTTATGGCTATACAATTTATTCAAACATTAACCCATTGATGGACATTTGGGTTGTTTCAGGGTTTGATTATTACAAATAAAGTTGCCATTAATATTCATGCACAAATCTGTATGAACATTAATTTTCATTTCTCTTGTGATGGTTAGATCATAAAGCAGGTGTATGTTTAACTTTTTAAGAAACTGCCAAACTGTTTTCTAAAGTAGTTATACAATTTTACAATTCCACCAGGTCTCCACGTGCTGCCTAACACTTGGTATGCTCTGTCTTTTTAACTGTAGCCATCTGATAGGTGTGTTGTGGTGTCTCTGATTTTAACTTGCATTTTCCTAATGATTAAGCATATGAGGTACCTTTTCATGTGCTTATTTGTCCTACATATATATTCTTTAGTGAAGTGTGTGTTCAAATACTTTGTACATTTTTCATTAGGTTGTTTGTTTTCTTATTATTGAGTATGAGAGGACTTTACATGTTCTGGATATAATACCGATACCAAAATTATGCTTCGCAAATATTTGCTTTTATTCCATGGGTTGTGTTTTTATTCTATTAGTGGTGTCTTTCAAAGAATAGAAGTTTTAATTTTGATGAAGCCAAATTTATTGATCTTTTATGGAGTGTGATTTTGGTAGCATATGTAAGACATTTTTGCTATACCCAAGGTCACAGGGATTCTTCCCCATGTTTCATCTATAAATCTTATATAGTTTTAAGTTTTACAACTAGGTTTATGATACAATTCATTTATTAAATTTTATATATGTTGCAAGGACTGGATTGAAGTTCATGGTTTTGCGTGTGGATATCCTATTGTTCAGCAACATTTGTTGAAAAGACAGTCCTTTTTCTATTGACTTACCTTTGTACCTTTGTCAAAATTCAGTTGTCTGTATACCTGTGAGTCCCTTTCTGGACTCTGTTCGGTTTTGTTGAACTATTTGTCTGTCTTTATGATAATACTACACTGTTTTTTTTGTTTTTGTTTTTCCTTTTCCTTGTTAATTTTTTGTCTAGAGGATCTATTCAGTGATGTACACTGTTTTGATTACTGTAAGTTTATACTAAATCTTGAAGTTAGGTAGTGTTAGTTCTCCAATTATATTTTTCTTTTGCCAAGTTATTTTGGCGAGTCCGTTGCATTTCCATATCAATTTAAAATCAGCTTGTTGATTTCCCAAATAAAAGCCTGATGGGATAGTGATTGAGATTCTATTGAATCTATAAATCAGTTTGGTAAGAATTGATATCTTAACAACATTGAATTTTCTGATCCATGAGCCCAGTATATCTCTCCATTTATTAAGTCTTTAATTACTCTCAACAATGCTTTGTAGTTTTCTGTGTACAGATCTTTCACATCTTTGTCAGATTTATTCCTAAGCATTTCATATTGTCTGATATTATTATAAATTGTATTGTATTTTAAATTTGAATTTCCTATTGCTCATTGTTGGTGTATAGAAATACAATTGATTTTGGAATATTCTTGTGTCCTTCAGCTTTGCTAAACTTGCTTATTAGATCTAGTAGCTTTTTTGGTAAATTCCATCAGGTTTTCTACATGAAAGATCAGGTTGGCTGCAACTAAAGACTGTTTTACTTTTTCCTCTCCAATTTGAATAGATTTTATTTCCTTTTCTGGTCCTATTGCACTGTCTAGAGTCTCCAGTATAATAATGTTAAGAGTAGTCCTGCCCAGCTGGTGTGGCTCAGTGGACTGAGTGTCATCCCATGGACTGAGAGGTCCCAGTTCAATTCTCAGTCAGGGCATATGCCGGGATTGCGGGCTTGGTCCCCAGTAGGGAATGTGCAGGAGGCAGCTGACCGATATCTCTCTCACATCGATATTTCTGTCTCGCTCTCTCTTCCTCTCTCCCTAAAAAATCAATAAAAACATATTTTAAAAAAAAGAAAAGTCCTAAGAGTAAATATCTTTGCTCTGTTCCTGATTGTAGGGGAAAAACATTTAGTCTTTCACATTAAGTATGATAATAGCTGTACTTCCTTGTAGATTTTTAAAAATTAGGAATAGATGTTGAATTTTATCAATTGTTTTTTTCTGTGTCTACTGAGCTGACCATGTGGGGTTTTTTGTTTTTTGTTTTTCTTTTAGTTTGTTAGTATGATGAGTTAACCCTGATTGCTTTTAGAATGTTAAACCAACCTTGTATTTCTATGATAAGCCCTGGCTGGTCATGATGCATTATCTTTTTAAAACATTGTTGGATTTTATTTTCTATAATTGTATTTAGAGTTTTTATATCCTTGTTCATAAGGGATAATGACCCTTATCTTTGTCTCTCTGTTTGTGACAGATATCCCCCCCCCCCCCCCCCGTGGTTGTTTTCAACGTGTTCTCTTTATCACTGATATTCGGCATTTCGATTATGATGTACCTTGGTGCAGTTTCTTCATGCTTCGAATTTATTCAGCATATTGTTTGGGGAAATTTCAGCCATTATTTCTTCAAATATACTGTGTGCCTCCCTTTGTTCAGGTATACACATTACATGTATATCAGGCTGCTTGAAGTTGTCGCCCGGCTCACAGATACTCATTTTGTTTCATTTAAACATTTTTTTATTCTCTATGTTTTGATTGGAATAGTTTCTATATTTTCAAGTTCATTTATTTTTCCTTCTATAATGTCTAATCTCCATTAATCCGAGCAAGGGTGGTTTTTTACCTTTTCATTTTTTAGTAGTTTTTAATCTTTGGAAATTTAAATTGGTTCTTTTTTTATGTTTTTTCATGTCTCAACTGAACTTTTTAAACGTATTTAATAACATTATAATAACTGTTTTAATATTTTTTTCCTGCTAACTCTCCTATCTGTGTTAGTTCTCAGGGATTTGGGTTGATTTGTCTTCTGTTCAGTGGTCATATTTTCCTACTTCTTTCCATACTTGGCCATTTTTATTAGATGTCAGACATTGTAAATTTCACCTAGTTGGATACAGACTACTTTTGCATTTCTTTAACACTCTTTGTCTTTGTTTTGGAACACAGTTAAGTTACTTAGAAACAGTTTGATCTTTTCAGGTCTTGCTTTTCACATTTGTTAGGCAGACACCGGGGAGTGATCAATCATAGCTAATTATTCCTCACTACTGAGGGAAGACCCTCCTGAGCATCCTACCCAACGCACCATGGATCATGAGGCCTTCAGTCTGGCTGGTCGAACAGGCACTATTCCTGGCCCTGGGTGAGCACCAATCACCAATCTTTCTAATTCTCTTAGGTGATTCTTTCCCCAGCTTCAGATAGTGTCCTCTTATGCACGTGGTGGTCTGTACTCAACTGAATACCCAAAGGGGGCCCTTTTACAAGTCTCTGAAGTTCCCTCTTCCTGTACCTCTCTCCTGTCTGGTGATCTGCCCAGTGACTCTACCCATCGCAATCTCCTCCGACTCTAACTCTGTCTCCTCTGTGTAGGGAATTCATTTGATTCCACCTGGGTTCCCCCTCTCTGTCCTGTAGCCTGGAAACACTCTTACTGCAACAGTCTTGGACAACTGTGAGGCTTCTCACGAACCATTGCCCATTGTTTTGTTTCTGGCGGGAGGGTAAACTTCATCCCTGTTCCTTCACCTTGGCTGGAAGTATTCGTTCCCTTATATCCTCCTAAAATACAAATACTGACATGGTTGTAATGAGAGTATCTGTATCATTTCATGGTCAAATAAACATTATAGCTTAGACAGACAGTTTCCATATTTCTAAATAGTTTTCATAATTGCCATTTAGTAGCTGCAAAATATTCCACGGTGTGCCAAATTTATTTGAGAGCTGTTTATATATTAAGGAATGATTTATGTTCTACCTCTTTTCAAAAAAGGATCTCAGATGGCTTATTGACAAAAAGACCTACTAAAAAAGTGTTACATTATGAATTAAAAGGAAGGAAAGAGGGTTAAGAAAAACCTTCTTTAAGGAAGCAATAATGCCAACTATGATAATATCTGCTCTAATTGAAAGTAAAATTGGGCTTTGAGTATCCTGGCAGCCAAATGTGCCAACTGTGATTAGGTCCTTATTTTTATCATCAGAAGAAAAAGGAGATGTAAGGGGAATTCACAGTTATTGAATGCCTACTGTGTGCAGCTTAACAAAGGTTATAATGATATTTTATTTGATTTCCACCTCACCCTTGGGGCACTTACCCTGAGTCACAGAGCAAAAGACAGAATAGGCATTCTGATTTCCACAGGAAAATGGCACAGCAGGGCGTCTGAGGCCAGCGCCCTCCAGCACACAGGCTGCCTCTGGAGAGGCAGGCATTTTCCTTGTGCTGAATTCCGGGAGACATTTCTTACAGGGAGCAGTTTATACAGGCAAGTGCGAGTGATCCAATGATCAATGTCTTCACAGCAGCTTCCCAGGAAAAGAAGTTCTTAATGACTATTTATTTTGTAGCGGCTTTTGATGGGTGTGACATTGAACTGCCCTTCAGTTGAGGAGCTTTGGGGAAGAATTATGTCGCTGAAAGGAATTATGTCATTTTCTTGGGAGGTGAGTTTAGCCCGGGATGGAATTGATTTACTTGGAGAAAAGGAAGGCTGTCCCCATGCCTTCTTCCTTCTGTGATTGTGATTTGCTCTTGGACAAGGTTTTGAAAAGACCCAGAGAACTCATATCTCACTGGTTTGTTTTTTTTTTTGTTTTTGGATGAGGGTCTACTTTACACGAATTAACTCCTCTTCCTCACAAACTTCATACTTTTTCGTGCTTGGATCTCTGTGTTCGTAACTGCTAAGAGCTCTGGGCATCCTTGTGGAGCCAACATTGGCACTGGGATTCTGGGGCTCCCTCCTGCTACTTTTCATCACCCACTCCCATGTTCTACCCAGCAACACCCACCCCCGCCCTGGGTGCTGTCCTTGCCTCTTTCTCTTTGTACTTCACGTTTTAGCATCTCTGTTGGTGCCCAGTTTAATGTTATTGAGCATCTACTGCCCTCTGAGCGGATGCTCCCAGCTGTACGAATGCACAGAGGCCAACGGTACCTAGTCCTGACATCAGGTTGCTCACTCTCTAGTAGGGGAATAATAGAGAGAAGTGAATAAAAGTGAAAAACAGACATAAAAAAACAAACAACAAAAAAAACCCCCAGTAACTTAAAGTTGTGCAAACAAATCAAATATAAATGTCCAAATGGAAAAAATCAGGAAATACTTTATGGAGGATTTTGCTGTTGAACGTTATGTAAACGTGCACACTTTCGTGAGGCTCAGTCTATGCACCTTCCACATGTGCTTGGCTCCCCCAGGGCCCCTGGGATGCGCTATTCCTTGGTGGGGAGCCCATGTCCTGCCACGGTCACTTCAACTCCTCGTACTGCCACCACCCGCCTCCTCCAGGGTGTGGGCAAGGCTTTGGGACAATTTCTATAACAAGCTCTGAAGAAGGAGCCTCAGCTGCTGCAGTGCCCGAGTCCCGTCCCACTGACCCTCAGAAGCCCTTTGGTTCACGGCGCCGGGAGGAGCTGGTAACATAACTCCGAAGTGCGAGGGAGTTCACGCCCTGGGGAGTCAGTGTGACCAACAGGACTCAGTGAACAAGCAGGAGCAGGCTGGTGACTGCCCCCTGCTCCTCTCCTGGATGGCCTAGCCCCTCCTTGCAAATGAGCACCTGTACTGTGACCAGATTGCCAGCTGTGCCCACTCTCACGGTCCCTGATGCACCTTCCCAGCTCCTGCACTCCTGTCCCCCGACACCTCCCAATAGTGTCTTCACACGTGAGGTCTGCCGCAGGCTCTGTCTAGGGAATCTGAGCCCAGATTCAGGCGAGGCTTTCCGAGTGAGCGGAGAGCAGAGAGAGGAAGGCAGGTGTGCTGAGGCCTGACCTCAGTGGTGGGAGCATTTCCCAGGCCGACCTCTCCACCCTGAGCGTGTCCTGGACGTTTCCTCTGGGGTGCCGCTCCCACGGAGCGCTCTGCTGGGCACCCTCCCTCCGCCCACACCCGCAAGGTGCAATAGCACCACTATTAAATTTTCCTTTATGCTTTCCGTAGTTTCCAAGCACGTAGTCCATGTAAAATTATAAAACAGAAGTCATAAAAATGGCGTTCTGCTAATTACCTCAAGTTCCAGCTCAAAAACGACCATGTCCTTGAAGCCAAAAGTAAACTCTCCCTGCTCTGTGCGCCCCACACTGTTTGTTTTTAAGTCACTTTATAGCAGTTATCACAGATTGTCTTGTATCATACATGTGTCTTTGGTATTATTGCATCTACCTGTTGAAAAGCTCATGAGGGCAGGGGGTATGACTTAGCTTTTGCATCTTCTACAAAGCTTACTGTGGAGCACTACACACAGTAGGCACGCAGCAAATATCAGCTGCATACATTTAGAAACCTACCTGCAAGGTTAGGGTAACACTATAGATGTGTTCCTTAAATAATAATAATAATTATTATTAATGTTTTAAAAATTATTTTATGAAACCCACCATCAAGGCAAAAATGTGCTGGGAGCTCAGTACAAGGCCACACACATCAGATCTTACTATGACTTTCAAGCACCTGAGAGTAGGGAGTGATTCTCCAAGTTTCCTCAGGTCAAGGGCATTAGAATTCAATCATACAGCAGGGACCACCACCATAGGATACACAGTGAGAGAAGAAACTTTCAATTAATGAATCTTATTGAGCAGTTACTTTGTGCCAAACACTGTCATGATCAAATACATGCGTTTAAAAGCATAAATTATATAAGGACAAAACCTATATTTATCCACAGCAACATTTAAAGCCTATTAATTTCTTCCCCCTGGTTTCTATTTCGAAAGTTGATTTCTGTGTTTCTACATTTCACATTGTCTCATTCACATCAAGGACTTTTTGGAGTCATTGCAGCAGGTGAGTGAAAGAAGAAATCAGAAAAGGATATGAAAAATTATTACTAGAAGTATTAGTAATGGCTATTTTTAGTTGCTGAGTAGACTCCATAAAAAGATGGAAGCTTGGCAGTGCTCATAAAAAGATGCTTTAATTTTCTTAAATTTTGTACTCTGAGAAGTCTTTTGAGCCACTCACTAAGTAACAAGCCTGGCAGACTTCCTTTTTTTTTTTTTTCTCCTCCATTGACATCTTCCAAGGAAAAAGCTGCATAATATGATTTTCAAGGCTAATTTGCCTTTTTGTGTTAAGCTGTGTCCCTTGCTACAAATTAGCCTCCCTGAGCTAGAGAAGCTCCTTCAAAATTCCTAACAGGCAGCCTGGAGGAGAGATGGGAGGGAAGGGAAGGGAGGGAGGAAGGGCGGGAGGAAGGGAGGGAGAGAGGTAGAGGGTGTCTGTCTTCTGCGTACATGTGGTGCAGGCTGGCAGATCTGAACGCTCACAGGACAGGCAGTGTAATTACATGTTCCTCGGAAGTACATTAGCCCCACCGGGAATTAAGCTTGCCAGTCCACTTGGGGAGGAAAAGTAGATTTGGGAATGGTGGAAGGGGTCAGTTCATAACTGACTTCGTACTCAGTTATAATGAGGGCATTTGCTGATCTCCAGTGACTGCCTGGTGCTGGTGGTCAGGCTCGGCTCCCTGACTCCCAGATACTTGATTTTGCAAAAGGGACACACCTTTCTGCAGGAAAGAAGACACTGACCAGATTGCAAGCGGTAGGTTGTAACATTCAGCTTGTTTATGCAGCAGAATTGCTGAGAGATGCAGAGAAGGGGAGGGGGTTTGGGCTGGCTGATTTATTTGCAATAGGAAATGTTTTATTTTAATTGTCAGTTAAAAGAAGAGTTGCTGCCTAGGCTATGGTGTCAGTTAAGAATTCTGTGTTCTAAGCTTTTATATCTGTGTTTGATGTGGTTTCTGTGCTTGTTCAGCTGAGCGAAGCTAGGCAGGGCTCACCTTTAAATAACCTGCAGCTTTCCTCCTTTTTTTTTTTTTTCTTCCTAAGCCGGGTTCCCACCCCTCTTCCCAACATCCCCCTGACCTCCCCCCACCCCATGTGAAATGTGGCCTGAGTTCATCTTGAGCCTTTTGCACCCTGAGTCTGGATTTGTGGCTGGTTTTCTGCAGGTATTTGTGGATGCTTTGCAGTCACCCAGGGCCCAGGCGGACTGACTGTGCAGAAGTGTTTGTGCATGGGAATCGGAGACCATGGCAGTGCAGCTGGTGCCAGACTCCGCGCTCAGCCTGCTGATGGTGAGTGCTCCTCCGGGAGGAGGTGGGGCCCAGGCAGCGCCCAGCTTCAGTCTCTGCGGCATCGGTGGCGTCGCACCCCTGTGTGGTCTGCTGCTGCAGCCATAGCTGCAGACATGTTAACAATCGCCCTGCTTTATCCTGCAGGCTCTTTTGAAATGATTTCTTGGGTAAAGAGTACCAGCCATGACAAAGCACTCCCAGGGAAAAGAAGCACTAGATTTGCCATTTTAGAAACTTGTTGCTTAATGCTATTTTGAGAGATGTGCTTGCAAACAGGTGCTAAGAGCCCCTGGAAATAGACTCTCAGCCATGCCTCTCGCTGGCTCTCAGCATCTTTCCCCCCATGCCTTTGCTTCTAAATTGAGGTAATCATGTTTGTTTGGTGTTTTTTTTTAATATCTTCTCGTGGCAACTGTGGGATTTTTTGCCCACAGGGCGATTGACTAGGAACCTCTTTCGAGGTGCCCACGTATCGGCTCAGATTTCCCTGTAGAAGCAGCCGAGGTGGTTCGCTGTGACCTTTTGTGACACTAGAGCTCGGGGAAGCTCATCTCCCAACTACAGTTGCTGGGGAGACCCTGTCGGCCTTGTCTGGGCATTGGTCCGTGTGTGGACCACTGACCTACTTTAAGCTGGTGTATGTGTTCCATCACGTTTAGAAAGCCGTTTTAGCAAACAGGGACAGTGGCATCACCTTGTTTTAACCTGATGGATATTTGCTTGACACTAGGTTCAGAGTTTGCTTTTGCTCCTCCCTGGTCCTCAGGGGCAGCCCATGTGCCTGGGTAACACTGACGGAGTAGCCCCCGTCGGCGTGGTGTGGGAAGGTCCCGACAGTCACACAGGAGGCTTCATGAACAAAGCACAAGTGCTTCTGCTGTGAATATTGATCTATGTTTTCTGACTGAGAAGGAGAACTGCGGCTTTGCATGGTCTCATGAGTTTATTAAAGCCACTTGGCAGGGAAGGGAGTGGGGACCAAGTTAAGAGAAACAGATATCTTGGTTCTTTGTTACCCCAAATGTCATTTAGGCCACAGAGGTCTTTGAGGTGCCTGAGATCTCATGGGCCTCTGCTGACTTCCGATTTCACGGGGGGAGAAGAAGTGGAAAGAATGAAAGTTGTTTTCTGGAGAAATTACCATTTACTTGTCTTTCTTCCTTCATGAATGCTATTGTCTGATGCTACTGTATCCTCGCTGTCTATCGGTGGTCACACAAGTTGATGCAAAAATCTGATGAGTATTTGTGCCTGTGGCAGGTACTGAAGTGGCAGTGTCCACGAGGGCCGGAGACCCCCGGGAAACTGGGAGTCTGGGTTATGTGCAGAGGGTATAAGTGCGTGCGCTCACAGGCGTGCAGGTGCATACTATCTAATATTGCTAAATAGAAGCAAATCCTGCCTATGTTAACAGAGAGAAGAAATGTGTTCTTGAAAAACAGCTCCAGGGAGAGCTGGGCCTGCTGCCTCCAGATTTCTGCTCTGAATCTCCCTGTGGTTCTGAGCACTCAGATGAGTGTCTGTTTTACTTGGGCCCTAAGGATAAGTCCTCAGCATCCAAACAGAATGAACCCCAGTCCAGCTGCTCCTGCCGCACACACTCCTGTTCTCCTGTTCTTGGGCTTCCCAGATATTCTGGTTGCTGTCCTGGTGCTCTCTGCAGCTGAGACTTTGTCCTCCGTGGTCAGCAGCCTGTGCCCTCAGATCTCTCCCTAGTGCTCACCTCCTGCCCGGGCTAAAGGACTGTGTGCATGTGTCTCCAGGAAGCTGGGGAAATAGCTCTTGACACCATGATGGACCATAGATTACAGCCCCCTGGAGTGCCTTGTGGAATTGGAGTCAATACATGTTTTCTGGTTCAGGACCGGTTTAGGGGGATTTTCCCCTATGGATTTCCCTGCTTTTTTTTTTTTTTAAAGGGTAAATCCCAAAGTAATTGCTTCCCTGACCTATTGCATGATGAATCTCAAAATTTATAGGCAGGTCGAGGAGGAAAGAAGGAAGGAAAAGGGGCCATTTAGCAGAGCTGCTCTGGCTGTGAGTTCAGGAAGGAAGCTGTAAATATTATTACTTATTAGCTAATCAATCAGCCAATCGGATCTCAGGCTGAGAGTGCCGCTGCCTGAGAAGCAGCCTGGTGTAAGAGCAGCCAGGAGCAGCTCGTAAACACCCGTCTGGGGGAGGTCGATATCAAGTGGCCTGATTGCAGTTTTGATTCTGTGCCATAGAGTCACTGGGCTGCGGGGAGCCAGGGGAGAGCATTAGGCCATGCCCCTTGCTTTTGAATAAAGAGGCAGCTGGAAGTTATATTCAGTGTGGACTCTAATGAATCAGCCCAGAATGGGTTTGGTTATGGGAGGGGCAACGGAGTCTGGAGGTGGAGACCCTGTGCTCTCTTCCCAGCTTCGACGCCCACTGTGTGATCCTGGGCACGTTGCTTCCTCTCTGCGTGCCTTAATTATGTCATTTGCTAATTGAGGTGTTGTACTCATCACTAGGGTCTCTTTCAGCTCTGTTAAACACCATTTAAGACCACTAGGAACGGTGTCTAGGACAGAGCTCCTTGGTAGGCAACGTGGACACTTCATTCGGCATTGTGTCTTATTTGCACCCTAGCACATGAACAGTGCTGCTTTTAGATGGTGGAATTTGTTCCCATCCATATGGCTTTAATGCCAGAGCAAGTATGTTTCAGATTATCTGTCGGTATGGGTGACGGTTAGGGTTCACTCATACTCTGCTTCAGGGGTTCTCCTCCATGGGGTCTTCATTGCTTCTGTTGGACAAGAGCAGGTGACCTTTGAGAAGTACCTAAGGTGCCTTTCCAAGCTGGCGCAGGGTTTGGGCATCTGAGAGGGGTCCTGGTTTGTGAGCATGCTGACTGTCTTGAGGCGGGAGGATTTCACTGACGCTGTCAATGCAGAGTTAGTGTGGGGGTGACGAGCCTCCAAGCAAGATGGAGCCCCTCACGTGAGGACAGGTGGAGGCAGAGAGAGGACAGGTGCTGGTGACAGGACAGCCTCGCCTGCGTGGAAAAGCCCATCTGTGCAGAAATCTTGGGAAGCAAGGGAAGCTACGGCTGTGTTTACCACACTGATGGGAGCCTCCAGCCCGATGCGATGGACTGTGGAGCAGGAAGCTGTTGGCTGTGTCCTTTGCTGAAGCCACGTGACTCTGAGGACTGCTGCAAGGGCTGGAGCATCCTAGAGCTGGGGGTTTCTTGATTATTTCTTTAATTACAGGATAGAGATACATAGCTAAGGGATTATAGAGGTAGTATTACGCCATTTTGACTCTTAGACTCTGAAAGCTCAGACAATTGGGTTAAAATAGATTTTAATGTAAGTTAACTGGCTAGGTAATAATGCAAATTACTCTTTTCTGCAAAGTGTCTTTACATACATTATCTCAATCCCTTTAAGAACCATATTTTTAAGACACACACACACACAAATTAATAATCAGAATTTGGGAACCTGTCAGTGATGACACGAATGAAATTGATGGTTCAAAGTCTCAAAATTGAGGTCCTCAGACTTTAAGCCAATGATTTCTCTGATACCACATCAAAGCTCGAGAACTTGACTACCAGGATCTTCTAACACTGAATCAGCCCTTCAAGGGGCTTCACCTCAGAGCCATTTTGCATTTTCCACATTTCTTGTGGGTAATCCTGTCTTCCTATTTATCATTATTCTTTTCCATATTGAAATATAAAATTGAAAAATGATACCACAGGTCTGGCTCAAAAATCTGGTTGGACTCTAGCAAGAAGAAATCTATTTATATCCATAAAATACTTGCTGTGTTTTCAAGGCCCTACTCTCTTGGACTCTGTTTCTACAAAATTGCCAAGAGTCATGTTTTACAATAGGAAAATTAAATATGTAAAAACTCTAATTCATGAGGTAGAGAAATTAGTGGGTGATTATATTCACTGACTGAAGGGTGTGAATTAGATTATCCTAAAAGTTTTTTTTTCCATTCCAAAAATTTGATTTCAGATTTCTGGTAGTCTCTCTCTTTTTCCCCCAAGCCATTGTTTAATACTGTTGAAAATTTCCCTGGCTACCTTATTCACTGCCATCATAGTCCCAAACTTCTCAGGGCTATGAAACTAATGTTGTAAAAGTGGGTGGAAATGTAACATTCACTCCAAAATGCTTGAGGGAAGAGTGCTTAGAAGTTTGTGTGTTTCCAGGAAATGTGTTCACTTTCTTCCTGACCATACTTTCTATCAAAATTTCAGTGGTGCGTTAAAAGTTGTCTACTCCTTCTTAAGCCACGTGAGAACTCATTTCCCGTGCTAGTCAGTGATGTTTGATGACTGCCTGATGGAAGAGTTGCCTTCGGTACAGCTTTGATCACCCGGTTCAAATATTTACATATGATGGAAGAAAGTTCAACGAAGCCAAAGATTAAAGTTGATGTGGTTAAGGTTTTAGGATTAATGATGAAAAAATTAATTTTGTCATAAATCTTTAGCTAATACTATCAACAGAGGAAGTATATTTAAGGGGCTTTTCTTTTTCACCGATACTTCCTATTTAAGTCCCTGAATTAAAAAATATAACATTTGGATTAATTTTGTTTTGGGGTCCTCTTGAATAGACTAGCTTTCTGGTCTATTTTGAATAGATTCCAATTGGTAACCTGCTATCCTATAACTTTATCTCTTTCATTTCCCTTTGTTTTATATAGGTTCTCTTTTCTTCAGCCATTTCCTTGTTTGGACATTTTTATTTTTATTTTTTAATCGGACATTTTTATTTTTAATTAACAAAGAAAATATTTGCTAACCATCTACTGTGTACAGGAAGAATACAGGCCTGTCACTGGCTTTAGTGAACTGACAGTCTAATGGGAGAGACCAGACAGAGACACGGGGAGATTGTAATAAAAGGAATTCACAAGACAATGTCAGAGAATTATGTAGGAAGTGTACTAAGACAACCTGTAACCCATTACCACGTGAGCCCCGGGTGATCTGAGTTCAAAAGCCCTGGGGTGCACTGCTTGTCAGCATGGAGGAACTAGTTCTTTGTGTATAAGTAATGTGTTGAGGGATGGATGAGTTAAGAGAGCAGATTTGAGGTGAGGAGAGTGATTGAATTACAACAGGGTCTGGATTGTGCTTGGCAAGTAGAAAGTCATCTGGTTTGGACGGAGTTCCTATAGGTGACAAAGGGCTGAATGGTCAAAAGTCAGGTTGGAGGTGATAGCAGGGTCCTAATTCTATCACTATAACCTAATTTTTCTCTACATTTGACCTCTGACAGGTGTTCTGAATTTCTGATAAGATCAAGGATTTTCTCCAGATCCCATTGCCAAAAGGCACAGGATAAAATTGAGTTCTGTTTGAGGAATCTTGCTCTTGAGTTGATAAAAACAATCCCACTATTTTTCAAAGTGCTTTTGCACCTGTTGTCTCACAGATGTTCTCTACAAGCCAAGCAGAATGGTTACTATATCTTTCTTTTACATGATGAAGCTCAGACCCAGAGATGTCAAATGGCTTGCCCAAGATGACACAGCTAATTGGTGATGAAACTGAGATACTTCCCAGGTTTCCACAATGGCTAATGCGTATGTTTGAGAATGTGATATTGGAGACCTTTATGGAAATGTAGAGAATAATGACTATAAGGAAATAAGGGGTATAGCCATTTCTGGCACTGTACGCAGAGTGGAGCCATGGGGCCCAGGATAAGGGCCCTGAATGTTCAGATCTATGGGTGTGACTGGTTCTTATCATTTATTGTTCTGGTTTATTTAAAATAGGATAATTATCAAAAAGTCTCTGGGAAATGTCATGTTATGGTTTCATCTAATTCAGTAGCTAAAATCCTTCTTAAACTCAATTATCTACCTTCTAAACTATAATTTCCTAATGGACATATCTGAAATCTTGATGTTAATAATTTTTGTAGTTAGTATTTATTGTACATATTTGTCTGTCTCAGAGGGTGAAGTTTGAAATCAATGATACTCAAACCAACTCTCTCAGATAATTTTTTTCTAAATATATTTTCATTTTATGTCTAATCTGTTTCTCTGGTTATAAGTGACAGAGGCCTACTCAAACTAGCAAAGAGGGAAATGTATTGACTGATGTGGCCAGAAATTCCAAGAAATGAAATAGCTCCAGGAAAAGCTGGACCAAGGACTTTAGGTGACACAGTCAGGACCCTGTTTCTCGGCTTCTCCCCATGTCTTGATTCTACTTTGCTCTGTGTTGACTTCAGGCTCTAGCAGATTCTTTCCCCAGAAGTTCTGGGGTTACTTGTCCTTAAAGTTAGTAAATGCAGACAAATGAGCAGGACTTTCCTTACAAGGCCATCATCTCTTACCATCTGTTTGGCCCTGTTGGATAACAGACTTGTCTCAGGCCAATCACTGGGTCCAGGGATGGGTTCCTTGATCAAGCAGATTTGGTTTCTATGTCTAGACCTGTGGGGAGGAAGGAGGTGGGTCAACTGGCTGATAACTCTACCTGAGTCACATAGAGAAGGAAGGGGAGATTCCAAAAGGAAAAGCACTCTTTTACCAGAAGAGGAGAAGGGATGTAGCAAGGCAAAAACAATTGAAGTCTATTACAATGGTCTTTGCATCATGTACGTATACCATTAGCAGTGGTTCTCAGTCTTCCTAATGCCACGACCCTTTAATACAGTTCCTCATGTTGTATGTGGGCGTATCTGCATGTGGGGGGACCCGCCTGGAGATGGATAGAGGAGCGATGTCTCGGTTCCTAAGATCATCGGAAATATGTGTTTTCCGATGGTCTTAGGCGACCCCTGTGAAAGGGTCGTTTGACCCCCAAAGGGGTCGTGACCCACAGGTTGAGAACCGCTGCATTATAGGGTCCTGTGAAACTAATGAGGGAGGGAAAGCATCTCTGAGCCCTAATTCACAGGTTCAGTTTCCCTCAAAATAAATATAAATGGAAAACCCCAATCATCTAAATCATTTATGCTAGGTTGAACAAGTCTCATCATCTATAAAGTGGGATAATAATAGCTACCACCTAAGATTTGGCATGATTATTTAATGAGATGTGCATGTAAAGTACTTGGCCCTGATGTTGGACCAAAGTAAACACAATAAGTATTAGCAATGACTTGTTTTATCGTAAAATAATATGAAACAACCATCCACCCAAACTCATCTCATTGGACCCCTGAATAAGCTGGATACAGTCTAAAAGAAAAAGTTGCCCAATTCCCCCTTTCTACATCCCAGTCTCTGGACAATCAGTGACTACCTTTGGACAACCAGCCCATAGTTTTAGAAAAACAGATGCTCAAAGGGTCAGGTGAACATTTAAATTTTTATTCCAGTCTTAAATAACTAACACAATTTTCTTATCCTTCAAGGGGAGATGACTAAAATACGAGCTGCAGTATGTCTCTCTGGCAAATGCAAATGCACGCCATCCAGTTCCGCGACACGTGATTGAGTGGCTATTCTTGCATCTCTGCTAAAAATTAATTGTACGCCACTTTGCAAAGTTTAGTAGTGGTTTGGAGAGCATATGTTACTGGTGCAGGTAGCAGTTTCTCACTGAATTCTCTGCCAACATATGAAGTCTAATGGAACATATGGTATTTAGCCTGGTCGTAACCAAAGGTCCTGGAAACATGCTTGACTAAGACCATGTGCTACATACTGAGTGAGGAGACTAAATTCCAGTGTCAAAGGAACACTGGCCTATGACTCATATTGCATTGCAATGAGTGCTCTTTATGACCCTGGATATTGAAATCTCAGTCTCTCAGTCTAGACCTGGAGAAACAATTTCCTGAGCATGAGATCCAGTTCCCTCCTCAAACAAAGTCATGCACAGCCATGATTTCAACTCTCGTCTGTGTACTATCAACTCTCTCATTGTGTCTGTGGCTCAGGCCTTGCCCCCAGGCTCCTGATGACTACCAATGTAAATGCTGATCAGACTTACCCTCTGCTTGTCCACAGGTACCTCAAACTCAATTCACCCAAAGAGGATTTATGATCTTAGTCTACACATGACTTACCTTCATTTGTGGTAGCACTATTTTCCCTGTCATTCCAGGATTCACCTTTGACTCCTTCCTTTCCCTCGTCCGCCTTGTCTAGTTATCACCAAGTCCTGTTGTTTCTGCTCCCTCCTTTTCTTTCTAATCTGGGTCTTCCTCTCTTCCTCCCTGTGAGCCTTAGTTCAAGCCTGTCATCTCTAACTTGTGGGCTGTCTGCAAAGCTGCTGACTTGATCTGCTTCTACCCTCTTTCACTATGTCAGTCCTTTGTACGTTTTCCAGAGTGATATTTACAAACTGACAGTCTACTTTCTCTACGTAAAATCCTCTGATCACACTGATTATACACAGAATAAAGCTCAGCTTTCCATATGCCCCATCGGCCACTTCAAGCTCTTCTTACCTGCCCGGCCTCATGTCGCCCTGTTCCCTCCAGCACCCCTGAATATTTGTATTCTAGCAGTGTTGAACAGTTCCTCCCTCCATGAACATCATGCGGTTTAAGCCTGTGTGCTTTTGGATGTGCTCTTTCCACTATCGGGATGCTACTCTGTCCACCTTCCTCAGTTTCTCCTTTATTTCATTCATATATATTGTTCTATTATTTCATTTATTAATAACACTGCTACATGATGTTTGACTTTTGTATTTATTTTCCTTAACAGAATGTTAGTTTATCAAAAGTATAGCGTATTTGCCCGGCCAGTGGGGCTCAGTTGGTTGTCATCCCATGCACCAGGAGGTTGCCGTTTTGATTCCCAGTCAGGGCACATGCCTGGCTTGTGGGCTCAATCTCCAGTAGGGGGCATGTAGGAGGCGGCTGATTGATGTTTCTCTCTCTCTCCCTCTCCCTTCCTCTCTCTAAAATCAATAAAAACATATTTTAAAAAATAGTTTCCTTAAGAAAAAAGTAGTCTGGCTGGTGTGGCTCAGTGATTGAGTGTGGACCCATGCACCAAGAGGTCGCTGGTTCGATTCCCAATAAGGGCACATGCCCAGGTTGTGGGCCAATCCCCAGTGTGGGGCACCCAGGAGGCGGCCAATTGATGTTCTCTCTCGTCGACGTTTCTATCTCTCTGTCCCTCTCCCTTCCTCTGTCTCTAAAAGCAATAAAAAAAAAATTTAAAAAGAAAAAATATAGAGTATTTGTCATTCATTCAGTCAACAAATATTTATTGAGCACCTACTATTTTCTAAACACTGTATTAATGTGAGGGATGCAGTGGAACAAGACAGACGAGGATTTGCTGTTCTGTGTTCATGCTCTCCTAGGTAGAGATAAAAAATAAATATATTAAAAATAGATAGAGATATTAGGGAGTGACAAGGGCTCTATCACAAATTAAAAATGATGATGGCAAGACATTGTGTGGGTGATCAAGGGAACCATCTCTAAGGCGGTGGCATTTAAGCTGAAAGGTAGGTAACTGGCAAGAAAAAACAATGGTGCAAAGTGATGGGCAGGGCATTCCGACTAGAGTCCAGGCCGTAGGACTGGAAGGGGTTTAGCAGGCCCTAGCACTTTGAACTGTACTCAGTATTTGTAAATTAAAGTATTAATTGATTGCGCAGGCAGCTCAGCACTGGACCGGGCTCTGGGAGGAATTTGGGGTAAATATAACACAAGACCCTTGCCCCAGAGCAATCAGGCAAATAGAATTATAGAAAACACCATGTGAGAGGAAATGGCCTCACATTGAAGGGTGGGGTACCTACAATGTGTAGGAAGGAATTCAGAGGAGTGGTAGGGAAGGGACAGGGGAGTGAGACCTACAGATCTAGTTTAGACAGAGTCTGTGGAAGAAAAGGACATCAGGCCATTTTGAAGGGTGCATTTATTTTTTTTTTTTTCAGTTTTATTGAGATATAATTGGCATACAATATTGTATAAGTTTAAGGTGTGAAACGTATTGATTTGATACATTTATATATGGCAAAATGATTACCATTGTAGTATTAGCTCACACGTCCACCATGTCACATATTTACCATTTCTTTTTTGTAATGAGAACATCTAAAACCTACTCTCTTAGCAACTTTCAAGTATATAATACAGTATCGTTAAGTATAGTCACCATGCTTTACATTGGATCAGATCCCCAGAACTTACTGATCCTGTAACTGGAATTTTGTACATCTGACCTACAACTCTCCATTTCTTCTACTCCAACCCCTGGCAACCACCGCTCTGCTCTGTTTCTATGATTTCAGATTTTTCAGATTCCACATGTAGGTGAAATCATACAGTATTTCTCTTTCTCTGTCTGACTTATTTCACTTAGCACAATGCCCTTAAGGTTCATCCATGTTGTTGCAAATGGCAGGATTTCCTTCTTTTTTTTGAGGTTGAAATATATGCATATCACATTTTCTTGGTCTACATCGTCTTACTGTCATTTGTGGTAACACCATTTTCCCCGCCACCCCAGAATTCACCCTTGACTCCTTCCTCTCCCTCATCCACCTTGTCCAGTTGACACCAGGTCCTGTTGTTTCTGCTCCCTCCTTTTCTTTCTAATCTGGGTCCTTGTCCCTGTCCCCCACCCCCAGTCTTAGTTCAAGCCTGTCATCTCATTCACACCTTCTTTATCTATTCATATGTTGATGAATACAGGTTTTTCCCATGTCTTGACTATTGTGAATAATGCTGCAATGAACATGGGGGTATAGATATCTCTTTCATCTCCTTTGGATCTGTACCCAGAAATGGGGTTGGGGTGCATTTGTTTTTTATGAGGAGGGAAGAGAGCAAGTGTCTTCCCAGCAAAGTAAAAAATGTGATGAAGGAAATGCTGGAGGAAATGATTATAAATGATTAAGGCTGGGGAGGGGACAAGGGCAGAAGTGAGGTGGAAGGAGAAATTAGTAGGAAGCATATGGGACTGAATGAAGAAGATCTGCGTTGTGGAGAAGAGGAAGCTGGTGACGCAAGTTGGAACCAGATGAGGGAAGACATTGCAGATGGGCCCTGCGAGGACCTGGATTGGAGCCACGAGCCCTTCGGAGTCTCTCTGTGATCTGGATGGGGACTGACTTCATGGGTGTGGGGGCTGGGAAGTTTGAGCTGGTGGTGGTATGCAGGGTGCACTGGAGAGGTGAGAGGGAGATGCCAGTTTAGGACACAACTGCAGGAGGTCGGGTGAGAGGTGAGGCAGCATGGTGATGGCCATGAGAAAAGAGGAAAGTGGATGAATTCAAGGAACATTCTGAAGGCAGAACCATCAGGACCATATGATGGGTTGATCATAGGGGACCATGCACAGGGAGGAGTCAGCCAGGACTGCGGGCAGGGTGTTGGATGTTGGAGCTGCAGGGAGTGGTGACAGAGGAACACTGGGGTGGGAAACAGAATGTGAAGAAAAACTGCCTGTGATTAACTTAGCACCACTGAGTTGAAGGCAGTAATGGGATTCCTCAGCAGAGATGGCTGATGGGCAGTTGGAGATAGTGGTCACGTTAGGTCAGTGATTAAATTTGGAGGGGCAGATCTAGGAGCGAGACTAGAAGCACAGGAATCCCGAATAAAGATTATAGCGAGAAAAGAACAGATGGTCAAAAGGGGGCTTCCAACAGCCATGGTTAGAACGAGTTCCTATTACCTTGTGATGAGGCCACATTTGTACCAGATCAATGTTACCTCGACTTTAGCATTAATTTTCCTCACGATAAATGCACCATGTGGCCTCATCGAAGCAGCCTCAGAGCTTTTTCACTAGATGCAGGCTAAATGCTGTTCTATGATGACTGTGCTTCTTCACAGATTTCTCTGGGCATGGTTGAGCTAGGAACGTATATATGCAAACTGTTACTAAACTTCACAAAGCAGCTGGATGTGCCGTGTGTGTGTGTGTGTGTGTGTGTGTGTGTGTGTGTGTGTGTGTGTGTTCCAGTTACTATTGCTGCATAACAACTACCCCACACTTTGTGACTTAAAACTACCATTTTATTATGCTCTCCAGTTTTATGGGTCAGGAGTTCCACAAGGTGACCTGGGAGTGGCTTGTCTTTGCTCCACAGTGTCTGGAGCCTCCGCGGGGAAGAGTGGAAGTCTGGGGTGACTCGACAGCTGGAGTCTGGAATCTCCTGACGGTGTCTCCACTCACGTGTCTGGCAGAGAGTGTTGCTGTCAGCCAGACCACAGCTGGTTCTGTGACCGCAGAACTTTTTTCAGGCCTCTGCACGTGTCCTGTGCTTCCTCACGACATGGCTGCTTCAGGGCAGTGGGACAGTTACATCGTGGTTCAGGACCCAAACCGAGCTCCTGAGCTACAAGGCCGACCTGCATGACCTTTTATGACCTGGTTTCACAAGTCACACGGACTGGCCTCTGCTGCATTTTCTTGGTGGCAAATAAGTCACTATAGTTTAGACACAAAAGGAGAGGATATAAACCCACCTCTTGATGAAAGTGTGTGAACGTATTTTCGGATATGTTTAAAACTACCACAGTGCGTATTTATTCTGTGTAACTTAATTTCTTGAGGGTCTGTTCCTTTTTGGATTTCTCACATCTTGTCCATGGGACTTTGCTCAGAGGAAGCAATCGATAAATATTGATTGATTAGATGATAGGTTGATATCAGAAGAAGCCAATTTTTAATTTTTTGCTTATTAGAACAAAGTTGCCTTTGAATTTGCAGATCACCATCCAAACTCTAAGCACCTAGGGAGTAACATGTGCTCAGTGCTTTATGTTGTACCTTTAACGACCCGTCATGTATGGATCATGATGAATGTTCTGATCGGCCTGCTCTGTGACTTCTAAGGTCCCCGGGTTTACTTCCCACTGGTGGTTGGGAGCTAATAAAGCAATACTGCTGTTTCCCTTACATGCTTGGTATTTGGATGGATAACTTGTTTTGTGTCTTTATTGCCCATGTGTCAAGGTAAAAGAAGGGACATAGCTTGGTATTAGGACTGAAATGCTTTTTTTTCCTCGTGAGGAGTGTGAGCATAATTGAGCTGTAATGAACACAGCTGAGGTCATTTCCTGGGGATTAATGAGAGGGAGAATGTGTTCATGGCCTGAGGCTTAGTCTTCGTCATTAACCTGGTTGGTCATTAATATTGTCTGGGAATGCTTTATGTTGGGCCATTACAACTAGTGCCATATGCTGCTACAATTGGGAACACGAACATTACCTGTATCAACAACTATTTGTTTTCCCCTCCATTCCCCACGACTACTGAGCGAGGCAGCCTTTTTAATACATACTCCAAAGGCAGGAAGCACCAAGGGCAGGACACATTCAAAGCTTCCCTTCCCTCTTCTCCCCTTGGTAAGCACCAAAATTATGGCGATATATGTCTAAATACCACCTGATCCCTGTTCTCATGAAGTTTGGAGTTTAGTTAGAAAGTCTAATAAGCAGACAATTTCAACACACTGCGATAGATGTTATGACAGAGAAATCATCCAAGTTCCCTAGAGCGCAGGAGCCCAGAGTCGGAAGCTCTAGAGGACACTGATGTTCAGGGAAGTGAGGACTAGGGGTGGGATAGATGGACGGTCGTGGAGGGACT
Organism: Tadarida brasiliensis; assembly: GCA_030848825.1. NCBI lineage: Eukaryota > Metazoa > Chordata > Mammalia > Chiroptera > Molossidae > Tadarida > Tadarida brasiliensis. Next base: position 109,055,916 of record CM061257.1, on the reverse strand, counting down.
TCCAGGTGTAGGGAAGAGCAAACGCAAAGGAGGGGGCTGTACGTTCCAGCAGCTGTGTGACATGTCAGTGTGGGGAAGGCAAAAGGGAAGGGAGGAGATGAGGCCACACCCTGGCTGGGGGCAGACACAAACTGTCTTCTGAATAAATAGTAAGAAGTTTGAACTTTATCTTGAATTTATTAGCAGTCATTAATGATTTCAAGCAGGGAATGGCATGATTAGAATTGAGTTGCAGAAACATTACTCTGGACGTAATATGGAGAATGGCTTGAAAGGAGGGGTGACCTGAGGGGAGGGGATCTGGATTAGAAGATACGCGAGTCGAGCAATAAAGTGGGCTTGAACTAGTGCCGAGCCACTGGGAATGGAGGAGAGAGCTAAGATTTGTGAGCTATTGAAGTGGGAGAGAGGTAGGTGGTTAGTAATGACTCTCATTAATAAATAAAATAAATGGCTGTTCAAACTGGCTCAAAAATAGAGAAATTCTTGAGTTCATATATCAAGTCCAGACGTGCAGTTGTTTCCAGGCTTTGGCTCTAGGCCCCCCCCACCCCCACCCTCGAGTCTCTTGGCCTTGCGCTGTCCGTGGGCTTTGTCTGCAGGCTGTCGCATCACATGGGCTCAGGATGGCAGCCAGCAGCATCTGCTCAATACGCTTCCTTGTTTAAGCCCAGTGGGGAGGGAAGGAACATCTCTCCTCAAAATAGGAACAATAAATTCTTCCTTTCTTCTTGAGAGAGCCCACTCAGATCATCTGCCCTCCCCAGGAAAACGTCAAGCACCGATTGACTTAAGTCTGGGGTGCTGAACTGGTCACCAGCCAAGAGCCTCGGAGTCACCATGCTTGGCGTGACACCTCAGTGTTCACTGCTGAAGCCTGCAATGGGGTCACCTCCTACTGTCTCCCACACGGGAAGGACGAAGGTGGGCGTGGTTGCTGGATAGACAACCAACAGTATCTACAACTGGGACACTGGAAAGGGCACTCAACCCACCCAGGAGAGTTGGAGGAAGCGGAAGTCACTGTGTGGAGTGTACGTGTTTGGGAGCACGGACTACATCTCGCTCATCGGTGGTTCAGTGAACAGTTGGTGAGCGAGTAAAGGCATCTAGGAAGAGGTAGTGTCTGAGCTTGAAGTGCAGACCCGGTGATGAAGTAGAGGAAGAGTTTCCAGCAGAGTTAAAAGACTTGGCAAAAGTAAAGAATCATACAGTCAGTTGCATGATACATTTTAGAAAAGTCAAGGGGTTTCGAGTTGCAAAACTCCAAGGCAGGGAGAGGCAGGTTGAGGCTGGAGGGGTCAGGAACGACTGTTCTCTGCTGAGGAGCTCGAGCCTCATCTTGGAGATACTGAAAAGACATTTGAAAAGTTTTAGGCAAGAGAATGAAATAACCATATCTGCATTTGTGTACACCACTCTGACAACACTGTGTAGAAAACGGCTGTAGGAATGCAACTAACAAATGGTGAGGTGAGATCAGAAGCTGATGGGGTTTTGAATGAATAAGTGAGGCAGAGGGAGGAGTCCAGCATGACCTCAGAGCTTTATGCTGGATGAGGACGCAGGTGGAGGTCACAGGGACGAGCAAGTTTAAAAGGACTAATGATACCTTCATTTTGGATAGGTTCATTTCAGGGGCTTGTCAGACATTCTATTCTAGTAGAGTGTTTAGCCATCACTGGATGTATGCATGTGAAGTCGGATAAAACTTCTGATTAAACATACAGATTCGGAGTCATCAGTATTCAGGTGATGGTTAGAACAACACGGGAGAGTAAAAACCACCCGGGGAGTGTAGACTAGGTGAAGCTATGAGCCATGGATGAGGAATCGAAGGGGCAAGGAGTGGAAGGAAAGCCCAGAAAAGAGGCAAAAAAGGAAGTGAGAGAGATGGAAGGAGGTTCAGGAGCATAAACTGTCTTGGAGGACAAGAGAGTAGAGGATTTCAAAAAAGACAGAAGTGATGATCAAGACTGTCAAGTGTGCCCTGGCTGGTTTGCTCAGTGGTTAGAGCATAAGCCCACGGACCAGTGAGGTGTGGGTTTGATTCCAGTCAAGGGCACGGACCTCGGTTGCAGTTCATCCCTGGCCCTGGTCGGGTCGTGTGGGAGGCAACCAGTTGAAGTGTCTCTATCACATCTCTCTGTCTCTCTCTGTCTCTCTGTCTCTCTGTCTCTCTGTCTCTCTGTCTCTCTCTCTCTCTCTCTCTCTCTCTCTCTTTTCCCTCTCTCTCTCCCTTCCTCCCACTCTATCTAATGAGAAATACAAAAATATCCTCAGGTGAGAAATAAAAAAAATAAAACAAAAAAACTGTCAAATGATGCAGAGAGGTTAAGGAAAATAAAAACTGAAAAATACTTACTGGATTTTCCAGTCAGGATGGCAGTGGTGACCTCAATGGGAGATGCTTCCTAAATGTGATAAAATCAGAAACCAGATTTCAGGTAAATAAAGGGAGACTAGGAGGTGAACAAGTAAACACAGAGAGGAGAATATAGGAAGGAGATGAGGAGAAGAGACACAGGTTGGTAGCCTAAGGAACGGGAAAAACAAGGCAGGGATTTCAGAGATGGGGAAATTGGGAGCATTGCTACAGATTCAAGGATAGAGGCTCACAGAGATTGAAAGATAAAAAATATGCCCTGGCCAGTATGGCTCAGTGGTTAGAGCGTCGGCCTGCGGTCCAGAGAGACCCGGGTTCGCTTCCTGCTAAAGGCATGTACCTCAGTTGCAGTTTGTCCCCGGCCCTGGTTGGGTCGTGTGGATGGCAGCCACTCGATGTGTCCCTTTCACGTCGACGTTTCTCTCTCTCTCTCTTCCTGTCTCTCCCTCCCACTCTATCTGAACAAAAAATGGAAAAATGTCCTCGGGTGAGGATAAAAAATAAAAATATACAGGGGTTTGGGGAGAACGTTAGCAGTGCTTCCCCTCACAGTTCCAAAGTTCCAAGATGGCTGCTGCAGCTCCAACCATCACGTCCCTTATTCCTGGGTCCAAAAGCAAAGAGAAGAGGGACAGTAAAGAGAGCTCTTCTATGTCTCTTTATTTCTGTCAAGGAGGAAAATCTCTCCCAGCAGGCCCCAGAACAGTTCCCCTTATTTTTTGTTGGCCAGAACAGAGTCACTTACGTGACATGTTGCAGATTAGTTCATTCAGCCTCCTCCCTCAGCCTCTCTCTAGAATACTCTCTTAAACTATAGAAGCTGGGGATCTAAAAAATGCATTTCCCAACCAAATGTGTGTGTGTGTGTGTGTGTGTGTGTGTGTGTGTGTGTGTGTATACAGCTGCCTGCCTCCCACTCTCATTCTTTAATCCTTTGAATTCTTGTGTATCCTGCAAGAATTTCTCTACTAATAAACATCTTCCCTTGTCATTCTTTGTACTACCACTTCAATGTTTGTAAAGGCTATGTAATATTACATTGTATGAATACTTCATAATTTATTTATTAACCCTTCTTGATGGACTTTAGGCATTTTCAATATTCTGTAATTGCCAACAGTCCCGCAGTGAACATTTGTGTGCATCCATCCTTGTGAAGACCGCTTGAGTATACAGTAGAACAAATTTCTAGATGGAAAATGCTGAATCAAGGGGATATCATTTCAAATTTTTATAGATATTGTCATGCTACTGTCTTCAAAAAGCATCATGCGCCCTGGCCAGTTTGGTTCAGCGGTGAGAGCATCAGCCCGTGGACAGAGCTGTTGTGGATTCAGTTCCCAGTCAAGGGCATGTCCCTAGGCTGCAGATTTGATCCCCAGCCCAGTGCAGGAGGCAACCAATCTATGTTTCTCTTTCTCTCTTTCTCTTTCTCTTTCTCTCTCTCCCTCCCTCCCTCCCTCTCCCCTCCCTCCCTCCCCTCCTTCCACTCTCTCTAAAAATCAATGGAAAAATATCCTCAGGTGAGGATCAACAACAACAACAACAAAGGCATCATGCCAATTTCTACTTTTGAAGCTCTAGAAATATAAGAACTGACTCTTATCTGCTGGTAGGGAATATAGGGACTACAGGAAAGTGAGCTATTCTCCAAAGGGTATTTACAATCTTACTGTATAAACAATTACAGCATTAAATGTCTGCAAAATTCAAGTGGCAAATGAGCAGTGAATATCAATTACACAGCTGCTGCATCTCAAAGGCAGATGGCCTTTTAATTTTATGTCCCAAGAATTATACCCAAATTTCATCTCTTCCTCAGATTGCATCCCCCCCCCCTTTTCTTTTTACTTTCGAGAAAATGGTTTATTGCATTTTTACATAACCAATTAATTTTAATCAAAAGCACAAAGGAACTCTTATACATTTTACTAAGCCAATATCTGGGGTTAAGACTTTATATATATATATATATATATATATATATATATATATATATATATATATATATATATTTTTTTTTTATTTTATTTTTTTTGCTAGTTCTCCCCCCCCTTTTTTAACTTCTCTTTATTGTTGAATGTATTACAGATGTCCTCCCTATTTTTCCCCCATTGACATCCTCCTTCCCACTCCCGCCCCCCTCCTGCCTTCCCTACACTTGCCTGTGTCCATTGGTTATGCATATATGTATAGAAGTCCTTTGGTTTATCTCTTCCTGCCTTGCCTCCCACCTTCCCTTTGAGGTTCATCAGTCTAATAACCAATTTGTACTTCTTAATTCCTTCATCTTTTTCACCCATCCCCCCAGCCCCCACCCATCTGGCAAGCAACAAAAAGTTCTCTGTATCTATGAGTCTGTTTCTGTTCTGCTTGCTCATTTTGTTTGTAGATTCAATTGTTGATAGGTATGTATTTATTGACATCTTATTGTTCATATTTATGTTCTTCTTCTTCAAGAAGACCCTTCAACATTTCATATAATACTGGTTTGGTGGTGATGAACTCTTTTAGCTTTTTCTTATCTGGGAAACTCTTTATATGTCCATCGATTATAAATGCTAGCTTTGCAGGATAGAGTAATCTTGGTTGTAGGTCGTTGCTTTTCATCACTTTGAAGATCTCTTGCCACTCCCTTCTGGCCTGCAAAGTTTATTTTGAGAAATAAGCTGACAGTCTTATGGGAGCTCCTTTGTAGGTAATGATTTTCTCTTGCTGCTTTTAAGATTCTCTCTTTGTCTTTAACATTTTGCATTTTAATGATAATGTGTCTTGGTGTGGACCTCTTTAGGTTCACCTTGTTTGGGACTCTGTGCTTCCTGGACTTGTATGTCTATTTCCTTCACCAAGTTAGGAAACTTTTCTGTCATTATTTTTTCAAATAGGTTTTTAATTTCTTGCTCTCTCTCTTCTCCTTCTGGCACCCCCATGATGCAAATGTTGTCACGCTTGAAGTTGTCCCATAGGCTCCTTACACTATCCTCATTTTTTTGGATTATTTTCTCTTTTGCTGTTCTGATTGGTTGTTTTTTGCTTCCTTATATTCCAAATTGATGGTTTGCTTCTTGGCTTTACATACTCTACTACTAATTCTCTGTAAATTATTCTTTATTTCAGTTAGTGCATCCTTCATTTCTGACTGGTCCTTTTTTATGTTGTTGATGTTCTCACTAAGTTCGTTGGAGTTCTCCTTAAGTTCCTTGAAGTTCTCACTAAGTTCCTTGAGCATCCTTCTAACCAGTGTTTTGAACTCTGCATCTGATTGATTGTTTATCTCTATTTTGTTTAGTTCTTTTCCTGGAGATTTGTTCTTTTCTTTCATTTGGAACATGTTTCTTTGTCTCCTCATTTGGGCTGCTTTCCTGTGTTTGTTTCTATGTATTAGGTAGAGTTGCTATGTCTTCTAGGCTTCGTAGGGTGGCCTATTATTCTAGGTTTTGTGTAGGGTCCAGTGGCACAGCCTCCCTGATCACCCCAGCTGTGCCCTCGAGGTGCATCCCTTATGTGGACTGTACACCCTTCTGTTGTAATTGAGTCTTGATTGCTGTTGTCACCTCAATGTGAGGGATTTACTCAGGATGATCAGCTGCAAGGACTGGCTGTGCCCACTGACCACTGGCCCCTGACTACCTTGGAGGATCAGCTGTGCAGGGGCCCACCACACAAAGCAAGATTTACTTCAGCAGGGTTCTGGTACCCACTGAGTTCACTCATTGAGTGTGTCACTTGTGGAGGTAGTTGGGTGGTGGTGTTTTGATGTGGTCTGAAGCTGTCCACTGGGTGTGCTGGCTCTGGGGCAAGGTCAGCCACTGCCTGTGTTCTACCCAGGGCCACCAGGCATAAGCTACAAAGTGATCTGCAAATGGCTGCTTCTTGTGCTGGGCTTGGAGGTGCCCAGGAAAAGCCAAGTTGTGAACCAAGGCTGGCTGCTTCTAGTGCTGGGCCTGGGGCCACTTAGTGAGAGGTATGGGGCTCGCTGAGACCAGATGCTGCCTGTTTGAGAGATTTTAGGAAACTCTGAAGCAGGATCCAAGATAGGCCATTCCTATGGTAAAGCCTTTGGAAACAGCTTGGGTGGGCCCAAAAGTTGGGTGGGGCGGGGCCTCAGGGAATCACCAGGGCAGGGCCAATAGTTTGAGCCAGGTTGCTGGAGTCCCAGATATGGCGCCCATCTGCCGCCCCAGGAAGCTCTCACCAAAGGAACATCAGCCTCCGCCAGCACGTCTGTCCGGGATAAAGCTGCCCCTCCAGCTCTTGCCCCAATACCAAACAACTCAGTTCTTCCCTGTATGTCTCTGGTGCCTTTCAAGCTCCCACCCCCTCTCGCTGGAGCCTGCAGGGTGCAAGTCTGAGTAAGTCTAAGCTCGGGCCCTTTAAGAGGAGCTGCCTGGGCTCCAGAAGCCTCAGCCTCCCTCAGCCTCAGTTCCCACTGGTTTTTCCAGCCAGAAGTTATGGGGACTTCTCTTCCTGGCATTGGAACCCTGAGCTGGGCGCCTGGTGTGGGACAGGGACCCATCACTCCTCAGGGCGGACCTTCCCTGTCGAGGTGTCCCTCCTGATTTTTATCCACCACATGTGGGTGTGGGACCAGCCTGTCCGCGCCTCCTACCAGTCTCAATGTGGCTGCTTTTTAAATTTCATGGTTGTAGGACTTTCATTCAGCTCGATGTCAGGTGGTTCTGAATGATGGTCGTTCTGTAGTTTAGTTGTAATTTTGATGTGGTGGTGGGAGGAGGCAAGTACTCCATTCATATATACTGAGTCCCAATAATTGCTTAACACTGGGGAATGCCATACAAGAAAAATTATAACACATGGTCCCTACCTTCAGTGAGCTTATAATCTAGGTTGAGAAATCAAGATATAAAACTTAAAGGATTAAAGGCCAAATAAAAACCAGTCTCCAAGTACTAAGCTGCATAATTGAACTATTCATGCTTGGCAGTACAAAGAGGTTGTTTTGCGTGCGAGCCGTAAGGGATTCTGTGAGACAGAAGAGTGTTGGCCTGGTTGTGGGTCAGGAGGGAGAAGGTGGGAAAGCACTAGGAGCCAGGGATGGGTGCCATGAGCAGATAGAGCCGAGTAAGGCCTGGGCTGAGCAGGGAGTGTGTGCGTGATGGCTGAAGGAAGCTTGGGTGGATGGGGTCGGACTATGTAACAAAAGGCATGCTTGGTAGGATATATAGGAAATAATAGGAAATGAGTGTGATAAACTGGGAGGAGCATTTTGGGGGAAAGAAGTTGTGTAGTGTGTGCAGAATGGTCCTATAGATCCAAAATGGATCATGCTCTGGGCTCTCACACTCAGCAATTTGAGTCAGAATTGGACCCTTCTTAATGTCCCACATTAAAAAAAAAAATGCCATCCTTCTTTTGTTCCAAAGCTTTTTGAGTTCATTTAAATTTGTTGAGCCTTTAGAAGTTAAGACAGCTGTTTTTCAGGACCTAGGTAGATGTTCAAGAAACACTTCTTCAACCAAGTCTTGGAGTGGCGGTGGGAAGAGGAGGTTGAGGTCAGGACCACGGGTGGGGGCCTGGGCAGTACTGCAGGCACAGGGCCACACAGGGCCTGTACTAGTGGTAGCCGGTGGGATGGCAGCACCGGTGCAATGCAAGAGGAATTTCAAAGCCAGAAGCCACAGGCCTTGGTGATGATACATGCAGAAGGTGAGGGGTGAGTCTACTGAACAATCCAGTAAGCATTCATCTAGGGTTCACTGTTCAAACCCCATGCTGGGTGCTGGAAAGTAGTGAAAACTTGAGCAAGAGAGTTTCTTCATTCAAGAAGGTACAGTGTGAGCAAATTTAGTGTACAGAGGAAGAAAGGGCAAGGTCAACTAAGGTGAGAGCCCAAGAAAGATATCAACAAAGTGCTGCAGAGTTTCCGAGCAGAAACAGATCCCAGCTTGCTGGGGGGTGTCAGGGTGACATTTGAGGTTGTGAGCCTTGAGGACACAGTGGAGTTCATCTTGTTAGGTTGAAGAAGAGGGACTGGGACAGAGGGCACCCACCAGAGAGATTAAGAAGAGGAAAGCGATGGGACATTAGTGGTACGTTGGAAGAGTAACCAGTCATTCAGAAGATTTAGATGGAGTGGGGCTGGGGTGGGCCTAGGAATTCAGGCCAGAAAGGGATCTTCTTTCAGGCTTTAACTCTAGGCTGAGAAGTCTGCCTTGAATTTGGTAACAAATGAGGGTCCACTTCGGATTCTTGAGCTGGGGGGTTTTCCTGGGGAGGGGAAATGGAGGTAAGCTGATCAGTTGGGAATGATCACAGGAGTCCTGAAAGACATGAGGAACCTGAGTGGTGGTAGCGGTGTAACAGCTACTGGGTATGGAGCCAGGAAGAAGGCCCAGGGTGGCTGGAGTTTTGAAAGCCGCCCCAGGAAAGCCCTATGACGGTAGACGTTGAGCTACCGTGGAGGTTCGCAGAACTTTAGACAACCTGGGAACCTCCTTGGAATTTTGCTTAGAACTCAAGTTTAACCTCTGAGATTCTGATTTTCTGGTCATGGCGTGGCTCTATAACTGTAATTATTTTAAACCACCCCAGATACTCGGTTGCAGATGGTTCAAAAACCCCATGTTGAGAAATTCTCTGTGCCCTAATATATCTATCTGTGAACTGACTGTGGTTTGGATATAGCTTGCAGAAAGTACCCCCCCACACACACCCCCAAGAAAGAAGGGCATGGATGGAAAGGCAATGTCAGAGAGAAAATACTAAAATCCTTGATTAACTTTTCTGATACACAAAAAGTGGGCCTCAGCTAAATGAATTTTCACAGTTGTTCTAAATATTAGCTGTGGCCTACTAAGATGTCTTGTATGATGACTGATCTAAGGGTAATTTGATAGGTTACATTTTCATTTACATGAAAACAATTTGTCCGGCTCTTTCAATTCCAGTCTGATTTTGTCAGTATTCTGTAATTATTGGATGGTGGTCTTTTGCTCATCTCCACCGGGAAGACGCCAGTGTATCTGGGCAGTATTTCATAACAATGGTGTTCAAGGCCAGGAACACACTTCCCAATGCTTGAAACTTCAAAGAGTCCACTTTTCATTCAACCTGCAAATAGATTTAAAAGAGGTCCAGTAACTACTCAGAGATGAAAGATATATGTGCAGGGAGAAAAACCTTTGAATTTAAAAAAGAGTTAGCTATTACATATGAAAGCAGGGCTATATTTTCCCCTCAGTCTGCTCCTGCATAATCTTATTCTACTTTTCTAATTATGGTAACAGAACAAGAAAAATTCAGACTGCTGCTCACATTCTCACTACTTTCTCAAGATAAATAAATAAATAAGTAAATTGGTAGTCAGTGTCCATGCCAGAGAAAAGGAAACAAAGACAAGATGTGAATTTTCTTTGTCTGAGTTTTCCTTGGCAGGGTTCTCATTTCTCTCCCTTTTCTTCCCAAAGTCGTTTAAAAGGGTGTCACTCAAGACCAGTGAAAGGGACTTGGATGAGAAACTGAGTGTACAGTTGATACCAATCAATAGTACAATTTGTCTATCAATAGACTTTGAAATGCTCTTCAAAAATGGCTGCATTTTACTGTTGCTAAATGATTAGAAAATGAAATTTCACCGAGCAAATCCTCCTTTATTTAAAAGACTGAGCTTCAGCCCAGCTTGTGTGGCTCAGTGGTTGAGCATTGACCCATGCACTAAGAGGTCGCCAGTTCGATTCCCAGTCAGGGCACATGCCCAGGTTGTGAGCCCGATCCCCAGTGGGGGGCATGCAGGAGGCAGCCAATCGATGTTCTCTCTCATTGATATTTCTATCTCTCTCTCCCTCTCCCTTCCTCTCTCTCTAAAATCAATAAAGAAAAAAACATTAAGAAAAAAACAGGAGAAGAAACAGAAGTTGAACATTTGCTCTTCAAGATGTATCTAAAAAGCACTGTGTAAATGTCACTCCCGACAACCTCCAGCCAGAATGAGTAGAACGTGTCATGAGTTTGTGCTTTCTCCCATTTCGTGGTCCATTTTTAGGGAGAGTGGTTTCTCACTTGGGGATGTTCTCCTTGATTGGCATCTTAGTCAGCTTGGGCTGTCATAACAAAATACCAAAGACTGAGGAACTTAAAAAAACAAATTTAAGTTTCACAATTCTAGAGGCTGGAAGTCTGAGATCAGGGTGCTGGGAATTCAGTGTGTGGTGAGGATTCCCGTCTGGGCTTGTAGCTGGTGCCTTCTCACGTGGCAGAGGAGCTCAGGTGTCTCTTCCTCTTACAAGGACACCAGTACAATCAGATTAGGGCCCCACCCTTGTGACCTCATTTCACCTCATTACTTCCATAGCTCCAAATATAGTCACATTGGGGATTATAAATCAACGTATACATTTTGAGACATAAGCATTCGGTCCATATCAGCTGGTTAACATAGCTTCACGCAGGGCCTAGCCCCTTTCTGAGGTGTTGATTTTCACCTCTGTGTGATTGTCTCTGGCTCATCCTTGGGTTGAAATTACTAGCTTTACTAATATATATTTTGTTGCTTGTGACAAACAGATGCAAATGTTTTATCAAGAGCAGTGTCAGAAGTCAGAAACCAAGAATCAGAGAAAATTAATAAACAGAGTTAATGGCTAATAAGTGTGAATGAATTTGTAAATAGCCAAAGCATTTGCCTTTTACCAACATAGTTACATTTCAATGATTTTGCATTTTCCTGCATCCTACATGAGTCATAGGAGTGGGGTTTAATTGGAGGCTAAACACTTTTTCTCTGGGAATATGATTTTGTTAAATATTGTTGGTTATTCTCCCTGGTTCCCCCACCCTCCTGCCCCCTACATACACACACTGAAAGTGCTTTGGGTTCAGAGTTTCGGGTGTATAATGGACAAATAATTTTACCTTTTCAAGAGCTAGAGATTTAAATAAAAAATTTTAACCACTACATCTTAAACAGAGATGACTGCACAGAAAGCTTACTGAGCTGTTACTTCGGCATTTCTTCTTTTTACTAACCTGTGCGTAGGTTCAAATATGGACTTACATCAACATGTCAGAACAGACTCCCTTAACTCTTTTCCACGGAGAAAACGAGCAGGTGCCCGGTAGAGAGACCCTCAGTCCCTGTGTGTTCACGTCCTGAAATTCAGAATTGCTTGGGTACTATTGCTTTCTGCTCTTCTGACCACAACCTTGAAAACCAACATTGGAACTTCCCAGTGTCATCTCAGTGTGCTCAGCTATTTGCTACATAATAAGCATTAACTGGTTACTATTTGTGGCTCCCGCTCAGAGGCGTCTGCAGGCTTCTCCTGGGTAAATTTTACTTTCCCAGTAGGCTATGCTGATGACCTCTTCTGTGTTCAGAAAAAACGCTTCCTCTCTTTTCCATTTTGAACTTAGCTAATCTTAATTTTCACTCTTCTTTGAAAAATGTCTATAATGCTCTTTGGGAAAAGCTTTTATGTTTCTCATAAAACAGTGGCTTTCTGTAGTCTCGCTTTTTACATAATTATTAAGAACCAGATATTGTGGGGATACAGCTAACCACCCAGGGGAACCCAGCGGAGAACACCTGGCGTGCAGGATTGCCATGATTGCTAAATGTGTCACCTTATTCCTGTTAAACACGATGAAGGTGTTTCCTTGGCATGAAAGATTTGGGTTCTAATATGTTATATTATTGTACTTGGGACTCCGGTATTTTTTTTTTAAATCCTCACTGAGGATATTTTTTCATTTATCTTCAGATAAAGTGGGAGGGAGAGAGGGGAAAAAAGAGAGAGAGAGAGACATCAACTGGTTGCCTCCCGCACAACCCCGACCAAGACCGGGAACCGAACCACAACCGAGGCACGTGCCCTTGACTGGAATCGAACCCGCGACTCATTGGTCCACAGGCCGACGTTCCAACTGCCGAGCCAAACCAGCCAGGGCAGGATTCCAGTATTTTAACGGGAAAGGGTAGAAACATATTACTTAGATATGTAAACTGCCTTGCCACTCCTCAGCGGCTTCCTGAGTGCAGTGTGCTACCCTCAAGGGCTTTACAGTCAGAGGCGGTGCAGGGCGCGTCCGAATCTCCTCTAGGCACCTGCAGGTTTTGGGGAAATGGAACCAATGGAACCCGGCAGAGGGGTTGAGGGGAAAGCATAGACTCTCCTGAGCATTTTCACAGACCGAAAACTCTTTCACTAACATTTTTCACACCAACCAAGAGCAGGCACGTGCTGTTAACAAATATTAGTACTGGAAAGAAGTAAATATTGCCTGTTCTGATCTGCATCCCCCCAGAAACTGACCCTGGGGCAAGGATCCGCGCACAGGTTCTGTAGTTAGGAGGTGATCTGAGAAAGTACTTGAAGGGGAGTGGGGAAGCGGTCAGGGAAGGAAAGGAAGCAGGAAAAGGAGGTGTTGTCACACTAGTTTCACCGCGAGCGTTTGCCACTCAGTTGGAAAACTCTTGTAGGCAGTGTGTCAGATGCCTCAGAGTCACCCCAGCTGGGGCAGGAGGCGGCTGGGTCTTTATTCACCAGCCCTGCATCCAGCCCTGGTTGGAAGCTGCTCTGGGGCCGTTCCTTCCCCAGCACTTCTGATTTGGTACTTCCAGTATGCTCTGTGGCAAGAGGCTTCTCCCTCTACCAGGGACAAAGTCCTCGGGTAGAGTTTTTAAGCGAGTAGTAGTGATTGAGGAGGGAATCTGAGGGCACCCAGAGGGGGCCTGCCGTAGTCCGTGAACAGAGCAGCCACTCTGGCTTGGCTGGGCCCGACGTGCTCGGAGGCCACAGGAGAGAGGTGGCGTGTCTCCTTGAGTCATGCAGCCTTCGCTCTGCCGGGAGCTAAGACTAACACTCCCCGTGTAAGTAATGGGAGGCTGCCTACAAATGCTGAGAGTGAGTGTATCCATTTTTATTAACCTACTCCTCCCGACATACGAGTCATTAGGGAAGTGCAAATCAAAACCACAATGAGATAATGGCCTCACACTCATTAGAATGGCTACTGTTTAAAAAAGAGAACATGACAAGTGTTGGCAAGAATGTGGAGAGACTGGAACCCTTGTGCCCTGTAGCGGGGAATGTCACACGGTGCAGCTCGATGAAAACAGTTTGGCAGTTCCTCAAAAATCTAAAAATAGAATTACCATATTATTGTGCAATTCTGTTTCTAGAACTGTACCAAAGAGAATGGATAGCAGGGTCTCAAAGAGATGTTGGTACACTAATGTTTATAGCAACACCAATCACAAGAGCCAAAAGGTGGAAACAACTCAGGGTCCTTCGACAGATGAAGGATGAACACAGTGTAGTCCATACCTACAATGGAAATTATGCAGCCTTAAAAGGCAGGAAGTTTGGACACATGCTACAACGTGGATGAACCTCGAGGACGTTATGCTATGTGAGATAAGCCAGTCACCAAAAGACTAGCGTTGTATAATTCCACCTGTGTGGAGGTATCGAGGGTAGTCAAATTCACAGAAAGAAAAAGTAGAATAATGGCTGTCTAGGGCTGAGGGAGAGGGGCCAGGGGAGAAGAAAAAATGACTGCTGCTACACACCTGATTCCTTTACCTCTTTTTACTTGCAAGTCTTAGATCCCTTCATTCTGGCTACAGATGCTGCCTGTGTCATCCCGTCTCTGCTGCCCAGCCCTGCACAACTGCATTCACTGGCTGCCCACGTGTGCAACCTGAGACCTGCACCAGGGTCTGACCATCCTGAGAAGGATGTGATGGGTCTCAGGGCATCTTCCTTCTTGTCCAGTGAGGCTCAGGACCAAGACACACTTTTGGACCTTGGGATCTAGTAGCCAAGTTGCAATGACTGAGCACCCACTTCGGGCCTTTCTCCAAACACTGTCTCTGCTGCCTGGCCCATCCACCGCAATCAGCAAGGTCAGCATCACCCGGCAGGGGAGTCCTGCCTCTCACCTCGACTTACTGAATCAGAATCTTCATTTCAACAAGAACTCCTAGTGACTCCTGTGCACATTAAAATCCGAGAAGCAGTTGGGTAGATTGTAGGGTAGTTGTTCTCAACACTGGTTATACATTAGAATCATGGGGATGGAGAGAGCTTTTAACAAATAGCCAGTACTCTGAAATTCTAACTGTGTTGCCTTAGGGTAGAACATAAATATTCAATCCTTTACTGAACAATTATTATGGGCTACATGCTATTCTAAGAGGTCCATATGTATTAACTAAGTTAAGCCTCATAAAAATCCAATTATGTAGGTCCTATTATTAATTTCATTATTCATTGGAAGCACAGAGAAGTTCAGTAACTTGCTCAAGGTCACACCGCAGCTCCATGGCAGAGCTGGAATCTGGAGTCTGACTCCAGGGCCCGTGATCTTAACCATTATGCTATTAGTGAATAATGTTTCTTTAACACAAAGTGAGCATGTCTTATGAATACATTATGTGATTCCACATTTAAATATCTCATGATGTGAACACTGTACTGTCTGGTAATCATCTGTCACTATGTACACCCATCACACTATTACTGACTATATTCCTCTTCACCTTTTCATCCATCCCCCCACACCCCTCCCCTCTGGCAACCACCAGTTTGTTCTTTGTTTCTACAAGTCTGTTTTTGTTTTGTTTTGTGTGTTCATGTGTTTTGATTTTTTAAAATTCCACATATAAGTGAAATCATGCAGTATTTATCTTTCTCTGTCTGACCTATGTCACTGAGCATAATGCCCTCGAGGTTTAGTCAAGTTGTCACAAATGGCAGGATTTCCTTCTTTCTTGTGGTTGAATAATATCCCATTGTGTGTATACACCACATTTCTTCAGCCAGCCATCCACCGCCAGACATTTAGGCTGTTTCCATATCTGGACTCTTGTGAATAATGCCACAGTGAGATCCTGATTTCAGTCCCTTTGGCTCTATACCCAGGAGTGGGATTGCTGGATCGTATTCCATTGTCCTTTCCATGGAATCAGGACAGAGTTCCTCTCCTTGTGCTGGTGCTTGACAGTATGCACAGCGAGCTGCCTGCCAGGGAAGCTCGCCTGAGCCTTTGGGGTCCAGTTTTTACTGAAGTTCGAACATATACTTCCCACGTGGCTGACCTTTCGTCTGCAACCCTTCTGGAGGCAGAACTAATACAATGTGGCCCAAAGCCCCATCATAAATCATATTGCTCAGCTGTCCAGTGACCAAAGCCCCCAGGCGAACAAAGACAGTCCTATCAAGCAGGACAGTCCAGGAGCCTAAATGGAGAGCGCCTCCCAGAAGCTGGGGGCAAAGGTGAGACCTCTCCTTGGGGAAGGTTAATCTTTCACTGCACAGCATCTCACCTCCTACCGAACATTCAGGCCTCAGTTTCCCCCTCCGTTCCTCAGGGATGCCTTTCTTTCTCCTCAGACTGAGCTGTCCATTTGTTTTATGGTCTCATAAACATCATATAGTTTCCTTCTTAGTATTTCACACCATTCATTTACATCAATGACTTGAGTAAGTATCACATTAATGTCTGTCTGTCTCCTTGAATGATTCATCCCATGAGGGCAGGGACCGAGCCTGCCTTGGTCACCGCTAGTAGTCCAGCTGTAGGCACAGTGCTGGGCTCACAAAATGACCTAGGAAACAAATAAGTGTAGATTGGTGCCTTTAGGAAAAAAAACCATCTTGCAGACTGGCTAACCACTTATGTGACTTTGGATAAGTGAATCAAGGACCGAATGTTTGTGAGCTGCTTGGGACAGGGCCCAGCAAGGTGGGAGTCTGTTAGCCTCCACGTCCCCAAGTCCACTCTCTCTTGATTAATTGAGAAGGATTCTGTATGGAATGAAGGAGTTCAGTCCAGATGTGAGAGACCTGGGCGAGACCCGGAGGCTGGAGAGACAGGGGAAAGACCTCGAATGCAATGCTGTGCTCAGGAAACGCATTCCGCTTAGAAAGAGGGAAAACAGAGCTCCCGAGCTTTTACACATTCGCTGACCCTTGTCTAGGAGCTCTTTATGGATTATATCACACAGATGGGTGTCTGGGCTGGGCTTCCTTCCGAATTCTGGGACAACATTTTTTTCCTGGGAGACCATTCTAGAACCTTCTCCTTGTGCTTCCCCTTTCTCCTGTCTTCCTCTTGGCGATGCTTCCTGTGCTGTAGTGCACAGAAAGCCACCCATTCCTGGAGGACGGCTTGCTTCTCCCCGCCCCAGCCGCCTCCTTCCTCTGTCCCAGCAGCCAAACCACACAAATTCTTCTCTCCTTCCTGACGGAGGAGCCCTCAGCCTTTAATTATCCAGGTGGCTCTCCTCTGGATACCCTCAGGCTGCGGGCTCTTCTGGCAGCTGAAGCGTCTTGTCAACAGCAGCTCATTTAGTTTACGGGAGGCGGACATCAGTGCGGGACCCCCAGAGGGACGGACGAGGTGGTGACCGGAGTGAGGGGTAAGGTGTGCTGCATGCAGCAGAGGTCGGGCTGACTCAACCTAGATTCCGGCTCCCACACTTAATGGCTCTCTGATACCAGGCACGTTAGCTCTTCAGCTGCCTCTCTTGCAAAATGGGATAAAAATCATACTTGCATTGTGTGAGTTGTTATAAATATTAAGTGAGCCCTGGCCGGTGTGGCTCAGCGGTTAGAGCGTCGGCCTGCGGTCCAGAGAGACCCGGGTTCGGTTCCCGCTAAGGGCATGTACCTCGGTTGCAGTTTGTCCCCGGCCCTGGTTGGTCGTGCGGGTGGCAGCCACTCGATGTGTCCCTTTCACGTCGATGTTTCTCTCTCTCTCTATACCTCTCTCTCCCTCCCACTCTATCTGAACAAAAAATGGAAAAATGTCCTCGGGTGAGGATTAAAAAAAAAAACAAACAGCCCTGGCCGGTTTGGCTCAGCGGTTGGAGCTCAGCCTGTGGACCAGAGAGTCCCGGGTTCAGTTCCCGCTAGGGGCACATACCAAAAAAAAAAAAAACAAAAAAAAAAAACAAAAAAACAAACAAAAAAAACAAACAAACACAATATTAAGTGAAATGCTGGGCCATAGCAAGTACTCCCTGCATGGGAGATTTTATTATCATAGCAGCAAGCTTGCGGTCCTCCTCCCCGCGGCTCCCTACCCAACAGCTCCTCCAGTGGCCGCCATGTCCCACGCTCCTGACTAAGTCATGTCATCGTTCAGCGAAAGGTTTTGCTGCTAGGAGGTCCTAGTTAGAATGCACCTAGAACAATGCATTAGGAGAGGAGAGGAGGCCGGTCCTTTCCATGGAAACGTCGGCAAGAAGTTGAATATCAGAACAGAATGGATTAAAGACTTCTGAATTTAGCAGTCTTGTCGCCTTGTACCTGGACTGCAGAACAGCCTCTGGACAGGTCTCTCTTCTCTGCGAGGCTGAGCAAATGTTCATTTTCCCAGAACTGTCACAGTTTATGCACCGAAAGTCCTGCAGCCCAGAAAACTCTCAGTCCTAGGAAAATGGGAGCCGTAGGTCATCCTACAGATCTTAGCTTTCTAACTCTCAAATACCTCCACGTCATGCCGCCGGTCACCCACTGCTGGGTCAGCCTGCCCCGGGCTTTGTCCTGCCCTGCTAGACACGGCGATGTGACGGCAGCCGTAGGCATCAGGGTGGAAGGTGGAGGTGGGGAGCTTAGCTGGACACGGGATAATGTGATTGTTCTCTTGGTAGTCAGGACGCCTCGACACTCATGTGCCTTAGAAGTACTACATCCTTCACTTTTTTTTTAATCCTCACCCGAGGATATTTTTCTATTTATCTTCAGGTAGAGAGAGAGGTGAAGAGAGAGAGAAACATCGACGTGAGAGGGGCACATCGACTGGTCGCCTCCTGGACCAGGGCCGGGGACAAACCGCAACCGAGGTACATGCCCTCGGCTGGAATCGAACCCGGGACTCACTGGTCCGCGGACCGATACTCTACCGCTGAGCCACACCAGCCAGGGCTGTCCTTCACTTTTGCTCCAAGTGTGACTTCTTAAAATGGAAGCCTGAGTGATATGCATATTCTTCTTTATGTCTTATTTATCTTTCGAAAAATTTAGAAAAGTGACATCAGAAAGAGCCTGTTGAGAGCCGGGGTTCTCGGCATCTGGCAGAACGGTAGTGGGCAGAGTGAAGGGGAAGAGCACAAACAGGGTTGCACCTGTGAGCTGTTTCTGGTCAGTTGTCAGCAGGCACCCAGGCTGCCTGCAGCGCTGTGGTGGGAAGCGCTGTGAGGCTGTATCCAGGCTCCGAGGGGCAGAGAGGAAGACAGCTCCGGGATCCACCAGCGATGTCTGCCGTGGCACAGAAGCTCCATATTTTCATCACTAAATTAGGACAGGCAGATAATCGGGGGATGAGGAGCTGCAGCAGCGTTCCGCCCCCTTGCTGTTCCTGTCTGGGACAGTAATGAAGACAAAGCTCTCGGAAGGAGGGTGCTGTGATGGAGAGATGCCCACAGGGGCCGAGGCGGGAACAAGTGTGTTGTGATTCATGGTAATGACTCTAAGAAAGTAAATGAGAAGGTAGACAGGAATTCATTGTTAATCCCCTTTTGGCATTAAGCCCTTGGTCTCTCTCCTCATTTGGTTTTCACATTAGCATTTTGTATTAATAAGCAGCCGGAGGTACTAATCCATTTTTCTGGTGTGTCTGAGATCATTTGAGTATTCCAGGCATTTTAGTGAGATGGAGCTCTCTGATTGCCAAGGGCAGATGGAGGCTGATAACCAAGGCATGGGGATCAAAAATGGGGCCTCTGGGTGCACAGAGCTATAGATCTGACTAGGCAAGGAGAGGAAGGCCTTTCCAAGCAGACGGCAAGAGGGCTATGCAGAGGCAGAGAGCTCCGACTGCAGGTCGGAGGGCACGCTGTACCCCGTCTTGGAGCAGACGACCCAGTGTTAGGCCTTTCCGTTGGACACAGGCCCCTATCATTCCATCTGTATGTGCCTGCCTGTGAGTAGCCTTCTTGGGTCGGGCCAGAATTTTATTGCTTTGGCCAAAGGCCTTACCAGGAAACCTCCTCCTCTGACAAATGTTATGAGTCTGTACACATTGCCCAGTCCCTCTTGGCTTTGTTTATTCCTGTGGTGGGATTGGGAGGTGAATTATGACTACAGTAGTTCCCTGGTATGCCAGGTGATTCCAGGTTGCATTCTCTCTCGTAAACATACTTCTTGTTAAGTAATTTAAAAGGCAGAATAATAATAGGAAAATAATTTCTTAATAAAGGGCTTAGTCAAACAGAGCTGTAACATGCTGCTATACTTCCAAAAGGATTATTTCATTTTGTTTATTTTGACTCAGTTTAAATTGCTGCATCCTGGTTTCTGCAATTATTTTTGAGACAATATAGCTTTTTGAGAGCTTACACATTTAATTTACGTACATTTGGTATACGCAGAGGTTTTGCACATTAAGCAGTAAATTGAGTTAAACTACAATTTCCGTATTCCCGCCCACCTCCTCTCCAAACTCCTTTTCAGAGAGAGCTGTCCATGGGCAGACTGCCTGGAACCATATTTTATAGGCTGTGCCCCCTGCCTGTCTCCTCATACCCCAACCCCACTGGGCAAGGTGTAACCCCGAGTTTATTCAGTGCCTTTGACATGTGACTCTGATGGGCCTGTCACAAAATGTGAACCGGATGCAATTTCTTGGCTGCAATTGGGAAGCTTGGAGAGACTGAGGCAGCAGAAACTGAAATGGAAAATTCACGGAATATATGGGCTCGGAGAGACTACAGTGGGCCTATCTTTTGCACCCAAAAGCAAACAGAAACAGAATCAGCCTGTATTTATGGTTTTGTATTCACTTGACTTTGCAGCAAATCAGAACTTCCTGGTGAATGAGCTCTTTAGTGGAAGCTAGGTGTTTCAGCAGCTACAGGAAATCCTCCAAGTAAACCAGGGCACCACACGGGGCAGCTGTGAACCCGCCCCTGGCACGGCTTTCCCACATACCTAACGCCGAGCCCCTGGGGTAACCTGGACCTGTCGCGTTATGTCGATGCCCTCCTTGTCTCTTCTGCTCCATCCACACGTGTCCCAAAGCCTGAGTTTACAGAGGCTGGCCCTCCTTGGAATCAATACTTCAAGGAGGGAGAGAATTAATCTCATTACGAAAAACATTCTGTCATGGACTCTAGTTTCTCCCATTTACGAAAAGTGGGGAGCCCAGCCAGAGCGGGTCAGTTGAGAATCATCTTGTGCAGCGAAGGGTTGCCAGTTCCATTCCCATCGGGGTTCGATCCTGGTCGGGGCACGTACAGAAGGCAACCAACAGATGTTTCTCTCTCCCTCCCTCCCTCCCTCCCTCTCTCTTTTCCTCACTCCCTCCCTTCCTCACTCTAAGCATGTCCTCAGGTGAGGATTTAAAAAAAAGCAGGGAACCCCAGTTTATCACATCCCTAGGTAGTCAGGGTAGATAGAAGATTAATGTGAGACCCTGAACGAGACATGCTGGGTGACTCAGAGGGCAGATGCTATGCAAATGAGGGACACAATAACAGCCGTGCTCCACACACCTGAGCCCACCCTAACCTTTGGGTGGCCTTCTTGGAAATGAATGAGAGCTGATATTTAATAAAGCTGGTGATTTTGAGAAGATTGTGGTGGGGAATCTTGCCGAGCAGATTTAGGCTTCAGTGACCTTTTCATGCCATTACAAATAGTGTCAGCAGGTTAATACAATGCCGAATGTGCTCACTGTTGTAGAAGAAAAGTGTTTATTAGACTTTCTTGAAAAAGAAAAGAGATACTAAAGGCCTCAATTTCACTGGTTTGTCCGTCTGAATCGGCCTGGATTCGGGGCCAGTTTAGGCTACGCGTGAAGGGAGCATGGTAATCATTCCTATAGCAAGGGTCAGTGAACTCTGGATTGCAATACTTTGCAGACATATTGCATTTACTGCAAAGCCGCAGGCAGGGCCTTATTATTTTATCCGGGTGGTGCGGAGGACATCTAATATGTTTGTTTACTTGTCCTTTTTTTATTAGTCCACGCGAGGCCATTTGGAACTCTGGTCTTCAAGGCCCTGACTTTTAGCATCGCTGATGGCTTGAAGCAAAGCAGGCCTATTTCTTTGATTAAAAAGTACGAAATGGATCATACATACAAAAGAAGGTATTCAAAGTATGTCCATTTTAAAGAGGAAGAATAAAATAAACATCAATGTGCCTACCATTCTGAGTAGGAAGCAGACTATCCCCTGCACTTAGAAGCCGGGGTGCTCTTCCCTGATCGCCCCCTTTCCCACCCCACCCCGGGGATCAACCCGCATTCTCCCTGAATCATGTCATTGATTTTCTTGGCAGTTGCACTGTGTAGCTGTCCCCAAATGATACATTCATTTTTGCCTCCTTTTGAATTTTATATAGATGGAATCTTCCTGTATGTACTCCTCCCTGCATTTATTCCTTAACTTACCAGTATCTGTGCGGTTCCTTCACCGTCATATAAAGTTCAGTTGTGACATGCCACTCCTTATGTGTTCACTGACTATTGATTGACTCTCTGGGTTGTTCCTGGATTTTTGCTGGTATGATGTTGCTGTATGAGTGTGTTTCAGTGTGTTTGCTGGCGCATACATGCAAGAGTTTCTCCAGGGTTTACACCAAAGAGTGGGATTGCTAGGGCTTGGGATAAACACACGTGTAATGCAGAATGTCTCCAACAAGGCAGCACTAATTTAACCTCTAACTAGCAGTAGACAAGCATTACCTGTTTTGTCTATATACACAACTTAGAATTGCCAACCTCGTACTGTGAATTAATAACTGAACTCTAAGTGTTAAAAAATTTTTGTTATTTTCCTAATTGTCAGTAAAATCGAGCATTTTTGTTTAGTGGACATGCACCCTTCCTACTATATAAAATTCCTGTTCTCTGGCACATTTTTCTATCAATTGTTTTTTTCTTATTAATTCCTTATTAATTTTCTTATTAAATCAATCTGTTACATGCTCATAATGCTTATCCTTTGTCAGTTGTAAATGTTGTGATCTCTCCATTTAATGATGGCTTATATTTTCACTCTTAACACAATAGCTTTTAGAGTACAGAAATTCCTGATTCTAATACGGTCAAACATATACGTCTTTTCTTTATGGATTACACATTGGTGTGTTTAAGAAATTCTACCTGGAGGTCATAAAGATGACTCCTGTTTATTCTAAAGGTTTTATCATTTTCCCAATGGAATTTAATAAAATCTACCAGGGACTTATTTTTGTGTAGCATGTGAGGAAGATAGGCAATTTAATTTTTTCATCATGTGGAATGATGTCCCTGTAGCAGTTATTGAATTGTCTATCCTCTCTCCATTCCTCCAATGCCCTTCTGTGATTAACCAAATCTCCATACATACAGGGGCACTTTCTGAGCGTTCTATTCCGTTCACTTGTCCTGTTCCTCGTACCCAGAGCCAGCATCTCACTGTCTTAATGATATAGCTTCATAAGAAGTGTGATATCTGCAGACAGGCCCTTCGAAGTTGTTCTTTAGGAGGATCTTGGTTGTCCGAGTCCTTTGTGTTTCCATGTGGACTGCAGAATCAGCTCATGCAGCTCCATACAGTATCCCTTTTGGCATTTTCAACAGTATTGCACTGACTGCATCAATTGGGGGAAATTAACATTTTTACTACTTGAGTCTTCTTATTCATGAATTATTTAGGTCTCCATTTATTTAAATCTCTGAAGTCTTTTATTAAAAATTTCTCATTTTCTTTAAAAGCATTTATAGGTACTTAGATTTATTTATGAGAAATATGTGTATGTGTATAACTACCGTGACGGTAGCTTTAACACACAACATTTAGAAATTATTAGGTTTAATATGTTGTTTAAGTTCATCTTTACAAAATCCCTTAGTAATCATTCCTCCATAGATTTTTTTTTAGTTTTATATAAAAAAATGGTAATTGATGACAGTTTTTTTTTATTTCAATTCTTATAAATGTATATATGTTTTTATTTTACTAACTAGGACTTCTATTCTTAGCTTATTCCTGTTCTTACAATGTAACAGAATGCTTTTAACATTCCACCATAAAAAGTATTACCTTTATAAAGATTTTTATATAGATATACTTTATTAGGATATTAGGAAAATGAATTTTTCTTCTATTTCAAATTTGCTAAGATTATTCTTATCATGAATAGATGTTAAATTTTGTTGAATTATTATTATTATTATTATTTTGCATCTACAGAGATGATCAGATATTATTTAGCATTTATGTTAATGGGGTGAATCACATTAATTTATTAAGCCAATGTTGCATTCCTGGCATAAAACCAAGAAAATATGATGAATACCATGAAAAAATATATATACATTGCGGTATAGTAGAAGGATCCAACCCTGAGTCAGAATATCTATGCTTAAGTCTCCCTCTTGCTTACTTTTTTTTCTTTTATAATAAAATCCATGTCTCAATGTTATTGTATCCCACCAAGTTTTAATTGAATAAACACCAGTTTCCCTCTGATTTTCAATTTCCTCATTTGTAAAAAGTTAGACAATTCATTAAAAATTTTAGATGGTATAACAAATACATGTAATTTGTATATTTTACTATTTGTTGGTTTGTTTTAGTAGTACCTTAATTCTGGATCTATGTCCAGGGAAAAAATAATCATATTCTTCATTCTTACTATCTTGATACAACTAAAAATTGCAAGAAAATCACTGATTTAACTAGCATCTTCCCTTTCTCCAGGTCTCACTCGAAGGAGGTAATGGTTGAGTGTAAAAGATCACAGTCCAGGTTTTCTCATTCTGTTTCTCTTCCCAACTTGCTGTGGATAAATCGCACATTCCCAAGGTGTCAAATATGTATAATGGAGTCACATTTCACTAGCAGTAATAGAGACCTTCTATTGAGTTCCCATGTGCTGGGCATTGTGCTAGGCATTTTTCATATATTTTACATATTTTGGAACCCAAGACCCTGTGAGGTAGCTATCATTATTTCCATGTTATAGTTGAAAAAACTAAGTTTAAAAGAAGTTAACTTGTCCAAGATCCCACAAGATGGAGCCACACCAGACCCTTCTCTTCCTACATCACAATGTCTTTTCCCTCAGTTTATTGGGGGTATTTTTAATATGTGCTGATGGCTGTGGAAAGTCTAAATTCCAAATATAATATTGCACTTATTCTCCCTTGTATGAAAATTGTGCTTTGCCCCAACTTTAGGCAAACTAC
Organism: Tadarida brasiliensis; assembly: GCA_030848825.1. NCBI lineage: Eukaryota > Metazoa > Chordata > Mammalia > Chiroptera > Molossidae > Tadarida > Tadarida brasiliensis. Next base: position 109,031,384 of record CM061257.1, on the reverse strand, counting down.
ATCAGTACATTTTAAGAGGGCTGGGGACTTTACAGTAATATTTTGCAATTTCTTTTTGGAGTAATGGGATATCCAACTTTACTTTCAGGAAGTTGGATTGTGAGGTTCATTATGAATGCCTCCACTCTTAACTACCTGTTTAAATACTCTAGGTCATACTCACAGTTTTTGAAAAAAGTAATGGTGAAGATGAAAAGGTTGATGAGGGGGGTGGGTTGGCATACATCTTTCTTCTCGGGGTCGGTTATTCCTATTTTTTCACTGGAGAAAGTCATTTCATCTAAAGATTCAATTTTCTCTGAAAATGGAAGATAAACACCAGGAATCTCCATGGGGTCTAGGGAGGATCCCTATCATGAGTCTGTAAGGCTCTTTGAGTTTCTTGGATAAGAGTTGTTTTGTCATTTCTGATATAAAAGAATTATTGTCTTAATAGCCTGTTGCTCTTAGACCTGACATTTACCATTCTTCCCATTTGCCAAGCTTTGCAAAAGAGACCTCCAAATCTGGCAGAGGGAAAGCCTTAAGAAGATCGAGAATGCTGCTTCAACAGAGTGAGTGGAGTGTAGCGAGAAAGACGTGTGGGCAGGGTGAAGAGGGACCCTGTTTCCTCGTTACTGAAAGGACAAACATCTTTATAATAGGGACTGTCTTACTTTAAAGAGTTGCTGGGAGCTACCGATATGACTGGGTCTGAGAAGGTGCTGAGTGAGCGATCCTGCGCCCCCCACCCCACCCCCGACTGTCATCTCACTCCTTGGATCCTAAAGGTCTTGTGATGCTTTATAGGTAAACATTTTTAGTAACTACTAAGTATCAAAACCACTGCTAAGGTCAGGGTATGTAAAAAGGAAGGAATCAGACTTCTCCCTTAAGGACCTTGCAGGCTGGTGCAGTACACACCGGAAAGCTGTAATTACAGCAATGAAATCAGTGTTTACACACACACACTCACTCACTTTCTATAGAAACACAAAAGAGGAACATCATAATGACTAGTATACCCCTCAGCAGGGGTGACTTGATGGCCATCTGAGAGCATGACTGGGTCACAGAGGAGGCATGCCAAAGAATGAGGCAGCAAGAAGAAAGACTGAACACTGGTAGGTGAAACTAGAAGGTAAATTTCACCTGTTTTGCAATTTTATTATTTTTTATTTTTTTTATCCTCACCCAAGGACATTTTTGCATTTATCTTCATATAGAGCGAGAGGGAGAGAGGGAGGAAGAGAGAGAGAAACATGGATGTGAGACAGACACATTGACTGGTTGCCACCCACACGACCCCAACCGGGGCCGGGGACAAACTGCAACCGAGGTACGTGCCCTTAGCGGGAACCAAATCCAGGACTCTCTGGTCCATGGGCTGAAGCTCTAATCGCTGAGCCAAACCGGCCAGGGCTGTTTTGCAATTTTTATTGAAGATTGATCCTAACAGCCCTGGGTGGGTAGCTCAGTGGATTGGAGCGTCGTCCCAATGCACCAAGGTTGTAGGTTTGATCCCCAGTCAGGGCACATACAGCCATACAAGAATCAACCAGTGAATGCATAAATAAGTAGAACAACAAATCCATGTTTCTCTCTCTCTCCCCCCTCTCCCACCTCCCTCCTCACTCTCTATAAAAGTCAATAAATAAAAATAAAAAAGAAAAAGATTGACCCTAACAGAACAGAACCCCAAAGGCAACTTGAAATACACTCTGTGAGAATGAAAATATGCTGTTCCTGCTGCCTAACAGGGGGCCATGTGACCTCCACCCTCTCACATCTTTCACTGGCCCCACTAGTGAGGGCAACCAGGTTCCTGTCCCTCACTAGTCCTTGGCACACTTCCCCTTGTGGACTTGGTCTCTTCCTACCACCTCTCTTCACCTCCTCCCTGCCTCCACACCAATCTGATTTTTTTGAAGGTTTAATTTTTTTAAGCTTCCTTTATGCAGAACAGACCAAAGGCTTTCCAACGCCCCCTGCTGGGGAAAGATTGTGGCCTTGAAGAGGCCCGTTTGCAATGATGCGAGTGACTTCCGGCATCCAGGCAGGTGTGCTCCCGGTCTCCGACTGAAACCACAGCTGCTTGACTTCTGGGGTGTTATTAGGTATGTAGCCTCACCAGAGAGCGGGCAGTTGTTGTGTTTCTCTTCACGTATCTCTTTTCCCATCATGAAATTGTTTTTCTGGCACATGTTTTCTTAAGCCATTATTTAAGAGAGAGCAGCATGAATATGAACAATGCATTTTCAGCAGAAAACTTGTAATGGCAAGAGGTTCACTTAGCGGGCAGCTTTGACAATATTGTGAGGGACCCAAGAGGATCTTGTCCCGCCCATGCTTTCATTTCAGAGACAATTGGGGGATAGTTGAACAAGAAAAGAATCCAAACGCTATAATATCCTTTTTCTTCTTTTTTCGACTGTGTTTCTCAACGTTGAGAGGATGAGAGTAGAAATATCTACTGAACATTTGCAATTCCCTTTCTCAGCCGGCCAAATACAAATCCGTTTACTGAGTCCAAGAAGAACCAGGGCTTAGGTGAGAATGCCAAAGCTTTGAAAATATCGAAAGGCAATTTCTGGTCTTAAATTAGCATCATCATGCATGAGGAGAATTCTGATGGTCCATATGGCGTGTTGCATAGCTATGATATTTTAGGAACTGAAGTTCTTTCACAGATCTGCCATTTTGTGGTTCTGATTAGCTCTGTAGGAAACTAGTATTTCCCACCCCAAACTGTTCAGACCAAAACATCATCACCATCATTTGATTATTTTATTGGCCTTTGAGGCAAATAGAGAATCTGATCTATTGATTGCCAATCAGCCGGCACTGATCCATGATCTTAAAACATGAGATGAAAGAGTTAGATTATTTTAGAGGGAAAGCTGGTGTGGGACAAAGAGCAAAGGAACTAATATTTATGGAGCCTACTGGGTGCTATGTTCAATGGTAGGTGCTTAACATATAGTACTTTCTCTAATCCTCACAGCAGAGTTGAGATGTGTTACTATCCTATTTCACAGATGGCCAGATAAGTTGAGTAGCTTGCTGTGGTCTCACAGAAAGCGTGTGGTAGAACCAGGGGATAGACCAGTGTCACTCTGAGGCTGCCCTCTTTCCACTGCACCAAGGCTGAGACGGGAGCAGCAATGCCAGCCAGGTTTCTGCTTCCCGTGTGCCACCACAGTGGGCACTGTTTCACTAGTGAAATCGCAGAAAACTTCATTCGGATTACAGGGAGAGCTCACCTCCAAGCCTCCGATGCTCCCCTCAGGTGCCCCAATTGAACCTCACTGGTCAGACTAATATTTTCCAGCCATATCTTTTCTTATGTCTAGAAAACTGGCAGCTGCTTGTAGCCCCAGCATGACTCTCAGTCCTAGAGAAGGCTTTGTGAAGACAGGGGTTGGGTTCAGACCAAGAATGTGAGCATGGGAACTAGGCGGGTGAGCTGGGAGAGCCCTGATGGATTTCCTTCGAGGGTCTGTAGTACACTTTGCTCATTGCTCCAAGTCTGACCCTTCAGTACAGCCAGATTGAGGAGTGGCATTGCTTATTCTAATGCAGAAAGTCTAATGGATGTTAGACTCTGCTTAACATATATTAACCCTGCTTTACGTGACCTCAGGTATTCAGCTTATTAGGAATTCAAAATCAGCTCAAAGTGTTCCTTCATTAAATAAACAATTATCGTGCACCTTCTATGTATCAGGCCCCATGTTGGACCTGGGTATCAAAGTTTCCTAAGACCTATCGCTGCTCTCGAGTGTCTCGTGGAGTTCTGTGGGGTGCAGAGGGGAGGGCAGATCCCTTCCATGGATGTAGGAGAAGACCTCACAGGAGAAGGCTGAGGGTGGGACCTGAAGGATGAATAGGAGAGTTCTAGGACAAGAACGCAGGAATGAGGACTCGAGGTATATTATCACCACAGAAGCAGATAGAGTAAGCACTACACACGCGTGTATAGCACCACACAAGTGTTACAGTCACTATGCATGTTCCATTGCTGAGAGATCGATGCATTTAGCTCCGCAACAATATTATATAGTTGTTGTTTTTTTCTTTTGTTACTGTATATTCCAGTTATCATCATCACTATCTAAAAGTGTTATTTGGCATGCCTACATTAAGTTTGAGTAAGCATAGTTATTTGATGGTGGTAGTCATTGTGACAACTTTGTCCTCCTGGGAAGGTGTGCAGTGTTTGCAGCTGGCCTTTACTGAGTATACTTTGTGTCAGCCCCTGTGGTAATGGTTACATGTGTGATCTCATTTAAATTTTACAACAATCCTATTAAGTATTTCTGCTCATACTCTACAGTTGAGATAACTGAAACTCCCAGGTAAAACATGTAGTTGGATTGTTTGTGTTTAGATAACAACTTCTTGCGAGCTATTTGTTTGACCATAAGCAAGTCATTAACCTGTCCAGATATCACTTTCCTCATCAGTGAACAGGGAGTAATAATAATGTACTCATCAACGGGTTGGTGAAGGATTAATGGATTAATGGAGATGATCTCTGTCCAGCCCTTGGCCCAGTACCTCTGTGTTCAATGAAGTACAGCTATGTTTAGTTATTACAGAGGTTAAGAAACTTGTTCCAAATTGAACACTGTTATATCTGATTCCAAAGCAGGTACTTGCCTATTTTTAAATTACAGCTCAGAGTCAATGACCTACAAGGCAGATTTGCAAAATTAACAAAGTTATTGAAACAACACTTATGATAAGTAAATAAGTGAAGGTCCACATTACACACAATCAAAAGAATTCTTGTAATTATGATGTGGTGAGTAAATGGAAGTGAACATAAGAGAAAATAAATACTCAAGAGTGTTGAATACCAATACATGGGGCCAATCCAAGGACATCTTCCCTTCTTGATTTTTTTTCCTAGTCTCTGTGTTGGACCCCCCCCCCCCCGCCCTCGCCATCTTTTTCACCTTTACCATGACATAAGAATATATAGATTAAAGCAGTGATATAAGTCTGTAATTAAGTGTGCTATGTAATTTCCTTTATATTTCTTTCAGTGATCAACTCTTTGGACATTACCAATTTGAACTCTGCTGCCTTAATCATTGCAAAATTTGGCAGTGGTCATTCCAATGTGAAGCCGTTCGAACCCTGAAACATCATTATGTTAAAGTCAGCTCTTACTAGAACCCAGATCTGAAGCTGGGAGAGTGAGCGGAGAGCCATGGTTGGAGGAGAAGCTTGTGAGCGCTGTGCAGCCAGCGCTGCTCCCCGCGGACACTGCTGGTGGATAATCCCTTCAGATCTGCGAGTCTGAGCTTCAAGCTCATGCCTGGGACTCACCCGGGTGCTTTGAAGATACAGCTCTCGGGGTCCAGCGGCAAAGTTATTTGGACGTTAGCTTTCACAGTCCTTTCTGGAGGGATGCACTTTGATGTTAAGTCAAACCCCAAGAAACCACTTTTTCTGGTTGTAGCTAAGGCTTAAGCACCATCTCCAGGCTCAGCAATCTGGGGTGGGAGTGGGGGGTGGGGGGGACTTGCCTGCCTGTGTAAGATCTCTCTGAGAGCAGTAGGCAGAAGGGCAGATGTCGTGTATATACATTTGCTTGGAGGACCCTGTTTCCAAATTCTCACCACTGCTGAATGATTGATCAAATGGCAAACAATCTTGTACGTTTCTCTTTTCAGATGTGTTCTCATCCAACCTGTCTCTTTCCAGTTTCAAAGTTCACATATGACCTGGAGTCTGAGTGTTGCTGATTCTCTCTCTCTCTCTCTCTCTCTCTCTCTCTCTCTCTCTCTCTCTCTCCTTCTCTCCATTTATATATGTAGTTTATTTCTGCATTGTGTCCTGAAGGTTCCCACACACTCTCAGATTGTTAGCTCCGTGTAACACTGGAGGTAACTCAAGAGGATTTCCTTGGAAGCCTGTGACAAGGCTGTATTAGAGTGTATTCATTTCCCCGTCTCTCATTCCCTTGCTTAAGCTGCTGGGTTGTTGCTGCTTCCTTGTGGCTAAAGCAAAAGTGATTACTCATTTTACTAGAGGACTTGCCTGGAGACTGCTGAGCCCTCTGGAACCATAGATGGACCACGGTTCCTAGTTTATCTTGTCTGCAAGCAGGAGAGTTGACTTTGCAGGCCATGAGTTTCTTTGTATCGGGTCTGGATCAAGCCCCAAAACCTTTAAAAAAGGCACTTGTGCCCTGGCCAGTTTGGCTCAGTGGTTAGAGCATCAGCCTGTGGACCAGTGAATCGCGGGTTCGATTCCGACCAAGGGCATGTACCTCAGTTGCGGTTCGTCCCTGGCCCTGGTCGGGTTGTGCAGGAGGCAACCAGTCGATGTGGCTCTATCACAATGATGTTTCTCTCAGTCTCTCCCTCTCTCTCCCTCCCTCCCACTCTATCTAATGATAAATGGAAAAATATCCTCGGATGAGGAATAAAAAAAAAGGGGGGCACTTGCCAGCCCCTAATAAATACCCTCACATGTGTTTCCTTCAATTTATTGACTTGCTTGTTCCTACATGTCCCTGTATGAGTTCACCACGCCTGGGTTGGGATGCAGTAAGAAGAGATTGCGCTGACTCCGAAAAAAATAGAATGGGGAGTTAGTGTTTAATGGGTGCAGAGTTTCCGCTTGGGAAGATGAAAAGGTTCTGGAGGTGGACGGTGCTGATGCGAGTGTACTTAATGCCACTGAACTGCACACTTGACAAGGACTGAAATGGTAAACTTTGTGCTATGTACCTTTACCGCGTTGTAACAGGACAGCCATAACACAGTACCGCAGCCTGGGTGGCACCTGGAACGGAAATTCACTTTCTCACACTTGTGGAGGCTGGAGGTCTGAGATCAAAGTGTTGGCAGAGTTGTTTCTTCTGGGGCCTCTCTCTTTGGCTTGTGGATGGTGGTCTTCTCTCCGTGTCTTCACAGTTCTCCCCTCTGTGCCTACCTGTGTCCTAATAGTCTCTTCTTGAAGGGACAGTGACATTGGATTGGGGCCCACCCTAATGACTTCATTTTAAATTGATTACCTTTTTAAAGACCCTTTCTCCAAATATAGTCACATTCTGAGGTATCAGGGGTCAGGGCTTCAACCTGTGAATTCGAGGGGAACACAATTCAGCCTGGAAGCACAATTTTTAAAAAAGAGTAGATTGTACTGGGTTAGTAGAAGGAGCCAAAATATTCCAGTTTCTAGCTCAGTGGTTCTCAAATGAGGCATGAGAATTGCCCATAAGCTTTTTCAGAACTCACACACTGAAGGACTTTCAGAGCTGTGACACAGGGCTATGCTGAAATACCTCCCTGGAAGCAAAGTCTGGAGGTAGCACAGGAGATAATGGATCCGGTCACTTACTTTCATAGCCAGAACTAAAACTATTGGTCGGTGGAGTCTGTTTGGAAATGACTATTGTCTTGCATTTATTTTTTATTTTTTATTTATTTATTTATTTTTTTAATCCTCACCCGAGGACATTTTTCCACTTTTTTGTTCAGATAGAGTGGGAGGGAGGGAGGGAGAGGAAGAGAGAGAGAGAGAGAAACATCGACGTGAAAGGGACACATCAAGTGACTGCCACCCGCACGACCCAACCAGGGCCGGGGACAAACTGCAACCGAGGTACATGCCCTTAGCGGGAACCGAACCCGGGTCTCTCTGGACCGCAGGCCGACGCTCTAACCGCTGAGCCAAACCGGCCAGGGCTATTGTCTTGCATTTAAAGAACGGATCTGTGTAAATGTAGACTGTTCATGCATACAAACCACGTACAGGGTGGGTTTGGCCTGGGTCGGTCCAAGGACTTGAATAACGTGAATGGCCAAGGTCAGGGTGGAATAGAGCCGACCCAGCGAGAAAAGAGGGGGCTTGCCGTGGTGCTGTCCCTCCACGCTGAGGTCACAGGGCAGCGGGCAGCTCCCTCGCGGCCACATGAGTTTGGATCACTGCACTCGCAGCCCCAGGCATTGCTGTCCTGAGAAACAAATGACCAAGATGTCCTGGGTGGGTCGGATTCTCCTCAAAGTAGGTAAAGAGCTGTCAGGAGCCCTGGGTCGCCTACTCACCCCACCACTAATTAATATGGTGACATTGAACAATGGCACCTCTCTGGGCCTCAGTTTGCTCATTTATAACGCATGGGACATGCACAGATGGCAAGAGAGTGTAGTGGTCACGATGTGGGCCTGAGATCGACAGGCCTGGGCTGGAAGACTAGTCATGTTAAGCAGGTTACTTAATCTTGACCCTCAGATTCTTTGAAATGGGGAAAAGACTAGACTCTCTCAGTGGAGTGTGAGGATTAACTGAGAGAGTGCCCGTGGATATCCAGCCAGTGGTGAGCGTTCGTGATTACCGTCAACATCCCCGTGGCAGCGTCCACTCCGAGCACGGAACATCCTGGGTCTGTGATTTTAAATCACAGTGCTGGACGCTGCATCTGCTGGCATGAGTAATGGTCTCTCTTGGAAGAAGTATGAAGGAAGAACATCATGAGTAGTAAAATCAGACTCTTTTCCTGAGTTTTATAAAAGTTGAAAAAGCCCACTTGATAGTGAGTTGGGGTTGAATCGCCTCCTGCTGTCTAAAGACTCTCAAGTCAAGGCCAGCAGGGTGCCGTGACGGCGCGTGGGCCAGGCGGTCCCTGAAAGGCCGGGACCCTGCTGGTGCCCGTGCCCTCCCCAGCTTACACCAAGGAAGCTGACATCCTAACGGGGAAGGGGAAGGTACGCAGCACAGCTGTGATGAACTGCGAAAAAGAAATCCATACATTTCATCCTGAACACAAAATCAAATGCAAAAATGGGGAAAATAAAGACTGCCCTCCCACTCTCCTAGCTGCCGGCCTCCTCGTGACATTTGTCAGACGGGGTGGAATCGGCCGCCTCACTTGGCCAGGAACCGCCCTGAGAGCTGCAAAGCCTGCATAGCCCACTTCACGTGTTCAGCTGGAACACGCAGGGCCCCGTTTGACCCCAGGCCGAGAGCCGGCCAGATTCTTTCCTGATCTTCTCCACAGACCCTCCCAGGTGTGCTCCCTTGGTGTTGAATTTCAGCTGCCCTGTTTACGACCGAACTGTGTGTTCTAAGTGCAGAGCTCAAGCCATTGGGAGGAAATGACCTTGAGAAGTCAGAGAAAGCCTGAGCTCCCCCCGTCCCGGGGCCCTGCTGGGCTGGGACCCCCTTCCCTGACAAGCAAAGAAATTGTGACTCAACAGCGTGTCCTCCGTTAGGCAAGTTGGCACGAGGGGAAGAGACCAGAAAGGGAGACAGGATAGAGAGTACAGTATACTAAAAATGGGGGGAGGACCTGCTGCCCTGATTGCTAAGGTGATTCTCTCCGTCTCAAACCTGGCTTGTCAGCCTTCCTAAGGCTCAGATTCAGAATCGGCTCTTTCTCCCTAAGGACTGTGAGGACTTCTCCTGAGCGTCTCATCTGGTCAGGACAGGCGGGCACTGCACCTGTAGCACCCTCTCCCTCCAATGTGGGGACTGTGGGATGTGGAGAGTGGAGGGGGCGTGCCCACTGCTGGTCACCTGGCCAAGGAAGAGCAAGGCTACAGCCATAGAGAAGTCAATACATAAACAGACAGAAAATAAAGCCCTCGCTGGCTCTGGGGATGCGATTGCCTCTTCTTCCTGCCTGGGGGGCCCGTGACTCAGGGGCCAACTTGCCTCACACGGTTTTAAACAACTTCCCAGGGCAGGAATGGAAGCCAGAGGCAGAGGGCCAAGGTGACAAACTGGACCTTGAAAACGGGGACACAGAGTTCCTGAGCTGTAAGACCAAAAGACTGGGCCTTCTCATTGAGAGATTCTGAAGGGAGCTCTCCCCTGAATAGGTTTCCCAAGAGGTGGGGCAGAAAGCAAAACAGGGTGTCAGGTTGGTGCCAAGTGGCTTTTGGGGGGGGGGGGCGGGTCTTGGGAAGGCTCCTTAGAGGAAGTGTCCCAGTCCAGTCAAACTCGGATTGTGAAGCTGGTCACATTTAACTTCTACTCAACTGTTGTCCTTCAGCTCTCAGAAGCACACGACGTCCCCAGGTGGCCCGGGTCTCAGGCAGTGTCTGATAGTCATGACTCTGAGGCGTGACTTTTAGAGCTGACGGGGCCTTACAGGTTAGCTAATATAAAATACTGTTTTCTGGTGCGAAAAAAATATCCCCTAGAGGTCTTGTGACTTCACCAACGTCAAACGCTGTCAGGGCCAAGGCCAGGGCCTCGCAGTCCTGTTGGACTCTACTGTTTTGTGTTTTTAAAGACCTGGGAGGGACTCCTGATGCAAATGTCTTAACGTGTTTACCTGAATACGGAGCTGTTTGCATTCAACCACCTTTATTGTCTAATGTAAGTCTGGTTACACGTAAGAAAGGGTAAACATTTCAGGACACACGGAAACAACTTCGAGATCATCGGGAAGTGTACACTGGCCTGATTCCCTGCTCCTGGACGTTTTCCTTTGTCCTTTGCGTTGCCCGACGTAGTTGACAGGGCTCAACATGTTCACATGGCCACCAGTCGCGTTGTTGTTCTGGAAATACAAGTTGTGTTTGCATATTCTGGCTAAAAAGAAAGGCAATATTGCTATACTTTTGTTGCTGTTGTTAATCCTCACCCGAGGACATTTTTCCATTTTTTGTTCAGATAGAGTGGGAGGGAGAGAGAGAGAGAAACATCGACGTGAAAGGGACACATCGAGTGGCTGCCTCCTGCACGACCAACCAGGGTCGGGGACAAACTGCAACCGAGGTACGTGCCCTTAGCGGGAACCGAACCCGGGTCTCTCTGGACCGCAGGCAGATGCTCTAACCATTGAACCACACTGGCCAGGGAGCATTATGCTTTTTTGATCCTTTCCTTATAGAGTTAGGTGGATCTGATTATCTTTAGTCCTGTGGGAAAGGCTGAGACGTTGGCAGTCACTATGAGCTGTTCCTCGGGTGGCCTAGGTCCTACGACCTGATTGCAGGTCCTGTGAGGTCACTGATTCATGAGAGGTTTCCTTGGTGGTTTCCATGTGCCCAGGCTGGGCCAGAGAGCCTGGCACCCAGGAAGTCAGACCTGCTGCTCACAGAGACAGGGTGGAGCTGCCTGGCACCGGCCAGCAGCTGGAGTCAGAGTTTGGGTTCTGAAGTGTGACCAGGACAGAAAGTGTCCTACCAGAGACTGAACAGAAACAGGGACGCCTTGCCAGAATGATTCAAGACCAAAAGTCAAGGGAGAGACAGATGTCAACCTAGAAACTGAAATGTTAACACCAAGACCAGAGGGCAAAGCAAGAACCGATTTGGGTTTCAATGCTGAACTGTAACAGGAGAAGGGCGGGGCCTTGGAGAAGGGCGAGTCGGATGGGTTGTGGGAACAGCCTGGTACACCCTGGCCTGCCTGGTGCTGGGAGCTGGGCGGGGCAGGAAGCACTTGAAAAAGCCACCCTGAAGTATGCACTCATGATTATGTTCTAAAATGAGGGAGTGGATCCTCGTCCTTTGTCCCTTCCCGCATCCATCTCTTCCCCGCAGCACCCTGGGTTGGTTAAGCCATGCATATAAATATGAAGAGTCCCAGTTAGACTCTGAAAGGTGCTTCTTTCTCCTTCTTCAAGCTTCAGGATCTTCCAGTCTCTCCTCTCCCCAGAGGGCTCTGTATCTCTGTCAAGGTAAAACAGCAGGGTGGATAAGAGTGTGAGCCCCAGAGTCAGTCTGGGTTTGATGTCTGGCTCTGTCCCTGTGTGACCTGAGCTGAGTCACTTCACCTCTCTGTGCTTCAGTTTCCTTATAGGTAAAATGAATTCACACGTGTCCCATGCTTAGAGCTGAGGTCAGTCCTCAAAAAATGGTTTGATCATAAGCTGCAAAGAGTTGGGCTGAGGGTGGTCCTCGAGTTCTGCTGTCCCCTTCAGGGAACTGGTCACGTGTGCAGCTCCCCAGGCCTGAACTGATGTCCTGTCTGGTACCTTCCCCTGCATCCTGTATAGAGCGGGACACCAGCCCTTTGTCCACACAACTCTTCAGGTGGCGTTCCCCATGTAGGCACAGTACTTCCCTTTGGAATTCTCTGTATTAGCTACGTAATAAACATTAGCATGTTTATTGTCTCCATGGCAATCAGCATTACTCAGAATTATTTTATTGGAGCTTTTTACTTCCCTTCACCATTTCCCTTAGCATCATTCTCACCAGACTAACCAAAAAGGGTCAGGGATGGTGTCTTTCTTATTCATTGTTGTTTAACAGATTCTAGCACAATGTAAGGACACCACTGAGGTCTCTAAAGTATTCATTGAATGACAGAGTGAATCTCAGGTTCTCTATGAGATGGTCTGAGTCTTGATATCCAGAGACTTTATCAAAGGAACCAAAGTCCCTATACCCATTCATTCTCAGGACATGGAGACCTGTTATAATTAAGAACCCTGGAGCTAAGTCTGACCACCCAGAGCCCCAAGATGAGGGTATGTGGAGATGAGGTCCCACCACAGCTCTTGTCACATCTGTGTCTAGTGTTTGGATCTGGAAGGGTCTATGAAAAAGGTTAGAATTCACTTCCACCTAGAATCCAGGCTCTATTTTAATTTGAAAAGGTGAGCAGGGAAAACTGCTCATTTCATTCACCCAAAAAAGACGCCACCAGCTTATGTGAGTTGATACATTTTATATCCCCTAGTTTAATGTTTCATTTACAAAAACAATTTTGTTGAATTTTGTAGGAAGAAAGTGATATGAGGAAGAGACGATTGAATATTTGAACGTAGATCAACAGAGTCACAGGGAATCTTTCACTGGCATTTTTCCATCTGGCTTTATAACTTCAAATCCCCATAGCTCTTTAGGGTGGCAGAATTGGTTACATCATTGCCCCCAGGAGACGTATGTTTTGAAAAGGCAACCAGAAGATGTTTCAGAGCCTAAGATGTCTACCCGAGTAAAATATTTGCAAATTGAATTGGTTAGAATATTAACTTGAAACCTATTTGAGAACGTGGCATTCAAGCCCCTTTATGAAGTATGAGCTTTGAACGAATCACCTTATTGACCATCCTAAGGGTAAATCATTCAGGGAAAGACAAATGATGTGACTTCAAGGTGTAAGTCACTGAAATTGCCATGACTTTGATGGAAATTAGTCATATTAGGCAACCTTGAGAGACTCTCTCTTAAAGAAAGAACATTATCCTACCTTCAGAAAATTCCAGAGCTTCAGAATGGCAGAACATGGATGGAGGTGTGAGGACAGAGGGCGGCTTGGTTGGTTTAGCTGCAGCTGACTCTGTTTCTCCTTCCATTCGCTCATCTTTCACAATCAGAAGGCAAAGCAAGTCAATGAAGGGTATGACGGTGAGAGTGGCAGAGACAGCTAGCCCTCACCAGTGACCACGCACGCCCCTCGGTTTCCCAGCCTCCCATGCAATCAAGTTAGTGTCTTGTGGCTATTTCTGGCCAGTCCTGTGAGGGGAAGTGACGTGGGCTATTCCCTAGCCAAGGCGGTTAAGGGCGGGTATACCTTCTCCATCTCTCTCTTCCTGCCTACAGCAACCTTGGCAACCATACTTTCCTGATGGCATAGCTACAGGGTGGGGGAAGATTACCTGAGCTGCATTGGGCTTTGCATGAAAAATAAATAAATAAACACTGATTTTATTAGATGTTTTTGAGATATCAAGATTTGTTGATTGCTGCCTCCTGACCTGATCAGAATAATAGGTCTCTTTATGACTCTTTTGCCAAGGTGGTTGGACAAAGTGGAAATTAATTATAAATGTGCTAATTAATTTAATTATTAAATAACAGCCATAACAGTTGCACAGATAAGACTTTAGAAATTCCATGACATTGTCACTCTGTAGTTTTCAGCGCAGGACTGGCTACTTTTACCCCAGCAGTCCCCTATAAACCATGTTTTTAAAAATGCTGTTTATGTCTCAGAACATCTCACTGCCTTCTCAGTTAGCTTAAGATTTTTAGAGATGTTGATCATTAAGTAAGAAAATGATTTAACTCAAAGATATCCCAAACCCAATATTTTAAGAAGATGTCATTCTTCAGCATAAAGAAGACGGTTGTCATAGAGAATGACTGTATCCTAAGAATCGTCATAATGGCACCCATCAGGAGAACCTTTGAGAGTCTGCTCTATGAATGAGTAATGATAATGGGTTCTTGGGGTTAAGATACAGCAGGCGAAATCGCTCCTGTTAAAGGGAATGGATGGGTAATGGATTTGGGAATCTTCAGATCGCGAACCATTTTGGTAGGCAGGTTAACAGCTCCCCAAAGATATTCTCATCCTAATTCCTAGAATCTGTGACTATGTTACCTTCCATGGCAAAAGAGAGTTTGCAAATGTGACCAAGGCTAACAACCCTCAGAGGGGGAGAGTAGCCTAGATTATCCAGGTGGACCCAAGGTAATCACTGACATTTTTAGAAGCAGAGACCTTTTTCCAGCTGGGGTCAGAGAAAGAGATGTGACGATGGGAGTGGGTCAGAGCAATGCTTCTCTGCCGGCTGTGAAGGTGGAGGGAGGGAGACACGAGCCAAGGAATGCAAAAGCCTCCAGAAGCTGGGAAGAGCGAGGAAGCAGATTCTCGCCCGGAGCCTCTAGAATGGAGAGCAGCCCTGCTGACCCCTTGGTTTTAGCCCAGTGAGACCCGTGTCAGGCTTCTGACCTACAAAACTTCTTGACCTACAAAACAGATAATAAAAGTAGCTTGTTTAAGCCACTGAGTTTATAGTAATTTCCTCCAGCAGCAATAGGAAACATACAACCATGGACTAGTTTATATATATATGTGTGTGTGTGTGTGTGTATGTGTGTGTGTGTGTGTGTGTGTGTGTGTGTGTGTGTGTATATATATATATATTTTTTTTTTTTTTCAATCCTCACCCGAGGACATCTCTCCATTTTTTGTTCAGCTAGAGTAGGAGGGAGAGAGAGGAAGAGAGAGAGAGAGAGAAACATAGATGCAAAAGGTACACATCAAGTGGCTGTCTCCCACACGACCCAACCAGGGCCAGGGACAAACTGCAACCGAGGTATGTGCCCCCAGCGGGAACCGAACCTGGGTTTCGCTGCACTGCAGGCCGACGCTCTAACCACTGGGCCAAACCGACTAGGGCCCTTAGACTTGTTTAAGACCTCATAAAACAGCCAGCTTTTCTCACGCAACCTAACCTATGATGTGGTTACATTTCAAACATTTCCTTTGTTGAGTTTATGAATAGTGTGGTATTAGTAATACTGCGCACCTGTCCCTCCCTCCTTCACGAAGAGCCAGCACCCTATCTCATGGCCTTGCCCAACCAAGGGCTTTCACAGAGCTATTGTGGCATGACTTACAGCTCAGTGCGCAGTCATCTTACCACGAGAGGCAGACATTCATCTGAGGTTCCCCTCTCTTGTCCCCTAATTTCTTTACCCAAACCTCAGATAGTTTGCCACCAGCCGCCTGCCCTTGGCTTTTCTCCCAAGGAGCTGTGCTTAGTGGACAACTGTTACCCAATGGTTGCTTCAAATACGGAACTACTTTTAAATGCAATTGCAATTTGATTTGGACCATTTATAAATGGAGAAGAAACACAAAATGTGTAAAAACTCTGAAAAATTAGCCTTGGCTCCCAGATGGATTGGCATCACAGGAAACGCTGACTTGCTTCCATTGGCCATTGGCTGAGCCTGGGCAGACATCACCTCTGACTGTCTTGTGCATGCACATGAATTGCAAATGAAGAGCAACCACGCTTTGCATTTCCATAGGGAGATTGTGTAGATTTCATAATGCATCAAATATTTCAGAATATAAGTGGCTTTCTTCAAATATTAATCTTCACTAGTTTGCTGGAGCCCCTGGCAGGTAGGGGCACATGAAGAACTATAGCAATTTACTGCCTTTTTTTTTTTTTTTTTTATAAAGATGTGTGAAAAAATAAGTGAATTGAGGGAATCTTACAACATATTACATTTGCAGTGTTCAGGCCTATTTGCATAAAATAAGTAGATCTAGAGCTGAAGCATTATGGATGAAAAGAATCCAAGGTGTTCATTGATTAGACAAAGACATCTACCCAAAGAAATCACATTCAGTGGTCTGTTGTATGTATTACTGTGGGCAGTACAAGTGGCCTATGACATTAGGAAAATCTGCCCTTTGCTGCATAACATTTTTATTGAAAAGTATCATGAGATGACAGTTGTATTTTAGACTTGAAGCAAAACAAAACAAACTATATATATATCAGTAATTAATGTTTCTTTCCTCAGTTGAAAGTCATACACACATTTAAATAACAACAATAGTAATAATAGTATCCTTCTGATCATTTTCCAAAGCACTTTGACATATATTATCCTATTTGACACCCACATCAGAATCATGACAACCTAAGTAAAGTAACATTGTACAAACTAAGAAAGTCAGACAGGTAATTTCAGTAATAAATGGCTAAACCCAAACTAGATACTTAAAATCTCGGAATCCTCTGTTTAACGTTAGAATATATTCTAGCATTTGTAAATCAGTTGCTTAGTATCCAGAGGCCTTATTTCCTGTAAATAATCCTACATAGTGATCAGGTATCCCGGCTGGATCCCCAGCAGCTGTTTATGTCACAATAAGACATTCCAGTCCCCACAAAGCTCAGTGGCATTCTCCACGAAACACAGCTAGTAAATCAGAGAGTCAGGACTCAGATCTAAATTCTGAAAACCTGTTTACTTGCTTGTATGTATTTACACTGACGCGCACATGATTTACAATCATTTAACTCACAGTTGTTGGAATTTTAAAAGAGGTTATTTGTTAACTTTAATGAGCTCCTAATTGGCTGACTTGCAGATACTGAAAGAAGATGAAGACAGTAGTCCATTCTGGAAATCAAAATACATATTTTGGCCAGAGAGACTGCCCCGGGTGGCTTATGAGTAAGAGGAGGGCCTTGGAATCGAACAGTCGAGCTTGAGCTATAGTATAGTGTCTGTACTTGATCGCTTGACATTTGGCAAGTTACTGAGCCTCTGGTTCCCTCGTCTTTAAAATGGGTCAAGGACATTGACTTCCTCGAGATATTAGAAGGATGAAATGAGACGATATATGAAGATTCACCATTGAGCTACTTTTGTTTTCCTTGCTTCTTCTCGTTCTCCTTTTAAACCTGCAGACGTGTATTCGCAAGAACCACACTGCACACACAGTCTCGGTTGTCTGAAAGAGACATGCGGTACGTAAAATCATAATTTAAAAAATTCCAAAGTCTTGACCTCTTTTTTTTTTTTTAACCTCTCTTTTTTTCTTCAGCCATAGACGTGATTTGCAAAACTTGAACGGATTTTGTCTTCCTTGCGTGTTTTTGTTCTGACTCCGTTGTTAACGTGTCTTTCTGCCTGCCCCAGGCATGGCGTCTCTTGAATAAAACGTGTTTTGTCAATACACAGTGCTAGCAATACTGAAACTTCAATGCTGCTTAGAAATTCCAAAGAAGAAACAGTTCTGTTCTTGGTTATTTCCATGACACGGTGTGTGAATTTATTATATTTAATGCTAGCTCAGTGCTATAAATCGTATATTAACTACAACATGCACATTTGTACACATCTATTCACCCTAAAATTCTTAGTGTTCCCCAGAGAGTAGTAAAAGGATATCATTTACAATAGTATTAACTTTTGACTATATTTACAATTATACTTTTTTGGAGTCTTTTCATAAGAAAGAAAATAAAGGCAGTTAAACTAATGTGTACTCTCAAGTATGAAAATATGTTTTTTTTTCTCTTGCCTCATTTTTTCTCTTTTATGAATGTGTTCCATTTATGTCATTAATCTTTGGGGGAACATTTTTCAAACAGCCTTTTCTGCTTTATGCTTTTCTGAGCCACACACACACACACACACACACACACCCCACTCCCAGAGTTCTAAGCACCCAGGGAAGCAGAAATGGGAGTATTTAACTCAGTGGTTCAGTGGCATTGTACCTGAAGATGTTGTTGATAATCTTAAGGCACCTCCTCCAACATCTGACTTGGAGAGAAACTAGTTGAAGGACAAGCAATGGTTTTCAATAAGGGGCTATTTTATGCCCCCAAACCTTACCCCCTAGAGAACATTTGGCAGTGTCTGGAGAGATTTCTGGTTGTCAGAACTGGAGGAAGGTGCTTCTGGTATCTAGTAAGTAGAGACCAAGGATGCTGCTAAACACACCACAATGCCCAGGACAACTGCCCAGTACAAAGAATTGACCAGCCCAGAGTCTCATGACATGAAGATCCAGCCCATATGTATCTGCCCTCTTCAGGGATACTCATATCAATGGGGGAGCGGGGAATAAAAGAAAAGACAGAAATAACATAGCTCTGAGACCTGTGCTCTGCTTTGCGGACCGGGAAGGGCTGCCATGAGCCAGGAACTCCAGACACTTGCTTCATCTCTGCTGGGTTGCCCCATCTCTGAACCAGGCATAATAAGAAGTACCAGCTTCATGGGAGGGCAGTGTGGATTAATGAGCTAATCTTGCAAAGTGCTTGGCAGGTGAAATGTTTTGAGATGTGCTGTGATTGCGCTCATTAGTTTTCGTAGACACTTGGGGAGAGAATCTTTAGTGCGGAGACGTAATTAATGCAGCAAGTCTCTGTGCTTAGCATGCTGCTTGCTCAGGGGAGAAGAGCCCGGTGCTGCTGTGACCGTTTTCTCCCTTTGGATGCCCACAGACTGTGTATCTTCTGCCCCAACCTACCCCCAGGTGCCTTCTTTGGGTTTCCTTTCCTGACAACTGACATGGCTGCTGGAATGTCTTAATTAGGTTTGGGATTTGCTTGTGGCCTTAGTCCATTCAGGCTGCTATAGCAGAATACTAGAAACTGGTGTCTTATAAGCAACAGATTTGTTTGTCATGGTTCTAGGGGCTGGAAGTCCAAGATGCTGGCATACTCGGCGTGGTGAGGACTTGCTTCTGGTTCGTAGATGACTGTCTTCTAGCTGTATCCTCACATGGGGGAAGCGGCAAGGGAGCTCCGCCAGGTCTCCTTATAAACGTGCTAATCCCATTCATAAGGGCTCTACCCTCATGACCTAATCACCTCCCAAAGGCCCCATCGCCTACTACCATCACCTTGGGGGGTAGGTTTCAACATATGAATTTGGGGTGGAGGGACACAGACATTTAGTCTATAACACTTATCAAGGGTAGGCAAGAGTCACAATGGAAGTGTGTCCTATAGCTCTTTTACTGACTCCAAGGGCTTCCTTGGACATTGTCCCTTCTCTGCCCACACCCTGACCCCAGAACACTAAGGAGTTTAGAGAGCCAACGTTGGGATCCAAAGATCCTACTATTAAGATGACACCTCTGCCCTGGCCGGTTTGGCTCAGCGGTTAGAGCGTCGGCCTGCGGTCCAGAGAGAACCGGGTTCGGTTCCCGCTAAGGGCATGTACCTCGGTTGCAGTTTGTCCCCGGCCCTGGTTGGTCGTGCAGGTGGCAGCCACTCGATGTGTCCCTTTCACGTTGATGTTTCTCTCTCTCTCTCTTCCTCTCTCCCTCCCACTCTATCTGGACAAAAAATGAAAAAATACCCTCAGGTGAGGATTAAAAAAAAAAAAAAAAAAAAGATGACACCTCTGTGACCACGCCACAGCTCCTTCCCGGGGCCGTGGGCAGATGGTGTATGGTGCAGGCACAGAATCAGGAGTCTCAGAGCCACTGTGAGTGGGGACGACTCTACAGTGAAGGGTGATGGATATTGACACTGAACAGCCAGGATATATAATTTTTAATCATCACCCAAGGATATGTTTTTATTGATTTTAGAGAGAGAGGAGAGGGAGGAAGAGAGAGAGAGAGAGAAACATTGAAGAAACATCGATTGGTTGCCTCCTGAACATGCCAGGACCAGGGATCGAACCCACAGCCTCTTGGTGTATGGAACGATACTCCAACCAACCCGGTCAGGGCTGGATATTTTATTGAAACTTAAAGTATTTTTTATTTTTTAATTGAACAGCTGATATAGATCTTATTAAGTGATCATCCCGATAAATCTAGTACCTATCTGAATCCATACATAGTTATTAGAATATTATTGACTATATTTCCTATGCTGTACTTTACATCCCCATGACTATTCTGTAACAATCCCTTCACCTTTTTCACCCATCCCTCCAACCCCCCACCCATGTGGCAACTGTCAAAATGTTCTCTGTAACCTGGATATTTTGAGGTTCCAGAGAACATGGAATGTATCCACTTATTACACTTTTTTTTAAGTTTATGAATCGAAGAAGATGGACATTTTGGGCAATTGTTAGCATCTAGACAGTAGCAACTTCACTTGATTTATGTGGCCTGTCCCTACCTCCTGCACTGGATGAAGTTAAGGCCAGGAGCTCTGCTCTGTGCAGGGGCCTCGGCTCCGCCAAACAGGAACTTTGCTCAGATGGGGCTGGCGAGAAGGGAACCAAGCTGGGTCATTGGGCTTTCGTGCCAACTCAAAGGGTAGGAATTGGTGTCCTGCTTTCTCAAATCGAGTCGGTCCAAACTCTCTGGCTCTATCTCCTTTTTTCTTTATTGATTTTAGAGAGAGAAGAAGGGAGAGAGAGAGAGAGATAGAAACATCGATGAGAGAGAACATCGATTGGCCGCCTCCTGCATGCCCCCCACTGGGGATCGGGCCCACAACCTGGGCATGTGCCCTGACCGGGAATCGAACCAGCGACCTCTTGGTGCATGGGTCAGTGCTCAACCACTGAGCCACACCAGCCGGGCTGGCTCTATCTTCTTTAACACAGCCATCAGAAAATAGCACACAGGTCGCTTCCAGACCATTTGTCCTGAGCGGAGGTTTCTGAGCAAGGACGGGAAGGGATCCAGGCCAGGAGGACAGGATGCTGTGCTGGTTGATTTACCCTTCCTGCCGGCTCTGACAGAATGAGAGCAGCTTGGACCGGACTTGCTGTGTCCTTTTATGAATTGCCCTCTGGTTTTCCTGATGAATCACAGAGCTATTCAGTACGCTGACTTGTTTAATTTACTCGTACAAGAAAATGCTCTTTAGAACAGGGTGCTCTTCGCTGGGACGCACACACTCCTGAGGTCCTTAGCAAACAGCACGTTGTCTGCGGCCCCGGGACAACCACGGGGCTCTGGCGGGCTATGTGTACCTCTCCCCATTCTTGGAGAATAACTGTTTGTCTCTCAACCCCTCAAAGAAGGGCAGGAGGCTCATTTCAAATTCCTTCTGTTACTCACCACCCAGGAGTCTTTGTGTATTTTTAAATCCTGAGCTCTGGCAAGGGTCTGAGTCAGGAGAATGAAGCGAGGGCAGCTTCGCCCTCTGAGGAAAAACACGCCACTCTGCCCCTTTGTGCCTCCGACCACACTGACAGCCCCACGCACGCTCGTGGTCCTGAGCCTTCTGGACAAACCTCAGTACAGAAAGTATCACTACTAATGTTTACACATAATAATTACCAAAAACTTACACGGTACCAGGTGCTGAAAATGTAACACTCACAACAACTTCATGCAGTAAGTATCTGAACCCCATTTTATAGAACCAGGATTCACAGAGTGAGGTAATTTGCCCGGGTTACCTAGTTGGTATGAAGGCCCAGGAGAAGAGATAACCATGCTAGGTGGGGAAGGGAAGGCAAGTTCTCAACCCAGTTTTCATGTCGAAATTCAGAGAAAGCCACGGACTAAAGTATGACCCTCTATATTTTGTAATTTTACCACGTGAAGATATTTCAGCTATGAACCGAAGATTACTTTTTAAATTATGGAAGTGAATAGAGGTAGAGGAAGTATGTTGAGGAATGATAAAAAGAGATGAAAAGAGAGAGGAGTAAGGAGTAGAAGCAGGTGAAAAGAGGGGTGTGTGTGTGTGTGTGTGTGTGTGTGTGTGTGTGCAGTGTGAATAGCTGCCTCTCACCAGCCACAGGTTGGTTAACAACCCCCCTTGAGACCAGTGTCTGGGTTGGAGACTCTTAGTTTGCTTTCGACACAAGTGGTCACTAAAGAACCCAGTACAGTAAGTATTGAAAGATCTTTACTAACTACATTAATGCCGGGGGCGGTGGGGGAGGCACTCCTGGCTCATCTATAATCCTTCAGGTTACAGATGGAGGAACTAAGGGGCAGAGAAGTTAAACGATTTACCCAAGGCCATACAACCAGCAGTCGGCAGAGCTGGGACGGGAGCCCAGGTCTTCTCCATTGCACGGTGCTTGCTGCCTGGCTCCCTGGGGGCTGAAAGGCAGCAGACTGAAATGGCACAGGGTGGCATTGCAATGGCATGCTCCTCGGAAGGGACAGTATTTGGAAAAGGCAACTCTTGGGAAACTGCTTCTCTGCAGCTGTTTCGATGATGTAGGGAAGAGCCAGGCAGTAGGACCTTTCATGAGTAGGTTGGTTTTCAGTTTAGGACTTACCCGGATAGGAAGCTAAGAGGGACACAGTCTGACAATCAATTTTGCAGGAAAATACACCCTGGGCACACGACAGAGCACTGTCTAATTGCTTCTCAGGACCGTGATCAGAGAAAGTAATCCCGGGAAACGGGTTGCTCTAAAGCAACTTTGGAATGTCAGGCAGGCTCTTCCCAGTGTCTTGGGGCGTCTGCTTCCTTTGAGCTTCCAGAATGTTTTGTTTCTTTTTATTTTCCTTCTCCTTCTGAAAGGGCAGCTACTAGATGAAGAATAAGACTTAAAAACAAATACCTCTTCCCTCCCGTCCCTCCGAGATACAGGAGCTCATGGCGGCAGAGCTAAGGACAAGGACTTGGAAGTGAGACCGCCTGGGTTGGAAGCCTGGCTCTGTCTCCTGCCCTGTGGGAAGCCGATAGTTAACCTCTCCCTCGCTTCCTCCTCCGTAAAATGGAGCTCGGAATAGTATCTATTCCATAGGATGGTTCGTAAAGATGAAATCGGTAAACATTCATAAAACATTTAAAACTCCCTGGCACACAGTTAGCACTGGATCTTTATTTGTTAAATGAAATAATAATAATAATTAAGAACTGTAAGCCAGCGGCAATGCAGAGGTGGTGAAGACTTCATGCAGTTATGACCCCATCCCAGGTTCCCTTAGAGAAACGGGATGCGGCCCCTGTGTTGGCAGATGCTACGGCCATGAAGACAAGTGCACCCTTCACTAGTTTGGATGAGTGGCCCAAATAGCAGGCGCGTGCCAACCTTGGGTTAATAAGTACCAGTCACTTCTTTTTGATACCTGCAGTGGAAGGCATGGACGGCCACCACCTTCACAGCTGGAATTCGCTCACCTCAGTCATGCTTGCCCATTGTTCCTGGGAGGTTCCCCCAAAGAGGTGACTCACATGCCCTTACATACCTGTCAGTCCCTCCCTGCTCACACGGCCAAGACTGCTGCCTTCAGAGCTGCTTGGAGCAGCGGCATCTCTTCCCTCACCCTCTGGGAGAGCCAGCGCCATGCCCACGTAAGCCAGTCCGCACCACTCAAACTGGGCCTGGCAGGCAGTGAGCGCTCAATAATTGTGCACTATTGCTGATATCAAGCCCTCTGCCTCTGGATGCCTCCCAAGCTTTCAGTTCTCAAGGTGCTGTAGCTGGTTAGTTTCTTGGCAGACATCAAGAGTATGGGTGTCTCCTACTCAGAAACCATTTATCTCTGCATGTGCTGTACCTAGCATTTTACAGAGTTTTTCTTGAATAGTTGAGTCGGTTTCTGGCCCATGCCTCTCACCCAGACTCTCATTAAGTCTTTCCTGAACACCCTTTCTAGGTCTTCCTTGCCTAATCGTACGGCTCAAACTCAATTCAAGGGGCCAGGTCATAGTAACAGCCAACATGTTTGAGCTCTTACTATAGGCCAGGCACTCTTTCCAGCACCAGGCAACAGTGATATCATTTCATCCTCACAGTGACCCAACAAGTGGATAGGAGCATTCATTTGACGTATGATGAAGCAGAAGCCCAGAGAACATATCTTTCTCTTGGTTACCCAGCTAAGAAATAGTGCAGTGAGAATTCATCTAGCATTCTGTTTCTAGATCCCAGCTCCTACTGAGCAGACCACGCTGATGGGGAACATATGTCAGGCTGCCCTTATCAGACTCTGACCCCCATTTCCTTCCTACCTTGCCCATTGGTACCAGAATTCCTTATTCACTTCTCAATTCCAGTATGACTCTTTCCCTGTATCTCAAGTTGATGGAAACATTTACTGAGATGGGTTGGGGCAGAGGAGTTGCTTACATGTTTGGAGCCCCAACGAGCCAGCAAAATTGTTAATAGGGACTGGTGGCATGAAACACAAACAGTTGATTCAAGTGGCAGAAGTCTTACTCCCAGGACTCAGAACGGCATAAGTATCTCTTATATGTAATCCTTAAAGACGTTGTCCATTGCACTGTATGCATCACTTGCTCATTTAATAATGGTGTCATAGCCCTGCCAGTGAGGCTCAGTGGTTGAGTGTCAACCCATACACCAAGAGGTCACTGGTTTGATTCCTGGTCAGGGCACATGCTCAGGTTGTGGGCTGATCCCCAGTTGGGGGCATGCAGGAGGCAGCCGATCAATGTTCTCTCTCATCAGTGTCTCTATCTCTCTCCCTCTCCCTTCCTCTCTCTCTCAAATCAATAAAGAAAAATTATAATTAAAAAAATAATAATGGTGTCATAATGCTTGCTATGTAATAACTCTACTACATATCTGTTAGTAAAGCTTACTAATGATCTCTTCTTCACTTTACATATCTGTTCTTTCACTTATTGGTTTCTGCTGATGCCCAAATAGACAAGAGCATCATGTTAGCTACATTAAAATGTGGTCCACAGAATTCACATTTCATTTGTTCGTTCATTCATTCACTTACCAAATATGTATTTAGCCCATCATGGGTAAGAAATCCATAAGTAAGCATATAAGCAAATGTAATGGGGATAATATTCCCAAATATTTAACCAGTATGTTTTGATGTCCCCTTAAATCGTGGTTCCATGCATCCTCTATTTCCAAGGCTGGGTCATGAGATGTATTGTCCCCTCAAGGAAGGAAAGATTGGACCCTGTCTGGAACAGAGAGACCATGGACCCGTTTTAGGACTCAAGACCAGGCTCTATCCTCTCAATCCCATGCATCCATTGACCAGATCCCATCTTTTATTAGAACTCTTCCCAGGTGGTGAGGCGTAATGCTTTTAGAGATCGTGTCCTTCAACACATTCATTTTACCAGTGAGAAAACAGACCTAGAAAGGTGAATGACGTACCAAGAAAAAATGAGGGCAGAATCAAAACTTGACCCCAGTGTTCCACTTGGAATCCAACATTCTGAACTATCTTCTTTGTAACTTGGGAAAATATCCAGGTTTTTACCCATATTCATGTTTTATTTTAACACATTTTTATGGTCAAGGAAATAGTTTTCTTTGACGAAATCCGTGTTTCATCATTGCTGGGTGTTTCTCTTAAGAACAAAGTGAAGATTGCGAGCGTGGTTGTGAATGTTTTCATCTGTTCTGTCACTTGAATGGAGGTAGCCAGAGGTGGCCGATTTGAAGTGGTTAAGATCAGCATGTGCCTTGGATGGTAATATTTCTGGCTTCAGTTCTGATCTTAAAAATGATTCAACCCTGTCATTGAGGTGTCAGGCCATAAAAGAAAACACTCTTTACTTGTGATTTAATGAGTATTTAGGACAACTGATAATCCTCTGATTGAATCAGTGTGTGAACTCTGAGCCCAAGAGGACATTTCATGCCTTTTCTATGTTGTTGCAGCTGTGCTGCGGCTTGACCCATTGACACAGTCACTGTTTGGTGTCAATATTTGCAGACTGGACAGTCTCCGTCTGCTAGACAAGTTGGCTTGTGGGACTTAAACTCCTTGATTAGTTTACTCGAGGATAGATAGATCTCCAACCGAAACTTGGAATCGTCCGAAAGCAAATGAGCACATGGTACAGAAGGGATAGATGGCGAGGGTTGAAGCTGGGATCGTGGCAGTCTCCCATACCGGCAGCAGCCTCACACCTCTCTTCATTTTCTCTTGTGCTTGATTTAACCTCTTGCTGTTTTGTACAGTAACATGCTGTCCAAGCTTGTAGCCGGGGAGCAGTAGGCTCGACCATATAGCCTGGGTGTGTGGTAGGCTGCACCGTCTGGGTTTGTGCAAGTCACTCTGTGATGTTCGTACAATGATAGAAGTGCCTAGCAGTGCATTTCTCAGAAGGCATCCCGGTTGTTAAGTGGAGCATGACTGTATAGCGTGAAGTAAAGATCAAGTTTTATTTATTTTTTTGTCCGTATGGCTATCCAGTGTTTCTACCACCATTTGTTGAAAATATTTCCTTTTTTCCACTGAATTTTGTATTACTGTTCTAGGGCTTCCTTAACAAATGACCAAAAACTGGGTGGCTCAAAGCAATGGAAATTAATGTTCTTATAATTTGAGAAGCCAGAAGTTCGAAATCAAGGTGTTGGTGGGCTGTGCCCTCTCTGGAGACCCGAGGAGTGGGTCCTTCCGTCCACTTCCCAGCTCCTGGTGTGGGCAGCACAGGAGTCCAGCCCTTCGAGTCCTGTGGCTTGCAGCCCATCCCTTCACATTTCTGCTCCCCATCTTCATGTGCGTCTCTACATGTGTGGCCTCTGCTCTCTACTTATAAGGACACTCATTGTACTGGAAGCAGGAGCCACCCTACTCCGTATGAACTCCTCTTAACGTGACTAATCATATCTTCAAAGACCCTATTTCCAAATTAGGTCACGGTCTGAGGTTCCAGGTGGACATAAGTTCAACCCACTGTAAATGACTTGGCCACCTTTGCTGAAAATCACTGGACTGTATACGTGACTTATATTCTGTGATTTGGTTCATTGCTTTAAGCTTAGAAAGTCTTTGCTCATCCTGAGATCAGTGTATTTATTTATTTTTTTAAAGTATGTTTTTATTGATTTTTTTTTAAGAGAGAGAGGAAGGAAGAGAGAGAGAGAAACATCGATGTGAGAAACATTGATTGGCTGCCTCCTGTACGCCCTCTACTGGGGATCAAGCCCGCAACCTGGGCAAGTGCCCTGACCGGGAATCAACCAAGACCTCTCAGTCCATGGGACGACGCTCAGTCCACTGAGCCACACCAGCAGGGCCTGAGATCAGTTTAAATATTAACCTCAGTTTGTTCAATGATTTAACTTTTTGAAATCTGGAGTAAATTTTGGAATATGGTATATAGTTACACTGTAACTTTTTTCCCCAAATAATCAATTTCTCCCCTGCCCCACACCAGTGCCCAGTATTTATTTTGTATTTTAAATTGTAAATATACGCACACGATTATAAATTTACATAAATGCACATATGTGATCCCATACATCTTGTAAAAATAGCCAATTTCTACTTGTTGGATAATTCATCTCTCGCCCTTTCTGCTGCTTCCTTTCAGTTCTTCTAAGCATATATATTAGGGCCAATTTAATGACCACTTTGTTCTATTACTGCTTTTGAGATTTGTACTAACTAGTGCTAACTTCTGTTAACTTTATAATTGGCTTTAATAATTATGTGAAAAATATCTCTCATCACTTTCTTTTTTTTTTTCTGGCTTATTCTTCAAGATGAACCTTTAAATAATTTGTTCAAAATTTTAAAGTCATTTTAATTTCTACCAAACCAGCACTGTACCAATGCATGCTTTTGGCGAGAACTGTCCCTTCTTTGATTTTGGTCATGCCGTAGAGAACTCTATACATGCCTTCTCTCGCGTGAGTCTTTTATATCTTTCATTAAAGTTTCACAGTTTTCATCATACGGGTTTCTACTACACTTTTCTTATTAGCATTGCCCCTAGATACTTTCTACTTATTGCCTTCTATTATAAATGGAGTGTTTTTTCCTATTCCGTTTTTAAAACCAGTTCCTGCTGGTATTTAGGAGCATGTGCTTTGGGTATACTTATATTTCATCTGGTCACTTACTAAAACAACCTTTATTAATTCTGTAATTTTAAAAATTACTTTTATCCCCCTTTGGCACCCAAAATGTAAACTCTATTTTTTTTTCTTTTCGTCCCTTTCATATTTCCTTCTCTGGTGACTGGATTCATCTCCTTTTCAGACCTGCAATTAGAGGGCGGTTAGTGCCCTCCGCTCATAACTACATTCCCAGTGTCTGGCCCGGCTACTCTGAGGGTCTGATTGTCTTCGGCCTCTGCTGCTTCGTTCTCTGAGACTCTCAGTGTTATGGTGCATTAAAATGTACACCAGGGCTCTTCTTGTGCCCCCCGTCTTCCTCTGTTTTCGGACATCATATTTTGATACAATGTCCCACTACCAGTTTCTAGTCTGGTTCATGCCCGATTTGTCTTCCCGAGAAGCGCTCTGTGCAGTCCGGTGGAGAGCTGCGGCGTGGACAGAGCTGCGGCGTGGACAGAGCTGTGGCGTGGACAGAGCTGCGGCCGCCTCCGCAGACAGCAGGTGGGCTGTGGAGGGGCTGCTGGCTGTAGACTGATGCGCAGAGAAGGCAGACAAGGGAGAAGCGAGAACAGGTTTTCTCCCATCTCCTCTGCAGATACAGAAATCCCCTCCTCCCGGATTTTAGCAACCAATCCATAGCCACTTCTAATTTTGAAAGGGTTGTGAATTCTCAACTCTGTCTCCTACTCCTCAGGAATTTCAACGGAAAGCTGGTAGATGTTGCTTCTTGGGCTGCAGACCCGATGCCGTCCCTCCCGGGAAGTTAGGCAGTTTGGAGGAAAGGCAGGGAGACTTGGGCAGCCAGTGTCCTGTAGGCTGGGACCCTCCATCGGAGGCCTTCGTGGGAAGAAGCAAGTTCTGTCCAACACCTGTGCCTGTTCGACGCCCACCTGCCTTCCCCCTGGAAACCTAGTCTACCATTCTTAGGAGAATTTCATTAGCAATGAGGAATGATACAGTCACAAAGCATTTCTTTTACACCAGGTGTCAAACAACACTTTTCCCATCTGGAGGTCCAGAAAGTGACAGAAACTTTTAGAGTCTAGAGAAAGGAAAACAGTGACTGAAACGCGTCCTCCTGCCCTTGGCCAGCTCGGTTTCCAGCCTACCATGGAGAGAAGGGGGGACTGTGATGGCAAGGGACTGGGGGGTTCAGAGAGAGTTGTCTGGCTGTCCTGTGTTCCCCTCCTGAGCGGGGAAGCCCTTCTCCCGCCTCAGACCCAGGGAAGGGCACGTCCTCAGAGTCCCTTGTACAGAGTGCGGTTACCGGTCATCAGGAGACACGACATCATCCTCCCACACCCCGATCTCAGACTTCCAGCAGAATTGTGAGAAAATACATTTCTGTCGGTTAAGCCACCCAGTCTGGGGTTCTTTGTATGGCGACCTTAGCAAATGAATACAAGCCTCGAATGGTCGCCAGCGGCCAGAGCAGCTCTGAGAACCCTCGTTAGACGTGATGCTGGCCACCGAAGCTGGCTTTGCCGTAAGTCCGGGAATGGACACAGCAGCCCCTCAGCCACAGACAAGCCCCTCGCCACCTGCCTTCGCTGCAATCGTCCTGTGACCAGACGCAAAGGGAGGCTTCAGGGGCTCTCCCCGGGGCTCTCCAAATCCACTCCCGACTCCCCAAAGACAGATGCAGCAATAGCTCGGTAGTAACCATCTGGAGAAACTGTCGGCCAATGTTGGCTTTCTAGTTGAATCACCAAGTTTTCCTCAGGTCTGACTGAAGATCTAGGTCTTCGATTTAGGAGTGTGACGGAGAAATGGAGGCAGGGGCTGTTTATCCAGAAGAAACTTTCTGTCCGGTCAGTGTGGCTCAGTGGTTGAGCGTCGACCCATGCACCAAGAGTCGCCGGTTCGGTTCCTGGTCAGGGCACATGCCCAGGTTGTGGGCCCGATCCCCAGTGGGGGGCATGCAGGCGGCGGCCAATCGATATTCTTTCTCATGAATGTTTCTATCTCTCTCTCCCTCTTCTTTCTTCTCTGTCTAAAATCAATAAAGGAAAAAAAAAAAAACTTTCTATCATAGCCAAACACAAACCCCAATGTTATTAGTAGCTGGAAAGTACTTGTCCAGCACACACACACACACACACACACACACACACACACAACCTTTAGCCCACTGACCTGTGAGTAATTAAATTATTTTGACAAGACACCAAGTCCACTAGGCAAAAACGTTTAACCCTATTGCCAAAGGACACATAGTGCCAAAGAGCAAAGGAGGGAGGTGAGAACTCTCCTCAAGAGAGATCAAGAAGAGAGAGAATGTGGAGACAATGAGGGAACAGACACCTGGAGGAGAGGACTGAGCTTCAAATGGGAGCAAGTGGGTGGCAGGAGGAGGAGGGCATCCAGGTAAGAGGGCTGGAAAGGGAGGAAGCTGTAGTCACAGGCACACAGCAGGGCTGGAGGGACAGGGTAGCCTGTAGGGTCCCGTGAAGCCATGGAATCTTCCAAGGAGGCTTTTCCAAAGGATCGAATGGCGATGGCAGTTCTCACTTCACTGTGCCTCTTTCTGTGTGCACCAACGTGAGTTACAACATACACGGCTGGTCTCCTCCAGCATCCACGGGTCTAAGTTGCTACTCAGAGGATCTGGTGACCTAAAGAGACCAGTGGCAGACTGAGTGACCATCTCCAGTAAGGTCATTTTGCTACCTACACAGCTAGAGAAAGTTTCAGAAAAACCCTCAGTTTTCTCCCAGACGGTCCCCACTGCTAAGCATCGGCACAGGAGAACTGAATTCAGGCCGCAGGCCCTGGGATAGAGACATTTACCCGGTGCCCAAAGCAATGGCAAATTGAAAATTCAGCTCATAGCACCTGTCAAAAGAAATGAGATCACATTTAAATTCTTGCCATTTCCTTTTTCTGCTAAACAAGGTAGGTTAACATGCAGATAGCTAGTGTGATCTCCTCTCCCCCACCCCCCCCTTTCTCTCTCCCCTCAACAGTCAGCTTTCTGGAGAGTGGCCCAAGGATCCATATGTCACCACCTGGCTGAGGAAGCTGGTAGGAAAGACACATGCATTCTTTTCCTTCAAATGCCTCAGGAAATCAGCCCCATTTAGAGAGGTTCAAATGAAGATAAGGAGAGGAGGTAGAAGGCCCCCTGGAGCCCAGGACCCACTCTGAATGTTGAAATCTCAGTGTTGAACTGAAGCCCAGCCCCACTCCATGCTTGTATTTGTTGTGAATGAAGAGAATAGCGTGGTTGTAATTTTTTAAATGCTTGCAAGCATTGTACAAAAGTCAGAAAGCTCTGCTGTACCCTCACACAAAACAGCGCTTTCATGCATTAAAAAACAATGGTTTTGGTTTTGGAATCAGGCAACTGCACGTGGCCGGAGCCTATTTTAAGCCAGTTTGCCTTCTGCTCCCTCCGTCCGAAACCCTCCTGCTTCCCTCCACCCCCGGCACCCGGTGGGTGCTCATCCAGAGCGTGCACCTGCCACCTGACTGCCCCCAGAACATGAGCTAGCATTAACTGAGCACTTGCTATGTGCTAGCAGAGGGCTCAGCACCTTATAAATATCACATTTTTATTTTCACACAATGTTGTGCGTTAGACAACTAATATATCTGCCCAGCTATAAGGAGACCCATCTTACCTAATGAAAAGATTCCCCCAACACCACTTTTTAAACAAACTGTTAGGGCTGTCGCTAACATAAATGTGACTTACGAAATTTAATTTATTAATTCCAGCTGCACATACATATTTAAAACCACATACTATTTAAATAATACATTAATGTAGAAATATTGCCCTTTTTCAGTCTTACATATCATTACATCATTTTATTCGCCAATGTGTTCCTTACCTCCAGAGCCTATTCTGAGTCATTCAATTCATTTTTCCAGGACATGTAATCTTCGTTTCCATCTCAGTGGTTTGAGACATAGCACACTGTCACTGGAAATTATATCCCAAGCCCCGAATACCCATTAATATAACATTAGGGAGGTTGTTTTATTTATTCAAAGTATAGGTGTATATTTATGAGCTCCACGATGTAACCATTTACCTTATTACCTTTTAAAGGAATATTCAAAAAGTTTGGGTACAATGGCTTCCACTCTTTGCTTTCATGAGGTTGAATTCCCAGAAATAATTGCTAAATCTGTGTTCCATTCATTTATCTCTTTTCTGTTTACTGGTTCTGTCAGGAAACCTGTGTACGCATCCCCAGCAAGCACTGATTGAAGTCATTTCAAGCCAATGTGTTTTCTTTAAACAATGCCGTGTGTGTGTGTGTGTGTGTGTGTTTTAAATAAATGATACAGCCATGGTACAGCATCTCAAAATCTGAAACACTTTATAAGAATTTCAGTATTGGAAACTGCCATCTTTTCTAAGGGATGATTTTGGTAGAAACCCTTGGACCTATGTTCTGATTTACATGAAATCATTAACCTCATTTTACAGATCATGAAACTGAGGTTCAGAAGTTGAAAGAACTTTGCTAGGATCAAAGAGCTAGTGTTGGAATGAAATGGAGGTGGGACCGCAGGCCTGGAGCCACCCGTTGAAGGCCAGTGCCTGTGGTCACCCACCGTGGCCCCCCACCGTGGCCCCCCACCGTGGCCCCCACCCCACGTCCACGCTGCAGCTCGTCCCTTCCCAGAGCGCCCGTGCTGCTCCTTGAATCCACGATAATTCTCCTTCCTTCTCCGACTCGGTAATTTCACTTACAGGAAATTATCTGAAGGAAATCATCGGAAATGTGCACAATAATTTAACCCAAGGATATTCATAATAGCATTATTTTTAAGGCCAAAATCTTAGAAACAAACTAAACATCCACAGTGAGGGACATTTTAAACCAACTTTCTGCTCGCGTTAGAATGCTAAGCAGCCGGTTTAATATTTATGAAATATGAAGTAGAAAAACGAGAAGTTGTATAATATGATTCTAGTTTTATTTTATTTCTTAATAAAAGCATACGTACACACACACACACACACACACACACACACACACACACACACAAAACAAAAACAAAAACAGAGGGGAACACAGCATGCTAAGTTGGTTAATCCCTGGGAGATAGAATTAAATGAGATGGTTATTTTCTTAATTGAATTTTTCTTTTTTCCCCTTCCCCCAAATCATGCCTATTCCAAAAGAATAACCTCAACAGTGAGAATTCAGGGACAAAGGGAGAGGAAATGTGCCACATGGACGGACAGGAGAAGCACCTGGGAGAAAACGATGTCTTGTTTTATAAACTGTGGCCCACGCTACTTGCACAAAGGTATTGCCCTGCGAAAGGCTTTTCCAATTAAGGGGAAAAGATCAAGGTTGTAATCCTGGGAAGTTATCAAGTCCACAATCTGTTTGGCCTCTGTGACAACTGCACAGGTATAATAGCCTGTCTTAGAGAACCAACTAAGTGTGCAAACCACTTGGCCGCATTTCAGACCCTCTGCTACGGCCAAAAACCAAGCAAGCTCTCCTAGAGAATTAGTTAGGGCTCTTTTAACCCGGTCCCTGGCTCAGGGTTGTGCTAGGTGAGAAGTGACAGATTTAGCAAAAGTGACACATTCTCCACCCTCAGGGAGTCCACTAATCCAGCACGGACATGCTGATGAAGACATGGACACTATGAGCAGAAAGGGAATGGGCACTCTCAGGGGGTGGCCCTGAGTCACAGCCGGTCACCTGCTGGTCTGTGAGAGTCATGTCCAGTACCTAGTGGACTAATGGACTGGATGGAGAAGGTCACGTGAGGCCCGTCTGTGTTCGTTGCCAGGCTGAAGCAAGGCTGTCCCTTAGAAAGGTACCACTCCATACCCGTCACAGTGTTTCTAGCTGCATTCAGTTACTAGCCTCTTGAGTACCGAGCTATTGCTGCATCTGTCTTTGGGGAGTCAGGAGCTGATCTGGGGAGCCCCGGGGAGAGCCCCTGAAGCCTCCCTTTGCGTCAGCTCACAGGATGATTGCAGCGAAGGCAGGTGGCGAGGGGCTTGTCTGTGGCTGAGGGGCTGCTGTGTCCATTCCCGGACTTACGGCAAAGCCAGCTTCGGTCGTCCAGCATCATGTCTAACGAGGGTTCTCAGAGCTGCTCTGGCCGCTGGCGACCAGGTGAGGCTTGTATTCGTTTGCTAAGGTCGCCATACAAAGAACCCCAGGCTGGGTGGCTTAACCGACAGAAATGCATTTTCTCACAATTCTGCTGGAAGTCTGAGGTCAGGGTGTGGGCAGGGTTGGTTTCTCCTGAGGACTTTCACTTTGGGTTGGAGATGGCCGTCTTCTCCCTGTGCCCTCCCATGGCCTTCCCTCTGTGTATGTCTGAGTCTGAGTTTCCTCTTCTGATAAAGACAACCCATTCTAACAATCTCATTCCACTTAATTACCTCTGTAGAGACCCTATCTCCAAAGAGAGTCACATTCTGCGGGACTGGGATTGGGACCCCAGCATGTGCATTTTGGAGAGGGGACACAGTTCAGCCTCATGAAGCTTCCAAAAAGCACTCTCCTCTCTTCTGATGCCCAAAATACCGACTCTGGATTTCCCTCCTCAATTTACAACCTGGGTGTTTGATATGTAAGAACTCATTCTCTGTACACATCCATCTGTTAGGGTAGATGCTACTGTTGTCCCCATCATGCGTGAGGAAACAGGAGGAGCACAATATGCCCAGGCCTCGGAGCTGGTGCTTGGCCCATGAACCCCACGCTTTCCCTGTGCTGGCCCACCTCCCTACCGCAGTCACCACCCTCCTCCATCACTAATCCCCAGCCTAAGAAAGGCTCCTGACTTCACTCCCTCCTCCGGACCCAAGCTGGACTCTGCTTGCGCAGAGTCAGTGAACAAACTCCTCAGGAGAGCGAGCACCAGGGTCATGATTACCCCCATGTCCACCCTGGGCCCTGGGACGTTGAGCCTTTTGTGCGAGATCCTCTATTCAAGGGCTCAGAAGGTCTCTGCCCACCAAAGAAGATTGTTCTTCCGGAAAGATGGTGCTTATTTAGACGCTACTAAAGCGAGGTGGAGAAATCATCTTTTTTATCTTAATGAGAAAGAAGGTTATAGCCATTTAGAAGTGACCAAAATGACTCATAATGGATCTCAATGGCTAGATGAGACGTGAATGACAAAGGCAACATTCTGTTACAGGGAAAGAGACTAGTCTTGGAGTTTTCATCATAAGTGCTGCCTTACTGAGTGTGCTGTTTCGGCCTCAATGGCTTCATCTGAAAAATGGGTATATAATATATTAATCTCTAATCATTGTAGGGTTATAGATGAAGGTGCCCAGTTCACTACAAGGTCGTTTATTTGTTTTGTAGCAAAAATAGGCTAGGCTCAATAAACTGTGGGACAAATGGCTCCTGATTTTAGTAGTTTATAACTATAAATATTTGCATCTCATATAGTATATCTACCCATGACTCCTCCCTCGATAGAACAGCCACCATCTCAAGAGTTCTCTGGAGAATCTTGTACAAGTTATTAAGTGCTTCAGTTAGGAAGTAACACCTGTCACTTCTGCTTAAAGCTCATTAGCAAGACCTAGTCACATGGCCCCACCTGGGATTTCGGTGGGGGTGGGGTGGGGGGTTGACCTGCAAACCTTCCAATGCCTGCAAGGTGGAGCCAGGAGTAGCTAGTGAACAGCAGTGATGACCTTCACTAGCTTATAGTAGGTGTTCAGTAAGTGGTATGGACATTCTTATGACTTACCCTGTCTTTTCTAGAAGCGATTGTATTCTGTTCCATTGCTCTCTTTCAAGCAAGACTTAATTAATCTTAATTAAGTGGACAAATTGATTTAGCCACATGTCCTCTTGCCCCCTCACCCTTGGGGAAAATTACCGGTGAATATCCCAAAGTTGATTGTCATTCTCTGAGCTGTCGTGATGGAGCTGTGTAGATTCAGTTATAAAAAGGAGGCATTTTGACCATACGTTGAAAGCAAGCATTTGCATGTGACAAAGTGTGAGCGTTTGTATGTCTCAGGCAGGGGATGGAGCGCAGAGATGGTCATTTTTATTTGAGACATACAACCGAGGGCCACACGACTTTTTAGCCCTGACCTGGATGTTCTTAGATTGCACTCAGTGCTGACATCTTTCTCCCTTCTACTTTTTTTGTTTTTACTTTTTTTTTTTAATCCTCACTTGAGGATATGTTTATTGATTTTAGAGAGAGGAAGGGGGAGAGAGAGAGAGAGAGAGAGAGAGAGAGAGAGAGAGAGAGAAACACTGATCAGTTGCCTCCCGCACATGCCCTGACCCGGGATGGAACCTGCAACCTGGGTAGGTGCCCTCACTGGGAATCGAACCCATGACCCTTCGTTGTACGGGACAATGCTCCAATCAACTGAGCTGCATTGGCCAAGGCCTCCCTTTTACTTAAAAAAAATTGTGTTAAGTGCTCATAACATAAAACTTACCACTTTAACCATTTTAAGAATTTAGCTTAGTGGCATTAAGTACATTCCCATTGTTGTGCAACCATCACCACCTTCCATCTCCAGGACGTTTTTCATCTTCCCAAACGGAAACTCCATGCCTGTTATAGTAACTCCCCATTTCTCCTGCCCCTGTCCCCCGCCAATCCCCGTTCTGCGTTCTGTCTGTAGATCTGGCTACTGTCGGTGCCTCATTCAGGTGGAATCACACAGTGTTGAACCTTCTGTGACTGGCTTGTTTCACTCAGCATAGTGTCTTCAAGGTTCACCCGTTTTAGCATGTGTCAGAATTTCTTCCTTTTAAGACTGAGTGAGATCCCATTGTGTGTATAGACCACATTGGGTTTATCCATTCATTCATCAATGAACACTTAAGTTGCTTCCACCTTTGGACTGTTGTGAATAATGCAAATATCTGTTCAAGTCCTTGCTTTCAATTCTTTTAGGTCTATATCCAAAAGTGAAATTGCTGGAGCTCATGGTAATTCTATTTTATTTATTTTTTAATCCTCACCTGAGGATATTTTCCCATTGATTTTTAGAGACAGTGGATGGGAGGAAGGCAGAGAGAGAGAGAAACATCAACGTGAGAGAGACACATCGATCGGCTGCCTCCCGCACAACCCCACTGGGGCCGGGCATTGAATCTGCAACGCAGGTACTCGCCCTGGACCGGGAATCGAACCTGAGACTCTTCGGTCTGCAGGCCGACACTCTAACGGCTGAGTAGTAATTCTATTTTGAATTTTTGAGGAACTGCCGTATTGTTTTCTGTAGCAACTGCACCACTGGACATTCCCACCAACAGCGCCCCCTTTATTCTTCCCCCCCTGGCTGACCCTCCCATGAAGAGCCTGTGAGTATCAGCTGCTCCCTGCACATTATTGTACAAAGGACAGGGTCCCTCTTGCATCCCATCCATCATGACTTAATTTGGCATTTATTGCCTCCTTATCCTTGTTTTACTTTATAATTTTGCTCAGAGGTCATGTGATAGAGCCATAGGTTATACTTTAAATCCTCACAAAGAACATGTGAACACTGAAGGTATCCTTTGTATGTCTTTATTGGACTTTTGTCATTTTTTATTACCACTAATATACTACCTATACCTTTGGGCTATCTATCACTGAATTTCTTCAACATCCTTAGCAACGACACGTAAGAAATATCAGCAAAACCTAATACAGAAATGCAGCCCCTTAGAGATTTGTGGGAATAAAATTAATCTGAGAAGTGTGCGTGATGTTTAGTTAGCGTCTGACTTCACGGTGCACGGGACAAATCTGACTACATGCCACCATACCGGGGGAAGAACACTTGGGGAATATAGTTAAATTTGCAATGTTCTCTTCCTCCTTGTCCATGACTCCAGATGGGCATTAATATCTTCTCAGTGGAGTTTGTCCCATTTTTTCAATATAATCTGTCCTTTCACTTTTGAAATGATGAGGTTTTTTTCCACATCTCTTAGGTCCCAAACCTGAAGGTGTTTTAGTTTCCTAAGATTGTGTGCTTAGCCTGCGAGGAGAGGTGCAGATGCTTCCAGTTGTGGTGTAGAGATAAGTGACAGGTCCTCCCACCGTTGGGTTCTCACTTCTGCAATCAGACTGTCCCCCAGCATCGTCTTAGTAAACAGCAGTCCCCTCCTACCTGTGTGCTTAGCATTCAAAAAAAAAAAAAAAAAAAAAGGCAGCTTGGTGGTGACACATGTTTAGGACAACAAAAGATAGCCTAACTATGGCTTTGCTCTTCTTACATGGCCCCAGAAATCCCGACAGGGTGGTCTTGGAGTCCTCAGGAAGCCACCTCCCAAGCAGCAGTGTCCATGAGTGACGGTTCTGCTGCGCTCAACTTGATCTTATTTTTTGGCCATCTCTGTTCCTGACATCACCTCTGCCTAATTCTCAGTGGCTTTTGTTTTTTCCAAGGCAAAAACAAATCCCCTTCCAATACTCTGTTAGAAGGGAATTAGGATCACTGCGAAATTCTGTGCTGGCTAATAAATAATTTGAATGTAAATTATATAAACCCTGAACACAAGTGTCTGAATTCACGGGTGTCCTTCAAATCATTGCAATTTCTGTATTTCTGCTCTTTAAGAATGGAAGACTTTTAAACCAAGAATTAAAAATAACCCCATCATTGAAATCTCTTTTATGCAAAATAGGAATCTTAATTATTGTTGAGTAATCAGCCTCAACTAAATATAAGGTTATCCTCAAAATGCTGACAATAGCAAAAGGGTTCGAGTAACTTTTAAATAGCAGTTTCAGGTAGTTCCAACTGCTTCACTAAGGAGTGGTTTAATGTAAAGAACTCATGTCCAAGTCGAGCTTTTTTGACATGCATTCTCCTTTTCCCTGAATGGAGACTGACTGGCTATTTTATAAATATGGTGACATGAAATTAAATTTTACACTAGCTGGCTATTTTATTATAGGCTATTTTTAATATAGGCTGTTTTATGATCAGCTCGAGAGCACTACATTCTGGTCGGAGATGTTCTGCTCTCATTAAGCCAGCAGAAACCTAGGTAGACTGAATTAATTGCCAACAGAACTAGGGTAACTGCCTCTTCATTTGCAAAATGCTGAGCCATTAAGAGAATCAATCAGTAGGGGGTGGTGTAATCCACAAACGTAGATATTTTCAGCACGGTTCCGTTGATGGGTTGATGTATCCGAATGCAAAAAAAATTTTTGAAGTGCATTTAAAGAGAAAAATATCCCAGCAGGGGCTTAATAAAACACTTTTTTTCTCCTCTTTTTACTTTTTTATTTTTATACCAGGCTTCCTAGTTTGGAAACCATTTGAAGTCAGCGTTGTGAATATTAAGCAGGGAAGAGAATGAGGCCAAGCTGTTACCCTGTTGTAACAGTCAGATAGGAACCCTTTCCCACTGCCTGTGTGGAAGGTGTGATAGGCTCAGAATGACCCTTTTGATCTTGTTAAATGGGCACATTTAGTAATAATGGTGAAACCTTATGCAAGTGCATAAGGTGTGGGCTTGTGGGGGCAGGGGGTGTCTTCATCCTCAGGGCATAAACTTGAACCTCCACCAGGAGACCAAAGCTGTCCTGTTGTACTGAATTAAACTAAACATGCTGGTGTTGCCCCTAACAACAGTTGCTAGGCGACCTTTGCCAGCATGTGGAGGGGTGGGAATCGCTGCAGATCACAGCATTATTTATCATCATACACCAGCAGTCCTGTTTAGGGGAAGGCCTGACACAGATAGCGAGTGTCCCGCATGATAGAAATGTCACGCGCACACTGGGAGAGGAAAGCGCAGGGGGAAGGTCTGGGAAGTCAGAAACAGTCGTCATGCAGCTGATCTCTCATTCCTGCCTGTGTGCCTTCTGACTAGAACTTCCAACATGGAGTGCCAGTTGCGTGACACCGTGAGATGTGTGACCATTCTGCCTCTGATGGGGGAGGCTGGGAAGGGAAGCGAAGAGAGAGTGGGCAAGAAATAACGACTGTCATTGCTGTAGCAGTAATGGGATTGTGACTAGTAACAATCAACATCGTCCCATAGGTTCTCAAGGTGCAGCCCAAGTGAGCACACACAGAGCATTCTCTAAATCAATACACGACTTGATTGACCCATCACCAAATATGTGGTGAGGTAATTCACTTTCTGAGATACAAAGGACCCTATTAAGACTAGTTGCTCTATAAAAGGTGTTACATCTATCTCAGCACAAAATGTCACCGCTGTTCATGGAATAGATTGGCCCAATGTTGTCAGAGCCCAGGGGGGTGTTTCCAAAAATCACAGCACTCTGAGTGGAGCACATGCTTGGAGCAGCATCCTGTCCCCCTGTTCCCTGTCCACTTGGCCGGTCTGTGCGATCTCTGCAGCGGGGCTGGGACTCGGGGTCTGAGTAGTTAAATGTAGATCGATAGAAACCTGGCTGGCCCCACCCTGCCTCTCCCAGTTTTAAAGAAACAATTGTGAATAAGACTTTTTTTTTTAACCCATTAAAAACTATTTTTAATTAGAGCAAATTGAGGCGGTTCATAAAGGTATTCATCCCTGTAGTTGACATCCCTGCTTCAGAGGGTTCACCCCTTAGATGATCCAGCTATGTTACCACCAAGGATGAGAAAAGGAAGCGTCTCCGGGCCATTCGTCTGTAGAGGTGCCAGATAATGAAAATGACAGTAGCTTCAGGGTGAAATATCGTACCTGCCTCTCTGTGTTCTCAACATTAGAATGGTATTTAGAAGAGACTTTTATAGGTCACCAAGAGGAAAAGTAGAAATAAACCAATGGGGGGGAAAAGTTCATCTTACTTTAAAAAGAAGGGGGAAAAGAAACAGAAATTTAAAAGGTCCTTTGGAGCCCTGGCCAGTTTTGCTCAGTGGTTAGAGCGTTGGCCTCAGACAAAGGGTCTGGGGTTTAATTCCTGGTCAAGGGCACGGACCTGGATTGCAGGTTTGATCCCCAGCCCTGGTTGGGGTCATGCAGGAGACAACCAATCGATGTGTCTCTCTCCCAACAATGTTTTCTCTCTCTCTCCCCCCTCCCACTCCCTTCCACTCTATCTAGAAATCAATGGAAAAGTATCCTTGGGTGAGGATTAACAACCAAAAAAAAAAGGTCCTTTGGAGAAGTGATGGGTCAGAGTATATTATATTTCCCTAAGGAACAAATAAAGTGGGTGATGATCTGATTTCTGGACCAAATGTCACACATTGGCTCTGGGATCAGGCCTGGACTCCTTTGCTGTCACCACTGCTTACTGCTGAGCCCCTTTAGGCAAGTTATGTAATCTAGACAAGCTCCCAA
The DNA here is from genome assembly GCA_030848825.1 of Tadarida brasiliensis. Classification (NCBI taxonomy): domain Eukaryota; kingdom Metazoa; phylum Chordata; class Mammalia; order Chiroptera; family Molossidae; genus Tadarida; species Tadarida brasiliensis. The sequence continues at coordinate 108,990,241 of CM061257.1, read as the reverse complement.
GCTCCCATTTCTCCTATAAATTTGGGATCGTCAATATGTATTACATAGATTACATAATCACTATCTATAATTATGAGATTAGATGACACAGTGTAGAAAGTGCTGAGCACAGCGCCTGGCACTGGGCGAGCTTGCAGCAGCCCTTAGGGTGGTGATGCCTCATCGTCACTGTGAACTGCCAGGAAGTAAGATCTCCGCATTGTTTGATGGGGGTGTGATGCTTACAGCCTGCCTGTCCTGTTAGACTCTGAGCTCAAAGGCAGTTTCACAGGGCCCTGTCGGTGGCACAGGCCTGCTGTGGAGTGGCACGGTGGAGAGGGGCTGAGTGCTGTCCACAGCAGACGAAACCTATGCCACACACTAGGGAAGCGGCCGGGGTGGGGCTTCTCCAATAACCTGAGCGGCCTCCCAGTTTCAACGCTCACAGACCCAGAGTAAATAATGGAGTCCCAGAAGGGACTTTAAGTGGTCAACATAATGAATAGCATTTGCCCAGCACTTCATAGCTGCTCACATTATCCTATCGGATCCTAGCAACAGCCCTGTGGCATGGATAGGGCTGGGGCTCTTCCCTTCCTCTCTCGCGATCTCTCTCTCTCTCTCTCTCTCAGAGAAATTGATGCTCAAAATCTGTGGCTTACTTCTGATTACATAAGTCAGCCTAAGAAGTATAAGGCCCAGGGCCTAATGCATGTCATCGGCCCCCACATCCCACATCCTAGAGTCTTGACTTACTGTGACAATGCTTGTTGTGTCCATGTCATATCCCCATGTCCCATTTGGCTTCAGTGCAGCTGTGGGGACAGCGCCTACATGTGGCCGGAAACTCACCTAAGCACAGAAATTCCTCCAGAATTTCCCCAGAAGCCTCCTGACCCTGAAGTAGGAAAGTCAACACCCTTGGAGGCAACCCTCAACCAGGGGGAGTGGGAGTCTGGATAAAGGCCCCAGCTTCCAGTCTCTAAGGGGACACATTTGAGGGACAGTCTACAGGGCTCCGTGGAGTGCTCCTTGTGAGACAGCCCCTCCTCACAGCAGCGATCAGCTCCGCTCAGTGATGAGCCTTTTTCAACTTTTTGTCCTTTTGTCTCACTTACTTGCCCTCTTACTGCTAATTCTTGAGATTTCCTTTACAAACTACTCACAGCCTGCATTCAGGGAAACCCAGACTAAGACGGCTTTACAAGCCTTTAACAAAGAAGCTCTCAAACCAATGTATCAGGAAGAACGAAAAGCAGATTATTAGGAAGGTGCCAGTTTCCTATTCAAAGCCGCTCATTTTGTAAATTTTGGAAAAATTAAAAAAAAAAAGTACTGGGATTCAAAATTCAACAGGGCACAAGGAAGATTTGCGTTTGCCATGCGTTGTTAGATGGGTTTATCTTCCATGGAGTCAGATGGCCTGGATTTGTTGTCCCTTAACTGTGGTCCTGTCCAAACGCAGGAGGTACTGCTCAGGGCCCTTTCTGCCTCCACAGAGTCCTTTTGCCGGATTCACACAGAAATGTAAACGATCTTCATTCCCCCCACCCCCACCCATCTTGGAAATCCCCCCACAAAGCTGTGTGTGGGAGGCCAGCGAAGGCCAGAGGAGGATCAGAAAAGCTGAGAACTCAGATTTGGGCACCCCCCCCTCGCTGGGCTCCCCATCCTCACTCCGTGGGATGTGCAGGGGATGTAGAGTGAGATCTTCTGCAGTTGAGTTCAGGCTCTTTTTTTCTGCCTGCTGTGTGGACATGAGCAAGCCACTGAAGCTCTCTGGGTCTCTGGTCTTCACTTGTAAAAATGGAGCTGAGATAATAAAGACAAATCTACATATCTCATGGGGTTGTTGTAGGCACAAAGACAGGAGATATCTGTGAAAGCATTCAGAAAACCACTGGAACAAGACAAGTGTTACTTATTAATTGTTGGGAGGTGGGGAAGGGGAAGGAGAAGGAAGAGGGAAGAAGGAAGGTGACAGGAGCACTGCTCAGTGAGTTCTGTCCCCAAGGCTGCTGCCCCCTGTGCCGACCGCTCCCGTCTCCCTCCACCTCCAGCCCCCTTCTGCCTGGCCCATTCCTCTCTTCCTTCGGGTCTCAGCTTAAAGGTCACTTCCTCCAGGAAGCCTGCACTGACCACCCCTTCACTGACAGGTGCCTCTGTGCCCTCGTGCCACTGTGACCTTGACCCTTCAGAGTCCTTCCTTCACTGTCTGTGGGTCAATGACTAATATGAGAGTGAAATTGTTCTTTTAATCACACCACAGTTGAGATTTTAGAGACCCAACATCCTTGGCCCGAGTCATCTTTACCAAAACACCAGAAAGCAAAACCCATTGGGTGGGATATTTTTCTAGTAGAGGAACAAATGACTTATTTACAAGCATTGGAGTTGCTGTGAGTTGGGAATGAGGAGCTGCAGCTACTCCGGAAGCTAAGGAAGCCCTGAGTTCTGCACTCCTGATCCACTGTGTAAACACTGCCTATTGAAAACGTGTCAGTAGACCAAACAGATGCTTAGCTTATCAACGTCTGAGGTAGTAGACTTTGAAAAATAAGCTCCCACTCCATCTAATGCCCCTGAGTGGAAGGGACACTTTTCTTTAGTGTCGAAGGCACAGTAAATGTTGATAATGAAACATAGACTGAATCTTGACAAACTTCAGCCTGCACATAATGTGCATCTTTTAAATATGCCTTAAAACGTAAATTCAGAAACATTGCTAACTCTGTACTTAGCGTCTAAATATTTTTACAGATTTTTCTTGGGGGAAATCACACTCAGTGTAGTTAGTCTAGTGGCCAGTCTCTGTAGTGATTCAACACACGTATAGGTTTTCCTGTACCTTTCACGTTTGTAGCTCATTCTAACATCATAAGAGTAACTACTACTAAAGGCACAGTGATAGCTATTGATCTTCCCTGCCCTATTAAGTAAGAACAGATATAAAAGGTGCAAGGTGGATCATTGATGCATTTGATGGCAAATTATGATCGATATGCACCACTAAACCCTTGAGGACTTCAGGTCTTCCCTGGGCTGTAGCCTAAACCCTTTGCTCACTGCAGCACTATTTACAATAGCCACAGTGTGGAAACCATCTAAATGTCCAGCAGGTGAGTTAATAACGACAATGTGGTATATACACATAATGGAATATTATTCAGCTTTAAAAAGACCAGAAATTCTGCAATGTGCAATATATGGATGAACCTTGAGGACATTATGCTAAGTAAAATCAGCCAGTCACAGAAAGACAAATACTCCATGATTCTACTTAAATGATTCTATCTAAATTTGTCAAATTCATAGCGTCAAAGAGTGGAACGGTGGTTGCCAGGGTCTGGAGGAAGGGAGAAATGGGAAATTACGAATCAATGAGTACTGTTTTAATCAAGTAAGGTGAAAAAGCTCGAGAGATCTGTTGTACATCATACCTATAGTCAACAGTAATGTATCATACATTTAAAAATTTGATAAAAGTGTAGATCTCATATTAAGTGTTCTTACCACAATAAAATAAAATTTAAAAGCAAACCAAACAACAAACCACCTCCTGGTGGGCTCCAAATATGAAGTGTTTTGGTAATACTTGGGGTTTGTCATTTCCTGTGGTCATTCCTTATTTTCCTTATCAATGCAGAGGAACAGGTGTAGAAGCGGGCATCCAATCAGGAGCTCCGCGTTGGTTTAAGATGCCCGTTAGACATCAAAGTGGTAATTAGGCACACGGCTGGATGTATGAGATTGGCTTAGGAGAGAGATCTGAACTGGAGGAAAAAATCTGGGCAACATCAACGTGCCTCTGCCGTCCAGAGCACGGGCGGGGTGCAGTCATCTAGGGAGTGGAGCTGGTGTCGGAAGGAGGCTCGCCAGGCCCTGCAACGTTCAGCAGTTGACCAGATGTTCCCGGTGCATTCCGCCCACCTGGACAGTTCTGCTTAGCAGGAGGGTCCCACAGGGCTTCTCTTCAGTGTAGCAAGAGCCCAGCGGGTTCCCAAGTACGGTAACCCCAGTGTGCTGTGGAGGGTAGTTGCCAACCACAAGCCTGACACGGTAGTTATGGCTACTGCGGGAGTCTTCACCCCCAAGTTTGCCCCAGGACCACCGGGGGCGGTGTTCCCACAGCCCTCGGCTGCATTTGCTCCTGGAAAGAGAGGTCTCTGAAGTGCTCCACGTCTCCCCCGCTTCTGTTCATCTCTCTCAAAATACCCTGGAGCCCCAGGACGTAAGGGGTTGGGGTCCTCGGCCTCCCCCCGCTACTTCTGGCCACCGCCTGGTTGCTTTGCTCCCACTTGGAGTTTCCACCAGGGATCCAAGCCTAATACTGGGGGTGGGGTGACCAACTCATCCCAGTTTGCCCGGAAAGGCCCACCTTCTAGGGAACCCCCTCAGTCCAGGACAAAGTTGGACGGTTGGTCACCTTAACTGTAAGGAAACCCAGAAAATAATGTCTGCCATCCCCTAGGACCTAACCCATGTGCTCCAGGGCTCCTCATTGCTTTCCAGACACTCCTCGTAAAAGCTTTCTGCCCTCTGCTAGTCAGGCGGTGGTTGCAGCCCCGCACCCCACCCCATTCCATCCCACCTGCTCTCCACTCCTGTCTCTCCAACAGGCAAGTCGGTGAGGAAGTCTGTCCCCGACTCAACCAACTTCTACTCCCTAATTGTCCTTTCCCGTGTCCACAAAGTCCCTCCGCGCCTTTCAGCTCTCAACTTGGCAAGATCTCCCTGCTACATGCGGACTATGTCGGAAAGCCAGAAAGCTTCCTAGGAACTCCTCCATTCCAGTCTCCCCCTTCCTTTCCCAGTTCTCCCCTTTAGGGCACATGCCACATTTTACGTCTTCAGATTGTGCGATTTTGCTTCTAAGTTGGGTAGAGAAAGTAAATGAGCCAAATAGGTGCTGAACCTTTTCTTACCACCGCCTCTAGTGAGGTCATTTTTCTTGTTGAAATAAGAACAGTAAATCATTGTTGATGTGTATGAGCTCCTAGTGGGCACTTATGGGCAGTATCTCTACACGTCACAGCACCTCCTGAAGTACAGCCTTTATTATCTGTACTTGACTGATGAGTAGATGGAGAATCCAAAACTCTGAGTCATTTGATCAAGGTTACACAGGACAAAGGAAGGATTTTCCTCAAAGCATTAGTTGTCTTTATTGCTAAATATCATCTGTTCTGAATGTTTGCCTCTTGGATTGTTTGTTGATTTATTTGTTAGTCTGAGCTCCCTGCCTGTTTAGGGGAATCTCCCACCCAATATGTAAGGCAGGGTCCTGCCGCCCAGGTTGGAATCTGAGCAGGGCCAGATGTTTCCTCTCCTTGTGCTTTGGCAGCTGGATGCAGGCACATGACCCGGACCCAGCCAACTGCCTGTTGTTCCTGGTTCTCTGCACCAACACAGAGGCAGGTAGAGGTGGGTAGGGGAGCTCCTGGTTCAGCGGCAGCATCGGGGCCAGCTGTCCTAACTGACTGATTGTGGGACAGCTGTCTCCTCTGCCACTTAGACCCCTCGCTCTCATTCATTCTCTCACTCTGGCCCTCTAGTCTCTCGCTTGGTGCCGTGAGCTCCCCACATCCTTCCAATAATGCCTCTTTTGCTTGAATCAGACAAGAATCAGCCAGAGTTGCTTGGTTACAACCAAGAATTCTCATCCATGCTGCTGAGAAATAGAGACCACATTCAACTGCTGGGATGTTCTATCTGGGAAAAAATGCTCCCCTACAGATCTGAGCAGGGGTGAGGCTGAGGAGTAAAATGAGACTGAAGGATAAAAGGGTTTCATTTGCCCTTCTTCACCATCAGATTGAAGGCAAGTCCAACAACAGGAACAGTCCTTTTGGAAAATCTTAGAGATTATGAAAGCAAGACTCAGAGACCCCATGGAGGATGGTCACTCATGGGACTAGATGGAGTTCTTTCTGTTTCACCTTCTTCTTGGTCCTGCTCAGTTCTCGTTATGGGATTTTGTGGGACTCAGATACTCTCTTTTGCCCTTCAATGTCAAAGGTTGGATTTGATTCCAGATTCTTAGTAGAGTCATGGGAGAGCATAGTTTGGAATGAGGATTATGATCTATGCTTATTTCTACACAGTGCTGATAAAGTCATCCTAATGCTTTCCTTTGCCTACCAGGTGGCAAAACCAGCAAATAGTCCCAAGGACAGAAGCTATCCTGCTGTTCCCTGGGATTCTATATCCGTTTCTGTGAACTCTGCAACAACACAGCTGTCTCAGGCTGATTGGGGAGGGTTGGTAGGAAGCTCACCTATGGGACACATGACAGTGACTGATTCTGTAATACATGTGTTAACAGGCATAACAAACGTGCAATATCAAAACCCCACTGAAGCAACAAACGGGCAGCAGTTAGCATTGGTCTGGAAGATGTATTGGAGTGTGGTACCAGGAGTACCTCTGAAGTACAGCACTTCCTAGCCTTGCAGTGGAGGGTGTGTATGGGAAACTAGGGATTACCCAGAAAAGCCTCCCATTGAATCAACCACCCAGAAAATATCATTGTAGCCAGTGCAACTACAGGCGGACTAATTGTTAACTGGAAGAGATCTTCCACTTCTGCATGTAACTATGTAGTAGTAAATAAGAAAAAAGTAACCAGAGCCACAAAAATACAGTTGATAAAGATAAATGCTTTATAGCCTGAGCTTAGAGCGAGTTTAGAGGGACAGCAAAAATTCCCAGTAATCCACGGGTCCAGCACGAGACACAGAAGTGATTGATCTAACATAGAGCCACAGGGGCCATTAGTAGAACTGAGACCATGAAGGTTGCAGAATTTGATCACAGAAGGAGAGAATCTGAAGGCCCAGCACAGAGACATTTGCCCAGCTGCTCTTGGCTGAAAGTTTCAGCCATGTTAATAGGAAGAATTGGCCTTTAGCATCAAGTTCACACGTAGTTACTGAGTCTGTTTCTAAACAAGACCAGGTCCCTTTTGATTGTGGGTCACCTCCCACATTCATAGTCCAGAGCGCATAAGACCTGCTTTGGCCTGGAGTGTGCCTTTCAAGTGCTGAGAGCAGCTCTCTGGGGCTCCATTTGGGGCAATAAGTCTGAACAGCCCTGTGTAAGATGAGCTGGTTGCTGCCTATGAGAAATTCCCTCATGCCTGCTTCACACCAACTCTGAGATCCCTCTGAGGGGCCCACAGGACCAGCGAGGAGAGGAAGTTGCTGACAAGAACTTCATGCTAACCCCAAGGTAAACAGATCAGTCTCTGATGTTTTGATCAGTGGGATGGGCTGCCTCAAAACAGACTTTTCACCAGCAACTGACACAAGCCAATCCAGAGACATGAGGTTGTAATGGTTGATTCAACCAGTACTGAATTTTTTCCCTTCCCAGAAGTCCTAGTGAATAGGCGATCAATATCCTAGCCGCTTATCTACAGAGAGGCCATGTCAAGAGTTCAGACAAGAAAGATGCATTTCATTTATCTGCTTGTTCTCCCGCGCACAGTGAGAGTACGGAGCGCTCCATGCTTAGTGTCGTGAGAAAATATGGTAGCTTTCTATGCCAGCAGCTTGGGATTTCTTTCTTTGCCCTTCATCTTGCCACAGTAGCAAAGAAGAGATATTTGAATTGTCGGCAATGGCAAACCATTGCCTGTTTAGAATCTTCTCCCTATGTCACATTGATTAATCATTTCACACTCACTCTGAAAAGCATCTTTCCAGACCTTAAATGTTGAATTAAAACCTGAAACGGATTCTGATTCTGACTTCAGCTCTCCAAATTGCAAAAGCCAGTCAACGGTAAGACTGTGGTCCTCACTGCAGCTGCCTCTGCCCCTCTGCCCCTCCCTCTGCTGAGTGCACTCTTCTGGAAGGAAGTAAAGCTAACGGGTCTCTTTCTGCTCACCTGTTCTTTTTTTTCTTTTTTTTTTTAATCCTCACCCGAGGACACTTTTCCATTTTTTGTTCAGACAGAGTGGGAGGGGGAGAGAGGAAGAGAGAGAGAGAGAAAGAGAAACATCGATGTGAAAGGGACACATCGAGTGGCTGCCTCCTGCACGACCCAACCAGGGGCCGGGGACAAACTGCAACTGAGGTACGTTCCCTTAGCAGGAACCGAACCCGGGTCTCTCTGGACCGCAGGCCAACGCTCTAACCGCTGAGCCAAACTGGCCAGGGCATGCTCACCTGTTCTATTCTCTTCTAATCTGTTCCTATTCTTGTAAATTTGAAAAATTCTTACATCCTGCACTGAACTGACTAGGGTCACAAAAGTGCCAGGATGATTGTGTTTTGTATGAGGGGAGTGCCAGGAAATCAGATGGTTTTGCCTATTTTTATGCCTTGGTGGAGGTAGAAGAACATTATTATTATTTTTTTAATCCTCAAGGATATTTTTCCATTTACCTTCAGGTAGAGCGGGAGGGAGGGAGAGAGGAAGAGAGAGAGAGAAACATCGATGTGAGAGAGATATCAATTGGTTGCCTCCCGCACAACCCCAACCGGGGGCCGGGGACCAACCACAACCGAGGTACGTGCCCTTGGCCGGGATCGAACCCGGGACTCTTTGATCCAAGGGTCGATGTTCTACCACTGAGCCAAACCAGCCAGGATGGTAGAAGAACATTATTATTCTATGCTATTATTCTGGAGGTAGAAGAATATTACTGATAATAAAATCAGTAGCAACCATTTAATCAGTGCTTACTCTCATTTTCTCAATTACCTTTATAGACATTAATAGTCACAGTAATCTTGTGAAGTAGTCTCCCCATTTTACAGACAAGGAAACTGAGGCTCAGGGGTTATGAACATGGCAGGTGTCACATAACTATTACCTGTCAGAACTGGGTTGGAATACAGTGCTGCCTAATCACGAAGTCTGTATTTTTTTCTACTTTACCATTCTGTCTGCACAACTAAAAATTACTTTATGGGCTTAGGCGTACCAGGGGTGGCTCTCATGAGTAGCAATAATAACAGCCACAAGAATTCCAACAACAACAATAACAACTAATATTTATTGAGCACCTACCAGATGCCATGACCTTTGTTTGCATTCTCTTTGTAATCCTCATAGGAATTTTGTGATTTAGACACAATTTTTTTCCCCCGATTTTACAAACAAGGGGACTGAGACCTAGAATGGCTACAGAAACTTTCTCAGGGACACACAACTTGTAGGTGATGAAGTTGAGCTTTCCACCCAGGTCTACAGTACCCAGCTCCTAAGTTCTTAACCATTTCTCAGTGGTGACAGCAATGGGCAAATATCCCCAAATTAGGTGTTTTTGTCACATGATGCCCGGGGGAAGAGGGTTCCTCATTTCTCATTTATGAAATGAGCAACTGTAATGAAATGTCTGTAGATTTTAAAGGAGAGGGACACAGCTTCGCTTGTGTTTTATTTGGAGATATGCACCCAGTGCTATCATTGGAAAGATATTTATAAGAAGCTGTCCGAGCAGGTGCGATCTGGAACCTCTCTGACCATTAGCTCAGCCTTTCTCTGGAGATAGGGGTGAAATGAAGCAAATTGTACTTTCCACCAATTCTCAAAGGGCATGAACTCAACTTTTATAGGTCACAGGATAATTCAAGTTATGATTTGGAGCAGAATGACCCCATGTGGAGAGGACAGACTAGCTAAATTATCTGGGCGTTCAGTTCTGTTTCAATATGGGAGCTCTGGGGAGTCAAAACTCTAGTTTTATGTTTGATACAGAATATGTTGACATTAAATTGCTTGGCTCTTGAAATAAAAATGTGTGTGTGTGTGTGTGTGAGTGTATTTGTGATATACTATGACAGCCCTATGTAATTGGTCTTAAGAAAAAAATAGGATATTCAATTTCATTTTATAAGAATATATTTCTCTGTTTGCCATACTTTTATATCTGATTTCAGTTTTTAAAATGGCACCGCTTAAAGAAGTGCAGAATTTTGAATAGCACAGATTTAAGTGGTGGTGTAGACGTGTACATGTGTGCACACACGCCCACACACCCACCCATGTAAGCACATGTTCCAACCCTGCGCTGGTGCCTATGGAGAGTCTTCACTTCATCACCTCGACTGCTTTTCTGAACGTGCTTTTGAAATGTGAATTATGCCAGTCAAAAGATGACAAAGTAATCTTATCCTAGGTATGAATCCAGTCCACCCTCCCATCATTAAAACAGTCCATTTTTATTATGACACTTCTCCAACATCGGTGCTGGAGGAGGGGGATAAAGACAAGAAAATCCATGTGAACAGAGAATCCCAGCAGTGCTTCTGACAGTCTGTGGGGTGCATTTCTGTGTTTCTCTTACACGGTGGCTCAGTTGATACTGCGGGGCACTCAGCACTTGGAACGACATCACAAAGCGAGCTCGGGAAGTCTGATGTGGGAATTCTAGAAAATCGATCTGCGTCTCTTTCCAGCTTTTTGCTTTTAAACTATGAGGGCTTGATCACAATTTTTCTAAATGTAAGAAATTAATTGGATGTATTTCTCAATGACTAAAAATACCAAATAAGCAGAATTTAGTGATTCGTATTCATCTCAAACCTAATTTGCGTTAATGCAATTACTCCAGATACACGAGCCCCGTGTTGACTCAAACGTACTGTTTCATTGTTTGCTTTCTGGCAAATGTCTGCATCTTACAGACCTTAGCTCCTGCCACCCTCTTGTCTCTGAACCCCATTTTCTCCAAAAAGTACATTCTGCATTTATTATTTACTTCCTCCTAAGAAAGCAGAGTTAGGAAAATACTGTTTTCATTTACAAAACAGAACACTTGTAAACTGGTCTGTGAGTACATGATTGTATAATCCATCATCCAAACCAGTGAGAGCGAATAGGAGTGTTGTTAATAATTCCACCCGGACAATAGGCTTCCACCAACGGCCCCAAACAAATGGGGGCACGTGGTCGCCACACTTGTGTGACAATATTTTCCTTGTATACTGTCTGTGATTGTATTACTAGGGTTTATTTTCCTCGGCCATGAGTTTTGCAACTAAAACCACAGTAGAAGTCTCCCAACGTTATCATCTACGCTGAATCTAAATGGATTCAATTAAAATTCGATTTTATTAAAATTTCTGGTCAGAAAGCTTTATTTGGAAAAGAAAAGTTACCAAGTGGTTATTTTTAACAAATATCTGGCAATGCTCTTTAACACCTAGTGGGAGCCAGGAACCCGTGCTAGACAGCGGGGATGCGACTGTGTGCAGAATCGATGCGGTCCAACCCTCTGCGAAGCTCGTAGTCTAGTGCAGGATGGCGAGGGAAGAGAGTATGTCCTGAGAATACAGAAAGGTGTGCGAGTAACACCCAGACTGAGAGCTGAAGGGTGCGTGGAAGAGATAAGCGAGAGTTCTGGGTTGAAGAACACAAGAGAACTTGGCACCTTCAAGGAACTGAGTGGGTCACTGTTCCTGGAATGCACAGCCCTGGTAGGGAGTGGTCTGGCAATAAGTCTGGGTGAGTGGGCCCCAGCCACAGAGAGCCTTAAAAACTGATGAGGAATTTGACTTGACACTTAGGGTTAGGGGGCACGAATGAAGTGCTCTAGAGGCGATAGCAAGTGCTTTGGAGAAAGACCGCTCAGTCTACGTATGAAGAATGGATTGTGGGTGTGGGGTGGGGGCACAGGAAGGCGATGAGAAGAAAATGACAGAGGTCTGGAAGAGGGTAGTGACAATGAGGGAGAGATATTTGGGAGGTAGAATCAGCAGGACTTGTCAATGGCTTTGATGTGGGAGCTGAGGAAGGAGAGGATTTTCTCATGAGTTGAATTGTTTTCCTCCAAAATTCATATGTTGAAATCTTAACCTACTGTCCTTAGAAAAAGGAGGCAGTTGGACACAGACGTAGACAGGGAAGACAGTCACCTACAATCAAGGGGAGAGACTTAGAACAAATCCTTCCCTCACAGCCCCCAGAAGGAACCAACCTTGCTGACACCTTGATCTTGGAGTTCAGGCCTCCAATATTGTGAAACAAAAGGATTCTGTTGTGAAGCCACCTACTTTGTGGTGCTTTGTTGAGGCAGTCCTAGCAAGCTAATATGGATGGCCACTCAGCTTTTAAGCTTGAACACCTGCAGTTTTCAGCAGGATCAAAGGAGCAGAAGCCCATCGAGGAGGACGATGATAACTCAGTTTGACGCGTTGTCTTCGAGGTACTTGTCCAGTCTCTGAGTCAAGAGGTCCAACTGGCCATTAGCTAGTCAGGGCTCAGGAGAGACAGCTGGTCTGCATCCCAGCTTCAGGCTCATCGCCTGTAGATGGGAAGTGCAGCCATGGGAGTGGACCTTGGGAAGAGTGTGCAGGATGAGAGGTGACCAAAAGACAGCCCTACTGTTACTTTGGAACTAGACACTGTCTCCGCATGTCAAATAGATGTAAAAAGCTCTGTTATGTGTCGTTTTAGAATATCTGCTTGTAGAAATTAGCAAGAAAGGCGTATGGAGCAAGGTCAGGATGTCGAGTCGAACCATGGGCCACCTGGGGCCCAGCCGTGGCTACCCCTTGGGTTACGGTATTGCCACTTTGAGACAGTCCCAGGACAGATTCAGAGGTTCTGTCTCACACTTGCAAAGCTTACGGAAGATAATGTCCAGAACCCAAATAACAAATTATGAATTATAATAAGAAATAGAGCTGGTAAGTGGAAATGATACGTGTCTGCTTAGCCAGTCTCTTCCGTCACTTACCGGAAAGCTCTGGAGGGAAACGGACGACAGAAGGTTGTTTGGTGCACAGGGAACCAGAATGGGGGCTGGTTTAATGATTCAAGTTGGCAATGAGATCAGGCTCCAACAGGGATATAGTGCTCCCCATGACCGAGGGACGGTACATCCATCCATCCCCATCAGCCATCAGCGGACTGCCCTCTGCCCTGGACACGGCCAACTTCTGTCTCTGTGACTTCCCTGGCTTCCATAGATGATCCACTCAGTCTAACGAAGACACGGTTTGTCTTTGGGATATTAATATCTTCAATCAGATTAAAGACTTGTCTTGCTGCCCTGGAACTCATTCACCTTCTTTGAAATAATTCTGTCTCTCTCTGCTTTGATCCATTATGTGTTGATTTTAAAGTTTAATTTCCCTCACTTCTACATGCTTGCCTATGTGGTAGTAAAGGGGCGGGCAGATGCCTCACTGTAGCTCTCATTTCAATTTCTTAAATAGGTATAAATATAATATTTTCAAAGAAATAATGTCGGTAGTAATTATTTGAGGCTAAATGCTTTTCAGCAAACTTTAAAAGATATTTTGCAAAATATTATTAACTTACTCTCTCTCATCTGGTTAATATTCATCCTTTCACTCTTCCTGTGCATTCTAACAAGAATGCCAAGTTTCTTGGGAGTCAGGTGACTCTATTTCTCTGGGGACGTTTTGCTTTTAGGGCTTTTGATAATTCAGATGACAGGTTATCGTGCTAGGAAAGGCAGTGTACATTTCTTTAAGATTTGCCATTTTGTGTCTTTGAGACCTCTTGGATATTTTTCTTTTACTTTGAATAGGTGAATAATAGTTTCCTCTGGGGCTGCTCTCCATCGCCCGCACGTTGGACTGGCCAATAAAGCTGACAAAACGTCCGCCCTCTCTCCCCACAGCTTCCGGCCAGTGAAATTAAATTAATCCAGTGTCTCCTCTTAACACAGTCTGTCATCAAAAGTCACCAGCTCTAAGGAGATAAACATGAGTCTCTTTTAAGCTTCCTCTTTTATCGTTTGCTGCCTCTGGATGGCGATCTGGGCAGGACCCCGAATGGTGTTCCTGACACTCGGAATCTCATCCATGTAGGCTTGCTTGCAAGATGCTGCTGCGATGAAACTCTTTCCAGGAAAAAAAATACTCCAAAATGTAGTCAAGGTGCAATGTTCACAGTCAAAAACACCTCCCTGGTAAACGTATTAACTTGTCTTCTAATGGGTGAGACCTCAAATCTGTCTTCCTGGTCTGACTAGGTGTGGAAGTGAGGGAAGAAAAACAGTGACATAGACACAGCTCTGCTCTCGAAGGGCCCCATGTGACGGGGAGACAGACACGGGGCCAGCAGCAGGGCCACAGGCCGGTGTCCTGAGCGAGCCCAGATGTGGCAGATGAGTAGGATGTGCAGACAAGCCCACCTGGAGGGTGGCGCAGTTCCGCTGGCGTGCGCAGCTCATTTAGGAACAAGGACCTTGATTCCTAAGACACTCCTCAGAAACGGCTATTTCTGTGGAGTTGGCTTTCTGCACGTTTGGGAGGGGGCCATGGAAAAAGAGGGGCGAATTACCTCCATCGGAAGGAGCAGAGCAGCCCAGTCCTGTTAGTGAGATGGGCGGGACTTCTTCCCTGAGCAGAGCGATGGACATCTCAGCGATGGAGCAGAGTGAAGGGCATCTCAGCACAACACCAGCCTTTCAAAGACGGTGAGCTGAGGAAGGCAGGGCCAAGCCTCCTGCTGTGAATGAGGAGTTGTAGAGAGGACTCCCCTCCAACCCTTTTAGGCAGCCCTTCGCAGGAACGAGTGAATGGGGGCATCCATACCACACAGGCCTCAGATTGAAGAGGAGAGTTCAACCACAAGGTGGAGGGTTCCTCTCCTCCCAGTTGTAACCACCTCTGCCCAGGTGTTGTATTTGGCTGTTTTAAACATTTCTCCAAGAATCCCAAAGAAAATGCATCAGGGCCAATGGCTGTGGAGCCTGTTGCCTTGCAGAGAACAACTCCCCCAGAGATAAGCATGGGTTTGGCCTCCAGCCTAGGTGTGGGGAAGGAGGAGGAAGGTTCTCCTTGAGCCACACAGTGGGGAAGCACACAACCCTGGTACCCATGGAGAAAACGTGGTATGAGGCAGGGGGCGCCATGCGACCTTGTTTCCCCCACAAGTGTGGACATTGAGGTCTCCCTCCCAGGGGAAGTGAAAGCCACCGGACCAACGCTTCTCAATAGTTTATTAACTTCAGAGTCCCCCCGCAGTCACCAACAGCCAGCAGGGCCACTGAAGGCAAACGGGAACGGTAAATCCTATTTACCTTTTCCAGGTGCTTTCATTCTTATCCTCGCCTGGACTTATCTGTTCCCAGGCTGTGGTCTAATTCTGCAGTGGAGAGGGGGCAAGTCGCATAGGTTGATGGGAAGGGGTCATGTGACAAGAATCACATAATAAATGTCATGATAAGATGTAGCTTCTAATTCCTAAATCCCTGCTCCTACTCTAGATTTAGAATACCCACTGATCCACTGTTACAGAGGACTTAGCTTCTCTCTCCTCTCTCCCTCTCCTCCCTCCCTCCCTGCCTCTCTAATCAAACCAGGTTCTCATAGCTTCTGCTCTCCAAAGGTGACTCCGATTACTGGACAACTAGATCGCTGTCACTGCCCCCGTCAGGTGTGCTTCATGGTGGGCACAGCTGAGCTTGGTATGTCGCGTCCCAGGGAGCGCCTGGCCAGGCTGCACTCACACTGCGTAACAGGACCTTCTGCGGAGAGGGCTGTGAGGTTTGTTGAAAATGATTCTGCACTGCCCGTGAAGAACCCAAACACACAGGAGCTGCAAATAATTTCACAGCTGATTTATATTCACAAAGGCTAATTAGCATCATGGAATTTTCCTTGCCACATTGATTCGAATATCGAAAGATGTGTCTTTTTAAAATAATTTCATACCTCACTGATGAACTAAAATGGAGACACTGGACACATACGGCACATGTGTGCTTGCGGACAAGCAGTTGGTCTTCTGTCTTAGGAAGGCAGGCCCAGCAAGGCCCACAGGAAGGGATCACCTATCTCCAAGAGGAGCAACCATCATTTTTATAGAAAAGTAAACCTGGGCTTCACTATGCAGTAGCCAACTGCACCTTCCAATAACACAGATGAGTTCAGAAACAAAATCATTGACATGAAAACTCCACAAAGTAGGAAATACGGACACGGTGAGAGTTTTCACTAATCTTTTGAAAGGACATGATTGCAGAGCTACAGCAAACTGACTTGGTGTTGAAGGAAGCTGAAGGAAGCTGAGATCCGTCTCCCAGATCGCCACCAGGGCTGGCCTTGGCGCATGCATGGGAGCGCCCACCCTTGGTGCCTGCCCCGCATGGTGCTTTCTCTGCACATCCAACTCCCCAGGCTTCCTTCCGCACGGTTCTCCGTGAAATTAGGCCTCCATTATCTCCAAAACTCTCTGCAGGCTCCCCTCCCAAAAGTTCTTCCCACGTAGATGAAGCAGTTAGCCCTGAGCCAGGCTCCTTCAGTGGTGCCCATCTGGTCAGGAGGGTTTAGGGCTCTGCAGGTCAGAAGGGCGGCACCCACACGTCAGACCAGCCGTGCCTCTGCTCGGCCCCACCTTGGAGCCAGGGTCAGCAGCTTACTTCCCCTGCATGACCACATGGGCTGCGTGGCCCTCCTTTTTTGTCCAGGAAATCTTTCTTCCGTCTTCCCACCCCTCACCCCAGTCAATGTGGTGGGGTTCTTGCTCCCTAACATCACCGAGGCTGTGCCCCGCCTGTGAGCTACAGGAACCCTGTGCAGCCCAGCCCAGCCCTCTGATTGCTTCCTGTGCGCCTGGGCTGCAGACTGCTCGCTCCCCCTCGTCTGGCTGCTCCGTGTGGAAGGACCTCGGGTCCTGGCACTCCCAGTTGCTCATTGATTTCAGCGAGTTGAAACGTCACTTGCTTGCAGAACCACAAGCTGTGTGAGTTTCCTCAGGCTGGGGGGATTTCAGAGAGTAGGGCAATGGGAGACTCTCGAGCCGTATACCCGACACGTACAAAAATATCAGGTATTGGCAAAGGTTGGAGGTAAAGATGGGGCCATCTGCTCCCCTTTCGGAGCACGAGGGACGTGAGTCATTGTGAGCGTCACTTCTCTAGCAGTCAAATTTGCAATGCTCTGCCCACAGTGGACTGAAAAGTGTTCACGTTGGCAGCTGATTTTATTTTTGAATGGCATGACTAGTAATATTAGTAATATTATCAATAATGCAAGTAAAATTAAAACTGATTACTGGGATGGGGCTGTATGAACGCATCAGTTTGAGGCTTGATTTGATGGAGTTAATTCACATTGACCTGGTGTTGGGGGCCTCTTTGGACGAGCATGATACGTTATAGTTGGTCAGTGCTGAACAGTTTTGTCGCTTAGGACAAGAGCAAACGGATGTGAATCAGTAGAGTGTAAGTTCTAGAATGACAGCAGAGGAGAGCCTGGCTCCAGAACCAGCCTCTTGCTGCACAGCTCACCTCTCTGAGGAGATTCGTGATAGCTCAGGTAAAAATGCTTCTCGGAATCGCCACATGTTCTCCCTCGTCTTGAAATAAGGGGGAAATACTTTTATCACTCTTGACTGCAGGTACTGATAGCTTCAGGCAGGACTGATGTGATTCGTCTTAAAAATTCAGGCCCTGGCCCGGCCAGTGTGGCTCACTGGTTGAGCATCCACCCATACACCAAAAGGTCGCCAGTTTGATCCCATACACCAAGAGGTCGCCAGTTTGATTCCCTGTCGGGGCACATGCTCAGGTTGTGGGCCTGATCCCCAGTGGGGGGCATGCAGGAGGCAGCCAATCAATATTCTCTCTCATCGACATTTCCATCTCTCTCTCCGTCTCTCTCTAAAATCAATAAAGAAAAAAAATCTTTAAAAAAATCAGGCCCTTACCAAAACCACATTTCTTGGTTTGTTTGTTTGTTAATCCTCACCCCAGGATATTTTTCCATTGATTCCTAGATAGAGTGGAAGGGGAGGGGGGAGAGAGAGAGAGAGAGAGAGAAACATCAGTGTGAGAGAGACACATCGATTGGTTGCCTCCTGCACAACCCCGACCACCAGGGATCGAACCTACAACCCAGGCACGTGCCCTTGACTGGGAATCGAAACCAGGACCCCTCGGTCCTTGGGCTAATGCTCTAACCACTGAGCCAAACGAGCCAGGACTCAAAACCACATTTCCCTCTCCCCACAGTCAGGTTTTGTTCCCTGAATGAGTCTGGATCGTGGATGTCCACAGACACCTGTCCCCTTTCCCTCGGCACTTCTGAAGTCCTCAGAGCCCCTGTCTGAAGGTATTCCATTGGGCTTGGCTGTGTCTGTTTGTTCCTCAGTTCTTGAAAAACAAAACAAAAATGTACTTATTGGAGACAGGATTGCGTGGGTGGCACAGCTCATTAAAAAGAACAAAGGTTTGGCCCTGGCCGGTTTGGCTCAGAGGTTAGAGCATCGGCCTGTGGTCCAGAGAAACCCGGGTTCGGTTCCCGCTAAGGGCACGTACCTCAGTTGCAGTTTGTCCCCGGCCCTGGTTGGTCGTGAGGGTGGCGGCCACTCGATGTGTCCCTTTCACGTCGATGTTTCCCTCTCTCTCTCTCTCTCTCTCTCTCTGTTCCTCTCTCTCCCTCCCACTCTATCTGAACAAAAAATGAAAAAAATGTCCTGGGTGAGGATAAAAAAATAATAATAATAATAATAATAATAATAATAATGATAATAAAATAAAACAAAGAACAAAGGTTTGTAGCATGAGACTTGGTGGGATCCCAGGTTGGCCACGGCCTCATGCTGTGACCTCAGATAGCTCGCCATCTCTGAGCCACAGTTTCCATACTGAATAAGATAATAATATCCTAATAAAACAGAAAGAGTAAGACCTACTCTGCACATTTGTGAAGGATTAGAATGTGCTGGCATGTAGTAGATGTTCAGTAAATATTTGTGGAACATGGTAGTTTAGCTCATTTCAAACGTGCCAGTCCTGACACAGGTTCGAGGACAGTCAGGTCCTCATCAGAAACAGCAGGCAGAGTGGACAGAGGTGTGTCCTGAGCAGAGAACAATGGCTGCCCTGACAAAGGGCATCCAGAGCCTAGGCGCCCACAATCACAGAGAGAACTCACCCTGACGCTCCGACAGTGCAAGTGAAACAGGAATACTGGCTTTGAGATGTCTTTATTATTCTGTTTCCAGCTCTTTTTCTCACACAGACCAAGCCCTGTATATCTGGCTTTCTCTTATTTTCTGGCTCCTTCTCACCTCCTATTTCCCTCACCCCCTTTCTTACCCTCCTCTTCTTTCACAAGTGACTCCACAGCTAAGATCTTCTTAATGTAGTCCTATAACCTACCACAATTTAGGTAAAGCACATGAAACAGCGTGATATTCTGTATACAAAAGAACTTTGTAAACTGAAAAACCTTATACTAATGTAAAGAATTATGATGTTGGTGGTGGGCAGGACGCTTGTATCAGAAATAACCCAGTGGGTTAATCCTATGGATGGGAACTCAGCAGTACTGAGTTCTAATCTCGGGCAGTTAATGAGCATTTAAACAACTATGCCTTCTGGGTGGAAGAAGAAATTAGCCCAATAATCCATTAAATTCTCTGCTGGTGTGAGTATTTGGGATGAAGAAAGGATCAGTGTGTATCATCTGTAGGAAAATCTTCAACTGTATTTCACATTAATTCACACCACTAATCATCAGAGAGATGCAAATTAAAACAACTATGAGGTATCACTTCACACCTGTCAGAATGGCCGCCATCAACAAATCATCAAACAACAAGTGTTGGCGAGGGTGTGGAGAAAAGGGGACTCTAGTACACTGCTGGTGGGAATGCAGACTGGTGCAGCCACTGTGGAAAACACTATGGTGTTACCTCAAAAAGTTAAAAATTGAACTGCCATTTGACCCAGTGATCCCACTTCTAGGAATATACCCTAAGAAGCCTGAAACACCAGCCACAAAGAATATATGTACCCCTATGTTCATAGCAGCACTATTTACAATAGCTAAGATCTGGAAACAACCCAAGTGTCCATCAGTAGATGAGTGGATAAAAAAAGCTGTGGTACATATACACAATGGAGTACTATGCAGCTGTAAGACAGAAAGATCTCTTATCTTTTGAGATGGCATGGAAGGACCTGGAGAGTATTATGCTAAGTGAAACAAGCCAAGCAGAGAAAGACAAATATCACATGATCTCACTTATTTGTGGAATATAATGAACTAAACAAACTGATGAACAGAATTGACCCAGAGACATAGAGGTGGGGTACAGACTGACAAGCCTCAGAGGAGGGGGGGGTTGGGAGGGGAGAGATAAACCACAGAACTTATATGCATGTATGCACGACCAATGGACATGGACAACAGGGCTGGGGATGGGGCGGGGGGGGGGGATGAGGAGGAGGGTGTCAATGGGGGAAAAAGGAGAAACATCTGTAACAAAAACAAATTAATAAAAAAAAAAACGAATTCATCAGACTAAATCATCGTGGAATTGGGAGGTGATTGAACATGGATAGCAAAAGAAGAGAAGGAGAGAGTAAAGATAAATGATGATGATTTTGGAGGAGACTCTGCTGGCCTTCACCTTTGTGAGAATTTCTGAAGGTGGTCCTTCCTGCAGGTGGAAAGAGCCATGTCCCAGGAGAGGGGTCCGGACTGCAGAGAGTGGGCTGGATTTCAGTCCAGCGCCCCTGTGACCAGGTATTCTCATGCAGGCCACCACCTGTCAACCCTGCTGGGCGGTCCAAAGTGGGAACCACGTGGTCCTCTCAGGCTCAGTACTTGGGGTTATTTCATTTGCTATCTTTTTAAGTTGTCTAGAAGGAAGAGTGCATATTTATCTTGAAAACTTATTCTGTGAGTACAGTGTTTAAACAAGAAAAGGTGAGTGTATCAGGTGTAATGACAACAGTGAGGAAGAGAAAGTAACACTTGAGCAAATTCTGTAGACTGATTTTCAGGAAGAGATCCGAGCACATTCCTGTGTCCTCGACAGCTAGTTACATTTTGGGCACATAATAGACACTTAGGAAATGTATGGGAGATAACTGAGGAAAGGATAGGATATTGGGAAAGGGGGAAAATAAAAACAGAGGTTCTGGATACCAAGGATTCAGAGATTTGGTCCCAGTCGCTGGGATTTCCCCATCTCATCAAGGAGAAGGGATCACTGGTGAATTAGTAGTTGGTACAAAACTAATTATTTGCATTCTCCTTGGAAAACTTAAAGCATCCTCTTCCCATGAACAGAGGTAATTCAAAAACCCACAATTCTATTCTACTTTTGAGCAAACCCAGAGAGTGTCCCTGCTTAGCACTGGAAGTGAGGTTCTTGTGAGATTTACCTTGAGAAGAGTAAGAAACCAAGAAAAAGCCCTAAAATTGTGGGGTGTTTAGGAAGAGAAGAGAAAAAAAATCGAACTGATTTTTATTACTATTTTTTAATTTGTTTTTCTTTATTGATTTTAGAGAGAGAGGAAGGGAGAGGGAGAGAGAGATAGAAACATTGGTGAGAGAGAACATCCATTAGCTGCCTCCTGCATGCCCCCCACTAGGGATCAGCCCACAACCTGGGCATGTGCCCTGACTGGGAATCTAACTGGTGACCTTTTGGTGTATGGGTCGATGCTCAACCACTGAGCCACACCGGCTGGACCTGATTTTTATTATGTTTGAAGTCAATTCCACCATGAATGGTAAGGATCAGGTCAATACTTATCCAACAAATCTGAAATACTGAAGGGAAATTTTTAAAAATATGTTTTTTGCTTTTTGTTTTTATTTCAGAGAGAGGAATGGAGGAGAGATGGAAACATCGATTTGAGAGAGAAACATTGATCGTCTGCCTCCTGCACGCCCCCTACTGGGGATTGAGCCCACAACTGGGGCCTGTGCCCTGACCAGGAACTGAACCAGTGACCTCTTGGTGCATGTGTTGATGCTCAACCACTGAGCCACACAGGCCAGGATTAAAGGGAATTTTGGAATAACTCGAGTTTAGACAAAGCTGGTGGGGTTTCCTAACCCCAAACACAGACTCTACGTCTTAAAGCAGCAGAGCGTGGCCATAGGTTCACCACCTGAAAGCAGAGCTGAACTTCTTTTCCCAGTGGGCACTGCGATGCTAGCAGACAGGGTTTTCACCAGGAAAAGAAATCAGAGCATTTTTTTTTTCTTCCAAGAAGAGAATGGAATGACTGCTTAGGATAGTAAGATGTTCTCGCTTAGGGCGCAAGGCAGCCAGGAGGCATGGAAAGTAGCGACTGAGAATCCCATGACTAAATTCTTAAAAAGTGTGAAATGATTAATTTCACAGTAGGCTTTTCTTTTTTTTTTTTTTTTTTTTTTTTGCATTTCATTGTGGTTTTAATTTGCATGTTCTTGAATGCTAGTGAGATTGAGCATCTTTTTTTTTTTTTTTTTTACATATAAGTTCTTTGGTTTATTTCTTCCCACCCCCTAACCCCCCCTTCCCTTTGAGGTTTGTCAGTCTAATAACGAATTTATACTTCTTAATCCCTTCACCTTTTTCACCCCTCCCCCAGCCCCTACCCATCAAAAGTTCTCTGTATCTATGAGAATGTTTCTGTTCTTCTTGTTCATTTTGTTTGTAGATTCAATTGTTGATAGATATGTATTTATTGCCATTTTGTTTGTTCATATTTTTTTATCTTTTTCTTCAAGAAGACCCTTCAACATTTCATATAATGATGGTTTGGTGGTGATGAACTCCTTTAGCTTTTCCTTGTCTGGGAAACTCTTTATATGGCCATCGATTCTAAATGACAGCTTTGCAGGATAGAGTAATCTTGGTTGTAGGTTCTTGCTTTTCATCACTCTAAATATTTCTTGCCACTCCCTTCTGACCTGCAAAGTTTCTTTTGAGAAATCTGCTGACAGTCTTATGGGAACTCCCTTGTAGGTAACAAACTGCTTTTCTCTTGCTGCTTTTAAGATTCTCTCTTTGTCTTGAACCTTTTGCATTTTGATGATGATGTGTCTTGGTGTGGGCCTCTTGGGGTTCATCTTGTTTGGGACTCTCTGTGCTTCCTGGACTTGTATGTCTGTTTCCTTCACCAAGTTAGGGAAGTTTTCTGCCATTATTATTTCAAATAGGTTTTCGATTTCTTGTTCTCTCTCTTCTCCTTCTGGCGCCCCCAAGATGCGAATGTTGGCACGCTTGAAGTTGTCCCAGAGGCTCCTTACACTATCCTCATTTCTTTGGATTCTTTTTTCTTTTTGCTGTTCTGATTGGGTGTTTTTTGCTTCCTTATATTCCAAATCGATGGTTTGCTTCTTGGCTTTACCTACTCTACTATTGATTCCCTGTAAATTATTCTTTATTTCAGTTAGTGCCTCCTTCATTTCTGACTGGTCCTTTTTTATGCTCTTGAGGCCCTCCCTAAGTTCACTGAGGTTCTCACTAAGTCCATTGAGCATCCTTATAAGCAGTATTTTGAACTCAGCATCTGTTAGGTTGCTTAACTCCATTTCACTTAGTTCTTTTCCTGGAGTTTTGTTCTGTTCTTTCATTTGGGACCTGTTTCTTTGTCTCCTCATTTTGGCTGCCTCCCTCTGTTTGTTCCAATGTATTACTTAGTGAGAGGTGTGGGGCTAGCTGAGACCAGATGCTGCTTGTTTGAATGATTTCAGGAAAAGCTGAAGCAGGCTCCAAGACAGGCCAATCCTATGGTGAAGCAACTGGCAACAGCTTGGGTGGGCCTGAAAGTTGGGTGGGGCGGGGCCTCAGGGAATCACCAGGGCGGGGCCAACAGTGTGAGCCAGGTAGCTGGAGTCCCAGATATGGCGGCGTCTGCCGGCTCAGGAAGGGCTTACCAAAGGAACAAAAGCCTCTGATAGCACGTCTGTCCAGAAGAAAGCTGCCTCTCCAGCCTCGCTCCAATGCCAAACAGCTCAGTTCTTCCCCATATGACTCTGGTGCCTTTCAGGCTCCCTCCCGCACGCTGGAGCCCGGAGGGTGGGAGTCCGAGTAAGTCCGTGCGCGGGCCCTTTAAGAGGAGCTGCAGGGGCTCCAGCCGCCTCAGCCTCAGTTCCTGCTGGTTTTTCCAGCCAGAAGTGATGGGGACTTCTCTTCCTGACACTGGGACCCTGAGCTGGGCACCTGGTGTGGGACAGGGACCACTCAGCCCTCTGGGAGGACCTTCCCAGCCGAGGTATCCCAATTTTTATCTGCCACACGTGGGTGTGGGACCAGCCCGTCGCGCCTCCGCCCCTCCTACCAGTCTGGATGCGGCTTCTTCTTTAATTTTGTAGTTGTAGGACTTCCATTCAGCTTGATTTCAGGCGGTTTTGAATGATGGTTGTTCTGTAGTTTAGTTGTAACTTTGATGTGGTTGTGGGAGGACGCGATACCGCGTTTACCTACGCCGCCATCTTGACCGGAAGTCCCACAGTAGGCTTTTCTTGTTCTTTGGTAAAAGTTGGTGAATGTACTGACTGCTGGTTAATATAGACTTTCCCTTATTTGTTTATACTATTCTTTCAAGCTTTCCACCAAGCTCTTCAAACAGTACCTCTAAGAAAAGCTTTCAACATGAGTGGGAGACACAGCTGAGCACCTTGCCATAGTATTCTGTGGGTTGTGTTATCACACTCAGTTATTAAATTTGCTGTTCTTCCCACTTAATGTCTTTTTCCTCTGAAAGAGAGAAAGCAAAACAAAAAAGTCCTAAAATCACTTTTGTTACTTTTAGTTTATAAATTACAGTAAAAAAGGAAAGCCTTTCTTTAATGCTTTGGCTAAGATTAGGCATTCTATTGTCTTAATAATTATATTCTGGTGTTAAATTAACTTTTACACAATATCCCGCAATCCAAGAAGCAGACGGCAAGGCAACCACATTGCACATCTTATTTCATTTTTCATGAGTAAGAAGAATCAGTCCCTTTCAAACCCTGAGTAGGTTATATTGATGGCTTTAATTATTTTAGGGCCTGGCTTGTTTTTCACTTACATGTACACGTGGAATTTAAAGTAACTTTTGAACACCTGGAATGTATTTATTTTCCGTGGCTTTTCCATTAATGCCAAGACAATGGCTTCTAGAGTTGATGTCATCTACCTCTTCCTGCTTAACTGGCTGCTCTCATGCCATGTAATAGTCCAACTGCTGGCACTTTAAATTTCACTTTGTTTTATCTTAAACCTAATCTGATTAAGTGACCCAGTTCATCATGCTTGTTTTAATTCAGTCACGGTAATAAACTGCAAAAAACTGGGATAATGTGCTTTTAGCTTGTAGCTTTATTGGTGTGATTCAGTCTTACAGATTAGGATATTAAAAGCGTAAATTAGCAAGGGGCTATTATTTAGATAATTCTTTGTTTACATTTAGGCACAATACAAAGAAGATTTTTAAAAACCACAATCAGTTGGTTGGTTAGTTGGTTTCCTTCCTTTCTATTCCCAGAGTGCTACAATTTTGGTTCTGTCCATGTGTACAATGATGGTGGGAAATATGTCAAATACAAGGTTATCTGTGAACAGTGGAACTCTGGATTGATGAAGAATCTAGAGAGACCCTGCCTTCATGAAAGTTATAATTTTTAGAGAAAATGATAGAGAGAAATAGAAATATGAAAATAATAATGCTATACAAGGTAATGTATATTAAGTACTAATTTACAAATGTTTTGAGTTCAGCAGAGACAGAATTTAAGAGCTAGGAGGAACTTCAGATTCACCTAATCCCACTCCCTTATTTTCTAGGGAGAAAAACCAGAGGTCCAGAAAGGTTAAAAGAATTGCCTAGCTGCCCGGCCGGTGTGGCTCAGTGGTTGAGCATCAACCCATGCTCCAGGAGGTCACCGGTTCGATTCCTGGCCAGGGCACATGCCCAGGTTGTGGGCCCGATCCCCAGTGGGGAGCATGCAGGAGGGGGCCAATCGATGTTCTCTCTCATTGATGTTTCTATCTCTCTTCCTCTCTCTCTAAAATCAATAAAGAAAAAAAAACTTAAAAAAAAAAGGATTGCCTAGGGTCTCTCAGCTTATATGTAGCACCGTCAAAGCCAGATCCAACGTCCACTAACTCCCAGCCCAGTACTTTCGGTCCCATCCCTGCCTTCCACACCTCCAGAGGGGAGTCAGGGAAGGCTTCATAGCTGACATAGGATTTGAGCTGGGTTTTCAGAACCCATATTCAGGGCTTCCAGGAAGGATTGTGCAGGCTGAGCACTGTGCATCTCTAGGTACCATTCTGGGGACTCTGATGACCACCTCCCAGAGGGGAAGACATTCTAACAAAAGGTGGGATTTATACAGGCAGAAAACATGAAGTGCTGGTGTGGTGAGATGCTTTCACTACCCCTGGCTCTACTGTCTCCTGGCTGTGTTTCTGTTTGGGTAGACTACCTTAGCACGGGGCACCCTGAGGGATGATTTAGCAAATCAACCGGACATCACTTCAGGGATTGGTCACTTCAAGAACCCTTGGCATTGCCAAAAGCTTGACTAGGGCTTAAATACTGGCTCCCCTGCTTACTGTCTGTGTGATCTTGGGTAAGTTATTTAACCTCTCTGAGTTCAAAGACAATAATAGCACCGACTTCACAGGGTTGTTGTGAAAATTAAATGAGATCATGTTTATAAAGCAATTACCAGAGCACCTAGTCTGTGGTAAGTGTCTTAGTCCATTCAAGCTGCTATAACAAAGCACCATAGACTGGGTGGCTTAAACAACAAACATTTATTTCTCACAATTTTGGAGCCTGGGAAGTCCAAGATCAAGGTGCAGTAGAGTCAGTGTCTGGTCCATAGACAGCTGTCCTCTCCCTGGGTCCTGACATGGCTGAAGGGACGAGGGAGCTCTCTGGAGTCTCTTTGATAAGGACACTGATCCCCTTCATGAGGGCTCCACCCTCCACACCTAATGACTTCCCCAAAGGCCTCACTTCCAATAATCACCTTGAGGATTAGGTTTCAACAGATGGATTGGGGGTGAGGAGCACAGACATTCAGTCTGTAGCAGTAAGTGCAAAACGCCTGTTTACTCTTTTACTCACTAGAGCTGTGATCCACCCCAGATTTGTGAGCTTAGTCTTTGGTTTGCCCTGAGCGATCCCTCTGAGACCCTGGGGGAAATCTCCACGTTTTCTTCACGGCAGCAAAGCGTGTACCTGGGCCATTGTGAAAAATGCATTCATGAGCGAAGCCTTTCTGGCATCCCTGCCTCAGTGACCACAAAGCACCGTGCCATTCATTCACATGGCATTAAGTCAGTTACAGAGTTCAGATTTTAAATGCCTTCTCTAAAAACAGCTCACCATGTTGCCTACAGGGAGCATCCGCCACAGAGTCACCCAGAGTCATCCTCCTGCTCTCTTGCTCTGATGTCAAGGCATCCTCATGTGCTTGCAGGCTCTCTATATATATTTCTTTTCCTGGTATCCAGTGTCTAGAGAAGAAGAGCTGGCTGAGCTTGTGGCTGGCAGCACAAAGACTAAATGATTTCCAGTATCAGGAGAGCAGATCTGTTCTTCCATTAAGGGAAAAATAAGATCCTTGGCTGCTGGGAGCTCAGAGCTGACATCTGATACAGCCGCTTCTTCTCTGATAAGGTGGGGGTGGGGGAGGGCACGTAGGTGAAGCAGGAAGGACAGCTGGAGCAGTTCCACCGCTCCCTGGAAGCAGGGGGTCTAAAGAGGAAAAGGGTCCTGATGTGCTGTCTCTTATAATGAATATTCTCAAAGGCTTTCTTCCTAGAGCTGCCCACACAAAGGCCTCAGTGCCTCTGAATTAAGGTGCTGATGCTGCTGAGCAGCGCTTGTCAGTGGGGTCCCATAGGGACGGCGAGGGGTGGCCCTGCAGAGACCGGCCGCCCCCTTTCTCCTCCTGGGGGAGGAACACCAATTTGGAGCTATCCTGGGGCATTTCTTCAGCTCCAAAAAAGATGTATTGTCTCAAAGCATCAAAGGGAATGTCTGTTAATACCCTCGGCATCATTTTGGAGCTTGATTCCGCTTCATTATCCCACCTAGATTTCCACCAAAGAGAGGCGAGGAAAATCCTGCGGCCCAGTCCCCGGTGCTGAAGCATCACTGAGATCGAGTCCAGCTTCTAAGCATTTCACATTTAAATATTCCTCCTGGCAGCCTGTCTACAGCTTCCATTTGGAATTGGATTATAATGTGTTGTAATGTCTGACAGCTTTTTAAGTCACTTAATTTGACTCATCCTTGTGATTCTTACTTCAATGTTAGAGCCCAGCTCCAAACATTTTGTGGTTTTGGGAACATCAAAATTCATAATCCAGCCTGGTCCATAGCAGACACTCCGTTGTCATCTTCTCCGTCAGAGGCGGCGGGTAAAGCTGCAGGGGAACCCACAGTAAGTAGAATACAAGCTTTGCACCCTAAAGATCTTACTGTGGCAGAGAGAGGAGGGGGCACCTAAGAGGAGTAGTAATGGCCCTTTACAAACAATATGCATAATTTGGTCTGATTCCTATCACAGCTCTTTAGAAATATTTATGGACCTCAGTTTCCTTGTCTGTGAAATAGAGATTGATCTCTTTTTTTTTCTTTGTTTGTTTGTTTTTTCCTTTATTGATTTTAGAGAGAGAGGAAGGGAAAGAGAAAGACAGATAGAAACATCGATGAGAGAGAACATCGATTGGCTGCCTCCTGCATGCCCCCCTCTGGGGATCGGGCCCACAACCTGGGCATGTGCCCTGATCGGGAATCAAACCAGTGACCTCTTGGTGCATGGGTCGATGCTCAACCACTGAGCCACACCAGCCAGGCTAGAGATTGAGCTCTTAAGGGGCTCTTGTAATAACACTAATTAAATGCAGAGGCCCCAAACCAGACTGTGTGAGTTCAAATCCTGGACCGGCTGCTCATATCTACCTGATCTAAGTACTAACTCTGGAACCCTGAGCAAGTTACCTAACTTCTCCACACTTCCATGTTCTCGCCTGTGCAATGGGGCTTACGACAGCACCCATATCAGGGTTGTTGGAAGGATTAAATGACCAAAGTCCTTAGAATACATTTGGCACAGTGTAAGCTCTTGATAAAAATTAGCTACTGATATCATTCTTTTTTTTTTTTTTTAAGTTTAATCTTTACTATTAACATTTTCTCCACTAGTTTCTTAAGTCTAGAGACAGTAGACAAGGAAGAAAACAAATCAAGCCCTGCTTTGGTAGCATTTGCCAATTTCTTTCTTTTTTTTTTTTAAATTTATAATTTATTTTATTATTAATTTGTTTTTGTTACAGATGTTTTTCCTTTTTTTCCCCCATTGACACCCTCCTCCCCCTCCCCTTCTCCTCGTCCCCATCCCTGTTGTCCATGTCCATTGGTTATGCACCCATGCACATAGGCTCTGTGATTTATCTCTTTCCCCCGCCTCCCCCCCCCCCCCCCCGAGGCCCGTCATCCCGTACTCCACCCTCCATGTCTCTGGGTCAATTTCGTTGTTCAGTTTGCTCAGTTCTCCTGTGTGTTGCCGGCTTCCTCCGTTGGTGTGGGGGTCACCCGGCTCCCTCGCTCCTGGGTTCCCCCGTGGTGGGGGGGGTCACCCGGCTCCCTCGCTCCTGGGTTCCTCCGTGGTGGGGGGGTCGCTCAGCTTCCGCAGGCGCCCCTGGCTGCAGGATCTCATTTCCTTTCAGGCGACAAGGAGGGTCCTGGAGGGCAGTATGCCGTCTCCATTCTGCTGCTTCTTTAATTTCGTAGTTGCAGGGCTTCCATTCAGCTTGATTTCATGCGGTCTTTAAGTGATAGTTATTCTGTGATTTAGTTGTAACTTTGATGTGGTTGTGGGAGGACGCGATTCCGCGTCCACCTAGGCCGCCATCTTGACCGGAAGTCCCTGATATCATTCTTATTCTCAAACGTTATAAATTAACTTATTTCACTACTATTACTGATGAACCAGGAAGTATGGCTGGAATAGGAGCCCAGTTCATCTAAGCTAAAAATCTCATTTTCTTTTTCCTCTACAGTAACACTGCCCTAAAATATAAACAACCGTGCTACAAGGCCCAACGTAAGTGTCATGTTTTAAAGGCGTGCAGACCTCCTTAGGCTGGGACCCTGACTTCACCATCTGCCTTTCTCTACCACCTTCACAGAGGCTGGAGCATGGTGGATGCTCAGTCAGTCAGTGGTGAGAACAACACTGTTGAATATGAGCACATAGAAGCAGGCAGGACGTCCCATGGCATGGTCAGGGAGGCCTGTAGTTAAGGGGCTGTACTAGTTTGTAGGGCTGTAACAAATTGCCACAAACTTGGTGCCTTAAAACAACTGAAATCTATTGTCACAGATCTGGAGGCCAGAAGTGTGTACTATGGGGTAGAAAACGTTTTCCTCTACCCCCTTCGGTTCCATGCCTGGGGCCCTGAAAATTAAACGGAGGAAAGACAGATTAACAGGAGAAATGTCATCCATGTTTTATTTTGTGTGGTTTGGGGAGCACCTGGGGTGGGGCCACTCAGGGCGGCGGCTCTTTTCCATCTACCCTGGAAGTGTTTCCGTGTTTAACACCAGTTCACGGTGTGGTTCCCTCTTATGAGCCTAAACATCAGCCCTGCTCGGGCCTCAGTTTCCACCTTATGAAAGGAAAGCTGTGTGT
This sequence comes from Tadarida brasiliensis, assembly GCA_030848825.1. Classification (NCBI taxonomy): domain Eukaryota; kingdom Metazoa; phylum Chordata; class Mammalia; order Chiroptera; family Molossidae; genus Tadarida; species Tadarida brasiliensis. The sequence continues at coordinate 108,959,894 of CM061257.1, read as the reverse complement.
TCAGAGATGACCTGGAGTCTTTCTGGCCCTCACATTCCTAGCCTGTAGGCAGAGGACGGATAGGCCTACTGGGGAAACAGGCCAGGGTGGGGAGTGGTTGGGGGAGCAAGTGACTTCCCTTCAGCCCAGTGAGGCAGTTCCCAGAGGCACCCCTTCGACCCCAGGCAGTGTGTGTTACAATGAGCTTCAGGCTGTCAGGAGTAACTAGAAAAGGCCTTCGCCCTCCTGCTGTGTCCTCGCCATTGATAAAGTGGGAATGTAGAGTACAGACGTGAGTGGTGTGGGCACGTCTGTGAGCATGTTAGTGACATTTTCTATTATGGAAGTGACATCCCTCGTCCCTCACCGGAGTCTCAGGGTAGCCGAGAGCCATGGGCAGCCAGATCAGATTTGATTCCTTCAGCAGTCGTGACCAGAGCCTTTACCTATGACCTCCCCCAAGAGCATGCATTATTTAAACAACAACTTCATGTTATTATAGTAAGGTGAGGTTTGTATTGTCTTCCTCAGATTACAAAGGTAATATCTGCTCATTGTAGAACAATAAAAATTCAAGCAATAAAGAAAAAAATAAAAATCACTAGTATTACTGGCATACTGATAATCATGTCTGCTTCCTAGTCTTGACTCTCTCGTGTGTGTGTGTGTTTTCTGTCATATGTAATGACAGTGCTAACAGGAGGGCCCCCCTGCCAGTGTTCGGCATTGTGCTAAGTACGGAGACCGAGGCCTTCGTCGAGTTCACATTTCATATATGGACTTATATTATGCATTTGACACTTAACATAATAACATGAGCATATTCCATGATATTAAATATTTTTTAAAAGAATGATCTTTAATGGTTGCATAACATCCCAGCGTGTAAATGTATTCTTCATCTAATCATGTCTTAAAACAAAGGCTATAATAATATATATAAAATGTCATTGAACATTCCAGGTCCCCTGTCTGGCTCTTCAGCATTATAAATGACACAAATGTTTGTGGGATATCTGATTGGGTCTTTAGGCTAGTTCCCCAGAAGTAGAGGTATTAGGTCAAAGATTGTGAATAACTATTTTTAAAAAATAATTTTCTATTTTTCAATTATAGTAAACATACAATATTGTATTAGTTTCAGATGTACAACATAGTGATTAGACATTTATATAACTTATGAAGTAATCACCCTGATAAATCTAGTACCCATATGCCGCTGTACATAGTTATTATAATATTATTTACTGTAATCCCTATGCTGTACTTTATATCCCTGTGACTATCCTGTAACTACCAATTTGTACTTCTTACTCCCTTCACCTTTGTCACCATCTCTCCAACCCCCCTCACATCTGGCAACCATCAAAATGTTCTCTGTATCTATGACTTGGTTTCTGTTTTGTTTATTCATTTATTTTGTGTTTTAGATTCCACATATAAGTGAAATCATATGGCATTTGTCTTTCTCTGTTTGACCTATTTCACTCAGCAGAATACACTCTTGGTCCATCCGTGTTGTTGCAGATGGCAAAATTTCATTCTTGTTCATGTAATATCCTATTGTATATATGCACCACTTCTTCTTTATCCATTCATCTGTTGATGGACACTTAGGTTGCTTCCATAGCTTTGCTATTGTAAATAATGCTGCAATGAACATATGGGTTCATATATCTTTTTGAATTAAAATTTTGGTTTCTTTGAACAAATACCCAGAAGTGGAATTACTAGGTCCTTCTTTGTCTTTTATTATAGCCTTTGTTTTAAATCTATTTTGTCTGATATAAGTATCACTGTCTCAGTTTTTTCCCCATTTTCATTTTCATGAAATATCTTTTTCCATGCCTTTATTTGCAGTCTGTGTGTCTTTTTATCTAAAGTGAGCCTCTTGTACATAGCATATGTGGGGCCTTCTTTTCTTATCCATTCAGCCACCCTATGTCTTTTGATTAGAGTATTTAATCCACGTACAGTTAAAGTAATTGTTGATAGATATGTAGTTATTGCCATTTTATTATTCATATTTTTATTTTTTTTTATTTTTCTTCTTAAAGAGTTCCCTTTAACATTTCTTATAATACTGGGTTAATGGTGATGAACTCCTTTAGCTTTTTCTTATCAGGGAAGATCTTTATTTGTCCTTTGATTTTAAATTATAGCTTTGCTGGATAGAGTAATCTTGGTTGTAGGCCCTTGCTTTTCATCACTTTGAATATTTTATGCCAATCCCTTCTGGCCTGAAGTGTTTCTGTTGAAAATCAGCTGACAGTCTGATGGGACCTTGTAGGTAATTAACTGCTTTTCTCTTGCTGCCTTTAAGATTCTCTCTTTGTCTTTAAACTTTGGTATTTTAATTATGATGTGTCTTGATGTGGGCCTCTTTGGGTTCATCTTGTTTGGGACCCTCTGTGCTTTCTGGGCTTGTAGATCTATTTCCCTTACCAGGTTAGGGAGGTTTCTGTCATTATTTCTTCAAACAGGTTTTCAGTTCTTTGCTCTTTCTCTTCTCCGTTTGGTACCCCTATGATGCAAATGTTAATATACTTAATGTTGTCCCAAAGGCCTCTTAAACTATCCTCATTTATTTGGATTCTTTTTTCTTTTTGCTGTTCTGTTTGGGTATTTTCTGCTACTTTACCTTTCAAATCCTTGATTTGATCTTCTGTTTCCCTAAATCCTCTGATTCCCTGTAAATTATTCTTCATTTCAGTTAGTGTATTCTTCATTTCTGACTAGTTCTTTTTATTTTTTCTATTTCCATTCTTATATTTCCTATATCTTTGTTGAAGTTCTCACTGAGATCATTGAGCCTCCTTATAACCAGCGTTTTGAAGTCTGCATTTAGTAGATTGCTTGTCTCCATTTTGTTTAATTCTTTTTCTGAAGTTTTGTTCTGTTCTTTAATTTGGAACATGTTTCTTTGTCTCCTTGTTTTGGCTGCCTTCCTGTATTTGTTTCTACATATTAGGTAGAGCTGCTACATCTATCTGTCTTGGTAGAGTGGCCTTATGTATTAGGATCCAGTGGCACAGTCTCCTTGGTCACTTGATGTGTGTGCTCCATAAGTGTCCCCTGTGTGGGTTGTGCATACCCTCCTACTGTAGTTGAGCCTCGAGTGATGCTGGTACCTCAATGGGAGGGATTGACCCTCAGGCTGATTGCTTACGAGAACTGGCCAGGACTGCAATGGAGGAACTGTAGTGCAGGGGCAGACCCTATGGAGCCAGATTTGCTTTTGCGGGACTCTGGTGCCTTCTGAGTCTTCCCTTTGGGTGTGTCATTTGTGGAGGTATTTGGGTGGTGCTCTGGTGTGGTCTGAAGCTGGCCACCAAGTGTGTTGGTTCTGGGGCCTCTTGGAAGGGGCTGTGGTGCAGGCTAAGGTCAGTCACTGCCTATGCCCTGCCTGTGGCCACTTGGTATGAGCTGCAAAGTGATTTGCAGATGGTTGCCACTTGTACTAGGCTTGGAGGTGCCTGGGATAGGCTAAGCTCTGAACAAGGCTGGCTACCGCTTAGTGCCGGGCTTAGGGCTGTTTTGCAAAAAGTACAGGGCACTCCGAAGGCAGATGCTGTTTGTTTGGGGTTTGTGAATCTTTGAGAGATTTTAGGAAAGTTGGCACCAGAAGGCAAGATAGGCTGTTTGTATGGAAAAGCAACTGGAAGCAGCATGGGTGGTCCCACAAGGTGGGTGGGGTGAGGTCTCAGGGAATCACCAGGTTGGGATAAATGATGTTAGTTAGGTTGATGGAGACCCGGACATGGTGCCCACCTGCCTGTGCAGGCTGAGTGTGGGGAGAGCTCAACAAAGAACAGTGCCCTCTGCCAGCACTTGTGTCTTGGAGAAAGCTGCCCCTCCAGCTCTCACCCTAAAGCCAGACAGTTCAGTTCCTCCCCATATGTCCCTTAATGCCTTTGGAGCTGTTGTCCCAGTGCAGGAGCTCAGAGCTAGTGAGTTTGTCAGTGAGTAAGTCTGTGTTTGGGCCCTTTAAGAGGCATACGCAGATCTCTAGCAGCCCTCTTTCTCACTCAGCCACAGTCCCGCTTGCTTTCACAGCCAGAAGTGATGGGGATTCTCTTCCTGCAGTGGAACCCTGAGCTGGGAGGCCTGGTGTGGGATGGGGACTCCTCACTCCTCAGGGGGGACCTTCACAGCCAAGGTATCCCTCCTGATTTTTATTTATTTATTTATTTTTTTAATCCTCACCCAAGGATATTTTTCCATGTATCTTCAGATAGAGTAGGAGGGAGGGAGGGAAGGAGGGCAAGGAGGGGGGGGGAGAGAGAGAGAGAGAGACATTGATGTGAGAGAGACACATTGATTGACTGCCTCCTGCACGACCCTGACCAGGGCCAGGGACCAAACCGCACCCTGACCGGAATCGAACCTGCAACTCTTTAGTCCTCAGGCTGACACTCTAACCACTGAGCCAAACCAGCCAGGGCTCCCTCCAGATTTTTAACCACCACACATAGATGTGAGATCAGCCCATTCCTCATCTCTGCCCCTCCTACCATTCTCTAAGTGGCTTCTTCTGTATGTCCTTACTAGTAGGACTTCTGTTCAGCTAGATTTCAGGCGGTTCTGAATGATGGTTGTTCTATAGTTTCGTTGTAATTTTGATGGAGTCATGGGAGGAGGCGAGCACAGGGTTTATCTACTCCACCATCTTGACTGGAATCCCACTATGAATGACTTTAAATCCATTGATTGGTCTGAATGAATTGCTTCCCCAAAATATTGGACCATTCTGGATTCCTATCAGTGGGGCATGAGCCTGTTGATCTCACCTCCAGTGTTCTATGCAATTAAAAAAAATATTTTGTTTCTCCTTTTAAAGCTTGGGTTTTGAAATAGCTTTTTAATATGAAACATGTGGGCTCACAAATAAGAGACAGTGAAAATAAATGAGGATTGAAGTGGGCAATGAAGCATCAAATAGATGAATAGATCTGTATTATAATTCAAAACACAGGCCTCTCGCGTGGAAAAGACAGCTGCAATAATTTAAAAGAAAACCTATAGGTGGTAGATTCTTCTTTTAATTCTTTTTTTCCAGTTTAAGTGCTGGCTGGTCGTCAATTTGTTGCTGGGATGGGGAGAAGAGATGTGAACTTTCACGTTGAGAAGGTTATGAGAACCTTGTGTGTTTGTCTGTGTGTTTATGTGGGAATCTGTTGGATTTTTCTGAATATGTAGCTTTGAAAACAATCAACCAACCAATCAATTGCGGGCAGTAGCTGGACATGCTGTACACCAAATAGAGAGGCAGATTGGGCCACAGAGACGAGAGCTGGCCCCCGGCAAAGCCAGCTGAGAGCCAGCTTTTATCTGTCTGAACCCACTCGCTCCAGAATATACTGTAAATCATGGGAAGAAGTAAGAGTCTCAGGAAGTGACAAGTTCTGGGCTTAGTCACTGTTCTTATTTAATAATTGCACAGCAGCAGATCCCAAAAGTTCAGACCAGACCAGACCAGACATTCTGTCCCCAGGGAACCAAGCTGGAGGGTTGGCCACTCCCAATAGTCTCTATTTACCCTTATCCTCTTTACCCTTGATTTCCAAAATCTTTGTTGCATTTCAAAGACTGGAAGTGTGAACTCTCCTACCGCTAGGCATTCACTGGTGCTTGTGTGTGGGGGTGGGGTGGGGGTGTGTGGGCCCTTTCCAGGATGAGAGGGCCTCATAGGCATCAAGTACATCCCATCCGGGAGCCCAGACAGGGCAGAGTAGCTTTAGCCTTTCCACAGGCTTTAACAAAGCATCTGCACAGCTGTACACTTCCCGTGATGAGAAGAGTGATTGGAATTGGCTCACATGATTATGGGGGCCGGGGAGTCCCATGATCTGCCATCTGCAAACTGGAGACCTAGGAAAGCAGGCGATATAATTCAGTCTCAGTCTGAAGGCCTGAGAACCAGGGCAGCTGATGGTGTAAATCCTAGTCCAGGAGCAAGAGAAGATGAGCTGGCATGTCCCAGGTCAATCAACGAGGCAGGAGAAGAAGAGGGAATTCTTTCACCTTTTGTTCTATGGACTGGATGGACTCGATCATGCCCATCCAAACGGGGGAGGGCAAGCTACTCTACCGAGTCCACCGATTCACCTGCCAATCTCACCTGTAAACACCTTCACAGACACACCCAGAAATAACGTTTAAACTGGGCACCCGTGACCCAGTCAGGCTGACACAAAGTTAACCGTGACCGTGATCTCAGGAGGCTGCTTTAGAGATTAGGAAGAGAAGTCTCCTTTTTCATCCTGGTGAAGCAGAGGCCGTGTCGCCTGCATGACTGGAAACATTTTCTAAATAACCAGAGCCACCCAGGCCCTGGGAACTTCTAACATCTGAGTTCACATTAGAAGTAATATCTGGCCCTGGCCGCTGTGGCTAAGTGATTAGAGCATCAGCCTGTGCACTGCACTGAAGTGTAGAGGGTTTGATTCCCGGTTGGGGCACATACCTGGGTTACAGGTGGGATCCCAGGCCCCAGCTGGGGAGCGTGCACGAGGCAACCAATCGATGTGTCTCTTTCCCTCCCTCTGTCTCTCTTTCCTTCCCTCCCTCCCTTCCACCCTCTCAAAAGTCAATGGACAAAATATCCTGGGTGAGGATTAACCAAAAAAAAAAGGAGAAGAAGAAGTAATATCAGGAGCTCAACCAGGAAGCAGAGAAGGCAGAGCTCAGTGTCAGGAAGTTCACAGGGATACACAGTTGCAGACTGGAAGCAGAGTTCCATGACCTTTCATTGCCTCGAGAATGTCCCGCTACATCTACACTTGCCTTGAACTGTGGCCAGGGCAATTGAGAAATTGAATTTTTAATTTAATTTTATTCTAATGAATTCTAATTTAGACGGTCACCTGTGGCTCTTCGCCGCTGCCCTGGGTCGCGCAGAGGTTACAAGCAATAAAAAGCTTTTTAGTGTTATGGCTGACAAAGTTGAAAGCCCAAATTCTGTTTTAGACAAACTTTTGATTTATACAAAGCAGTGTTGTTACCATTTACGAAAGAAAGAAGACTGAGTGAGCAAAGCTTTGGTAAACTGAGGCAAAAGCACATAGCTGAGCACAGACAGATAGTAATGAATTCTTTTGAAATGCAACTGAGTCTGTGTCCCTCGCCGTGCTTTGCTGGGGAGTTGATTCCTTTCCTTCCTGGTTAGAGGGGTTATTTTGGTGGTTCGGTGCTTTTGTGTTCAATAGGCTTGATTTTTCACACAGCTGGGTTATCCCAGGCCAGAGTGCTCTCTGCTTAATCTTCTCCATTTCTCCCACTCCTCCCAGCTGCACGGATGTGAGCCTGATGCTGTCATTTTTTTCTCCAGGCTCTGATCAAGTATGACAGTTTCCATGATGTGCCCACACAGAAAAAGAAACAAAACGCAACTTAATGAAGAAAACAAGAGGGCCCCGCCAAAGGAAGCTAACAGCCCAAGTGTCGTTTATCTTTCTTATTCCTTAGCGAAGGGGATTCTAGTGAACTCACTTTGCAGTTGTGAGAAAAAGGTTTAACCCTGCCTATGGCAGCTCACCGTGTGCAAGACCATTTAGTCCGTTGTGAGTTTCCACTCTTACCTAAAGCCTCATCATCCTAATGGATAATTATTTATGGATGATATGGTGATATCTTTACGTAAGTCACCCTCTCTTCTTTTCGGCACTTTCTCAAAGCAAAAGCATCTGGTTAGATAAGAAAGTTGACCAGCCAAAGTAAAACACTAGTTCTCCCATTGCCTACAAAAGAACATTTTCATCCCCGTCTACTCCCAATTAAAATGCAGAAACAAAATAAAGGGACAATTGCAAAGATTTCTAATATATGGAACAGAGCCAAAGGACAAGGTGACGAATAAGGCAGATGACATCCGTGGGAAGCACTTAATGATTCAATAACCAAATAATTAAGACTATAGGAAAATAGGAGAGCATTTAGAAGGGTGGATATCTGTCATGTTTACTAGAGAGGGGCAAAGGCCACTTGGCATTGTTATTGCGAACTAACTAACATCACTGCTGACTGTCTAGGATCTAGATGCTGTCTAGAATCTAGTGTTATCCAAGTCAGATGTTTATTGGATGTCCCCTATTGTGCATGTGACACTGTAGAAACATTCTCCATTAAGTACAGGAAGATGGCGTGTGTAATAATTAGGCTTATTTTAGAAAAGCCCATCCCTACCCAATTTTGAGATGGAAAATCAGAAAATAATGGTATCTGTTGTCAGTCTCTTCGCCTCTGTTTCTTCACTTCAATTTTGTCATTCCAGAGCCCCTTCACTGTGCCTTCCCCTGTTCAAGGGGCATCCCCACCTTCTGCTTCCCGACCCGTGGCAGGTTTGGGCACAGACAGGAAGGCTTCTCCCTGGTGGCGCACTTCCGTCCACCACTGCCCTGTACCCCATTGACTTGGTTTCCAAAATCCAATGGTTCTATGTGGATTGCAAACACACAAAGGTCCTCCTATTCAGAATGGTTTGTGTGAGGTGTCAGGAAGCAGCTCTGTTCCAATAAAGCCAGGTGCCACCGGTGTGGACAGAACCACAGCTCTGGGGGATCACTGGCCAGGGGTCTGCCTTGCTTCTCAGAGTGGGGAGTCTTGCAAGGGTGGCTTCAGGAACAGCTGAAGGGAAGGGCAGCTTCCAGGGTTTCGTGAGGAGCTTCTCTCCTCCCAGACCACACTCTTTGCTGGGCATTATGGAAAATGAAGTATAAGGCAGCAAAGACTAAGGGGACTTGAAGGGGAAGACTGCATTAGTATAACTCAAACAGGGCATGGCATCCTCTAAACCGCCCACAGGATTCCCCCCAAGCTGAGCCTGAAGCAATACTCAGAATTCTTTGCCTTCCCCACAGAAGTGAAATCCACTTTTCAGTAAGTCCATCAGTCAGGGTCCAGGGAGAATTTGATATAAGATTTGTCACCCTGGCCGGTATTCTCAGTGGTTAGACCATCCGCCCACACTCTAAAGGGTTGTGGGTTCAATTCCCAGTCAAGGGCAGGACCTGGGTCCTAGGTCCGATCCCTGGCCCCTGTTGGTTGGTGTGCGTGAGGGAGGCAACCAATGGATGTGTCTCTGTCCCTTCGAAATCAATGTTTCTCTCTCTCTCTCTATCACCCCCTCCCCCCTCCCTCCATTCCGTTCTCTAAAAAAAAAAAAATCAATAGAAAGAAATATCCTCTGGTTGACAAAAACAAACAAACAAACAAAAGAAAAACATTTATTAACTGGGATGGCAAAGAGAGGAAACCGAGATCCAAGAGGCAGCCACTGGGAAGCTGTTACCACTCCAGCGGGGAACTGAGGGGGAAGGCTGGGACCGTCCGGAACCGAGGGGGAAGGCTGGGACCGTCCGGAACCGAGGGGGAAGGCTGGGACTGTCCGGAACCGAGGGAGAAGGCTGGGACCGTCCGGAACCAAGGGGTACGGCTGGGACCGTCGGGAACCGAGGGGGAAGGCTGGGACTGTCGGAACCGAGGGGGAAGGCTGGGACCGTCCGGAACCGGGGGAGAAGGCTGGGACGGTCCGGAACCGAGGGGGAAGGCTGGGACGGTCCGGAACCGAGGGGGAAGGCTGGGACCGTCCGGAACCGAGGGGGAAGGCTGGGACCATCGGGAACTGAGGGGGAAGGCTGGGACCGTCCGGAACCGGGGGAGAAGGCTGGGACCGTCCGGAACCGGGCGAGAAGACTGGGACCGTCCGGAACCAAGGGGTACGGCTGGGACCGTCGGGAACCGAGGGGGAAGGCTGGGACTGTCGGAACCGAGGGGGAAGGCTGGGACCGTCCGGAACCGAGGGGGGAGGCTGGGACCGTCCGGAACCGGGGGAGAAGGCTGGGACGGTCCGGAACCGAGGGGGAAGGCTGGGACGGTCCGGAACCGAGGGGGAAGGCTGGGACGGTCCGGAACCGAGGGGGAAGGCTGGGACCGTCCGGAACCGAGGGGGAAGGCTGGGACGGTCCGGAACCGAGGGGGAAGGCTGGGACCGTCCGGAACCGAGGGGGAAGGCTGGGACCGTCCGGAACCGAGGGGGAAGGCTGGGATTGCTGAGACCCGAGCTCGGAGGAAGAGCGGGTGGAGCCGAGTCCGTGCCCGGGCAGCGGGCACTGTGGCGCTGGGACCCTGAACCCGGAGCAGGGGGTCCCTGCCGCTGAACCCCCAGCTCTGGCACCCCTGAGGTTGCCTTCGTGAGGCCGGTGCCAGAGGGGAAACAGCAGCTGATCCAGCTGCAGCTGAGACCATGCCCGGGGCAGGTAGAAGCAGCCAGACCGCGGTGATGGAGACACGGCTGGAGGCGCACGGGCAGGAACCAGCCCCTCTCGCTCCCCTGCGGCTTTGCAGGCTCCCTCCGCCCTGGCGCCCCCTATGGGCAGAGCCCAAAAGAGGGGGGGGGCAAGGTGACCTGTAAGCCAGCCCAGGATTTGAAACTGAGAAACAGTAGTTAAATTACTGGCACAGAGAGTCATACAGATTTAATTGAGGGCTCTGTGGAGAGGTCTGAGAGCAAATTTACATTGTACAGTGTTCAGCGTTTTATGCCCCCCCCCCCCAATTCCCCATCAAGTCTTTCTTCCTCTGGTCTCTTCTCCATACCCGCTTCTTGCTTCTGTAGCTGCCTTCTGTTTTTAAAATGGACCGTCTTAACCCCTGGATTCTTGCATCTCTGCACCGCCATCCCGCCAGTAAACATGATCCGTCTCTTTCAGACGGTGGAGGAAGTCTATAGGATATATTTTTTTCTGTCAAAAATAACACATTTTCTTCACATCAGGATAAGATAATAAAAAAATTAAGATTCAAATTCATTGTAATGAGATAAGAAAAAATGAAAAGAAACAAGAATAGTGAAATGAATTTTTTAAAAAGTCAAACTCATGGAAACAAACAGTAGAAAAGCCATTGCTGGAGGATGAAACAGGGAGAAGTTGGTAAATGGGTACAAACTTTCAGCTATAAGATGAATAAGGTCTGAGGATCTAATGACTAGAGTTAATAACATTATATTATATAATAGAAATTTGCTAAGAGTATAACTTAAATATTGTCACCAAAAATGAATAAGTTAAATAAAATAAAATTAAAAATCGAATGCATAAAGGATAAGTGAAATAAATGAGCATTCAAACAATAGCTAAAAACAAACAAGATGAAAAGTTTAAAAAATGAAACAACATCAGAATGAAATCAAATAATACTTTACAACTAGTCAAGTAGAATTGAATTATCTTTTTTTGGATAAGAGAGGGAAATTCATTTTAAATTACTTTTGAGAGAAGAGAAAACCAGGAAAGAGGAGAAGATAGAAACAAAGAGCTTAAATGTAATGGAAAATAATAATTTCCATGTATTAAGCGTTTAAAGAATGAATGACAGGCACTGTGCTAAGTGCTTTCAACGTAGGGTTTCATTTAAATCTCACAGCCGCATTAGACAAGTACTATGAAGCCCCCATATTTCATAGGTTGGAAATCTGAAACTTAGAGTATTCTCACAGCTCATAAAATTATGGAGTTGGAATTTAAATTTAGCTAGACCTGTCTAGATGCAGAGCCCAAGTTTTGAGGAAAGAATCAAGATAATGAAGACTAGAAAGAGGGGGAAAAAAACAAATTAATCAGTACGTATAATGTAATGAAGAATGCTGAATTACTGATTGACTCACCATGGTGATAAGTTAAAATGAAGACAAAATCAGAAAAGAGGATAAGGGGAAATGGGAGGAAACAAAATTACAAAAATCAAGGATTTGGGGAAATAATAAAGTCCCCTGTGAAACTGGCTTGCTCCCCAGGTCCTCACTTTCCCTGTGGTCCGGTCCCCAGTACAGTTAGAACCTGAGGTGTCTCCTCTGCCCCTTATCTCAAGCTTAATGAAATGGCCTAGGCCCTTCCTCAGGCCTTGCTGCTATCTTGCCTGACAGAGAGGGCTTCCAAAGCAGCCTTGGCCCTTCAGAGGCCCGGGTGGCCTGCTGCTTTCATGTATGCATGACCTACAGCCTCAGAACAATTGCATGGCACTTGCCACAGTATCCCAGGCCTCACCAGCTTGTCCAGATGCGGTTACCTAACATTAATACCTTCATCTCCCTCACCTTGCAGAGATCTGCTCCTCGGGGAATTTCAAAGAAAAGATTTTCTGTTGTGTCGCCATTTCAACTCTTATGCTTTGGGAGTGTATTTGCAAAGTCTGGGAAGTCCAATAAACTGTTCAGGCACATTTCCTAACAGATGAGCTTTGCTGGGCTGAGGGTGAGCATTGGGAAGCAACCAAAATGGCACGGTCCGTCTTGTACACACTGCCTCACTGAAGAGCAGAGTGTACAGGAAACAGTTCTGAGCTGGCCTGACACCTGCTGGGTAATGAATAAGTAGGACTTTTCTGTGTCTTTGGAATGGTTGAGGGGTGTTACTTTCCCAACTTACATACACGATATGCTCATTTTCTAGGGTTAATAAGCTATCGACACTCAGGCATTAGCAGGAGGTTGGCATTTTAGGCGCCAAAGTTTACATGTATGTCTGCATGTATTGCAAATAATGTCAGAGCAATATAATGGTACATGATGATGATGATGATGATGATGATGATGATGATGATGAAAGCCTTGACACAACTACAGTAACTATATATAGTTTCTGTCTTTTGCTTCAACATTATCGTAGTGTCTCCTTATACCCGTAAAAACTATAATAACACAATAGCCATGACACAATAAGTGGGGTTCCAATTTGTCAACTGTATAAAATATGAGGTTCCTTAATTGTGAGGTTAATAAATTGAACGAGTGAGCTTCTGGGTTGAGCTATTGGTTGCAGCCCTGTGGTGGCGCCATCTGGTGGCAGATTTCTGAGCCCACTTACATATCCATAAGGACAATTCTGGGTGTTGTGATTGGCTGAGACTTTAAGGACAGTAGTAGCAATTTTAAGATTCTCCAAATTAGTTGGTTTCCAACTCATGGAGACTGGGCTGGCAAACTAGTAGGACTGAATGGACCCATCTAGACAGGGTTACCTGTCTTCTCCTGACTGATTTTAGCCTCCCTTTGACATCGTCCCTCAGGGTAAGAATTTTACCCTATTTAGAGAATTAGGGCTGGACACAGAGGGTGGGGGCAAATTGCCTATCACTTTCTATTTGAATTCAAGTAATTGCAGTTAGCGTTGATAATCACAATAATAGTTAATAATTATTGAGAAATTTCTATGGGCCAGCAATTTATACTAAGAAGGCATTGCTAATCAAACACCAAATAAACATGAGCAGAAGTGCCCTATAGACTGTTGTAAGGCACACCCTTCCATTGAGGTCAATGTCTCTCCACAGCTACAGCTTATGTAGGAAATATTATTATGGCTTGTGCTTGAATATTTTTTCTTTAAAAAAAAAAAACCTTCAGAATTTGATTTAAATTGAATTTTAGCCTTTGATTTGAATTTTGAATGTTCTTCAGGTAGCCCAAATGTATTTGATAATAGGTACTTTTTAAAAAAAAAATCCTCACTCAAGGATATGTTTAGAGAAAGGAAGGGAGAGAGAGGAATGGGGAGAGAGAGAGAGAGAGACACATTGATGTGAGAGAGAAACATTGATGAGTTGCCTCCCACACACGCCCCACCGGGGATGGAACCTGCAACCCAGGTATATGTCCTGAACAGGAATCAAACACAAAACCTTTTTGTGTATGGGGTGACATCCAACTAACTGATCCACCCGGCCAGGGTGATAATAGGTACATTTGAATGTTTTACAACCTGTCTGGAACTTCTGCAGCTTGAGCTATTGGGTCCATGTCTGAAGGTGCACCTGGTGAGAGACTCCGGGATCAGTCCCTGGTGGGTAGGTCAGGTTTGGGGAGATCGAGGTTGAGTTAATGTCCATGCTGGGCTCACTCAGCCTCAGATGTCCCAGGTTTCTACTAATGAGATTCCTGCCATATTCCCTTATGACTATTCATGTGCGTGTGCATGTGTGTGCGTGTGCATGTGTATGTGTGTGTGTGTGTGTGTGTGTATCTGTCTGCTTGTAGTTATGCTGAAGGGTTGTTGTTGTTTTTTAGTATGTTTGTATTGATTTCAGAGGCGGGGGGTGGGAGAGGTGGAGAGAGAGATAGAAACATTGATGACAGAGAAACATCTATGGGCTGCCTCCTGCATGCCCCCTACTGGGGATTGCATCAGCAACGCCGGGAACGTGCCCTGACCCAGAATCAATAGGCGACCTCCTGGTGCCTGGGACATCTCTCAGCCAACTGAGCCACACCAGCCAGGCTGGAAGGGTTTTAACCTGGATTTCAAGATATGTTTTTTTCAGTTCTTGACCATTTTAACCCACTTGCCTTTTCTGGGAAAGTCCTTGTTGAATCTCTGCCTCTGCTGATTCTTTTGCAAACAGCTAATAAAGAGACATGATAGCTGGTTTCTGAATATACGGAATGAAAATTTTCAGTGTTGTGAAGCGGTGAAGAATACTTCAGATTCTTTGTTTGTATATGTTCAGTGCGGGCACGAGAAACAATGACAGTGTACACAGTGGCCACTTTCCTTTGTGCAACCTCTCCTGGGCTGTACACAAGCTGAAGGCTTTGATGGACCTACCCCAAAGGGTTGTTACTATGAATTTTTTGTTGTTGTTAATTCTCACCCGAGGATATTTTTTCATTGATTTCTATTTTTTTTAGATAGAATAAAAGAGAGGGACGGGGAGAGAGAGAAAAAAAATCATTGATGTGAGAGAGACACATCGATTGGTTGCCTCCTGAATGACCCCGACCAGGTTGCAGGTGCCGGGGATCAAACCTGCAACCCAGGTACGTGCCCTTGACCAGAAATTGAACCCACAATCCTTCTGTCGGTGGGCTGATGCTCTAACCGCTGAGCCAAGCCAGCCACGGCACTACTATGAATTTTACAATGGATACACTCTTAGGAAAGGAGACAGTTTCACTCTGGCCTTTTCCATCAAAATATTACCACCTCCTTCCTGGCAATCATGTAAGAAATTGATTGGACCCAGCTTGACTCTTCCTGAAACAGGGGACACCTGGAGATCTCACCGCAAGAAGAGTCAGACTTGATGTTCAAAACTGAGCAAGTTTATTTATTATCTGAGAAGAGAATGGAATAAATGGGGAACCTTAGGGAAATAATTTTTACAGATAGTTTTCAGTCTATAACTGCAGCCCTGAGTCTCTCTGCCATTTCCTGATGGCAACTGACTTTTTATGCAAGGAAGCACAAGAGAGACGGTTTATTTTTGTAAGAAAGATTTACTATCTCATGCAGATATGACTCTCTCCCGGGTATGTTTTTCTTTTTATATTTCACTGAAATCCTGGGCCAGATTTTGGAGGGTTTTGTTTTGCAGTTCTTGTTCCATTTCTAATTTACTGTATTATAATAGGCAATATCCTTAACCCTTCTGGGCATTTCCACTCAAGCAAAAATGAGAATTAGGACATCTAGCCTGCATAAATAGGACTGTCAAGGGAATAGGGCAGATTATTTTTGATGTTATGGAAGAAAGAAATAACATACTACTACTACTAATTCTCACTGTTCTATATACATCTACCTCGATAATAAGATTTGCCATTTAATTTTTAAGGAGTAAAGGGAAAATAAAAGAGAGCAAAGAGATGTGATTTAATGCTTTGATCAACCTGAGTAGGGGGCATTCCTGTCCAAAACCAGGATGTGGTTCATAATTTTCACCTCACAGTATCTGCGAAATCAGGTGAGGCATCTTTCAAAGGACATTTGAAATATAAATATAACAATTCTTTTTCTTTCTTTCTTTTTTTTTTTTTTTTTGAGAACAAAAAGAAGCTTTTGCATTTTATTTAAGGAGATGAGAGAGGGGGGATCATGGCACAGGCAATTTCATAAATTTCATCCTCTCCACATCTCAGAAATATAAAGTTCCCAATGCAAGGATGTCCTGTTTTTTTCCAGCACCACCCCCAACCATGCCCAGCCCAGTGCTGTGAGAGGAGAAGGGGTCTGTACGTGGTGGATGAGTGAATGAAGGGAGTCTAGGTGGATGAGTGAATGGAAAACAAAAGAATGTTCTGGCATTGGCTCAGTGGTTGGTTGGTTGGTTGTTTTGTTTTGTTTTTGCTCGATGTTCTAGAAGTTCATTGTAGGAAATTTGGAAAATGGAGAAAAGTATGAAAATGCAAATAATAATCACAGAGGATCCCATTGTAAATATTTTGGCATTTTTTCCTCTGTTTTTCAGACGTGTGTGCATGCAGTCATGTATAAACACACACACACATGAATGCTTGTGTAAAGTCCGTAACATCATTTTTATAACTTGACACCATATGTAAATATAGTCATGGTGAACTCTTCCTCCAGTTAATATTCTATTGTGAATATTTTCTCAGATAAAATAGTGTTTAAAATTTGATTCAGTGTACCTTGATATAATTACATTTTCTTGCAGACTGGACATTTAAGTTTTTACTGTGAAAATAGTTCTCTAATTGTTTCCTTGTCTATAGGTAGTTATGCCATCTTAGATGACTTCCTTAGGATAACTTCTAGGTCTAGAAGGGAAGGCCATTCTGCAAGCTCTTGATTCACTTTGCCATGAGTTCTTGGACCTCTCGTATTTCTCCTTTTGCCTTGCTGTGTCCTCTGCTTACAGGTGCCTGTTTTATTGGGGAAGATAAAACTTGCCTCTCCTGTCAGGAAGCACACACGTTCACTTCTCTCCCCTAGTCACCTGCTGGGGGATAAGAGCAGGAAAAGAGCCCTTTAGAAATATACAGAAGACTTCCTGGGGCTTTCAATATTTTCCAGCTGAAATCCAGATGTTGGCACAGCTGTTGTAGAAAACAATTTGGCAGTTCCTCAAAAGTTAAGCATAGAATAACCATATAACCCAGCAATTCCACTCCTAGGTATACCCAAAAGAATTAAAAACTGGTGTTCACATAAATCCACGTACACTCATGTTCATAACTGCAGTATTCACAACTAAAAGACGAAAACAACCAAATGTCCATCACTGCTGATTCCATAACAAATTATGGTATATCCACACAATGGATGTTATTCAATCATATAGAGGAATAAAGTTCGGATGCGTGCTACATCAGACAGTAAACCTCAGAAACACTATACTAAGTGAAAGAAGCCAGACTAAAAAGGCTCACATAGCGTGTGATTCCACTGATATGAAAAGCCAGAATAGAGGAATCTGTGGAGACAGAATGCAGACTGGTGGTTGCCAGGGGCTGGGGAGAGGGAGGAATAGGGAGCAAGTATTTAATGGGTACACCATTTCCTTTTCTAAAAAAAATGATTAGGAATCCTGTTTTTATTTGTCTAGACATAAAGGAAAAGGAACTAATAAACACTAATGAGGCCACAACCATTAACTTATTATTCTGTTTTCCCATGACTGTTATTATTCGTTGATAGATTTCTTTTTGTAATTTAGATGTAATTGACATAAAACATTATATTAGTTTTAGGAGAACAACATAGTGATTCAATATTTGTATATATTGTGAAATGATCACCACCATAAATTTAGTTAACACCCATCACCTCATGTAGTTACAAATTTTTTGTCTTGTGATGAGTACTTTTAAGATATACTCTCTCAGTAACTTTTTAAAATACATTTTTGTTGATTTCTTAGAGAGAGAGAGATAGAAACATCAATGTGAGAGAGAAACATCGATCGGCTGCCTCCTGCACGCCCCCCATTGGGGATCGAGCCTGAAACTTGGGCGTGTGCCCTGACCGGAATCGAATCAGGACCTCTCAGTCCATGGGATGATGCTCAATCCACTGAGCCACACTGGCCGGGCTCTCTTAGTAACTTTCAATATACAACACAGTATTATTAACTGTAGTCTCCATGTTGTACATTACACCCCCAGGATTTATTTATCTTATAACTGCAAGTCTCTACCTTTCGATGCCTCTCACCTATTTTGCCCACACCCCGGTCCCCTGCCTCTAGCAACCACCAATCTGTTCTCTGTATCTATACACTTTTTTGCATATGTTTATTTGTTTAGATTTCTCATATAAATGAGATCATATGGGTTTGTCTTTCTCTGACTTATTTTTACTTAACACAATACCCTCAAGGTCCATCCCTGTTGTTGCAAATGGCAGAGATTTTATTCTTTTTACGGCTGAATAATATTCTGTTGTATATATGTATCATATTTGAGTTATCCATTCATCCACTAATGGACACCTGGGTTGTTTCCATGTCCTGGCGATTGTAAATAATGTTGCAATAAACATGGGAGTGCATATATCTTTTTCTGTTTGTGTTTTTGTGGGTTTTGGGGGAGAAATACCCAGAAGTGGAATGGCTGGGTCATAAGGTGGTTCTATTTTTAATTTTTTGAGGAACCTCAATACTGCTTTCCACAGTAGCTGCCCCAATTTCCAATCGCACCAACAGTGCGTGAGGGCTCCCTTTTCTCCACATCTTCGCCAGCACTTGCTGTTTGTTGATTTATTGGTGATAGCCATTCTGACAGGTGTGAGAGGATATCTCATTGGGGTTTTAATTTCCATCTGTCTCTTGATTTGTGATGTTGAGCACCTTTTCATGTACCTGTTGGCCATCTGTGTGTCGTGTTTGGAAAAAATGTCTATTCCGATCCTCCGCCCATTTTTAATCCAATTGTTGTTTAGGTTTTTTGCTGTTGTTATCGAGTTGCAATTTTCTTTTGGGGTGATGAAAATATTTTGGAACTAGATAGTGGCAGTGGTTGTACAATATTGTGAATATACTAAATGCCACGGAAATAGTCACCTCAATAAAAAGAAAAGAATTACATCCTGGAAGTAATTCTCTTTCCGTGAAAGTTCAGAGTCTTCAGCATTTTCCCTCCATCCCCAACACATGCACACACGCATGCACATATGCACGCGCGCGCGCACACACACACACACACACCAGAGAGCGGGAGTCACCCTGGGTAGCAGCAGCAGCAGATCACTTTACAGAGTGCACAGTGGAGGGGCGTGAACCTCCGTGGGGTTTTCATGTAGAGATTTGTGCCTTCACTAACACATGTACCAGATTATATAAATCTAACTCATAGCAATTCTATTTTTAAAAATCTGATCTTCAAGGAATTTGAGAAAGAATGGGAATTCCCATAGAGTATATAAAGCTTGACACAGAAAAGATTTCAGACAAGCATGGGACTTGGGCTGGAATGGTCAATGCTCACGACAGAACCAACTGAGAGAAAAAGCACAGAGGTCTTTGAAAGGGGCAATGCGTTTCCCTCAGCCTCACCAGACTGAGAAGTGTGCCAGTGGCTTAGAAAGAGGACTCTAGAGTTCACAGTAGAACTTCATAGCAATAATTCTAAACATGCATATTTGTTAAACAAACTGCAGATACAATAGCAATCTAACCATGACTACATCAGTATATCACCTCATATATGTATCTACACATAGATGTATATATACACGTATAAGTAATTTTTAGTTCATTGCTAATGTACTGTGCTTAAGCTAACTGGTTAACAAGGTTTCCATTATTCATTTCATGGTAGTCAGTTTTTTCCTGTGAATCCATTGGCCTTTATAAAGCCTCAGGTTTAACAAATCCCTTTAATTGTTGCTCAAGAGGCAAACTAGAAGCATAGAGACTTAAGTGACAGTTTCCAACAAGCAGTACCCTTATGCCATGGTGTCTAAGCAAGGATCATTCAGTTCTAGATGCACCATCTGTTATTCTTGCCTGTGTACGGCTGTCCTTTGAGGTCATCCCCTCTGTCTTTCACATTCTGCCTCTGCCCTGCATGTCTGTTCTGACTATTTTGGAAAACCCAATCCACATGTCCAGGAAGCCAGAAAGTCTTCCCCAGTAATTCCCCTCTTTAACTGGCCCCTCCATTCCCCGAATCCTCACAGCAGTTCTGGTCCCTACTACAACATCTTGTATGATTGCATAGACATCTTTTATTACCTATGAATGGTTTCTGGTCTCTTCTCTACCCAACAGATTTGTAAGCTTCTTGAAGACTCATCTAGGTCTGGGTCTGGGTCTGCATTCAGTGGTTTTTATTCACTCCTATATTTTTATCACATGTTTGGTATGTGATTAGACACTGTGAGGATTATAAAGCAATACACTATGATGTTTTTGTTTCCTGGGAGTTTAGTTTCTGGTTGGTAAGACAAGGTCTCCAGCCCTGAAAGAGTTAAGTACAAGTGTCAGCAAAGGTTCTGTGACTGCCTCCAGAGCACAGTTCTCAATGCAAGTTCTCAGTCCCTCGATGCATTGTTGTTGATGGATTGGTTGGTTGATATTGATTTCCTTATTAAGAAGGAAAAAGCAAGGTAGAATGCAGTTCATTGGTTTACAAATAGTCGAAATGTGTTTAAAATCTACTGAAGTAAGAGTGTGCTCTTCACCAGATCACGAGTGCCAGAAATCGTATTCAAACAAAATTAGCCACGGTTGGCCCAGAGTGGAATTTCTGAACACAGTATTTCACTTGACCTAGATATTGACAGAGATAACAGTAAAGTCCTTGATGTTGAAGTCAGCAAATACAGGCTGTTCTTATTTCTTTCTTTTTGTGCCATTATTCTCTGTGCAAATATTTTTAGTTCACATTGCTATGCACACAGCCCTGACAATTGCAGCCTGTTGGGGTGATTATAGATGCAATAGTGAATAAATAAATCATCTTCTGGAAGATTCTGGTGATCTCTGGAAAAAAAAAGTTGACTCAAAAATACTTAAAAACTCTTCTGAGGAACTTATGTTTTTAAATTCAGTCATGTAGAGGTAGAGATGCCAGTTCCTGGAACCTCCCAGATGAAAGTCACACCTTCGTAATGCCACACTCACTGATGTGCTTGAGTTTATTGTCTAATCTGTGCAGGGAGCAACAAGGCTCTTCTCTGGAGAGGTTTAAAGAGGGGAAGAAAATAAATAACCCAAGAGATCCTGAAACTCTCTTAAGGGAAGAGGTTCAAAGGAGAAGGCTCTTAAATAAACCAGAAGGTTTGAAGAGGCTGGTGCCGTGTGAACAGCAGGGACGGGGACTGGAGGAAGCTTAGCACACAGCAGTGCTAACTCAGCAGTTTCCTTTGTACAGGATTTGTACTTCCTGATTATATATTCACACTTTTACCATTTTTCTAAGCTAATTAGGTTTTGAGTTATTATTTTTTTGTTTTGTTTCGTTTTTTGTTTTTGTTAATCCTCACCCGAAGATATATTTCCATTGATTTTTTTTTTTTTTATAGAGTGGAAGAGAGGGAGAGAGAGAAAGAGAGAAACATCGATGTGAGAGAGACACATTGATTGGTTGCCTTCCTCATAACCTCGACCAGGGCTGAGGATTGAACCTGCAACCCAAGTATGTGCCCTTGACCAGAATCGAACCCAAGACTATTAGGTCCACAGGCCGATGCTCTAACCACTGAGCAAAACTGGCCAGGGCTGAGTTATTATTTTTAATAAGCTAATTAATTTCCTTTAGCATCTTTCAAATTCAATAAACAATGTATTTGTGAATGTGTGTGTGTGTGGGGGGGGTGCATATACACTTATATCCAAAATGGTGGTGTGCAGAGTTATAAAATCCTGTTAGCAATCCTCATAGAGGAAAAGTGAAAATGACCTGCTTATTATTCCAGATCTAAAAGAGAGATTGCATACAAAGCCTGGAAAAGTCAGTAAATAGAGATCCCCTTGAATAATAAGGGAAAGGTAACTTCAGAGATAAAGAATCGTGAGGGAAGCAGCTAAGCACCTTTGGCTGGGGCTCAGAACTCTTGATTATTAGCGACTAAAGCTTAAAGTGTGATCAGGTAAGACCAGTGGGGATTAAGACCTGGGTGACATTTTTATTATTATTATTTTTTTAATCCTCACCAGAGGATATTTTTCCATTTATTTTCAGACAGAGACAGAAAGAGAGAGAAAGAGAAAATATCGATGTGAAAGAGACACATCAATTGGTTGCCTCCTGCATGACCCCCACCCGGGCTGGGGACCAAACCGCAACCAAGGTACATGGCCTTGACCGAATTGAACCCGTGACTCTTTGGTCCGCAGGCCGATGCTCTAACCACTGAGCCAAACCGGCCAGGGCAACCTGGTTGATATTTTAAGTAGGAATATGAAACACCTAACTGGGGGTAGTCTGGTGGAAGTGGACATAGGCAATCTCTGAGAAAATTATTTTAATTAATTGTTTTTTCTTTATTGATTTTAGAGAGAGAGGAAGGGAGAAGTAGAGAGATATGGGAACATCAATGAGAGAGAACATCAATTGGCAGCCTCCTGCATGCCCCCCACTGGGGATCGGGCCCACAACCTGGGCATGTGCCCTGACCAGACTCAAACTGGCGACCTCTTGGTGCATGGGTCAGTGCTCAATGACTGAGCCACACCGGCTGGGCGAGAAAATTATTTTATTATAGAATAAAGAGAAAATAGGAAGCAAGAATGAAGCAATATCTAGGAAATTAGTATATAAAGAGTGAGTTGAAATCACTCATAAGGAAATGGGGAATTTACCGGGAGAAAAATACTCAGCCAGTGGAACTGAAAAATCCCATCTAAATAGGAAAGCAGGGAATGTATTCTGGAGCTGGAAATATTCATCAGTGTGTTAAATATCACACATTCTAAAAATATGAGAGAGATTTAAACAGCCCTATGGTTAAAGACTGATTATTGGAATTTTGCTTTTATGATGCCGTAGCAATTCAGATGGTTCTTTAGTCTCCATAGCAACAGTCTGATGCTACTCTTGTTCTTCTATGTAGTCACATGGTGCCTGACACACCGCATAGGAAACAGAGAAGCAGTTGATTGTACTTCCTCATTAGTGACACAGAGACCAGGGCTGCCATGAAGGACTTTCATTAGTGATGGTTCTGAGCCTTATAAACTAGAACCATCTCATGATAACCTTTCTTCTGCTAGCTGGCACTTATGCTGGGTGTCAACCTTTGCCTTGGTGAGCCACTGCTCTGTAGCAACAATATTACTGTCTCATGTCCATCTGGATAAAGTTTCCTCAAGCAGATGACCCCCCTTCGTCTTGTGATGCCCAGTTGCTTAGAAGGTGCCACCCATATATGAATGGAGGTCATCACCACCAAACATCTACCATTCTCACTCTGGGATGAGCAGTAGACTAGTCTGCTAGGGCAGGGTCATACAGTTGTGTCGTGAAACCTTAGACAAGTCTCTGTAATGGTCTGCATCTCAGTTTTCCCATCGCTGAAAGGGAGATGATGACTAAAGCCTTTTTCTTACTCAAAGGGTAGTGTCTATAAAACATTTAGACACTGCCAAATGTGTTGCGAAGGTGATGTGCATGTTGAGAGGACCCCAGCTGCCTCAGGTTTATGTGTGAGAGGTACAAGGTGCTTTGTGGCTTGACCGAGAGTCAGGGGAAGCACCATGGGACTTGCAAGCATGAGGAAGCCAGGCAGAAATCTCTCTGGATCTCTCATTACATGTATATGGTTTTCTGACAGAGGCAGACTCAAGTCCCCAACTCTTCCACCATCATTCTCGTTAGTGACGGTGAGGCTGAGTTAAGATCCTTCTAAACTCACCTTGATATTGGCTGTTTTTCAGCGGGAGTCAGAAGTTTATGGGCTCTAGTCCGAAGCAATGACAACAACATTTGTTACCCTGACTGAAGCAATTGGCTTCTTCATATTATTTCTTCTTTATATGAGAGGACCTTTAGAAAAGAACAGAGTGTTACCTTGTATACAGAAGAAAGCCAATAAATATTTGTTCTCTTCCTCCTATTCATTTGTCCATCTGAAATTCTTATATTTCTGGAATTTTGCTATGGGGGTTAAAGTACGAGCCAGTGACATAAGCGTGTTTGGAGCTAAGGATAATATCCTGACGATGCCACAGCCTCACCCTCAATGCAGGAGCGCTGAATAGTAAGTAAGAGTATTAAGCTCTTACTGCGTTCAGGGCACTACACACAGTGATGGAAATACAAAGAGTTGTGAAAGCCCGTGCTTGAGGGTTAAAATGCAGGTAAGGTTCAAAGATAACAAAGGTAACCTAAGCTAACTGTCAAATAGGCAGTCTAGATAAGAAGGGGTTGGGTGCGGAGGAAAGTCTTCCTGAAGGAAAAGGAGTGGATGGGGACTTTGAAGAGAGCTAATATTTATTGAGCACTTATTCAGTAATGGGCATTGGGCACTCTGCCCGCTTTATCACATTGATGAAGAGGGGATTCTCGATAAGGGAATAAAAGTAGGAAGGTGGAAATGGTGGCCTGGAGGTGGGAATGACTGAACAATGAGTTTGGTAGGAGAGAGGAGGTAAATAGGAAAAAAGATACTAGATGACTCTGAAATTCAAATTAAGGAGTTTAAACCTTGTTTTGCTTAGTGGGGAACCATTGTACATATTTCAGTAGAGAACGATGTGTACCCAAATGTAAGATTTAAAAAAAAGACCTGGGGAAAGCCAACAGGAGACCACCACAATGGCCGGGGCACTGGGTCGTGGGGCGTTGGCATAGGGGAGAGGCAGAAGGCCAGGTTGAGTACAAGGCTGACTGGAAGAATTATTACCATTGATAGCAGCATTTGCAAAGCCTGGGAGGGAGCTCCTCTGGGAGAAAGAGGGTTAAGTCGAGTTCTGGATGTATAAAATTTGAGGGGGCTACAAGTAGATGGAGATATCTTTCCTATAAGGAGTTAGAGATGGGGAATTTACATTGTGGGGGCTACTTGAATACACCCCCTCACCTTACTTGTGGGGAATTGGGAAGCGCACAACTGCGTGGCCCATGAGGCTAATGGCACAGTTTTGCTCTTTCCAGGGGATAGCAGACATTGGCCACCGCTCGAAAATTCCTTCTGCTTAGGCATCATGGCATTCTCATTGCTAGGGCAGAATCAGACCTGTTTTATTTTTTTGTTTTTCTAGCCAGTGCCCTAAGGTAATATGAGCCATATATTTCTATTTAGTTTTCTCTCTTTCTTTGTTTTATCTCTCTTTTTCATATCTTTCTTTTCTCCTGGTGAATTATGGACTCAAATAACAAATAAATTCTTTGAGTCTATTTCTAGCTCAAAAACATGTCATTCAGCAAAGTGTTTCTTGAGTGACTTCTCTGTGACAGGCTCGCATCCTGTCTGTAACTTCCGTCCTCCATACCTGGCTGGCCTTCTCCCTACATATTTTACAGGGTGAGTGGAGGAATGCATCGGATACAAGTCAGAGCAAATGTTCACGAAGACATTCTGAGTCATTCCACCAGCATTTGTAAGGCTGGTCTAAATAAAATACCTTTATTTACAAAGAACATATGTAGCAGACAGTTACGTTGGAGGAGAATTAGGAGAGTTGAGGACTCCTATAATCTTAGGAAATCCAATGAGACTCAATTTACTTATCTGTGAAATAGGTAGAGGGACTAGTTGAACTCTAATATCTTATGCTTTCATATAACAGAGTTAGGCTTATAATGCCTTTGAGAAGTAGCATCTTTGTATTTATAGAAAATGAGTTGTTTCTTGCAAATTATTCTTTAAGGGTATAACTTATGTCCTGGGACACCTTGAGTGGTCAAAGGCTCAGAGCCCCTTGGCTGAATTCCCTGGTCAAACATCTTGGGGCTCCACCCAACAGCTGCAGCCTCAGAGACTGGATAACCCTCTCCTGTCTCAGGAGGATACAAATATAATTAAGGAATAAGATGCACAACCTATTCTTGTGGGTCACAAGTGGGCAACACTGAATAAAAGAGCAGCAGGGTCCCCATCATGTTTCTTTACTTTGTGGGTCCCAACCTGCACCCTGTCATTACTCTTGACCCAGAATGGTTCTGCTCTGGCTGCAATCTTGTCTGATGCTTCCTGAGCTGTTTCTATGCCTATTTCTGCATCAATGTCAGTATCATTCTATCCCTGTTCTATATGGAACCGGGCCACTGTTGCTTCTGCTGGGTCCAGCCCACCTCAGCCCCATGCTTTCCAGGACTAGTCTGAATTACACTTACCTGTTGTTTGAGCTGCCACCTCGGTCACAGTCCTTTCAGAACTGCTAAAGATGCCACTCCCTTTGCTGCTACTACAAACACTGCTCTCATGTGGCTTCTTACTCATAAGGCTCTCTCCCCTTCCCATACACTGCACTTTTTTTCTTTTTTTCTCCTATCAAAATAAGTGTTTGACACTTTAGTGATATAAGTCCACAGATTAGTATACTCAGTCTAAATCCTCAAAAGGTTAACTGGAACAAGGAAAACTAAACAACATGGCAAGAACTACCAAGACTCTAGATTCTGCTGCTGCTGCAATGTTCTGACCGTTAGTACTTCTCCTTTCGCTTAGGGTGGTACCTCTTTCCCCAAGAACACCCTGCAGATGTTGGGGTTCAGTCACACATATCTTTCCTGTGGATGTCTAGAACTAAATGAAAAAAATGAAAAGAACATTTACTTCTTCTAAATGTTTTTAAATCATTCTTCTAGGGTCTCCCGGGAAGCAAGAGCCTTTATGCAAATAGTGTTTTCCTGGCTTCTTGAAACAGACATGCGGGTTAGACCCCACAGTGGCTTTGGACTGTGCCACAGCGTACATCAATGGGAAAAGTAGGATGAAAGGTTGTTTCTGAGCTGTATGCCTGGGACAGACCTGTCCAGACACAGTCTCTGGCAAAGGATGATGTGCAATACCGTGCGTTGATTTCACAAGGAAAAAGTAAGTGAAATCAAGGCCCAGTGTCTCAGATTCAAAGCATTCCTCTCTCCTGGCCACTGTTTCCTTTCATTCCAAGCTCTCCGGTTGTGTCACTGTCTAAACGTGCTCAGGCATGAAAGGGAAAAACCCTAAACTGCATTAGTGGTCGTGTTTGTTTATGCTCCGCTGTGCCCGCAGAGCCGCAGTGCCCGCAGAGCCGCATCCCGCAGCCTGGCCATCCTCGCACGAGGAGACAGTCAGGACAGCCAGCATTTCCTTAAAAAAAAAAGAAAAAAACAGAGAAACACATCTTTATTCCCCAAACTTCACTCCCTTCATTCCTGCCGCATCGCCCATGTGCTGCACATCTGGGTTCTTTGAAGGAAGGCTTCAGGAGAATATTCCACGGGGAGGCGGAGAGAAGGTGTGTCTGCCCAGCCTGTGCTGTGCTTCTGCGAACAGGGGGCGCGCCCCTGGGAGATGGGCAAGGAGCCTGGAGAGAGAACTTCAGTCTTTGTTGAGCAAATGAAGTTACTTAAATTGCAAAGAAAATACCTTTTTTTTTTCTTTCTCAGAAAGGTTTCGAAACATTTGAAAACTAGTAAGTAATTTTCCCATTTTACATTTAATACAATTCAAAGTTGGCTAGGGAAAGCTAGGTAAAGAACCAAAATTATTCAAGCTAGAGCTAGAAAATTAATTCTATAAGAGCATTGATGACCTGGCTTTAAAAGGTCTAATCCCTTTCCACAGACCATGACCAGGTGGCCACGCCATGACCAGGCTTGGAAACCATAGCAAAGTGTTCAAATAATGCCTTTTTCTGAAGCTGTGCTCTGTATCTTATCATTTCTCTGGTTCTTGTGATTAATGACATTCTGTGTGAAGCCAATGCTCTTCACCTTCAGAGTTTGGTTTTTCAGGTTCCAACTGAGGTCCTGAATCAGAAAAATCATGTTTTATTAGAATCGAGACAGAAATAGTCTTCAAGTCTATCATAATGCCAATGACTTTGTGACCTTAGATTCTGGTGCCTCTTTTTCTGTTTGTGAAAAAGAGTCAGTAGTTTTGCTAAGACACATACTTAGATATCAAGCTTAAGTACAGTTTGCAAAACAGACTGCATTCCAGGTTTTTGGATAAGAGATGCCCATCAATAACTAACATTAATTTCATGTTTTTGACAAAGTCAGAAATTGAATCAAGCAATTATTTTCCTTTGTGCCTTAGGTCAAAACTGGCCAACAAAATTTAAGATGCAGAATTGATTTGAAAAAGCCCTCAGAGCTATGAAAACAATGCACATTGAGGCACATTTAATGTTTGAAAGGTCACACTCTAAATGCAATTACATTAATTAGGTGGTCTCACTACTGTTAATCAAAGAGACCAAGTACTATGCAAGTATGCACACTTCAACTTGTAAAATTAAATAACTTAGAAGAATGACAATTAATGATAGAAAAGAATTTCCTGCAGAATTTTTTTTTTTTTAATTCTCACCCGAGGACATTTTTGCACTTATCTTCAGATAGAGCAGGAGGGAGAGAGGGGGGAAGAGAGAGAGAGAAATGTCGATGCCAGAGAGACACATCGACTGGTTGCCACCCACACGACCCCAACCGGGGCCGGGGACAAACTGCAACCGAGGTACGTGCCCTTAGCGGGAACCGAACCCGGGACTCTCTGGTCCGCGGGCTGACGCTCTAACCGCTGAGCCAAACCGGTCAGGGCTCCTGCAGAATTTTAAATAAATTGATATGCAACTTTTCAGGAGAACACTGACAATATAAAGTAAACGATGCCTCATTTCATTCATGCATGATGTATAGGTTTTTTTCAAACAAGGTGAGATGTAAATTAAGTTTTAAATGAAGAAAAATAGCATCTGAGATCATATAACCTGGAGATCATTTATCAGCACTCTGCACACCCCAATGGTCTTACCTTGGTCATCAGACACCATGTTATTGTCTGCCGTTGTATTTCCTTTGCCTATGTGATCTCTGCCTGGAATCCTCTCTTCAGTCCCCCTTGTCTCCGTGCCCATCACCATCTTGGCGGCCCCAGCACAGTGACCTCCTCCCTGTGGCCTGGAAGCCACAACATAATCCCCTTGATGAAGTTTTAATCCACAGTGTCAGGTGAGTCAGTACTTCCCCCCACCTTTGGTTCCACTTTAGTTTTCGAACGCTCTGTGCTAGTTCTCTCTCAGTATAATTCAGATTGTTGGGTAAAGTGACTGTCATTTCCAATCCTTGGAATTCTTCAAGATCTGTGATCAGCATTTATTACCTTGGTAACCTCAGCTCTGACATATACAGGTTCTCGCTATAAACTGAACGCTTATGCACCCCCTCACCCCCCAACTCATGTGTTGAAACCTAATCCCTGAAGTGATGATACTTAGGGTGGGATCTCTTGGAAGTGATTAGGTCATGCGGGTGCAGCCCTCACGAATAGGAGAGGCGCCCTTATAAAAAGGACCCCAGAGAATTCCCTTCCCCTTTCCACCTTGTGAGGTGCCCTGGCTGGGTTTGGCTCAGCAGTGAGATGACACAGCGAGGAGAAGTCTGTCCGTGAACCTGGAAGTGGGTCTTCATAAGACACTGAATGTGCCGGTGGCCTTGGACTTACAGTCTCCAGACCTATGAGAAGTACATGTCTCTGTTTATAAGTATGACATTTCTGTTACAGCAGCCGAACGGACTAAGATGTTTGTTAACACACGTGTGTGGTGTGAAGAACCCTGCAGTGTCCCAGTGCCAAGCCTAGATGAGCTCAGTGGTTAATGAGGTGCTATTCCAGTAGAAGGTGGGGGGTCTCTTTCATATCCCCAGATGAGCCCATTGGAGACACAGCTTGAGGATTCAAAGATGTCTCCAAAGCAGAAACTGCTTAGATTCCCGTCTCTGTTGCTCACTATTTTTGTCCCATCCATGCCCACGTTTTGATAAACAATTGCAGGACAACTTTAAAACCGATTTGTCTAAGGCCTGACCTTTCTGAACACTTTGAGAGAAATACCCAGGAAAGAAGTTTCCCTACATAGTATCCTGCAGCACGATGCTGTATTTGGGAGCTTTGAAATAAGCACCCCCAGAGGAACAGGAGGCTGTAAACGTGCTAGCGATTGCCCTTTCTTGCAGGGAGGTGGGTGGGCAGGGTTAAAGGAGCATCTCACTGCTTCCCCCTCTGTGAGGATTAGAAGGAAGGAAAGGTCCAGCAGCTTGCTGGGTACCTTCCACCGGATGGCCCTTGCTCAGCTCTCTCCTTGTCTGTGCTCCCAGAGGTCCTCTAAGCAAACACTGGAGTAATGATCTGAGGCCGAGGCAGCTGCTGGTTTCCTCTCTCTTGACAAAAGCACTTAAACCAAAAACCTTAAAGAAAAGAAAGAAGGAAGGAAGGAATGGAAATACCTCTTGTCCAACCTTTGGCAATGTCATGTCCCTCTGTTCTTCATACTTTTCCATAAAACATGGGAGTAGGTACAGACCCGTTTCCAGGAGAATGAAAAAAGCAATTTTATACCCCCCCCACCCCCACCCCCCACCATGTGGCACTTTTTCCAAAAAGACAAGAACTGCTGAAGGAAGAAATCTCCCAGGGCTAGATTCCAATTAACTGCTGTACTCACTGCTGATAACTCTCGGCAATCACTGTGCTTCAGAAAATGGGACAGACAGTCTGAAAGATCATAAACACAAGGTGACTAATCAACCAAGACACAGAACCTAACACCACTCTCCCCAGTCCCGCAATTTTAGGGTAAAAATAGCGGAAGAAGAAAAATGGGAATAAAATGTCATAGGTCTTATACTTGATATTCAATCACATAAAAATGTTGGTATGCGTGTCTTAAAGCTTAGATATTGATCCAGAGGTTTGGAAAATACTTTCATCATCATAAAGTATTTCTACTTCTCTACATGACTTGCTTTCAGAGCTGTGGCAGAGTAGGAAACACTTGGAATTTGGAATTAGAAGAACTGTGTCTGGGGTTCTGTTTCTGCTGCTTAGGAACTCTGTGATTTTGGATAAGTTACTGTATCCTTTAGCTGATAAGGAACACACTGGTAGACATTGGTTGTTGAGAAGTTTGCAGGGTTTCACTGATCTAGACTGGGCTCAGCTGAGCTTGCTTATAAGTCTTGTATGTTAGATCTTCTCTCATCCTCCGGAAATCAAATGTCCTTCCATGGACATTTTCAATCTTCTGTTTCTACCACATTTGTGAACTCAAAGATGCCCATACAAAGACACATTATAATTAAAATACAAAAGGTTAAAGACAAAGAGAGACTCTTAAAGGCAGCAAGAGAAAAGCAGTTAGTTACCTACGAGAGAGTTCCTATAAGACTGTCAGCTGATTTCTCAAAAGAAACTTTGCAGGCCAGAAGGAAGTGCCAAGAAATATTCAAAGTGATGTAAAGCAAGGACCCACAACCAAGATTACTCTATCCTGCAAAGCTAGCATTTAATCGATGGACATATAAAGAGCTTCCCAGACAAGAAAAAGCTAAAGGAGTTCATCACCACCAAACCAGTATTATATGAAATGTTGAAGGGTCTTCTTGAAGAAGAAGATCAAAAATATGAACAACAAAGTGACAATAAATATATATCTATCAACAACTGAATCTACAAACAAAATAAACAAGCAAAACAGACTCATAGATACAGAGAACTTTTTGATGGTTGCCAGATGGGAGGGGGGTTGAGGAGATGGGCGAAAAAGGTGAAGGGATTAAGAAGTACAAATTGGTTGTTAGACTGATGAACCTCAGAGGGAAGGGGGTATGCAGGGAGAGATAAACCAAAGAACTTATATGCATATATGCATAACCCTTGGACACAGACAATAGTGTGGGGAATGCAGGAGGGGGGTGGGAGGAGGTGGTCAGTGGGGGAGAAAAGGAGGGACATTTGTAATACTTTTAACAGTAAAAATAAATTTAAAAAAAATTCCATTGGCCAATTAAGTCACGTAGTCACACCCAGAGAAAGTGAGAGGGTGTGGCCAAGTCTGGATGGCAGGTGGCATGGATAACAAAATGCCTGAATAACTGAGACTAAATGATGCAATCTACCACAGCACTTAATTTTCCCAGCTCAGTTCTCTTATCTGTGAAATGGGGATGATCACGTACTTTTGAAGATTAAATGAGATGGCACTTAAGTACTTAGCTCAAGGCCAGAACGAAGTTGATGTTCAGTAAATGTTACTCTTTTTCTATTCACCTCCCCAAACTTGCAAAATGGAAATTGATACCTGTCACACCTAACAGGATTATTGTGAGGTTTTAAAAAGGTGATGCATGTGAAAGCATTTGAAAGAAGATCAATCACTGTATAATATTTGTATTGCAGGAATTTATACAATGCTTATCCTTACGCAAATGCAAACGTAAATTCAAGCATTTGGATATTAAGTCACAGTTTTCATTGAGCACTTTACCTTAGCATGTAGCGAGTGAAATTTTCTTCTGAGGCAGATTCTGATATTTACATCATGCAGCGAAGCAAATGTGCGTGGCCTAAGATGAGGGGCAGAGGCAAAGGAGAGGAGAGCGGGAAGAAGAGTCCCGGCATCCGCTAAGAACCTCCCTCGGTGTTGCCCAGGATGTCTGGAGTCAGTCCAGGAGTAAGGTCTTTTCTATTCTTTATCATCCTAAAGCCCGAGTCTTAATGAGGATGTTTCCCAATAAGAAGTAAAGTGATGGGTCGCAGAAGAAAAAACCTATGTGGTTGTGCAGACACAGTCCTCTTACCTTAATAGATCGAAAACTGTTTGTGAAGCTGGGCAATGCAATCCTCCGATAATGCCCCTTAATTGTGTGACTGGCTGCCGTCCCCAGAGACAACAAGAGGCCTAAAGAAATTAACCCTGGAGATGGCAAAGACAGGGGGAAGAAAGGGTCAGTGTTTTAATGCAGCAGAGAGGGAAAATCTAAGCGTCGACCATGACCTGTAAATGGCCTTTGTGATGTTTCCAAGTGCTCCTGGCCTAGAGAGGTTTATTATCAAGTTCTCCTCCTCCTCCTCCCTCTTCATTTTTTGTTTTTCATCAGAATGGGGAAGAAGAATGGCCCACAGGACAAGGGCATTTGCTAAGAGGGGTTTCCTGGTGCAGGACATTCTCGCTGTGGGTCAGAAGCCCCCACTGCACAGTGGAAATTCCTTGAGTCCGATTTCAGCTAATACTTACTTTCCCTGCAGTGCGAATGTAATACTATTTTACCAGTTTCTTTATATTTGATATTCGCTGGCTTTTTCTTCCAAGGCTGAGTTAACCCAGTTTGTAAATTCTGCCCTTTTTGAAGCTGAAGGAACTCTTTTGGAACACTCAGCTGCAAGCAGAGAGCATCCTCCCCCCCAATTTAAAGAAACCTGGAAATTATTGTTGCCACTTATGAATATTTTGGCGACGTTGATCATTCTCCAGTGTTGGGATGGCTAATAATCTCATGATTATTGTGCATTGACGTCGCACATCTATTGCCCAGGCTAGACCATTTCCTACCCCCACCCAGTGTACCTGCCCTCCCCCCACCTCTCGTCCCCTTTATACATACAGGTGTCCCAACGAATGTATACAGGGTGTCTGTAGATTCTATTACATTTGGAAAATGAAAGGTATTTTAATAAACACTGGCTTTATAATTATTCAAAGTTGTGTATCCATTTTTTGGGAAACCCTGTATATATAAGAGATGGAGTGATCAGTTCTTAAAGGACTTGGAAATGATGGGTAATAAATTAACTGGTATGTTCCACTTTACAAATAACTGTTTATCTTATGTAATAACATAAGACTTTGTGCTTCATAAGTACCTTCCATGGTAGATGGCTAATGAATAGTGGTTTCATGAAAAAATAAGTGAATGAGGTACTAAAAGTTAACATAATAGCCTAAAATAATAGTTTCAAATGCTGGGTTTGCAGCCCCTGACTATTACAGAATAAATCATTAAATATGCACTTCACTCTTTATGTGTCTGATGTTGCTGGAGGAGATGAGAAGGAAATGTTCTCACTAGTAGTAGCTACATGGA
Organism: Tadarida brasiliensis; assembly: GCA_030848825.1. Classification (NCBI taxonomy): domain Eukaryota; kingdom Metazoa; phylum Chordata; class Mammalia; order Chiroptera; family Molossidae; genus Tadarida; species Tadarida brasiliensis. The sequence goes on along the minus strand of CM061257.1, from coordinate 108,926,161 downwards.
ACTAAATGTAGGTCCCTTGTGTGGGCAAATTACTTAACCGCAGCGTCTGTGGACTAGCAATAATAGTCTCTCCCTCCCAGGGCAGCTGAGGGGAGTGTGTGAGCTAATGCATGAAAATCAGTAAGTGCAGTGCCTACTGCAGGGGAGTGTTCAGCAGCTATTGTCATCCTCATCTGCATCGCTACCATCAGCATCATCTCCAGATCCTAATTTGGTTCTGGGTCCTGTCTATTCCCAGGAGTTTGATTTAGTCAGGGACCTCACAGACCCCTGTGAAAGCATGGTGGACGACCTGACTGCTGGGACAGGGCGACTGGCGTGAACAACCAGGAAAGTTACACATGTCTCATGTAGTGTGATGATATAGCATACCCCAAATTCCTTTCTAAAGACGCTTCCTCTGGCTCAGGAAGCCTGTTCTGGTTCTGAAAACTATGCGTGGAGTTTGTCAGAAACCAACCAGCCTGAAACGTGTTATCAGTCTTTTTTTTTAATTAAAAAAATTTTTTTTTCTTTATTGATTTTAGAGAAAGAGGAAGGGAGAGGGAGAGAGAGAGAGAGAAACATCTCTCTCTGGGGATCGGGCCCACAACCTGGGCATGTGCCCTGACCGGGAATTGAACCGGAGACCTCTTGGTGCATGGGTCGGCGCTCAACCACTGAGCCACACCGGCCGGGCAGTCTAACTTTTTTTTAACCTTGACACAGTCCCACTCTGTTCAACCACTTTAAACTAATCCTTTGAGAGATTTGGGGTCAGGAAGAGTAACAAGAAGCAGGGGTGATCAGTTGTGCCAAAGATAAGAGGTCAAGGACTAAACTCTAGAAAGTGATCCTGATAGGAAATTCTGGTGAGAGGGTCTCTGGGATTAGGGACAAAGACCAGAACAGAATGCTTCCGAAAAAAATTATCAAATGTAAACAGCAGCCCTGGCAGGTTTGGCTCAGCAGTTAGAGCTTCGGCTCGCAGACCAAAAGGTCGCGGGTTTGATTCCCGGTCAAGGGCACGTACCTGGGTTCCAGGTTCGATCCCTGGCCCCGGTCAGGGTTGTGCAGGAAGCACCCAATCGATGCCTCCCTCTCTCTCTCTCTCTCTCTCTCTCTCTCTCTCTCTCTCTCCCTCTCTTCCACTCTCTCAAAAAAAATCAGTGGAAAAATATCCTCCAGTGAGGATTAACAACAACAAAAAGTAAAAGCAAATAATGGATATACCTTGTCCAAGTCACTGAGGAATCAAACCGGACAAAGGCTCAGTGTGGCACACAAAATGAGTGATGTCTCAATGATGCGCAGGGTAGCCAGCCTGTTTTAATGCCCAGGGCTAGTAAGTGGGGCAGATGAGGAATAATATCTTGAAAAGACAGAGGAATCTTCTCCCCCACCCAAAATAATCAAAGCCTTTGAAGGGATAGGGGAAGGGTGTGGGGAAGAGGAGAGGAATCAAAATGAAAGGTGGAGGTTCAGGAATGGAATTCTTGTAGAACAAATTAGTTTTTTCGTTGTCTCAGAGAAAGTTAAATGGTTATCCAGTTAGGAGAAGGGGCACAGAGAATGGAGCTGTATTGAAAGGGGATCTCATGGGAGGGTTTACAATCCTGTAGAGAAACACATGGGTAGAAGTTGATATAAAAAATGAGGTGACCAATGGGAGGACTTGATTAGTTGGTTGAGTTTTGTATCAAACCTGCTTGAGAACATAAGGGCATGGGGACAATGGCTTTTTCTGTCCTATGATCCACTGTCTCACCAGAAACTAGAACAGGTTCCAGCTCATAGTAGGCACATTGCAACTATTTGTTGAATGAATGAATAACACAAGAGATTAAGGGACCCCAAACACTAAGGTGCTGAGTAAGGAAAAGTAATGTTTAAGCCAATAACAAGAGGAACAAGGTCCAGAGGTCCCTGGAAATGGCAGGTCGGTAGGTAATAGAGTTGTGTAGACTCTGAAGTTCTTTAGAATGTAGATGTATGAATTGGAGGAGAAAAAGTGGGTTAATCAAATTAAGAACGTGAATGGAGGAGGAGGCAGGGTAAAGAGGGCCAGCCTCTGACACCATCTGGAGGACAGTGTGTGGATTGCCCCATCTTGGAGATGTACTGACAGTCCAGTATAACAGCAGAGAAAGGGACAGGTTCCATCCAAGGGACAAGGGACAGGGGGCATCAGCTTTAAATATCATTGATGAGTTCACATATGGTGCGAGTGTGTCGCATATTATATGAACACTTTGGTAATGGCATAGGTGTTCTGAGCTACAATTAAGGAGTCACCAGCTGAAGGACAGATGTTTTATTTCCACATAAAGAATATCTCAAGCATAAGAAAGTTCAGGAAAATCTCATCGTTTCAACTTTATTATGCCCTGACCTAGGTCTTTGCAATATTTTTTCATTGTCTACTTTTTACAAGTGGCTAGCAGTGCTGAATAAAACAGTCAGTCCTGGTTTGTTTGAAGTCCTGGATAACACACACACTTATTCTTTAATGCTCAGCTGTTCAGGAACCAAGTCCATAAATCTGGTTTTGAAACTTTTCCTAAGAAGAGGCTATGCTTTAAACATCTAGTCAAACAGGAAAAAAAAAAAATCCAGTTAACTATCCAGATGTTAGGTCAACACTGTGTTAAACAAATGAGTATTTGGAAATATCCAAGCGGTGAGATTTCTTTTTCAGTTTTCTGCACCCAAACCAGAAAACCATCTGAATAATGGTGGCAACCGGATCCACTGCTGTCGGGTCCCAGTTTTTAAAGGAGGAATGAATGAATAGCGAAGGCAAAGCCTTCAGCTGTCAGCTCCAGAGCAAAGCCGGCAGCGCTCAGCCTCCCTCGCCTCCTGTCCTGGGTGAGCTGCCCCTGCGGTTTGGTTCAGATCACTTCTCTTGGCTCAAATGTGGTACCTAAGACAGGGATCGTTTGTCAAGTGAGCATGGTACACAGAGAGCTGTAGGCAGATTATGGAAAGAGAGGGAGGAGAGAGAGGGGGGAGAGAGAGCACAGGAGAGAGAGGAAGACAGAGAGGGAAGAGGGCGAGGAGAGGAGCAGGCTTCTCCAGGAACAGCGCTTTTCAGGCACTGGGGATTCAAGTTAGACAGGGTGGCGGTGCCGCGGCGCCACCAGGGAGAGGGGAGCGCGGGCGCCTCCCGACATGGCTCTTTTCATGTGGGATGCTTAAGGACTGCACGCAGAGGGAGTAACTTACAGAGGAGAGCAACTGGCATGAGGATTCCGCCGAAATGGAAGGGCTCCTGTCTCCGATGAGGACTAAGGTAAGGGGAGTGAGTCGCGGTTTCTTTTGATTCCGCTTGGAGGGCTAGGAAGGGCAGCCGAGGTGCGGGAGCCTGTGTGAACCCGAGGCTCGCTGAGCTTTTGTCTTGTTTCAGAACTAGGCTGGCGAATGCAACTGGCTCCCTCAAAGAATAGGCTTGCCTCGCAGACAGCGCGGTGTGCGGGAAGGGGACGCAGGGGGAGAGCCATCTGTCAGGGTGGACAATGGGGATCTTAGCAAATGAGTTCTCCTCTTGTTGATTAGACAGCCATATTTTAGCAGGATTTCCAATCCCTCTTCCTCGGGGGCCGCGCAACCCTGGGAGCTGTTCGTTGCAGGAAGTACCGATGGCTCAGGATACATTGCTGTTCGGCGGGAGGAGTAGTAACACGTTGAAAGCAGAGCATGCCCAGCTCCCGCTTGAAATCTCCTTTTTCCGCCTCCTCGTCTTCAGAGCGAGAAGGCCAGGGAATCCTCTGTGGAAAGTAGGTTAATGCATTCTGGAAGCCAGCGTGTTTTCAGAGAACTGCCAGACCAGCAGAAAAGGAAAAAGCATGCAGAGCACTGCACTAGCCTGGCATCTTGAACTTGGACCTGAAATGTTCAGGGCGGACTGCTGACATCTCCGGAAGCCCGGGGAACTTGTTCTCCTCTGGTGGGGCTTGCTTTTTGACTTGAGAAAGGGTTGCCTCAAAGATGAGGCTTTCCATTGAGAGCCCAGGTGATGAGGAGGCTATTTGATTTCTGCTAAATCCACAGAGAACTCTAAATGGGTGGGCCAAAAGTTCTAAATCATGCTAGAAAAATTACTTCTCTTACTCAGAAATTTCCAAAACATCAGAGGGAAATTGGCTGTATAAGCACACGGCAGAGTTAAAGCCAATAGAGGGAGGCTCTGACTTCATCTCTTTGATGCTCTGTTTAGTGACTCCAGCACAAATAGACTCTTTTGTCATTGAATATTTTCTCTCCTGCTAGTTAATGAGCATGGCCACGATGTTTTAAGGTAATGTTAAAACTAGGGTCTTAAGCATGAAAGTGTCCTATCCTTTGGGAGAATTCCCAATCTCCCCATCATGCTCACCAGCCCTCTGATCATCATTCATTAGAAGGATAGCCCTGAGCGAGAGTTTGTCACCAAAGGTTCTAATCCCAGCCCCACTGCTGGCTGGCTCATCTGCTGGGAGAGCCCCTCTGTGACCTGTTTGCTCTCCCTGAGCATGGAGCTGAAGTCATGATCCTGGCAGGCAGCAGACCTCAATCCAAGGTGCTGTGGAAACAGCAGGTACTATTTCATACAGAAGTGCCTCTGCAAAGAGAATGGCACATAGCACTGGGTTCCTGTTTCCCTTTACAGGTAGGATGGGGTTTGAATGCTTTAGTGGATGGCAATATAATCTGTTCATTCCTCCCATTTGTGAAATGCTGCCTCAGACACTTTTCGGTATTGTGCACTCTCAGGCTCCCATCAGATCAGTGGATCTGAGCTCATAACCTCAGGCAAGTACAATTCTCGGAGACTTTGAGGGGAGTTCCCTATGCAAATGAGTTAGGACCCAGGCACTGTATAAATCACACTGCGGGCCCATTAAAGTGGCATGTTGTAGTAGGGGGAAAGATGGATGGCTGTGGGTCAGGCTATTCGTATATTATGTTTATCAGTTTAATCCACATCATAGCTTGTTCCTTAACCATCATATCATCTAATGAGCATTGAAATAATGAGGGTTTGGGTCCTACCAAAGTTCAAACATAAAATCTCTATATAGCAAACTGACTCTCATTCAAACCCTTTATGTTTAGGTTTCAAGGTGTGTGTGTGTGTGTGTGTGTGTGTGTGTGTGTGTGTGTGTGATTACTTAAGTGAATTCTTTTGAATCTCTTTATTTCTGACTCTGGACATTGATATTTCCACATTGAAGATTCAAATTACATTTGAATTTTGTGACCTACAGTAGCATCATAACTCAGGGAACAAGACCCAACTATGTAAAACTTTCATTGATGACTCATCTTTAGTTTCTAAATTGCCATGTCCTGTGTTGTTGACATTGCCCAGTGATTTTTAAAAATTGATCCAGATTCTTTTATCAGAGACAATGTGTTGTCATTCTTAAGCTTTGATCCACATTATACCTTTTTAAGTGTATTCTGGAATATTCTCCCTTCAGTATGGATTTAGCTTGAAGTTTCTGATTTCATGGCACCATGATGGGTTGGACAAAGAAAGCCTCCTAGCACTCAGTTTGGGTGTGTTATGGTTACTTAATAACTTACTGACAGTTTAAAGAAAGTGTTGAGGTAAATTGGACATCACGCAGTAATTTCATTATGCCATGTAATAGACTTAACCAGTCTAAATCATGGGTGCTTAATGCATTTTTATCTTGGGATTTGCATAATTGGCACATAAATATGCATGAGATTAACAGGAAGTGGCAAAATGGGGTGGGCAAAATGTTCACGAGTGTTAAAATTCAGGCACTTGCACAGAGGGCACCTGAGCACGCACTGTCTCCTAGCGGTGGCCACACTTGACATACCTAGAAACAGACAAGGCAGCAGCTGGCCTCCCCATGTCACAGTCAGTGTGTTGTCAGCAATACACGGGTTTAGCTCAGGTATTGGCTTTTGCCTGGATTCACTTGGATACTCTACTTAGTCTTCCTTTTATATATAATGCCATCTCATAGAGCCTCTAGACTGATGGATATACTTCTGACTGGCCTCCTGATGTTTGCAGAGGCGGAGGAAAAGTGGGGAAAAGAGAAACGCTGATGGAGTCGTTTCTCCTATGAGGGTGAAGGAACGAATTTTGTGATTAATCATCTTCGCATTCTTTTTAAATTTGATTTTTCATCTTCCAACCTTCATAATTCTCTTTCATCCTCTGTGCACTGCCCCCAGTGAATGAGGCTGGCAACAAATTCCCGTCGTTTTCTGCTCCTTACGATGCCTGCTTGCCAGTGTCTGCTGCGAAATTTCCGGTGAGCACCTGGCTGCAGCCACGTGAAGCCAAGCCAAGTCTACTTCTCATGGATGTGAGGGGTGTTTTCTGGAGAAGCTGCAGTATCAAAAAAGGATGAAGAAGGAGCAGGGAGAGGAAAGAGGAATGGAAAGGAGAAGAAAGGGCAGGGGAGGAGAAGGGAGGAGAGGAAAGATGGTTTGGTGGGAGAACCATCTTTTTTTCTTTCAGTTTTATTGAGATATAATTGACATACAGCACTGTTGAAGTTTAAAATGTACAGCTAGAATGACTCGATATGTTTATATATAGTGAAATGGCTACCGCAATAAGGTTCGTTAACACCCATCATCTCATATGGTTACAAAAACTTTTTTGTGTGTGATGAGACCTTCTGGGATCTATTCCCTTAAACTTTCAAATATGTATACCATACAGTAGTGTCAGCTATAGTTATCATGTAGTACATCACATCCCCTGTACTTATTAATCTTATAACTGGAAGTTTGTATTTTTGACCACCTTTATCCAGTTCTCTCACCCCCACCTCCACCCCCCACCCCTTGCCTCTGTTAACCACAAATCTGATCTCCTTTACTATGAATGGTTTTATTTGTTTGTTTGTTAGATTCCATATAGAAGTGTGATCATATGGTGTTTGTCTTACTCTGCCTGACTTATTTCACTTAACATAATGTCCTCAAGTTTCATCCGTATTGTCACAAATGGCAGGATTTCCTTCTTTCTCATTGCTGAATAGTATTCCATTGTGAGTGTGTGCACACGCGTGTGTGTGTGTGTGTGTGTGTGTGTGTGTAACACATTTTCTTTATTCATTTGTCAATGGACAGTTAGATTGTTTCTATGTCTATTGTAAACAATGCTACAGTGAATATGAGGGAGCAGAATCTCTTCAACATAGTGATTTCATTTTCTTAGGGTATATACCCAGAAGTGGAATTGCTGGATCATATGATAGTTCTATTTTTAATTTTTTGAGGGACTGGAGGCCCATCTTTTTTTAAAATTTAATTTATCTTTACTGTTGAAAGTATTACAGATGTCCTCCCTTTCCCCACCCTTGACCCCCTCCTCAGCACTTCTGTTCCCCTGCCTTCACCACACTATTGTCTGCGTACACTGATTATGCATATATGCATGTAAGTTCTTTTGTTTCTCTCTTCTCGCCCTCCCCCACCCGCTTCCCTCTGAGGTTCGTCTGGAGGCCCATCTTCTATATCCAAACAGAAATACAGATGTTTTTAATTAAATGCTACCCAGTAAATGGCGAGTGGATTATAATTAACCTGGAGAATGGATGTTAACTAGACTTATTATGGTGATCACTTTGCAATATATACAAATATTGAATCATTATGTTGTACACCTGAAACTAATATAATGTTATATGTCAAAAAATTAACCTCTTTATAAAGGATGGAATATTAATTTTTTTTAAGTTTAATTTGACAGCTCAGTGACTGTTTTGTGTGCTAACTGGGGATTTTAGAATACTGTGGTGCTGCTGCCTTTGGTATCTGCTCTCCTTTACAATGAGCTAATTCCCCAGAGAAGGTGCTTTTTGTCTGTCTAAATGTCTCTCATTTCTGCCACAAAGACATTGTGTCATTCATGGCACTACAGTTACTTTTAAAAAGGAATGACTTCTGATTTGTGGCATAAAGTAGTTTTCTAAAGGAAGTCTTCTGAAAGGATCAGGCCATTTATGAAAAGGACACTTACTGGGAAATGGAAGCTGAGCGTATAAAGAATGAGCATTTGAAATTAACAGAAGAATTGTGTCCTCCAGGTCCTGCTCTTGTGTGCCAGGGCTAAGTGCCACACCTAGTTACACTTAGCTCAAGAATCGTCCATCTCAACCACTCTGCAATTTTGGAAACACATTAGATACAGATGCAAGATGTGAAAATTCTAAAATTACAGACAATATAGGTAACAAAAGAAAGACTCAAAAGAGCATAGGCAAACGCTCTCTGGCTCTTCAGACCAATTATCGTACAGTATATGAAACCCTAAAGTCACTTAGAGTTATGCTAAATCTGCTTGAAACTTTGCCAGGTCTCCATAGAGCATCATGCCTAAAATGGTCCATTGTGTTCTACCTACTTGATACATGGATTCTGATTAAATATTGGAATCCCCCTTTAAAGAGCTCTGTGAACTAGACAGCAATAAGGACTGAAGGATGGTGTAGCCTGAGAAGGATAAGACTAAAGGGGGGCTTGACAATTACTTTCAAACACATTAAATATGCACGACATTATTCACCGGCTAATGACAGGCTATACTTTATCACAATGGAGACTTAAATAAGAGGAAACCTGCTGGAGTCGAAGCATGACAGGTTTAGATTAAATCCAAGGCAATGTTTCTTGACATTAAAATGTTTTCCTGAGGAAGGCTGATCCAGTTTCTAGTCTAGAGGCGTCTGAGACAGGTAAGGAGGATCCTACCTGAGAAGCCAGGAGGAGCCTGTAAGACAGTCCATGCTTTTATGATGCTGTGAATTTTTATCATAAAGCCAATAAAACCGGAAATAGATTTGTTTACGAGGCATCCATCAAGTTCCTTTACAAAGAGCCACTGTACTGTAATGCTTTTATTGAACTACTGAAGTCAGTTGGGTGCAAACAAAGATACAACTTTATTCTTTTTCAAATGATCAGTTTCAAGGCATTTGTGAATCATGGAAAGGAACTTGGAGACTGTGGGACAATTTATTTGGTTAATAAAAAGGAGAGGTATAATCCACCATAGCCTACCCTAGTCAGGCTCTCTGGGTTCAAACCCTAGCTCTGTCAGTTACCAGGGAGTAACTTTTTTGAGCCTCAGTTTCCTCCTGTGTAAGATGCACACAATAATAGCCTATATCATAGGTTATTGTAAGAAGTAAGCAGTCAATGCCTGTAAGGTCTTGGCACAGCATAATAAATGTTAGTTGTTACTAGGGTGAATGTATGAACAAGTATACAGATGACTATGTACAGAAATTCAAGTCATGACACGTGTGGAATGGATTGTCATAGTCACGGATGCAGTAGGGAAGACGTGATCTAGCTTCGGGATGATGCTGTGAGCTCAGACACGGAAGGGGAACTCCTGCCTGCAAGATCCCTTGAAGTTGGGTCCTCGTCTACCAAGGGCTCACGAAGAAGCAGATGCCTTTGTAGCGTAAATCAGCTTTCACTACAATAAAGACTTTCACAACAAGTAATTACGATCTGTAGATTGTTTAGAAGAAAAGACTGTGGATGTAGCATAAGCCAAAAAGTTTCCTCTCCAGGACCTCAAGAAAATCATGTTTCTGCACTGGTCCTTGGTTTTATCATCTCTTAACTTAATAAAAAACAATCTTTCTTTCTTTTGTGCTTTAGATCTTGCAAAGTTGAATGTACATTCTCTTGTGTGATTTTCAGTATAGTAGTTACAACCCAGAATCACCCAGTTAGAAAGCAGGGCTCTCATCCGGGCTGGTTTTGCTCAGTGGTTAGAGCGTCGGTCCACGGACCAAAGAGTCATGGGTTCAATCCCAGGCCCCGGTTGGGGTCGTGCAGGAGACAACCAATCGATGTGTCTCTCTTACATCGATGTTTCTCTCTCTCTCTCTCTCTCTCTCTCTCTCTCTCCCTTCCTCCCTCCCTCCTTCCAACTCTATCTGGGATTCAATGGAAAAATACCCTCGGATGAGGATTTAAAAAACAAAACAAAACAGGGCTCTCCCACCCAGGAGCTGGTTGTTAGCCATCTACCAGCACACCACTGCTTGGAAACTACATGGAAAAATCCAAGCGTCCAGGACTTCCAGGCTCGCCTTGACCTGACCCTTACTCACTTACTCTGCCTCATGCTTCTTCATTCTCCCCGACATTCTGCCCTGGCGGTTCTCAGGCTTCAGCTGAACCGTTCCATCATCTGAGGTGTTTTCAGCAGTTCCCGGGCCCCTCTCCAGAGATGTTGATTCAGTAAGTCTGAGATGGGGCCCAAGAACCTGCGTTTTGTTGAAACGATGGAGGCTGTGACTTGGGTGGTCCTCTCATCACATGTTGAAGAAACATGGCATCTACTCAGCCGCCTCGGGAAAGGCCTTGCAGCTCTGAACGTGCCAGATCTTTGAAGTGCCCTGCCCTCACCGCCCTGCCCTCTCCACCCTGCCCAGCTGTGCCCTGTGCCGGCTCTAACCTACCCTCTGGGAAGTCTCTGATGCCCAGTACTGGGGTGGGTCCACAGCACACTCTGCTTACCTCAGCCCCAGCCTTCCTCACACCCAGTAACCACAGACATGTTTGCTCCCTTTGCAATGATTGGCCGGGAGCTTCACCATTTCTTGTTCACCCTGTTTGCCTAGTAGGTAGCATGACACAAGCAAAATTGTAGGCTCTCACTATATATTTATTGACTAAATGTGGGACACAAAGCACTTATAGGTCTCGAAGGGCTCATGTAGGTTCCATAAATCCTGGGCATTGAGCAGATGTCGTGAGGCCAGAGTGGCCGGTTGGATGCTGCATAGAACTGTGTCCACGAAACACGATGGGCAAATGCCACAGCATGAGACCCCAGAGGCGGAATTTTCAGGGACAAATAGTGGGTCGGTCATTTTTGTTTGTTTGTTTGTTTTCCCTGTCTTGTTGTTTCTGGTTAGTAATCATAGCTAACATTGCCGGAGTGTTTTAACAGTTTCCAGGGTTAGGAGACTAGAGTGGAGAATCCATACTGAGGGCCAGCGTCGACTTCAGCTCGGGGTTATGGTTATTCCTGACTCGCGGTCAGGACTTTCTATTCTAAAATGTCTTAATGGTGCTACTTTTGTTGAAAAAGTAAAGGACACTTTTCCAAATAAAACCAGGCTGTGTTTACTGTAGGAAAATGCTGACTTTATTTTCTTATACTGCCAGTGTATCTCAATAGGCAGCATAAACTTGCTAAAAAACAGTAAAATAAGTTAAATCCTTGCATCGATAGAAAACAGTATTAATCAATACTTTGCCATAACTGTGAATTAATGACAATATATTAATACAGTGTAACAATATGTAAATATTATAATAGCTGTAATATATTAATATTTTAATATATGTCAAGATATACATTTCAGTAGATATTTATTAAAATATTGATATAACATGCTAATATATTATTTATACAAGATTGCTATTGGTTATAAATATAATATAGTATATTAATAAAACATGTTGATATATTAATTATAAATATTAATACAGAATATATTTAAATGATATATTTTCATAATAATTATAATAGTAATTGCCATTTATTGAGCATTTACTATAAGGACAAGTATTTTACTTTAAAAAAAAATCTCTAATCCTTGTGAGTTTTGAAAGCAGGTATTTTTAACCTCATTTTGTAAATGGGAAATGAAGGCTCCAAGAGGGGTTCCCAAAAGCTGTGGAAATTATAAGTGGAGAAAGCAGGGTTTGAACCCAAAGCTCCCTGGCCCCAAAGCCCCGCCTCTTTCTATCATCGCCCCACTTCCCATGACCAGCTTGGAAATGAAGAAACCGGAGCAGAAGAGTCTAACTTCGCTGTTGCCTCGTTGTACTGGGAGCAACGGGAGTGTGAAGGGTAGAGTGCGCTCATCTAATGCACCAGTTCATTTCATTTGAACCACACGAGTCCTGAGAGAGCTCGATTCCCGAGAAAACCCTATCCTAGAGCTGCAGAAACTGGCTTCAGAATTGCCTGGGGTACAGGAGCCTGGGGTTCCTCGGCAGCTGCCCGCGGGGAAGCATGGGGAACAGGCACAGGGGCACCCCTCCCCGGTCTCCCCAGACGGAACAGCTCTCCTATTTCCAGGCAGTGATGGGGTGGCACTTTAAGACTAGGCCTGAGCACACGCAGGGTGCACGCTTGCTCCACACCCCAGAAGGTGGACGAAAGAGCCAGCAACACGCCCCAACACACCACTTTTCAGCCTGCTGACTGCTGGGCTCTCAAAGCCGTGGTTGGTTTAAAGTCCTTTTCTGTCGTGGGCCAAAAAAAATCCTGTTGGCCCAGGAGAGTTTATGAAGTCTCTGTGGAAGCCGTCCGGATGGCCCTGATGAATGAGAAAATACACGGGCCCCTGGCTTCATTAAATGGGATAACAGGGCCCTGGGTGGCCTCTCCTGGGCCTGGCGGGCCGGGCTGCCCATGCAGGGGAGCTAGTCAATTGGTTAAAAGAAGAGGGAGAGGCCCCAGGCTACTGCCTCCTGCTGTACAATTAAACTGGAATGTGAGTGTGTCAGGTAAAACGGTACGTGACTGAGGGAGGGGAAGGAGGTGACATGAGGATTTCTGATATCTAAAAACAAACGGGAGTTCATTTATTGATGGTAGCTCTGTTCATTTCCCCGGTCAGATCTGTTCGTTACCTCCCAAGCAGGGATAGAGGAGAACTCTTAGCGGCAAAGCTGTTGAGAAGGAAAAGGTAATCTGGCAGTTCTTCTATCTCATTTACTTATTCATCCAACAAGGATTTATTAAGTGCTCATATCGAGTGTCAGGCGATAAACACGTTTCTCTGTCAAGGTTGTACAAACACAAGGGGAAGTGTTAAAGAATCTGCAAACAAGACAAAGCAAGCCATCAGTTTCCCTGGGAAATGAATGGGTGCTAGAAGCAGGAGACAAATCATTTTTCCAAAGGCCACTTTTCACTAATTGTGATGCTTTTAATACAAGTGGATGATAGCAATTGGGTAAATTAACTCTACATTGATATTCAGAGGGAATTACTATGTTAATGGCAATAACTGAGTGTCTTCAAAGGGATAAAAATGCCTAAAGGAGGATCCTATTTAGTCTTGTAAAGTTTCCTTTATCTTACACAAAGAGCATGAACTCAGACATCTTTTCTAAATGGGGAAACTGAAATGTGGTCATTTCTCCTAAGACTTCCCAGTGAAACACTGTATTTAACACTAGGGAAAGCAGCTTAGAAAACACAGTGTACTATGCAATTTGACAAAGACCAAAGTCCTTACTTAAACAGTGAGCATTGAGAACTCAAATAACCCTGAGTACATACATGGGCTTTCTATTATTCTTTAGTCTCTATTATTCTTTAGATTTTTGGTGGGAGATTCGTATTTATTGTGTGTGTGTGTGTGTGTAGCTGTGTGTGTCATTCACTTTAAAAACTGATGCTTCTGAAAATTATTCCGATGCCAGGGTATGTGGTAGGAATGGGGCAGGATTTAGATATTACTTTACAGGCTATGAAGCAATTTTTCATTTATTTCACAGGTTGAGTGATTCACGGATCGCATTTGGGTAGGGCTCTTGGGCATGTTTATTATGGGTAGATTGAAAGGATGTTAACATTTGCACTAAATTATCTCATTTTTAATTTAGGGATAAATAAGACAATGAAGCATAATACGTGCCTAGGATATGCCATAGTATATGTCCAGGAGTGAAAAATATTTAAGTCTTTTAACTCAGTGTTGGCCCATAGAAATATAATTCCAGCCACATTAATTTTAAATTTCCTAGTAGCCACATTAAAAAAAAGTAAGAGGACACAGTATAAGTCTTTTTAACAATGTATTTTACTTAGCTAAATATATCCAATGTACTATCATTTTCCTGTGTAATCAATGTCAAAATTATGAATGAGATATTTTACATTCTTTTTCATGCTATCTTCAAAACCCAGTGAGCATTTTATGCTTACAGCACATCTCGGTCCAGACTGGCCACTTTTCAAGTGCCCAAGAGATGCATGCGGTTAGTGGCCACTGTGCTGGACGGGGCAGCTCTAACTGATTTATTGATACAGCCAAAGAAGCCATAAAGCTGAGATTTGTCTATATCGGTAAATGGCGATTTCTGTCCTAATAGCGTATTTTGACAATGCAGTCTCCCCCCAGTGCTATTTTGTCGTTGCGGTTGGCACAGTGCAGGGCCTCCGGTACAAGCATATTCAGTGGGATGGATGCCAAAGTGCTTGGGCCTCCATAGTGAAAGCCGATGGTCACACGCAAAGAATGAATGAGCTCAGTGCTCCCATTGTGCAGAAAGGGCATGGCGGCAGGTCAGAGGGGACATGAGGACACAGAGGGACGTAGCAGTTCTAAGTGGTTCACGTGGTTATTTTCCACACTTCCCTCCCAGCCAATTTAACGTTCATCTTGAGTTTCTCTTTTTTGCCATTTCAAGTGTCGTTTAACTGCATTCCTGTAGGGATTTTCTAGGCTAGTTGCTGCAGATACCAAGGCGTTCTACACAGGGGCATTGTTAGCCGAGGGGGCATTTCCTCTGCTCCCCCAATAACAGGTCCAGGTTGTTGGCCCTGTTGACCACTATTATGTGAGGCCTCCAGAATCTCTACCTCTGAACCACACCTCTCTCTCAAGTTTCATGGCTCTACTACTAAGCTGTTGGGTGTTTTTTGTGGCAGGGTTTTTGGTTTGTTTGTTTGTTTGTTTGTTTGTTACTTGGGTATTACAGATATTTTTCCCTTACTAGAAGCATGAATTCATTGTTAGCTCCTCCAGCTGCCCCTCTCTCTGTCCTTTATCTCCCCAAGAGGCAGCCTCCTCCATCCAGGCTCAAGCCAAACCCTGGGTCGTCACACACCTCTCTTTTGCCCTTACTCTTCATGCCCCACTTGTTTTCAGGGCCTGTTATTTTGTCTCTTCAATATATCTTAGATCTGTTCCCTCCTCTTCATCCACACGGTTGCAGTTCTGGTGCAAGTGGCCATCTTTTGACTGAATTCTTGCCATAGTCTTCTAGCTGGGTTTCTGGTGTCTACAACTCACTCCCTCTAACCCTTCAAATCGCTACTGATCATGTCATTTTTCATCTCAAAATTCTCCCTACTGTGACATTCAGGCCCTTCGTAATTAGGTCCCTCCCTACCTACTCAGTCCCTGCTGCTGCCACTGCCTTTTAGGATGTTATGCTCATTACTGATGCTTCACCAAAAATCCATGGCTTCCCTGGCCCCCGTGCCTTTGCACATGCTGAGTCTTGTGTCCAGATTCCATCCTCCTCTTGTTTTCCTGAAGATTGTGTAGTCCTCCCAAAGTTGGCTTGTGTCACTTCTTCCATGAACCCTTCCATGACTTGAGGGCAGGCACAGGGTCACCTTTTCCCAGGTCTCCACAGTCATGCTCATTAATACACCCCATACACACATCACACCTGCTACATAGGTGTGCAACAGGTAGGTGATGAAAAACTTAAAAGTGTCATTTAAGGATTCAGCTCTCAGAATCATCCCCCATGGATTGTAAGTTTGGCTAGATGGAGAGTTAATATTTCATTTCATTAAGTATCTGCCTCATGTCCTGTGTGTGCCACACCAGATAAGGCTAACATTCACCTATAGACGTGTGGATGCAGATGCATAGGACCAGGTGGCCTCCAGCCTACCCTGCAGCAGGAGCTGTGTCAGTGAGGGTGTTGGCTGGGCTCCAGGATGGTGAGAACAATGATGCCATCTGCTGACTTCCAGCTGGTGTTATAAGTGCATGAGTTAGGTGTTTTCATCCTCATTTTAAAGCTGAGGAAATGTGCCCAGCCAGTGTGGCTCAGTGGATTGAGTGTCATCCCATGAACTGAGAGGTCCCAGTTTGATTCCCAATCAAGGCACATGCCTGGGTTGCAGGCTCGATCCCTAATAGGGGGAGTGCTGGAGACAGCAGATCAATGTTTCTCTCTCACATCGATGTTTCTCTCTCTCTCTCCCTTCCTCTGTCTCTAAAAAAAAAAAAAATCAATAAAAACATATATTTTTTTAAAGCTGAGGAAACAGAGGCTCATAATAGTCAAGTAACTTTCCCAAGACCCACAGTCATTATGGGGATAGAGCCAGGATCTGAACTCTCTTTTGGTCACAAATCCCACACTCATTCCACTGTAGTAAATGCCTCCCAAATTTGTCCTGTGGTTGGTTGTATTCTGAGTGTGACAAAGTTCCTCAGGACAAATAATGAGGGGTGAGCCAGATTGCAGTAGGTCCTGGGCTCCATGAGGGCACAAAGGTAGACGGGCCGTGGAGACGACTCCAAGGCTCTCTCTGCGAGATCCAGATCCCACGATGTTGGAGCCACCGCAGTATGCCCTCTTGTGAGATTGATCTGATGTACGGGGCCTCCTTTGAGGAGCACAGTGGGCTTGATTTCCAACTTGGCTTTAGATTCAGGTTAGACTTTTGCTGCAGCTTTCGGGCCTGAAAGCCAAAGCTCCCAAGGGATGGCGAGTTTTGTCAGGGAAAATATGTGTCCCTTTGTGCGGCTCCCGGGACCTTTTCCTCTGGCAAACAAATGCACCACCACCAACAACGACACCAGCTACTTTCACATGGGTGCATTTGCTTTAAGAAAACTCTTATCCAGATTGCTGTACGTTTCTTTTGCTTTACAGACTAATGTGTTCATGTAGAGAGTCTTGATAGGATAACAAGTGGGTAAAGAAACCTCTCTGATGGAGAAACCCAATGAGATCATCGGGCAAGGCTTGTGCTCAGCTTTACCAGCTGTGTTCCAGGGGCCTATGGAAGCTTTAAGGGTCCCCATTAAAGAGTTTTCCAAGTAGAGTTGAGTCTTATGTAAGGTGATTTGTTTGCTAAAATGTTTTATGTATCATGACTTATTTGGGATACATAAAAATACATAAAGAGTATAGACCTATGTATATAACCCCTAGCTTAAGAAATACAACATTGCCAAATTAGTTGAAGCCCCTGTGTACCTCCCCCAATTACATCCCTCTTCCTCCCCTCCCGGAGGGAATGCCTATCCTGAATTTGGTATTTATAATCTCATACCTTTATTTATATTTCTATTACACATGTTTGTAGAAAAAATAAATAATATTCTCTGTATATTTTAGTGCATTCCAGAAGTGGTACCAATGTATATGTATTCTAAGTGTATGAATTTTCTGCAACTTGTCCTTGTCACCAAACGGTGTGTGCGAGTCACCAGCATGAATGTGTTTAATTGTAGTTCATTCATTCTCCCTCCTGAAGGAATTGCTTGAGCACAGTAATGCACAAATATATCACCAGTCATATATTCTCTCTCTTGTGGGTGGACAGTTTTCTCTCTCTCTTTTTAATTATTGCAAACAATATTGCCATATCCATTCTTACATACGTCTCCTTGAGCTCATGGGGAAAGGTTTCCCCAGTGCCTACACCTGGGAGAGGAATTACTGGGCCGGGAGGTATGGACATCCCAACATTCACTAAATTGCTCTCCGAAGACAGTGACTATTAGACATGTTTTGTGTCCCTATACAACACCGCTGTCTTCACTATGTTGTGTGGTATGTGTATCTGCACATAATTAAGGATGATGCCAAAAAAAGAACAATGTAAATATTCCCGTGTACATATAGAAATGTACTATGTTTGCATTGTATCCTGAAAACAAAAATAAGAAATATTTGATTACTTCCTTCCACAAACTCTATCTACTGTCTTTCTATTTTAACATGTACTTTCAATATCATCGTCCCAATATCTCAGTGCCCTCCCTAGTGTGAATTTTGTTATATGTATGGTGTTAATATATGTAATTAATTAATATGTTAATTAATGATTAATTAATGTATTGATAATCAGTGTGGCCTGATCAGGGGTTACTTGATTTTATTTATTTTTTAATCTATAAAACTGTAAGGAAATCTACCAGACTCTGTTACTAAAACCAAGCACACATCTTTTAAGGCTGTCCAAGGAAGAGGAATCTCTATGTGGAAAGGGACAGTAGCTAATTCTTCATTTAGTCCTTTGAGTTTTCCTTTCTTTTTCTTTTTTGTTAATCGTCACCCGAGGATATTTTTCCCATTGATTTTTTTTAGAGAGTGGAAGGGACGAGAGAAAGAGGAACATCAACATGAGAGAGTCACATCAATGGGTTGCCTCCTGTACAACCCTAACAGGGGCCCGGGATCAAACCTACAACCCAGGTTAGTGTCCTTGACCGGAATCGAACCCGAGACCCCTCAGCCCAAGGGCCGAGGCTCTAACTGCTGAGCCAAACTGGCCAGGGTTAGTTTTCCTTTCTTTTTCTTGAGGTCCAACTTCCCTGAGGTCCAACTACTCGGCTGGCCTCAGGGTCACGATTACTAGTTCGGTTTCTCAGGGAGCCTCTGTGAGAATTTTCATTTTATGTCTCAACACAGTCATCTTCAAAACACAAGGAGTGGCAGAGGACTGTGCACCATCTGATCACCTCGGGGCTGACAACTGGCCCACGATGGCAGCGTCACCGTGTTTCTTTCAAGCTAATGAAGAAAGAGTAGAGATTTACTTAATAATAAATTATGTGGTCTTGCCAAATGTAGGTCAAGGGCCTCATCTTGTATTATTAAAGGCTGTGCAGAAAGAAAATGATAGGAGAATTGACTTCACCCAGCACATGGCAATATAGGCGTGCCACACTCCAAAGAGCCGCCACATGGATGTGAGAGATGTATTCATGCGAAAGGCAGCGATTTAGTTTCAGAGAAAAAAAAATCATCATCAGGTTACATCAACAGTGTTCATTTGAAATATATATATATATATATATATATATATATATATATATGCATATATTTAGTTTACAAAACTGACTTTATAGTTATGTAAGAACTCTAAGCATGAAGAGATTATTTTTTATGCTTGTACACTTAAGTAACAAAAATTACAACAAAAAGTAAATTATGTCAGCTCTGGAAGTCTAGGAGTAGGTTGTCCTCAAAAGGAGTCCACATATTTCCAAAGTGAAATCAGACCTCTCAGTGCAGCCGAGACCCAGCAGAACATTTCTACATCTCTTTTATGTTTTTTATGTTTTTTCTTTAATCCTTACCCAAGGATATTTTTCTATTTATCTTCAGATAGAGTGGGGGTGGGGAGAGAGAGAGAGACAGAAACATTGATGTGAGAGGGACACTTCGACTGGCTGCCTCCCACACGACCCCAACCAGGGCCGGGGACGAACTGTAACCGAGGTACATGCCCTTGACTGGAATAGAACCTGAGACTCATTGGCCCACAGGCCAATGCTCTAACTGCTGAGCCAAACTGCCAGGGCTACATCTCCTTTTTAAAGTGTCAATGATAACAGAAGGGAAAGAGACAGACTTGCAATGGTAATCTCTATCAGGAGGCGTAATTCACCCCTCCTCGGCTTCAGGTCCTGGTGGAGTCTACCGTTTGCCTATCTCTTCATCACCCTGCGGTTCCTGCACAGCTGGTCGATGCTCTCAAAGGCCGTGCCCTTGAATTTGAAATAAGAGAAAAGAGCTTCCCTGCCCAACCTATGTGGGGTCATTTCCTGTTTCAGTCAGGTTCCCGTCAAGTATTTCAAACACACACAATTTAAGACAGGGAATTGGGCTCTGGCCGGTTTGGCTCAGCAGTTGGAGCATCGGCCTGTGGACCAAAGAGTCTCAGGATTGCCCAGCCGGTGTGGCTCAGTGGTTGAGTGTCTACCCATGCACCAAGACGTCACCCATTCAATTCCCGGTCAGGGCACATGCCCAGGTTGTGGGCCCGATCCCCAGTGGGGGGCATGCAGGAGGCGGCCAATTGATGTTCTCTCTCATCCATGTTTCTCTCTCCCTTTCTCTCTCTCTAAAACCAATAAAGGAAAATTTTTTTAAAAAAAAACAGAGTCCTGGGATCAATTCCGGTCAAGGGCACGTACCTTGGTTGCAGTTCGGTCCCTGGCCCTGGTTGGGGTCTTGCAGGAGGCAACCAATGGATGTGTCTCTCTCACATCAGTGTTTCTCCCTCTCTCCCTCTCTCTCTCCCTCTCTCTCTCTTTCTCTCTCTCCCCCTCTGTCCCTCCTTCCCTCCCACTCTATCTGAAGATAAATGGAGAAATATCCTTGGGTGAGGATTAAAAACAAAAAAAGACAGGGAATTGGTTACCCAGATGCTGGAAGAGCTAAGAAGCCAAGCAGGCGATGGGGGGACAGCAGGAAGCCACTGCCCCCACCAGGCGGTAGGGACACAGAGAGGAGGTGCCGTCACCAGAGCACACGGGGCCGAGCCATGGTCAGGAGTTAGAATCACTGGGGATGCAGCAAGGAGCCCAGTCCACAGAGGAGGGGGCGGCGCTGCAGGAAGCTGGCAGCAAGGTGTCTCCCTTCCACCTTCCCTCACTGCTCCCCACTGACAAAGGCAACAGAAAGGGACCCCGAGGATGTTCCCTGTGACACGCAGCAGGGGGAGGGGAAACAGGCACATGAAGGCTTCCACCAGAGTCTGTGTTCTTGCCCACGAGCTCCACTCCTCTCAGATAATTGACACTGGGAGTGACCCTTTATGCGAGTTTCCCCTCCTACACTGCTGTGCTCTGAGGAAGGCAAACAGGATTCCTAGTTTGTACCAGTTCCCATTAGTTGCTGTGGCTGCCTGGAGCCCCGTGTTGAAGTTCCTGAGACTCCATCTGTGATGGATTGATTAATAACATCTGTCATGTTATTAATGTGACTATTAATAAAAGGTGACTGTTGGCCGTGGCTGGTGTGGCTTAGTGGTTAGAGTGTTGGCCCACACACCAAAGGGTTGCCGGTTTAATTCCCCATCAAGGGCACATACCTGGCCCCGGTTGGGGCACATGCAGGAGGCAACCAATCTATGTGTCTCTCACATTGATGTTTCTCTCTCTCTCCCTACCCCCTCCCTCCCTTCCACTCTCTCTAAAAATCAATGGTAAAAATATCCTCAGTGAGGATTAAAAGACAAAAGGTGAGTATTGGTATATTCATAGTTGGTTATATACGATCCCTGTCTTTTGGCTTCATCAGAAAAAATCTTTCAATAGGCAATATAAAAAATTAGCATCTAGATATAGCAGATATGAATCTTAGTCGATCCACAAAGGCAGGTGTGCATGAATGTCTATTTCTTTATTTTCTTAAATTTAATTCATTTGATCTAAGTCTTTATCCCTCCAGATGGGTGGGGATTTCAGTCTCGTCCCTTTTCTCGTATGGTGCATAGAAAATGGGAAGAGACCCCTCCCCTCCAGTCCATTGTGGTCACCACTGACCGCTCATTGTCCAGTCTGCATGAGGGCAATCCGGCAGTTCTCTGCTTTTCTGCCTTGTGTGGGGCAGGAATCTTTGCCACAGCCCGGAACCCTAGTGCCAGCATCCAAAAAGCCCTTTGCTACCGTCTGTCTCCTTCCTGAGCTCCGCCAGAGAGGGGAGTTACAGCTGTCTACTGCTCATGGGCCATGGAGCCTGACCTCTGCCCTTCGCAGGCTGGGGAGTCTCTCTTCTCTCCATTCTTAAATGCAGATGCCCATCTAAGGGGGTCCAAAAGGAGGATATGTGTCCGTAGGTATCCCCTTGGTCAGTACAACCAAGGTGCCAGGCAGTTATTTTTATTTCAGGTTCATGAACTGAGTGACTAGCTTTAGCGTTTTCTAACGGGAGTGCGTGAATATATCCTGCTTTGACTACACATTTGTTTTCTGGCAAGTTCTAGTGTGTGGAGCGACAGCATTAAATACATTACACCGTCCTCCCTTCGTGCGGCTCGAAGTCCCATCCCCTCTGTCCTCACCCCTGTGAATCTCAACAAGCTGGTTTAGGGCACCAGAGCTGGGGAGAGGGGGTCCTGCCAGCAGCTTCGGCTTTGAGCTTACGGGAGGGGCACAGGGGCTGCTGCCTTCCTAAGACAAAGGAGAGAAAAATGTAAGGAGAAACAGTAATTAAACATCTCCAAAAATTAACCTACAGCATTTCCCAGAAATTCACCCTGTGGGAGGGAGAAAGAGCTGCAGGGAGGGTGGGCTGTCCTCACTGAAGAAGGTGCTGTCCCTTCAACCGGATATTCATTCTCAATGGAAGACACTGTGCCGGGCACAGGGGGTACCCAGCTAATTACCACCAGGACTCCCTCATGGCGTTTCGAACCAGGGAGTCAAGGAATTTCAGTGATTTCAGTCGTAGCCTCTGAGCAATACATAAAGTCTCTAAGCATTTGACAAATCCAATACTTAGGATATTAGGTGGGATTCTACACGGAGATGTCTCTAGAAAAAGCCCATCTTCGGCAATTACTTTGTCTCTCCAGGATTAGCATGAATTGGTGGAGTAATTTTTAAAAGTGCTGATGTATTTTCACCGGTGTCACCAGTTAAAGCTAATTGGGAGAGGAGGTGGGGGGGACATGGAAATGTGTGGTTTGGGGTTCCTGGCTGTGAGCGTGTCTCCTAGGAAACCACGGTGATGGAGAGTGGTAGGCTCTCTGAAACGGGAGAGGAGTGAGAAATACAAGTGAATATGCACAGGGAAAGAAACAAATCATTGGCTGAGCCCTAATTAATAAAAAAATACTCCATTCTTAGTGGAATCTTTTGGAACTGCTGATGAGGTCAAGGCGGGTAGGGTGGGAGAAATAAAAATGAGTACATTGGCTAGACAAAATACAATCTAGTCTCACTAATAGGCAAAGTAGTAAGCAATGTGCAAATGCAATAGTCTCTACTTCGGCTTTGTAGTAGAAATGAAAATAGTCTAATTGTCATCGGAGAATGAAGCCGATACTGCTTAACTCTCTACCACGACACAGGTGTTGGTTTGTTTTTACTAATGGGGCCATGTACTAAATGTGTGAAATGTCCCTGCTCCTTCATCTACTTTCTTCTTTTTCTTTCTTCAATCCTCACCCAAGGACATTTTTGCATTCATCTTCAGATAGAGCAGGAGTGAGAGAGGGAGGAAGAGAGAGAGAGAAACATCGATGTGAGAGAGACACATCGAGTGGTTGCCACCCACACGACCCCAACCGGGGCCGGGGACAAACTGCAACCGAGGTACATGCCCTTAGCGGGAACCGAACCCAGGACTCTCTGGTCTTCGGGCTGATGCTCTAACCACTGAGAAAACTGGCCAGGGCCATCTACTTTCTTTTATAACCAACAATACAGACCTATATCTCCTGTACTCTAAGATGGTAAGTAGGGCGTGTGCACTCTTCAAATGCACGGGGTCTGAGTCTTCTCCAGCACTCCCTCAGTAACATTGTGCCGCTAGCACAGGGCACATTAGAGGGATGACAGCAGACAACAGCTGACACTTTCAGTGTGTACACTGCCCCAGACAGGGTTCTAAGAACTTACTGGAATTAAATTACTGAAACACTTTAAGGTAGGGATTATTTAGACCATCCACTCTTTTACAAACAAGGAAACCGAGGCACGGAAACCTGAACGAACTGTCTCAACATCACATAATAAGTGAAGGAGCCAGGTCTGAACCCAGGCAGAGTAAATCGGGAGCCCACAGGCTGAGCGATGCTCTGTGGCATCTCCGGTCTGGGGCTGTGGTCTGGCCCCAGCATCCAGAGCCAAGTGCTCGCCTGAGGAGCGCGATGAACGCCTACCGGGGTTGGCTCGGGACCACATCACCCCTACCTGTCCTTTAGACTCTTCACCTGCTTTGGCTCGTGCACTGTTCTTCATCTGTGCAGGCTGGCATAAAGATAGGTCCCAGGGCTCCTAAATCCTGCAAAACCCAGGCCATTTTCAGTGAACTGGCCTGTCTGGAATTTTGTTTATTTATTTATAATGTATACCTTTTGTCCAAAAAGGAGCTGAAGCAGCTTATACTAAAGACGTGTGCATGTCCTGATGAAGTAAAAATAGAAAACTACAAACCTGAAAAGGAAATGAAGCAAATACATGATTGTAGTTACTATAACTAAGCATTAATAAAGAAAAATACTCCATTCGTAGTGGAATCTTTTGGAACTGCTGACGAGGTCACGGCGGGTAGGGTGGGAGAAATAAAAATGAGTACATTGGCTAGACAAAATACAATCTAGTCTCACTAATCGATCAAATATTAAGCACTAAATATTAGTTATTACTCTGTCATTTGCCCCAACTGATCACAGACAGAAATTTATATTAATTTTCAACTCACCCATAGACTCATTTTTACTGGGAACCTACCATGTGCCAGGCAAGTGCACGGTGCTCCAGGTGAGACAGAGATGTTTCAGACATGGCCGCATGCTGACAGTTAGCCCCAGGGAGAGGCTGGCACGCATGAGCCAATAGCTGAGAACTAGGCTGCAGATGACACGGTGCCTTACTTTACCGTAAATGCTCAAAGTGAGGGTTCTGAGAGGTTAAAACCCATCAAGTATGGGAGAGCTAATCCCTAGAGTTTCAGGATTCTAACAGGTATCAGTTACTTTGGATAATGGCCCTGATGGGAGTCACCGGCTATAAAATGAATAGAAAGCTGATCAAAATGCTAGACCTCGTTTTGTTATGTATTGTGTTGCGTTGAACTGTATGTATCGTATTGTAATGTTGTTGGATTCATAGATCTTCGGAGGAGATACTCACCCTGACCACCTTCCACACTAGGTAGGAATCTTTCCCTTCCTACATTCTTCCTGTCACATGATCGTCTAGCTGCCGCATTCAACGGAGTCGAGGAACATTGACGAGTGAAGAGCTCGTGTGTACTGAGCACTTTCTTTGAGCCATCTTTCGTGCATTCCCCACACAGCAACTCGCTTAATCCTCAGATAGCTCTGTGAGGTAGGTCCTGTTGCCAGCCACATTGCTGAGATGAGGACACTGAGACACAAACAGGTTACGTCATTTGTTCGAGGTCACACGATCAGCAGGTAGCTGAGCTCTTAAACCAAGCCTTTGGAGATGATTATCTTTTATCTTGTTTCTAGATTGTTAGGAAAATGTTCTAAGATTTCTGAAAATGTTCCGAAATCTGCGTTCAAGTGTCCATGATCCACGGACCCTATTTTGTTATGTCAGTACCAATGAGCCCACTCTTCTTCCAAAATGAAAATGCTCCCTGTGCTGTGTCAGAGACCTCAGTCCTTGCTTCTAAGGAAGGTGAACACACCCGTAGTTGCTTGGATTGTGTCTGTCTCTTAGGCAGCATAGAGAGAAATGGAGAGCCTGTCTTCTGGACCCAGGCAGCATAAGTTCAAATCATAGTTCTGCCAACCAGCAGCTTTGTGACCCTGGGCGTGTTGCTTCACCTCTCTGTGCCTCAGTTTTTTCGCAATGTAAATACAAATTTTATAACTACCGAACTAGTAATTATATCTGCAAAAAAGCCTCGTCGTAATGTTTTAATCATTCGTATATGTAAAAGATGGCCGAGCAGAAGGCAAGTAGGTGTTAGTATTTCTGGGACCCTTTCCCTGAACCTAGGGGACACACACTTAAGAGCAGGACTCAGCCCTGGCCGGTTTGGCTCAGCGGTTAGAGCGTCGGCCTGCGGTCCAGAGAGACCCGGGTTCGGTTCCCGCTAAGGGCACGTACCTCGGTTGCAGTTTGTCCCCGGCCCCTGGTTGGGTCATGAGGGAGGCAGCCACTCGATGTGTCCCTTTCACATCGATGTTTCTCTCTCTCTCTCTCTTCCTCTCTCTCCCTCCCACTCTATCTGAACAAAAAATGGAAAAATGTCCTCCAGTGAGGATAAAAAAAAAAAAAAGAGCAGGACTCAGCTGGACACAGGATCTGAGACACCGAGTCTCTCAATGACTTATAAATAGCACTCATTTTTTATATCTGAGAGCATTAGTTAATTGTGTACATTATCTCAATATAGAAAAGAGAATGATAGGTGTATCGGGGGGATTTTAATTTAGTGACTTCCAAGGTAACTCCGTAAATCAGGGGTAGAATGAGGATTAGAATTCCAGTTTCCTGGGGCTTTCTTGCTTACTTGGCAGTTCTGCTCCGCCCTGTGAGCTGTTCACATTCTGCGCTGGTCCCCGTGGCGTGTGTTTGCTGTTTCAGGGTAACCTATGTCTGTGCATGGCAGCACTCCCTCCAAGTCGCCCCAGGAATGAACCTTGACGTGACTGGATTCCTTCCCCTTCTCTGCCACCAAAATCTATCAACCCTGAGCAGTTTCTCCAGGCCTCAGGAAAATGAAGGAGCAACATTAGATGGTTTCGAAGGGCCTTTCAGTTCTCTTGAAGAGTCTGTCTTGCCAAAGAACATCAGAGTTCAAGCAGTAAAAATAGATTTTAATCAGGAACTATGACAATAGGGGAAAAGAGACCCAGGGAAAATGGAACCGGGCTCCGTTCGACATCCAGCATGGTGAGGATGGGATTTATAGCCCAGGACGAGGGAGAGGTCAGTGGATGGAAAATCACTCAGAGGAGACATCAGGGGTTCTGGCTAAAATGCCTGGCCAGGATTCTTGCTGAAGGCCGGCCAGGGTGATCAGACGTCATCTCAGGGGTGGTGAGAGATGAGGAATTTGCTCAGCTGTTGAGAGTGATTAGATATTGAGGGTGGAGATCCTGGCTAAACCAACTTGCCAAGATTCTTGCTATAACTGGACAGGGCAAGGCCGACAAGGACACAGGAAGGAGCTGAATGTCGAGGTCTAGACTCCAGACTAGGAACCTGACTGAAGCTTAGTCCAGGACAGGGTCCACGTCCAGGTCTGCGTCCCAATCCGGTGAGTTCCTCCCCCAAACTCTCTTTCCAACCCGTATCCTTCTCTGCAGTTTCGCCATCCTGTTCACAGTTCTTCACCGCCTAGTCCAGAACCAAGCTGCATGCGAAACAGTCTGGGTCTCTCTCATTGCGGAGCGACTCCTCCTTCCACCCAAGGCTTGGGGAAATGCCCCCCTCAGGCTCGTGCACGGCCATTCCGTCCATCAGAACAGATTCCCACACAGCACCCCAGCACGATGATACCCTTTCGAGTGACAGAAATTGTGCTGGGACCCTTACCACACCTACGACGACGCCGCCGACAGCAGCGAGAAGACGGCCGCGAGCACGCGTGTGCTGCCAGTGGGGTGGTGCAGAGCAGAAACCATCAGTTTTGTACCTTTCGATCTGCGGAATGTAAACTGTGTCCGATGCAGAGCAAGGAGAATTGTTTGTACTCTGACAGATTCACCTGAGCGCATTATAGATTTTTATTGTAGAGGAACAAGAAAAATAAGAAAGAATTCTTTGAGTTCTCAGAGTCTCTTTCCCTCCGCCCGTTGCTCCTTCCCCTGCCGCTTTCCTCCGCAGGCACTAGTGACCCTGTGACCTGCGGTGCAGGCACTAGTGACCCTGTGACCTAGGTGCTGTGGCTCCGGGAGGAATGCTGATTTGCATATTAACGCAACTTCAGGTCCAATGAATGAACTTCTGAGGAAGACATTTTGAGACTCAGCTGGCAGGTGGGGAGGACTCTGGGGGGCCTTGGGTCCTCCCCAAGAGCATGGGGGGGCCTCCTCTTCTACTTACTCACATTGTTCATGCTTTAGCGTCTTTTCAGTTTTAACTTTTTTTTTAAATCCTCACCTGAGGATATTTTTTTTTATTGATTTTTAGAGAATGAGGAAGGTGGGGAGAGGGAGAGAGAGAGAGAAACTTTGATCGGCTGCCTCCCATACACGCCCATCCAGGGATCGAACCCACAACCTAGGTATGTGCCCTGACCAGGAATCAAACCCACAACCTTTTTGTGTAGGGGATGGCACCCAGCCAACTGAGCCACCCGGCCAGGGCCAGTTTTAACATTTTGTTCCAGCTCTTCTAAACCCTCAGCCTTCACCCTCGGTGAGAAAGATGCCTCTGTGCTCTCTCTTTATTAACCACACCACCACCCTGGCAGCCTGAAATGGCGCAAGGATCAAAGCTCAGGTACCTCGGAGGCTTGGGTTTGAATTCCAGCCATTAAAATACTCTCTGGCTTTAAGCACTTCCCTGCACTCTGTCCTCAGTTTCCCCCATCTGTAGTATCGGTTATATTATCTCTCAAGGTCTCTTCCAGGCTGGACAGTCCTTGATGCTTATAATGATTCAAACATTGGTTTGGGGAGCTTACTGCACACGGACTCCACAAACCCGTGTCCTGGAGCCTGATGTCCCCTCAAGGGTGCATATCTCAGTGCTTCTGCTTCTCTTCCTTCTCTCGGGGTGTAGGATGGATTTTTGACAGTATTCATACTCTAAGAAGCAATCACCATGAGATTACGGTTTCTGAAGGGTCAGCATTTTACTAGGTCACATTTTCTGCTTAAATTGCCTGACAGTGCCCCTTAGTAGTGAAGAGCACGCTTTACTTAGAAAACCTGTGCTCAGTCATTTACAGAATGTCACCAGAACATGTACATAAATGATGCACACATCTTGAATACCAATTATGGCCTGACGGAGAGGAAGCCTGTTCGACGGTTAAAGACGGGGAGGCTGGACCTTTCCGACCAAAAAAAACTCTTTCCTGTTAGTAGCACCTTTGTTTAAAAAAGCATTTCTCCATTCCTTGTCATGTCTCCATCTGTGACAGAGCTTTCATCGTACATTATTGATCCCATTGAAAGCCAGCCACCCGAACCCTGTTTTCTTAAGAACCTTTCTTTGTGACAGTGCAGCCTATTAGAGCCAATGCGTATTTTGTGATGTTTAAAGAAATGAGATTGATCAATCAACCAACCTTTGTTGAATTCAGTCACTATGCCAGACATCAGAGGAGCCAAAGACACAAGAAGCTGCTAATTTTGTGGGACACACACACGCACACACACGCATTGACTCTGAACCAGAAAGACCACATGGTGAGAAGCACTGGAGAGAAAAAAGTGGAAGCAACCACCTCCCAGGATGTGCAAGAGCAGAGGAAGGAAGCACTTGACCTCGCCTGTGGGTGGCAGCAAGGCGTGCGAAGGCTGGGTGACAACCAAGTGAGGCTTCGCCGGAAGGGTGACTGTGAGGTGCACCTGAAAGAAGAAATGCAAATGAGGCCTCTACGGCAGTCCAGGCTACGGAGCTCAAGAGCATGGCTGTCTACAGACCAGTGGGAAGTGTGTCGGTATTCTTTTTTTTTTTAATCCTCACCTGGGGATATTTTTTTCATTGATTTTTAGAGAGAGTAGAATGGAGGGAGGGAGAGAGAGGGGGAGAGAGAAACATTGATGTGAGAGAGACACATGGATTGGTTGCCTCCTGCACGCTCCCCAACCAGGGCCGAGGATCAAACCTGCAACCCAGGTACGTGCCCTTGATCAGGAATTGAACCCAAGACCCTTCAGTGCACGGGCCGACACTCTAACCACTGAGCCACACCAGCCAGGGCATGCGTGTTAGTATTTAAAAAAATTTTTTTTTTCTTTATTGATTTTAGAGAAAAAGGAAGGGAGAAGGAGAGGTAGAAACATCAATAAGAGAGAACAGCAATTGGCTGCCTCCTGCACGCCCCCACTGGGGATCTGGCCCACAACCTGGGCATATGCCCTGACCAGGAATTGAACTGGTGAGCTCTTGGTGCATGGGTCGACGCTCAATCGCTGAGCCACATCAGCCGGGCACACGTTAGTACTCTAACAACCAGTATAGCCGTAGCCGTTGTACTAGGTGATCATGAATGCTAGTAAGTAGGTTAAAATTACTAGGCCTCCAAGTATTTACAGGTCTATTGTCAAAGCAGGTTGAACTTATATATTTTGTTATCATTGTCATCAGACATTTATTGCATTACTAGAAACAGGTCATTATCTTGGGGGATAAAAGAGCCAATTGCGATGAAGTAGAAGTCCTTTCCACCAGACACAGTGGATTGAGTTGTCTCATCCTGCCCACCACGTCATGACGTCCTGGAGGACAAAGGACAAAGGCCTGGAGGAGGTGGAGTCACCTTGGTGTTTCCGACACCTGAAACAGGGCTAGGCACTCAGAAAGTGATCAAAAAATGTTTATGAATGAGCTAGCTGATTCTTGATTCCTTTGGACTCCAGAGCTAGTTGAAAACTCAATGACCCATTTTCCATTCCCTTAGGTACATAGGTTTGACAGCTCTTGGTCCCTTGGCTTCCCTGCCAGGATGCTAAGGTGATCTTTGTAGCTCACAACTGTCTCCCGCATGTGACGGGTTGGCCCAGGCTTGCTTGCTGGCAGGTGTGTGCAGAGCACTAGGTTCGCAGTATCTGGGCGTGCCCAGAGAAAATGCACTGGAGGCTTAAATAATTCCATCTCATGAAAGAAGCAACAGAAGCAGGTATAAAAATGTGTTCAGATAGAATTAAAATCAAATGAGAGAACAGAGAAGGGGGGCAGCAGAACACCCTCACGTATTCAGAGGTAGGAAACATCTAAGCGGTTGGCAGTTAATGAGAAGAGAGATGACTGAGGGTCGGCCAGGAAGCGGGACCGGGAGGTGGCGGGAGCGCGTCTCAGAGGTGTTTATAGCAGCGACAGCAGGTTCTCCTGGGCTGTGCAGCGTGAATTTTGATCGTGCCTCTCTACCCTCCTCTACTGAGCTTCAATCACCTCACTCATATTAGGCAAAACTTCCTGATGTCGAAATCAGCGTGTGCTGATAGCTCTCGAGTGGAAAGGCGGGATTCAAAGGGTGGGCGTTTCAGCGGGAGAGGAAGAAAAGGAGAATGCGACAAACCAGCTCGAAGCTTCTGTTCAGTCAAACCTTTTTGTCACGTCTCCTCACTTCAAAACACACACGTCCCCTGGCAGAATTGAAAGCCCAGCTCAAGTGACATAACGCGCTTGCGTGCAGCCAGGGAATCCTATTTCAGAGCCAGAGTGCATCCTTCCACTGGTGGCGGGGGCGCGTTCATTGTTCCCGCCGAGGAGGAGGATTTTTAATGAATTGAGGTCCACATTATACTTGTTGCATGTCCGTGTAAGGGCGGGAGAGCTGGAGCAGCGAGACCCTCCCTGCAGGCGTCACCTTGCGAAAGTTCGTCCACGTGCGCCAGCTTTCGGGATTTCAGAACAGCAAGACCCGCGGTGGTTCTCCTAATGGCACAGCTCTTGTTGAGTTGGAATAATGGGCAAGTGCTGACAACTGAGGGTGGAGGGCAGTGACCCTGACCGTGACCAGGTTACCTGGTGGGGCGGGACAAGGTATGTGCGGCCAGGGGGATGGCCCTGCCAAGGCTTTGCTTCACGGGCAGAGCTGAGCGCGCGCTTTCGTTCCTGCAAAGTGCGTAATGCTAATTGTGAACGCCTGAATCCTGCCATTTCCTAGGGAGTAATTAATGAGATGCGGAGAATGCCTTGAGCGGCCTCCCTAGAAAGGGCAGTGAGAGGGTCAGGGCGAAGCGTGATGACGAAGGGGAATCAGGGTTAGTGAGGGTCCAGGAGACAGTCACAATTAGTTGAGCATTGAGAATTCATCTCTTTACCCTGAGAACTTGAAAAACTGAATCAGGAAGCTGAATTTTTAGTTCAATCCTGCTGATATACAGAGTGGTGTTGTTGTTTTTTTCTTAGTTAAATTTTTTTTCATGGAAATAGAAAAATGGTTGGTTACCTGTGCAGCCCTGAGTTTGAGATATGTATATCCCCTCAAAATCTTTTTTATTTCCCTTTTATGTAATTGTAAAGGGCATCACATTCGGAGCCCTGCCATGGTAGGGTTGGTGACCACGTGCTTCTAACCTTTGTTGAGTGCTTATCCTCAGTAACCCTGTTTTTCTTTTATCTCCCTTGTCAACGGCCAGACATGGGTCTCACGTACTTTCCCCTCACTAAGTCCATCGCTGTCTCTACCTCACTTCCCTTTCTATGTATATGATGTCCGCTCATTCATCTGTCCACCCAAGGCTCGTTCCAAAAAGATGGCAAGACATCTTACAAAAAAACATGCTTTACAACAGAAAAGAAACAAAGAAAGAGATACAGAAGGAAAATAGTAAAAGCCCAAGATTCAGGTAGTCTGCAGAAATATTTAGCAGAAGTCTTACAGGAATGACCAGTTTCACCAAGTCTGCCCCTTCGTGTTCTGATCTTACTGAGGAGGGCCCAGGATAACACAGGAGCAGCTTTCTACAGACGAGACCAGCAGGAGGGCGGCTCTCGTGGCCCAAGGAATCACTGTTGTTGGATCTCCTTGAGATGATAAGAGCCGAACTCCTGTTCTCTAGGTCCAAGTGGGCCAGATTGTGCCTAACGTGGAATAAAACTAGTTTCCCTCCACGCAAACTGTGACTCACAGAGGGCGGGAATGGGCTGGTGATGCGTCACTTTTGTGGCCCTCTCATAGCCAGGCCTGTGTCTGAGCCCCACGCCACCCTTCGACTTACCTGCCTGCCGGCAGAATGGAAGGCTTTAGGAAAGAGGAACGGGGGTGGTGGGGAAGACTCAAAACCCAGCTGTCTTAGCTCATAGCAGACAGGGACCAGGGCAGTGGACAGCCGTGGCAGCAGGTCAAAGAGATTCAGAGGCGGACCTGCCTGCCGTCTGCTCCCATGAGCTCTGGCATTCTCCCCATCCACGGCACACTGGCTCTGCCCTCCTCTCCCACAGTATTTCTCGGTCTGGTTGGTTGACAGGCTGGAAAGCGGGGCTCCCTGGGGACTCCCACCTGACTGTGCATGTGAGTTTTCGGCCCTGTTGGTCAGGATGGAAGTTGGAAGCTGCCCGTGTGCCTGCAGACCGGAGGGTCACTGCCAGCCAGCAGGGTCTAAGTGGGAGTCCGGAGGTGGGCTGTTTTGATGAGGAGTGAAGAGGGCTTTGTCCTGGTTAAAAGGTCCATGATGTCAGCAGCCCGGCTCCCAGCCCTGACAGCGATTCGCATGCTCTGCCGGTCCCGCCCATCTGGTGGTGCATTGTCTGTGCCTCTGTCTCCCCAGCCAGGGGTGTAAAGGGTGTTTTCATCTATAACCAGATTTCCTGTAGTGGACTGGCAAGTGGATCAGAACCTTCAGATGGAAGCTCCAGACGTTTGTTGTGGGAGCCAGAGCAGCCACACAGCCGAGCCACTGACCGTTAACGAAGTTACACTGTCTGTTTTGCTGGTGTTTGGATCTGTGTCCCTCCCAACGGTCTCCAGAACAGTCCCACTTAACTGGATTTCATCCTCAAGGCTGAGTATTGAACCAGGGTGACTCAGGAGAGACACCCAATCACCCAGTAGCGGAGAGAGCAGGGTGCCTGGGCTAACTAGCGAACAGCCGGAGGTTCTCCTTGCTCCTCCCACCCTCCGTCACGGCCCACTCTGCAGAGCCCCCCGTGCTTCCGCAGCACCCAGCCTCTGTTCTCTCTCGTGGTTTTGCAAATCCTGGTATTTTGGGTGTGGCATAATTAAAGGAGAGGGTTGTGAACTCTGCAATCCATTGTTTCCTTTGTTCTAGCAAAAGTATCATTTGGGATCTGTGTGGTTGAATCCATATTACAAATACCGCAGTTAGGCACTCATGGTGTGACAGGGCCAATCACAGGACAGCCGTGCGGGTGTGACATGAGGATTTACTGCTCTCTGGTGCAACTAACCTTTTCTGAAAGAATCACAGTCAGTCCTGCGCTTCCGCATACAAACCAAAGAGTCTAGATTAACCTTGGTACCTTCACCTCAGACCAAAGCTTGACCTCCGACCCGGGCTACAGGTTGCATGTCCCATTGGAGAACTTAGAAATTGTGGAGCCTGGATCCCAGGCTAAACAGATGTCAGGGCTTCCTGGGAGCCGGGAGTTAGGAGTTGTGACGTAAATGTACAAAGCCTTCTTTCCTATGTCAAATAAATAGACACATATTTACAAATGTGTGCGTGCAGACAGGCAGCACTATCTATGCCTTCTGTGGCGTATACACAGTATTTAGGTATGTGATCATCCCATCACAGGCAATTATGAGATTGTACTTAACAGTATCATCTAGAACGGCTGTTTGCAGACCAAACTTTGCAATGCATTTTAAAGAGGAAACTTAAGATTATTGATGGTGGCAAGTGTTCCAGAGAAAGGTCCCCATATTGGTGGAGGACAAAGGTCTCTGGATGCCGTAAGAACAAGAATGGGTGACATCTTAGGGAGGGGGAGAAAGCAGTGTTGGTGACAGCCAAAGGAAATGTGCTCCCTCCATCTGTGGCCGTCACAGGGGCTCAGGGAAGCAGAAGCTGGGGTGGAGACACGCAGGGTGGGTCCATAAGCACTGAGCAGCCTGAATCGAGAGGTAGGACCACGGCCTAGCGAGGTGGTGCTGAGAAAGCCCCGGGGAGCCACAGGAGTGGAGAGGGTGTCTGCAACATGGAAGGAGCTGGGCGGAGCAGCTCCCCAAAGCCTCAGCTATGGAGAACCAGACGCCAGGTGCCCGCAATGTGGAACATTTGGTAGCATGTGGACAAAGAGGTTGGCCAACTTCAAATATCAACCACTGACTTCTTGTTGTTTAATGTTCATTAAAGCTGTTAGTATCTTCCAAAGGTGAAATATAAGACACTTCCCAGGAGTGCTGAAAGGTGAGGGAACAGGAACAGCAATGGTCCATGGGACCCACACGGCCCCACTGGCTGACCTCTCAGGACTGGCCCTCCTGCCCAGGTGGTGGGGCCCGAGCCTCTGTTTCCAGGGACTGGCCTCCTGCCCAGCACATGGGCTGCCTGGGGGTTTCCTTCCTAGCAGGGCACTATCTGAAGCCAGGCTTTGATCCCAAGTGTTCATTTCACTCAGGTTTTGACCCTCTCTGTGACCTTAAGCTTGTTTTTATTTTATTTTATTTTTGTTGTTGTTGTTAATCCTCACACGAGGATATTTTCCCACTGATTTTTAGATAGAGTGGAAAGGAGGGAGGGAGAGAGAGAGAGAGGAATGTTGATGTGAGAGAGACACATCGATTGGTTTCCTCCCGCACGACCCTGGCCAGGGCTGGGGATCGAACCTGCAACCCAAGCTTGTGCCCTTGACCAGGAATCGAACCTGAGACCCTCCAGTCCATGGGCCAGCGCTGTAACCGGTGAGCCAAAATGGCCAAGGCCTTAAGCTCATTTTTAAATGGCTGATTCTAAATGGCATTCTATAGGCCACATATATCCAGAAATAACAATGGTATTGTTGTAAACGGTCGGTGACTTTTAATCCGTAAGCAATCCTGAGGCTCTCAGAGGGACTTTTTGTTTGGCTGGCTTTTTTCCTGATTTAAATCAAATGATCAAAGAAAAAAAATGTCTCTCTGCTTTGGTTCTTTGAATTATTAACTAGATATACTATAATAAGATGTTTCACTGCCATTCACAATGATGGGAAAAGAGTGAGAGAGAAATGAAAGGCTCTTGGGATGGAGGTCCTTCCATATCAGGCGGGGGCGGGGGTTGGGAGAAGGAAATGCGGTGTTTGGGGACCAGCACCTGCACTGTTTATAGACAGACGTGCAAATCAGTCAAGCAGTGTCCCTTCCGCCCATGCACCCAGCACTTTTCACATTTGTGACCTTACCTGACCCTCACAATCCAGTGATGAGGAATGCAGGGCAGGAGAGGTTATGTGAGGTCAGAGGAGGCTGAGTCACACTGGAGATGGTGTCAGGCCCGACAGCAGTGACAGCAGTTGTGGTGCTGAAGATGATGATGACAGGAATTAGCATGCACAGAGTGCTTTACAGCACAGGCTTGCCACTGCATATTTCTCGCCACACAACTAGAAGACTGGTTTTGCAGTTATGTATGGGACACTGAGTTGGAAGGGAGAAAACCTTCCATCTGAGATTACTCAGCTACAATATGCAAAGCCTTGTCCAGACCTGCAAATGTGTTTAATTTTCACAGGGAAAAGAGACCGAAATTTGCATCAGATTTGAGTGCCTAGGATTCTTGGGGTACAATGACTATGCAAATGGTACTTGCCTGCAAGGAGAGGGAAGCATCACATGTGCCCACCGCTCTACAAGAAAGCAAAAGACAAGAAGTGCAGGGGAAATGGCCCAACAGATAAACTGTGAGCTTAAAAGATGCCCGGGGGTACTTGAAGAAGGTTTAATGGAGACGAAATTTGAATCGGTGTTTGGAGGATGGGTTGGATTTCAGTCGGAGAAGGACCAGAGCTATTCTGGGAAGAGAAAATGTCTTGAGCAAAGGCATGGAAGAGAAAAGCGTGACCATGTTGAGGGAATAATGATCCGCCCAAGTGGGATACAACAGGAGGCACAGGAAAGAGGGTTCTGAGTGAAAAGCCTGGAAAGGTAGATACTTGGTTCAGTAGTTAAGGGTGTTGGAGGCCGAGGTGAATACTATCATCATCCCATTGACAGAGGAGAAAACAGGCACAAGGAGAACAGGGTCACGAAGCCGGGCAATGGCCCTGGGGAGTCTGCCTGCAGAAGCCAGCACCTCTGGTCTGGGTGCTCTATACCCCTTCTCCACCTGGAGCTCCCCCAAGGTGTGGCGAGGCCTGCCCTCTTCCTCACAGGACCCATGTCAGTCCTTCTGCTTTTGGTTGTGAGTGGCAGACCCCAACTCAGACTAGCTGAAACAAAAACCCAGTGTTTGACCTCAGAAAACAAGAAGTCCAGAGGTCAGGCGAGAGCCATCGCTGGTTTATTCAGTGGCTCAGCGATAACTTCCAGAACCCAGGTGTTCCCTCCTCTCCACCTGCCACCGCCCCCCTCACGGGCCAGCTTGTCTGCTGGCTGAACGTTCTCCCCCCGCCCCCCCGCCTGCTCCCCTTCCCCATTTCAGAGGCAGCTGTTCTGACCCTCAGGGTGTCAGGTCCGCTTCCCCCATCCCCTGTGGTGCAGGTGAGTTTCCTCCTCCCAGCAAGGCTCTGTGAGGGACGAAACTCTGTGTACTTGTTCAATGTTGTGTCTCTAATGCCTGTCGCTCCAACACTTGTCACATGCATGCGTGATAGCTTTGTGTGGTGCCTACAAACTCAAAAACCACAACAAATATGGCATATGGCAAATGACTAATTGTGATGTATTTCCCCGTGGTGCCTTTTCGCGGAGGCACATTACCATTGGTTTCTCCCCCAAGAAGCATCGTCCTCTTTCCCCTTCCTATAAAACCCATGATTCATTCAGCTGTCCATGCGATCCCCTCTTCCTGGGGGATCTTCTGATTATTTACCACCTCTGCCAACTGCCGTGAGCCCAGGAGCGCCCGTGATGGGAGCTGCCCAAGCAGCCTGAGGGCAGCTGTTCTTGCGGGCAAACAGGCTGCTGGTGCCCTGCTGCCTCTGCTGGTCATCTTGTGACCAGTGTCGTGCTAGTGGAGTTGGAAATAATAGAGAGAAATGTGGTAGTTAAAAGCAAACAGGACTTGGTGATGATTGGGGACATGAGGGATGAAAAAGGTGGTGTTAAGGAAGGCTATTGTTTTCTGGCTCGGACCATGCGGTGGGTGGGTGGGTGGATGGATGTTCTATTATTATTATTATTATTATTATTATTATTATTATTATTATTTTAATCCTCACCCGAGGCTATTTTTACATTAATCTTCAGATAGAGCTGGAGGGAGAGAGGAAGAGAGAGAAACATCAGTGTGAGAGAGACACAATTGGTTGCCACCCGCACAACCCCAACCGGGGCTGGGACAAACCACAACCGAGGTACGTGCCCTTGGCCGGAATCGAACCCAGGACTCCTTGGTCCACGGGCGATGCTCTTACCGCTGAGCCAAACCGGCCAGGGCAGGATGGATTTTCTAATAACTGGAATGGAAAACCCTGGATAAAATGAGAGTCATTCACCAGACTTTCATGCAATTTTCCATAGTTGGTTTTATAAATTAAAGTGAGTCTGAATTCATCTGCGCTTCTTGTTTGCTTCCTCTGTACTGTGTTGGGCCCTCTGGTGTGTCCTGTTTGTCACAGTCCTCCTTGTGCCTGACTTCATTCCATGATGTTTGCATTTCCTCCTCGGACCCGTCTGACAGTGCCAAGACATCAGGAGACGTGCATGCATGTGCATGTATGCGCGTGTGAGGGACTGCATTCCTCACGGCAGATTATTATTTTGTCCCTAGTAAGTGGTGGGTAAATATCTGCCAGATATAGCTGGGCTGCAGCTTGTGAAGGTGCAATAGCCACACTTGGGTGGAAAGTTGCACTGAACCTGGGAGCGGATAGAATTCCCACCTCATCAGCTCCCCTTACTCCTGATTGTGTCTTTTGTGATTAACTGTTTCAAGTTCATCCAGCAAGCTCCTTCAAAACACCTTTGCAAGCCTCAGGCTATGTGGGAGGGTAGACGTGTCTCTGAATGTCCTGGAAGGAGACTTGTCACCCTTTTGTCTTTGGAAGGTAGGGGTACCTTTCCTTGTTAATAGATTTGCAATTATTTTGGCAGATCGGAAATAATATTTCAAAGGCAATGAAGAAGCAGCTGGGGGACATTACTGACTTGTAATTGCTTAATATTGTTATCACATTTGCTTACAAGAAAAGAGCGGCAACCCGCCATCCATCAAGGGAGGGATTATTCCTCGTCGGTGATCATGGTGCATGCTTTGGAATGTCATGGCAACCGTCCCACGGTCTGGACTTGATTACTTGCTGCCGCATTCCAGTCATAGCTGAGTTGCTTCATTAACATTATTTTCAACCTCATTTGTAAAAGGAAGTTGGAAAACAGCCCCACATGGGGCCTCACGCTCACCTGCTCAGAAAAGCTGATGTAGCAAAACAAAGTAGCATCTCCTCTCTCTGTCCTTTGCTAATAGAGTCTATAATTGCACTCAGAGGTTCATGGGCCCCACTGTGGGCATCAGGGAAGGGCTCACCAGAGGTGGCAGGGAATTACACACGATCCAAACCTGTCTTTCTACAGGTGGGAAAAAGGAAGCCAGGAAAGGTTGGTGCCCAGATTTGAACAGCGTCCTCTGGTGATCAGATACCCCCGGGTTAAATTCCTGCCTCCATCACTTACTACCTGTTAAGCTTCCTATGTCTGTCTGAGCCTCAGTTTTCTCCTGTGAAATGGGAATAAGAACACCTGCCTAGTCGGCACCTCTTGTGAGAATCACAGATGAAGCCGTGATCATGGTACCTGGCACAGCGGGTGCTCAGTTCCTGGGGGCTATAATTATGATTATGTCAAAAGTCACAAAAGGAGTTTGTTGGCAAGCTGGGACACAAACTCGTGTCTGCCGAGTCTGGTCCGATTAGACCACATAGCTCTGCGTGAGTAAGGAGGCCTGGAGTGTGGGCATCTGTACTGTCTGCTCAGTAAACATCTTCTCTCATTTTGTACTCAGAGACTGGCACCATTCAGGTGCCAGGGGGATGCTGGTGTGGGTTGGTGGGCTTTGAGCCAAATATTTGTCCTAAACAAGCGGTCTGTGGCATTTTCCAGAACCATCCACATCCTCTCACAGCACACTGGAGAGTACATGGGTT
Source organism: Tadarida brasiliensis (assembly GCA_030848825.1). Lineage (NCBI taxonomy): Eukaryota > Metazoa > Chordata > Mammalia > Chiroptera > Molossidae > Tadarida > Tadarida brasiliensis. The sequence continues at coordinate 108,886,865 of CM061257.1, read as the reverse complement.
GTGCTGCAGGTTGCCAATAAAATGGCCAGTCAGTCTGGAAGACTCAGGGGTGCCTAAGGGAAGGTGGAGACCACCCCACTCAGATGCCTAAGTGACCCGAGCACCCGGGGAAGAGGACATGCTGCGGACAGGCGGAGAGGCGCAACGATGACGGGTATTTAAACATAGACTCCAGCCCTGGCCAGTTTGGCTCAGTGGTTAGAGTGTCGGCCTGCGGTCCAGAGAGACCCGGGTTCGGTTCCCGCTAAGGCATGTACCTCGGTTGCAGTTTGTCCCTGGCCCTGGTTGGTCGTGTGGGAGGCAGCCACTCGATGTGTCCCTTTCACGTCGATGTTTCTCTCTCTCTCTTCCTCTCTCTCCCTCCCACTCTATCTGAACAAAAAATGGAAAAATGTCCTCGGGTGAGGATAAAAAAATAAGTAAACATAGACTTCAGCTCCCAAGTAGCCTGGTGGCCTCTCTCGCACTGGAACCAGAGCACATCAGAATTCCTGAAGGTTCTGAGAGGGCAGTGGGATGTCTGGCACACACAGCCACGCCCACTGAAGAAAGGCGGTCCGAGGAGTGTGATTTAGGAAGCAGGTCCCTTCACGATGGGAAACAAAGAGGGGGTGGCGGGCGAGCCAAGTGAGGGGCGCTAGAGGCTGCAGCAGCCTCCTGGAGAGGCCGGCTCCTCGTGCAGAGAGAAGGCTGGGAGCTCTCCATCCCGAGGGTTTCAGCCTTGTTTTCACAGCCCGGCCAGCGTTCAGAGAAATGGAACTGGCCCTGGCCGGTTTGGCTCAGCAGTTAGAGCATCGGCCTGCAGTCCAGAGAGACCCGGGTTCGGTTCCCACTAGGGGCACGTACCTCGGTTGCAATTTGTCCCCGGCCCTGGTTGGTCGTGCAGGAGGCAGCCACTCGATGTGTCCCTTTCACGTCGATGTTTCTCTCTCTCTCTCTCCCTCCCACTCTATCTGAACAAAAAATGGAAAAATGTCCTCAGGTAAGGATAAAAAAAAAAAAAAAGAAAAGAAATGGAACTGGACCCAGCTGCTGAAAGGTTCGGCCGGAAACTAAAGACACTGGCAGGAAAGAAGAGCCGGCAGAGCAGATGAACGAGGCAAGCCCGAGCCCACGGGGATGCCCAGCGCAGCTGGCATGACCCTTCCGCCTCCCGGCAGATAGACACTGCAGCAGAGTGGCTGCAGCCAATGCCGGGCGGGTACAGCAGGGCAGGAGCGTGCCCAGATCTGCCCAAGTCGGGTTTTTGTCATTAACCTGAGCAGGAGCTACCTTTGAGTCATGTAATCCTTAGTATGCAGCTTCTCATTTAATCCCACAACATGCCTGGGAAGCAAGTCCTTTCATTTCCATTTAACAAATCGGGACAGCGAAGCTGAGAGAGGTTCAGTGATAGGTTCAGGACCGAGTGGGGAGGTAGATGAGCAAGGATTAGAACCCAAGCCCACACTCACCTCTCCTCGTGTCATAGTAATAGCTTGCCCTGATGCAGAGCCATTCTGCGCCAGGCACACACTTTCCATACGTTCATGTGAGGCTTACAACCCCGATAGGGTGGGTATAATTACTAGCACCGTGTCCATTGAACTGATGGGGAAATCGAGGCACCAGATTAAGTAATGGGCCACACAGCGAATGAGTGGCAGGGCCAGGTTTCCGAGCCAGCTGGGACGGCTCCCAAGTGCAGCATTGGCCATGAGGCCGTGACTGTCAGTGTGTGCTCCCGGGACCGCAGCCTCAAGAGCACCTGCAAACTTGATAGAAATGCAGATTGTCAGGCCTCCCCCAGAATCAAAGCACCAGGTGATCTGGCCTTGCCCTGTCCCTCCTGTAGGTGGCGCTCTCTCCAGTTAACCCAGGAGAGTCGCTGACACCCTCTTACATTCTTGTTCCTGGAAGTGTGGTCTCTGAACAAGCAACAAGGGCGTCCCCAGGGTGCCTGTTAGAACTGCAGAGTCTCAGGCTCCACCTAGATCTACGAGCCAGAACCTGTGTTTTAACAAGATCCCCAGGTCTCGTGTATGAGAAGCTCTGACCCAGGGTATTGCAGGGTGGGGTTGCGCCAAGGAGAATGCCCTCAGATCTCACTGCTCCCGAGATAAGGAAGAGCTTTCCCCGTGTCACCTGGAGGGACGTCAGTCAGGAGACACAGTCCTTTGCTGGAAGGTGGTCTGCTAGTTAAGGTAGCAGCAGCCAGGGTTACAGATGGACAGAGTCTCCATGACTCAGTGTAATAGGTATTTATTGTTTGTGCAAAATCAAGTCAGTGGGGAGGGCTCTGCTACCCTGCAAGCTGGAAGTGACGCCCATGACTTTCCCCTCTCACTCACGGCCACCCCTACCTGGGAGGGAAGGTAGGAAATGTGGCCTAAACCTTAGGAGCAGCCGGCGGTCTCTACCACGTTCACTGGAAACTTTTACCTCTCAACTGTCTGTGTATCGAGTTAGCGAATGAACAAATGTGTGCATAATATCAAATCATTAGTAAGAGTCATCTATTCACCCATTCATGTATTCATTCAGCAAACATACTAAGGCCTGGTATATGGAGGAACTTGGAATAATAGGTGAATAAAATTGCTTCTTCTCGCAAAGAGCCCAGCATCCAGAGGGGAAGATGACAAGCGGCCCGATGACTGGCAACTGTGGATAGCAAAAAGCAGGAGTGCTCTGGGAACACGGGAGAGGGTATCAAGCAAGGATATCAGGGAAGGCTTCCTGGAGGAAGTGACACTGAGCCAAGTTTAGACACATGGAAGGAACAAACAAGGGAGAGTGAAGTTTGAAGACTTAAGACAGCCGACCAAGCTGCATCTGTGAAGCCTTGGAGAAACTCAATTTGGGAAACTGAGGTGTTGGTCAGCTGAATGGTGGTGTCAGGGATGGTGAGGGACACGAAGCAATACAATTCACGTGGCTGGGTTGCCTTCTCCTGTGGGACGGGAAACAGCGAACCTGTGGTCTGGCCCCTGACGGCAGGAAAAGAGGCAAATAGTTCTGACCACACACTTGTATGTATCCTCACGCGTAGTCACCCAGAAAACAACAACACACACCCCCTGCAATGAGCTTCCTCACTCAAATACCCTTTATAATTCCGCAGGAATGGAGGAGCAAGCTGCTTCAAACTACCCCATATTTGTTAGTCCTGGAACGGCTGTCACCTGCCCTGTCCTGGAAACCCTTTCCTTACAGAGGGATGTGCAGAGGTCGCACGTTGCCCCAGCCTTGAGTGCTGTGGAGCTTTCTGAAAAGATGGCAACCATATCTCCATCAAAGATGTCCTTTAGAAGATCTGTGGGACAGGACACAAAGTTCTGTCTTTCATAATTAGGAAGTGATTGATAATTTAATCAGAACAGAGAGCGGTCCACAGGATGTCACCTCCTCTCATTTGTTGGGCTACAGGCCCCCATTAATCACCGGTCTTTCTGAATGCAAAAGAGACAGGTTGATTAGAAGCTTAGTGTTGGGGTAGCCTTTCCATTGCTCCCTGATCTGCTTCAAAAATGCTGCCAATACATCACAGCCAACACCACTGTCACCGGCCAGCCTCGGTTCCTCATGAACCTCTTGGGAAGCCAAAGAAATGTCTGCACATCCAGGAAGCTTGCTCCATCCCACCTCCTCCCACGGTGGGTCCCGAAAGCCGTGCCACAGCAGGTGCACCCACGAGGGAGTCCCTGGAGGTTTCATCCCACAAGGGCCCGAGCTCTGCTCTCACTGTCACGCTGTCTCCTGCACACGGAAGCAGGCTTAAGTCTTGTTTGAAAGGACGATCCACCTCTTCTGACCTTCTCTCCTAAGGGTGCTTCTGCAGGATGCTTTCCTCGAAGCTCTTTGTTCACAGAAGCCCGTAGCCCTAGTGTCAGCAGGGCTGCGAATGACTTCTCCGCCGTCTGTCCCCCTGTGGATGCTCACCGGGCGTGCCTGGTTGCTGGCAGGGGACTCCTGGACCCCTCAGCACTGCTCATGGCCACCTCCCTGAGCTGCGTGCTCTGTTCGAAACCAACACCTCCCCCAACAAAAGACTACTCAGTCCACTGGGGTTCCTTGTTCCTCACTGTAGAAACACATCTGGCTGATTATGCAGGAAGGACATTTGTAAAGAGAAAGGTCATGCAGGAGGTTAAAGCCTTTCCGTGAGAGCCAGAGTATTGCTGGATTCAGGATTATACGGCCAGGAAAGATGCCCCAAATCTCAGCACCACAGGGGCCCCCTGAGGATGCCACCTCCTCCACACCAGGCCCTGACGAGGCAGCTTGCTCCCCAGAGCGGCAACCTGGACACCAGACACCCTCATGAGGGCAGCTTCCACTGCTGGCCCGGGGACAGACACTGTCCCACTGCTGCGGCCACTGGGCGGTCTCTTTGTGCCCAGGATTCCTGGACACCAGCTTCCCACTCCAGGTCTAAGGCCAATGCCTATGCCAACTCCTGTGCCCACACCTCACCTCCAGGGAACCTGAAAAAGTGAGTGAGCAGCAAGTATTTTTAGCTTCCGTGGCCGGAAATTGCCTCTGGCCCTGCAAGACATCCATCCCGTGGGCCTGCCACAGACAGAGAGGAGGTTAGTGGTGGCCGTTTCTGTCTCATGCCTGTGAGGGATGAAATGAGGTTGTAATTCATCGACACTGGCCGACTTTTAACATTGTTCCTAACGGGCGCTAACACTTTCAGGCTCTGACGACGGGTGCATTGCCCACCCTCCTGCCACATCTCCAAACTCTTGCAAACGCCTGCTGTTGTCGCCTTACCACTCTGCTGGCGGGGGCTGGTAGCCCCTGACACTCTGGGTGTTCAGGGGAAGAAGGGTCTGGGAGTTTCGATTTTATTTGGCTAGCAGTGGGCGTTTGTCCAGTTACATTTCTGTCTGTCACCCCCCTACCGTTGCAGTTTGCTGCCCCGAAATGGGCTCTGTCTCTCTCAAGATTGCCAGTTGCTGTGTCTTCAGTACCCGCCATGTAGACTTCATGTCGGGCCAGGAATTTCTTGGATGCTTGTTAAAATTCAGATTCTCGGCACCTAGATCCAGAATTATGGTGCAGTGGGTGTTTGATAGAAATGGCCAAGAGTTTCCAAGTTACACTTCTTTGGCAATTTCACAAACTCTCTGAGTATCACCATTACTGTCCTCACTGCTAACTGCTTGAGTGTTTAGGGAATCTGTGCCTCGACCTAGGCTCTAGAGAGGGTCACCCACCCATGGCCGAGGAGGTACATCCCAGCTGTCCTGGACTTCCAGGTGATGCTCACTGTGCTCCCTGAGTCAGAAGGATGCCTATGGGGCAGGTCGGGGCTTCCGCTGCATCCGTAGATGTCCATACTTATTCTCACACCCTTTTCTTCCACCCTCCCTTCCTCAGGTAACCAACCTGTCTTGCTTGGAGCGAACGTCAGCTCTTACTTGGAGATGTTGGCCTCTTGATGGGGCCTCCTTTCTCTGGCCCCACTAGGTGAAAGGAAGTGATTATTATTGCCTTATACCTGAGGAACAGAGAGCTCGATGAAAATTGGCTGCTAAGTTCTCAGTTAGAGTCTCAGAGACCTGGACTCACTGTGGCTCCCATGGCATTAAAAGAACCCCCCCTCCCCCACCCCCATCAATTTCTAGGAAATGACACTCCTGCTTCCCGAGGAATGCAGGGCAGTGGCCTCAACAGTAAGGAGGCCAACAGACTGTCATTTGCACCATGTCATGAAAAGATTCATCTTTATAGCCAGGGCTACCTCCTTGGCCGTGTAAGGGTCTCTCATTCATTCATTCGCTAACTCATGCCTACGGCAAATGTTACTTGGATGCCTACTGTGCGCGAGGCCCTGTTCAGGCCTGTGTCATAATGGATTGTTGCCTTCTTCTGGGTCCGTGGACAGGAGCCTGTGTGAGTCAAGGCCGTGCAAGACACAGACGCCAAGACAAGGTTACACACGCAAGGATTTCATTAGAGGAAATGCTTGCAGGACAGGGAAGAGCTGGGAAAGGCTGGGCGAGCGCTCAGAAGGCAAATGCAAGCCTGACCTTGAGAGAAGGAGAGAGGGAGTGCTAGGCCCTGGATGTTTGTGTCCCCCAATTCATATGTTGAAATCCTCACCCCCAGAGGTGATGATATTAAGAGGCAAGGTCTCTGGTAGGTGCTTACGTCGTGAGAGCGGAGCCCTGGTGGGTAGAATTAGTGCCCTTATGGAAGATGCTCCAGAGAGACGGCCCACCCCTCCCGCCACGCGAGGCTGGAAGGAGGAGGCTGGAAGGAGGAGGCTGGAAGGAGGAGGCTGTGCCCCGCAGAGTGCTCACCTAACCCTGCCAGTGGCCTGACCTCAGACTCTCAGCCTGTAAAACTGTGAGAAATACAGTTGACCCTTGAACAGCGTGGGGGTTAGGGTCACAGACGCCCGTATGTGAAAAATCCACGTATAATTTGACCCCCCAAAACTTAACTACGAAGAGCCTACTGTTGACCAGAAGCCTCACCGATAACATAAACGGTCTATTAATACTTATCTTTAATTATACAGGTTGGGGCAAAGTAGGTTTATAGTTGTTTTTATGGACAATAATACAATAATCAATCAATAATAATACAAGAATAAACTCTCTTTCACGTACTCACAACTGTAAACCTCCTTTGCCCACTCTGTATGTATTACATACTGTATTCTTACAATCAAGTAAGGCAGAGAAAAGAAAATGTTGCTAAGAAAATCATAAGGAAGAGAAGTACTTTTCAGTATTTGTTGATAAAAATCTGCGTGTAAGTGGACCCGCACAGTTCAAAGGGTCAACTGTAAACTCCTGTTGTTTAAAAGCCACCCAGTCTGTGGTATTGTGTTAAAAGAGCCTGAACGGACTAAGACAGAGAAGTTTGTGTGGACGGGTCCTAAAATGCTGAGCGGTAGGAGGAGTGCCTCAGCCATGGGGGGTACTTGAGCCTACACTGGCCAACCAATGAATGCAGCGCCTCCCAGGAGTGGGTCTACCGTGGTATCTCCTCTGCCCTCGGGACTGGTCACTGGCAGGGAGCAGCCAGTGGGAGGCCAGGCCTCAGCCCAGCCAGCACAGCCGGGAGCTTCAGTGCGTAGCGGAGGGCCCTCCATCAGGTATGCCCTCTGCTGTCTGAGGTCTGCCAGGTGCCTTCTCCTGGTGGCCACAGAACCATGCTTTTGACCAAAACCAGAATGAGAAAGGGAACACGAGGAGATTTTGGCACGAAGTCATATCTAACCTAAGAGGAAGTTATATCCATCTTCCCGAGATGGCTTGGGTTTGCCCAGTCCATAGCCATTTCCCACCTTGTAAAGGCAAGGAATGATTTAGGGCCGGTGTCTATCAATTATGCCAGGTGCTGGTCTGAGTCTGCTCTCTTACTTATGGAGGAAGGTTCACTGTGCAAATGTTTTCATGAGATGGTCTTTGTTTTGTTTGTTTGTTTGTTTTGGTTAATCCTCACTTGAGGATATTTTTCCATTGATTTTTAGAGAGAGTGGAAAGGAAGGAGGGAGAAAGAGAGAGAGAAGCATCAATGTGAGAGAGACACATAGATAGGTTGCCTCCCGCACAACCCCGACTGTGGCCAGAGATCGAACCTGCAACCCAGGTACGTGCCCTTGACCAAGAATCGAACCCGGGACTGGCCAGGGCCAGATGGCCTTTGTTTTTAGAGCTGCTGCAAATGGGGTCTTTGCCTGTGAAAAAGCTGAGTTCCAGGACCTCGATCCTGCAGTCAGAAGCCCCCTTTCACCTTCTGCATCTCACAATCAGGTTTCTTTATCTGCCGTATCAGAAGTTAGCTGATCCCAGTATAAGCAAGTTTTGGGGTAATTCTCAGTCTCTGCTTTCCATCGAGGCAGAAAACACAGGAGGCATAACACTTGATTAAATCTATTCAACCTACCCATTCCAATGGCTCCAATTTCATATTAACAGGGGAGTAAACGGGCAAGAACCCCCCACCCGGTGCAGTCTTCACTTGACTCCGACGTGAAAACCAAGCCTTCGCGGCAGCATTCAGGTTTTCCTAACAGATGCTGCACACGTTTCTGGAGTGAAACATGTCCCTGTTTTTCTGTGTCAGCTCTGGTTCCTGACAGGATGGTGCAAGGAGGCAGGGCATGAAATTTTCATAACCAACCCCCTCTATTTACATGCATGAAAGCTGAGATAGCCGGGGAGAGAAACAACTAACGCATATGCGATCTGAAGTGTTTCTGAATATCGGTGCTGTTTTCCTGGTGCTCTGATAAGTGAGGACGTCATTTATACACTTTTTCTTCAGTCATTTGTGCCAAGATATTTACCGAGTGTCTATTATGGGCAAGGTTTTTTAAATAGAGAATACAGTATAGCCAGAGATGCTGATAGACAAGGGGGTGGGGTTCAAGGGAGGTAAATGGGGTTTTACATAGATTTCTGTGCACAAGGAAGAACTAGCATATAAGCATATAAGCACTGTCACCTTAGTCTGTGGTAGGAAGACTGTAAGACTAGTTAGCCATGGTATATCTAACTAGGTAAAAGAGTAATTATTTATTTTTCCTATGTAGTTTGTGATTTCCTGAGAGATGCTAGATAAGCTAGAAATAGCCCAACCACAGAAGGGATGGGACCTTTGCATTAACAATGGTGAAGGAATAGCCAGAGACGCTAAGATCCGCACTGTGCAATGCGGCACCCCTCCTCCAGGCGGCTGCTGTATGCTAGCAACGCGCCTTGTCTGAACGGAGCTGCTCTAAGTATAAAACACTCTCTGGAGTTCGAAGACAGGGCTGCTCTAGACTGTAAGCTTCCAGGAGCTGTGTTCTCGTATTGTATCCTTGGAACACAACACACTTTCTGGAATGTACAAGGGGGTCTAAGATGTTTGTTGAGTGGATGGACGTGAGTGAAGTACACGTCAACACTGTCACTGATAGTTAGGGATCATTTATTATCTCACTTGTCACCCACTCTTAGAGTCCCATTCATTCTCCGTCCACGGCACTTTTGTGCCTTCTGACACGTATCCTCAGAACTTGCTCTAGGGTGTCCAATACACAGGTGGTCGTCACAGACCCTGTGCTAAAGCCCCACACTGGCAGCTAAGTAAGGCTTTGCAAGCAGAGACACCTCCCAGCGGATCTGTGGGATTCAGAAACTCTCTGAAGGGAAGGGTTAGCTCTCCATACCCACATTTCCCTCCCCGCTTTCTAACCACTTAAATTTCTCAAAATATTTTTAGTTGACCCCAAAGAAACGTGTTCCGTCCTTTCTTTTCTCTGGTGGTTTTATGGCCGCCGTTCTTGCTTGGAGTCATTCTTCTGACTCTCCCTCGTTGTGAGGTTTCCAGTGCTCATTCTTCCTGCTTCTAAATTACAGGCTGTAAAGGAATGAGGGATGAGGAAACCAAAAAAAGGGGGAATTTTAGAGTTGTGCCTGAAAATAAGAATCAATCTGTTCCAAGCGAGGCTGTGCGGGGCCATGGACAGAGTTTGGAGCGTGGCCTTTGTTCTCTTCTTGCTGCCTCTCCCCAGGGCTTCTGCTTCCTGCTGGTCCCTGGATGCATTTGAGGTGATCGATGTTACCAGGAAAGTGAGCTCTGAAAAACGAGGTTACGTTGTATCTAGGACAATGAAGTATTTGGAAGGTTAGGAGCAATTGGGGTGAGGTTAAGATAGCATTTGGCCAAGGCACTCAGACCTCCCCAACCATACCTCCCAATGACTATTTTAGGAAAACATATACACAAGAGAACCAAGAGTAGGACCCGGCTGGTGGGAAGGCCAGAGCTCGCCCGTAGACAGGAAGCCTGAGGAAAAGAATAAGGGAGAACGGGGAACAGATCTCCCCAAGTCTGGGTGGAGATTGCCCAAGACATCCTCCCTAAATCGCTGTTGGAATGCACAGCAGGTAATGCGCAGGGGCAAGTTTTCCCTGAAGCCTTGGGGAGAAGACAGACCTCCAAAGGGAGCCGTACCAAAGCACGCTGAGCTTTGAAAGAGCCACCACTGAGACCACAGCCCCATCCCTGCACTGGCGTCTGGCCCACCCACCGTCGCTCTCAGGGTCCTTGGTGACAGAACGGTTGGGGCAGTGTGGAGTACAGAACAACAGACCTTCCTGACCCAACCTGGGAGGTCAGAGGTCTCACTCCAAAAGGATTCAGTAGGAAACAAAGGGTATTCTCTTCAATAACAGAAATTCGCTGAAGAAGAAAAACAAATATATACATACACATATACATACATGTACCTTTCTAATTAGGGCTTTACTAATTAGTCTTTGAAGAAATGGGCAACAAATGATTTCTGAAAATGGGTTGATCATGTGTACTTGTATTTTTTTAAAGGAATATTTAATTCATTAATGATGATGACATATGAAATGAACATCGATGCACTATACAGCGTCTTTGAGCATGGTTTTCCCTTAAACTATGTAAAATCAGTGTCATTCGAAGGAATTTTAAGCACAAATGTGTAGTAGATACAAAAGCTCTTCTCCCTCCCACCCCCAAAGTCATTCAGGCAGCCCTCTTGGTGTGTGTTTCACAATTAGCATGCACTTAAATAGAGCCCTTATTTAATAACCTCTTCGTCTGTCTCTTAATTATAATAATTACACCCACTAAGTGAAGATAAAGGTGGAAGCATAAAATGGATGTCCTTCTGAATTTGGAAAGAACTAAAGTTTAATCATGACCTTCCTATGAGCACAGCCTAAAGTGTGGAGATGCTGAGTCCCAGGGGAGCTGTTGTTATCTCTTAAAGGCCGTCACATCCTTTCTCAATCAATTGAGAGAAAGTGCAGACACGGCCACAGAGAGACTGCGCAAAGCAAAGTGTTCTTAACAGCTCTCTCTGTCTCCTGCTCTCTTCTCTGCACTCATCCATCGCACATACCTGCCAGATTAATTCTCCTAAAATGCCTCATTCATCATGTTACTCCGGCTCACCCATCTTCATCGCTCCTAATTACTGAGAGGATTCCACTCAAAAGCGGGTTCAGTTGCTCCAGGCCCTCCCCAGCAGCTCCCACATTCCCGTTGCTGAACATACTCCTCAGGCACCTCCATGCCTGTCCCCTTCCTTCTGAAAAAACAGTCTGCTAGTGTTTCCCAAATAATTCTCGAACTTTCCCAGCACCAAGCATTTGCTCACTATTCCCCAGGCCATAATCTCTTTAATCATTATCTTTGCCTTTGCAATCCTTCCTTCCTTCCTTCCTTCCACCCTCCCTCCCTCCCTCCCTCCCTCCCTTCCTTCCTTCCTTCCTTCCTTCCTCCCTTCCTCCCTTCCTCCCTTCCTCCCTCTCCCTCCCCCCTCCCTTCCTCCCTCCCCCCCTCCCTCCCTCCCCCCTCCCTCCCTCCCTCCCTCCCTTCCTCCCTTCCTCCCTTCCTCCCTTCCTCCCTTCCTCCCTTCCTCCCTTCCTCCCTTCCTCCCTTCCTCCCTTCCTTCCTTCCTTCCTTCCTTCCTTCCCTCATCATTGAGCACCTGCCGGGTATCAGGAGCTGCGTGTGAACCCTACTCCCCACTCCGCCTGCCCTGCAAGATGTCCTCCTTCTCCAGAGTACATAGCACTTAATTTCTTTGTCGTTAATTTGTCCATTAATCAGAGAATCCTGTGACAATCTCTTACACTATTATTGTACAGAGTCTTAGTCCGTTCAGGCTGCTATAGCAGAATACCATAGACAGGGGGTTTATACACAACAGAAATTCATATCTCACAGGTCTAGAGATTGTTTGAGTCCCAGATCGAGGTGCTAGCCGATGTCAGCAGCAGCATCTGGTGAGGGCCCCCTTCCAGGTTCAGAGACAGTTGTCTTGTTGCTGTCTTCACAGGGCAGAAGGGGCGAGGGAGCAATCTGGGCTCTCTTTTATACACACGGTAATCCCATTACCTAGGGCCCACAAGGAAGATTTGGTTTCAACATACGAATTTTGGGGAGAAGCAAACATTCAGTCTAGAGCATATACTATTCATTTTTTTAAATGCGTTTACCTCACCCTGGCCGGTTTGGGTCTGGTTGGAGCATCGGCCCGCAGACCACAGAGTCCCGGGTTCGGTTCCCACTAAGGGCACGTACCTCGGTTGCAGTTTGTCCACGGCCCCAGTTGGGGTCATGTCGGGGGCAACCATTTGATGTGTCTCTCTCACGTCAATATTTCTCTCTCTCTCTTCCTCCCTCTCTTCTTCCCACTCTATCTGAAGATAAATGTAAAAATGTCCTCCGGTGAGGATTAAAAATAAATAAAAAAATAAATGCGTTTACCTCATCTCTCAATAAGATTTCAAGTTTCTCAGTGCAAGGATCATGACTTATTCTTTTTTTATTTATTTTTATTGTTGAAAATATTACAGATGTTCCCACTTTCCTTCATTGACCCCCTCCTCCCTGGTCCCACCCCCTCCTGCTTTCCCCAAACTATTGTCTGTGTCCTTTGATGACTTTTTCTCTGGTCTAAAAAAATTTTTTTTTATCCTCACCCGAGGACATTTTTGCATTTATCTTCAGATAGAGCGGGAGGGGGAGAGGGAGGAAGAGAGAGAGAGAGAAACATCGATGTGAGAGAGATACATCAACTGGTTGCCACCCACACGACCCCAGGGGCCGGGGACAAACTGCAACCGAGGTACATGCTCTCAGCGGGAACCGAACCCGAGCCTCTCTGGTCCGCGGGCCGACGCTCTACCACTGAGCCAAACCGGCCAGGGCTGATGACTTTTTCTTTCCGGTACCTGACATAATGCTTTTCCTGTGGTAGGTACGCTCAGTAAACATTTCTGGTATGAATGAATGAATGAGTTGGTGGATAATGATTTCTATACTTGGATCTTTCCCACAGTAGACCCTACCAAAGTGGTTTGGATTTGAGGTTTTTAGTTTGTTTGTTTTATGTTTCCCATTAATTTTGCCTCATTTTCTTTTCCTTATTTTAGTGTTAAGACTATTACAGATGTCCTCCATTCCCACCCCCTTTGCCCATCTCCACCCAGCCCCCGCCACCCCTCCCCCACCCACAGGGCTTTAAGCTTAGATATTCCTCCAGAAAGAGAAGACAGTGCTGTTTAAGTATCCTCTGTCTTGAAGGAAGGACTGTGTAAGGAGGAGTAATCCCTGAACTAGAATCTGTGCACTCTATAAACTATCCAATGGCAACAAACCATGAGCCAGATCACAGCTTGGGATATTATCCCATCAATCTCGGTGGATCCAGGCCTCAGGAAAACCCAAGGCACAGAGGCCTGTGATTTTATTTTATTTTATTTTATTTTTTTTCTTTATTGATTTCAGAGAGAGAGGAAGTGAGAGGGAGAGAGAGAGAGAAACATCGACAAGAGAGAACATCAATTGGCCGCCTCCTACATACCCCCCACTGGGGATTTGGCCCACAACCTGGGCATATGCCCTGACCGGGAATCGAACCAGCAACCTCTTGGTGCATGGGTCAGCACTCAGCCACTGAGCCACACCGGCTGGGCAAGGCCTGTGATTTTAAAAAGCAGAAATAAATAAGAGTTAAAATATTGCCTATGTACCTGGAGGGCATTATGCTAAGTGAAAAAAGCCAGTCACAAAAGGACAAATGCTGTATGATTCCACTTATATGAGATTCCTAGAATAAGCAAAATCATACAGAATAGTGCCTGGGGGAAGGGGAAGTGGAGTTGTTTAATGGAGAGAGTTTCAGTTTTGATCAGAGTTCTGAAGATTGGTTGCACAACAATGTGAATGTACTTAGCACTACTGAACTATGTGTTTAAAAATAGGTAAGACGGCAGATTTAATGTTATGTGTTTTCAATGACAATTAAAAAATTTTTAATAACCATTAAGAAGGACAAAATAATTGCTTATGAGAGAATTCTGAGAGCTGTGTTTGGCAGAATAAAATCATTTCAACAATGGCAAAAACATTTCCTATGTATTGATGATCAGCATTACAAAGGGGTTCACAAGCATTTTTCAAAATAAGTGAGAAATCTGCCTGAATATAGTTCAGGTGACTATATGGGCCCTTCCTTGGAAGATCTTCTAATCTTGCCTTTTATTTATTAGTATTAGTATTATTTTTTATCCTCACTCGAGGACATTTTTGCATTTATCTTCAGATAGAGCGGGAGGGAGAGAGTAATCTTGCTTTTTTAAAAAAAATAGATACATATATCTTGGTTGTCCAGAATGTTTATTTCTGTATTCTCTTTTTGAGTAATAAAAAAGGAGAAAACCTTATGAATCACCTTACAATTTATAAAATCCCTCACATTTGCTGTTTTCAAAGACATCTTCAGCACCTCGTTCCATGTTGCATCAAGGGCAAGAAGGATTTTTTTCCTTTCTTTCCAGTGAATTCTTTTTATTTTATTTTTATAAACCAATTTCTCCGTATTTGGTCTTCTAAACTAGACTGAAAGATCTTAGCAGCCTTTTAATATAATCCTTCTTATAGTTACATATTTAAAAGCAGTGTGTGCAGTTATTTTTTACCACCTCTACTTTCAATAAGATTTTCAAAAGTGGCCCATAGGTAAAACATCTAGAAGAAAAGGCGAGACCATGTGTAAGAAACAGAAATAGTGAAGACTTTCCGGCACCTACATTGAGCAGTTTATGCCAACTGTCAGTGAATTTTGTTCAAACTTATCTGGCAGCTTAGACACAAAGGGAAACACATTGGGTTATGTGTTTTGTTTTCCAATAGTAGAATATGTTCAAATTTAAGTGCACCCGAAAACAATAATGGGACCCGTCCTACTTTTTTTTAATCCTCACCCAAGGACATGCCTTCACTGATTCTAGAGAGAGAAGAAGGGAGAGGGAGAGAGAGAGAGAGGAACATGGATGTGAGAGAGAAACATCGGTTGCCTCCCATACACAACCCGACAGGGGATCAAACTCGAAACCTGGGTATGTGCCCTGACCAGGAATCGAACCTTCAACCTTTTGGTGCACAAGACAATGCTCCAACCGACTGAACCACCCAGCCAGGGCCTACTTTTACCTTCTTTAGAATAAATAAGCATAATTCTGTTTACCTTTCCTTAAAACACTAATTTTCCACCCTTTGAGTTCTTCTTCTTTACAGATCTTTTGCTTTCTTTGTAACTTCTAGAACACAGTGAACCAAAGTGGACACTGCTCTGCTAGACAACTGACTGTGGGAAAGAATAAACGGGTGGGTTCCTCTTGGCCTGTGCAGGGTACAATATCTCACCCATTGTGTGGCTTCCAAGGCTTTTTCTGAGATGCTTTTACCCAACCAGCATTTCCCAGCCCGCAGTTATTATTCAGCTCAGAAAGTACATGAATACTTCCTAGTCTGGAGGCTGTGGGGCTCACGGTACCTTGTGCTCGAATATAAATTGATGCAGCCACTATGGAAAACAGTATGGAGGTATGGAGGTTTCTCAAAAATTTAAAAATAGAACTACCATATGATCCAGCAATTCCACTTCTGGAAATGTATCCAAAGGAAACAAAATCACTGTCTCGAAAAGATATCTGTACCCCATGTTCATTGCAGCATTCATTATTCACAACAACCAAGACATGGAAACAACCAAAGTGTCCACTGACAGACAAATGGATCCAGAAGTTGTGGCATATATATGCGATGGAATATTATTCAGCAATGAGAAAGAAGAAAATCCTGCCATTTGAGACAATAGGAACGGACCTTGAGGACATTACGCTAAGTGAAACAAGTCAGACAAAGATAAAGACTATGTGATGTCACTTATATGTGGAATCGAAAAACATCAGACTCATAGAAACAGAGTAGAAGGGTGGTTTCAGGGTGTGAGGGGATAGGGAAAGTGGTGAGACGTTGATCAAAGTGGACAAACTTTCAGTTATAAGATGAGTAAGTTCTGGCGTCTGATGTGCATGTGGTGGCTATAGTTAACAGCAGTGTACTGTGTACTTGGAAGTTGCTTGGACAGTAGAGCTTTTGTGTTCTCACCATAACAAGAACAACATGGTAATTATGGAGGTGAAGGATGTATGAACGAACCTTATTGTGGCAAACATCTTGCCACATACAAGTGGCACACCTTGAACTTACATAATGTTATATGTCAATTATATATCGAGAAAGCTGAGAAAAAAAATTTTTAAAGAGAAGAAGTGAATGAGAACACATTTAGCTCTTAATACAATCCATGCCTTGTCTGTCACGCTGGGTGTTAGGGACCAAGTGGTGGGTAAATGGGACTTTCGAGCTGAGATCGTAAGGATGAGAGGGAGTCTGCCATGTGAAGATCTGGAATGATGGGAGGGCACCCCACAAAGAAGGCACCCCATGCCCAGAAGTCCTGCCTACAGCATGGAAGAGTGTGGTGTAGTGAGGCTGGGTCCATCACACACTGGTACTCCTTGATCGTCCCTCCTCAGAGGTCATCTAAGGACACTGCCCTCAGCCCTGCTCCTACAGCACATGCAACTCAGACTCCTTTAAAGGTCGCTGTTCTGATAGGATTGTGAGAGATGATTTCTACTTTCCCCTCATGGTAGAGGCACAGTCAGTAACAGCAATAGTACTAAGTTGAACCACAGGACATTGACAGTTTCTTGGGTCAATAGTGGTTGACTCTTGGCAATTTCATATGGTCTAAGCTCATTATTCTGAGTATTGGGATGGCCCATGGAGACAAGAGTGGTTGGGGATAGTCTCTTGCTTTATGTCCCTCACTTTTATGCACAGGCCAGGCTGGGGTTCCAGCACAGACTTGGAGCCTGAGGGACTGAACGGGAAGGACTATGTGGAGCTCAGTGACAGGGAGGAGTAGGTGGGATCTTTATGACATCACTTTCACCTTCTGGGGAGCAGAACCATCTTGGAGAAGAGAAAACCTGCTCGAGGCATAGATTAGGGTTGTCGACTTGAAGCAGTTCTAGTAACAGAGACTGAGGCCTGTATAGCTCATATTAATACGCTAGCACAGAGAAGTGAGCATCATGTCTGTCTGGTATAAGGATGGTGAGAGGCACTAGTATGGAAAACAGAATGAGAGAAGACCTCTTTCTCTTAGCTATGTTTGCTTCATGGCACAGCCAGGAGGAACGGGAATGCTACCATACTCTACCTATAGTTGGCTGGCTTAAGCTGACCAGGAACTGTTGAGTGTATGTAATTCTTACAGCTTAGACTGGGTTCCATCATTTCCAATTCAACATTTCAACGTCATCTATGAATTTTGGAGTTTTAAAAAACTTATAGGTGTTATTATAGAATGAAAGATATATGACAGGAAGGAAGGTAAATATCTGGGTGACCTTACAACTAACCATTCCAAATAAAATTCTGGCCCAAGGAGTGGAGAGACAAGGTAAGGCCCTCCCTTAGAGAGTGCTGTCTTAATTTAGCAATTATATACTAATTTATGTACTATGTAATTTATGTAGTACATAATTTAATACTAATGATGTACTAACCTGAGGTTTGAAAGACAGTGCGCTCGCTGGGTAGCTCAGCTGGTTAGAGCATTGTCCCTGCGCGCCAACGTTTCGGTTTCGATCCCCAGTCATAGAAGAATCAACCAATGAATGCATAAATAAGTGGAACAACACATCTCTCTCTAGCTCTCTCTCAAATCAATTTAAAAAGAAAGATAGTAATTGTATCAGTTAGGTTTACATTCAGCTGAGTATAATAGAAAAACTAAGGCTTACCAGGGTTACTAGCTGTGGTCTAAATGGGGTAACTATTTATTTCCCTCCGAGGAAAAACCATCTGTGGGTAGGCAATCCAGGGCTGCTGGGTGGACGCTCTGTGGTCAGCAGGGACCCAGCCTCTTGTATCCTGTTGCTCCACCATCCTCAACATATCACCTCGTGGCCCCAAATGGCTGCATGAGATGGAAACATCACATCTGTATTCCAGGCTGCAGCATGGAGTAAGGGGGAGAGGCCTGTGGCCCTCCTGTTTAAGGAGACTTTCATCAGCATCCCATTAGGCAAAGTGCAGTCACAGAACACGTCTGCGTAGGAATGTATGTGTATCCCCTTTTCGATGGGCTCACTGCCGATCTGATTAAAACACGTTTTGTTACATGGAGAAGAGGATAGAATAAAGCGGGTTTGGGTAGACACTGCAGTCCCCGTCACTTTAGCAGTGGAGTCTGCTGTTGTCCAAGACAACTGCGTGAAGGAGAGGCTTATGTCAGGAAACCAGACATGGAAGACACCCAAATAGAACAAAAACTAGATCATGTCATGCTCCTCCCCTCCCACCTCCCTCACATTTTTTTTTTAAGTACTTTTGATTTTCTGTGGGCTGGGTTTAGAATTTTAGAAAATAAAGCTTCAGGAAGTTGTTGTGACAAGTTGCCCTGCGTGAAACCTCCTATGCACACAATCACTGGACCAGACATAATTGGGAGCTGATTTCATATTTCCTGCATATCACATTGGAAAATTGAGCTGTGAGATTTATTTAAGGGCTACATGCCAAACGAGAACACCCAAGCCCTGCCCTTTGAAAGAATATATTTCTGCGAGACTTCTTTTTCTCTCTCCAAGACTTAACAGTAACATTATATTAGAAGCCAAATCCATCTAATAGAGCAAGCCTTTGAAGTTCAGATATTTGTTGCCTATAAAATTTAGAAAACTTACAGAAGACAATATAGCCAAGGGAATTCTTTTCATAGGTGTCCTTTCCGATCAAAAAGTCCCTTAATTTCCAAAGCTTTTAAAATTGTGGATTGTAACACAGTAGAGCAACATCTTATACATTATGTGAGGTTTAGTGGGGTCTGGATAATCCGTGGTCGGGATGCCTTGACATAACTGTATAATCAAAGCTTGGTTAACAAGAAATGAGCAGGGCATTATTCAGCCTGTCTCTGGAGGGAGATTAAGCTCCATGCTATGAATGTATATTACTGAAGTCGTCTTGCTACCATCGAGTCTGTGACTTATCAAAGAATCTCCCAATCAGTGGGCAACCCCACCTGCATTCTTTTCCCACAGGTTTTCCTGAGCTCTTTTACCTCTTATGTTTTGTTTTTTCAAAATACTATGCTTAACTGGGAGGAAATCTGCATCTCTTATTCCCGAAAGTCCAGGGGTTGGACTTCAATCCAGTAAAAGCAGCTTGATTTTCTCATTTAGTTTCTAGAAATAGTTGAGAGATAGAGAGATAATGATGATCCAACATCTGGTAGAGCTATGTCTAAAATGAGAGGAGATGAAGAGGAGAGGAGGAATGAGTCAATTTACTAATGTGATTTGTTCTGTGAATAGTCGACGGGCATTACTTACAAGGAGAAGGTGCTGTGTTGGGTTGGGTTGGGTTGTATGTGTTGTGTTAGCAGGAGAGACCAGGCTGAACACTTGGATGCAGAAGTTCTTCAGCATGGGAATGGTGTCCACACAGCCCAGGTCCAGATATGGTAGGTAGAAATGAAATAGGTAGAGGGTATCATTGGTTTTCTCTTCATCTCCTTGCTTCACCATTTTGCCCTTCACCTGATGTCCTTTCCCCTTCAATTGCTGGTGTTACTTTCTCTTTTCTTCTCCTGTCTCAAAAAGATCTGTTAAAATTAATTCACACCTAAATTGTAGTAAAGTGTAAATGAATTTCATTGGAATTTCAGCTGGTAGTGAGTATCTGAGGAAGCATCTTTGGAGCAGTGAATCACCTAGGCTTTTTTTTACCTCCTCAATGACTTACTGTGCGGCAAGTAAACTTTCAAGGAAAAAGCCTGGGAAGTATCTTAGCAAAGTTAACTATTACAAGTGCGTTCTACTGCCCGCTCATTTCCCTCAAGAAGGATAATTCTGGGAAGTCCTGGGAAATCCAGTAATTTTTATGAGAGGTAGGATTGATAAAAGGATTATGAAATCACAGATGAGAGGCTACCTAGGTCTTACCTAGCCCAGAGGTTTTCAAACTTTTTTGGTTCTAAGTGGAATTTTTTGTTTGTTTTTTGTTTGTTTGTTTTTTGTTACAGATGTTTCTCCTTTTTCCCCCATTGACACCCTCCGCCCGATCCCTCTCCCTGCCCAGCATTGCTGTCTGTGTCCATGGTTACACATATATGCATATAAGTTAAGTGGAATACTTTTTAATAAAAACATGGCACAGATAAAGCAGAGCAGTTTGGGTAGAAACCTAGGTGGGCATCAAGGGGGCAGAGGGAGGGAATGCAGAGGTTTTGCAGACACCCCTGAGACTTGGGGTCTGGAGTCTAAACACCACTGTACCACCCAAGCCACTCCTGGCGAAGATCTAGAAGCTCGGGCTCTGAGATGCTGAAAGACTTGCCCAAAGTTGCACAGCCAGGAAGGACAGAGTTGAAACTTGGGTCCAACATTCCAAACGTCTCGTTCAGAGCTTTCCCACCACAATGCTCAAATGACTGATTTTCTCTTGGATGTTTATTTTTTTCTGATTATTAGAAAACCTAGAAAGGGTAGGAAGTATAGGGAAGACATGAAATCTACCTAAAATCCCATCAATCAAAAAAATTATAGGCTATGTTTCCAGCATAAAATAAACATCAATAATCTTAACTTCAACAATCTTAAACAGATTTGACTTTTCTCATGTTGATTCGAATGTGTGGTTGGTCCCTAGACCCAGTGAGTATATAAAATCAAATTCTAGGTCATAAATGCATACAGAAAGTTTGAGCTATTTCATGTTCTCAGATATTTAGGGAGGAGAAATATATGGTGGAACAGTCCTCTTGAAATATCTCTTCCTAAAATCTCCCTAATTGGGTTTCCCAGAACCCAAACCCAGCCAATCACTGCTGATAATGATAGAATAATTTGAAAATACTTGCAACAGGGAATTTTTCTTGGCCATTCTACCCAAGTGGCCGAGTGTATCAAGCTCTGGCTAGAGCTGAGTCTTTCTTTCTTTCCTTCTTTCCTTCCTTCTTTCTTTCTTTCTTTCTTTCTTTCTTTCTTTCTTTCTTTCTTTCTTTCTTTCTTTCTTTCTTTCTTTCTTTCTTCTCTTTTTTGTTAATCCTCACCCAAGGATATTTTTCCATTGATTTTTAAATTTTTTTTAGATAGAGTGGAAAGAGAGAGAGAGAGACAGAAACATCCATGTGAGAGAGACACATCAGTTGGCACGACCCTGACCAGGACCAAGGATTGAACCTGCAACCTAGGTACGTGCCCTTGACCGGGAATCAAACCTGAGACCCTTCAGTCCTAGGGCCAATGCTTTAACCACTGAGCCAAACCAGCCAGGGTGTACAGCTGAATATTTCTAATGAATTCTTTGAAGCACCAGCATGGATGCTCCTTCCAAATAAAAACATGATAACAAATGAAATGCTTTACCACGTGCATTAAGTGATTTTAAATTCGTAAGTTCAGGTGAATCAAGATGAGGGTGGAAATGATGACAGAAATGACAGGGCCACACTCGACTTTGCTGAGCTGACTAGAAAACAAGGACTGCATGAGCCAGCAAAGGCTGGCACCTTGGGGGTGAAAACCAGATATCATTGCTTCACCCACAGTTTGCATAGATGGCGGGGGAGGGACCCGGGAGAGTCAGACAGTGGGTGGAGAGGCGCTTGCCCTAACACCAGGCTGCCTTGCCTCAAATCAGGCTGTCACTTCAAAGTTATTTATCTCTCTGGCCATTAACATCCCCATCTATAAAAGAGGGATAATAAAAATTGCACCAATTTTTTTAAGATTTACTAAGTAAATCCACATACATCACTTAAAGCAGGGTCTCACACATAGTGTTCAGTGAGCATTAGCTATTTTGATCAAAATTATTACACCACTTTTTGATTTCTACCCTCTTTAACCTCTCATCCCTCTGCTGCCTCTGTTCTGTAATTTGGACTATAAAGACTGTCTTACTGGATGCATCTGGGAGACCAAAAGAAAGCTGACTTTTTGGCTTAAGCCAAAAGTCAAGCCTGAACTGGACATTAATGGAGTATGAAGTTCAACAGAGACAGAGGAAGCCCTGTACGCCTGGGTACCCCCTGAAACACGATCTAAGAAAGGGCAGAGAATTTCCCAAGGCAAATGAAAGTAGCTTCCATTTACTGAATACTGTGTGTCAGGCACTAGGGGAAAGCATTTGTCATTTCATTTGATGCTCTCAACAACGCATGTCTCAGGCGAAGGAAACAAGGTTTAGAGAAGTTACACAATGAGTCCAAGGTCACACCGCTGGCAGGTGGCAGAGCTGGGAGTCCAATCCAAGTGTGGTCACCTTCAGGCTCGTATTCACACCCACTGTGCTGTACTGCACCCCAGAAGGCAAGCCACGCTGGGAACATAGCATGGACGAAAGTCTTGGACCTTTTGCACCTTGGACGAAGGTGTTCAGATGGATGTGAGGGATGTAATGGGACATGAGCCTGGGTCAAGGGGTCCTTGAGCACCATACGCAGACGTATTTATCAGTCAAGTGAAGGGAGCCATCAAGAGCTTTGAGGTTTTGAAGGCAATGATATGCCTTGCATTTTAAGAACATAATTCTAATGGCAGCTTATGGGGATAAATATGTTGGAGCAGAGACAGGAGCAGGAGTGACCAATTTGAAGACTATTATAATAGTTCACTGAGAGCATCCTGGGCCAGGAAAGTGGGAATAGAAAGAAATTGTATATGTATATAATTAAATATCCAAGACATAATATATCCATAAGTATAACAACTCAGGGCACTCACTAGCTTTGGAATCTGATGACCCAAACTCTCAATCTCAGTTCTATCATATAGTAATTATTTACCTTGACCTTCACTTCCTCCAGTGTAAAGCTGAGAGAATGACTGTCTTAGCTAGTTTGAGCTGCTATAACAAAATATCATATAGACTGGGTGGCTTATAAATTTCAGACATCTATTTATCATGGTCCTGGAGGCTGGAAGTCTGAGGTTAGGATGTCAGCATGGTTAGGTTCTGGTGAGAGCCGTCTTCCAGGTTACTGACTACCATCTTCTCATTGTGTCCTCACATGGAAGGAAGAAGGCATGAGAATCTCTGGGGTTCCTTTTATGATGCTACTACTTCCATTCATGAGGGGCTCCACCCTCATGATCTAATCACCTCCCAAAGGCCCTGCCTCTTAATGCCATCACATTGCGGGGTTAGGATTCAATAAATGAATTTGGGAGGAACACAAACATTCAAGCCATTGCAGTGATGTTAGGATTGTGAAAATTAGGATTAAGAGGATGAATCACTTAAAAGCAATTATAATACAGTTGCCTAGCACATAGTTAGTGCTCAATAAATACTGGTTACTTTGGTATCATTATAATAATTAATATTCCTTACTGTCTGCATCCTTCCTGTCAACCAGAGAACAAAGGTCTGCAGAGAATAAGAATAAATGAATTTAAAATTTTTAATTTTGCCCTGGCCGGTTTGGCTCAGCGGTTAGAGCGTCGGCCTGTGGTCCAGAGAGACCCGGGTTCAGTTCCCACTAAGGGCATGTACTTCGGTTGCGGTTTGTCCCTGGCCCTGGTTGGTCGTGCGGGTGGCAGCCACTCGATGTGTCCCTTTCGCGTCGATGTTTCTCTCTCGCTCTCTCTCCCTCTCTCTCCTTCCCACTCTATCTGGACAAAAAATGAAAAATATGTCCTCAGGTGAGGATAAAAAAATAAAATAAAATAAAATAAAATTTTTAATTTCGATCTCATTTAAACAATTAAAATTTTTCAAAAATGATATTCCTATTGTTTTCTAATGCACCAGTAGAGGAAAGAAATCGTGGTGTGTAGCATGGTGTCTTCCACAAGTTTTTGTTAATTAGTGAATTAATAAGATGCAATGCAGCTAGACAAACTATATTGCTAATGACCTCCACTGGATGGACAGAAAAATCACACATTCCTTAATTTGTTTTTATTTCACTTCCTATTTGGTTCAGACCCGTGTGTTCTTTCTGGGTCCCCACTGCTGGACAGCAGAGTCCAGGCCAGTCTGACTCTTTTTTATGACCAAGCAGAGTGAACCCCATACAAAATTAGTTTCTTAAAACTTACCCTCGTCTGGCCAGTGTGGCTCAGTAGTTGAGCGTCGACCCATGCACCAAGAGGTCACCGGTTCGATTCCTGGTCAGGGCACATGCCCAGGTTGTGAGCCTGATCCCCAGTGGGGGGCATGCAGGAGGCGGCCAATTGATGTTCTCTCTCATCGATATTTCTCTCTCTCTCTCCCTCTCACTTCCTCTCTCTCTAAAATCAATAAAGGAAAAAAAAACTTACCCTCTTTAAATAAATGTCTTTCGTAACTTTGGAGGGAAATATCTAATATTTTAAAACCTACTTATTTGCAAAGTTGGGTTAAGGAGTAATTTTTCTCAACATTGCCCAGAGGATTTCTGTTAAGTCAACTTCCTTCATCTAGCAGGATTTGCAGATTACAGAGTCTATCTACAAAGTTTCTGCCAGGGAAAGAACTCATTAAGAAGGCTTGGCACTGCGTTCCCCAAGAACAGGATGGTGAGGGTTATTTTTACAGCCGCTCTCAATTGGGCACAGATGATCCAAATTCACAGCATTACCGCAGTGCTCCAGTTTTTTATTTTTACTCTTCAAGTCTTCTTGTTGTTTCCTGGTTTTATGGATCCATGCAGAATGGATGTTCTGGGTATTTTGCACTGGTGCATTTGGGGCTTGCCCTGAGGTGGGACAGCCAACCTGTGGCAGAGGCCCAGTGTCATTAAGCTCTGGAGGAGCTGGTTATTGTTCAGAAAGCATGTTAGCTGTGCTCAATTCTGTGCACATCATAGGCGGGCTAACACCTACATATGTGGTTTTGGTTTCATTACTTCGTGTGGAATAAGGATTTGATCCACCATGCAGGATAGGAACGATGATTTTGGAGAAATGGATCCCGTGAACCACACTGGCCCACCAGCTGCAAAGTGCTAAAGTTGAGGTTATATTTAGAAGTGCATTTATAGAATAATTTAAACTGATTGATCCCCTGCCATATGCTCTTTATGCAGTTGCTCCATCAATAGCTTACGTCCCCACGGAGAGTGCAAGCATTCCAATTCAATTGACAATTGTAAATTACCATACAAGTAGCATCAAATCAGTGAATGGCCACATGCTAATTTATATCACTGTTTTTTCCATGGGGCAAATCTGTTCTGAGTGTGAAAGTGATGGCTGGCAGGAGGCGCTCAGTTACAGGCAGAATCTTTTAAAACTTGAACTAGTTCCAGGAGAGAAAAATATACACTTGGAGGATACCTGGGGAAGAGATGTCATGAGCTGAATGGTCAGTGATCTGAGTAAACAAATAAATCTTAGAATTTCAGTTTGGTCTTATTTAGTTATTAAAATAATTGGGTTCTTTATCTTAGTTTCTTACCATCTCCTTAACTATCATAGTCATTAAAATTCACCCTTCGGCCTGGGCTGGTGTGGCTCAATGTTTAGAGCATCGGTTCTTGACCCAAAGGGTATCGGGTTCGAGTCCCGGTCAAGAGCATGTACCATTGGTTGCAGGTTCGGTCCCCAGCCCCAGTCGGGGTGTGTCCGGGAGGCAACCAATTGATGTGTCTCTCTCACATGGACGTTTCTCTCTCTCTGTCTCCCCCTCCTTGCCTCCCTGCTTTCCACTCTAAAAATCAATGGAAAAAACATCCACATAGTGCACACATAGGCACATTTATATGCATTCACATGCACACATACACAGCCATGCACGTGCATGCGCACACATGCATATACACACATTCCAATTGCAGTAGCCACTGCATATCTTCCGTGTTCCCCTCCAGAGAGCCGCAGATTTTACTCCCCAAATCTGAGCGATCTGCTTCTCCAGCGTGTGCATAGATCCTGGGCAGGGCTGAGAGCTCTCGAAATCCCAATAGAGAAAGGCAAGGTGGATTCAGAAGCAGACGGGATTTTCCGGGGAAGGCACGGTGCTCACTGAATCCGCGTCCATGCCCACCTCTCCTGCAGTTTATGTGTGGAGTGAAGGAGGAAGATGCATCTGTTCCGTGTCCAGTGACCCTGCATCCGTGGGTAGAAGGCCACCGCGCCGCTCTGGATTTGGAGATTACATCCTTTGTGTTCACACGGAGGGGAGATTGGCCAGGGGTGGGGACTCAGGAAAGCTGCACGCTATTACATTTCCATTACAATGGCATTTCCTTCACTTTTGGGAGCGTCCCCCCAGGGCGCCCCATTAGCATAGTTTTTATGCCTCACATGTGCAGGCCTCGGCATTCCAACCACCCTATTTGTATACCAAGTCCCTAACATCTGCACGGGTGGGCAATGCGACATGGGGCCTGCGTTTGGGTTCAACCAAGGGGCAAAGAGACAGACCGATGCTGTGGAGCCAGACCGTCCTGATCAGCAGCCTTGCGCTGCGCTGTCACGAAGTGCTTGCCCTGGGGGCTCCTCCAGACGCCCCACTGGATAGCGCTTCGCTTCTGCGTTCCGCTCCGAGGGGCCGTTTCATTATCCGCCGTGGCTCTGCGGGCAGGCGCCTGCACCTTTCTCCTCCAGGCACCCATTATAATTCCACAATCGAGGCACTGGTTAAAGCTGTTACCTTTTAAAAAGCATTTCCTCCCCAGCTCTAGTTTCTTTCCCAAGTAAGCTCACTAGGTGGCAGTGAGCAGTGAGAGAAAGGTGGCAGTGAGCAGTGAGAGAAAGCCGGCTGCTTCGGAAAGGCGTCGGAGGCGAGCGCTTCCCACCCAGGTCTCGGCCCCTGGACGTGAAAAATCCCTCCGCGGCCTGTGGGCTCACGGCCTTTCCGCGGGGAAGACCCGCTGCAGTTTCAACGGGAACATGAAGCTTTTACCAAATGATGAAATGCAAGATGTATTGTCAGACCTCTTCTTAGTGCTTTGTTGATCATTTCTATTCTGGTTGCATTCATAATATTGTCAAAACCAGAGACATTTATTTATAGCCTATAAACAGACTTCCTTCCCAGAAAATGATGATTATAGCTGGGTGCTAATCATGCAGTCATTAGAGGGTGTGTGTAGGTGTGAGCGGGTGTAAAGTGTGTGTTTTCTTTGGAAGGCAGGAGAGCCTCGCGATCACTTCAAGGATTTGTGTCATTGTTCTTTCTCTACACAACCTTTTTCAATCGGGAAGGACCCTCCTCTCGGCCTGTTCAACTCAGGGTCACCCGTTCTCAGCAGGTAAAGCCTGGAATCTGAGCTTCCCTCTGCTTAGGGAAAACTCTAAAACTTGAAATTTATGAAAGGACACTAAAATCTTAGTGCATACACTCTCAATTAGTTTATTTATATGCTGCCTGGTTTTTAGCCTGAATGCACTTTGTTCAGAGGAGAAGAAAACAATTGTAAATCAACTGGAAAGGTGGTTTCTGTAAACTGTTGAGTCTTGCCTGTGGCTGGAGAGGTTGACCTCACCGGATCCAGATGCCGGCACTGTGACTTCATCACCTTTGCACTCCATCGCAGCCCTGCCCTGACCTGGGGACCTCATCA
This sequence comes from Tadarida brasiliensis, assembly GCA_030848825.1. NCBI lineage: Eukaryota > Metazoa > Chordata > Mammalia > Chiroptera > Molossidae > Tadarida > Tadarida brasiliensis. The sequence continues at coordinate 108,859,462 of CM061257.1, read as the reverse complement.
GAAGGGATGCCGGGAGCTCTGTGTCTAGCCAGACATTCTTGGACACACGGCATCACTACACCAGTCGTGTTGCTGCTCTAACCCCAATCTCAGGCTCCAGCGCTCATGACTTCTGGATCCTTTTCTATCCCCAGGTCTCTGCCATTCCCTAGGCTTGAGTTCCCGTCTTAGTAACCAGTCAACACCCTCTGATTCGGATTTGTTCTCGCCAGATACTCTCTAAGGTCTGAAGTCCTATCTTTGCAGCTTGGGACCCCACTGTCTGGTGACAGATGCCCTCTCCCAACTGCATGCCTCTGATTGATGGTTATTGCTAACTTCTGAGTCCCAACCGAGTCTTCCACTGAGCTGTTTGGATACCAAGTGATTCCAGTAAGAATCACCATTAAAAAACAACTCCAGCTTTGCTGATGTCTGCATTCAACAAACATTTATGCAGGGCTACTGTGTGCTAGGCTCCAAGCTGGGTACTGGAAATACAGTGGTTCCTGTCATCAGAGAGCTACAGCCTACCTTCAGATCCGTGTTCTAGCTCGGCGCCTTCTCCCAAGGCTGGCGGCAGAGTCTGCTCCCAGCCCTGCCAACCTTTGCAGGAAGATCCTTTTCTAGACCGTAGTCACTCATAGTCAGCCCTGTCCTGTTGCTGCAAACTGGGTCGTGGCTGGCTGTGCCTGAGGTCATCAAAGTGTCCTGCTCAGTGTCAGGTGAAACTCTTTCAGTAGCTAGCCGCAGGCAGGTTGGGGCTACCCTAGTCAATATAAGAAGGGAACTAGAGTGCTGAATCGTCAGGTAGTCATTGTCTTCTTGGATCTGCATGGTCCCGTGCCTGCACCAAGCAAGGACGACACAGAGCAGACATGAGGAACCTGCCTGGTTTGAGGTGTGAAATCCTGGACCACTCGAGTTCTGCCTGATTAACTTGCTGTAAGAGAGATCAATGCGTCAGGTGCGTAAAATCGCCCCTGCTTTCACTTTGACTATGTAGGTGATGAAGAGATCTTGAGGTGGCGCTGAGCAGAGTATAAACTATCCCTTGCTAAGAAGATAAAATCATCTGAGGCTGTTTCCATTTGCACTGGGCAGCTGTACCTTCTAGAAAAGCTGTGCTTCTGACACTGTGTTAATCATATTGTAAGTGAGAAGTGTGCGTAGTTAATAACATTGGAGATTCCAGTTGGGGACTTAAAGATATACATAATAAATCTTAGTGCTCTGCTAGCTGGAAAGCAAGTAAGTAAATGTCAAGCTCCTCCTTGGTGCTCTCATGGAAATAAGGCAGACGTGAAAAAATACCCTAATAGGGAATCTAAGGTTGGAAAAAATCTGTCCAGGATCTCCAAGAACATGGTGCAATTTTTTATGCAGTTGTTTTCTCCAGAATTTGGTTATAGTAGTGTTTTGTTTTGTTTTTAATGCTCTGTGGGTGATGCCTTTTCCATTATGTACATATAGATACACATACACACCGCACATGATTGCTTTTTAATGCATTTTAAAAGATAAAAGGACTTACTTAAGAAATTGGGTATACAAGGACATCCCTTTGAGGAGTCCGGATATTCTTCCTGCTCTTTCTTGAAGTCTTGTTCATGCCTCAAAGTTCTAATCGGTTTGGTGTCATTTCGTGCTTTGCTAGTCTGCTCTGTCAGGACCCATGGGAAGTGACTTCAGTGTTAGTCTGGGTAATTCTCTTTGGTGAAACCTGAAGCTCAAGGAGTTATAACAATGACGAAAGATGATTGCAGAGTACTGAAGCCTTGCTCTTGGTGTAATCCATAAAGTTAGAAATATGGAAAAAATTACAGATAGTACCCAGGCCTCATTGCAGTATGGTTCCAGCATTCACTCATAACCCTAGGACAGAGCGGCTGGTGATGCACCCTGATTCGATCCCATTCTCCTGGACCCAATTCTACGTTTCCTGCTCTGCCCTGCTCAGGTCCCTGCAGAGTGGCCCCTTCCGGGTACCCACTGTCATGTGTCCTCAGGGTCTCTCTCTGCATTTCCGCAATGTGCCGTGTAAAACTCACCAAGTATGCTCCTAGTAATCTTGCTACGTCTCCTCCTGTTTCCAATCCCTGCCTGTAGATCTGTGCAGCACAGAGCTCTAGGAGGTATAACTTCTGTGCACCCTGTGAATACCACAAATATTCTCTCCTGGGTGGCAGTGAATGAGAAGCCCTCCAGGACTTCCGACGAGCAAGAATAGCTTCGAGATCGAGCGTTACCTTAACGACCCACCTCCTATTACCCAGAAGGCTTTTCCTCTACAGTTATTTCTAGGCCCCTGCTATACATATCCTCCTGGCAACCATCTGCCCCCGCGGCAGAGTTTTACTATTTCATGCCTGCACTTGGGTTATGCGATCACAGCACTGCCTTCCCTTCTAGAGCCATTTCAACAATTCCTCTCGCTCCTAAAGAACACCAGCCCTGCTCTGTCAGGAGAGAGCAAGATTTATTTTAGTTTCATAAAAAAAAAAAAAAAAAAAAAAGCTGTGCAGTTTATACAAAGCAATCAGGAGCTTGTTGGCCCATGCGGTTCAATCCATGGACTCATAAAGGGGACAGAGGAAACAAAACAAGGCCTGGAAATTACCTAGACATCTGGACGGTGAGTTCGTGCTCCGCGGAACTGGGCCAGCCTCCTCCCATAAATCCAAACTGTTGGTGATGGCATCTCTCAAGGGGCCACGTAGATATTTTCCCACAAGTGAAAATTTCCAGTAAAACTAGACCCTGATTTTCTTTTTTTTAAGCTTGAGAAGGTAAACTTTTATTTTCAATCCACAATAAATAAGGTGTTTGGAGGCCAAGACCCTAATGAGATAATCACCACGAAAGCTGCCACCGAAACGAGCATGTTTGAAAACAGAGAATGGGGCTGGCCCTGTTCCCAGCACACAGGCTGAGAGGTTGGGGGAGGGGGTCTTTGTCGTCCCTATAACAGGTGACAATTCAGAGTAGGGCCAGCCCATCCTCTGTGGGAACCTTACTGATACGTGCTTGAGGGGCTGGTTGGAGGCTCCAAGAGGGGAAAGAATGAATAATAGGTGGGAAGTCAGCCAGTGGCAGTCACACTGTTCACTGTTCTCTCCCCGTGGAAACAGAACCTTCCGAGAGCATCGCCAGGGGCCTGTGGGAAAATAGGTAAAGTCGGGAGCCACCTTTGTGACCGTAAAATCAGCTGGAAAGTAAATGGACTTCAAGCGCTGGGGACATTCCAAGAAAGAGGCTTTGAAGTGGTGGAGACCAGAAGTCGGCTGAGTGGCCCGCTGGCTCTCACACAGGAGGGCTCATCTTTAGAGCCCTTTCCCTGTACCTCCCAGCCTGCCCCTGCCCTTGCTTTTGCCCTTTCCAGACAAGCTGGCATTAGGCTCATTATTAGAGCAGCAGGGAGCCCTGAGAGACCGGAACCCAGTCCTAGCACGCTGGAGGCCACGTCCCTGACCCTGCACACCAGCTGTGTGATCTCGTGTTGTGTCACCCTTCCTGTGCCTCGGTTTCCTCCTGTGCAACACGGACTGGCTTGTCAGTCCTTCCAGAAGCAGACGCTGAACTAAGGATCCGAGTGGAAGTGACCTGCTGAGGAAGTGCTTCCAGGAAAGGAGCAGGGTGAGCAGGATAGGAGGGCAGAGAAGCCGCGCAGGCTGGGACCCTCGCCAAAGCCGGTCCCAGCTTCAGCCCGATCCCGGGCAGCTCCGTGGTGCAAGTTGCGTCTCGGAGTCTGTGCCTCTGCAGGAAAGGGATCCAGTCTCCGCAGCCTCTCAGCAGTCAGGTCATTGCTAGGTGACAAGGGGTAGACAAGTTCTCATGCCCCTCTGCCTCTCGCCCTTTGAGCAGAGCAGCTCCAGCAGCCGAGGGCAACCCTCTGGAGGAGGCAGCAAGCACGAGCTGTTAGCAGCAGAGCCCACAGAAGCTGGGCGGACACACGGGTGGAGGGCATCGCAGCGGGCACCAGCAGAGCTGTCTGTTACACTGAGGGATGAGAGCGCCTATCTCGCGGCGTTGATGCAAGTGTGCAATGCGTGCATGCCTACAAAGTGCCTACAGGGAACCGTCCATAGAGTGAACTTCCAGTGACTTTTCTAGTTTTGCAGTGAGCCTCACGCTCATTACCCCCATCCTCTCACCCGGCGTGCTGGGAGCAGGGCCAGCCCTGATCTATGTTCTTAAATGTGCTGGTCTCAGCGGCAGCTTCCACAGTGACTGTCTCCCTCACAGCTCTGCTCCTCAGCTGTGTGCTGGGCGATGACACAGCTGGGAGGAGGGGACCTGTTGGTGACAGGAGCACCGAGGACCACTGCAGGCTGGAGCAGCAGGATGAGCGCGAGAAAGAAAATCTCCCCGTCCTCAGTGGACAGTAAACTGTGGACAAGGCACAGCTGAAACCATCAGCAACATTAGCACACACTGGCTGTGTTCTTGGAACTGCCGTGTTTTGAACTCCACAAGGAGCGGTTTAAGCTGACTCCAAGCTCCGCGCCCCCCTCCGGTGTCAAGAGCAGCTCCCGCACGGAGGAGCGTGGACACCTGGGCTGCTGTGTTTACACCAGGAGTTCGCTGGTGGCACCATGTGGCTTAGCCAGACCAGAAAACTTCCGGCAGTCAGGACAGCCATCTCCAAATATATACGTAGAACTGTCATGTGAAGAAAGATATGGAGCTGTGAGAGGGAGGCCTGATGGGGGGAGGTTGCTCGAAAGTTCTTTGTGAACTTCCTTGTCTGCAGGCTCCAGAGACCGCTTGAATTCCCAGAGTGTGTGGCAGGGCAGAGCCTTCCCACTGCCCGGGCCGCGGGCGGGGGCTGGTTAGAAGTGGGGGGGAGTCAGACATGCAAGGGAGACCCCTTCCTTCCCCCAGCTTCCAAGACCGTAGTGTTTACCAAGGGTCAATAAGAAATAGATAATGATGGTAGGTAGTCAGATTGATAGGTAGATAAATAGATGGATAGACAGATAAACATATAGACAGATAGGCAGGCAGAGATAGGTAGGTAGGTAGGTAGGTGGATAGATAGATAGATAGATAGATAGATAGATAGATAGATACATAGATAGATAGATAGATAATAGATAGATGACTAGATAGACAGATAGATAATAGATAGATGACTAGATAGACAGATGGATAGATAGACAAAGAGATAGATGGGTGGATAGAGGGCACTCGGTGTAGTAGACATAAATATAGAAAATGTCTGTTGTAACTAGCCTTGCTCCAGAGAGACAAGTGAGTGGGGACTTGGCTACGGTTTGCATCAGGTTTAAGGCTAATGATGACGCTTCTTAGGGGCAAAACAGATGGGTCTGAGCTCTGAGCGAAGGAGATGTGTGAGCAGGCAGGAGGCAGTGTCCTGAACGCCCAGGCTGTTTGGTTTGCACAGTCTTCGATTCTGCTTTATAATTGTCTCAGTCAAATCTCCTCACAGGGTCCCTAGTTTTCCTCCCCTTCTTCACAGATAAGGCTGTTACTATAAGAAGAGGCCAAGTGAAGTAGCACGCTAGACGGCTAAGTAGCTCTGGCAGCGTCTGCCGTTCTTTCAGACATCTAGGTGACTGGATGACGTAAAGGAATCTGGTTCCCCCTCTCATGAACAGCCGACAGTTCCTGACTAGAATTTGCTTTTTAGTATCTAACAGAAGCCACTGCAACACGAGCCCTCGGACAGAATTCTCTTGGTCTCCTCTCTGTTGCCTCTTCCATTTTAATAGTGTGGCATGCACAGTAGTGTTTGGATTCATTCTTGACTGTAAATTACTTTGAAATCTATGCTGCATACAGGCTGTTTAAATCACAGCCATCTTCTGAGTTAGGGCTTGTGGCACCATGTGAAATGGATTTTCACATTTAATTTCTATTTCCCAGAGAGGTAAACTGAGATAAGAGTACCAGGGTGGGTGCTTGTTCCAGCCCTTCCATCCAAACGCTCACTGTCTGCGCTGGATTCCACCAGGAACCACAGGTCTGCCTCTGTCATCCCCCTTCTACAGTCCAGGTGCACTGGGAGACTCACAGAATCGCCGTGGGTGTGAGGCGCAAGTGTAGAAACACATCGACAACACTGATAGCTGCCATTTACTTAATGCTTATGCGCCAGGAATATGCCAGCTACTTTACCTGTGTGATCTCCTGTTCATCCTCACCCCAACCCTCGGAGGTTAATACAATGAAGAACACAACACATAAACCAGAGCCTGGACTCTCACACACCAGGTGTCACATACCCACACCCCACTAGACTGGCCAACTTGTCCTGGTTTGTCAGTGACTTTCCCAGTGTTCCCAGGAGAATCCAGAGTCTCAAGAGCCCTTCCCAATTCTGAGCAAACCAAAATGGTTTGCTCTCTCTCTCTCTCTCTCTCTCTCTCACACACACACACACACACACACACACACACACACACACACACCAGCATAAGGCACCATATATTCCCAGAATTCTGGAGTTGGGAAGGACCATAAGACACACCCGTGAAATCAGGAAGCTGAGCTGGAGAGCAATGAAATCATTTATCCAAACGGAGGCAGAGCTAGGGATCTCCTGGAGTCAGACAGAAGACCGAGGTGATCACCCATAATCCTCAGAAAACATACATTAGGTAAATAAACTCTCATAGGGGATTTACACATAAAAGATTGTGAACAGCCCTGGCCGGATTGGTTCAGCAGTTAGAGCATCGGCCGTGAACAGAGGGGTCTCAGGTTCAATTCCTGGTCAAGGGCACATACCTGGGTTGCAGGTTTGATCCCCGCCCAGGTGGAGGTCATATAGGAGGCAACCAATCTATGTATCTCTCTCACATCAATGTTTCTCTCTCTCTCCCTCTCTCTCCTTCCCTTCTTCCCTCCCTCCCTCCCTCCCTCCCTTCCTTCCATACTATTAAAAATCAATGGAAAAAATATCCTTGGGTGAGGATTAACCAAAAAAAAAAAAGATTGTGAACATAGGCTTGCTTGGCAATGTTAAAGTATACTCTGGTCAAGGGCCACAAACTGCCCCAAAAAATGACCCTGAAAGAATAGTGAATCCATTAAATCAATGTTGGAAATAGCCATTTCCCTCTGAGCTAGCTGAAAATGAGCAGGTTTATCAAACCTGATTATCTCAAAATAGGAAAATAGCCCTATTTTCCACCTATAGAAGGTAAGATGCAAATCATAAAAATAAATTATGAAGAATTTTTTAAAATACATTTTTTTCTTATTGATTTCAGAGAGACAGGAAGGGAGAGGGAGAGAGAGATAGAAACATCGATGAGAGAGAACATTGATTGGCCCCCTCTCACATGCCCCCCACTGGGGATCGGGCCCACAACCTGGGCATGTGCCCTGACTGGGAATCGAACCGGCAACCTCTTGGTGCATGGGTCGACACTCTAAAATATGTTTTTTCTAACCTTTGTTTAGAATAGATAAAAATTGATTCAAATCTTTTATTTGGACAGCTTTGATGTCATACCAGTGAATTTGAGGCACTGTCACAAGCTGAGTTATCAACGATTAATCAAATGTTCAGTCTACTAAGGCAGAAAAGCAAACTGGTCCATTTGAAAGATTTTGTCGTTGTGGTTGTTAAAGTGATGGCAACCACACCGAGCTTTCTGGTTAGCCTTTATGTAAATAGATAATTAAATCAATTGTTATATTCCATTCCCCAGCCTACCTAATTCGTTTTATTTCTTTGTGGATAAATAGAAAAGCATATCACTTTCATTTATTGTACACTTATACTAAACGTCTACATTTACTAGAGAAATATATATACAGGGTGGAGATATATGCCTTTATAGCTGATGGAGGGCTCTTGAAAGACCTAGCTACAAAAGGCTTACTGCCAATCACGTTAAGTTGAAGGCAGAGGATTTTGCAAAAAAGAGAAAAATTGGTTGCAACACAGATCGAAATGGCAGAGCCTTGCATGCCTGCTGCAGTCCCCAAAAAGGCTGATTCTCAAAGCTATGAAATGAATTGGTAATTCCTGCTGCTGAACTGAACAGTTAGTGAAATCCCTCCAAGTTCATGAATCACATTGGGGACCAGGCAGATGGTCCATCCTCCAAAACACGACTGCACCAGTTTCACGGAGGGGAGGTTTTCACAGGATACTGAGAGCAAATGAACAGGCGGGGAGTGTTACAGTGTCTAATGCGTGGGGCAGTCTCTTCCCAGCGTACCCGTGGGCGTGGAGTTGACAGGCCAGTGATTCCAAGACCTGCTCAATCTCTCCGCTGCAGAAAGAATTTCTGATCAGGGAGCAGACTCCCTGCAAAGCATCAGAGGCTCACCCAAGGGTTTTACCGGTACCAACACTGCTGATTAGAGAAAATAAAAACTGCTATGCCCTGGCCGGTTTGGCTCAGCAGTTAGAGCGTCGGCCCTCGGACCAAAAAGTCACGGATTCGATTGCGGTCAAGGGCACGTACCTCAGTTGCGGTTTGTCCCTGGCCCTGGTCAGCTCATGTGGGAGGCAACCAGTCGATGTGTCTCTCTCACATCGATGTTTCTCTCTTTCTCTCTCTCTCTCTCCCCCTCCCTCCCACTATGTCTGAAAATCAATGGAAAAATATCCTCAGGTGACGATTTAAAAATAATAATAAATTGAGAAGAAGAACTGCTAAAAGCTACCCTTTGCGTAGTGCTAACTGGAAGCCAAACATCGTGCTGTATTCCTTACCTCCACCACCTCATGTAAAGCCCGTGACTGTAGGGGACACGCACACTGGCAGTTGCAGGTGGGAGAGCTGAGACTCGGCGGGAAAGCCCTGCAGTCACCCAGCGAGGAGGAGTGAGGATCCAGCCACTTCCGTCTCCAGCATCCGTGCGCTCAACCGCTGTCCTGTCTGGGAGTGAAACGGGTCACCTCCCTTGTCAGAAGACTTTCAGGGCTTGTGAAGAACACCTCTTGATTTACAAACAGATGGAGGAGTGATTTCCTTAGTAAAAATTAGGAGAGCTTATTCTGGCATTTAGGAAGGAAGTGTTTCAAAATGTACCCAGGGGTTTTATTTTGTTCGCTTGTTTTTTTCAGGTACAGTAAGGACGTTGGAAAGGTGTCGCTCACCATTCCCGAGATAAGGGGGTCCACCATGCAGGGCCACCCAGGGAAGCACCAGGAGGCAGAGGAGCAAGGGGAAAGCATGGGCAAAAGCCCTTATTATGGTTTTTCATGGGAAAGGACAGGCAAGGCAGGGGAAGCAGCTGAGCAGGCCCGGGGTTGGAAACTTGGAATACTTCGGCAGGCTCTGAGCTATGGAGGGGGTCTCTCGTTGTCCTGTGCTGGTCCTGGGGTGATTTAGGAGAGGGGGAGGGGGATAATATCCTGGACTGCAGGAACCGGATACAAGGAGGTGGGTGGGGTATGGACTCAGAATCGATCAGTTTGCATAGGAACCTGTGCCTGCAGGCGAACTGTTTGCTCCCGGTAGGAATCAGTGGAGCTAGGAGAAGCCGGCTGTCCTCCAGTCCACAAGGCGCCGAGATTTCAACACATCATAAAACATAGAAAATAAAAAATATGATTACTACAAGAGGGCACCTAACACCCCTATGGGCTCATGCCCTTTTCGCTTTCCCCAGGCAACACACGCAGCCGCCGTGGCTGTGAACGTTTTATGGGACGATTTTACCATTTTCAGGGCATACTGCTTCTGGGCTGCTTACAGGCCTGAGACACTGAAACATGGGCCCATTGGCTCTTTTTCTCTGGGTGAAAAAGTCTCATCGGCCCTGGCCTGTTTGGCTCAGCGGTTGGAGCGTCGGCCTGCGGTCCGGAGGGACCCGGGTTCGGTTCCCGCTAAGGGCATGTGCCTCGGTTGCAGTTTGTCCCCGGCCCTGGTTGGTCGTGCGTGTGGGTGGCAGCCACTCAATGTGTCCCTTTCACGTCGATGTTTCTCTCTCTCTCTCTCTCTTCCTCTCTCTCCCTCCCACTCTATCTGAACAAAAAATGAAAAAATGTCCTCGGGTGAGGATAAAAAAAAAAAAAGTCTCATCAAATGAGTCTTGATTAGCTTGGCTGCTTGAATCATGGAAATATTTCTTTAGAAATACGATCATCTGCTTAACAACCAAAATTTTTATTAACTGAAGTTCCCGCTGGACAAAGGTGGGGAGGAGACGCCCCACAAAGTTATGGATGTTGTTACAAGCTTTTAAGAATATGATGCTCGTGCCAAGTTTTTCTGTCGTAGTTATGTCTTTTGCGATTGTCTCTGTACCTTGCTGCCCGGGTAAGCGCTGAACAGTAGCAGTGACAGGAGCAATCAGAGACGCTGTCCAATTCTTCTGTCACGTCACAGCTGAGCTCTTCTCGTAGGTGTGTCCCCAGACTGAAGCCCAGCCTTCCCTCCACCTGGAGGCAACTGAGGACCAGTGCCTGTTGTGCCAAGACAAAACCGAACAGAGACAACAGCAGCCCATCAGGCCCCACCCTCCCTCTTCCCCTCCTCTTGTGGAGCCTGAGGGTCGGAGCCAGGGCTCTGCGGCGGGACATTTGGGTTCATCTCCTGACTCAGACCACCTCGGTGACCAGGGCTGGTCACCTAACCTCTCTGAGCCTCAGGCTTTTTCTCCCTAATCTCTAGAATGCAATGAGAATAATAGAACCTGTGTCATGGGGTTGGTGAGAGGACTCAATAACAAGTCCATGGACAGAGTAAGGACTCAGAAATGTCAGCTGTTTTGGCTACCTGTCATGATCATCGGTATGTCTGAAAATGTCATGGAAGGGATGATATGCAGAGTCAGCTTTGGGCTGCAGTGCCAATCTGTTTACATTTTAACAGTGCCCACGAAGATCAGTCACCGCCTCAAATGCACCAGAGTTTCGGAGGCCTCCTCCTCACCCAGCTGCAACCCTGGGGACGCGTCTCTCTGCAGCTTGGATTGCACTGAAATGCCCCCTCAGCCCTAGAGATAGCATAGCAGGGAGAAAGGAGCACCGGGGGCTAGAATAGCCAACCCAGTTCTGTCACCAGCTAGCTAGTAACCTTGGCATAGTACTACAAACCCCCGAGCTAGGTGCTGACGCGACCCCCACCGCGGGCACCCAGACCCTAGGGGAAGCACAGTGGCCTCAATCCCGTCACCTGACGTAGTAAACTAGCAAATGTCTCGAGGCCTAATTTTTGTTTTGTTATTGGCCCTTCCCCCTTCATTGCACACATATACAGAAGCAACTCAATACTAGAAATGTCACTTTAGCATAGATCAAAAATGACTACTGTGGTTTTATAAGTCATAGAGAGTTTATTAAAAACTAAACTGATAGCTAAAAAGGACTCTGACAAGGAGAAGCCCATAAACTTAATGGCATTTATTAATTTATGGGCCATCATTATACAATGAGTAATCTTTATATAAAAGCAGCAAAGAGCCGTGATTTGGTTAGGACGGTGCTTGCTGTCTCCCTTTACAGAGATGATGACTGTCCCCCGCTCAAGGCTGAGCCGGCTGAGGCGCCCAGCAGCTCACTCCCCGCTCGGCCAGAGCGCCTTTCTCCGAGCCTCTCTCTGCTTTGGCACGTTTATCTCCTTGAGATCGGCCCTTTCCCTGCTGACACACGCCTGGCAAATGATCAGGAAGGCAGCCGATGAGGTGTAGGGATCCCAACTGGGTGCTCTCTACCCTGGGTTCTTTTCCCAAGCGGCCTGCTGCAGGCAGGATATGCTCCCTTTCAGGCTTCAGTTTCTTTACCTTCAAAACAAGGGGCTCGCATGGCTGCTTTCCAATGTCCTTTAATAATCGCAAGCCATGCCCAGGACCCAAAAGGCCATCTGGTCCAGCAAAGCGTAGCCATGCCATCCCCAGGCCGAGAGACGCTTGTCATCTTGGCCCTGGGCACCAAAGTGGCATGAGGAAAGAGGAGGGTGCCAAGGAACAACACACCCTGCTTGTCACTTCGCTCTTCCTGAGAGTTGGATGAATGAGGGTGTGAGGTGCTGGACGGCGTGTGACATCTGGACGGGGCTCCCTTCCTAGGCTGATCTTTGCCAGAGCCAGTTCCAATGTCCGCAGGCAGAAAAAGATGGAGGAAAGGAGAGGGGAATATAGAGCATCATAAAAGCCTTTAGTTGGTACATAAGGAACCAATTTAAAAATGGGAAAGTAGCAGAGAAACTCGATTGCTTGGAAATGTCACTCTATGGGACACTCCAGGTACGGGGGAGGCTGGAGTCCTCAGTGGCCGAATGCTATCCCCATACAGTCTTGCTAAATATTGGGGTGTTTGAGGTACCAGAGGACACACAGAAGCAAGTCTGCTTAGCCCGTTCCTCTCTGGCCACAGTAAACGTGTTGCCTGGGAGCCCTGTGGATCTCGTCCATTCCATGGAATACCATCACTATATAAGCTTGATTATCAGAAAATTAGTGCTACCTGTCAAGATGGATCAGGAGTCATAATTTTCATTAATGGATCTATTGGAAAACATTTCTAGCATTTTTATCTCACTTTTCTTTCATTTAAGAGACATGATCTAGCTAACAGTTACTGACCGCTTGCTCAGTGCCGGCCCCTGCTGGGCGTTCTGTGGCATCACACGTTGAAGCTTCGTGTTGCCCTCAGGTGCTCGCTGCTGTTGTCCTCAGTGTGTAGGTGGGGGACGTGAAGCAAAGGGAATTTGCGTACCTAAGTGGCCAGAGGCAGAGCTGGGGTTTGCACCACCTGCGGGCCGACTCAAGCTCTGGGCCACACTGAGAGAATAGGCTGGGCCCCGCCTCACAGCAGCTCTGGGTGGCTGGGGTCAGTGAGAAGGACAGTGAGGTGTCTTGGTGCCCTGGACACTCTGAGATGACCAGAGCCTGGGCTTTCCCAGTCTCTAAGGGAAACCCTTCAGGACCCAGTGCTAGTCGTGTTTCCCTCTTCCAGGGGGGAGTTCTTAGGACTCGTCCAGGGTGTGGAGCCTTAATAGGAACAACCAGCTGGAAAGGGCTGCATGCAGATGGCGTGCTTGTCTCCACGGAGAGGGATGGAGGCCCAGGGTGGAGAGACGATGTGGTGGGACAGGAAACACGTGCGTTCGGAGCCAGACGGCCTGGACAGCTCACAGCACTTGACCCTAACACGTGAGGTTGCTGTGTGGGTCACAGGAGAAAACAGACGTCAAATGCTATAAAATGCAACCTGTTCCAGAGAGCTCCTCGCATATAATAGGTGCTCAATAAATGATGTTGAACGAGGCCGTTTCCACTCAGGTAGCAGATCAGCCGAGCCACTGCGTCTTCTAGACCCTTGGGATTCCAAAGTAACGAACCCGAGAATGCTGCGCCCGGAGCTGTTGTTCGCTCAGGAGCCAGCAGAGCAGACGGTGGAAGAGGAACCTCTGTCTTAGATTTATTATGTTTGTATTTATTATGATGCTGCATTCATGGTAATGGTCCCCTGCAATGAGGTGCTTTCTGCCTCAGAAATCTAATGACAAGGGTCATTAATCCTTGAAGCCAGGGTGATTGTCAGGTGGATTTGGGCTGAAAATATTCACTGTCGTATAATTTATACAATTGGGTTCATTTTGTAAGACATTTTCTCATCTCCTTCTTTCGGCCCTGTGCCTTCCTCGTGTGGGTGAGTGCATTCACAGGCCGTGTGACACAGAGATCTCCTAGAAACCAGCCTATATGAGAATGGGACTCTTTCTGGGTATTTCAGAAAATATATTACATATTTAATATATATTTAATATATGATTAAATATATATTAAATTCTATATTTAATTATATAATCCTGTGAGCATTCGATGGAAAACCTCAATTCAAACAGATCTGCTTCCTCTTGTGTTTGCTTCTAAAAATCAATGCATTCATCAGACCTTAAAGGCAGGTTATTCCAAATGGATCCCTCCTCAGAAGATGTAACATGAAACTCCCATGTTGCAAAGGGCCTCTCAGAATTGACACCAGTGACCTCCTAATAGCAGGGTGAGGGAAGGCCTTTCCACTCCAATGGAAGGGAATGCAGAAATGGACACTTTGCCAATACTAATAATGATGACTGCAATATGTAGGCACACTTTAGCGTGTACAAAGCACCTTCACATGCATTATCCCCTTTGAGCCTCATAAAAACCCTGAGAGGTCAGCGGAGTAGGCATTATTATTACAAGTATGATTATGATTATCCTTACTTAATGAGAAAGCCGCAGCTCCCAGCTTCCACAGTCATCAAGCAGCAAAAGAAGGACCCACATTTCCGTTGAACAGGTTTAAACCTTGCATACCAGCACGTAGAAGAGCTTTTGCCAGAAACAACAGTTTGGGGCCCCGGGCACAATTCTCATGACATATATTTCTTGTATCATGGGTTTTCCTGTCCCTAGCAACATTTTTAGTCCCTTGTGGCACCTACCTGGTACCGTGGTAGAACCTGAGATTCCTGGCAAGTGAGTGACACAGAGCTGTGCCCTGTGGAAACTGCAAAGGTCACTGAGACCCAGGCCCTCCATTAAGAGGATCAGTGCTTGGAACGCCAAGTGCTGCTCCTCCATAAGCCTGCAGACTCTGCCCTCTCCTCCGCACACTTAATCTGCTCACCTCCTCCCTCAGCCCAGGAAATCTTCATCACTGTTCTCTCCTGTCCCCCTTGCTGGGGAGCTCCGTGAGGACACACTTCTCTCAGCTTTGCATCTTAAGCAGGCCATCACGGTTCAGGGTATGATGTGTGAAATGAACAAATGAAGAAATTAATTAGTCAATTAGTAGGGAGAAATAAGAACAAGTGCAGCAAAAGGCGAATTAGTGGATTTTATTCATGTTGGTGTTTTTTGGGGTTTTTTTTATCCTCACCTGAGGACATTTTTGCATTCATCTTCAGATAGAGTGAGAGGGAGAGAGGGAGGAAGAGAGAGAGAGAAACATCGATGTGAGAGACACATCAACTGGCTGCCACCCACACGACCCCAGCCAGGGCCAGAGACAAACCACAACCGAGGTACGTGCCCTTAGCAGGAACCGAACCCAGGACTCTCTGGACCGTGGGCCGACGCTCTAACCACTGGGCAAAACCGGCCAGGGCCATGTCAGTGTTTTTTTTTCACCCAAAAGTAGTAGTCCTGTGTTTGACAACTTTCCACATTTTAGCTTCTTAAGATGACGGCTTTAACCCATTCCCAGAAACGACAGTCTACCCAAGCATGTTTTATTCTTTAGCCATTCTCAGAAACTCCCAGGTCCTTCGTGAGCACTAGGTGACCTGGGAGAGACTGGCAGGGGTTCGGACACAGGCCTTCGTGACACAGCTCTGGGCTGCTGCAGCAGACCCGTGCTGGGTAGGTGAACAGAAACAGGGTGCAAAGTGGGTGCGTGGTGGGCTGGCCTCATGTGAGGCTGGTTTTTCAGAGGCTCAGACATGGCAGACAGACCTGAGGCCAGGTAACCATCTTGCTAAGGTCAGATTCTCCTGGTAAGTATCAGTACCCTTCTGCGGTTAGAGATGGGTGGTATATTACAAGTGAAACAAGTCTTAGATGAAATTCTGCCCAACACACAAACATTTGTCAAAAATAGCCACAAACACAAAGTCCCATAACTTGGGGAAGTCCCACTTTCTGTCTTTATAACAATGCAGGAATATCATTAATTCAGGCTGTCTGTGGTTCCTAGATTAATGTTTAATGGAATATGCATATATATTCCATTATACATGTATATACATACACACTATATATATATACACATATATGTGCATACACATATCACCCACACACATACATACACACAAATATATAGAGAGCCTATACTTTAAAATTTTGCATCATACATAGCCAGTGAAACATTTTAAACAGGATAAAATACTTCCGCTGGGGTCGGGCTGAAGGAGACTTTTTCACTGTTAGTTTGAGAAGCAGTGTGGTATCCTGGAAGGAGCAACGGTGCTGGAGGAAGCTAGATTGCAGGTTCCAGTTCTGTCTCTTCTTAGCAGCTGGGAAGCTGTGTAAACTCTTCAGACCTTGGTCCCTTGATTTGAAAAAATAGAATTAATAATACGTAATGCATAGTGTTGTTGTGATGATTAAATATGATACTGGAGGTGAAGTATTTAATATGTGCCTGAATTAATTAGGTGTTAAGGAAATAATATTTCTTCCCCTCCTTGACTCTCCTCTTTTCAGTAATCAGATGAGCAGGATTTCATCAGGATATGAAGTGCTTACTGTAGAGAAAAAAAACAATTTTTGAGAGATGTAGATTGTTGCCCAGCCAGTGTGGCTCAGTGGATTGAGCATGGTCCCATGCACCTAGAGGTCACTGGTTCGATTCCTGGTCAGGGCACATGCCCAGGCTGTGGGCTCAATCCCCAGTATGGGGTGTGCAGAAGGCAGCCAGTCAATGTTTCTCTCTCATCGATGTTTCTTTCTTTCTCCCTCCCTCTCTCCCTTCCTCTCTATCTAAAATAATAATAATAATAATAATAATAATAATAATTTTTAAAAAGAGATGTAGATTGTTTATTGTTTATATGCAAATGTGATTGTCATTTAAAATAAGCCATGTCTAGTCATTGCTGATGACCTTGAAGAACCTTTTCTTGGTAGTGCTATATTAGCTAGCAGTTGCTTGACTTACTGGGAACTTTAAAAAAGTTAAGGCCGTGGCCGGGTGGCTCAGTTGGTTGGAGCATTGTCTCACACACCAAAAGGTTACAGGTTCCATTCCCAGTCAGGGCACATACCTAAGTTGTGGGTTCAATCCCCAGTAGAGGCACATACGGAAGGCAACCTATTAATGTTTCTCTTTCACATCGATGTTCCTCTCTCCCTTCCTCTCTCTCTAAAACCAATGAAAACGTATCCTCGAGTAAGGATTAACAAATTACTAAGGGCATCTTTCTTTAACTATACTTTATAGAATATACAGAGTGTCAACTAATTCTGGGTAATCTCCGCCCCTTGTCTACAGGATTTGCTATATTAGAGGCTTCTGTAGGATTTGGGTTAAATCATCTAAGACTAGTTCCTTGAAGTCAAGATTTTTTCTATTGCACAGTCTCCCATCACCCAGCCTCCTGTGGTTAGCCATGACTTACCAGTGTTATCTTCTTAAAATCCCCTCCTGCCCTGTGTGAATCTCCTCCTCTCCTTCAGTTCACCTGTGTGCAACAATAAGTAAACAGACAAACTAATTACTGGACACTTTCTGGTCTCCAGTAAATTTTAAGGAGGGGGAGCTAGTTCTACAACCAAACATGCATGTAGATCAATCCAACACCCCTGCTGGATGAGACGTTTCCTCCTCTGTGTGCTCGTTGGGCATGAACTGTGAAATCATTAATCCCCAGGGGCATTGCACCAGTGCTGTGGTCTGCACGGCAGTGTGTAACCTTCACAGTGTCTGTGATGTCTTCTCAAATGTTGGTTTTGATCACTGTTGCGTTTTCATCTGTGTATTTCCAACATTTCAGCCATGAAGCAGCTGATAATTTGTCTTGTTGAAGACCCAGGTCTTAAACACGTGCACTGTCTGATTCTAATCATCAGGTTCTGAACAACTAGAAGATTGGAGCACAGAACTTAGATCAAGGGGCAGTTGGCACGACCTTGAGGCATTCTGCCACCCTCCCATCTTCCACTGCTTCCTATTTCGCTCTGTCCCCTGAAACCCCATTCTATAACCTGAACCCTTACAATACACCTTGACCACCATTCCACTAACTACCGAAGTATGTTGTTGATGTCATGGTACTGCTTCTACAAAATATAAAGGGAAGTTTTGATGACCCAACTCATACGGGACAACTTGCAATCTTCCAACACCTGCATTATCAGAGATTTCAATTTGACCATTTGGATGATCATAATAGGATCAAGAAAAACCCAAGAAGATTGTGTACTCTTTACCTTAAACCGCCTTTCACTTTATCCCCTCCCCAACAGCAGCCCTTGGACAAGGCAAGACACCACAAACCACATCACCCATCTTGGGAGATCTTTCCCATTATGGATACCATATAATATCTGACCTCAGGCCCTAGTGAATTTTGGTTTTGGAGAGTATATTTAAGGTCCTTTGTGTTTAATTTCAATCATACAACCACAAAACCAACCATACCTGAGGAATGCTACATTTCTTGCAGACAACCCAATGGATCTAGTTCTTCATTACCTAGAACACCTCCTTTCATACAAAGGTGCTTCAAGATTCACCCATCAAACTCCTTGCAGCCTTTCCCTCACATCGACAACCCAGCATGCAGGTCTCCCCCATTCCCAGTCTACTAAAGGGATTGTAAAAAGCATACCAATCAGCAAGATCACCAAGGAAGGGACATGAATAAAAGATACTGCCTGGCATCAACATCTGAGCCAAGAGATGGGAGGCACCCTAGATTGCCTGGGAAGCTCTATAGGGTATAAAGTATCCTCATAAAGCAAGCCCTGTCCTTGTTTCTTTCTTTTTTTCTACTATTATGTTATTTTCCTTTAATCCTTGTTCTTTGGTTCTTTCTCTCTTTTTCTTCATGTAAATTATAAACAAATGTATATATTTTTCTAGTACTCGGTATCCTTAGCTATACTTTAAGAAGACTTGCATGGAAGAAACAAACCTCATGACTGGGAGGTGCAGAGTTAGGGAAGGATAGAAAGCTATTTTCCAGAAGCATATTTCATTACTTTTATGACTCAAATATCTCCATCTCACCTCATTTTCCTTTAAGCCTAAATATGTAGCAGACTGAAATGTACTGATATGGGATATCGGGGGTGGGGTGGGTAATGAGTGCAGACACAAAAAAAGCATATTAGAATAGTTTCCTGTCTTCTAAGAAAATCCTCCCCTTTCCCAAAATAACTGATAAATGATCCTTTGTGGTGATGGTTGTGGTGCTGCTTCTACTGCTGTCAAAGACCTACTCGGCATCTTGCTGAAAATTTGAGCTTCCTAGGTCTGGACAGCAAATGTGGACGCTTGCATGTCAGGGGAATGGCACCAAGGCTCAAAAAGCACTAGGCTTTTAAAAACAAGTCCACTACAACTCACAAAATGTTAAACTTAATAATATTTTAGATTAAAATTTTTTTTTCTTTATTGATTTTAGAGAGAGAGAGGAAGAGGGAGAGAGAGATAGAAATATTGATGAGAGAAAACATCGACTGGCTGCCTCCTGCATGCCCCCCACTGGGGATTTGGCCCACAACCTGGGCATGTGCCCTGACCGGGAATCGAACCAGTGACCTCTTGGTGCATGAATCAATGCTCAACCACTGAGCCACACCAGCCGGGCTATTTTAGATTTTTAATTTTCCAAGGAATACTTTCGAATTAAGAAGAATGAGGTTATGTGAATCCTGCGTTGTGCCCAAAATTGCATTGCCACAGTTATTATATTTGGCCTATTCTTCCAGATATTGCTTGGCACTTTGAGGACATTATCCAAACAAAGTTGAAACTTCTAACTTCCCAAGACCCCATTTGCAACCCAAATTCAGCCCAACTGCTCCTTGGCCCCAAATTGTGTTGCCTCTTCCTATCCACTTGGCCATCAAAATCTCATTGTTCTGTTGATCTCAACTATATATTCAGAAGAAAACAGTCTTATTAAACATTCATCATAAAGAATGAATGATCAATTGACTTGAACCTTCCCGAGAGAATATTTATATTAAGGAGGAAGTTGTTCATATAAATCGATGTCTAATGACTGGAATTTCAGGTATAAACATCAGCATTTATTGAAGACTTATTACATGTTGGTCACAGTCCTTTGTCCTTTGTGGCAAAGCCGCAAAATTAAGACAAGCAACCTTACAAATACAAAGAAATCCTTCCCAGTACTTCTTCCTTTCACTCTCTCTCTAACCGCAGCCACCAGCTCCCACCTCATCCAACTGTCCACCCCAGAGTCCAGCATCACCCAGTCTTCTCATCAAGTCCTAGTCTCCTTCATTCGATGCTGAACTTGGAGAAGATGCCCAGCAGGTGCATCTTTCCACTCCTGGATCTGGTCGTTTTCTCTATTTCCACCCGTATCCTAAGCCACCAAAAGCACCCGACTTCCAGTCTACTCACCTCCGAAGAACAGAGTTTAGAAATGATAATAATTTGGATGTTAACTTTTTTCCCCATCCCATCCTTATATCTTCCTCTCCTGATTTAGAAAAGTGTTCTAATCCAAAGTAGGTCTTTCCCCCTAAATTATTTTTTTACATGAAATATATATATATTTTTTATCCTCACACAAGGACATTTTTTCATTTTTTGTTCAGATAGAGTGGGAGGGAGAGAGAGGAAGAGAGAGAGAGAGAAAAACATCGATGTGAAAGGGACACATCGAGTGGCTGCCACCCGCACGACCAACCAGGGCTGGGGACAAACTGCAACCGAAGTACATGCCCTTAGCGGGAACCGAACCCGGGTCTCTCTGGACCGCAGGCCGACGCTCTAACCGCTGAGCCAAACTGGCCAGGGCACATGAAATATTTTCAGATGATAAAAAACTTCACTGGATTATTTACAAAGAAAACTTTTCCATTTAAGATTTTTTAATGTAATTCAACTTAAACCAGAGTTTTTGCCCGTGTTTTGGTAACATAGGCTTGAAGTATGAAGGGTAAACTTACCTTCCAGCTGAAAAAGCAGGATTTACACAGTGAGCTGTGTTAAAATGAGCAGTGTTTAAAGGTCGTCAGCATTAGACTTCCTCCTCAGCCGAATGCATGTGCCAGCCTGATTTAATTTGGTCTGTCGGAGAGTTTCTCCCCCCTAAATATCCCATGGCATTTTGGGAGTGGGGAGCACTAAATCTGCCTGGGATTTACGTTTGCTCTGGACTGACTTCTGAGAAACTGAAATCCAAATGCCCTCACAGATGGAATGACCACATGGAGCAGCGGAAAAGCAACTCAAGAAAGTGAGGACCCTAGTGTTCAGGAATCCGAGCTCTTTCCCTGGAAAGGGGTGTTTGCCTTGCTACATTAGTGACCTCAGTTTATGCTTTTCCCCTCGAGAACAATTATTAAAGGCTCACAGTATGGATCTTGTCTCACAACCCTTTCGTTCCCTTTGATTAGTCCATCCATCTTGGTCTGAAATCCTTTCCTCTCCTTTGAAGAAATTAAGGAAACTTCCAGGGGCAATGAATCTGTCAACTCAGTGATCCTGAAACACACCCTCCTCAATCCTGCTGAGTCAGTGTCACTGTGAGCAGCCCATTTGCAGAAACCACGTGTGCGTCTGTGCACTTCGGCACCCCCATCGCCCAGCACTGTATCTAGTCCACAGGAGGCATTCGATGGCCGTTAAATAAGCGAATGAACCGAGATCTAACGTGACAACATGGATGAGAGCCCCAGGAAGCCTAGAGCCCGAGGTAGATGAGCGGAGCGGTGCCCCGAACCCCAGACAGAGTGCTCCCTTAGCAGGTGCATTCCTGCCCAGACAGAAGACCAGCTCTTTCTGTCTCTGCCTCTTCAACACTTACCCTCCCTGACCGTGTCGCTTTCATCCAACTGTTCTCCAACGGGCTGCCCTTCTGTATTGCTAATAAAAGGTTGGTAGAAGAAAAATACTAGGGAATAAAACCAAATTAATCGAAAGATTAAGAAGGGGAATGTTTCTAGTTGCCATTTTTCAATCTCACTCATTCGAACTGTACAGCAGTCCCTCCTTATCTGGTTTCACTTTTCATGGTTTCAGTGACCTGTGGTCAACTGCGGTCCAAAAATGAGAAATAGAAAATGCCAGAAATAAACAGTTCATAGTTTTAAATTGCACGCTGTTCTGGGTGGCAGGATGAAATCTCCCACCGTCCCACTCCATCCCGTGTGGGGTGTGAATCATCGCTCCTTTCTCCAGCGTCTCCACGCGGTACCCGCTCCTCGCCCCTTGGTCACTGAGCAGCCATTTCTGTTAACAGACCAACTGTCTCAGTATCGCAGTGCTTGTGTCCAAGTAACCCTCATTTTACTTAATAGTGACCCCAAAGCACAACAGTAGTGATGCTGGCAATTCAGATCTGCCAAAGAGAAGCCACAAAGTGTATGTGTGAATAGGAAAAACACAGCATATGTAGGGTTTCGTACTATCTGCAGTTTCGGGCATTCACCAGGGGTCTTCAAACATATCCCTGCAAATAAGGGGGACAGCTGTAACTTCCATTATAAGATTCTTCCAAAATTCCAGGAGGACTGCTTGGGGGAGGAGGCAGAGTAGACACTGGATTGCACCCAGCAGGAGTCTGTGCAGGTGGAGGGTCCTCAGGGAGGAGCGCAGGACGGGGCACAGTGCCATGCTCAGAGGAGTTGAAGAAAGCAGGGGAGGTTACCAGGAGGAGGACAGAGGGACAGAATCTGAGCAGTTCTGGTCAATGAGAGATTTGAGGGGAAGGAAAGTCTAAATATGCTGTGACGTGTTGTGTGAACCATCCCTTCAAGAACCACCACAGCAAACCACCTATTCATTCTTCAAGGCTGATGGCTATTGATTTGTGTTCAGTGGGCTGGCCCTAGAAACAGCCAATGATACTTTTTAGTATTACTCTCAAAATAGCCAAAGAGCGCTGGTCGGTTAGCTCAGTGGTTAGACCGAGGGATTGTAGGTTCAATTCCCGGTCAAGGGCATGTAGCTGGGTTTCCGGTTTGATCCCTGGCCCCTGTGGGGTCGTTCGGGAGGCAACCAATGGATGTGTCTCTTTCACACCGATGTTTCTCTCTCTCTCTCCCTCTCTCCCTTCCACTCTATCTAAAAATCAATGGAAAAATATCCTCAGGTGAGGGTTAACAACAACAGCAACCAACAGCCAAAGAGAGACAGCTAAAGTTAGAAGTGGGGAAAAAGAACGGCCAGGAGAATCTTCTATAAAAGCTATAATTCCCAAATATTTGGTTTCAGAGGCCATGAAATTTTTACTTTATTTTATTTTATTGATTTTAAAGAGAGAGGAAGAGGGAGAGAATGAGAGAGGAAGGGAGAGAGAGAGAGAAACATCGATTTGTTGTTCCACTTATTGATGCTTTTATCAGTGGATTCTTGTATGTGCCCTGACCTGGGATCGAACCCAAAACCTTGGCATATCGGGACAACACTCCAACCAACCGAGCTACCTGGCCAGGGCATCATAGGCCATGAAATTTCAAAAAGGTTTTTGAGCCTAACTTTTAAAGTCTGCCAAGGGAAGGCGCTGGGCAGAGGTGGGGGTGACTGCCCTATTTTATTAGCACCATCATAACAGCAAGTCGAATACCAAAAAAACTGGAAAATACATACTTTTAAAATAAAATGCAATCTTTAAATTTGAATATATTAGGCTTTGGTGGAAACTCCCTTACCCTTGTTCTTATTTTTCCCATTTCATCATGGAGCAATGAAAAATTCTTCATAGGTCGCCAGACCAGTGTTTATGAACAGCTGTCCTGAGGCCCCGGGGCACATAGGCTTCCGTGAACTCTGACGAAATGTATGAAACCGCTCTCAAGAAAATGTGCATATGCACACAAGCTTTTGCAAGAACTTCAGAGAATTTATCTCCAAGATAAGCACTTAGCTCCAGAGAACCCTTTGCATTGATAGAGACCTGTCGTTCGAATCAAACGTACCGCGGCCAGTAGTCTTGGCAATCTGACCTTGATTTTATAGCAGTGAATTCTAGGGCATGGCAGTTAGGTCACTTACAGTCTCTCACCGTGTGAATTGGTGGCAGCCCAAGGAATAAAATTCACATGGCCTAAGTTCAGCATTGGCTTAGCCAAACTATTTAACACTCCTAGGATATAACCCAGGATAAATGATATTTCCACAGTACAGAAAAGCAAGTCAGCAAATCCACTTTCTCTCTCCACCGGAGTCAGGAGTGGGGATTGGGAGCAGGGGGAGGAGTAATTGGAAACAGTGTCACTGGAGAGAGAACAAAAGCAAGGCACTGTGCCATGACAGGACGATGCACCCACAGATCATTCAGTACATTTTTAAGAGAAAGAGAGAGCTGACTAAATGAGACAGCTTCCTTCATCTCACTTAACCCTGGGGGGAGGGAAAAACAGGAAACCATTCCTATGAACCCTAATATAATTAACATCCCAATAATATGTGAAAATCCTGAGTTCAGCTGCTACCCACCAGCCTACGATAATATACGTGGGAACTTCGAGCTCACACATGAGTAAGTGATAGCAAATGCAAAGCATTATTGTTTCTGCACATTTTTTTTTTAATCCTCACCCGAGGATATTTTTCTATTTATCTGCAGATAGAGTGGGAGGGAGATAGAGGGAGAAAGGGAGAGAGAAAGAAACATCGACGTGAGAAGGACACATCGACTGGTTGCCTCCCGCACAACCCCGACCAGGGCCTAGGACAAACCACAACCAGGGTACGTGCCCAGAATTGAACCAGTGACTCATTGGTCCACGGGCCGACACTCTAACCATTAAGCCAAACCGGCCAGGGCAGTTCCTGCACATTTTAATGCTTTTCAGTGGGGAGGGGAGGCAAATTGTACTCCTACCTCCCAGAACCTTTTTGATCCTAAGGTTAAGAACTCTTGAGTTCTTAGTTACTTAGCACAGACTAAAGGCAGATTTAAATACAAACATGATGAACAAAATATAGTAATATAGAAATATACTAGATTGTAATTAATGAAAGCTTTATTGAACTAGAATTTTTCTGCACCACACTTAAATGATAAAATCACAAGAAAACCAATACTTATTGGGGGTCTGATATATATCATCCTTTCTTTTTTCTTTCTTTTTTAAATCCTCACCCAAGGATATGTTTCTATTGGTTTTAGAGAGAGAGCAAAGGAGACAGAGAGAGATATCAGCTGCCTCCCTCATGTGCCCTGACCAGGGATCGAACCCACAACATAGGCATGTGCCCTGACCGGGAATCAAACCGCAAACTTTTGGTGCACTGGCTGATGCTCCAACCAATTAAGCCACCCGGCCAGGGCAATATATTATACTTTCTTGATCATAACTGGTTTATTCTCCCAAAAGTTCCCATCAGATATGTGGTATAATCCACAAACGGCTTACTGTTCCTTCCACTGACACTAGTCGAGACTTCGTACTCCCCAGGCCCCGAACCTAGAAAAGGTGGACTTTGGGACATGGCCAGCAATTCTGGCTAAGGTGTTAGTGACTTCATACCTTACTCCTCTCAGGCCTATGTATCCTCCAAAAGATAATCCCAGAAAGTGCATTGCTTAATTTATTAAAACGGACTTCTAATGGTAGAATTTCATCTAGCACAACACCTAGATGGAGAAGATATTTGGAGTGGAAGGAAACTTTCCCGGCACGCGTTAAGTCTTGCTGCGGTAGATATTATTGTTGATATCTGGAACTGGCCCTAGCTCTGCTAGTGCTGACTACGACCAATGAGATGACTGCGTATATACATAGGGGGTGTGTCCTTCATAGGCAGCAGGCCAGGGAACTGATATATTTGTGTTATTCCCTGCTTCTGCTGTCATAAATAAGGCTGATTTTTATAAGCTTAGCTTTTCTTGTCTTTAAGTTTTGTTATATATAGTTTAATTTTTTTTTTCTTCTCCTCAATACTGGTTATTACTGTTTAAGCATTTTGTTACAATTTCCATAAAAGACTTATTTTCTATGTGATTTGCTGTATCACAGTTTTTGTATGGGCTAAGAAAGGTTTATTCCCTGAAGGATAGGAGGTTAAATGTACATCTATTGATATACCCCTATGATTGCTAACATTGTTCCATATTATTATTGGACTCTATTTATTCTAGTCAATAACAATAATGTTTCAATTTCTCTTTATATTTTAAATGGTTTTTGCTTTATGTATTTTTATGTTAGGTTATTCGCTACATACAGTTTCCTGGCTTATTGTCACTGTGGATTCTATGTCCTTTTCCAATATGCTTTGACCTTCTTAGTCCTTTATGAGTCTTTTTTGCCATGAACTCAGTGCGCAGCACACAAATACAGACTCCACATCTGAATCCTTCAAATGCTGGATGACCCCTGCTCCTTGTTCTTCTTTGTCCTTTTGTTACAGTCCTTTCTCCACTGTCAACACACATACTTGTAATTTTTGTCCTCCTCACTCATCCTCTCTATCCAGACTGAAAGCATTCTTTTGTTTTCCAGTAACAAATACCTAAGCTGTAATTAGCCAGGTTCCTGACCTCAAGGTGCTGAGTCAAGGAAACAGCTGCGTAAACATCCATACCCGAGCACTCAGTCAGGTCCCCGGTCACCTTCATCAGAGGAAGGCGTGGGGCATTGGCTCGACTGTGCTTTGAGTGGGGCAGTCCCCCACTCTGATCTCCAAATGGAGCAGCCCGTCCAAGTGCACAGCTCCCCACCCAATTCCTAGTGCGGCTCTATGGTACCGAGCTGGGTCCTGACCTCCTCAGTTGCCCAGGTTTCTGCAACTCTGAATCAATGGGGTCTTTCTGAACAGTCTCTCCCGCTGTGTGCTTCTAGCAGCCTCGCCCATTGTGCTTCCTGCTGGAAGGCTATACTTCCCAGAGGCACCGAGCTTCCACAGTCTCTGACCCCATCGCCCACCAACATACACACAGGTCCTGCACTCCCCATTTCTCTTTCCTCTTCTGTTGTTTTCTGAAAGTCACAAGATGCTTATGCCAGTATAATTATGTTAGCAGGGAGAACTAGGGGCTAGGACTCTGGGCACCTCTGAAGCATTCCATGGAGAAAAAAGTACTATGACCCTTTTCATGCTTTATTCAGAACTGAGTCTGTGAGCCTGGGGGCATACAAAGGAGGGACAGCGTGTCTTTCTGTCTTCTTTCACGGGGGTAGGGCTTCTTTGTTTCATAACATTAAACATGTTTGTTTAACTTTGATTCCAACGGCCTTGCTAATAGTGGAAATTTCTCCCAGATTCTTTCTTCTTTTTTTGTTGTTTTGATTGATTTTTTAGAGAGAGAGGAAGGGAGAGACAGATGGAAACATCGATGTGAGAGAGAAATATCGATCGGCTGCCTCCTGCACACCCCCCGCTGTGGTTCGACTCCCGGTCAGGGCACATACCTAGGTTGTGGGTTCAATCGCATTGTGTGCCCTGACCAGGAATCCAACCGGACCTCTCAGTCCATGGGACGACGTTCAGTCCACTGAGCCACACCAGCTGGGCCCAGATTCTCTTTCTTGATGTTTCGGTTTGGGGTACTTGAGTGAGCTCTTTTCATTTTCTGTGACTTAGGAATATCAGTGAGGAATTGGGAGAGACTGGATTGAGGACTCCACGCAGATGCTACTTCAAATAAGAAGTAGAAAAACAAAGTTTGATCGAATGGGGTGTGGGAGGGCTACCGTTTTCCACCTGTCTCCTCTTGTTGCTGGTAGAATAAAACATCAGTGATAGCTGTGAGCAAAGACCCTGCGTGCCAATAATAAGGGTTTAGCATAGTCTTCCACTCAAGTTAGATACTATGAAAATGTTTTAAAATGGTATAGTACATGATAAATGGTTGGTGGCTTTGCTATAATATATTATTTTCACTGCAGTTTTACATTCTAAAATTGCCTCTGCTGCTGTTTCGATGAATGATCTATTTCCTCAGTGTTAAAAACGAGCATAGTATTCTGATGGCCGCATTTCACCAGGAGCGCCACAGTAACGGGCACCAGCAAAGGGCCCCTCAAAGTTCACGCAGAAGAGACCATAACTTCCTGAGACTAAGCATGTATTGTTTTCCAGTGGCTAAAGAAAAGCCTCCCTCTCTGGTGGCCATGGCAATGTTGGGTGGAGGAATTAGATACTCAGACGGTAGCTTGCACGTGGCACTGTTCTACTGTAAGGAATATTTCTGGGACTTCTGGAAGTGGCCATAACGACGTGTCATCTAAAAGCACTATGGGAGGACAAGGGGCACTGGGAACACACGCGTTCTTTCAGTGAAGCTGGAGTTGGGGAAAACACCAATATGCAAATAGGCTATTTTTAGGACCTCAGCATCTCGGCTCCGTGAATGCTTCTGAGTCATATTTTATGAGGACGATACACTTGGCTACTGTGAGGCTGCAGCTCCCATCAGCTCTGGGGCGGGGGCAGGATTAAGTGGCGTTCCATACTGAGCACTTCCAGGCCAAATTGCTAGTGCACTTCTGATTGCAAAATCTTTACCCTTGGCGTTGACTTAAGTAGCAGGATGAACATGATTGTTCAAATCCCCGGTGGATATACTGCTGCTCTTAAGCTTTGAGCCATTCATTCATTTGGCCTCAGAAGTCTCAGGGAAGCCCTGGCCAGTTTGGCTCAGCGGTTAGAGCTTCGGCCCGCGGACCAGAGAGTCCCGGGTTTGGTTCCCACTGAGGGCACGTACCTTGGTTGCAGTTTGTCCCCGGCCTCTGTTGGGGTTGTGTGGGTGGCAACCAGTGGATGTGTCTCTCTCACATCGATGTTTCTCTCTCTCTCTTCCCCCCTCTCTCCCTACCACTCTATCTGAAGATAAATGCAAAAATGTCCTCGGGTGAGGATAAAAAAAAAAGTCTCAGGGAAGCTGTAACATTTCTAATATAAGATTTCTCATTTTTGGCGCAGTTAAAATTCCTGGGGTAATTTTTTAATGGCACACATGTATCAAGTAGATTTAATTCTCATGTTTTGACTAGAGTGTCTTTTTATACTGAGGCAGATAGAAAATCCTAAGGAGTTCAAAACGCGTAATAGATGGGAGTTTGTTAAATCCACATACAAGACCATGTGCCTTTAAGCAGTGATCCCCAGTCTAACCTCGTTTGATTGGATAATGGCCAGATGGTTATTAAGAGATAACTACATGCCCAGCATTTAGTTGGACTTTGGTGGGTTTCCACAGGACAGAACAATAAGGAATTTATCACTAAATTAAGGATACACAATTAAAGCATTTAACATAATACTTTTGTTTATTTATTTATTTATTTATTTATTTTCATTTATTGATTTTAGAGAGAGAGGAATTGAGAAGGAGAGAGAGAGATAGAAACATCAATGAGAGCCCTGGCTGGTTTGGCTCAGCAGTTACAGCGTCGGCCCGCGAACCAGAGAGTTCCAGGTTTGGTTCCCACTAAGGGCACGTACCTCGGTTGCAGTTTGTCCCCGGCCCCAGTTGGGGTCGTATGGGTGGCGACCAGCCAATGTGTCTCTCTCACGTCGATATTTCTCTCTCTCTCTCTTTCTCCCTCTCTCCCTCCTGCTCTATCTGAAGATAAATGCAAAAATGTCCTCAGGTGAGGATAAAAAATAATAAAAAAATGATACCTTTCCCGGTCGGTGTGGCTCAGTGGTTGAGCGTTGACCCATGCACCAAGAGGTCGCTGGTTCGATTCCGGGCCAGGGCACATGCCAAGGCTGTGAGCCAAATCCCCAGTGGGGGGCATGCAGGAGGCAGCCAATTGATGTTCTCTCTCATCGATATTCCCATCTCTCTCTCTCCCTCTCCCTTCCTCTCTCTCTAAAATCAACAAAGAAAAAAAATTTTTTTTCAAATGATACCTTGATTTGGTTATTTTGGGGGGGGAGGGCATTTTTTTTTAATTAAGATATAATAATTATAACTTCTCTTTGTATTTATCTGATTATTGAATATATTTTCAAATATTTATTGACTGTTTTTGGCTCTTTTATAAAACTGCCTGATTATATCCTTGGCCCTTTGTTTATTTTATTTTTTTAATTGGTTTGTAAGTGCTCTGGGAATGTTAGGAAAAGTAAATCTTGTATATTAGGAATATTGTAATTTTCCCACTGATTGATTATCTATCTATTAGCATTATTATGGTGAATTTTGCCGTATAGAATTTTTAATTTTTATCTAATCAAATTTATCAATTTTTCCTTTATGGTTTCTGGCTTCATGATCATGCTTAGAAGTCCATGACAACCCAAAGATCAAAAACCATTCACCTGTGTTGTCTTCTAATATTTCTTCTTTTAAGTGGCTAGCCATCTGTCCAAGAAAACATTAATTAAATAGCCCCTCTTCTCCCCACTAATTGGAGAATGTCATCGTCGTCACATACTAATTCCCATATATGGAAATAATCTGTGTACACCGGTTTTAAAAACGAAACATTCAGCCAATATTTACTGATTTTCTGCAATGTGGAAAGCACCTTGCTTATGGTTGAGAGTAGAAACAGGGACGAATGAGACCCTGTGTTTGTCTTTAATCAAGCGTAGGCCTATTATTAGTACAAAGTGCTGGCACTGGGCCAGGAACGACTGCTCTGATTCCCAAGTTGCCCGCTTATAAAGCCTGTGGCCTCATATGACCTCAAGCACACTATTTCGCTTTTCTGTGCTTTGCTTTTTTCTAAAGAAAAATAAGATAATAATAGTACCTATTTCATAGAATTGATTTGATAATTAAATGAGTGAATTCACGTAAAACGCGTAGGATCTGGCACAGAGGAAGAGCGCCATCCTGCTAGCTATGGCTCAGGCTTAGAGGAAGGGCATCGGCGTGCTTGACAGCGGAGGCTCTGGACACGGACTGCACGGGCTGGGATTCTCCCACACTTACTAGTCGGGTCATCTTGAGTTAATTACTTAAGCAACTTACTTTGTCTCAGTTTTCTCATCTGTAAAATGGAGATGGTAATAGCACCTACTTCATAGGGTTGTTGTAATTATGAAATAGATACATGTAAAGTGCTTAGACACTTTAATAAATGCAAAGTATGTAAAAGCTATTTTTATTATCCAAGATATATCATGTCACTTGATTCCAGACTATTTCAGAATCTTGACAACAGACTAGAGGAAGATGAAGAACAATTTTGGGGGAGCGCATGTGAACCTTCCATTATCAAAAAGCCCAACAGGCAAAGGCATCGTTTCCGAGAAATTCCACCTTCGCTTGTCCATTCTTCTTTCTGTCGGGGTAATAGTGGGACTCCAGAGGAGACAGGAGCTAACGCTGCCACCTGGTTTCATTTACACAGCGACATTAGATTCCACAACACCGCTCACAGAACGTAACCAGACTGAGACCAGGTTTGCTCTCTCTCAATCCTGATATGATTTGGAATCAACTCTTTGCTGTTCAGTTAGTTGTTTTTCAACCAAAATCATCAGAAAAATACAATTTGCATTTTGTTTCGGGTTTTCTCCTCAGTTATATCTAAATCCATCATTATCACCTTGACTACAAGAAACATTTTTAGTTTGTCCAGGGCATATTTTTCCCCTGCTCCCACCCACCTTCTAAACCAAGGGTAGACATTAAACCTGATCATGGCAACTGAAAACTCGTGGCCTCGGACTGCTGCACGTTCGTCTGGATCTGTGGTTCCACGTGAACTGAAGCAGCCGGCCCGCTCTCTGCACACCCTGTGATTGCTGAGAGCTCTGCGGCTTGTTCCTTCACCAAAGGGCTACATGCTGCGATGTCAGCCGCTTTCCTGCCAGCCCAGCCCCTTCTGCTCACCCAAGTTGTAGAGAAAGGACCAGGAGAGTCCACTCTGAGCTCACCTAGATTAGGTCCTCAGTCAACAATGAACATCTGTATTTGTCCTTTCTTTTTTTTTTTCCTCTAGTGTCTACAGCACTACAGAAAATGGAAAGTCCTGCATAGGAATAGAAACATAGGTGTTAAAAAATACCTTTTGCATGTCTTCTCTCTCAGACTCTTTGGTTTTATTCCAGTGTTTTATTGATCCAGAATAGGCAATGTGCCTAAAAGATAAATAGGGAAAAGAGTCTAGGATGAGAAATGAAGATTTTGATTGTTTTTTTTTTATCCTCCCCCGAGGACATTTTTGCATTTTATCCTCAGAGCAGGAGGGAGAGTGGGAGGAAGAGAGAGAGAGAAACATCGATGTGAGAGAGACACATCGAGTGGTTGCCACTGACACAACCCCAACCGGGGCGGGGACAAACTGCAACTGAGGTACGTGCCCTTAGTGGGAACCGAACCGGGGCCACTCTGGTCCGCGGGCCGACGCTCTAACCGCTGAGTCAAACCAGCCAGGGCAAGAAATGAAGATTTTGAAAGGATGCATTTTAAATTGCATATATCTAACTACAATTTGTTCTTGAAAAAAAGCAAAAGGTATGTTAGTTAAAATTCAGATTGACCCTAAATCAATGAATTCTGTGTGGTGGAAGAATTTAGTATGAAAATAGCCTAAATTCCCCCAAAGCACTTGGGAAAAGAAGAAACTAGCATTTGGGGATAGACTATATTTGATAAAGGGAACCTCCCCACCCTACACCACTCCCCTGAACCAAGCCTGGACGAGTAATCATTTCTCTCCAGTTCTACTCATTGAAGGAACCAGAAAGTTAACACACTCATACCAGGCTCAATTTAAGAATGGGGTAAAGATGCATGAATTGTTTCATTTGTAGAGAACTAGATATTACTTCCCTAATCAAAGCCATTCTTGTATTTCGGAGTAAGTTTTATTTATTTATTTTAATCACACGGTCACACCTACCACACAGACAAGCAAACTGAGCTTGGTTCCAGGACACTCTCGCATTAAATGAGAGTCAAGAGTGTGCATAAACACAGCAGATGGGAAAGGGTCTTTGCTATCCAAATTGCCTGCAGCATGCATTGACTTTTGTCTTGTTTGATTCATATTTCCCTTTTCTTGAAATTTCCTGAGTGGAAGCAATAATGCAAAACAGACACAGAGCCTGGTGTCTATTATTTTCTTGTTATTTGTCAACATGACACATTCTCATAAACCCAGCTCTATAGGGTGAAGGCAGTGTGTGAAGAAGATAATATATGCACATCACACTGAGAAGGAAGAAAACCTCTCTCTGATTGCTTTCATTTCATTAAGAATGTTGCTGTATTTATTGGAATTTGAAAAATAAGTCACCAGTGTGTTCTCCAGTGTGTTGCCTCATCTGAGAGGCAAATGACTGGGTCTGAGGTCTGTATTGACAATAGTGAGTTACACAACTTCCACTGATCTGAAAAAGCAAAATGCCTTGGTTGCAGAGCTCAGTGAGGCCTCATCCCCTACACCTGACTGAAGAAGATTCTTGCATTTTTCTTGTCTGCTGCTTCTCAGGTATGACAAGTCAAAGGAGATACAGAACGCGTCGGTCCACCTGCAAAGGTTCAAGGTTTTGTACAAAACATAATCTGCCGCCCTGGCCTGTTTGGCTCAGCGGTTAGAGTGTCGGCCCACGGACCAATGAGTCTCGGGTTCGATTCCGGTCGAGGGCACGTACCTTGGTTGCGATTTGTCCCCAGCCCGGGTTGGGGTCATTGAGGAGGCAGCCACTCAATGTGGCCCTTTCACATTGATATTTCTCTCTCTCTTCCTCCCACTCTATCTGAACAAAAGTGGAAAAATGTCCCCCGGTGAGGATTAAAAAACAACAACAACATAATCTGCCAAAGGTGAAGGGATCAAGAAAAAAAAAGTGAAACGATGGGAAAAAAGTATTCCATGCAAATAGTAACCAAAAGAGAAAGAACAGGAATAGCTATTCTAATATAAGACAAAATAAACTTTAAATCAAAAATGTTTTTTAGCCCTGACAAGTTTGGCTCAGCAGTTAGAGTGTAGGCCCGCGGACCAGAGAGTCCCGGGTTCAGTTCCCGCTAAGGGCACGTACCTTGGTTGCAGTTTGTCCCCGACCCCAGTTGGGGTCATGTGGGTGGCAACCAGTCGATGTGTCTCTCTCACATCGATGTTTCTCTCTCTCTCTCCCTCCCAAGAATGCAAAAATGTCCTCGGGTGAGGATGAAAAAAAATGTTTTTTAATGAGTATAGAGTCTCAGCTTTGCAAGATGGAGAGAGTTCTGGAGATGGATGGTGGTGATGTTTCCACAACAATATGAAGTACTTAATATCACTGAATGGTGCACTAAAAAGGAGTCAAGATGGTAATTTTTATGCTACATGTATTTTACCATAATAAAAAATGTTTTAAGAAAAAAACTAAAAACATAATCTGCCAGGCCTGGCAGGGCTAAATATAACCAGAGAAAAACTCAACTTGCTACCTGGGGAGATGTTAGGAACAATGAATTTTCAAAATATCCTATAAGCAAAAATTTTATTTTTTCTTTTGAATTTATGAGGAGCTCTTTCCTCTTACTAGAGGAGACAAAGAAGCAGCAAGGAGCTCAGCCTCACATTTGAAATGCCTTAGTCTTTCTCCTGAATGAACCCAGCAGATGGTGGGGTGGGCTCTGATGGGCTCTAGGTTTGGATAGGGTGGCAGATGCATGAATGGCAGTTTAGAAAGCCAATAGAAAATCAGTGATGCCATGTACACAACAGGGGGCCAAGGAAGTGATAACTGGGACTGAGACTGGTACTGGAGAAATACTGGGGGAAAAACTCAAAAACAATTTGTTTTCATTTTAAAAGGGAATGAAGTATGTGTGTTAAAATTTGTAAAGAGCAAATATCTTTAGAATGAAGGCAGGCCTGATTTACAGTCTTTTTGATCCTTTAGTTGCTATTTCAGAAGCTTTATGGGAAAACAAAAAGCAAATCGTGATCATTCAGTGCCTGCTGTGTGTAACTAATCCATGGATTTCATTTTATTTTTATTTATTTAGTCTTTTTGAACCAGTCATTTTTGTGTATTGTTTATTGGAGAAAGATGTGTATTAGTAAATAAAACTTTCAGAGAATCATTACAAATTCAAAGAAAATGTCTTTTTTAAAAATTACATGGGCAAATTATTTATATTAGGCTGACAATTATGAATAACTTCCTTAAACTTCATAAACCTACCTAATCAGTATGAATATGGAATTAGATTGCGTGATTGCTCAGAACTCTGTAATTGTATAACATTCCCCCCCCACTTTTTTTTCAATTTTATGTTGTATAGGTTTGGGGTGTACAGCTTAGCGGTTAGACAATCATATACTTTACATAGTGTTCCTCCTGATATTTCCAGTCCCCACCTGGCACCATACATAGTTATTACAATATCATTGACTATATTTCATATGCTTTACTTACTACCCTGTGACTATTTTATAACTACCAATTTGTGCGCCTTAGTCCCTTCACTTCTTTCACCCAGTCCCCCAACCACCCCCACCCCTAATTCATGGATTTTGGGTCTTGAGTATGTGTGTGTGTGTATGTGTGTGTGTGTATGTGTGTGTGTATGTGTGTGTGTGTGGGTGTCGCTGGAGCAGGGTAGTGAGGGAGGGTATGGGGCAGTCAGAAGAAAGGGAATACAAGACTTAGTCTCTATT
This sequence comes from Tadarida brasiliensis, assembly GCA_030848825.1. Taxonomy (NCBI): domain Eukaryota; kingdom Metazoa; phylum Chordata; class Mammalia; order Chiroptera; family Molossidae; genus Tadarida; species Tadarida brasiliensis. Next base: position 108,824,344 of record CM061257.1, on the reverse strand, counting down.
ACTGAGGATCTCATTTTGCAGATGGAACACATCATACAGTCGATAAATCAATAAGATGATCTGGAAAGAACTGATTCACTAATGCATATTCATACCAGGTAACCTGACAACCTCATTCCCTGAGTCTTCCTTAGAAGAAAAGAGTGCATTGATGTATTAATTGACTTGTTAACAAAGTGACCATAGTTGTGTCGCTGGGGACAAATGATACTTATGTGGTTGAGGTGGGGTTTTCTCTGCAGTGAATCAGTACACTCACTTCCTATCTTCCTGGGAAGAGGCAAAAATTAAATAACTGCAAAGTGGACTTGAGATAGGAGTGGAGGAAAAACTCCCACTCTTAGGATCCGAGAAGGCAGTTTTTCCTGAACCTGCGGCCTGGAGAGGCCTGGGCCTGGAGGGTGCTGGGTGGGCCTCCCTGTTCACTGGAGACCGTGCGGCTTCCAGGTGGGATGCTGTCTGCCAGACTCGAAGATGTGTCTAAAGCCTGAATTAAAGCATCAGCGTAGTCTCAGATGTAGTTTGGAAAATTAGGGCAAGGTTTGTGTCCATCCTTAAGACAGTTATGCAGGCAAGAAAGAGCAGTGTCCCCTGTCCCAAAACCAGAACTGGGGTAGCAGTGGCTGGGTCCGGAGAGGCAGTCCCTCCAGGATCACCAGCAGAGAGGAGGTGGCAGGGACACAGCAGTAGATGAAAGAGCCTGAGTCAAGGGACTAGAGCTGCTAAGCATCCTGACGGTGAGGCCTCAGAAATAGCAGCAGTCTTTTCTATGGAGGCGAACCGATACCACAATAATATGAGAGTAAAAAGCAAGTATAACTTTACTTAGATGTCAACAGTGGGTGACTCCTAGGCCAACAGGGTGAAAAATCAACCACTAAAACCCAGTATATCAGTCCCCCTCCTTATACACAGTTTCTCTTTTCATGGTTTCAGTCACCCGCAGCCAACTGGGGTCCAGAAATATGAAATGGAAAATTCCAGAAAGAAATAGCAGTTCATAAGTTTTAAATTGCACACTGTTCTGAGTAACGTGATGCAATCTCGCACTGTCCTGCTCCATCCCTCCCGGGGCGTGAATCCTCCCTTTGTCCAGGGGCTCCATGCTGCAGATGCTCCCCTCCCCCCTACTCCCACCCATCAGGCTCTTGGTGGCCTCAGTTATCAGGTCAACTGTCATAGTATCACAGGGCTGTGTTTAAGTCACCCTTATAGTAGTCTAACACTCCCTCACAATCCCTGTGTCATTCACCTCACTGCATCATGTAACATAGGCATTGAATCATCTCCCATCATCACAAGACAAAGAAGAGCAACAGCACAGTAAGGTATTTTGAGAGAGAGACAACATTCACACAACGTCGAGTACAGCAGACTGTTAGAATTGTTCTATTTTATTATTAGTTATTGTTGTTAATCTCTTACTGTGCCTGATCATAAATTAACTTTTACCATGAGTATGTATTCCAGGCAAAACATAGTACATACAGGGTTTAATACTATCTGTGGTTTCCATCATCCATGCGGGGTCTTGGAATGTATTCCCCGCTGATAAAGGGGGACAACTGTGCTCAGTGTTATATACTGAATGCCATGTCCCCCCAAATTCACATGTTGCACCTCCCCCACCCCCGATGTGATAGTATTAGAAGGTGGGGCCTTTGGGAGGTAATTGGAGTTAGACGAGGTCACAAGGGTGGAGCCCTCATGAATTCGATCAGTGCCCTTCTAAGCGTGTTTGCTGTCCTTTTCTGCTCTCTGCCATCTGTAACTTAGAAAAGGGCTCTCACCAAAACCCAAGCATGCTGCCACTTCCAGCCTCCAGAACTGTGAGAAATAAATGCCTGTTGTCTACAAGCCACCCCATCTATGGCATTTTTGTTATAGCAACCTGAAGGGACTAAGCCACTTCGGGAACACAGAAGAAAGGAGTTGCCTGAGCTGGTTGAAGATAGTGAGCTACGGATCATAGGAAAGGTGCATTGGGTGTGGAGTTCTAGGGAAATAAGGACATGGGGAAGAACATTCCAACTCCCAGCTGGGGGAAATCTTCAGGGCTGGGCTCTGCTGAGAGCAAAGCCATAGGATTTACACGGTGCCAGGCTGCACAGAGTGCTTCCTGCACACCCTTGCCCCAAGACCCTCGTATTTTGAAAGTACTCATTTATGCCAGGAGAATTACTCAGGGGCTTGGTCCTCCTTGGATGCAGCTGATCAGCCATGCTCTGCCACTATGGATCTGTGGTCCTGGGTCTGTCAATGTGCCACTGAATACAGAGATGCACTTCCATGACCTCCTTTTCCTCATAGCCATTGTTAGCCTGGGAGAGAAAACAAAAATCAGAGAATCAAAAACCAGTGTTTATGTGTTTTTGACCCCACCATCTCTGCAGAAATCCTTCAAAGTGTTTCCCCAGCTGTCTTGGGAGTGCCCAGGAAGATGTTTAAGGTGTATGTATTAGTTTCCAAGAGCTGCTGTAATAAATAACCACACACTGGATGGCTTAAACCCACAGAAATGTTTCTCTCACCGTTCTGGGGGCTGGAAATTCAAAACCAAGGCGTTGGCACAACTGGTTTTTTCTGGAGGCTCCGAGGGACAACCTGTTCCACGCTTCTCTCCCAGATTCTGTTGGTTTTCTGCAATCCTGGGCATTACCTGTGCTGCCGGTGGAAATTGTGCTCTTTCATGGAGTTGTGAGAAAAGCATTTCGGGAGACAGGTGATGGGGGATGAGGTTTAGTGGTAAGATTCATCAGAATGGAAATGGGAGGCTCCCCCTGGGTTCCCAAGGTCTCATCTCCATCCATCCCGCCATGGAAAAAATCCAATCTTGTCTTCATCAAGCTCCAAACAAAGGCCAAGGTCCAGAAGTTCTGTGCCATTGGTCCGGCATCAGCAGTCTCAGCCCCTGTCCAGGTAGCTCCGTGCTGTTCCAGCTGTGATCCTTGCCGTGCTGCTGTATCCAGGCTCCCCGAGGAGCCCTTCGGATTCCACGCAGGGCTGCTAGGACCACACGGTTGCTATGGAGAGAGAACGCGTGAACAAAGGGGATGAGTGCGCGTTACCAGGTGAGAGAGCGCGCGAGGGAGACAGAGAGAAAGGGGTTTTGTCCTTGTTATGCTCAGGTTATATTATCTTGGGCTTGGGAAGGATCAGGAGCTCCTTCAAACTAACCAATTAACTTCCTAAGCTTTCCCAGGCTTCTGATAGGTCCACCCCCTAACCAATCTATTTCCTAGATCTTTGGGGTTGTGTCTCTTATCCAATCCGATCCCTTTCCCAGGCTAGACTGACAGGCCTCTATGGTTGCCATTTTCACTTCTGTTGCACATGTGCTCACCTCCCCCCATAGTCTGGGTGAGTGGCCTGAGGAGATTGAAAAGCCATCCTTCCTGCCTGTATGGGGGAAGGAGGGGTGTTGATCCCCTTGGGGGGCAATGCTGCTGTCTGTCCCCTGGAGTGTGTGAAGCTGTGCTTCCTGGTTAAGCAGGGTTATGCTTCCTAGTCAATTATGCTTAACAATGTCTGATTCCTTTTGCTCCCTTTCTTTATCTATATGTAGCTACCACCCTGGCCGGTTTGGCTCAGCGGTTAGAGTCAGCCTGTGGACCAAAGAGTCACGGGTTCAATTCCAGTCAAGGGCACGTACCTCGGTTATGGTTCAGCCCCTGGTCCTGGTCGGGTCGTGTGGGAGGTGACCAGTCGATGTGTCTCTCTCATGTCGATGTTTCTCTCTCTCTCTTTCTCTCTCTCTCTCTCTCTCCCTCCCTCCCACTCTATCTAAAGATAAATGGAAAAATATCCTCAGGTGAGAATTAAAAAATAATAATAGTAATAATAATAATATCTAGCTACCTACACTAACACCTAGCTTGTGGTTACATCCCCCCAATCTCAGCTTCCATCATCACAGGCCTCTCCTCTCTGTGTGTCTGTCTGAGTCTCTTCTCCTTCTCTTACAACTTTAAATAAAGATAAAATCCAACAGCCCCTAAGGAAATATAGGAGGAAGAAAGATTTACTTTAGACCGCTGTGAATTATGAGGAGTGGAAAGGCACAGCTTGGCTGACCTCTTCCCTAAGGCGGCCAGCAGCGCACCGGGGGATTCCCAGCAGAGTCCACCTTTGTTCCCACAGCTCTGGAATGCGGCCGCAGGCTTCTCCAACTTCCTGCTCTCAGCCTGTTTTAAACACTCCCTCTAGTGTGAAACTACTGCACACTTCTCCATGAATTGCTTTTTATACTGACAGTTATCTCCTCACCCCCCCAAAACCCCTCATTGCACATTCGTAAATCTAATGGGCTTAATTGCTCTGTTTACTACCTTTATACTTTTGAAAAAGGTACGAGAGAGGTCTCAGGTACAGATTAATCCAGCACATTAAACCCGTAAATCAGGAATGCAGCGCTTTTTTCCCAGAGTGACTGGCTTCTCAACTTCTTGCCACACAATTCTGTGAGCCCAGGCTCCTCCTGAACACAGAGCTCTGGTGGCCACGGTCGTGCCACACATCCAGCTTTTTATTTATTTACTTTTTTAAAATTTTAGCCCCGGCTGGTTTGGCTCAGCGGTTAGAGCGTCAGCCCGCGGATGAATGAGTCTCGGGTTCGATTCCGGTCAAGGGAACGTACCTCGGTTGCAGTTCAACCCTGGCCCTGGTCGGGTTATTTGAGAGGCAACCAGTTGATGTGTCGCTCTCACATCCTCTCACATCAATGTTTCTCTCTCTCCCTCTCTCCCTCTCTCCTCCTCCCTCCTACTATATCTGATGATAAATAGAAAAATATCCTCAGGTGAGGATTAAAAAATAAATAAATGAATTATTTTAGAGAGAAAGAAAGGGAGGGGGGGGAGAGAGAGAGACACTGATGTGAGAGATATCGATCGGTTGCCTCCCATATGTGCCCTGACCAGGAATCGAACCCTCGACCCTTTGGTGCATAGAACGACACTCCAACCAACTGAGCCACACTGGGCAGGGCACATCCTGCTTTTCGAGCTACAAGTGGGTTCCCCACATTCTGCCAGTATGAGATTTTGTTGTTGCAGACCAAGTCTCATCACATTTTTTAGCAGACTTTAGGAACTGGAGGTACAGTCAGTGAATGGAAACCTCCAGAGCCAGAAGGAAAGAAATATTCTTATCTTTGTAACAACAGGGAGAGCCCTGTTTTGTTTATAAAAATCATGGTTGTTTTAATTATTGTAAAGCTCTGCCATAATGTAATAAGTGGGGAGTTTCAAGAAAAAAGTCAGTCATGAAAAATGGGATTGTGCTACTAAGAGGCCAATGCTGTTGTTATGGGTTGGGAGCACTCCATGTCCCCCTACCCCCCGTCACTGGTGGGAGTGGGTTTCTTGCAATATCCCGAGAGGAAGAATTTTCTGAGACTCACACAGGAGGATGAGATATTGTAAAAAGCCTTATTTCTGTGGAATAACACCTCTGAGTGTCCAAGGTCTCATTTCCCTGTGTCCCACCAAGGAAGAAATGTAGGATTAAAGCTGTTGCCCAGAGTTTCTGTTTCACGTTGGGGCAGTGTCCAGGCCAGCATTAAACTAGCTTCGCTTGTATTCCCAGTAGCAGTCCATCAGTCCATTGCGTGTGGGGTCCACAGGGCCACGTGGCTATGGAGGAAACATGGGCAAATGCAAGGGAGCCACAAGAGTGCCAAGAGCCAAGAGCTAAGAGCCCAGAGAGAAAGCTCCTTTGTCCTGGGATTATGTATCCCCAAATTTTCATGGGCTTGTAGTGGCCCTGCCTTCCCAGCCAGTGATCTCTGTTCCCAGGTTTGACTGACAGGTATCTTCTTTGTTACCTCAACTTCACTGTGCATGCGCCCATCTTCCCTTTGTTGGACCCCTTCCCCCAGTGCTCACCAGTGAATGGACCGGTTGTTCCCCAGGGAGTGCAAAGTTGCAGCTTCCTGGTGAAGCTGCCCAAATTCTGCTGCTCAGAATTTCCTAAGTTTCTGTTTTGCCATCCAAATTCACCCCACCCCAGCAGCTGTAGCTGGCTGAGACTTTCAGGACAGTGGAGTGGCAGCTATCCTAGCAATATCTTGGTAGGCTGGTTCATTCTTCAACCTGATTCAGGACCATTGGCTACTGCCCCTCCCCCCCCCCACACACACACAAATTCCTCCTCTATTTCACCTCAATTTCCTCTTCCCCCATAATAACTCTAATTCCCCTCCCCCATTATCTTGGGATCTTACTGATTAACAACACAGAAATAATGTCTATTGTTTATTGAGTGACTATGAGCTAGGCTGTGCGCTAAATGCCTTCACATTTTTTATTAAATGGTTAAAACAGTTCTGTGAGGTGGGTACTGTTTTCCCACTGGTGGAGAAGGAAGCAGACACTGGACTTCAAAAGTCTGCCACAGCCCTGGCCCATTTGGCTCAGTGGTTAGAGTGTCGGCCCATGGACCAAAGGATCTCAGGTTTGATTCCCAGTCAAGGGCATGTACCTGGGTTGCAGATTTGATCCCCATCCAAGTTGGGGTCATGCAGGAGGCAACCAATCAATGTGTCTCTCTCACATAGATGTTTCTCTCTCTCTCTCCCTCCCTCCCTCTCTCTCTCTCTCTCTAAAAATCTATCTAAAAATCAATGGAAAAATATCTTCAGGTGAGGATTAACAAAAATAAATAAAAAGTCTGTCACAGGCCCTGGCTGGTTTGGCTCAGCAGTTAGAGCGTCGGCCTGCGGTTCAGAGAGACCCGGGTTCGGTTCCCGCTAAGGGCGTGTGCCTCAGTTGCGGTTTGTCCCTGGCCCCGGTTGGTTGTGTGGGTGGCAGCCACTCGATGTGTCCCTTTCACGTCGATGTTTCTCTCTCTCTCTCTCTTCCTCTCTCTCCCTCCCACTCTCTCTGAACCAAAAAAATGGAAAAATGTCCTCGGGTGAGGATTAAAAAAAAAAAAAAAAAGTCTGCCACAGGCCCCACAGTGGGGAAGCAGCAACACCACGATCCTAACTGTGGTCTCTGTAACAGCCTTTCTATTTCATGCCACTCGTTGACATTAAAGCCCAAAAAAGTCATGTTCTCCCGTACTTCTTAGACTTGGAAATCCCTCAAAGGGGAAATTTCTAAGATGGAAAGTACTTTTCATCCCTAAAGTTTCACATTTTGTGTTACAGTCAGTTTTATTTTCTGGATTATTCAGTACTAATAATACAATGAGGCTCTTCTTTGGGTTTTCAGAACACAGCTGGGAGAGAAATCAACAGAAATACTTGAATCATCTTCCCCATCAGCTGATACTCATTGCAGATGCCATAATGATGGTTTAGAGTTCATATGAACCTCCTTGACTGACCCTTTGCCTCTGAAATGGCTAAAACTGACCACTGCGGCTTAAAAAATGGAAATAACACAATGGCTTCTCTTTCTTCCTTGCATGTATATTTACTTACACACATATTGTGTACGGTCTTTGAGGTTTACCAGTCCCCTTGATGTCAAGGGCCCCCAAGGTAAGAATCCTTGTAAAGGTGATCAACATTGAATCAACAGTTTTTTGGGTTTTTTTAATCCTCACTCGAGGACATTTTTGCATTTATCTTCAGATGGAGTGGGAGGGAGAGAGGGAGGAAGAGAGAGAAACATCAATGTGAGAGAGACACATGGAGTGGTTGCCACCCACACGACCCCAGCCAGGGCAGGGGACAAACTGCAACCGAGGTACATGCCCTTAGCGGGAACCGAACCCGGGACTCTCCGATCCACGGGCCGACGCTCTAACCGCTGAGCCAAACCGGCCAGGGAGAATCAATAGTTTTTGAAAGAAGTTGTTCCGGAAGCCACCAGATCAAGATTGGGCTCAGGCCATGGTCACTGTGTGATTCTAGCTTTAAGACCCTCTTCTTCCTCTCCCAACCATTTGCAAAAGCAACACCAGATTAATCACCTCGGGCTTGGGCTGCTTGTCACTTTGTCCTAGGTGTAGGATGGGATACAAAACTCTGGGCCACTTTCCATTGTGGGCTGCAGTGCTAAAGGCCTAGACCTTCCGTCTCCCCCAGACACATTTAGCTGCCACTCACTCCGGAAATCTCCACTAAGGCCAGTCCCTGCAGAGCTCCTGGAGGGTAAACATTCCCGTCAGAGGACAAGAGGAAAGTTGAGAGTCCCTGGACTACATGCTGGCAGGTGGGCATATGAAGAACTTCCTTGCCGTACCCTGGAGCACAGACCTCTAAGCAGTGTCATTGTCTGGGCTTTGCTGTGAGGTACTGGTCTACCACAACCAACGCACCTCAGATCTGTGGGCAGCTGTCACTCCCAAGGAACCAAGGAGCTGTTCTTTTCATCTTTGCCTCCAATCAAGGACAACAATAAAAGCAAACTCCCAAAGGGTACAGAAGTTAAAGCAATTTGCGTCGGCATATTTCTACTATGAAGAATCTATTCTTTACTCAACAAAGCTAACGGAATTGAAATCTTGACACAAGAGACATGAAAATTCTGTTTAGATCAGGACATCACTGTGCCTCACGGGGGGTCATTCCACAGTGCACTGAGGGTGATGCTGGAGATGGAAGCCCAATCACAAACCAGAGGGAATATGGGTAGCATGACCGGCCCCGATGGCAATTCCACAGCTTATAAAAACTTGGCTCTTTCTCTTCTCCAGATAATCTCCAGCAGCCAGCCCCGATGGCCATGCTTCCCAACAGCAGCAGTGACTCCGTGGTGGGAATTTTATATCACCGCGTTGGGATCCATTTAGATTTTCCTCGTTAGCGCAGACATAGAGTCATGACCTTAACCAGTCTTTGGGCTGGTCTGGGGCCACGTCAGGCAGGATCCTGAATCACTGCCCGTCTGTGCATTCCAGCTGTGAAAGGTCAAGGTGATCCTCACCCTGAACAAACAGAGATTATTTCCTCCATGGAGTCAGGAACCAGAACCCCAGGACCCAGAAACCACCAGAGAAAGAGTAGGCTGAAAATAACCTCCTGTCTTGGCATTAACAAGTATTAAATTAATTCTGCCTTTTGTTTTCTTAAAAATATGGTCAAATTAGGCCCTTGGGACTTGGCGGATCTGGAAAAGACTTTTGCCAAAAAAGTTATAGAACAGCTTTGCATGTTGCCATGTGTCCTTTTCGTGCTATTTTAAAACATCTCTGCAGCAGCATATAGAGAAGGAGGACGGTGTCTCCTCCTATGACAGTAACAAGCTTTTACCTCAGGTGCAGAGAGAAGTGTCACAGACCCTGATCACTGCAGCCACTGGAGACCAGTAGTGATTGTGATGTTTTATGACATCACAAGCAAATATCTGAATCATTTTAATGAATGTGTGGAGAAGAGTGAGTCGGAATGTGTGTGTGAGAGACAGCACATCAGAGCTGAGGATCCCAAAGATCGGCTGTGTCTGGTTAGTAAACTGGAAAGTACATTTCAGGGATTCCATCTACTAAAACAGCATTTATTTCTATTTATGCCAGAAGCATTTCATAATAACTTGTGTGAAGTATATAAAATCACTAGAAAACAGAGAAAACTATGATCAGTATGTAATAGAGATGTTAGCCATTAAAGAGGGAATACACACACCTGCTGAACCAAGGAAAACTTCATAAAGCCAGGGGCATTTCAACATCGTAGAAAAGCAGTACAGTTTCAGTAGGAAGAGGTCACAGGGAGAAGCCCCACAGACTTTGCACACTTGGGGTAGAAAGGGCAGGCGCGTGCTGGAGGAACATCAGCAAGGATATGTGTTAGATTCTCGTGTAACTCCCATGAAGCTGTAATACCAGAGCACATCGCCTGACTGTAAATAATTCACTTAAATTAATCTGGTAAACGAGGCAGGCATTGAAGGTCCTCGAGCAGAGAAGAGTCATGGTTAAAAGCAGTCTCATGAAATGTATGGCGGTGGCTCCATTACCTTCCTAAGACTGCCGCAATGAAGCACTACAACCTGGGTGCCTTAAGACCACAGGTTTATTCTCACAGTTTTGGAGGCCGGAAGTGTGAAATTAAGGTGTCAGCAGGGCCGTGATCCCTTTGACAGCTGGAGGAGAATCTGTCCCGTGTCTCTCTTTTAGCGTCCACTGTTTGCCAGCAATTCTTGGCATCCCTTGGCTTGTAGACACAGCACTGCGATCTCTGCCTCTGCCTTCGCATGGTAGTCTCTCAGTGTCTGTGTCTCTCTGTCCGGATTTTCCTCTCCTGATGATATCAATTATATTGGATTTAAGACTCACCCTAATCCAGGATGATCTCATCTTAACTTGATTACATTGGCAAAGACCCCAAATAAGATCACATTCACAAGTTCTGGGTAGACATGACTTTCAGGGGCCACTATTTCACCCAGTCAAGAGGCCGAAAGTAGGAAGAATTAACATGGGGAAAGATTGGCAACTAGGAGCCCTCAGTGAGGAGTCCAGTGTAACAGACAAAACGATGAAGGCCCAAGCCCAGAGCAACACTAGCCGTGAAGAGGAGAGACGTGAAAGGCAGAATCAATCCATTGGGTCAGGTGACTAATTCCAGGAGGAGGGAAGTTAAAGATGACCCAGAGACCAGGGACTGAGTGTCTGGGTGAGTGGTAGTGCCACCCACGCCGGTAAGGAAGTAGAAAGCTATAGTTAATTTGGTGAGTAATTAGTTTGATTTTATGTTTCTTTGCAGAAAGTTAACAAAAGATGTTGCTGTGTATGGAAGTCCAGGCAGCGGACAGTTAGGGCTGGAGCGCTGGACAGAGGTCAGAGCTGGTAGAAGGGATTTAGGAATAATCCAGCAAAAGGAGCTAGATTATCATCAGAGTGGATAAAATCCCAGACTTTGAGAAGTCACATGGAAAGGACAGAGAGAGAATTTTGGAGAACAGCTCAATTGCACACCAAAGAGGATGAAAAAGGGAGAATTCAGGAAGCCAGTGGGCAGGGATTGAGGGCAGGAGAGGAAAGAAAAAAGTAGATTGTTTTGGATAAATCATGAGATTTAATCCTTTTATAAAATATAAATATGCGCCCTGGCCAGTTTGGCTCAGCGGTTGGAGCGTTGGCCCGAGGACCGGAGAGTCCGAGGTTCGGTTCCTGCTGGGGGCACGTACCTCGGTTACAGTTTGTCCCCGGCCCCGGTTGGGGTTGTGTGGGTGGCAGCCACTCGATGTGTCTCTCTCACATCGATGTTTCTCTCTCTCTCTCTCTTCCTCCCTCTCTCCCTCCCGCTCTATCTGAGGATAAATGCAAAAAATGTCCTCGGGTGAGGATTAAAAAAAACAAAAGGAAAAAAAATATATATATATAAATATACATTTTAGGACATTTCCTTTGAGTAGCACTGTATATCTATCTACACAACACACATGGAATTTTAGGATTTATTCATAAAATAACATGGAAAATATAGCAAAAATTACTCATACAAACAAAATTCTTCAGAAATATATTTGTACTGAATCCTCAGCCTTTTTTTTTTAAATCCTCACCTGAGGATATTTTTCTATTTACCTTCAGATAGAGTGGGAGAGAGAGAGACAGAGGGAAAGAGAGAGAAACATCAACACGAGAGGGACGCATCGACTGGTTGCCTCCCGCACGACCCCGACCAGGGCCGGGGACTGAACCACAGCCGGGGTATGTGCCCTTGACTGGGATCAAACCAGAGACTCATTGTTCTGTGGGCCGACACTCTAACCACTGAGCCAAACTGGCCAGGGCAATCCTCAGCAATTTTAATGTTATACATTAATGTTATATATGTTCAAATTTTTTAAGTTCTTTTTTAAATTTATTTTTTAATAGAATTAAAAAAATTTTTTTAATTGATTTTCTAGAGAGAGGAAGGGAGAGAGAGATAGAAACATCAATGAGAGAAACATCGATCAGCTGCCTCCTGCACGCCCCCTACTGGGGATCGAGCCCTCAACCTGGGCATGTGCCCTGACGGGGAATCGAACCGGGACCTCTCAGTCCATGGGACACGCTCAATCCACTGAGCCACACCCGCCGGGCATGTATGTTCAAATTTTTGATGAAGAAAACACTTTTTGTCAATACATAGATAACATAGTAACATGTTGCAAATAAAAAATCCTTTAAAAATGTTTTCTATGTCCTATCCTATCTCTATACCTTCAAGATATTCACTGTTTTTTAACTTTATATAAGTATAACCATGACATACACACCCTTTTGTGTCTAGCTTCTTTTATTCAAAAATATATTTATAGATCTACCCATGTTGCTGAGTGTAACAGAGGTTCATGCCTTTTCATTGCTGTATTTCATTCCATTAGATGACTAGTCAGTATGACCCTACTACATATATCTGTTCTAGCTCCGATGGGCACTTGGAGAGTGTTAATTTTGGAGCTCTTATGAATAATGCTGCTACGAAAACCCCTGGGCATGTCTTTGGTGCTCCCACAGACACATTTCTTTGGGCATATGCCTAGATGTGAAACGTATTTATAAACATTTCCAATTTTAAGTCTTTAACAAAATAGTTCAGGTAGGAAGATGACAGTGTGTTTCCCTTTTGGTGCAGAAAACAAATTAATTTTTAAACAGACCAAAGGAATTTCAATCAGTCAGAATTTGAATGATGGAAAGTTATCTGTAAACACTGTGTGGAAATACTGGAGACCCCGCAGCCAAGCAGGACTCCTCAGAGAACGTCATGAGAAAGACTTCTTGCAAAACGCCGGGAAGAAAGCGCGTTGGGCTCCCTTAAGAAGCAGCTGTGCAGAATCGGAAGGACAGAAAGAGCTCTGTTTTATCGGGAGAAAGCAGAAGTGTTCTAATTGCCCAATTTCAGCCTGAAACTGGAAAACAAAACACAACAGAAGAATCCAGTGTGACTCCAAACGCTCCGTGACTTTTTCAAAGGCCCACAACTTGCTGTTCCCAGAGCTTCAGTATGATAAAATAAGTCATTTCGCCTTCTCACAAGGGAGTCATCGAATTCCTTTAATTAAGAGGAAGTAAAATAGTTATTCCCCTCTGAAGGCCTGGTGCGTGCTGCTTCGCAGCCGGGGAGATATATTTATCCTGGCTTGTTGGTGTGACACCTTGCCATTCCTTCTCCTCACACCCTGCCTGTTTCTGTTTCCACCTCCTTCCCATCGGCACCTCGTTAAATGGCACACCTGTGTGAGCGTACCCCGAACTGCCGGGCCCACTGTAGGGCTGACCTCTGCCTCCTCTGACCTCAGTTCCCGCGGTCAAGGAGACACCCGAGCTGACCTCTGGTGTCTGAGGAGTGCGCAGTTCTGTTAACACAGGAAGGAAGATGCTGCACCCGGAGATAGGCTGTCTGGATCGGGGTCACTGGCTCCAGGCTGGCCCTCAGCAGACAGGCCAAATGAGGCCAAAGTCCCTGGGGCCTGTTCCCTCATCTCCAAAACGCAGTTCATCTCAGATGAATTTTACACTCCTCCCAACTTGAAGAATTGCGTCACTCTCTTTTTTGCTCCAACATTAACTTTAACTAAATTCCTCCAGTGCCGTTATTGACTCTCTCCATTACACAATGGAGATGCTATTAAGATTATCTTGTAAATGAATACCAGACATTTTCCAGTAAGCCCCGCCACCACCACCACACACACTGTGTAACCAGCTCTGCCTCCTCACAAGCACTCTCTCTGTTCCATTCAGCTGAAGAATGGTTTTCCCTCGGTGACAGGAACAAGTGATGGTTCACACGAGGTTGCTGTGCACTCACAGCCCAGTGTCTGGAGCCAAAGGATGGGCTCAGGTTCCAGTTCCACCGCTGGACTGGCCCCGTGACTGTGAGTGACTTAGCCATTCTGTTCTTGACCCGTCTGTAAACTGCGAGGGGTGAACATAATAACCACCTCATTGGGCTGTTGTGAGGATTAAATAAGTTTATATTTGTAAGGCACTTAGAACTATGCCTGGCACAGAGTACAGATTAGAAGGGAGATAGATGGATGGATGGATGGATGGATGGATGGATGGATGGATGGATGGATGGATGGATAGATAGATAGATAGATAGATAGATAGATAGATAGATAGATAAATAGCTAAGCAAATGAGCAATCAATAAGATCTTACTTAGAAATTAGAAATGAGCACTCTTAGATGCAAAAGACCTGCCTCACCTATTTAATATCTAACATCTAACCCACTGTGAGCAAAAAGGATATTATTAAACAACAATACCAGTAAGTGGTCCAAGTACAGGTCATAAAAACAGACTTCTAATAATTCACCAGTCTAAGCATTTCCAGCCCCAGGGTGACTAGCTTGGCGTCTGCAGTACATGACAAAAATCACTACAACCTCAATGCAAGTTCAATAGAAAACCAACTCAGTAAATATTTAATGTTTAATTAAGTTAAATTAATTAAATGAATTATTTAGTGTGTTGGCTGCTTTTTTGTAAGGATTTTTAAGTGTCCAATAAAGTAAAGGTGTCTACATTGTCCCTTTCAGAAATGCTCAAGAAATGGTGTCCAGAAGAAGGTCGATGTTATTATTGTTTTGTACAAACACAGATAGTGACCTTGAGAATAAGTGGAAACATAAAGAGATTAGCAACAGAATGAAATAGAGGCCCACCATAAATTTAGAGAGGCAGAGGGATCAGCCTTACTGATGATAAAAGTCATTGGCAACAAGTCTTTGCTCAACCAAGTCTCAGGGGAACCTGCAGCCATACTTAAGGTGTTGACGCTCTCGTACATCTTGGCACGCAGTGGACATTCTAAGCACCTTTATTGCCTACACTGCTGATCCTTTATGAGATTAGCTTCTGAGTTTGGTAGATTTGAAATTGAGTAGCTTGACAAGTGTTATCAATTTTATACAGTTCACATCTGATTAGGTGTCATGGTCCAAAGTCTTTCAAGATTCAACTTTTTCTTTGCTTTGATATCTCTTCTCAAGGTCAAAGGGAAATTTTATGAAGGGGAATATTTGGATGAATTACTCTTTGTTCTTGCTTAGTGTGGTTTTAATTTCCATTCATCCTAACAGGTGTGTTTGGGGCAGGTAATACAGAGATGCATAAGGGAACCATTAATAAAGATTCTCTTAAATTGCCTTTGAATGTGGACTTCCGTGGGTAGATAGATCTCACATCTTGTTGCTAATCATTGGTTCATTCCATTATTTGAATGTATATGGAACACAGCTGGACCCATTTGGACCAATGAAGCCTTGGTTTAAAAATGGGCATTAGTGTTAGGGAATTGTATGAACCAGTATTTTTGCTTATTAAAGAATATTATAAATTGAAATAAAAATTAGATGCCATTTTCACTCAGCACATTGTCCCAGATTCAATAGTTGGCTCTCATGCTATGTGGCTGACTGAGGCATTTTCTATATATGTGGGAGTGTAAATTGGTACAACCTCTAGGGAGAGTAAAATGTACAATGTCTACTTATTCTTAATGTACATGACCTGTGAGCCAGCAATTCCATTTCTAGAAGTCTACCATACAAATATTTTGGCACATGTATGAAACACACTTTCTGTATATTTCTGACACGTTCAAATACCCATTAATGGCCCTGGCCAGGTAGCTTAGTTGGTTAGAGCGTCATCCTGATGCACCAAGGTTGCGGGTTCAATCCCAAGTCAGGGCATATACAGGATCAACTAATGAGTGGAACAACAAATCAATCAATCTCTCTGTCTCTCTCTCTCTCTCTCTCTGTCTCTCTCTCTCTCTCTCTTCCTCTCTAAGCTCTATCAATAAATAAAAATAAAATTTCTAAAAAAAAACCAAACTCATCAATAGGGAATAGGTTAAATGAAGTACTATTTACAGTTGTAAATATGCTACCATTTGTGATATATATTCACAAATGGTAGCATATTATATATTCAAACATAAATTATTGATATACAAATGGTAAAATTTTATGCCTGAATATATATAATGTATATCACAAATGGTAGCATATTTACAACTGTAAATAGCACTTCATTGTCTGGAATATATATATATATATTCTTCTCATTTCAGACTAGTTCTAAGTGCTTTATCTAGAGTTATCACGTTCATTCTCAAAACAACCCAGTTAGACGTGGAAATCTTTAAACCTGTGTACCATTTACAGATGAGAAAGAGCCATCAAAAACATCTGTAAAAGATCTGGGAGAACGTGGCAAGGCTCTGTGCTTCCACAACCTGCATTTGTTAGAGTTCAGGTGCTGGGGTTATCCTGAAATGGTGATCCTGGGACGTTCCCAGTTTGCCCTGCTGCTGCCGATCACAGCATCTCTACAAGTCCCTTTTACTTCAAATGGTAGAGCCGGTGACAGGTGGCAGCCTGAACGAGCAGGCGAGTTATTATGTGTTTCTCTCCATCATAAGCTCCGAGCACCGCTGCATGTGCCTGACACCAATTTCACTGCCTGTTAGTTTTGAAAGTCTTGAAATTCATCCTTGTGAACAGGCAGGGTATGGGGGTGTGGGAGGCAGGGCTGGAGCGGTGGGGGGGGGGGTGGGGACCGACATGGAGGAATAGAGCCTTTGTGCTTGTCAGAGAGGCTGTCAAAATTGAAAATGCATTGTGAGTGGGGAAGACAAGGTTGGTTGTGCAAGCCATCTGACACAAACACGGGAAGAATGAGGCAAACACTGCACGCATGGTCTGCTGAGACCACTGCCCTGACCCACTGCAGTGCCAGCCTGCGGGGGGCCTTATAGAGGCAAGGTTTAAATTAACATCTGTCCTCCGAGAGACAGCTAGACCAGACAGGCGAGCCTTTATAACTACTCCCAGACAGGCAGCTGTCTGTGGGGCCATCAAAAGAGCCTGTTTTACTTAAACAAGCATATCTTTAAAAATCCTCTCTCATTCTACTTTTAAGTGAAGGCAGAAGCTTGACAGACAGGATATCAATAAGACATTAGTATCCATCGCCTTTACATGTATCGTTGAGGGGGCTTGCAGTATAAACTGTGTCTATAGGACATAATGGAATGATCAAAATAAAAGCCACTGCTTTTGCTTTTTAAAAAAATCTGTCATTATTTAATCTTTGTTTCAAATTTCTGCTTAGCTTCACTGAACGAAGCACAAACAGGGCTAACCAGATTATCTTAATGACCAATTCAGATCAACTGTATGGTGGTCTGGTCCACTGCTTTGTACCCGGCTTTCAAATAAATGGTTTTGCTGAGTAGAAAATCACTGCACTAGGCTGGACAGAGAGACCATTCCAGAAAAACATTTCGCGTGTTGCCCACTGCCTCGGGCTTGCACACCTTTGTGCTCAACAGAGATTGTTTGATGTGCTCTAGTTGAACGGAGGACCTCACCTCTGCAGGGTACTCGCACTTTTGAAGTGGAGATTTATTTTCTGGGCTGCAGAATAACATGGTTCTCTCCAGAAGGATGGTTTACCCACAGTTTCCTTAGGGAGGACTGGCTTCCTGTCTGCACAGGGAATTCAGCCAGTCCCCACCTTCCAGAGACTTTTCTTTTATCTGAGTCCTATCACCCAAATGTTGAGACTGCAGGGGAGAAGGAGGTGGTCACCCAAGATTCAAACAGAAAGAAACTCTAAATTTAGAAATATAAGCTTAACTGTTATTATTTAAATATGCAGAACGAATTCTAGCAGTTGCCTGTTGTCAGCTATGTTGCTGATTACTGTTCTCAGTTGGTGAGCCTCAGCATGATAGCCCGAGTGAGGTCCTTCTCTGGTGGTCACTGATCTTTGATCAATGGGAAACGTGTTGTGTTTTTTACTTATGCAATCAAAGTGATGTCTATGGGATGGAATCAGGATCCCACGGTGCCACTAGTGAGTCCTTGGGTGCTACCTTCTCAAACCCAGTGGTCTCTGGGCTCAAACCCTTGGATCCGTCACGGCCCCCAGCCATGCTCCTGTGGCTGATTGCTGCAAACCCCTTTCAGGAAGCGTTCTCTGTACCTCACTTGTTCTTGCTCATTGCCTCTCCCATGGAGTGAGAGGAATGTTCTCCTTTCCCCCTTCATCAGTGAGCTCTCCCTCATCCCCCAAGCCCCAGAGTGAGCGCCCCCAGTAAGGAAGTACACTCTTCTTTCCTATACCCGGAAAAGATAGTATAGTAGTCCCCATTTATTTGAAGTTTCACTTTCTGTGGTTTCAGTTACCTACAGTCAACCTTGGTCCAAAAATATTAAATGGAAAATCCAGAGATGAACAATTCATAAGTTTTAAATTGTGCATTATTCTGAGTAGCGTGCTGAAATCTGGCGCTGTCTCACTCCCCCCTGCCCGGGGCGTGAATCATCCCTTTGTTCAGAGTCTCCACATGTGCAAGTTCCCCGCCTGTTAGTCACTTAGTAGCCATCTGGGTTATCAGCTCGACTTTGCAGTAGCTCAGCGATTGTGTTCCAGTCACCCTTATTTCACTTGACGATGGCCCTGAAGCCTTTCACATAACTGATTAGAGTATATTGTTATAATTGTTCTATTTTATTATTAGTTATTGTCTCTTACTGTGCCTAATTTATAAGTTGATCTTTATCATAGGTATGTATGTAAAGGTATGTATGTATATAGGTATGTATGTATATGTAGGGCTCAGTACTATCTGCAGTTTCGGGCATCCACTGGGGGTCTTGGAATGTATCCCCCACCGATAAGGGGAGATAAGGGGAGATGCTGTGGAAATTACAGCACATCTAGCCATGTCTTCTCAAGACTGTAAGATCTTGAAGAAGCAGCTGTGTCTTAATCTTCCTAGCAGGACTAATACCCATGCCCGTATCTGGCCCAGTTTCCGAATAAATATTTGTCAAAAGGATGAATGAGCCCGGCTGGTGTAGCTCAGTGGTTGAGCATCGACCCATGCACCAAGAGGCTGCCAGTTTGATTCCTGGTCACGCCACATGCCCAGGTTGTGAGCCAGATCCCCAGTGAGGGGCATGCAGGAGGAGGCCAATCGATGTTCTCTCTCATCGATGTTTCTGTCTCTCTCTCCCTCTCCCTTCCTCTCTCTCTCTAAAATCAATAAAGAAAAAAATTGTTTTTTAAATGGATGAATGAAAAAATGAATAAATAAATGTTTGGATTTTATATAAGCATCAACAAAACTTCTCCATAGTTACCAAAAATGCATCTCAATTAGACATAATATAGTTACTAAAACAGCCTCCCTATTCAATCTGCCTAAGCCATTCCTTACCATATTTTCATCTGCTGATAAGCACTGATGGCGGTGAACTTGCCTTATAATACTCTCTTCAAGGGTTTCCGTGCCCTCAGATTGGTGTGGTCCTGCTTCTAGGTACCAGCTTACCCCACATGGCTCATATATGTCATCCACTAACAGCAGAACTAGTGATAAATGTCTCTTAAAAATTTTTTTAAATGTATTCAATTTAGAGAGAGAGGAAGGGAGAGAGAGACTGAGAGAGAGAGAAAGAGAGAAACATCGATTTGTTGTTCTACTTATTTATGCATTCATTGGTTGATCCCTGTATGTGCCCAATCAGGGATCAAACCCACAACCTTGGTGCATCGGGACAGTGCTCTAACCAACTGAGCTACCAGGCCAGGGCATTATACGTCTTTATGGATGACATGCACAACCCACTACCAATTTCCTCATTCTCTCTTCGTGTTAACTCCCTTTTGGTCAATTTTTCCCTTTTGGAAATGGTTAAAGCGATTTAGTTCCCAAAAGTAGTATGTTCTTGATCCATCATCCTCAGAGGCCTGGCTCAAGCATACCAACCACTGACACTGCCCAAAGTATGCACTTTCTTGGCCTTGAGGGTTGCTGTTCATAGTCTAGAAGAAGCCACTGCCATGAACTGCCCTTAGAGTCTAAGGAAGTGTCTCACAGAGGGCCATGTAAAGTCGTTGCTGGGACTGGGAGACTGCCTTAAATTAAAACTACTTGCCCTGGCCGGCTTTGCTCAGTGATTAGAGTGTCGGCCCAGGGAGCGAAGAGTCATGGGTTCGATTCCGGTCAAAGGCATGTACCTCGGTTGCAGTTCGTCCCCGGCCCTGGACGGGGTAGGCGGGAGGCAGCCAGTCGATGTGTCTCTCTCACATCGATGTTTCTCTCTCTCCCTCCTTCCCCTCCACTCTATCTAAAGATAAATGGAAAAAAATTATCCTCGAGTGAGGATTAAAAAGAAAAATTAAAAAAGAAAAATACTAACTGTTCTCCATCAGTTGATCCCTTATCCATTCCAAGAAGAGGATTAATGAGATACTAAAGTATACCTTTTATGAAGTTCCAGCTATTCAAAATATTTTGTCCAAATGTAATTCATAAGGAAAAGGGCTAGAAAAAACCTGGTTTTGAAAGCCCTCCTGAGGTTTCTGGGAGACTGGAAAAATACCGCATCTAAGTAACGCCCATCTTCCCCAGTCGTCTCCTGGCTATACGGCTGATGGTTCACCCATCTTACCTGGTGAAAGGAGGCACCTGGCTTTTTAAGTACCTGATGGCAGCTGTAGTTTTAACAAAAGATAGCAACTACATGGCAACAGCTAGTTGAGTCTCTGTCGCTGACCTTGCTTGCTCTGGTCATTGCATCAAGGACAGACATGGCAAACGCATTAGCTGATAGGAAGGCCTGTGAATATGAGTTGCTCATCAGGGAAATATATTTTCTATACATTCTTGGCTCTTGGAGCCATTCATCACAGCACTGCGCCCCTCCCTCGTGCCTGTGCCTCACAAGAGAGGCCTGTCATGAAGCCCACTCTGATTCCTCTGTTAGAGGCCTGGGAACAGAATCCAAACCATAACTCAAAGAACACTTATGTGCAATTTATGACCGACTGTCAAGCTAAACTACTCGGACAGACTCCAAATCTGCTTTAGAAATAATATGATGCTTTTTTTTTTTTTTTAAATCCTCACCCGAGGACATTTTTGCATTTATCTTCAGATAGAGCAGGAGGGAGAGAGGGAAGAAGAGAGAGAGAGAAACATCGATGTGAGAGAGACACATCGACTCGCTGCCACCCACATGACCCCGGGGCCGGGGACAAACTGCAACCGAGGTACGTGCCCTTAGCAGAAACTGAACCCAGGACTCTCTGGTCTGCGGACCGACGCTCTAACCACTGAGCCAAACTGGCCAGGACAATATGATGCTTTTTTTTTTTTTTTTATCCTCGCCTGAGGACTTTTCACTTTTTGTTCAGATAGAGTGGGAGGGAGAGAGAGGAAGAGAGAGAGAGAGAAACATCGACGTGAAAGGGACACATCGAGTAGCTGCCACCCACACGACCAACCAGGG
Source organism: Tadarida brasiliensis (assembly GCA_030848825.1). Lineage (NCBI taxonomy): Eukaryota > Metazoa > Chordata > Mammalia > Chiroptera > Molossidae > Tadarida > Tadarida brasiliensis. Next base: position 108,803,131 of record CM061257.1, on the reverse strand, counting down.
CTGGGGACAAACTGCAACCGAGGTACGTGCCCTTAGTGGGAACCGAACCTGGGTCTCTCTGTACCGCAGGCCGATGCTCCAACCGCTGAGCCAAACCGGCCAGGGCAATATGATGCTTTTTAATCAGTTCTTTTCTTTGTCCTTTATGGTTGCTTTGTTTAAACGTTAAGTGCCAAATTAAGTGGGTTTGCCTCTCCTTTGTGAAAACGAAAATTCACAAAAAGATACTAAATTGGAGAGTTTCATCTGTTCTCACTTCAGAGAGCTCTTGACGCGAAGAGGGGAAGTTTTGTTGTAGAACAAAGACTGTTTGTAGTCACAGTTTCTCTCAATTTCATGTGGGCTACCGTATTCTTTGTCATCGGCACAGACTACTAAGTGGTCACACCCAGTCTGGAGTCAGAGACTGGAGTTCCCATGGATCGTGAAGCTTGGAAATTGTTTCGAGAACAGGGCAGAACTCCCTTGCAGACTGAGGCTGTTTCTCATACAACAGTCACAGCAAGAATGGTGACTATGGGCTTGACAGCCGAGTGTTCCGGAGAGATGGCCTCAGGCCTGAAAAGTTGTCCAAAGCAATGGTCTTTCTTAAGATACAAGATATCAGCCTTGAAAGGGGAAGAAATTCTGACACATGCCACAACATGGATGAACCTTGAAAATATTATGCTCAGTGAAAGAAGCCAGACACAAAAGGACAAAGGCTGCCTGACTCCACTTATGTGAGGTACCCAGAGTCGTCACATCCATAGAGATAGGAAGTAGAATGCTGGACACCAGGGGCTGGAAAGCAGGGAGAATGGGGAGCTGTTATTTAATGAGTCTCAGAGTCTCGGTTCCACACGATGAGAAGAACCCTGGAGGTTCTTAATAATCCTGAACTTTACCCTTAAACCTAGTGAAGATGGTAAATTTGATGCTATGTGTATTTCACCACAATTCAAATTTTTTAAGTAGAAAACAAAGCAAACTTTGGAGGCAGGAAAGGCAAAATTACATTTGCAAGGTTTCGTGGATATTCTTTAACGGGCAGAAGCTTGTGGAGTTGACACAAGAGATTGAATTTTTTTCCTTGATGTTTATCTACTCTTGCAGAGGAGGGGGTGGGAGGATGGAGACGGGGGAGAGTGTAAGGGATCTAATAATATTCTGAGGAAAAATTTAGTACCCCCACGATTTTCGTTTCCTTGTTTTTCACAAGACTATGTGCTTTTCTGTCATCGCGTACAGAACAAGGTCTGATGCGTGTTTTACAAAGAACTATTGATGGCGTGTCTGTGTGAATTGCCCTAGCCTTGGTCACAGCCAACTTCTGTGGGACCCTCGGCCCCGTCCACAATACACTCCAGTGTGTTTGGCCATTTATGAAAGGTCAGAAATGAACTGAGAAATGGCTCGAGTCAGAAACATGTGGCCCTATAAATATCAGAGTCAGACGGTTTATTCCATTTTCCCCCACTCTGGCTTCTCACCCCATCTCACTCTCTCTTTCACCCTCTGTTGAGGTTCCCTGCATTTGCCCAGCACCTCAGACAGTGCAGTGACATTATAAAGAGCAGGCAGTGGCCGGATTCTTTACCTGGTGATATCACTTTGTGCCCAGTCGGGTCTGTAGCACCATTAATATAGCTTTTTTTTTTTTTTTTTAAATCCTTTAATGATCTCTGGCTACAAAGCACCAGCAGTACAGCCTGCAATGTTCCGTTTTGTTGTAAGGGTTTCCCCTTCCCATTAGTGGCAGTTCTGCCTTGTGCCTGAGCTTGACGCCTGCGTGCTTTCTGAGCTGAGAGGGTGCAGGTTGGGGCCGTCCGCCTCAGAACAAATCGGGACGTTCATTATGACGTTCGCTGCCAAACTGGAGGACTTTGAAGTGACGCTGGAACACCTGCTCATGGACGTGTTTGTAAGTAAAGGATTTCACTTATTCCACGCCCAGTAGACCCTCCTGCCACTCCCTACGTCTCTGCGACCGTCCCCATGACTGAATCTGATTCGATTCCACAGCAGTGCCGTTCGCACCCATGTCCTTATTTCTTACTCGTGTGCCTCGTGGGGAGAAAACCATCAAGTCTCCAAAATGCCTGAGTGGGGTGGGATGGTCTGTCCAGATTACACAGCAGAGACGTGACTTTTTAAATCAAGTAACTTCCAGAAGTCTGAATGAATGGGTTGAAGAAATCCAACGCAGTTGCCAGAAGAGACAAAAGCAGCTTCAATCGGCATTCCTTGAGAGAATCAGATTTGTTTGGGAAGTGAAGTGATTGTTCCAGAAAGAGGGGGAGGATGGGCTCAAAATGTTGCATTTCCCAGGTGGAGAAGCCTAGGGCAGGCTAGAGCAAGCCTTTCCCTCTCCACGGGGGGCCTCGCCACTTCCACGGGGGGGCCTCGCCACTTCCACAGGTATTAGGTTACCAGGACTTCCTCGGGAGTTGATTGTGTGGGAGGAGGCTGTTAGCCTGACTGCTTTTTAGAGAAACAGCGGCTGATGAGGACACTTCTGTTCTTGTGATGACTTTAGAAACACAGTCTTTGAGAACTCCTGGCACTCATAGCAACTGAAACACACTCATAGCAACTGAAACAGCGCTTCTGCCCCCAGCCCACCACAAGCATCCTTAGCCTGGGCTCCGGGTTTTCTGCTGGTGACAGGTCTGTCTGTTTCGTATTATTGATGGGGTTTGGGCAGGTGGTAAGGCAGCTGAAAGGTGCTCTCCTTCCAAGAACAACACTGGCGCTGCCTGGGAACGCGGCTGTGGTGCATTTCCAGGACACGCGGCCTGCGTCTCAATCTGGAAAGGGCTGCGGAGGGCGGGCTGCCCATCGCTTGGTCCCTCTCAGAAACCTTTCAGGAAATGATGTGTTTTGGCAGCCGTGAGAGTCTGGGGCTTTTTTTTTTTTTCTTTTCTTTATTAATTTATAATTTGTCTTTAAATTGAGGCAACATTCCTGCTGGCAGGATTCCTGGAGGGAATTAGCCTTTCCAGGGCTGGGTACCAGGACTCCCTGGACCATTGGGTGGGGAAGTCATGACTTAAAGAGGGATGTGTGGAGAGTGGGGAGCGTCCTTGTGCATTCCCAGTGATGGGGTTCACGGCAGCGCGGCGTTATTTTATCTGAAGTGTGAACAGTGAGCAGAGCAGGATGGGGGTGTTGCTTTGACAGCCGATGCCCTCTGCCCAGCCTCCACCGCCTGCCACGGTGGGGGCTGTTGGGGTGGCAGTAGGGTCTCCTGTGGAGGTGGTCTGTGGCATCCCAAAGGGCTGCCATGATTTTGGTCATCTCAGGGGAAAAAAAATTCATCAGGGAGTTGTTTTATTTAAATACCACGAAGTCACTAATGTGTTACCCATTTCTCCTTAACTGCCCTACCCCCACATCATTTCCCCAACCCCCCACCACCACGGTCTCGTTCGGAAGCTCCCAGATACACTCCCTCTTGGAAGGAAATGCAGTCATACTCTCTGTCCCTTTCTGTAAACACAACCCATAATTTCATGGCCCGGGTTGAGATCCTTACCACCTCTCACTTGGACTAACCGTCTAATTCCTCTCCTGCATTTGGCATTTCTCCTCCAATGCATCCTACCAGAGCCACCTCCCCATACTCTATTTTTGTAATTAAAGAGAATTAATTTTTTTACACTAGTTTTCGGTTCATAGCAAAATTGAGCAGTAAGTACAGAGAATTCCCATGTACCTCTCCCCCCCCCACACACACACACAACCTCCTTCCCTATGGACATCTCGCACAAGAGTTGTTACAAAGGATGAACCTACACGGACACATCATTACACTCAAAGTCAAAGGTTTGCATGAGGTCACTGTTGGTGTTGTACACTCTATGGGCTTTTCAAATGCGTAATGACGAGTCTCCTTCATTGCGGTATATACAGGATAGTTTCACCGCTGTAAAAATCCTCTGTGCTACAGGTATTCATCCCTCCCTCCCCGCTAACACCTGGTGATTACTAATGTTTTTGCTGTCTCCTTAGTTTTGCCTTTTCCAGAATGTTGGAAATCATACAGTATGTAGCTTATTTAGATTGGCTTCTTTCATTTAGCAATATGCAGTTAAGTTTCTAACATATATTTTTATGTCTTGAGAGCTCTTTTTTTTTTAACGCTGAATAATATTCCATTGTCTGGATGTACTATTATTTATCCATTCATTCACTGAAGGACATCTTGGTTGCCTTCAAGTTTAGGCAATTATGAATAAAGCTGCTATAAACATCCATGTGCAAGTTTTTATGGGGACATACGTTTCAATTAATTTGGGTAAATACTAGGAAGCTCCATGGCTGGATCATATGGTAACAGTACGTGTAATTTTGCAAGAAACTGCTGAACTGTCTTCCATGGCTGTACCATTTTACATTCTCACAGAAATGAATGAGAGTTCCTGGTCCTCCACATTCATGCCAGCATTTGGTGTTATCAGTGTTTTGGATTTTAGCCATTCTAATAGGTGTGTAGTGAGATCTCATTGTTGTCTTAGTTTGGAATTCCCTAATCATGTATTATATGGGACATTTTTTCATATGCTTCATTGCCATCTGTATGTCTTCTTTGGTGAAGTGTCTGTTCAGGTCTTTTGTCCATTTTTTAATCTGGTTGTTAGTTTTCTTATTGCTGAGTTTTAAGAGCTTATTGTGTATTTTGGATATCAGTTATTTTTCAGATATGTCTTTTTTTATCCTCACTTGAGGACATTTTTTTGCATTTATCTTCAGATAGAGGGGAGGGAGAGAGGGAGGAAGAGAGAGAGAGAAACATCGATGTGAGAGAGACATGAGACACATCGAGTGGCTGCCACCCGCATGACCCCAGCCGGGGCCAGGGACAAACTGCAACCAAGGTACGTGCCCTTAGCGGGAACCGAACCCGGGACTCTCTGGTCTGTGATTATATTTATGTAGATCTATTTCTGGACTGTCTACTCTGTTCCATTCATCTATGTGTCTGTTCTTGCACCGATACCACACTGTCTTAATCGGTGTAGCTTTACAGCAAGCCTTGAAGCTGGGTCATGTCAGCTCTCCAACTTTGTTCTTTTCCTTCGATTCTGAGGTGACGAATCTGAGTTTTTCTCCTTCCATATAAATTTCAGAATCAGTTTGTAGATACCCACAAAATAACTTGCTGAGATTTTTACTGGGATCATGTAAAATCTACAGATCAAGTTGAGAAGAACAACATTTTGACACTATTGAGTCTTCCCATCATGAACATGGAATATTTATCCATTTATTTAGTTCTTTGTTGATATCTTTCATCAGAGTTTTCCCATTTTCCTCATATAGATCTTCTGTTTTGTTAGAATTATGCCTAAATATTTTATTTTGGAGTGCTAATGTAATTGATAATGTGTTTTGAATTTCAAATTCCACTTGTTCATTGCCGGCATAGAGGAACGCAATTTACTTTTATATATTAACCTTGTATCCTGTAACCTTGCTGTAATTGTTAACCGGTTCCAGAAGTTTGTTTTTCAACCCTTTCAGATTTTCTACATGGACAATCGTGTCATCTGTGAACAATGACAGTTCTCTTTTTTCTTTCCCAATCCGTACACCTTTTATTGCATTTTCTTGTTACATTAGCGAGGACTTCCAACACCGTGTTGAAAAGCCACGGTGGGAAGGACGTCCTTGCCTAGCTCCTGGTCTTAGCGGGACAGCTTCGAGTTTCTCACCATTACATACGATGTTAGCTGTAGGCTTTTTGTAGACATTGTTTATCAGATTGAGGAAGCTCCCTCTGTTCCTAGTTTAGTGAGGGTATTAATCATGAATGGGTTTTGGATTTTGTCAAATGCATTCCCTGCCTCAGCTCCTTTGGTAAGAGGGCAGGTCTTGCTAAGAAGAACGGGATGCTCTGATGTACCTCCATGGACACACATCCCTGAAGAGTATTGAGAATGAGCTTTCAGGTTGCATGGACTGGGTCTCCATCCCAGCTCAGCACCCTCCCTAGCCATGTGACTCTCTGCAAGTGCTTAATCTTTCTGAGCTTTGATTTCCTCATCGATACAGTGTAGCTAATACTTCACAGTTTACAGGGTCACCGTGAAGATTGAAAGGAGGTAATTTAGAGCCAGTGACAGGGCCATGCCCGGTGCAAAGGAAGCCCAGTGAGTGAGCGCTCTTCTGCCCTTTGCCTTCCCCTGAAGCATCTGTTTTAAGTCCCTAACCATAAGAAGTTATTCCCTGTACCTTTCCTTCTCAAGCTCTCTCTCACTGTTATCACCTAACCTTCCCCCTTGAACTATCAGGGGGCTTGGTCCTGTCAAAGCACAGCGTTGACTCCCTGCTTTACCACAGCTGGGGCTGATTCTCCCTCCTGCTACCAGCATGACAGGAGGTGCCTGGTCCTGAGCCTGCAGCCAAAGGGGATGGAGCCCGGGGACAGGACTGTGCTTGGCTTCTTCTGCTCTCCAACTTGGCTTCTGTGGTGGGGCCTCTGAGCAAGGTGACTTTGGGCTGCATTTCCGAAGCCATTTCCCAGGAGAGAGCCAGGAAGAGTGTCTGACATCCCACAGGGCTTGGGAGATAAAAACCCACAGAAGACTGAGGGCACTTGACATCCAGAGGACAGTATCTCTCTCCTCATCCTTGCTAGGGATGGCAGGCTTTCTCACATGAGTCTAATTGTCTAGAAAGAATATTTCCATCAGAGGCCCATTAGCCTTGGCTTTCCTCTATAGCTCATAGCATGCTCATTAGGATGTCATCCCACTATCTCAAGAACAGCTGTTTCCATATTGACACTTCCTTTCCAGGATTACAAAAGGCCACTGGGGGGGTTTGTGGGATTGCAAGGCTTCTGCAAGATGAGATAAAAGGGACATATCAGACCTGGTGTTTCATAATTAGTTGTCACCACTCTGGGGCTCCTGTAGCTGCTGCAATGCTGCTGGTTCTGTGAACAGAAATAGCAGGCACGAGTGTGTGTGTGAATGAACACACACACACGCACACACACACACACACACACACACACACACACACACACAACACCGCAGCAGAGTAAAGAGCACAAAAGGTGAGGTCAGAGTGTGTGAAGGACTTCAGGACTAGCTCCAGAATTGTTGGCAGTGCCACTGCTGACGTGGTTGTCTTGTTCCTTTTGTCTGTCTATCCTGGTCTTGTTTCAAAGGATTTAAGGGTCTTCTGTCCAAAGTATAGCTTGGAAGCTTCATGTCACTAGCAGGTCCATGGACTATGAACCCTGTAACGTATACTGAAGGAAAACAGAACAGAGGAAATTAGGCAGGTGTCCTGAAACACTGTTTGTTGCATTAAATAACCCAGTGCCTAGATCCAAGTTTGTTCATTCCGAGAGGCTGAGTGGCTCCAGCTTTCCCTTCCAGCATTCCGTGCACACTTTCTCAGGGCCCCCAGTGACCTTCTAGTGACTACCCACTGCTCTCAGTGTTTGTCTGGCTTAAACTCTCTGTAACATTGCTCCTGCTGTTTGTAATTTAATTCTTGCTTGTATCAAAATAATAATATGCATGGCGATGTAAATAACATTTTAAAGTTCAAGAGTACTACAGGGCTTATTACAAAACACACACTCGGACCCTTTCTCTCCATCTCTGAGTCCCTCTCCCCAGCGGTACCTGCAGACTTCCCTTTCAGCTGTTGCTTCTAGTAGTGAACTCTAGGCTTCTCAATGATATAATTATACTGTGATTTCTTAATTACTCAATTTTTGACATTTTATGCTGCCACCCTAAAGGATGAGGCTTTAACCTACGTAAAACCTTACTCCACATCCCTATAAGCACACACTCTTCTTTCTTCTCAGTGTATCTATATAACCATTTAAATCAAAATTCAGTTTTATTATGACTACCAGATATTGTGTACAGCTGAGAAATATTATATATTATGATTACATATCCTGAATATTGTGACTTTATGTTTTTCCAAGAGTTAATAATTGCCTCGTGTCATCGTTTGCTTAATATTCTATGTACCTCCTCAATCATTTTCCTCTCAGTTCTTCAATAGAATTATGTATCTCCTCTCAATTTGGGAAACTCATCAAATAATCAACATATTCTCTTTTATTTTCTTATTTTTGAGACATTTTTCCTGAGTCCCTTCATCCTGCAGCAGTTGGGCCAGCTTCTAAGTCTCTTGCATGGCTGTCTTCTTAGTCTCCTCTTTTCCATTATTCTGGGAACTCCCTTCTCACCTCTCCTGTGATTAGTTCTTCTTTTCTTGGAACTCGTGTTCTTCTCTCTGTAGGTCTACCTTTCTTTTGCTAGGGATAATCTTCCAGTGAATTTCTGGGAAAAGGTGAGTGAGAAATAAAATTTGTGGTCTTGAATATCTGCCCTCACACTTAACTAATAACTTGTCTAGTGGTCACTTGTCTGCTACTGAAACCCAGAGCTACATCTCCATGCTTGACTGTTAAGTTCCAGGTCAAAATGTTCAGGCACCAGAAGCTCTGTATGTCCGGAGCTACTCATTTTCATCTCCCCAAACCTTCTCCTCTTCCTGTGTATTTAACTAACAGGACCAAACTTCCTCCCTCTAGTCCCTTAGTATAGAGACACACTGTGTATCTCCCTCCACCATTTATGACTCCCCAGTGTCTTGTATTCAACCTCTCACCACTATCCTCCTTCTGGACTCAATCATTGCTTATTTGGACAATTGCAAGGATCTTGTAACTACTCTCTGAGCTTCCAGTACCCTTTGCCTCTCCATTGTACCATTCACCCTCTATCATTGTACCATTCACCTTCTCTACTGTACCATTCACCCTCTCCATTGTACCATTCACTCTCTCCATTGTACCATTCACCCTCTATCATTGTACCATTCACTCTCTCCATTGTACCATTCACCCTCTATCATTGTACCATTCACTCTCTCCATTGTACCATTCACCCTCTATCATTGTACCATTCACCCTCTCCATTGTACCATTCACCCTCTCCATTGTACCATTCACTCTCTCCATTGTACCATTCACCCTCTCCACTGTACCATTCACCCTCTATCATTGTACCATTCACCCTCTCCATTATACCATTCACCCTCTATCATTGTACCATTCACCCTCTCCATTATACCATTCACCCTCTATCATTGTACCATTCACTCTCTCCATTGTACCATTCACCCTCTATCATTGTACCATTCACCCTCTCCATTATACCATTCACCCTCTATCATTGTACCATTCACTCTCTCCATTGTACCATTCAGCCTCTAACATTGTACCATTCACCCTCTCCATTGTACCATTCACTCTCTCCATTGTATCATTCACTCTCTCCATTGTACCATTCATCCTCTACCATTGTATCATTCACCCTCTATCACTCAAATTCAAAAAATTTAGGCTAGCCCTGGTCGGTTTGGCTAAGTGGTTAGAGCATCAGCCCACGGACCAAAGAGTCACAGGTTCGATTCTGGTCAAGGGCACATACCTGGGTTGCAGTTCGATCCCTGGCCCTGGTCAGGGTGGTGCGGAGGAAACCAGTCAATGTGTCTCTCTCACATCGATGTTTTACTCTCTCTCTTTCTCTCCCTTCTTCCCTCCCTCCCACTCTATCTGAAAATCAATGGAAAAATATCCTCGGGTGAGGATTACAAAAAAAAGTTAGGCTAGATGGTATCACTTCCTCCCCAAAAAGTAGCTTTTAAGGACTCCCTCTTGCTCACAGATGACCCATGATGTGAGACTTCCAGGTACCCATCTTTCTAACAGATCAAGTGCTTTCTTTCTTCACCTTGGGAAAATACAGACCACGTGGCTCACCCCAGAGACCCCTGGGCAGATGGGCAGTTGCCCTTGGGAGTGATGTGTTCCTGGGCAAAGGAGAGAAAGCCATATGATGGCCCAAAAGAAAGCCATCCTCCTTGAAGCAGCACAGGGATTACTTAAACCAAGATGAACCATTCTCCTGTTGAAGAAAATGACATGTTAAACTTCTGAAAAGGGGAAGCATGGAAATTAGAAGACTTGAAAGTTCATCCTTAGCCACCCAGTACTTATCTAAGACACCTGAAATTTGGAAGCTAAGCCTAGTAAAAATCAAAAGTCAACATTCATTGACTGTTTGAAGGTGTACTATATATATTCCACTAATCCTGGGTAGTCAATACCATAGATAAGGACATTATTTATTTTGCCATTCTAGGTGCAATGAACAGTTTACCCTGTGCAAACTTCACTTTATAAACTGGGCAAATCAATGCTGGTTATCAAAATCCACCCACAGCTGATGGCACATGGAAAGGGGCTTTACAAAATGGTCTCGGAAGCCCATCCACACAGCAAGCCCCTCACGGCTCAGCTTATTACCTACTTAATCACACAGGCATCCTGGCCATTTTATCGATTTGTCAGGACCTGGACATGACATCATTCCTAATAGCACATGCAATAAGCCATTACCACCATGCAGAATAGCCGTTATCCCAGGCTGCAGCCATCGATTGCCTGCCTCAGCCCCCTGCTGGGAGGGGCAAGTGGCACTCTGATGGGGCACAGCGTACCGAGGCGAGATCTGAAGGGCCTTCGTGTGGAGGTGAACAGTTGAATGATTCTGTCAGCGGGCTGAGGAGCCTGGTATTTGAAGCAAGGGATGTGAAGACAGAAAATAGACCAATTCTCCACATAGGCCGTTAATACTTTCCACTTGACATTCTCTACAGCTTGATCATTGCCATCAAGGTTGAGATTCTGGGATGCCCAGTAGCACGTGAGGTTTTTCGTCCAGCAAATGCTGCATTTTCTTCCTGCCCTGGAAGCGTGAAGGTCTGGTTTCCTTTGTGATGGGATGTATGTTTTTGCATCGATGGACATAAAAGGTCCTATACAGGGCTAATTGATTCTCTTCTCCTAGTTACTCAAATGGAACATACTAAACGGAAAATTCAGAAAGATCCAAAAAGAAGCCTGTTTCCCACCCAAAATGTGTGGCTAAGCTGGATGACCTTTAAGGAATTCAGATGGATAAAATACGGACGTCACAACACAACACGTATGAAGAGGGAGAAGGATAGATGGTGAGGTCCAGGAAGTCTGTGTGGTGTCAGGAAAATAGTATGCAGAACTGAGAGTGGAATCAAACGAGGTGTGTGTGTGTGTGTGTGTGTGTGTGTGCGCGCGCGTGTGCGCATGCACCATTCACAGAGGACTTTCACAAACATTATTTCATTCCATCCTGTTGGGTAGGTGTTCAGTAACCTTCCAGGTGGAAACTCAGGTATAAGCTTTTTTCACTTCACTACAGACATCACCACAGAGAGGAGCCAAGTTTGAACAACAAAAGAAAACTCTTCCCACAAGCAAACGTTCCCTCATATCTCCAGTTGTTGACCCAGCACCTGACACGTAGCAGCCGTCCAGGAGAGGACAGTGGTTCATGGGTTCCCAAGCCACTTACCGTGTCACCTGGGCAGGTCCTTCACTTCTCTATGCCTCGGTGTCTTCATCTTCATTTAGGGTAACTAAGAGTACCCATTTGATAAAATGTTGTCAGAATTCAATGAACTAATATATTTTAAAACCTTTAAAATATTGACTGCAATAGGATGTGCCATATAAGGGGGTGCCGTTATTTTATTAGACACTCAGAAAAATAATTGCTGAATGAGTGATGTGGCATAAGCCCGGAAATGAAATAAAATTAGTTTAGACAAGGGCAAGGCCAGTATCATAGAGCACGGTATCAAATACCAGAAGAGCACAATGTGATCTCAGAAGCAAGCAGTGCCTAGTCCGAACCTTTATCAGCCGGGACACTGAGAAGTCAAAATGAACAATTCAGTTTAAACTTCTTTTATTTTCTTTGCCTAGCTGTTCATGGAGAACTATTCAATGAAACCCAGAATGTAGTACAAGTAGACAAGGAAAGAAGGAAGGAAGGAAGGGAGGGAGGGAGAGAGGAAGGAAGGAAGGAAGGAAGGAAGGAAGGAAGGAAGGAAGGAAGGAAGGAAGGAAGGGAGGGAGGGAGGGAGGGAGGGAGGGAGGGAAGGAGGGAGGGAGAGAGGAAGGAAGGAAGGAAGGAAGGAAGGGAGGAAGGAAGGGAGGGAGGAAGGGAGGGAGGGAGGGAGAGAGAAAAGAAAGGAAGGAAGGGAGGGAGGGAGGGAGGAAGGAAGGAAGGAAGGAAGGAAGGAAGGAAGGAAGGAAGGAAGGAAGGAAGGAAGGAAGGAAGGAGAAAAGGCAGAGACAGGGAAGGAAAATGTATCTGCCCACCCAAGCGAGCTATAGATCTACCTGCTGTTTCTTCCAAATGCCACACGCATGGAAGTCTATGCAAAGATGGGCAATGCCCACAGAGCACTGTGTCGCTGCAAACCTTCGTTCAAACAGAGAGGAAGGTAAACTACCCTGTCTGGTGAAGTGGAGAGACTCTCCCAGGCCCCCGGGCACGTGAGGTCCGGTGACAACTGCGTTGCTTGATGTCTTCGTCCTGTTCTTAGGGGTACTAGGTTTCATATTTGGCCTAAATTCGGGCCACTTTTCAAACAGAAAATTATGGATGTAGGCAGTGTTTCTGTTTGCATAACCTCAGTCACAGCTTCCTCTAATGAGATGTGACGTGAATTACCAGGGTAGCTGAGTTAGGAGCTAAGGGACATGGTGTGGGATGTTGAAGAAAGACAGGACTCCCCTTCGAAACTCCCCTCCTTCCTACTCTAGGAATTATCCAAATTGGGCAGGACTGTGTTTTCTTCGTGTGTGTGTGGGTCAATCTCATCCTATTTATCTGTTCACCAGTTTACATGGCAGTAATTGACAACAACACACTTCATTCCAGGCTGCAGCGTCTCCCCTCCCCCGCTCTGGTGTGGGTGATGCCTGCTGAGGGAAAGAGGGAGTGTGGGCCCCTCCTCCGGGCAGCCTCTAGCATGTCCAGGGGTGAGGTGGGCGGGAGAGGCCAGGGCAGGAAAGTCTCTCCCCCTGGGACTGACAGGTGTTTAAACCCAACCTGTCCTTGTGGGGGCTTTGAAGACCCTTCCCCCCCTTTCCCATCGCTGGGGGTTTCTCATGCCATTCCCTGGCACAGCGAGGCCTCCCTTCAAGTTAGTCATTTCAGATTCCTGCCCTGGCCGGTTTGGCTCAGCGGTTGGAGCATCGGCCTGCGGACCAGAGAGTCCCGGGTTCGGTTCCCGCTAAGGGCACGTACCAAAAAAAAAAAAAGATTCCTCCCTTCACCTGACCCACACCCAGCCCCTCCAGGTGGGGCTCCCATGCCCTTCACAGGACACACTGAGCACCTAAGAGGAACCAAGACCAGCTCTCTCAGGCAGCCACATCTGACCCAAGACAGTGGGGTAGAAGTTTCTCCCAATAGCCCACTCTTTCCTCCCTTTGCTGCCACCAGCAGCTTCAGCCCATCCCTTTCCCTGTAAAAAGCTCCCTGTGCCCTCCCAAGAGGCTCCTCAAAGCCCCTCTGGCCAGGCCTGGGGCGAGGGGACAGGGCCTCCTCCTCCTCCTCCTCCACCACCGCCTGGAGGACAAGGTCAGCTCAGGGCTTCAGAACTGTCCTCAGACCCTCCCTCACGAGCCCCCGAGTGGGTGTGGAAGGTGACAACGGTTGGTGCCCACTGTCTCGTGATCTCCAATAAAATCCAGGAGCCTCCTTTTAACATCCTGCTAAACGTACTTGAGATGAGGTTAAAAGAGGTGTCTACCCTGTCTGTCTTCTATTGTCTTTGTTTCCTTACTGTAAACGATATTTCACCTTTTACCAGAGAAAGAATGAAAATGAACAAAACGGGAAGAGAGAACATTTTCCGAATGGATTCTGCCCACCTTTTCCAGAAGGGCACTCCAGCTCACCCTCCCAGCACCTCTCAGCTCATTGCTCTTTGCCTCTGACCCCAGCACACAGTGGCCTCGGGCTGCCCTCTGACCCTGGAGCTTCAATATGGCACCCACTGGGCAGTGTGCCCCAGTTCCCACCCCCCGCCAAGCCGAAATTTCTAGCCTCCAGACCAGCGGTTCTCAACCTGTGGGTCGTGATCCCTTTGGGGGTCGAACGACCCTTTCACAGGGGTCGCCTAAGACCATCGGAAAACACATATTTCCGATGGCGATTCATAACAGTAGCAAAATTACAGTTATGAAGTAGCAACGAAAATAATTTTATGGTTGGGGGTCACCTCAACATGAGGAACTGTATTAAAGGATCGCGGCAGCCCTGGCCGGTTTGGCTCAAGGTTAGAGCGTCGGCCTGCGGTCCAGAGAGACCCGGGTTCGGTTCCCGCTGGGGGCACGTACCTCGGTTGCAGTTTGTCCCCGGCCCTGGTTGGGTGTGCCGGAGGCAGCCACTCGATGTGTCCCTTTCATGTCGATGTTTCTCTCTCTCTCTCTCTCTCTCTCTCTTCCTCTCTCTCCCTCCCACTCTATCTGAACAAAAAATAGAAAAATGTCCTCGGGTGAGGATAAAATAAATAAAGGGTCGTGGCATTAGGAAGGTTGAGAACCACTGCTCCAGACCATTCTTCTTGCATTCTGCCAAATGAACAAAATAAGGCACTACAAATGAGCTACTTAGTGCTAGCGAGTCACACTGAGGTGAGATTGCATTCACTGGGCCTTCAGGCTGCCAAAGGGGTGGTTTCAGGCCCTGGGCTAATAGTTGGAATAATACCCGAGTTCAGTCCGTCAGGCTCACTGTGAACAGAGCCCAGAGGTGCAAGGATCAGTCCTCATATCTGTGCCATGACCCAGTGTTCTGTCAGGAGGTGACCCCCATGCCCATGACTTGTTAGCTCCCACTAGCTCGGCCAGGGAGTCAGGTCTTGCCCCCGTGCCCACGCCCGGGCCTGGGGGAGTCGGCTCTCTCCTGCTGCCGCCTCCCCAGCACCGGGGCTGGAAACTGCTTTCTCTGACAGGCCATCGTTCCCCACTCCCTTGTCCACCCCCGTGCTACTCATGATGAAGAGAACCCCTTTGATTTGATGTGTCTTGCTTCGGTGTATCGAGACCATTGAGTTATCTGAAATATGGTTCAATCAATTCCAATGCATTTTTGTTCCAGAGTTTGCATGTAAATATTTTCATTGAGACTGAAATGTTCAAATAAGCAACCCCCAAACTTCACTGGCCTCGAGTGCTGTTCCAAGAGGCAGCAAAAGCAGCAGCTCCAGGGGCTCTAGGACAGAAGTGTCTTCTCCACCCGCCGCCCCCCGGGTTCCTGACACCCTGTCCTGGTCCCATCCTCCCCCTCTGTCCCGTGGCCCTTGTGCTGTTCCCTGGATGCACAGGGAACCCCTCGCCCACCATCCTGGCAGAAGCATGCTCTCTCTAAGTCATACTCTGCTCTCTTTTAGTTCTTCCCCATTCACCATCTTCCATTTCTTTGTTCCAGTGAATCCCTGGTCCCTCAGTGCTGGTCCTTGGCTGCTGACCTCAGATCTGTTGTTCCCTTTTCCCTCCCCTGCCTGCGTGGCTAGTTCCACGGCTCTGTGTCGGTTGGCTTCAATGCATGGAAGACATTGCAGGGAGATTGGAAGGGAGAAGCTGGGCCGTCCTCCCCCACCCCCACTCGGCCTTGGCAGATGACTCCAGCAGTGGTCGGGTCCCACTGGAGCGGTCCACAGTGTTCCAGCCTCTACCAGGTGACCCTGGCCCTTGGCTCCAGGAACCAGCTCCTCCCTGTGTCCCTCAGGCCAAGGCGTATGCTGGTTTTCTGCTACCTCCCCAGCTCCTGTTGGCTTCTTCCTCTTCCATCACCTGCCTAGCTCCGACAGACATGGAAGCAGTAGTCGCAGAGACTCCAGAACTGCTAAATCCAATACCGTTTCCTGTCATGACAGAGACTTTTTCCCCTTTCCTGATGGGCCCCAGGGGTATATCTCCTTTCTGACTTTCCATCCTGCTGCAATCTGAGAGTGTCCTCTGTGACAGGCAGG
The DNA here is from genome assembly GCA_030848825.1 of Tadarida brasiliensis. Lineage (NCBI taxonomy): Eukaryota > Metazoa > Chordata > Mammalia > Chiroptera > Molossidae > Tadarida > Tadarida brasiliensis. The sequence goes on along the minus strand of CM061257.1, from coordinate 108,787,231 downwards.
GTATAATGGACTTCGGTTCTCCTCTGGGCTCTGACAGTCCTAGCTGCGCTACTTTACTCAGCTTCCTAAACCTCTCTGAGCTCCAGCTTCGTTACCTGCAAAATGTAGATAGTGAAACTCAAGTCTGCCGCTGAGACAGCCTTTGGTAATCTTCCAGCACGTTGTCTGGCGACTACTGGCTACTCAGTAAACGTAAGTCTCCTCCCCTCCCCCGGAGGAGTGGTCGTATCCACTAAGGTATGAGTGCATATCCCCTCCAGGGAAACATGTTTGTGTTACAGCAATGGCCTCCTAGAAATAAATACTTTTAGACTCAATAATCAATTTTAAATGTATCAATCTCAGACACGCAATTTTAAATGTATCAATCTCAAACTCGCACAGCTAGAAAGACAGTTTTGGACAAGCTGGCCTCTGCGTGCCTTCATTTCTCTCTGCGAGGACTGGGGAGGGCTTCTCTGCTGTGCCCCCTTCTCCTCTCCGTTGGCTGGAAGGAGGTGCTGTGCTGATATGAGAAATGATCCTGCTCCCCGTCCCTGGAGGGGTGGAATGTGTGGGGCTCAAATGTGTGGGAGTCTGGCCCAGGGTTATTTTTGTTTCCATTAACATTCTCTTCTATATGTATTTTAACCTTAATCAATTGCATATGTTTTTGTTTTATTTGCACTTAGTTCATCAAAGTGTCCCTTATGATCTGAACTATGCCATGAGGGCTTCAGCTCTTCAGTGAAATGCTCATTAATACCCCTGGGAAACAGGAAGTTGCATTTAGTCAAATATAAATAAAGTCAGCTCCCAGGGGCTTTGCCCTGGCCTGGGTCAGGAAGGAGACGGTGACTTCTCAGTTGATCTGATCCATTGCTCCCTCTCAAACTGCGCTGGAGGAAGGAATTCCCATGACTCCGGACAAATAAGTGCTTTGAAAATGTGCCTGTCCTTTGTTCAACACCATTATACAGAGACTCAGGGTTTCATAAAGGAGGGAGATCCGATTGATTTGGCCAAATAACTGGGTATCATTCCAGATTTATGTCCACCCCCAAATAGTTTGGAAGCAGGCAGTGCAGGGAGGAAGTGAGAAATAGGAGAAAAGTAGGAAAGCCCAAACCGCCTGGCCGAGACGCCTGCAGTCATGGGGTGCAGCTCTCCTCCTCCTGTCTCTGCCGCTCACTCGCCCGCTCGCCGACGCTCCCGCTGCACATATGGAGCCAATTACGAACAAAGCCCGAATTGTTATATATTTGGAATTTCCCACATCAACTTGATGCTTTCTTTAACTGCCTCTTAATGTGTGTCTGCACTGGGTGACCAGACCCACGTTTCCAGCCTGCCTGCCCCCGCCCCCGCCCCCACCCCCCTTCTGAGAGTCTCTTTCCTGATTCATTTTATAGCGGTATAAAATTCCACTCCTTCCCTTCACACCCCACCCCCACTTCCTATCAGTCTCTTTGAATAAACAGAACATTCTTTTCCATCATTTTCAATAAACTGGTCTGTAGAGAGTAAATATAAGCTGGTTCCCAAAGCATAGGAGTGATATCAGGTTAACACCCAAAAGCATGGGATGATTACAAAGGAAATGGCATCTCTTTCATAAAACCCAGTACGGAAAAGAGCATTTGATGTAGAAATACGTTGAAAAGAAGACTAAAATACTTCCAATCTTGGGAGCCCCATACTTGTTTTTCTTTATAGTCATTTTCTCTGTTGCAGGAATAAGCAGCTTTAGGGAGGTGTAGCAATGGGGGGGCGGGGGTAAACAGTGTATCAGTTATACAATATTACACGAAAGTTAAAATTTTAGAACGTGTACTCTCAGACAACACAAAAAGATTATCTGATACAGAATTCTACAATAAGATTAGAAAATAATAGGCAAATGTGATGAATGAATATGAACTTGGGTAGCTTTTTTCAGACCCTTGTAAAATCAAACACAACTTCTTATGTTCACCGGCACCCATAAAAATAAATGTTCTGTGACATGATGCAAACATTTTCCCCTTCCTCCTCTCACGCTTTCTCTTTGTGGACTGCATTCACATATATAATTAATTGTATGCCTACAGTTACTTTCTATGTGTTGGAAAGAGAAGGGAAAAAAATAAAATAGATAGGCATGTCTGACTCTCAGGGTCATACGTATAATTTATGACTGCAAAGAGGGACCCCCCCAAGTCCCTAATGTGCTATGTCACTGGTCTTCAAATATTTTTCCCCGTGCTGGGGAGAGAGTAAAATCAGAATGCAGAATTTCACCAGAATCTCCGCACCAGATGGTGATGTTCCAAATAGTCTTCTTAAGGTGAGCATGTGATCTACTGTACAGCCGAGGGGCTCCGGCACCACGTGACGGAATGAATAATACGTCTGATAGAGCTTTGATTAGACAACTGACCTGGTTACCATCTGTAGCCACGAGAAACAAAGTTGACATTTCTGGATCACTCTCCCCAGAAGCGTCGCTTGCCCACTTCTGGGACGTGCAGCCTGACAGAGGGACTGACACACAGGGACAGGCAGGAGGGAGCTGAAGCTCAGCTGCTGAGAGCACTCTCAACTTGCAGAACTTGGGCTATTTTTCTTCTTCCCCATCCCCCCACCTCCCGACAAACCACATCTTGACTCATATGGTCGAAAGAAAAACTCTTTCAGTTATTTGATATTTGGGAAACCTCCAGGAGACCATAACTTTGTTTTGAGGAAGCCTCTGTCTCTCCCTCTGCTGGGAACGCTCCCGGACACGCGAGCACACACACACCCACACCCACACACACACTCACACTCACACACAGCGCTGCACCATGGTGGTTCAGGCTGCAGTGGCTCCGAATAGATCCCAAAGACTTTTACTGAAAATTCCTTATGGATCTCTGAGAAGACGCAGCGTGGAGAGGGTAAGCGACGTGGCGGGCTGTTTGTCTTCCCCCCGCCACTGCTCCAGAGAAAGGGAGACGTTTGATTTCATTGTACATAGCCTCCCTCGGCCAGTGCTGTTTTCCTGAGAAATCCGAATTCCTGGGACCGTAGAATACTAAGTCACTTGTGATTTCTTTTTCTTAATAGATAATGAGGAGACAATGGAAACAGATTTTTTTGTCAGCTGTACATGTGGGTAGGGGGGTGACAGAGATGGAAAATGGAGACGATCGGGGTGCCCTGTGTCACGGAGGTGGAGGATGTGCGTGCTTGTGGAGAAAAGCATCCGGGCTGCAGGAGCTGTGAAACCCGTTTTCTTCTGTGTTTAATGAAACGGGTCCATTAGTGCAGCAGGCTGCAAATTTCCTGTCTGGGTGACAGTGTCCTCAAAGGAGGTGATGATGACGTTAAGGAGCTGTGATGCCTTGAGGGTATAAATTGCACACCCGGTTGACTAAAATCGCTTCTGGGTTTTGTTATTGTCGTTATTGTTCTTGTTCCAAATACCTTGCTATCATTTTGGTTTATGTTTTTACTACTATGGATTTGGGCTTAAAATTACTGTTAATTTTCTGAGAGCCTGCTTACTTTACGGTAGTCCCTGGCAGAGGAGATCCCGTAAAACAATACGGAGGATTTGTCCTTCTCTGGAGCGACTGATGCAGTTTGGGGGCATGACTGGAGCTAATGCAAAGCGGATTGTCCTGGAAACGGTGGGCTCATTGTTTGGGGACAGTGCCTACACCCACGCAAAGATGGACTCGGTGGGTCTCAGGACCCCCAAAACCCCTGTTAGAATCATGGCAGGCCCACCCGTGAGCTGTGGACATCTATTTAGACGTCTTAGGTTAAAGTGTAATCTGAGATCAACAAGGCAAGGAGCTCTCTTGATAGACAGCAACCTGCCACGAAGGGGAACAGCGCTTAATTCGAGTGACTTTTTCTGGTTTGTATACTTACTACTCAGTGACTTGTAACTTTCAGGAAAACATAATTAAAGCTTTAAAAATGTGAAGGGCTATCTAGACTTCTAGACAGGGCTGATTTCCTGACTTTTGATGAGTTATATTTTTTCTGTCATTTGAGTAATAATGAAAAAAACTTCACTGCCCGCTCTGGTCATGTGTAGGCCTTGACTTTGAGACATCTTTCTTGTGCTCGGTATCAGGGCCATCAGCTCCTATGCATTCAGTGCCTACTGCATGCTCCCTTTTATACCAGGAGCTTGCGGGCATAGGACCAACAGTTACTGCGAAAGGTATGATTTCTCAGGCTTATGTTGAATGTGATTTTAGGCTCTGGTGAAAATGTTTTGACCTGTATGGTAACTAAGGTTATTTAATATGTTCTGTTCACAAATACTCGCTTGGAAATGTGAATTGCACACACTGGAGCTGTACCACACGGCAGTACTAATGAGAGTTATCCTACACATAGGCACACAAAAATTCACAGTAACCTGGTAGCGTCTGTTTCACCGTTATAATCTCCGGCTAGGTGTTTAATAAATCACATGTGTTTAATAATAAATCAAGATGTATGCAGTTACCATTTCTGTTATTGACTGTTCACCAATTTTAGGAAGACTGACAATACACGAACACCATGTCATATATAAAACATGTCAGTTGTTGCATGCACTGGCGTATACTTACATTCAAAACACAGAGACCTGTTTTCTGCCCTTGGGAGCATGCCAGCGTTGCTCAGGCCTTAGGAGTCTGATCTGAAAGCTTCTGGGCCCTTAAGAGAAGCACGCCCACCATCAGAGCATCAGACGTGCTAGATGGGTAGCACCCGGGCTGGCACACCAGGGGCATTATTCACAGGGGGAGGTCTCTTGCATGCCTATGAGCTTACCCTGTCACCCTTCACCACAAGGGACAGCGAGACTAATTAGAACGTATGATGTCATGTCAATTACAATCGGATGTTTCATACTGCTGCTGATTTTCTGACAGTTCTCAGGATCAGAGTCATATATTTATATAAAAGGAGGGCAGGAAAGGTGAGAAACGGCATCTGCTTTAAGGGCGGACACTGAGGACCAGCTCTGTGTTCTGGGGATTCCCTGGATTCAAAGCAGTGGCAGCTTCCTCAGGTACACCAGCAGCTTAGAGAGTGACAATCGCTGGAATTGTGTCGCGATATTTAGTGATGCCAAGACCTCGCATTGCTATAACGCCTTTGCACCAATGCGCTTTCTTATCCGTTCCCTCACTTTACCATCGTGAGTTGTTAAGGAGACACAGAGGATGAGGTTATTATTTTTGACCTGTTGGAACAGGGAAACCAAGGTATGGAGACATACGCTCAATGACAGAACGGTACCTAAGTTAGTGACCTGCCATTTAGCCCGTGTTCCATCCCCTTTTCTCTCTGGGAAACTTTGATATTGCAGCCTGGCCCTGAGGAATTGGTTACAGCCAAGGTGCCACCGGAACTTCACACGAAAGGGAATCTGGAAGACGAACCAAAGGCAGAGATGCCAACAGCCAGGAGAGTAACTAATCATTTCTAGGGCTCTGACAGTCGTGTGCCTGTAGGTGTCCAGGACGAAACAACTGTTTCTGATTTCCAACTGCCTAGAAATTGAGTTGAAAGAGGAGAAACGAGCCCTGGCCGGGTAGCTCAGTTGGTTAGAGTGTCATCCGATATGCAAAGGTTGCAGGTTGAATCCTCTGTCAGGGCACAGACAAGAAAAACCAATGCATGCATAAGTAAGTGGAACAACAACTCCATGTGTTCCTTTTTTCCCTCTCTCCCTTCCTCTCTCTCTTTAAAAAATGAAAGAAAGAGCCCTGGCCAGTTTGGCTCAGCGGTTAGAGTGTCGGCCCGCGGACTGGAGAGGCCCGGATTCGGCTCCTGCTAAGGGCACGTACCTCGGTTGCAGTTTGTCCCCGGCCCCGGTTGGGGTTGTGTGGGTGGCAGCCACTCGATGTGTCTCTTTCACCTCAATGCTTCTCTCTCTCTCTTCCTCCTCTCTCCCTCTCTCTCTATGATACATGCAAAAAAATGTCCTCAGGTGAGGATAAAAAAAAGAAAGAAAGAAAGAAAATAAATGCACCTTTTTTTTTTAATCCTCACCTCATTTTTTCCATTTATCTTTAGATAGAGTGGAAGGGAGGGGGGGGGAGAGAGAGAGAGAGAGAGAGAGAGAGAGAGAGAGAGAGAGAGACATCAATGTGAGAGAGACACATCAATTGGTTGCCTCCTGCATGACCCCGACCAAGGCCGGGGATGAACCGAAACTGAGGTACGTGCCCTTGACCAGAATCGAACCCGAACCCGTGATTCTCTCGTCCGAGGGCCAACGCTCTAACCGCTGAGCCAAACCACCCAGGGCTAAATGCAACTTTTTAACCATGCTCTCTAGATATTCATCAAATCCTGATCACAGAAATCCTCATTCAGGCCGGGAGGTCAGGCTTAGTTCTTGTTCATATGTTTTGTTTTTTATCCTCACCTGAGGACATTTCTGCACCCATCTTCAGATAGAGCAGGAGGGAGAGAGGAAGAGAGAGAGAGAAACATCAATGTGAGAGAGACACACCGAGTGGTTGCCACCCACACAGCCCCAAGTGGGGCCGGGGAAAACTGCAACCGAGGTACGTGCCCTTAGAGGGAACCAAACCTGGGCCTCTCTGGTCTGTGGGCCGACACTCTAACTGCTGAACCAAACCGGCCAGGGCTCTTGTTCATATGTTTTCACAGACTTCCATGAGTCCATCACTGTGCCAGGCAGGGCGCACAAAAATGAGGGAAATATAAGATGCTAGATTTGGTAAAATAGGAGAGATTAGGGCTACAGGTTTATATAAATGAGATAGGAAGCAGCAAGGTGGGTTGGAAGAGTTTGTAGCTGTTCCTAGGTATTCACTGTGTAGACTTGACATAGTGACCCAGGCTTTCTTAGCCTGGGTTTCTTCGTCTGCATAAATGAATATTTATTTTCGCCCTGGCCGATTTGGCTCAGTGGTTAGAGCGTCGGCCTGTGGACCAGAGAGTCCCGGGTTTGGTTCCCCCTAAGGGCACGTACCTCGGTTGCAGTTTGTCCCCAGCCCCGGTTGGGGTCGTGTGGGTGGCAGCCACTCAATGTGTCTCTCTCACGTCGGTGTTTCTCTCTCTCTCTTCCTCCTTCTCTCCCTCCCGCTCTATCTGAAGATAAATGCAAAAAACGTCCTCAGGTTAAGATAGAAAAAAAAAAAAAAGAATATTTATTTTCATTTGTTAAGAAGTTGAGATAACGTATGGAGGGACCTAATACTATGCCTGGCATACAGAAGGCAATCATTGATGGTAGGCATCTTTTTTTTTAGTTTGCCTGTCTTTGAGTGGAGAAACACTTGACTACTTGACTTGTATTTTCTTTTTTCTTTATTGATTTTTAGAGAGAGAGGAAGGAAGAGGGAGAGGGAGATAGAAACATCGATGAGAGAGAACATCGATTGGCCGCCTCCTGCATGCCCCTCTCTGGGGATCAGTACCACAACCTGGGCATGTGCCCTAACAAGGAATCGAACCGGCAACCTCTTGGTGCATGGGTCGATGCTCAACCACTGAGCCACACCATCTAGGTGGAATGTTTTATTAAATTACTATGACCCTAGTGCTGGCTGGTTTGGCTCAGCAGTTAGAGCATCGGCCCGCAGACCAGAGAGTCCAGGGTTCAGTTCCCGCTAAGGGCACGTACCTCGGTTGCAGTTTGTCCCCAGCCCTGGTTGGGGTCGTGTGGGTGGCAACCACTCAATGTGTCTCTCTCACATCTATGTTGCTCTCTCTCTCTCTTCCTCCCTCTCTCCCTCCCACTCTATCTGAAGATAAATGCAAAAATGTCCTTGGGTGAGGATTAAATAAATAAATAAATAAATAAATAAATAAATACTATGACCCTACAATATGAGGAAATAGTTTCATGTTGGAAACTACAGTTATAGGAACAAAACCTAAGAATAAGTGAGCAAAGCTTTTATGTGGCCCAGCCTGTGTTGCTTTAGTGCATTTATTAGGGGAGCTCATCTCCCCATTATTTGACCTTCTCTACCATTCAGACCCACACATCCTAGAATGGACCTGACATCTGTATTCTCTTGAATGTCTCAACACCTCACATTCAATACATCCAAGTGGAATTTGTCATCTCGCCCACTCCTCCTGCAACACCACCAGCTACCTAAATACCCAACCTGGAACCCAGGCATTTCCCTGCCTCCTGCCTTGCCTCGGTCTCCCTGTCTACTCAGTCACTGTGTGCTGCTGGTTCTAGCCCCCGAACATCTCTCATATCCACTGCTCCGGCTACCGTGATGTTCCACCTTTTAGCAGTTTCCAGTCTTGGTCTCCCCCAGTTCAAGCTCTATGTTGCAGACAATGTGATCTTTCTAAAACAGCGATTTTCAATCCTTGCGCTGCAGCACACTGGTGTGGCACAAGAGTTTTTAAAACATGTAGTACCTGACTATTTAGTCAGGGGCACGGACCTCTTTTCCCTTCGATTGTCAAATAACCGGTTTGACTCAGAGGTTAGAGTGTCAGCCTGCGGACCAAAGAATTGCGGGTTCGATTCGGGTCAAGGGCACGTGCCTTGGTAGTGGTTGTCCCTGGCCTTGGTTGGGGTAGTGCGAGAGGTGGCCAATCAGTGTTTCTCTCTCCTATCGGTGTCTCTCTCTCTCTCTCTCTCTCTCTCTCTCTCTCTCTCTCTCTCTCTCTCTCTCTCTCTCTCCCTCCCCCCATTCTATCTGAAAATTAGTGGAAAAATATCCTCAGGGGAGGATTAAAACACACACATGCACTTCAGTGGTTTCCTACCTCAAAGTAAGTACAAATGTCTAAATATAATTACAAGGGCCTTCATAATCAAGACCCTGCTACCCTCTTCAGCCTCATCTCCCCTCATACCTTACCCTGAGTATGTTGTACTCCAACCATACTGAACATGTGTGCTGTTCTTCCAAACTATCATGCTTCCCCTTGCCTCAGGGCCTTTGCACATGCTTTTATCGGATTAATACACACTGCCTCCTCCTTCCACCTTTTTAGTTTCCTATTCACACCCTTCAGTCTAAATGTAACATCCTGCGGGAAGCCTTTCCAGGTACCCTATCCCCTCCCTAGGTCTGAAAACATGCTCTTCCTTCTGGCTTCTCTATCACTCTGCATTTCCTTTATAAGAGCACAAATCACACTGCACTGAATCCTCCTCTCTCCATCCTGTTTCCATCCTGTCAGTCCTCCACATGATGACAAGCCGCTTGAGGGTAAGGAGCACATCCTGGACCATGGTTCATAACAGGAGTGTTATAGATATTCACTAGATGAGACAATGAATGAAATCTGAAAGTCCCTATCAACTTCCCTCAGTGAGGAAATTTGGGGAGAGGAGCAGAATTAAGATACTAACAGGAACAGCCTCACTTCTTATGTTAAATGACCACAAGCCCCATTATTGCTGGTGGAAAATGCGTTCACTCTAACATGTTAATACAAACTGAGGAGACGGATGACCTTCTCCTATTTATTCTGAACTCTAAGGCCACACCGTAAATCTTACAGTCATACAAAGTGAATGTGTGAACAAATGATCAGGCTTAGTGATACGTCTCTTCAGACTAATGTAAATTTGACATTTTTGTTGGGAAAAAAAAGAAGCCAGAAAGCATTCTCTTTTACCACAATTATTTGAATATTTAAGTGAAAGGGTTTTTCTGTCTTGGAAAGACTGAAACGGTGTGATATTTCTGGGAGAAGTATTTTTAACACAGTATAAATTAAACCTTTTTGCACCCACATTATTCATCATTTGATGTGTTACTCCAGGTTGACGCGTTGCCAGTCTATTATTTTGCAAACCATTACATTATCACAGCTGCTAAGCTGCATAACTTAAGAATTCAGAATACAACAGAGTCTCTATAGTCTAGTGTGTGGTGCTTACATTCTGAATGTGATCATGCAGGGAAGTGTAAGACTTCACCAAAAACATATACAGCAGACGGCTTTTAGTGGATATTTATTACCATTGAAAGGAGACAGCCAAGAAACTGTTCAGACAGATCAGTGTAGTCACACATATTATTATCCAGCCCCCTCATCCTGCATGAGGTTTTGTTTCTTCTATAAATATACACCTCTCTGGAGAAGAAAGAACATGGAATCTCAGGGACTCCAGCCCTCTGGTTCACAGGCTGCATCGGAGACTGTTTTGCCCGTGTTGTTTAGTCCCGTACAATTTTAAGTGACCTCAGCTTGGTGAACCAACATTGATCTTATTTCTGACAGCAGCTTATGTCAAGTTAAGCCAATGACTTCTCGTCGTCGCCAGAGTGCGTAGTGGAAAGGCTGCTCCTACTGGTTCCCCCCCAGAGTTTTTATTCCTCACCCTGGGGTGGGAAGCAGGACTGGAGATGCTCTTCAGGTGGTCAGCACCCCCAGGAGCGTCACCGTCCTGCACCAAATGGTGGCTGTCAAGCTGAGCATGAAACCAGGTGGTGGCTTCTCTGTTCCCCAGTCCTGACTCCTCCTTGGGACTGTTGTTAGGGTCCTAGGTCCAATTCCATGGCTCGTCCTGACGCAGGCTTTTCGAACTTGGTTTCACATTAGAAGCACTTGGGGACCTTCAAAAATCCCAAGGTGCAGGCTGTCCGCCAGACCAGTGTGTCAGACGCTGTGGGAGCCACACGTCAGTGTTTCAGCCCCGGTGACCCTCGTGCGCAGCCACATTGAGAACCGCTGCCCTAAAGTAAGACGACTGGGCGCCACGCCCGCTTACGGAGATAGCCAGTTCCTGTGCTTCCTGTGTCTTCACATGAAAAAAATACAGGAGTGGACTGTGTCGGATTTGAGTCAAGAGTGTTATTCCCAATAGGAGAGTTGGGTCATTCTCCTGGGACATCCCATGCAGTAACCAGCACTGTAAGGCCCCTTTCTGCATAATTAGACCCAGCCTTCTGAAGTCAGAGAGGCTGGTATCGTGCAGGACTTGCAGACAACTTGAGATCAGAAGCACCCAACCCAGCTCCTCCTGCATGGTCCTTCTCCGCTGGCGTGCGGACAAAGCCCCTTTCGGTTTCTCAGCCTGCCGTCTTGCGGCTGTGTCCACAAAACCAGTCGTGTATTCTCGGAACACTTTCTATAGGGGTTTTGAAATCACATCTCTTATAAATGGCTCTAGCAGAATGAATACTATCCACCTGTGTAACATAAGAGTTTCTCTGAACACATAGTTGAAAACAATGCACTTTTACTTGTAGTGATTCATCAGTGCACCTCTGAGAACAATGTTGTTTTATGTGTAGGAAACAATATAGAAGAAAGTATGGCTGTGGATCTTTGTTTTCTAATCTGGGAGTGGGTAAACCACATCTGTGGATTTTTTTTTTATTCTTTTCTCTTTTCTTCTCTAGTCACTTAATAACTAAACGCTTCAAAAGATGTGGCCAGCCCTGGCCGGTTTGGCTCAGCTGTTAGAGCGTCAGCCCGCGGACCAGAGAGACCCGGGTTCGGTTCCCGTTAAGGGCACGTACCTCGGTTGCAGTTTGTCCCCAGCCCCGGTTGGGGTCCTGTGGGTGGCAACCAGTGGATGTGTCTCTCTCACATCGATGTTTCTCTCTCTCTCTTCCCCTCTCTCTACCTCCTGGTCTATCTGAAGATAAATGCAAAAATGTCCTCGGGTGAGGATAAAAAAATGTGGCCAGTTTTTCTATTACTCCCTAGAGCCCAGAACCATGCCTGGCATATATATAGGGCAAATAAATATTTATTGAGTGAATGTGAGTAGATGAATAAAAAGAATGTCTTCATGCTCACAAACTCGAACCTTTAATCAAACAGAACTGTCACCCAAAGGATAGGGTTGCCAAGGGCCTGCTTTTCTTATTCAGATGAATATTTGTGTCACAAACAGTCTTAACAAAGTAACTTATTTAGGGATGCTAGTTTTTCTTTTTTTTAATTTATATTTTTTATTAAAGTAAAGTTGTCCTGGCCAGTTTGGCTCAGCGGTTAGAGCGTTGGCCCGCGGACCAGAGAGTCCCGGGTTTGGTCAGAGAGTCCCGGGTTTGGTTCCCGCTAGGGGCACATACCTTGGTTGCAGTTTGTCTCCGGCCCAGCTGGGGTCGTGTGGGTGGCAACCAGTGGATGTGTCTCTCTCACATCAATGTTTCTCTCTCTCTTCCCCCCTCTCTCCCTCCTGCTCTATCTGAAGATAAATGCAAAAATGTCCTCGGGTGAGGTAAAAACATAAATAAATAAAGTTGGCATATGTTATATTAGTTTCAAGTGTACAACCTAGTTATTTAACATTTATATACCTTACGATGTGAGGATGCCAGTTCTTTGCAGAAAACTTGATCATGAAAAATTGCTTGAAATTCGACTACACAATTTACCCTTTTGAGTGTGTGAACATCCCTCTTCCTTCCCAATCGGAATCTGTAGGGGGTATTTTGAGATAGTCTATAAATATGCCTCTGATCATTTTCCTCCACTACTTACTGACTTTTCTCAAAAATGCCAAGGCCTCATTTCCACATGGATAGATTACTTCCAAATGGTCACTTCAATCCCTCAATCGGAACATTAATCATGAAAACCAATAAGGCTTACAAGTACATTGATTATTTCTGGAGAATGTGGTCTGAGGTCAATCGAACAATCAGTCTCAGAATATAAATACCATGGGGAATGTAATATCTAGAACCCAACACCCTATTCATTCGTTCCACAAATTTTCATTTAGTACCTACTACATGCCAGGCAGTGTTCTAGACCCAAGGAATATAGTAAAGTATCTGCTTTTTTTTTTTTAATCCTCACCCGAGGATATTTTTCTATTTATCTTCAGATAGAGTGGGAAGGAGGGAGAGAGAGAGAGAAACATCGATGTGAGAGGGACACATCGACTGGTTGCCTCCCGCACAACCCCGACCAGGGCCGGGGACCGAATCACAACCGAGGTACATGCCCTTGACCAGAATCGAACCCAAGACTCTTTGGTCCGCGGGCCAACGCTCTAACCGCTGAGCCAAACCAGCCAGGGCGAAGTATCTGCTTTCATGTTAAGAAGTGATAAGGTCTCTAAAGAAAACTACAGCAGGATAAGGAACGAGGCGAGAGGAGGTGTGCCACACGTCGAGCTACTGTGGCTGTCTGTTCAGAGATGTCTGAGGAAGGACATGAAGGAGGACCGAGCAAGCCAGGAGCCCTCTGGGGAAGAACACTCCAGACAAAGGAAACCAAGTGCCGAGGGTGTGGTGCTGCAGCGTCCTTGGGCTGAGGAACAGCAGGGGCAGCCGGGCCGGAGCACACGAAAGCTGCGGGGTACCCAGTGAGGAGCAGAAGTCACAGCTGTGTTAGGAGCCAGATGCCAGAGGCGGTGCGGGCCATGATAAGGACTTGGGGGTTTTACTCTGAGTGAGACAGAAGAAGACCAGTGGTTGGGGGCAAAAGGATGATATTAGCTGACGTTTTTTTAAGGAGTCCCTGTGGCCACTAGGCTGACAGCGCAATGGGCGACAGCAGGGTGACTCATTAGGTCATTAGAGCAACAATGGCGATGAGAGGTGATGGTGGTTTAGACCAGATGATACTCTGGAGGTGGGGAGACAGAAGTGTTGAGAAGATTGAGTTGACAGATTGGCTGATGGGTTGGGTGGGGAGTGAGGGGAAGAGTGGGGTGGAGAATGACGGCCTTAGCCCAGAGTCGACACTGGCTAAGGTGGGAGATGCTGCGGGAAGAGCCACTTGCTGATGACACCAGGGGCAGGGGAGATGAAGAGCTGAATTTGGATGTGTTAAACTTGAGATGATGATTAAAAATTCCAGTGGAGGACGTTAAAAAATGTAAGTTTGATGTTCAGGCGAGAGGTCTGGACTGGAGATCGGAATGTGGACCTTATCCGGGGGCTGCTGGAGCCGGCTTCTCCAGCTCACGTATGTCTCTTCAGAACTCCACATTCAGCGATGATGCGTGGGCAGCTTGAAACGGGCCCTGGTGGGAATTCACACCGTGGAAGCAGAATCCGCGTGCCTGGGTGCAGTGGGTCCCGCCAGTGCTCTGAGAAGCCTCTTCTGTACATGGCCAGTGCCACCCTCGCTTTTGCACTGTCGTGGTCCAGGGCCAGCTCCATCCATGTAGGCCGCGGCGTGGACACCAGGTTCTGGAACCCCTCTCATTAAGATGTCAACCCAGTACTTAAGGGGAGGGAGAGGAGAGGGAACCTCCTCATCCTGCTGGGCCCCAGCTCTGGGTTTTCCGGGAACAGAGCACTTGGGGAGAGGAGCTACCAAAGAAAGAAAAACATCCTCTGTAAACACAGGGCACTTGCAGGTTTGAATGAGCAGCACCGAGTGATATGCTCACACCTTGGCCCCTAATGGCAGCTGTGCAGCCCTTCCTGAGGGCCAACCGAACGAGCAGGAGCCAGGCTCCCCAGCCACGCGCCCTCCCATCCAACATCACTTCTGAGGGCGATACCCACATCCCGTGGCATTTAGTTCAGCCACAGAAGCCGTTCACAGATCATCTTAATTTTCTTTTATTTCTGGTATAATCCTGGACATGTGTTCTGTGGTCCCCTCTGGATCATACTGGATCAACATGCCTAACAGCAAACAAAAGTGTCTTTGGGATGCTGCGACTTCATTTTTCCTTCAGTTCAGTGGCCTTAAGGTGGCATGAGAGAAACGTGTAATGTGTATGATAAACACAGGGCAAGACTTGTCTTGCTCCTTCTGAGACCTACCAATCAGAAACAGGCTTTTGAAAACTTATATCCATCTCCTATAGTCCCCTGAGGACCTCATCCTTCATCATAGTCCTGGCTGCTTCTATTCATTCTAGTCATCCTGTAACATGGGGCCCCGGCCGACGTTACAACTCAAATGCGCTCAGGAGCCAGGCTGGTCAAAGACACGTAGGACAGTAAGGAGGGCACGTCGCCGACTGGAGCACTCGTGCCCCAGCAACTGGTGCCAGCTACTCCCAGCTTCGCCACCAGGAAACAGGCTGGTGTTCCTGGAAATTCTGACTTTTCAATAGAAAATCCTTGTGCAGTTTTCTTATAATAATAGATGTGAGAGAGTCAAAATATCTCAATATCCGTGTGCTGGCTTCTATTCCAAGCGTAGAGGCAAACACTGCCTAGCAAACCAAGCACGTGGCAGCCCTCACTGGGCCCGCTGGATGCCATTGTTCAACATCTGCAGTACAATGAGTGCCATCCCATCCCAAATGTCTATATGAAAGGCTTGAATTTCATGAGGATACATCTCTATACAAAAAAACAACAACAACCTAATTTCGAATAGATCCTCAGGCCCTCCAGCTGGTATCGTAATCCTACTGCTAAATCAGAATTTAAAAAAAAAACACAAAAAAAACTCTTGCCCTGGCCGGTTTGGCTCAGCGGTTAGAGCATCAGCCCGCAGACTGGAGAGTCCCGGGTTCAGTTCCCGCTAAGGGCATGTAGCTCGGTTGCAGTTTGTCCCCGGCCCGGTTGGGGGTATGTGGGTGGCAACCAGTCGATGTCAAATCGATGTTTCTCTCTCTCTCTTCCTCCCTTTCTCTGGCTCTATCTGAAGATAAGTGCAAAAATGTCCTCTGGTGAGGATTAAAAAAAACAAAACTCTTTTGACAGGTCACATGCAAATTCTAAATTACATTGAAATAAACTGGATGCATGCCTCCCAGCTATGGGAAATAGGAAGACAGCATCCTCTTTGCTTAGCAGAGGTTCTCAACCTGTGGGTCGCGGCCACTTTGGGGGTCGAACGACCCTTTCACAGGGGTCGCCTAAGACATAACAGTAGCAAAATTACAGTTATGAAGTGGCAACGAAAATAATTTTATGGTTGGGGGTCACCACAACATGAGGAACTGTATTAAAGGGTCGCGGCATTAGGACGGTTGAGAACCCCTGGCTTAGAGCATGGTTTTATTTCCTAGCAAGAGGAACAGAACTTAAGAAGCAACTAAACCTACAAGTCTAATCCTCGCCTGATAGGACAGCCTAACAGCAGCCACGTTGTTTGGCTTTGGCTTTGGTGTTGAAGTGGACCATAGCGAACAATTTCGTCTAATGAAGCAATCACCCCACCACCTAGAGGTCTAGTTTGCTCCTAACTCAGATTTACAAACCGGCAGCATGTGGTCCTACTCAAAACCAGAGGCAGCATGACAGCCAAAATGAGGTTCGTTTCTGATCAAGGTGGTTGGCTGGTAACAGCTGAACTAAAACCCTTTCGTTCTAAATCATCTCTTTTGTGCTCGATGGAGATTTCTGGGGTCTCAGCCAAGTCCCTGAGCAAGAACTTGAACGAAAGCACAGCTCCTTTTCTGATGAAAACTTTGGTTCTGCCCGTAGGAGCTCTTGATCTCACCAGAATGTCAAGGGGAAATGGTGCTCCAGCGGGGGGACAAGACAAGTCATACCCCCCAACTGTCCCTTCTGAATAGCAGTCCTCACGTGTCATATCCACAGCAGACATGTATCTCTCTCATTTTCATCTCAGAATGTCTTCACTTCTGCCTCTTGCAGGATAAGGCAACTCAGCTGCCTGCCTTCCAGCACTTAGTCAGAGACCTCCTAGGGACATCTGACACCCAAGAAAAGCAGATCAGTGGATATGTTAGCTATTCATTACTTTGCCCCCTTTATACGATAGCCTTATGAAGTTAAATAATCAAATATCAATATACCTGGATAGCCTTTTTTCTCAACTCCCTGCTGGGATTATTTTATTGAGTTAAGATATTTTTTAAAATACGTTTTTATTGATTTTTTTTTAGAGAGAGAGGAAAAAAGAGATAGAAACATCGATGTGAGAGAGAAACATCAATTGGCTGCCTCCTGCACGCCCCCCTACCAGGAATTGAGCCCGAAACCCGGGCATGTGCCCTGACCGGGAATCGAACTGGGACTTCTCAGTCCATGGGACGATGCTCAATCCACACTGGCCGGGCTGAGTTAAGATTTAATTCATCTTTCTTGAGGGCTGATGTTCAGTATCCTTTTTTAAGATATGCAGTAACCTATTCTGGACCTGAACTGGGGCCAAGTGACCAGGTCTTGGGCAGGACATGGAGTAGGGTGGGCAGAATATGAAACCCAGGCACGATGGGAGATGGCCGGTGGCAGTGATCTCTAAAACAAGCCCCACAGACAGGTGAATGGGTCATGAGTCTGGAAGTGTTAGATGGAGCTGGAAAAAGCTGGAATGAAACAGCCAGATGCATACCAGAGAAACTAGAGAAGAAGTAGATTCGAAGCAGAAGGAAGAAGGGTCTTGAGGAACTGCCTGAACCACTAACATAGCTGCAGGGACGTCTGGGCACAGCCTGGGCTGCAGGCAGGGAGAAGTATCTCAGGCACCGCCTGGCTCAGAAAGCCAACAAAAGAAACATCCTTAAAAATACTTCTGAGGCTTTTTAAAAATTACAGTTAAAGATATTTTTCCTTTTTTTTTTTCAATATCCCTTGTGTAAATTTCACCCTATTCATTCCTTTCTGGCTATCATAAGAAATATGTGATTTAGCCCAGCCGGTGTGGCTCAGTGGTTGAGCGTCGACCCATGCACCAAGAGGTCGCTGGTTCGATTCCCAGTCAGGGCACATGCCCAGGTTGTGGGCCCGATCCCCAGTGGGTGGCACACAGGAGGTGGCCAATCGATGTTCTCTCTCTTCAATGTTTCTCTCTCTCTCTTTCCCTCTCCTTTCCTCTCTCTCTCAAGATCAATAAAGGAAAAAATTTTTTTATAAGAAATATGTGATTTAATGTTTATTTTTATTTTTCACTTTGCTGCCAGGAAAGTCAGAGCTACAGTTGGGGTCCAGCTGGCTCATTCTAGATACCTTTTCACTTTTATCTCATCCTTTTAAGTGGCTCCTTTCTTTTTCCTATTTTATATTATCCTTAATTTCCTAGTTTGCCCTTCTTATCCCAGTATATATTTATGTGCATGCATTTTGCACCTCTGCCAGGCAGCATGAAATCCCGTCACTCTCCCCCGTTTGTGTTGGTTTCTGCAAGGGAAACCAGCAGAATGGAAACACAGTTCACTCAGTGAGAAACTGGAACAAAGGGTGCTACTTCCCTTCCCTTGGCGGAACTAACGATCCCACAGGTGTATCAAAAATGCTTCACCGTAAGCTGAGACATGGGAACATCGCGCTGTGAACAAGGCAGTGCTTTTTCCCAGACGAGAATGAATTTATCTGGAATGTTTGGCCCTGATAAAACAGCCACTCCATTTCACCCCATTGTGTGTACTCGGGGACATCGTGCAGCTCCCGGTGGCTGCTAAAGGGCATTCCTGGGAAGAACAGAGAATACACTCCAGAGGGGGTCCCCAGTGGAGGGTCAGTGGTGCCTATTCTCATTCTGAACCTCCGAGTCTGAGACCCACCTTCCATTCAAGTTACACTGTGCCTGAGAGTGACTTTTCTATAGAGTCCTAACTCGCTGTGCTGAGGGCTGGAAAAGGTGGTTTCTGCTTCTCAGTTCCCACCAGGATGTTGAAAGCCTGCGCTTTGTCCTTTGCACCTACACTTCTTTTTTCTTTTCCTTTCTAAAGTTTGCTCTTGGTGTGCTCTGCTGAAAACTATCAGATGCACAAATAACCATAGCTTCCTGGGAAAGAGTTGTGGCTGCAGGCCATGGGTCGGTGCCAAGAGGAGTCGTAAAGCCGAGAACTCTGTTTTAGGAAAACCACAGCACTCAGAGAGCAGTTTCAGGATAGCCGTCCAGTCCCATTAGGGACTCTGGCTGGGAATCCACCCTGGAAGCTGGCTCCAGAATCTCCTCCGGGGGAACTTGGGCCCCACACACCCCCAGTTACTTCGGTTTTCTTGTTTTATTTGTTTAATGTTTAAGGGCAGGCCCTTGCCGGAATCTAGTCTCTGATCTTGGAGTTCATGAAAAGAAAGATGGGGACCAAGGCTGGCAGACGACGAGGCTTCAGTGGCGGGTCAGGTTCACACCAAGAGGAAGAAATGACACATTACCAGATGCCTCCTCCGGCACTTAACGGCGTTCTGAGAATTTCTGACCTTGTGATGTAACATGTCACTGTCCTAGGGCTTGTCCCCCTGCCACACCCATTGCTCGGCTAGGAGTCAAGGAAGCAAGAGCTGGCTCACTCCCTGATTACTGAGACTGAGGCCAAGAAGCTCTGGCAAAGGAAGGTCTCCTGAATGTGCTTCCTTCCATCCTGGAGTGAATTAACCCGGTCAGCCAGGGTCAAGGAGCAAATATCAAGTGACACATTTTCCTCCCTCGTTCCCTAGCTCATCCGCAGATGTGGCCTCTGGGAGCAGGAGGAAGCAAGAGCGCTGCCTGGGTGCACGTGTCAGTCCTGGGCCCCTGAAAGCAGGGAAATAACCTCCTTCTATGCTTTGTTAGGCACCACATCCTCTTCTCTCCGCCCCCTCCCCTCCAGATTGATCTCAGGTGCCAAGAAAATGACCAGGAGCAAACTCAGACAGGTAGGAAGTCACTGAGACCCAGGAGACCTTGACCTGATAGAGAACAGTGTAAAGTGCATTCATTCAGTGAGCTCCTACTGTGTGCAGGGCACCGTGCTGTACTTGACAGATACCTTCTCCTTTAATCCCCAGACAGCCCCGTGAGGCAGGCTTGCATGTGTATCTCTACAAAAGAGGAAAACAGAACAGAGAGTAGATCGTTGGCCCAGGCTTGCACAGCCAGCATTGGCAAACGCAGGATTTGAACCCAGGCAGTCTGACTCCAGAGAACTTTCCGGAGGGGATCTGACTGAGCTCTGAACTGGAGTGAGGCTCTTGGGGCCCAAGTTGCTGAGAAAAGTACCCTCGACAGAGGCACCGGGGTGGCCAGATTCAGCAAATGGAAACAAAAGATGCCTAGTTAAAGTTGAATTTCAGATAAACAACAAATAGCTCTTTAAGTAGGTCTCAGGTTGTTTGTCTGAAATTGCCATTTTACTGGGTGTCTTGTTTTATCTGGCAGCCCCAGAGGGCCACCGCCGTTTCTCCACGTCTTTGTGTTGCCTTCCTCTTGGTTAAATCAGCATCTCCCTGCTTCTTTGATTTCTCTCCCTATGCCCTCCTGTGGAACTTCTGAGCTCTATTCCCACACACTACCTTGCTTTAAAATCGATTGTTAATCATCATCTAGTATTGCTTGGCTACCCAAAAATATGCCAGTGCTTAGATGTTGTTAGAGACTCAGAGTGGTAGCCTGTGACCTCTAGGCCAGCAGTGTTAGGGTGCATGCACCAGGAATCCTTGCCACCCCCATAGAAGTAGAAGCAACTGCCACAAAGAGGTGGTGGGGCCGGGACATGCCACCAGGGGGCTGGGAAAACAGACTCCTCACCCCGGCCTCCGTCAGAGGAGTTCTGCTTCTGAGATTGTTCTTATGTTTCTACCTAAGATTTACTTTGGGTGAAGATTTCCATCACTGAAAACAAAAGTTATTGAAAATCACTCTTCCAGGCTGCTATGTTCTAAAGCCATGCATCTTGAATGTCAGTGTACAAAGGGACCGCCTGGGGATCTTGTCAAAGGCCGGTTCTGATTCAGCAGGTCCAGGACAGTGCATGAGAATCTACATTTCTGATGAGCTCCCAGATCATACTGATGCTGGAGTCCATGGAGGACTCTGTAAGTAGCAAGACTCTAAAATGACCTAACTGAGGTCCATGGACATAGATCATGTTTCTTTTCATCTTTGTTTCAGATATCATCATCTATCTATCTATCCACCTATCATATATCTATCTGGGTCTCTGGATATACACTGACTCCCTCCACTCTGCTCCCGCCCCCATCCCCAGGCCTTCACGGCACTATTTTTTTGTTGTTAATCCTCACCTGAGGATAATTTTCCATTGTTTTTTTTTTTTTTTAAGACACAGTGTAAGGAAGGGAGGGAGAGAGAGAGAGAGAAATGTCAATGTGAGAGAGACACATTAATTGGTTGCCTCGTGCACAATTCCAACCGGGGCTGGGGATCGAACATGCAACCCAGGTATGTGCCCTTGACCAGAATTGAACCCGAGACCTTCCCATCCAAGAGCTGATGCTCTAACAGCTGAGCCAATCCGGCTAGAGCCCTTCACTGCACTATTGTCTGAGTCCATTGGTTATGCATATACGTTCTTTGGTTAATCTCTTCCTGTCCCTCTCATTCCTTCCCTCTGAGACTCCTCAGTCTTATCCATGCTTCCATGTCTCTGGATCTATTTTTTTTTTTTAATGTTTCAAACAAACAACACCCATCCCCGCTCCCAGATCTATTTTGATTGTCAGTTTATTTTGTTCATTAGATTCTACTTATAAGTTAGATCATGTGACACTAGTCTTTCTCTGACCGGCTTATTTCATTTAGCATACTACTCTCCAGGTCCCTCCATGCTGTCTCAAAGGGTAAGACATCCTTCTTTTTTATAGCTGCATAGTATTCCATTGTACATATGTACCCCAGCTTTTTTATCCATTCATCTACTGATGGGCACTTGGGCTGTTTCCAGATCTTAGCAATTGTAAATAGTGCTGCTATGAACATAGGGGTGCAACTATTCTCTCTGACTGGAGTTTCAGGATTCTTAGGATATATTCCTAGCAGTGAGATCACTGGGTCAAATGGCAGTTCCATTTTTAATTTTTTGAGGAAACACCATACTGTTTTCCATAGTGGCTGCACCAGTCTGCATTCCCACCAGCAGTGTACTAGGGTTCCCTTTCCTTCACACCCTCGCCAGCACTTGTCATTTGTTGATTTATTGATGGTAGCCATTCTGGCAGGTGTGAGGTGGTACTTCATAGTCATTTTAATTTGCATCTCTCTGCTGATTAGTGATGTTGAGCATTTTTTCATATGCCTCTTGGCCATCTGTATGTCCTCTTTGGAGAAGTACCTAAGTCCTTTGCCCACTTTTTAATTGGATTGTCTTCTTCCTTTTGTTAGGTTGTATGAGTTCTTTATATATTTTGAAAATTAACCCCTTATCTGATGTATCATTGGCAGTTATGCTCTCCCATACAGTGGGATCTCTTTTCATTTTGATGCTGGACTCTTTTGCTGTGCAGAGCTTTTTAGTTTGATATAGTCCCATTTGTTTATTTTTTTCCTTTGTTTCTCTTGCCCTAGGCGATGCATTGGTGAAAATTCTGCTAAATGAGATGTCTGAGATTTCGCTGCCTATGATTTTTTCTAGGATTTTTATGGTTTCACAATTTACATTTAAGTGTTTTATCCATTTTGAGTTTATTCTTGTGTATGGTGTAAGTTGGTGGTCTGGTTTCATTTTTTTGCATGTAGCTGTCCAGTTTTCCCAACACCATTTATTGAAGAGAATGTCTTTACTCCATTGTATGTTCTTGCCTCTTTGTCAAATATTAATTGAGTATAATGTCTTGGGTCAATTTCTGGGTTCTCTGTTCTGTTCTATTGATCTATATGCCTGTTCTTGTGCCAGTACCAGGCTGTTTTGATTACTGTGGCTTTGTAGGATAATTTGATATCCAGTATTGTGATCCCTCCTACTTTGTTCTTCTTTCACAAGATTGCTGAAGCTATTCGGGGTCTTTTTTGGTTCCATATAAATTTTTGGAGTATTTCTTCTAGATCTGTTAAATATGGCATTGGTGTTTTAATAGGGATTGCATTGAATCTATAGATTGCTTTGGGTAGTATGGACGTTTTAATGTTAGTTGTTCCAATCCATGAACACAGTATATGCTTCCACTTGTTTATGCCTCTACTTCTTTTTTCAGAGTCCTGTAGTTTCCTGAGAACAGGTCTTTTACCTCCTTGGTTAAGCTTATGCCTAGGTATCTTAATTGTTTTGTTGTAGTGATAAATGGGATTTTTTGTTTGTTTGTTTCTCTTTCTGAGAGTTCATTATTGGTGTATAAAAATGCCATTGATTTCTGAATGTTAATTTTGTATCTTGCTGCTTTTCCAAATTCATTTATTACATCTAGTAGATTTTTGATGGAGTCTTTAGGGTTTTCTATGTACAATATCATGTCATCTGTGAATAATGACAGTTTTACTCCCTCCTTTCCAATTTGGATCCCTTTTATTTTTTCTTCTTGTCTGATAGCTGTGGCTAAGACTTCCAGTACTATGTTGAATAAAAGTAGTGAAAGCAGACATCCCTGTCTTGTTCCTGTTCTTAAGGGAAACACTTTTAGTTTTTGCCCATTGAATATGATGTTGGCTGTAAGTATGTCATATACAAACCTTATCATATTAAGGTATGATCCCTCTATTCCCACTTTGCTGAGAGTTTTTATCAAAAATGGGTGCTGGATTTTGTCAAATGCCTTTTCTGCGTCTATTGATACAATTTTTATCTTTCATTTTGTTTATGTGATGTATCACATTTATTTTTCATTTATTTTATTTTTTTTATTCCTCACCTGAGGATATTTTTTCCATTGATTTAGAGAGAGAATGGAAGGAGAGGGGAGAGAGAGAGAGAAAAAAAAACATCAATGTGAGAAAGACACATCGATTTGTTGCCTTCTGCATGTGCCCCAACCAAGGCTGGGAATCAAACCTGCAACCCAGGTACATGCCCTTGACTGGGAATTGAACCCATGACCCTTTGGTGTGTGGGCCAATGCTCCAACCAATGGCCACATTGGCCAGGGCTATATCACATTTATTAATTTGTGAATATTGTGTCAGCCTGCATCCCTGGGATAAGTCCCACTTGGTCATGGTGAATAATCTTTTTAATATATTTCTGGATTCTATTTGCTAATATTTTGTTGAGGATTTTAGCATCAATGTTCATCAGGGATATTGGCCTGTAATTTTCTTTCTTTGTAGTGTTTTATCTGGTTTTGGAAGTTTTCCTTCCTTTTGAATTTTTTAAAAAAGTTTGAAGAGGTTAGGTGTTAGTTCTTCTTTGAATGTTTGGCAAAACTCCCCCATGAAGCAGTCCAGTCCAAGACTTTTGTTTACTGGGAGATTTTTTTTTTTTTTTTAATCACTGCTTATATATCACTAGTTGTTACTGATCTATTCAGGTTTTCTGATTCTTCCTGATTCAGTTTTGGAATATTGTGTTTCTAGGAATTTGTCCATTTCACCCAGGTTGTCCAATTTGTTGGCATATAGTTGTTTGTAATATTATCTTAAAATCCTTAGTATTTTTGTGGTGTCAGTTGTTAGTTCACCTCTTTCATTTCTGACTTTATTTGAGTCTTCTCTCTTTGTTTCTTGTTAGGTCTGGCTAAAGGTTGATCAATCTTGTTTATCTTTTCAAAGAATCAGCTCTTGGTTTCATTGAGCTTTTGTACTGCTTGTTTAGTCTCTATGTCATTTATTTCTACTCTGATCTTTATTTCCTTTCTTCTACTTACTCTGGGCTTTTCTTGTGTTTTCTTTCCAATTCTTTTAATTGTAGGGTTAGATGATTTATTAGATATTTTTCTTGTTTCTTGAGGTAGGCCTGTAGTGTTATGAACTTCCCTCTTGGGACTGCTTTTGCTGTGTCCCATTGATTTTGGGTTGTTGTGTGTTCATTTTCATTTTTTCCCAGGATTTTTTTTTCCTTTCTTGATGTCGTTGGTAACCAATTCATTGTTTAATAACATGCTAGTTAGCCTCCATGTGTTTGAATATTTTTTAATGTTTTTATTGTAGTTGATTTCTAGTTTCATGCCATTGTGATCTGAGAAGATGCTTGATATTATTTTAATCTTCTTGAATTTGTAGAGACTTAGTTTGTGTCCTAACATGTGGTCTATATTTGAGAATGTCCCATGTGCACTGGAGAAGAATATATTCTGCAGCTTTGGGGTGAAATGTTCTGTAAATGTCAATTAAATCCCT
Source organism: Tadarida brasiliensis (assembly GCA_030848825.1). Taxonomy (NCBI): domain Eukaryota; kingdom Metazoa; phylum Chordata; class Mammalia; order Chiroptera; family Molossidae; genus Tadarida; species Tadarida brasiliensis. The sequence continues at coordinate 108,762,484 of CM061257.1, read as the reverse complement.
CTGATCTAGTGTGTCATTTAGGGTCACTTATTTCCTTTTTGATTTTTTTTTTTGTCTAGAAGTTCTATCCAGTGAAGTCAGTGGGGTGTTAAAAAGTCCCCTACTATGACTGTATTGCTGTCAGTCTCTCCCTTAAAGCCCTCCAAGAGGTTTTTATATATTTAGGTGCACCTGTATTGGGTGCATATATATTTACCAGGGTTATATCCTCCTGTTGGATACGTACTTTTAGTATTATGTAGTGACCTTCTTTGTCTCTTGTTATGACCTTTGCTTTGAAGTCTATTTTGTCAGATATAAGTATTGCTACCCCTGCTTTTTTGTTTGTTTACATTTGCATGGAAAAAATTTTTCCATCCCTTCAGTTTCATCTTTTGTTTATAGGTGGGTCTCTTGTAGAAAGCATATATATGGGTCATGTTAACTTATCCATTCAGCTACCCTGTCTTTTGATTGGAGCACTTAATCCATTTACATTTAAGGTTATTATTGATAGGTACTTATTAATGCCATTTTTTCTTTATGTCTATGTTTCTTGTTGTTATTACAGCAGTCCCTTTACCATTTCTTGGAATGCTGGTTTGGTGGTAATAAGCCTCTTTAGCCTTTTTTTTGTCTGGAAAGTTCTTTATTTCACCTTCTATTTTGAATGATAGCCTTGCTGGATAAAGTAGTCTTGGTTTCAGATCCTTACTTTTCATTACCTTGAATACTTCATGCCATTCCCTGCTGGCCTATAGTGTTTCTGTTGAGAAGTCAGCTGACAGCCTTATAGGAGCTCCTTTGTAGTTAACAAATTGCTTTTCTCTTGCTACCTTTAAGATTCTCTCTTTGCCTGGCCTGTGTGGCTCAGTGGTTGAGCGTCGACCCATGCACCAATAAGTCACCAGTTCAATTCCCAGTCAGGGCACATGCCCAGGTTTTAGGCCCGATCCCCAGTAGGGGGGCATGCCACAGGTGGCCAATCAATGTTCTCTCTCATTGATGTTTCTATCTCTCTCCCCTTCTTCCTTCTTCTCTCTCTAAAATCAATAAAAGAAAAAATATTTTAAAAAAGAAAAGAAAAAGATTCTCTCTTTGTCTTTATTTTTGGCAGTTTAATTATGGTGTGTCTTCACATGGGCCTCTTTGCTCCTTCTTGTTTGGGACTCTGTGCTTCTTTAACTTGTGTGACTTTTTCCTTCACCATGTTAGGGAAGTTTTCTTCCATTATTTCTTCAAATAGGTTCTGTATCCCTTGCTCACTTTCTTCTCCTTTTTGTACTCCTATGATGCAGATATTGTTATGTTTCATATTGTTCCATAGCTCCCTTAAACTGTCCTGTTTTCTAATTGTTTTTTTTCTTTTTGGTTCTTTGATTCAGTGATTTTTTTCTACCCTGTCCTCTAATTTGTTGAACTGATCCTTGGCTTCCTCTAATCTGCTGTTTATTCCTTCAAGTGTATTCTTTATTTCTGCTCTGTCATTCTTTATTTCCGAGTGATTGTTTTTCATAGTTTCTGTCTTTATTCATGCTGTTGAGCATTCTTTTTTTTTTTTTAATTTTTTTCCTTTATTGATTTTAGAGAGAGAGGAAGTGAGAGGGAGAGAGAGATAGAAACATCGATGAGAGAGAACATCAACTGGCTGCCTCCTGCATGCTCCCCACTGAGGATCAGGCCCACAACCTGGGCATGTGTCCTGACCAGGGTCAACACTCAACCACTGAGCCACACCAGCCAGACTGTTGAACATTCTTATAATCATTATTCTGGACTCTATATCCGATAACTTGCTTATCTCCATTTCATTTAGCTCTTCTGGAGAATTTCTTGTTCTTTCATTTGGGGCTTGTTTCTTTTTCTCCCCATTTTGGCTGTCTGTTTGGGTTTGTTTTTATGTATTAGGTAGATCTGCTACAATTCCCAGTCTTGGTAGGGTGGCCTTATGTAGTAGGTGATCTGTAGGACCCAGTGGCACAGTCTCCCTGATCACCAGACCTGGGTGCTCTAATAATGTCCCTTGTGTGTGCTGTGTGGGCCCTCCTGTTGTAATTGAGTCTTCTTTACTACTGGCACATTTGTGCATTAGCTCGACCCCCAGGCTGGTTGACAGTGAGGCTCAAACCCCAACACAATATGCAGGTTGCTGTGCAGGTGCTTATCACACGAAGCAGAATTTGCCTCAGCAGTGTTTGGAGCCTGCCAATATCTCCCTGTGGATATACTGCTTGTGAAGCTCATCGGATCCTGCTCTGTTGTTGTCTGAAGGTGGCCACTGGGTTTACTGATTTTGGGCCTCTTCAGAGGGTTTCTGGTATAGGCCAATGTTAGACACTGTTTGTGACTGGCTTTGAGTACTCAGTATGGAGCTATCAGCGATCTATAGCTTATGGCTCCCTCTGGTCAGGCTGGATGTACGTGTAAAGGACCAAGGTGCGCACCAAGGTCTGAGTTTACTAGCCTCAGGCCCTGGAGCAGGTCAGGCAAAGACTCAAAGCACCCAGAGATCCACCTCTGCTTGCAGGCTGACTTTTAGTCTCAGTCAGTTAATGAGCCTCGGGCTACAGACCTCAGCAATGCGTCAACTCCACAGGGTGGGGCGAGAGGGTTTCCAATGGGTGGAGCAATTGCTTCTCCCAGGCTAAAGCTCCACTGATGGGAAGGCTCTGCCCAAGAAAGTTGGTTTCTGCAGCACCGGGCAATAACTCAGCACAGGGATCCTAGTGGCTTTCCTCTCAGCTCTCTCCCCAGAGCCACCAACCCCAGACTCTCCTCAAGCAGCTCTAGTCCACTCTGTCCTCACTCTGCTGGAGCCCAAGGTGAGTGGAAATCTCAATATGGCCTCCTTTTTATGTCCTTGGTTATAAGGGTTCTCTCCAGTTAATCTTCAGTTCATTATTCAGGATTATTTTTCTATATTTTAGTTGTAAATCCAGTTTGGTCCTGGGAGAAGGTCATTGTAGATTCCACTTAATCCACTGCCATTAGATTATTGGTTTAATATAAAAGAATATAACTCAGAAATAGCCAGTTGGAAGAGATACATAGGGCAAGGCATGAGGAAAGGGTGCAGAGCTTCCTTGCTCTATCTAGGTATGCCACACTTTCTGAATCGTCACATGTTTACCAACTTAGAAGCTCTCCAAACCACATATGGATCTTTGTATATTTATTTTTCTATATATCATTTATCTATATCTCTATTGCTGTGTATCTATATATGTATACCATCTATCTATATCTGTCTATCTAGCAATCAGTCTATCATCTTTACCATGACTACTTCATACAAACATTTGGGCAAAATCAGTGTGACTGTCCAGGCCACTTAATGAGCAATAAAATCCCCATGGTACAGGAGGTCATAAGAGAAAAAGGAATGTAGCACAATGACATGTTCCTTCTCAAAAGTATGCTTTCCTTGGATACTGTGGGTCAAAATATAATCCACTCTGAAAAAGTCTCTCTCCTTCCTTGATGTCCTACCAAGGTCAAAGAATCTACTATGAGTATTTTCTATTTGCCAAATTTGGAAGTCCTATAGACCTGAAACAGTCCTGGCCTCAAAAAATCTGGAATCCTTGTGTGACCAAATGGTATCTCTGTGCATTGTGCATAATTCCAAAGAAGTCCTCTGCATGGATTAAAGGCAGCTCATGCCTTAAATATGAAGGAGATTGTTTCCGTTTCCCTCTCTGTTTTATACAAATACTAAATAGAATAAGTAGGCTTGAGACACTTGGTCTATTGTTTCATCAGATTTTTTTTTTTTCATCTTCTATCATATCTCAGATTTACTTGTTTCTGTAAGGGTTAGAACTCCTTTTTTAAAAAAAAAGAAATGTTGAGTGTTTTTGTTTGGGCCATAGATGATACCAAGTGCTCTTGCCTTGGAGAGATTTGAATTTGTTTTTTTCTTTTCCCTTACAGCTGTGACCTAGTTAATGGTAGGTGGGAAGCAAACTCTGAAATCATTGGACTTTGTGCTGTGCTTAAAAATCTTGCTCCCTCAAATTGTAGCATGTCCTCCTTAATAACAGGAAGTCAGGTTCTGAGATCAGCAACATTTGTGTGCTTTGCGCATTGAGATAAAGAAGAGTAAGTGTGTTGCCTGTAGTTTCCTGGTGGTGGGGGAGAGGGGCGAGAGAAGGGAGATAGACAAGTAAATAACCCAAAGATGAGTCACTCATTTCCAAAACAAGAGTCTAAACACTCTTTGTTGAAGGCAGATTGTAACCTCTGAATGTTCTGGCCTCTGGGCCACGGGGACAAAGGAGTGAGTGATTCAGGGTCTCAGTGTGGCTGCTTCATTCCTGCCTTTGGGGGACTCAAGCACTGAAGTATCACATCCCAAGAAACCATTTTAATTTAGAAATAAATGTGTGTTGCTAACATTCAGGCTTTTCAAGTCAATAAGTGGACCCTCATGTTGGGAAGAAAAATTTGATTCCTTTGAACAAAAATGTTTCTTTTAACTACTTAATTGTTTTTTCAGGGGAGAGGGCCATAAGAGTTGGGTGGAAGGTCCTTAAGTGCTGACTTTCCATTCTGGGTATGGAGAAGGGGTTTGGTTGTTCATTAGCCCTACTGGGGGCTGGCTGCCCTGCTGGAGTATTTCTTCCATGATACTCAGAGGTGAATGGCAATTCTTTAGAAGAGGTTGTCAAAGAATGAAACTGTGAATAGTGAATACAGTGAGCGACACTGTGTTTCTTACTTCCATTTCTATCAGCCATGCTAAATCCAAGAACTGAGGGGCATGTGGGCCTAGAGCAGGGGTTCTCACTGTGGCTCCGTGGCCAAAGTGCCAGCCTCACCTGAGAACATGTGAGGAGTGCAAGTGCCAGGGACCTCACACCAGGTCTAGTGAGCCAAACACTCTGGGGTGAGATCTGCTTCCCTTTTTTTTAATGTTAGAATTCAGGCTGGTGATGGACTCACAGAAGCCTCCTTTAATACTGGAATGTTCACCTGGGTCACTTCAAAAAAAATTTTTTTTTTTCTTTATTGATTCGAGAGAGAGAGGAAGGGAGAGGGAGAGAGAGATAGCAACATCGATGAGAGAGAACATCAATTGGCCGCCTCCTGCATGCCCCCTACTGGGGATCAGGCCCACAACCCAGGCATGTGCCCTGACCAGGAATTGAACTGGCGACCTCTTGGTGCATGGGTCGGTGCTCAACCACTGAGGCACACTGGCTGGGTGAGAGCTGCATGTTAACATGCCCTCTAGGGGATTCAATGCAGGCTGACCTGTGAGAACTGCTGACCTGGACTCGTAGGTATCATCAGGAGTTACAGGAGCTCATCTGCAGTACAGTGACCTCAGTGCCCGACGATGGCAGTGGTTCTTTTCCTTGGTTGGGCGTTAGAACCCCTGGGCTACTTTTGTGAAATATAATACCAACTCCCTCCCCCACATATAAAACTTTAGTCCCTAGGGGTGGAACAGGTGAAAGCATTTTGTAAAAGCATCCCAGGTGTCTCTAATGGGCAGCCAGGATTGGCAACCATTGGTTAGTGGGAAAGGACAGACCAGGTAGGGGAGGGTTGCTAACTCAGCTGAAATGCTGATACCTGGGAAAGGGAGCCAGCCGTCCTTAGTGCAGGGCCCAGGCAGCCCTGCAAGCTTGCCTTTCAAGTCAATGGAGACGCCAAAGCCACTGGTGGTTTCACTGTCGTCATTGGGCACAATGGGGGTGACGAGGGGCCTCACTTAGAGCCAGTTGCCAGTTGTCAAACCCTTCCTTGCTAGTCCTGTCCAGCTGGTGTGCAAACTGCTAATCTCGTTCCTGACTCTGCACGGATGGAGTCCAGCGGAGCTCCGGGAGCGGAGGCTGGCGGTCAGGAGCCTGGTATCCGATGGCTGAGGCTGTGCCAGGGACCTGCATGTCCCCAGGGTTGGTTGTTTCTTCCTAAATGCAGGCCACGCCAGTGGGCTCGTGCCTTTGACCCTGCTCTGCGTCCGCTACCCCATGGAGGCTGGAGCCGCTAGGGCTGCGGTCCTGACACCATCCCCCACTCTTGCTAAGCTTGCTTCTAACAGGGAGCCCTTCGGATCAGAAAGGATCCTAATCCCTCTCTGGTGGCTTTCCACGTCCTGGTGCCTGACCCTGATTCACACCCACTAACGTATGTTCAGGGTAATTTAAAGGGGGCCACAGTCTCAATCAGCCTGTAGCCAGTGTAATGTGCTCAGTGGGCACCCCCCATGCCCAACCTCCTTCCCTTGCCCTGTCCCTCAGTGGAGGAACCAGCCTGCCTTACCACCAAGGGCCCATAGTCACGACAAGCAGAGTGGTCGCTGAATGTCCAGGAGGAGGGAACCATGAGGGCCACGAAGGGTGCCTTGGCCCTAAATATGTAAGCTGGACGTCAGAGCTGGGCTCCATGCCAGCCTAGGAATGAGAATGCGGATGAGGCGCTGCAGTCAAGGGCAGGGCCAGCTGAGGTCCGTGCATGCTGATGGTTCACCCGAGGCCACCGAGCGGGACTCGCTGGAGCAAACACATGCTAAATGTCAGGACTGTGTGTCTGTCTGTGGGCAGAGGCCCAGCCTGCCTCAGGAGAGGCCCAGGGACAAACAGGGCAGAAGCAGCAGGTGAAAAGATTAGTATCCAGTGCTGGGGCACTTCCTCAAACAAATGAAGTCACCTTGTGATCCAGCAGTTCCAGTTCTGGGAATGCATGCAAAAGAAAGGAAAGCAGAGACTCGGACAGTTCTTTCTACGTCCATGTTCATAACAGCGTTACTCTCAAGAGCCAGAAGGTGGAAACAACCCAAGTGTCTGTCAGTGGATAGAAGGGGAAAAAAATGTGATATGTACATATGATGGAATATTATTCAGCCTTAAAAAGAAGCATATTCTGCCCTGGCCAGTTTGGCTCAGTGGTTAGAGCGTCGGCCAGTGGACAGAAGAGTTGCAGGTTCGATTCTGGTCAAGGGCACGTTCCTGGATTGCTGTTCGGTCCCCGGCTTCGGTTGGGGTCGTGCGGGAGGCAGCCAATCGATGTGTCTCTCTTGCATTGCTGTCTCTCTCTCTCTCTCTTTCTCCCTTCCACTCTATCTGAAGATAAAGAGAAAAAATTAAAATAAAAAATGAAGAAGCACATTCGGACACATGCTATAACATAGATGAACTTTGAAGACAGATCCCGTATGGTTGCACTTACATGAGGAACCAGAGTCGTCTAACTCATAGACAGGAAGTAGAATGGTGGGTGCCAGGGGCTGGGGGAGGGGGTTGTTGCTTAATGGGTACACAATTTCGGTCTTGCATTCTGGAAATGGGTGGTGGAGACAGTTGCACAACAATGTGAATGTACATGATACCACTTAAAGGTGGTCCATTTTATGTTACGCCTATCTTACCACAATTGTAAAAAATCAATATCTGAAACCCAGAAGGTTGTGGAGTGTGGAACTCAACAGGTATATGCTTCCATGTGTCACACAGGACATGAGGAAGGGGTTGTCAGCCTGTGTCTGTGCTGTAAATGCACCCTTAATTTCCTGAACCCCTGCCCCGTGGGCTGCTCCGGCCTTCACATTTTACAGTCCATCCTGATTTTGGTGGGGGAGGAGGGGTGCTCCCCTGAGAGAGTGCCTCGGGCCGCTCTTGTGGTCAAACTCAGGAAGGAGATCTCAGACCTGCCCGTTACTGGGGCTTAATTAACGAGAGGCCTGGTCCCAGCTGTGCTACAATGAGGCCATTGTCCGGGGTTTATTAAGAGACAGGACACAAGGCACTTAGCTCCTAAGCGGCTCCTCGAAGGAGAATCTTAAATCATCACCTTTGTTTCTGCATCAGGGGGGAAATAACCAACACCCTGATCCAATTTCCTTCTCCTCTGGTGGAAATTTACCTCAAATTATACCACACAGAGACTTTTGTCTTTAAATAAAAGATTAATCGTATTCTGTTTTTCATGACAAGTCAAACAGTAAAGTGTAAGCTGGTTTTTCTTACAGATTTTCAGATGCCTTCATGGCCTAGATGGGTGTAATTACATTTTTTCTCTTAAGTCATTGAAGGGAGCTCAGTTTCTTCGCGCAGTTTATTTCCCTGGCCCTCCTGCCTCTCTGATGTTAGGGTTGCCAATTGAGGAAAAACACCTTGTGCAAATTCAGGGACACACAGAGCCTTGGGTTAAAGTAAATGTTTCACTTATGTGGGCTGCTTGACCTCTGTCAGAAATTGGCAGGACATAGAGGAGATCCAAATACAGTCATACGTCGCTTAACAACAGGGATATGTTCTAGAAATGCGTCCTCAGGCAACTTCGGCGTTAGGCAATTTGTTGCAACACGTTCGAGTGCCCCAGGGACAGAAACCTGCAGAGCTTACTGCGCACCTGGACGACCAGGGATAGCCCACTCCTCCTAGGCTGCAAGCCTGCACAGCATGTTACTGTGCGGAAGCTGTGGGCAATTGTAACAGTGGCATTCATCGAAACGTAGGAAGGGTACAGTATAAAAGATAAGAAATGGGGCACTTGTAGCCCTGGCCAGTTTTGCTCAGCAGTTAGAGCGTCAGCCTGCGGTCCAGAGAGACCTGGGTTCGGTTCCCGCTGGGGGCACGTACCTCGGTTGCAGTTTGTCCCCGGCCCCTGGTTGGCTCATGTGGGAGGCAGCCACTCGATGTGTCCCTTTCACGTCGATGTTTCTCTCTCTCTCTTCCTCTCTCTCCCTCCCACTCTATCTGAACAAAAAATGGAAAAATGTCCTCGGGTGAGGATAAAAAAAAAACCCTGGCCGATTTGGCTCGGTTTGGCTCGACGGTTAGAGCGTCGGCCTGCGGTCCAGAGAGACCCAGGTTCGGTTCCCGCTAGGGGCGTGTGCCTCGGTTGCAGTTTGCCCCCGGCCCTGGTTGGTCGTGCGGGTGGCAGCCACTCGATGTGTCCCTTTCACGTCGATGTTTCTCTCTGTCTCTCTTCCTCTCTCTCCCCCTCTCTCTCCCTCCCACTCTATCTGAACAAAAAATGAAAAAAAAGTCCTCGGGTGAGGATAAAAAAAAAAAAGAAATGGGGCACTTGTATAGGGTACTTTCCAGGAACGGAGCTCGTGGGACTGGCCGCTGTTCTGGGTGTCAGTGAGTGAGCTGTGGGTGATGTTACTGTACCCTACTGTAGCCTTATGTACGCTTCAGCTACACTGAATTTATTACAATGTATTATTTTTCTTTAATAACAAATGAACCTTGGCTTACTATAACTTTTTAACTTTATAATCTTTTTATTGTTTTTTTAACTTTTCAACTCTTTTGTAATACTGCTTACCTTACAACACAAGCACATTGGCCCTGGCCGGTTTGGCCCAGCGGTTAGAGCGTTGGCCTTCGAACCAATGAGTTGCGAGTTCAATTCCGGCCAAGGGCACGTACCTCGATTGCGACTTGTCCCTGGCCCTGGTTGAGGTCGTGGAGAGGCAGCCACTCGATGTGTCCCTTTCACGTCGCTGTTTCTCTCTCTTCCTCTCTCTCCCTCCTGCTCTATCTGAACAAAAATGGGAAAAAAATGTCCTCGGGTGAGGATAAAAAAACACACACACAAAGCACACTGGAATAACATTACAACAGCTATGCCATCACTAGGAAATAGAGCATTTTCAGCTCCATTACAGTCTTCTGGGGCCACTGTCATATATGCAGCGCTTGACTTAGAGGGAATTTCAGGTGGCTGATGGGAGTAACCTGGCAGGACCTCACTTCCTCCTTCCCTGCACGCTTGCACTGTGGCAGGTCCCCACTCCCCTGCTGCCCCCTACGGTGTCCCCCCGGGAGCCTGACTGCTGGCCTGATCAGAAGGATATAAAATCTGGCAGACGGGCAGGGTCCGGCCGCTTTGTTTTCCCTTCAGTCTTCCGTCCAGCCATGGAAACCCTGGCTGGCTTCGTTATCCATCTCTCGTCGTGGCTGCTCTCGGTCCATCTCGTTTCTGGCCTCCTGCTCGACACGACTCCGGTTCATTCTTCACAGATATTTTCATTGCCTGCTTTGAACGCACTGATTCACCTTGAAATTCTGGATGACCCTGGATGTCTGTGATGACTGTGATTTCCTAACCATAAGTTGCCTAGATCTCCAACCCCAACATTGTTCCTTGATTTCCAAGCTCTGTTGCTAAATCCTAGGCCGTTCCTACTATCCTTGGTCAGCCATGGATACAAACAGACCGTGCTGCCTATAATTTAAATGGTTCCAAAGTGCAGCACTCTAAATAAATATTTTTTAAGTTTTTTTTTTCCTTTATTGATTTTAGAGAGAGAGAAAGTGAGAGGGAGAGAGAGCTAGAAACATCGATGAGAGAGAACATTAATTGGCAGCCTCTTGCATGCCCCCCACTGGGGATCGGGCCCACAACCTGGGCATGTGTCCTGACCGGGAATCGAACTGGCGACCTCTTGGTGCATGGGTCGACGCTCAGCCACTGAGCCACACTGGCCGGACTAAATAAATATTTTTATCTGTAAGAGATCTTAATGAGAAAGTACGGTATTAAAATTCTTCAGTGGTAGTCTGGGCAACACAAAAAATTAATAAACTTATCCTAAAACAGCACTAACTTTGTGATACAGAAATTCAGTTCATTGGCTAATCCAATCCCCATCAACCAGCTCAATATAGAGAATGGTTGCTTTATATATAAATATATATATATGTTTTTATTGATTTTTTAGAGAGAGATAGAAACATCGATGTGAGAGAAACATCAATCAGCTGCCTCCTGAACGCCCCCTACTGGGGATCGAGTCCACAACCCAGGCATGTGCCCTGACCAGGAATCGGACCAGGACCTCTCAGTCCATGGGACAATGCTCAATCCACTGAGCCACACTAGCAGGACTTGGTTGCTTTTTATTTTGTTTTGCGTGTTTTGGGGTTTTCTGTCATTGTTGCTATGGGTGTTGCTTCACGAGAGGACTTTGGTTAAGTTTAGGAAATGTAATAGACTAGAACAAGACAGCTTTTTTGCCACAGCCGCAGTGGAATACAGTCTCTAGAAGCAGGCATAACTGTGGGCTTGTTGGCCTCCCTTCCCTTGGACTCAGTGATGCTAACTACGGATTCAGAGCACTTGGTGGGACGACGTGACGGTCAGCAGACAGGCTCCCAGCTGGGTTCTTCGGATGGCCAGACAGCTTTTACATCTGTGTTCTCTTTCCCCTTGAGAGAAGCATTCTAAGAAATAGAGACCAAAATGCAGCCTAGAGAATGGCTTCCCAAAGTCATTAGCTCACCCAAATTGCATCTGACCCCCAGAAGCCACACTGACCCCACCTACATTAGCAAGGCCCTTCCATTCCCATCTATCAGCCTCCTGCATTGTCATTGTCACCGCGTGTCCATACTTCATTGCTGAATAAGAAAGGGGATGTAGGGTTAATGCTAATATTTGGGCTCTTTCAGAAGCCAAGACAAAAAAAAAAAAAAATGGTACCTCCTGTTAGGGAGTTTAAGCTACTCCAGGGTAGAAGTTATGAAGGCGTGTCACCCAAGAGCTACAGGAAAAGTCACAGCCTACGCTTTTATACAAAATACACGTTCCATTCATTCAGTACTCATGATATTCCTATTAAGTCCAAGACACCAGGGATACCAAAAAAAAAAAAAAAAAAGTAAGATTGCTAAATTAGAAGGAGGAATTTTAGAAAAGAGACTTTACTAGAAATGAATAACTCTTTTGTTAAGGAAAACCCTCTAATATATAATAAACAACATACGGCAGGTCCTCCTATAACATTGTTTGGTTCAATGTCATTTCGTTGTCATGTTGGTGGGCTCTTGTTTATATAAATTAACCTATGGCAAAATTGGTTTCATTATATGTCGTTTCTCTTGAAGTCACGGAACCTATCAAAGACGTTATGTGAGGACTTACTGTACCTGCAGTTGGGTCGAGGGGTAAATGGAACTTAAGCTGTAGGTGACAACTAAGTGAGCTTTTATCCCTAGTTACCGCTTATCAATCCCACTTGCCTTCATTTATGCTGGAAGAGAAATGTTAACTTCACAGATTCTCGACACAGATGGTCTGAGGTCTCCTAGGTTCGCACTTGGAGAGAGAGTGGTAATTCTCTCAGCAACTCTCCTGTGGGCATGAACTCATCTTCATCTCCTGTGAGAAGGGAGTGGTTCCCGAGGCCTTGCCCTTCTCAGTGGAGACCAACTCCTCCAGCGGACAGACCCTCGTTTACTGTGAATAGGCCATTCCATTCCCAGTTACCCACAGGCCCCAGACCACGGCCCTTCCAAGTGGATGTAACTCCCAAATAAAACAAGGCTTATATGTTTCCACATAAGGCTGTGATCACATAAACACATGTTGTAAAATACATGCTCGAAAATCATCCTTGGTCACTGAGTTCCATGGAGACCAAATACCAAGAGATGGAGAAAAGAGGAGCTCGGGGCATTTAACTCCTCATTCGAGGCCTGGGCTGCTTTAAATCAGACAGCCCTGGTTTTATTTCTGCTGGGGTCTGGCATGTCTATGAGAGCTGACTTTTGTGACCGGGATGATTGATAGGATGACATCACTTTTATGGCCGTAAGACCACTTGTATAACGGTTTGTGAAGCTTGGGGGAAATATTTCTAAACATAGCCCTTGGCATGCATTGCTGGAGCACTCAAGCTGGAGGGCAGCGCCTGCCTTCCCACAGCTACTTTCCCAGGGACCCAAAATATTTTTATACACACAGCCAAGCATTTTTCAAAAAGTATTCTGCCCCCAGATGAACAGAGTGCGCTCCCTTGCGTTGATGTCAACGGCTCCCTCGGGTTCTCAGGTTGAGGCACGATGACGCAATGACTGTGTCAGAGCTGGGACGTTTTCCAGACCCAAATATGGGATTAAATGTGTTAGTGAGCAGTCCTGAAATGCCTCAGGATTTCAAAAGACTGGGTTTGGGCTCTGCACATCGCCCACTCACTTTACCATTACAAGTGCTATTTCTAAAATCCCTTTCCCAAAGAGCTGGCACTGGGATTATAAAGTGACAAATGGGAACTTCCAAAACTGTTTGGACTTTTGCCCCAGATGGTGGGAGAGTCAGGAGCAGAAGGAGGAGGGGTGGAGGGGAGCTGTTGATAAAGGAAGAGAAATGGCTGGGCGCTTCTGCACTCTCCACCTCGGTTTCCCAGAGTCTGTCTGCTGCAGCCTGCCTGGGACTGAGTCGGGGCGCAGCAGGCCGGCACCGTACAGGGCTCCTTCTGCTTACTGCCCGCAGCCCACCCTACCCAATGGCCAAGGCGTAGAATTCATTTAGGAAAGCAGGAGTGCAACCACTTCATACCCACTAGGATGGCTCCAGTCAAAAAGACAGGCAGTAACAAGGTTGGCGAGGATGTGGAAAAATGAGAACCCTCATACGCTGATGGTGGGAATGGAAAGTGGTGCAGCCACCGTGGAAGACAGCTCGGCGTTCCCGAAAAGGTTAAATAGGAATTACCAGTGATCCAGCAATTCCACTCCCAGGCGTCAACTCAAGAGAAATTAAAACATGTACATCCTGTCCGGCTGGTGTGGCTCAGTGGTTGAGCGTTGACCCATGCACTAAGAGGTCACCAGTTCAATTCCCAGTCAGGACACATGCCCAGGTTGTGGGCCCAATCCCCAGTGGGGGGCATGCAGGAGGCCGCCAATCAATGTTCTCTCTCATCAGTGTTTCTATCTCTCTCTCCCTCTCACTTCCTCTCTCTCTAAAATCAATAAAGGGAAAAAAAAAAACAAACAAAAACATGTACATCCTCCCAAAAGCTTGTATGTGAGTATCCATAGCAACATTATTCACAATAGCCCCCAAAGTGAGGACAACCCAAATGCCTACCACTGGATGAATGGATACACAAAACATAGTCTGTCCATACAAGGAATGGGCTTACATTCAGCAAGAAAAAGGAATGAAGTGCTGATACTTGGTACGCGAATCAACTTTCCAAACATTATGCTTAGGGAAAGAAGCCAGTCTCAAAAGTCACATTTATAGAAAATATCCAGAATAAGCAAATCTTTAGAGACAGAAAGTAAATTAGTGGTTGCCAGTGTCTAGGGAAGGGAGGGCCAGCTAATGGGTATAGAGTTTCTTTCGGGGGTGATGAAAATGGACTAAATTTAGGTTGTGGTGATGGTTGTACAACGCTGTGAATATACTGGAAAACCACTCAATTGAACACTTTAAATGGACAAAGTGTTCTCTATACAATTTAAATCTCAGTAAAGTGGGTTTTTTATTTTTTAAAGAACACTCACGAAGAGCCATGGGCTTCCTTCACTTAATGACCGAACACCCAGCTCTGCCCCAGACCAGCGTTTTGGTTACACGTGGAGATTCCACAACAAAAGCATTCCGTGGAGGGGGAAACAAAACGTGCAATCGATTGAAGCCCAGGTTTGAGAGTCCTGTGCTGGAAGTCAGGAGGGGAATGTAGAATTAAAACGTGAATTTGTAGCAAAGCGCCGAGAAGGTCCACATGTGCCGCAGAAAGGTTAACAGCGCACCACCCCCGAAAGGAACCTGCGCGCTCTGGCGGAACCGCGGCTGGGGGATGTTTCCGACACCCCCGCCTCCCCCCTGCTGTTGTGGATTTGTTTATCTTCCAGCACCTTCTCAGGCTCACTTTGGAATAAGTTGCCTATTGACCCCCTTTCGTTCTTCCAAAAGAACAGATGTGGCTTATTAGTTTGGGTTCAAATGCCTGGGTATCTGGGGCCTCAACTCAGCTGGGCTTTGATGTTGGAGAAACTGTCCTTTACCTTCAGATTCTATCTGTAAAAGGTAACAAAACCTAACTAAGAGCATCATTTATTTATTTACTTATTTATTTAAATCCTCGCCCAAGTATATTTTTCCATTTTTGTTCAGATAGAGTGGGAGGGAGAGAGAGACACATCGACTGGTTGCCTCCCGCATGAGCCTGACCAGGGCCAGGGTTGAACCGGAACCGAGGTACATGCCCTTGACTGGAATCGAACCCTCAACTCATTGGTCTGCGGGCCGATGCTCTAACTGCTGAGCCGAACTAGCCAGGGCAAGAGAATCTTTTAAAAAGTACTATTTGTGCCTCCCGGTAGCTGACCTTGACCTGTCATCTAGTGTAGGAGTTCTCCAGTCAATCTTCAGGCTGACATTTTCAAAAAAAGACGTCAGTAAATAATCACCAAATAATTAACACGGGTTATCTTAGATGCATTTCTGAATATATCTCTTTGGTTGCTATAAATATGCTTCTCCTGTGTGTGCCATTTCCTGTGTCTGCCTGTATTTGAAAATTGTGTTCATAATCGCACTACACATTACTTGTTTTTCCGAGTTCTTCTCAAAGCGGTAATTATGTCTGAAACATCCCTAGAGTCAAGCAAAGGCATTTATGGCTTTAAAAATATATATTCCTCCATATTTATAAAAATAGCGAACTAGAGTCTGGGAGCAGGGACAGAAAACCCAGAGGGGTGGAGATGGAAACAGGGCAGATGAACAGCTGGGCACAGTGAGAACAGCAGGGAGCGGGTGGACCGGGAGCACCAGTCAGTGCCCTGCGTGGCCCTGTGTGCCTGCAAAGTCCCCCCGCCTCCCCACTGGGAGTCAGTAAGACACGTCTAGGTCATTCATTTGCCTGGTGAGCCCTGGTGTCAGGTCCCAGCTCCATCACAATACCCATGTGGCCTGGGAAGGCCACTCTGACCCTCCGCACTAGATTGCCTCCTCTGTAAAATGAAGGTGTACACAAACACAGACACACACGAGAACACAGATACATATATACATATACATATACATATACATATACATATACATATACATATACATATACATATACATATACATATACACAGACGCTCACAAACGTATACACATGCACACACCAACACACACACACACACACACACACACACACACACACACATCTGTATCTAATTGCTCTGAGCATTTTAAGTCCCTTTAACGCAAAGGCATCCTGGTCAATGGCAGTGTCCTGTTCGCATGCACAGCCTGTCAGTCGCCACTGGGGCAGCTGCCCTGTGAAAGTCTGAATTAGCAGCACAGAGGCTACAACAGAATCAGGGATATGACTGAAACTGGGCAGCATCCTCTACTAGCACTGGGACGTAACCAGTCCTGTCGCCTGTGATTCCAAGGGCTGGAGACACCTGCTGGAACTACCAGGCTCAGATCGCAGGTGCCAGACTAGTCTCCGAGGCCAGTGTCCCTGTCCCCGCGAGTAGTGAAGGCTTCAGAACAGTTTTAAGTAGGTCTCGCTCTTCTCAGGAATTAACATGTTGGGATTCAAGCAGGTTTTTTAAAAGCTTATTGTGGCACTTTTGGACTTAAAAAATTCCCAGACCATAAGTTAAATATATATTTAACTTAAACAAATTTTCAGTCACATTATTTAATCAGAGAGTAAACAGTACCTTTAAAACTGTCCCTATCTGTTCCATAATTACACACTTTGGATAAGAGCCTGGTTCACAGCCAGAATCCCCAGAGCATGAGCTCAGGGACACAGGCAAAAGCTACTGTGACATAGTTGGTCTTTGCTTTTTCTTCAAAACACCAAGGTGGTTAGGTAATGTTAATAGGGCAGTCATTTTCCCCATACCATTTGTTTTTTAATTTAGTTTCTTTCTATCATTGTTTCACTCTTTATTTTTCCTTCCTTCCTTCAATAAAACTATCTCTGTTGATGGGGTGTTTGTAGAAAGGCAAGGTTCCTTAGTATCCCCCACACACCCCTTTTATTACAGGGTGTGGAGATAGAAGAATAACATACAGGAATGAAATCATGCATAATGTTTTACCCCAGAGCCACTACTCATGGGAAAATTATTGAAATTCATCAAAGCAGAGTTTAAATAAAAATGGGCTTCCCATATTTATTAGATTAATTAATGTATCAATCCATGGCAGAAGGAGAAAAGGGATGAAGAAAAGATGATTTCAAAAAACACTGATTTTGAAATGATCTCAAGAGCTTCATGTTATCAGTGGTAGGTAATGTCCTTGAATTACTCGATCGTGGTAAATGCGCCAACTAATAAACATGTAAAATCAGGTACATGCCATACCCGTGTAATCCGCTTAAGTATGTTGCCTCATTTAATCCTCACAGCCCTGTGAGGTCGGTATGATTCCGATCTTACAGATAGGAGACCATGTCAGAGAAGTTCATTTGTCTAAGGTCACACAGTAGGTGGTAGGGCCACATTTAAACACAAGTATGTCTGAGTTCAGGACATTTCGTAGGTTCCTAAGTTTTGTGTTCTACTACCATTCTGACGACATTAAGGTTCAGGTTGGAGAGATGCGAATGAATGAATGGGGAGAATGTGCACATGGCAAATATCCCTCAGTAACTGCCATGGTTTTTCAGGGCTATCCAACCAAAATGCTGTTAAGACTAAACCCAGCCCTGGCCGGTCTGGCTCGGCGGTTAGAGTGTTGGCCCGAGGACCAAAGAGTCGCAGGTTCGATTCTGGTCAAGGGCACGTACCTCGGTTGCGATTCGTCCTGGCCCTGGTCAGGGTCGTGCGGGAGGCAACTAATCGATGTGTCTCTCTCTCTCTTTCCCTCCCTCCCACTCCATCTGATGATAAATGGAAAAATGTCCTCCGGTGAGGATTTAAAAAAAATAAAAAGACTAAACCCACCCCGCCCGGCCAGTGTGGCTCAGTGGATGGAGTGTCGTCCCATGGACTGAGAGGTCCCGGTTCGATTCCCAGTCAGGGCACATGCCGGGGTTGGAGGCTTGATCCCCAGCAGGGGGCGAGCAGGAGGCAGCCCATCCATGTTTCTCTCTCACATCAATGTTTCTGTCTCTGTCTCTCCCATCCTCTCTCTCTAAAATCAATCAGTAAAAACAAACAAACAAAAAAAGACTAAACCGCCCCTTCTCTTAACTGTCCAGGTTGTGTTGTGACGGAACCCTCTTACCTGTTGCCTGTCCTTCCCACTCCGGACTCTGTCACATTAAGATGCAGGTGGCCTTGTGAAACATGGTGTCAAGTAATCAAACTCAAAACAGCTGAGTTCGCTTCTCGACTAGCTGAACGATGCGCATCTGGGTGTCTTTCCTGGGTTGAGATTCACACAGGGCTGATCCAATGTCTAAGCAAGTTGTAAGAGCTTTGGAGAAAATGCCCCACTGCAGGGAAATGTGGGCTATTTTGCCTTTACCTACTTTATCTGCTTTCTTCCCAAGCTGAGGATGTTGATATGAAATCCATCAGATAAGCTTTCTTACAGCTCTCTTCATTCTAATCTCAGTTTGGGAAATTTCCAAAGAAAATGCCTGGGCTTTTACAAATTGGCCACAGAAATAGCAATTTCTCTAGGGCCTTTTCGCTTTGCCATGCAGACACTTCTTGGTTCTTTAAGTTTGAAAGAGTTAAGAGAAAAGATGGAATGTCTCGGGAATGTTGGCGGGGAGGCCGCCGCGAGCCCCTCTCTGCGTCTCACCCTGGACGGACTCCCGGGACCAGGAGAACTCAGGATGGCTCTAGGTTCATGCTCTTTCCTCGGTTCTGCCCAAAACGCCGCCTCTGTGTCCGGACAGGGAGAGAGGCGCAATTATCTGCAGGGTGAGGCTTGTTTTCACCTTGTCCCTGGAGAGTTCCCAGACACAGGGAGAAAACATTTGAATTAGAGCCACTGGCTTATCCTTGAGGGAAAACAGCCCCTGCAGATTAGTGGAGCCGGTGGTGAGGGGAGGCAGGGAGAGAAGAGTGGAACAAGAGGAAACAGAGTTATTTGGACTGCATTTTTTCCTTGCCTGATTAAATCGAATGACATTTGAACTTTGCATTACTAAAAGAACCCAGCTCTGAATGTGGGGCCTGGGACCGGAGGGTGAAGGCGGGGCCTGGCGCTGGCATGGCTGCGGGGGCGCTTGGTGCCGAGGACCTGCTCGGTAGCTGGGACCAGCTGCTGTGGGACCTGACTCGCCGGGCGCTGAGGAGGTGCCGAGGGGACAGCCTGCAGGTCCTGCAGCTGATGCTGAAACCATGGTGCTTCTCCAGGGCTGTCTACCAGGTGGGACCTGCATCTGCTCTTACGTTTCTTTGCAGCATAAGAAGTGTGGGGAATGGTGTTGAAGGGGCAGGAACTATTGTCACATGCTAAGGGCTATGAAGTGTGTTATAATAATGGGGTGGGGGGGGTAATCATGAATTGAGCATCCTCTTCGAGGGACCAGGCACTGTGAGAGGTGCCCTGTAAGCAGTATCTAATTCCGTTTTCCAAACCACCAGATAAAGTGGGTGCTTATGTCACTGTTTTGGAGGCGAGGTGATTGAGACTCAGAGAAGGACTTACGCTGTGCAAAGTCAGCCCGCTGGTAAATGACAGCGCCCTGCAGTTTAAACCACGGATTTTCTGGACACAAAGATGAGGATGTTCTTTCCATGAGTTCATGCCCCTCTTGCCGGAGACTCTGTTTTCTCCAAGTGCGTGTCGGGGTGGTGACAAGCTGATAAGGGGCCTGTGGCTGTGGGGACAGGAGGCAAGGAGGGGAAATGCTGAGCAACAATAAGAAGTCCTTGTTCTCACTTCCCTGTCCCTTTGATGACTTACATAGTGGCCTCTGAAGTCAGGCATTCCCACAAACTTCTGCTCACATGTAAGAAAAAGAGAAACATTTCTGCAGGAAGGTAGCCCATCTGAGTCCGTTGGCTGGGCTAGCACTTCAAAGAAGGAGACGAGAGTGTCTCTTTTCCCTCTTCATCTGTCCAGACTGGTGTCATTTTGCCACGGGGACTTCAGTGCCCACAGCCCAGCCTGAGAGGAAGGAGCCAGAGTGACTGAGGGGGTGAAGGCGAAGTAGTAAGGGCGCAGGGCTTCCCCGACCTGCATCTGGAAGGGGTGCCCCTAGCTCTTCCTCAGCTGACTGTGCTTCGTAGCCCGGTGTATTGCACTAAGTCAATGTGCGTGCTTTTGGCTCTCTCTCCCTGCCAGCTGGCTCGTCGCATGCTTGGAACCAGGCAGGCCCCACTGGCCTTTGTATTTTTAGGTGTAATTTGGCGGCGCAAATCCTTTAATGAACTGTAATGACTAAACAATGCAGGACCCTGTAGCCACCCTCCTCCCTCCCTTCCTTGAGGAATGAATGTCTGGACTTACATGGAAGAGACAGCTCCTTGGAAGATGTGTCCAAGAGCCCTGGGTTGATCTTACAGAGCAGGACAGCCCTCCCAGGACCCTCCTCCCAGACCCTCCTCCAGGTCCCCTCCTCCCAGGACCCCTCCTCACAAACCCTCCTCCCAGGACCCTTCTCCCAGACCCCTCTTCCAGGACCCCTCCTCCCAGGACCCCTCCTCCCAGGACCCTCCTCCCAGACCCTCCTCCCAGACCCCTCCTCCCAGGACCCTCCTCCCGGACCCTCCTCCAAGACCCCTCCTTCCAGGACCCCTCCTCCCAAACCCTCCTCCCAGGACCCTTCTCCCGGACCCCTCCTCCAGGACCCCTCCTCCCAGGACCCCTCCTCCAGGACCCCTCCTCCAGGACCCTCCTCCAGGACCCTCCTCCAGGACCCTCCTCCCAGGACCCTCCTCGAGGACCCCTCCTCCCAGACCCTCCTCCCAGGACCCTCCTCCAGGACCCCTCCTCCCAGGACCCCTCCTCCAGGACCCTCCTCCCGGATCCTCCTCCCAGGACCCTCCTCCCAGGACCCTCCTCGAGGACCCCTCCTCCCAGACCCTCCTCCCAGGACCCCTCCTCCCAGGACCCTCCTCCAGGATCCCTTCTCCCAGGACCTTCCTCCCAGGACCCCTTCTCACTGCCCTTTGGCATTTGGACTGGAGACTGTTCAAATGTTTCTGGAAACGAGATCCCCCCCACCCCCCAGAATTCTTGTGTTTGAAGGGCGCGTACCTATCGTTTTATTAATAACAGCAAATATGTCCATAGTCGATCTTATATAAATGAAATGTGAGATGAATCTTCCCAAATTTGACAACAATCTAAAAAATGTGTGCACTATTTCCAGTGACGACTTGTGACTCTGAAAGAAATCTGGGAAAAAGTCTCCCTGATGGGAGATTCAGTCAGTCTCGCGGTTGGTCTGCCACTTGATTTTTCTGAAACCCTGGTTTGGAGTCCAATTTCAAGCAGCTTGGCGTTTGGGGTAATTTCTCAGTCGAGGTCATTCTGCCCTAGCTGTTGCTGTGCTTGTGAATGAATTTTAGGGTCCTGGCTTCCTACCTCCGTCTCCCACTTTCTTTCTGCCTTCTCTCATGTCTCAGAGAGTTACATGAACACCGAGATTCTAAGTCAAGGAAGCCCCACTTCAAGGGCTTTTCCAGGACTCCCCTTCATGTGTTAAGAGTACTGAAAAGAACACTGAAATTTATTGGCCACCACGTTTGGGGGGGGGGAAGTGTTGCGTTCTCCCACTCATCCACACTTACCAAGCAGCAGCTGTGCGCCTGCCCTTTCTTTCCCCGTGAGAGTGGGCTGAGAGCACCGCAGCCACATGAGAATTAAATAAGGGCACATGTGTTCAAGTGTGCTGCGAAGACTCAGTGTATGCACATGGGAAGTGTTGTTTTTTAATATGCGGTATTCTTACTGTTTTTTATCTTGGGAAAAGTTCACCAAGAGTGCCTTTACTTTTTAGCGATAAGGTGACTAATGGCCATTTTTATGTATTTTGTGGAGGTAATTGTCTAGGAAAAACTGTTTCCTTTTACTGTCACACGAATACTACTCTCACACTCACAACACTTCTGATGCCAAATACGGGGGTTTCCCCCACACGGAGCAATTCTGACACTCACCAGAGTTCGCGCAGACCCCACAGGGTAAAGGCTCAGTCCCGAGTGGTAGGTCCCAGTTACCTACAACTTCTGTCCCAGTTGGCTACGAATTGGAGCTTCCACAAGCCCCTCTTTGGGTTTACTCATCTTCTAGAACGGCTTACAGAACTCAAAACACACCTAGCACTTGTATTGTAAGATAAAGGGTACAGATGAACAGCTAGAGGAAGACATACATGGAGTTTTCAAGGGTCCCGAGTGCAGGAGCTTCTGTCCCCGTGGAGTTGGGGAGTGTCGTCCTCCCGACATACAGCTGTGTTCACCCATCGGGTGAAAAGCTACTCGAACCCCATACTTTGGGGATTTTTATGGAGGCACCGTCACATAAGTATGAGTGATCATGAACTTAGTCTTCCTGGAGGATGGGGTGGGGCTGACAGTTCCAAGTCTCTAACCATGGCTTGTTTTTTTCCGGTGACCAGCCCCCTCCAGGAGCCCACCCAGAATCACATCACTTAAACAAAGACACTCCTATCGCCCGGGAGATTCCAAGGGATTTTGGAGCTCTGTGTCAGGAACCAGGGTCAAGGACCAAATATTAAAACAAAAGATGCTCCCAGTGCTCTTAGCACCCAGGAAATTACAAGGGTCTCAGAAGCTCTGTGCCAGGAACTGGGACAGGGACCAAAATATATATATTTTTATTATTTCATAGCAATGCTTTCATGGTTTACAGTTTCTCACTGGCTAAGGTGATGGCTGTCAAACCCTGGCTGGACTTGAAATTCAGCTGGGGAGCTTTTAATATCACCCATGCCCAGGCCTGACTCCCAGAGATTCTGATTTAATTGATCTGGGACCTGTGTATTGGTGTGTGTTTGAAGCTTTCCAGGTGATTGTAATGTGCAGTCCGGCTGGAGAGCCCCTGAGCTGGGGAGCTAGTCTACGTCAGGTAACAGGTGGATTCTCATGAAACCCCCAGTAGGCGCATCAGAGCCACTGAAGGAAGGGGACAGTTTAAAAACATATGTATTAATTCCATGAGCCCCACGTAGACTTAACGATTAAGAATGTTTTAGAGTGGGGCCTGGCAATCTACATTCTTAACATGTGATTCACGATATGAGTAGGAACCACTAACAGAGAACAAAAAGTATTATGTGGCCCCTAAAAATAAGGATCCGAGGCAGTGACTTGGCACGGTCAGCACGAGGATGCACTCAGTTCAAATCAAGTCCATTCCTTGGGCTACATAGGGTGCTCAATAAATGTTAGCTGCTTTTACTGTTACTGCAAGCGTGAAAGGGTTAACCCCATTTACCCAAAACCGTGAAGAAAATACGATCTGTTATGCAGGATGGCAGTGACCTTCTCTGAAACAGGTTCACCTGCAGCTCCGGAGGGGGGACCTTTCCTCATTTGCAGGTCCCCATCGCACTCCCCCAACAGTGACTGCAGGCAGCTCCGTCTCCTCTCCGCAGGGACATTGCTCTTTCTGACTTGCCTCTTACCCAGTACTTCTTCATCACATTACTCTCCCAGACAACGGTTATTTGTGGAGCCTGAAATATCCATAATTGGGGATGGGAAAGCTTTAACAGGAGGAAATTTTCCCCAGCCGGTTTGGCACAGTGGTTAGAGCATCTGCCCGCGGGCCAATGAGTCACGGTCCGATTCCGGTCAAGGGCATGTACCTCGATTCTGGTACCTTGACTGCAGTTCGTCCGGCCCTGGGCGGGGTTGTGTGGGAGACAACCAGTTGATGTGTCCCTCTCATGTCGATGTTTCTTTCTCTCTCTCTCCCTCCCTCTCTCTCACTCTATCTGAAGATAAGTAGAAAAATATCCTCGGGTAAGGATTAAAAAAGAAATAAATAAAAGGAGAAAATTTTTTAAACTGTACAAATTTAGGTGTGCAAAGAAAACCACAGCAACATTACAAATATAAGAAAGCTGACAGATATCATAAGCATCACAAAATCCAGAAAAAAATGACACAGGTGTATTAATTAACTGCCTAACACATCTCTATTAATACTTTTTCCCCTACATTTTTGGCTTCCTATTCTTTTTCTTAATTTTTATTTTTTTCAATGACAGCATTCAGTATTTTTTATATTGGTTTCAGATAGATGGCATAGTGGTTAGACATTTATACAATTTATATAGTAATCTCCCCGATAGGTCTAGTACCCACCCAGCACCATACATAGTTATTAAAATATGACTAACATTTTTAATTTATTGATTTGAAAGAGAGAGAGACATCTATTTGTTGTTCCACTTATTTATGCATTCGTTATTTGCTTCTTGTATGTGCCCCGACTGGAGATCAAACAGCAACCATCTCACTGTTCCCTGTATTTATGAGTCTGTTTCTATATTGTTTGTTCATGTATTCTGGTTTTCAGATTTCACATATAAATGAAATCGTATGGTATTTGTCTTTCTCTGTCTAATTTTTCTCATTTAGAATTACCCTCTAGGTTCATTCATGTTGTCAAAAATGGTAAGATTTCATTCTTTTTTTATGGCTGAGTAATATTCTGTTGTATATTTGCACTTGAGTTGCTTCCATATCTTGGCTTTTGTAAATAATAATGCAATGAACATAGGGATGCATATATCTTTTCAAATTCATGTTTTGGATTTCTTTGGATAAGTATCCAGAAGTGGAATTGCTGGGTCATAAGTAGTTCTACGTTTAATTTTTTGAGGAGCCTCCATACGGTCTTCCTTAGTAGCTGCACCAATTTGCAATCCCACTGACAATGAACGAGGGTTTCCTTTCTCCACAGCCTCAACGCTTGCTGTTGATTTACTGATGATAGCCATTCTGACAGGTGTCAGGCGAGCATCTGTTCATGTCTATTGGCCATCTAGCTGTATGTCCTCTTTGTAGAAATGTCTATTCAAATCCTCTGTCCATTTTTTAATGGATTGAGGTTTTTTGGTGTTAAGTTTTATGAGTTATTTATAAATTTGGGGTATTAACCCTTTATCAATGTATCATTGGCAAATATCTTCTCCCAGTTGGTAGGTTGTCTTTTCATTTTGTTGATGGTTTCCTTTGCTGTGCAAAAACTTTCTAGTTGATGTAGTCCCATTTGTTTATTTTTTCTTTTGTTTTGCTTACCCAAAAAGATATGCCAACAAAAATATTACCAAGACTAATGTCAGAGAGTTTACTGCCTATGTTTTCTTCTAGGAGTTTTATGGTTTTAGGTCTTACATTTAAGTCTTTAATCTATTTTGAGTTTATTCTTGTATATGGTGTAAGAAGGTGGTCTAGTTTCTTTTACTTTTTTGCATGTATCTGTCCAGTTTTCCCATCACCATTTATTGAATAGAGTGTTTTTACCCCATTGCATATTCTTGCCTCCTATGTCATAGATTATTCACCATATAAATATGAGTTTATTTCTGGGCTCTCTATTCTGTTCCATTGATCAATGTGTCTATTTTTATGCCAGTACCGTGTTGTTTTGATTAGTATAGTCTTACAGTATAGTTTGAGATCAGGTAGCATGATACCTTCAACTTTGTTATTTTTTCTCAAGATTGCTGTGGCTATTTGGAGTCTTTTGTGGTTCCATATAAAATTTAGGATTATTTGTTCTAGTTCTGTAAAAAATGCCATTATTGCATTGAATCTATAGATTGCTTTGGGTAGTATAGACATTTTAATGATGTTATCTCTTCCTGTCCATGAGTGTATGCTTCCATTTATTTGTATCTTCTTCAATTTCTTTCTTTAACGTCTTATAATTTTTGGAGTACAGGTCTTTTATCTCCTTGGTTAAATTTATTTCTAGGTGTTTTTGATGTAATTGGAAATGGGATTGTTTCTTTAATTTCTTTTTCTGAGAAGTCATTATTGGTGTATAGAAATGCAACCGACTTTTGTTTATTGTGTATCTTGCTACCTTACTGAATTCATTTATCAGGTCTAGTAGTTTTATGGTGGAATCTTTAGGGCTCTCTCTGTATAGTATTATGTCATCTGCAAATAGTGACAGTTTTACTTCTTCCTTTCCAATTTGGATGGCCTTCCCCCCCTTGTCTGATTGCTGTGGCTAGGACTTCCATCCTTGTCTTGTTCCTGATCTGAAGGAAAATGCTTTTAGCTTTCCTCAATGAGTATGATATAGCTGTGGGTCTGTCATATATGGCCTTTATTATGTTCCCACTTTGCTGTCAGTTTTTATCATAAATGGATGCTGGATTTTGTCAAAAATTTTTTCTGCATCTTTCAATATGACCATATGATTTTTATCTTTTGTTAATATGGTGTATCATGTTAACTGATTTGTGGGTATTGTACCAACCTTGCATTCCAAGAACAAATCCCACTTGATGGTGGTGTATGATCTTTTTAATGTATTCCTGAATTTGGTTTGCTAATTTTTTTTTTATCCTCACCCAAGGACATTTTTTTTTTCTTTTTTGCACTTCAGATAGAGTAGGAGGGGGAGGGGGAGGAAGAGAGAGAGAGAGAAACATCGATGTGAGAGAGACACATCGACTGGATGCCACCCACATGACCCCAACCGGGGCCGGGGACAAACTGCAACTGAGGTACGTGCCCTTAATGGGAACTGAGCCCGAGTCTCTCCGGTCCATGGGCCGATGCGCTGAGTGCTGAGCCAAACCGGTCAGGGTACTAATTTTTTTTTTAATTCTCACCAAGGATATTTTTCCATTTATCTTCAGATGGAGTGGGAGGGAGGGAGGAAGAGAGAGAGAGAGAGAGAAACATTGATGTGAGAGAGGCACATTGACTGGTTGCCTCCTGCACAACCCCAACCAGGGCCGGGGACTGAGCTGCAACTGAGGTACGTGCCCTTGACCAAAATTGAACCCACGACATTTTGGTCCTCAGGCCAATGCTCTAACTGCTGAGCCAAACCATCCAGGGCAGTTTGCTAATATTTTGTTAAGGGTTTTTGCATCTGTGATCATCATGCATATTGGCATATAATTTTCTTTCTTCGTGGTATCCTTGTCAGGTTTTAGAATCAGGATAATAGGGTGTGGAGAAAAGGGGACTCTAGTACACTGCTGGTGGGAATGCAGACTGGTGCAGCCACTATGGAAAACACTATGGTGTTAACTCAAAAAATTAAAAATTGAACTGCCATTTGACCCAGTGATCCCACTTTTAGGAATATACTCTAAGAAGCCCGAAAAACCAATCAGAAAGAATATATGTACCCCCATGTTCATAGCAGCACTATTTACAATAGCTAAGATCTGGAAACAGCCCAACTATCCATCAGTAGACGAATGGATAAAAAAGCTGTGGTACATATACACAATGGAGTACTATGCAGCTGTAAGAAAGAAAGATCTCTTATCCTTTGAGACAACATGGAGGGACCTGGAGAGTATTATCCTAAGCGAAACAAGCCAAGCAGAGAAAGACAAATATCACATGGTCTCACTTATTTGTGGAATATAATGAACATAACAGTCTGAGGAACAGGGCAGACCTAGAGATGTGGGAGTGGGGTACAGACTGACAACCCTCAGAAGAGGGGGTGGGGGAGGGAGAGATAAACCACAGAACTTACATGCATGTACACATAACTGATGGACATGGACAACAAAGCTGAGGACAGGGTGGGGGGGATGGGGAGGAGGGTGCCAATGGGGAAAAAAGGAGAAACATCTGTAACAAAAATAAATTAATAAAAAAATAAAATAAAATAAAACATAAATAAAAGAGAATTTTGTGATAAACTGATTAAAAAAAGAAGAATCAGGATAATACTGGCCTCAAAAAATGAGCTTGGGAGTCTTTTCTCCTCTTAAATTTTTTGCAATAGTTTGAAAGGATAGGTGTTCGTTCTTCTTTGAATGTTTAGTGGAATTCACCTGTGAAGCCATCTGGTCCAGGACTTTTGTTTGTTTGGAGTTTTTTTTATTATTTATTTGACTTTGTTAGTAGTTTGTTTAGATTTTCTGTTTCTTTTTTACTCAGTCTTGGAAGATTATATGTTTATGGGAATTTATCCATTTCTTCCAGATTGTTCAATTTGTTGACAAATAATTGTTGCTAGGATTTTCTTATAATCCTTCGTATTTCTGTGGTGTCAGTTGTCACTTCTCTTTCATTTCTGATTTCATTTATTTGGGTCCTCTCTTATTTTTGATGAGTCTGGTTAAAGGTTTATCAATTTTATTTGTATTTTCAAAGAACCAGCTCTTGGTTTCATTGAACTTTTGTATATTTTTAGAGTATTTTGTTTATTTCTGCTCTGCAATCTCAATTATTTCCTTCCTTCTCCTCCTTATGGGCTTTGTTTATTGTTCTTTTTTTTAGTTCCTTTAGATGTATGATTAGCTTATTTGAGATTTTTGTTTATTTCTTGAAGTAGACCTGTATTGCTATGAATTTCCCTCTTTTTTATTAAATCCTCACTCGGGGATATTTCTTCATTTATCTTCAGATAGAGTGGGAGGGAGGGAGGGAGGAGGAGAGAGAGAGAGAGAAACATCGATGTTAGAGAGACATATCGACTGGCCGCCTCCCGCACGACCCCAACCAGGGCCAGGGACCAAACTGCAACCAAGATATGTGCCCTTGACGGAAATTGAACCCGCAACTCTCTGGTCTGCGGACCTACGCTCCAACCGCTGAGCCAAACTGGCCAGGGCTGAATTTCCCTCCTACAGCTGCTTTTGCTGTGTCCCATAGATTTGGGGTTATTGTGTTTTCATTTTTATTTGTCTCAAGATATCCTTTGTTTTCTTCCTTGATTTTGTGGTTAACCCATTCATTGTTTAGTAGCATGTTATTTAGCCTCCACGTGTTTGTGTGTTTTCAGTTTTCTTCTTGTAATTGACTTCTAGTTTCATACCGCCGTGGTTGGAGAAGATGCTTGACATGACTTCAGTGTTAAATTTATGGAGACTTGTTTTGTAGCCTAACATGTAGTCTACCCTGGGAAGTGTCCCATGCTTGGCTGCCTACTCTTTGATGTCTTCAAATGATTTTGGAATGTTTCTATGGAGACAAAAGAGGAAGATAAACTGGACTTTCCTCTAACATGGCTAATCAAAAAAAATTTTTTTTTTAGTGTTAGTTTAGAAAGGTTTCTTTCAGATTCACAACTTGTCATTGGAAATATTATTCACATTTTAGAAATTGTTGTCGAATTTGAAAAGCCTTCTCTCAGGTTTCTTTTGTATATGATGTATGATCAAACAAACTTGTTGTTCATAGTAAAAGTATAGGTGTGTGCCCTCTAAACACCTGAATTCTGAAAAATATTCAATTACATTCTATAAAAAGTTATTTGGCATTTTTGTAGTGGTGTATAGTGCACATTTAGACCCCTGACAGGGGACAGCTTCTACTTTTGACTGGGGATTATGAGAACGGGCCCCACTACTTATCATTTTACTGTCTGATAATTAGAAGATTTCTCCACTGACTAGCTTCTGGCTCCTAGCTTTTAAAAAAATCCTCACCCAAGGATATTTTTGCATTTATCTTCAGATAGAGCAGGAGGGAGGGAGAGAGGAAGAGAGAGAGACACCAATGTGAGAGAGACACATGGATTGGTTGCCACCCGCATGACCTCAACCCAGGCCGGGGACAACTGCAACTGAGGTACCTGCCCTTTGCTGGAATCAAACCCGGGACTCTTTGGTCCTCAGGCCGACACTCTAACCGCTGAGCAAAACCGGCCAGGGCTGGCTCCTAGCCTTTTAAACTGTGTCCCATGTGGAGGTGACATTCCTGCACAGCCGGGTGCTGTGAGATGGAGTGATGACTGGTTAAGATCTGGCCCTGTCCCTTCAGGTACAATTTTGGGTGAGGAGTATGGCGGGAAGCCGTGCCTACACTAGTTCTGCTCATTTTCATCTTCTCATAGATGGAAGTGACTGCGAACTTCATAAACACATCCCACGTAACTCAAACTACATGTACCCCGACTCGACTTCCCTTTTGCTGAGTTCCACACAATGCCGTGGTCATGCTGATGCCACCTGACCAAGAGGGGAAGTTACTGTGCAAAGAGACGTTACTCCCAACTGAAATGTAAGCTTGACTAGCTTCACGATGAACCCACCTCTGCACCTTCCCACCCCGCCCCCAGCACCTCCGTTTATGCAGCACAGACTGCGGGAAAAAATTAAATAAATAAGACCAACAACCTGAATTACTGCCATGCCGTAGATTGCTTCTGGCCCCAAAGATGCAGGACATATGTATGGCATATGTACGCCTGTTTTAGATTATTATTTTTGAAGTTGGATGTCATTATTTATTTTACTTTTGGTCTGTTTGTAGAAACTGCATCCTTTATTAGAGTTGTCCACATTGTTTGTTTTTTTTTATTTATTATTTTTATTTTCTAATACCTGCTGGACAAAGCACAAAAGAGACAACACGCCTGGTCTTCCTGGCTTTAGGATGTGAGATGTGTCAGGGACACAAGGAGAGGGACAGTCCCAGGGGACCTTCCCACCTTCCTCCAAGAAGTGTGATTTGTTACATGGTTTTAAAGTCATACGTGGCTCACCCATCTCTGCTGCATCTAGAAAGAAATATGGACCAGCGGCTGGAGTAACCATCCAAGTGTCAGAATTTGGGGAGAGTCCTTTTTGAAATTTATAGATCCCGGTTCTGACCCAATGCTCTGACAGTAGCTCTGTGGCCCGCAGTCAGGCCAGCAAGGACCTGCATCTACCCCATCTCCTACAAACACTGTGAGAAAAACAGGGCCAAAGAGCCAACGTATGAGATCGCCTTATCATCCTGGGAGGGGTTTGTCATCACAGAGAACGGTTTGCATTTTCTTCTTTGCAGAGATCACACTTCTGTGCTGAGAGGCTCTAGAAACACGGACTGTTTTGAAAACGGAACTTTATCAGTTATATGCATGATTAATTAGGGTGATGTCAGTGGTAAATTCTAATGACAAGCGATTTCTCTACAGTGAGATGGGGTTTTCATTTGTATCTTCTCAAACAACTAGTACAACCAGCCTGGGGCCGACGGATTACGCCGTGATCCAAACAAACGTTTCCACATGTGGAAAGTTGGGCTTTGATTCTCAATTTGCTATTTTTGCTGTTCCCCTTTCATCATTTCGTTACAGCGATGTACGTTTTCAGAAGGCTGTGCCCTTTGTATTATTTAATGCCTGCATATGGTGCGGGGCTTCGCCTTCTCTCCAAAGATCTGCAACATATGTCACGGTGAAAGGGGGAGAACAGAGGCTCGCACCAAGAAGAACAATTAGCGAGTTTATCAGGTTTGTTTGTAACTTTCGGCAAGTCTGTGTTTATTTTCACCTTCTGACAGTCATTAGGGCTGTTGGTACCTGTCAGTAAAGGATAGTGTGTTTGCATTCGCCAGCGAGCAGGAACGTCACGCACCCTGTCTCCTGCACCAGTATTTTCTTACATTGACACGGAATCACGTCTTTGCGATGGGACTGGAAGCAAAACTCTCGTTCTTGCATTTTCTAATGTCTCCTCTGATGTGGACACTATTGGCAAACAGCGTCCGCGCTCCGTTTCTACTCTGCCCGAAACACGCGTGGAGTGTGACAAGGAACATGTTTTCACCTTCCTTGAAAGCACTTTCCTGGCTCCGGTGAGAAAATACTGCTTTGGGAGGTTTAACACTCTCTGTCAGTTATCTGAGTCCTCTCTCTCCTCGGGTCGGCTCCTCCCAACACGCTAATCTACTTTCAGAGCGAACGCTGTGGGAGTCCACTCCGTGTTTTAGCTTTGGACCGACATCAAACTGCATGTGAATAGTGAGGCTTCTAAAGTCTACTTAGGTGGGGTCTGGAGGTAGTAATCCCATTGGAAGGGGTATAGCCCGTTTTTTACTTAAATTGTATGTTTGTTTGGGGTCTCTTGAAGTGGGCTGATGGAGAATATGGGGGATCTAATTTCCCTGTCATTGCCTTGAAAAATGACATTGAACTAAATGGAGAGTTTTTGCCTAACAACCTCAAAAAGTCCTATTCTTGGGGAGGAGGGGGATGGGTGGAGGTGGAAGAGGGCCTAGAGGAGATAGATGGTGATGGAAAAAATAAAATTAAAGTTTTAAAAAGTCCTATTCTTTACAAGGTGGTGTCTTTTCAGAGTCCCATCAATTGAGAGATAATTTTTTATACATCCTAACTTTAAAAAAAGATATACTTGATGTCTTCTTAGAGTTTACAGAGTACTTTCAAATGCATTCTCTTATCTGTGATTCTCACTAAGAGCTCAGAGAAGTTAGCGGCTGGCCTCCTGTGGGGAAGGATCTCAGCGGCTACACTCCTGACATTTGTTCTGGGGTAAGGATCACCCAGGCAAAGGCCAGCAGGTATGGAACGGCCCCTTTCAGCAGTCACTTGGAAGAAGAGGGCTAGCAGCGGATGCTGAAGTCAGGTATTCTAAATTACATTTCTAGTTTTTACAGTGAATCAGGGTATGGCATATTTCTGCCTCAGCTTCCCCACAAGTTAAGATTCAGTCATTCACTTATTTACTCATTCATGTTTTGTTTATTCATCTAACAAATAATGAACAAACACCTGCTACGTGCCAGATATTGTGCGAGGTTCTGGAGATGGGAAAACCAAACGCGAGTCCATGTTCTTAGAGAGGTTGCATTCCCGTGGTAGAAACTGGACAATCATTCATTCGCTCAACAGTGCTAATACAATAGTTACACAAGCTCAGGTAAAATCAAAATTAAAATTGCTTTGAGGACAAGGTATGTGATGACCTAGAAGGGTATAACAAGGGAACTTACCTGTTTTGAGATGTCAGGGAAGGCTTCCTGAGGAGGCAATACATGAGCAGAGATCTTAAAGACACGTGGGAATTAACTATGTACCAACCCAAAGTTGCTGCAGCAGATGGGAAAATAAGAATACAGTCGTCCCTCGCCACTTCGTGCTTTGACTTTTGCGGCTTCACTCTGTCGCGGTTTTTTCAAATATATTCATTAAAAAGTTGATCGAGACAGTGAAAATGATACAGCGCGCGCTCAGTTGTCTGAGTCAATTATACACCCCTGTATTACAATTAAAATTAAAATTACTGTACGTATGGACTGTAGGCCTATGTATTCAAGCACCCCAGGGATCCTTCAACTCCAGGTGCAACTGCTAGAGTCTGGAACGGATTAACCGCGATAAACGAGGGACAACTGTACTGAGATTGCCCTGGTCAGTTTGGCTCAGCGGCTAGAGCACTGGCCCGTGGACCAAAGAGTGGCAGTTTCGATTCCGGTCAAGGGCATGTTCTTTTGATGTGGTTCGTCCCCGGCCCTGGTCCGGGTTGTGCAGGAGGCAACCAATCGATGTGTCTCTCTCACATCAATGTTGCTCTCTCTCCCTCCCACTCTATCTGAAAATAAATGGAAAACAATATCCTCTGGTGAGGATTAAAAAAAAAAAAAAATACTGAGTGGGTTAGGCCTAACAATCAAGTGTCCTTATTTAATAAATAAATGTGTTTTATATCATTTACAATAATGATGAGCATACTGCTTGACCACTGGAAGCTCTTCAGTAAGCACTGTCCTAACCCCGCACTGGACTTTGTGAAAACCAGCTGGTCTGTTTGGGAAACCTCATCACCCAGCCTCAGCTGGACATCTTCTTCATTCCCAAGGTGTGAGCTCATTACCACACCAGATGGGTTCCCAATAAATGATGACTGTGCAATCTGGTTATTTTCATGTCATGCTGACTCCCTTTGGAGATGGAGGGGTATGAGGTCTCTGTCACCTTGTCAGTTAGAGGGGAACTTCCTCATTACGGCCACACCCTGCAGATTGAGAGAAAACGTGCAGCTCAGAACGAGGTGCTAATTCTGGAACAAGGATCCACCAACAATCCCTTTTTAACCGAAGCATTGATTCATTTTGATCACAGGGTACATCAATCAAAGTAAGCTGGGCTTCCACAGTGATGCCTTGGCAACCTCAGTGCCCTGACAGAAATGCATTTCCACTCAGTACGTCCAGCGATGTTCTGGTGGATGCAGCTTCCCACAGGTCCATTCAGGACCATCTCGTGACTCTGCCCTCCTCTAAGGGCTCAGTGGCCTATTCACTGAGCAAAGGGAGACAGAGAAGGGGAACACCCATGAAACTTTTCATGGATCTTCCCTTCTACTCACATCCCATCGGCCAGAATGCAATGTCATGGCCACACCCAACCGCCAGGGATGTGGGGAAGGGCAGAGGAGTGGACAGCTGGCTCACCTGTCACAAAGGGTCAGCTTAGCCTGGGGTAAAGACACATGCCCTGGAGTCAGCGAATTAGATATAAGTCCTAATTGCCAGACCAGACCTTGTCATCTATCAAATGGAAATAACAACTCTATTGACCACATAGTGTTATCTTTAGGATTAAATGAGATATTACAGGTAAAATATTTAGAACAAGCATGATAAAGAATACATGCTCAATCAATGTGACGCCTTCATTATCAATGTATTCATTTGCTACAAGATAAAAGCAATTGTAATCCTTTTGTGTTATCTCATCTCAGAAATGAGTGGGGATACAAAACAATATTCCTAAATTTCTCCAAGAAGACAAAAAGCCCTTGATTATCAACATTTGGAGAGGGTTATTCTTCCTGAGCCTCCTGGAAGTTCCCAGGGGAAATGTAAGAAGGTCTTCTGACAGTTTTGTCAGGAAATAAGCGAGCTGCGACCCATCACGTGGGCGCTGTGGGTCTTAGGTGGCGTCTGCTGCTGGGACTCAGGGCTGGAAGAAAGCCGCAAGGTTGGTGTCTCCCAGAAATCTGAAGGCCGCTCTGTCCCTCCTCCCCGTGAGCCTGGATCCCGGCGCAGGGCTGCCTCTCCCATGCCACGAGCCTGTTTGCGGTCCCCCGAGTGAGTGTTTGGTTTATAATTTCCCTGCAGCCACTCCGGCTTTTCCACCGCGGCTGCTGGTCTGGGCCAAATAACCGGCAGTTTGTCCTCTCCCAGGGCCAAGGCAGGGCACCTTGGAGCATCTTCTGAGCAAGAGGAAGTGTTGTTGACAGTCAGCCCTGGGGGCACTCTGCAGCTGACGCCTCCTTCAGGGGGCTGATCCAGGCCGGGCAGCAGAAGGGCACGGAGTGCCAGCTCTCTGCCTCAGGAGGTCGGAGTCGGGGAGAGGATGGGGTTGGTGTGGCCTCCTTTTACCAACTGGTGTGATATTTAGTTCACCTCCCATGCCTATGAAGCCCATCAGCGGTTCTCAGCCTGTGGGTCGCGACCCCTTTGGGGGTCGAACGACCCTTTCACAGGGGTCGCCTAAGACATAACAGTAGCACAATTACAGTTATGAAGTAGCAACGAAAATAATTTTATGGTTGGGGGTCACCACAACATGAGGAACTGTATTAAAGGGTCGCGGCTTTAGGAAGGTTGAGAACCACTGCCTTAGGTAAATCCCTGGAAATGATTGGCTCAGCTGTTGTGACACAACCTGGCCTCCCTCTACAAGGTCCACGGGATATTTAGACCTTATCACCTGATGACACCAAATCTCAGCAACAGCAACAACAAAGTCACAGCTTCTGAATGTGTATAGACATTATTTGATAACCCTTGGGGTGGGGGAAGGGTTGCTGAGAAGAAGAGATTCCAGCCAATGCTGTCTAATAAAACTCTCCCATATTTAAGCCACTTCATAGAACAAAATACTGAGTGCTGGGGAATCTTGTGAACTCAGTCTAGGGTAATCCCTTCTCTTCGGTCAAGGCTGCATCTCAAACACCCAAGGAAATGACTCGTCTAGACTGGTTATAACTATAAAACGTAAAATAAATTAAAGATGTTTATTTAGTTCTGTTTCGAGTGCTTTGCATAGACATTCATTCTCCCAATGAGCCTATGAGGCAGTGACTGCGATGACTCGTTTTACAGATAAGAAAATGGAGGTTAGATCACCCAGGCAAGGTCGCCCAGCTCAGAAGAAACAGACAGGCTAGATTTTGGGTAGCTCCTCGTGGCTGTGTTTAGTATAACCGTCTACCAGCAGGAGAGCCTTCCTGGCGCCCACCCGGGGCTCCGACGGCCATCTGAGTTCTCTCTCTCTCTCTCTCCTTTTCTCCCTCCTCCCACCTCTCCCACCTTGGTCATGATGAGTTTCTGGCCGGCCAGGTGCTTGGTAATCCATAAAATATACAATTGTTGAGTTGCCTTTCTGTCCTTCTGAAACCATCTATCTGCAGTTTCTTTGTTGTGTTTGAGACTGAAGGATAAAAACAGCTCTTTCCCGCCTCATAAAGTATCCAACTTCTGCCAATGAGCCTAGATTCGATTGCTTTGGTCTAAATGAAGGGTTCCTGATAACAATAGCTGAGATTTATTTAATGCTCGAAATAGGTACACTTCACATGTATATATTTAATCGTCAAGGCAATCAAACGAGGGAGGTACCATTATTGTCCAATGTTGTACACAAGGAAACTGAGTCACAGGGGGTTCTAAATCACTTGTCCTAGATTCACAGCCAGTTGGTGTGACTGCAGAGTTCAGGGTCTGAAGCCCTAGGCAATACGGCCCCACTGGGGGAAGCTGTCGGCCTCCGCAGGAGGATGTGCTGACTGCAAAGGTGTGCTCATGGAATCCCTGTAGCATCTCATTCTTCCTTCTGTTCTAACCTCCTGCTCGCCATTTCTGTAGCCATGTTATCCATACATTCAAATGTCCCTGCTTGTTTCATTGTTGTTTTCATCAACCATCGAGTATTTCAGATGGGGACAGGGTGGCAGGGGACTTGTGGAATCCCAGTTGTGTGGTCACTGTCTTGTTACTGAACTTCAGTTTCTGTCACTGGAAAATGGGGATAAATAAGACCTCAGACTTTTGCTGGAATGAGTGAGATGCCGCATTAAAGCTCGTGCATTGTTCCAGTAGACGGTGTCTGGCTGGGGAAACTTCCCCTTATCCCTTCAGTTCTTCCTGCTGCTTGAATCATTCACATGACATGTGGTAGATTAACAGGAGAAAGTCAAAGTTTAATACATTCACACAGGGAATTCACATAAGCATGAAAATTCCAAAGACGGTTGGACCATTTGAGGTATAGATGTCATTTGGACTAATGATGGGGAGGTATGCAACTCACAGGTAGACGAGAAAGAGCTCAACAAATTTTTTTTTTAATCCTCACCCAAGGATATTTTTCTATTTTATCTTCAGATTGAGTGGGGGGGAGGGAGAGAGAGAGAAACATCGACATGAGAGGGACACATCGACTGGTTGCCTCCCGCACGACCCCGACCGGTGCTAAGGACGAACCACAACCAAGGTAGGTGCCCTTGACCAGAATCAAACCCGCGACTCACTGGTCCGTGGGCCGACACCAACCGCTGAGCCAAACCGGCCAGGGCACTCAACAAATTCTTACAGGCCGATTGGACACAAAGGGGACTCTAGCAAACAGATTTCGCTGGGATCCTCCTCTCTGTCTGCCTCACAACTGCCATGTGCTGAGATGACGGTATTAAGCTTCCCCTCCTGAAGCAGGGTTTTCTCTCTCCGCCTCGTTAGGCAGGAAAGGGGGAGGTAAAGAAACTCTTCTTGAGTTTGTTGGGCTTTAATTGTTTTCAGCTCAAAATGATCTGCATGTCGGTAGCACATTCTGGGGAGACCCGCCCCCGACCCCCACAACAGTAAGCATTCAAGAAAAGGCGGCGGTGGCCCTTGTTACTGCTTTACAGTGTGATCAACACACGTTCACTGACTTCCACGCCGGTCAGCGTGCTGATCCTGAGAGAGACACGACAGGGTCGAGTAAGGTATTAGCTACAACTGTCCAAACAACTAGTAAATCAGGCAGGTAATTAATAAACGGTAACTAGGATGCAAGGTAGTGGATAGAAGTTCCGACAGCAAACACTGTTGGATTTCAGAGGAGACCAGAGCTCTGCAGGATTCGGAGGAAGATGAAGAACAGACAGGCCCTGGCCGATTTGGCTCAGCAGTTAGAGCATCGGCCCGCGGACCAATGGGTCGCGAGTTTGATTCCAGTCAAGGAATCAAACCTCAGTTGCAGTTCATCCCCGGCCCTGGTCAGAGTCACATGGGAGGCAACCAGTTGATGTGTCCCTCTCACGTCAATGTTTCTCTCTCTCTCCCTCCCTCCCACTCTATCTGAAGATAAACAAAAAATATCCTCGGGCCCTGGCCAGTTTGGCTCAGCGGTTAGAGCGTCGGCCTGCGGTCCAGAGAGACCTGGGTTCGGTTCCCGCTAGGGGCAAGTACCTCAGCTGCAATTTGTCCCTGGCCCTGGTTGGTTGTGCAAGAGGCAGCCACTCGATGTGTCCCTTTCACATCGATGTTTCTCTCGCTCGCTCTCTCTTCCTCTCTCTCCCTCCCACTCTATCTGAACAGAAAATGGAAAAAAAATATATATATATATATATCCTCGGGTGAGGATTAAAAAGAAAGGACAGGATTTTTCTAGGCTATAGGAGAGAGGAAGGTTTCCAAATAAGAAAAACATTGCAAGCAAAAGAAAAGGTGAGGGAGAAAAAAACATACGTGTTCATAGTTACCACATACGATCAACTTTCTAAGTAGCTGACAGTACAGAGGGAGAGAGAGACAGAGGATTGGGGGCCAACGAGACACAAAGACAAAAATAGGAATGAACGGAATGGGGAACTGAAGGCAGAAAAAAGTTAGTGATTTGCTCAACCCTGTTAATTAATATCGCAGCCAGAAATAGCACCGAGGATTCCCAGTTCCCACTAGATTCTCAATATGAGACACCGTGCTTTCCCCAGCAAAGGAGGGTTTACACTACCTCCTTTGTGTCTGGACGCTGCTTATGATAAAGTATAAACCAAAAGCAGTGGTGAGATTCATAAACAAACTTGGGCAGTATAGCCTCTCAAAGGAACCTGCCTATTTTTCTAATCTTTCAGCTTCAAGACAGACTCCTTCCCACACATGTCTGGAGTCAGAGCCATCCATCCACCAGAGAGAGGGCTGATCCTGTTGTTAAAAACTGTCTGGCTTACCCTCTGGTGCAGAGCCTACGACTCTCTTCATGACCTTCTAAGCCAGTTACTTAACAACGATGTCCTGGGCACGCAGACACCCAGTTGTCGGGGTTGGGGAAGCGCCCAGGGTGGGCGCTGCAGGGAGGATCTGGACTGAATGTGGAGCTCACGGTGAACCCCAGTTTGCAAAAATGCTCCCCATCTCCTGCTCTCGGCCCTTCCCAGACACTTGCTGAGGGCCAAGACTTGGAAGTAGCCTGTTTGTTTTGTTTTCTTACCCTGTGCTGTTGTCCAAATTGTCAATGCTGCTCAGAAATTCTAGTCAATTCATTTGAATCTTACAACTCACTGCTAAGTCAATTCAGTTTTCTGTGCCACGGGGACAAATACACATCTATGCATCCACAAATATTTTCTTTTTCCTCGGCTTGTAATTTTACTTTTTCCCATTTTTATTGAGATATCATTGACATCCATCACTGTATAAGTTTAAGGTGTACAGCGTAATGATGTGGCTTACATATGTTGTGAAATGATTACCACAGTAAGTTTAGTTAACAACTATCATCTCTTATATATACCAAAAAGAAAAAAAAAGAAAAAGAAAAACATTTTTTTCCTTGCGATGAGAACTCTCGAGATTTACTCTCCTCACAACTTACTATGTATTGTACAGCAGTCTTAACTGTAATCAGCACGTTGTATGTGACATTAGCAGTACTTATAACTGGAATTTGTACTTCTTGACCCCTCCCCCACCCTCGCCTCTGATAATCACACCTCTGAGCTCTGTTTCTATGAATGTGGTCTATTTTTATTTCCATTATATTTTTTGGATTCCACATATAAGAGAGATCGTATGGCACTTGTCTTTCTCTGTCTGACTTATTTCACTTGGCATGATGCCCTCAAGCTCCATCCATGTTGTTGCAAACGGCAGGATTTCTTTCTTCTTTATGGCCAAGTAGTATTCCATTGTGTATATATACCACAGTTTCTTCATTTATCCATCAGTGGAAACTTAGGTTGTTTCCATGTCTTGACTATCAAGACTAATGGTGCAGTGCACACAAAGGCACAGCTGATAATTTTAGATTGCGTCACGGTATGTGTGAGATGGGCAGAGACGCTGGTGTCAGACAGATACGGCTCCAATTTCCTGTCTCCACCAAATACAGGTCCATCGTCCACCTGTTGCATGAACTTGGCAAGCTACTTAGTTGTGATAAGCCTGTTTCCTCTTCTGTAAAATGGGGTGAAAACCAATTTCTCATAAGACTGTTTCCAAGATACGATATCCTACCTAAAGCACTCGGCATATTGTATAGCACATCCAAGGTGCTCAATAAACGGTAGTGGTGTCATTGTGGATCCTTTATCATCATTTAGGCACTCCTGGAAATCTAGCTTTGCTAGGAAGGCCCTTCGCAGCAGCATCAGGGATGAGTTTGAAAAGGCTCAGAATAAAAATCACCTTGATGTTTTTCAGATGTGTTGCCAACTTCCAACCAAGAGGGGAGAGCCTGGAAAATACAGAAATAGTCTTCATACATACTGCTTTTTGTCTAAGGACAGTGTCCTTCTCCCCCTCTCAGCACTGACTGCTAATCAATCCCCACCTCCCCTTGAACTGTGCCGTTCTGGAGGGCTGAGTATCTCCACATATGGAACACAGTTTCTCCGCAGGGCCTTTAATACTAGAAATTCCAAAACAAAGCAGACCCTGGCAGAGCACTGGCTCCACGTTGACACATCAGCCCGCCATCAGGCGCCACCTCAGGTATTACAATGTGTTTTTAATTAAGGAGGGAACTGCAACCCAGACTTCAAAGGTTAGCTGCTGGCCCTGTGCAGTGGAGGGCTCACAGTCCCCCCGTCCGCAGAATGGAGGTACCTGGAGCCGGAGAGACCCTCTCCAGTCCCGCTGCGTTGTCACCTCCCAGCCCTGTACTCCTTTGTGCGTTGACACCTCTGTAACTTGGGTTAGAAGTACCATGGATCACCCATTAAATGGCATTTAAGAGCAGAATTATTCAAGTCGGGTCAGATGACTACCTCACCCAATTGAATATGATGTATGCTTTGTTAAGACCCTGCGACGTTTGAAAAATGGGGCTGTCTAAGAAAGAAAATTGTGTCTGTGGCTAAAAGAATTGAAGTCAATGCTCATTCTTAGAAGAAAATTCAAGTGGCTTTTAAAGACAATTTGCTGATTATTTCTAGCCTACCTGCGATCTAAACTATCACAGATTCAAAGGGCAGCAGCCGTCAGGTTTGCGTGGAGACCCCGCGTGTCACACGGGCACTCGGGGAGGGCTGGGGGCAGGGTTCGGGCTCCAGGCTGCGGTGTGGGATAGACTCCCTTCCCTGGAGGAACTTTGCCATTGACTCCACAGGCACGCGGGCTGCCGCAGGAGGGATGGGGAGGTGCTGCCACGGGGCTGTGGAGCCCTGTCTGGGAGGCTCTGATGGGCTAAGGCCATGTTTCTTTCTCCTTTGGTGACCTTTCCCATTACTGCAACAGCCAGAGCCCCTGAGCGCTGTAGGAAACTCTGACTAGAAAGAAGTCTTGCCTTTTATTTATGTCTATGCAAACACAGCCCAATCTGAAGAAAAGCAGCAGAGACTAGGTAGAGAACTGAAAAGTGTGCACATTTTGGTCTGTGTCTGCCCTGGCGTCCTAACAGAGCACGGATCATTCCTTTCTGCTTGTCTTTTGTTTTCGTAAAGAAGGAATAAGGACCGGCTAGTGCCCTGTGGTGACTCTTTGTAAAGGGAACCTCTTGCCCTGGCCGGTGTGGCTCAGTTGGTTGGGCATCATCCCGTGTACCTGAAAGGTCGCCGGTTCAATTCCCGGTCAGGGCACATGCCAAGGTTGTGGGTTTGATTCCTGGTAGGGGTGTGCAGGAGGCAGCTGATCGATGTTTCTCTCTCACATTGATGTTTCTCTCTCTCTCCCTTTAAAATAATAAAGAAACCTTAAAAAGAAAGAAATGCAGAATCCCAGGCTCTACCTCAGACTTGCTTAGTCAGAATCTGCATTTAAAAAATAAATAAATAGCCTGGCCAGTGTGGCTCAGTGGTTGAGCATCGACCCATGCACTGAGAGGTTGTTGGTTTGATTCCTGGTCAGGGCACATGCCCAGGTTGTGGGCCTGATCCCCAGTGGGGGGCATGCAGGAGGCAGCCAATCAATGTTCTCGCTCATCGATGTTTCTAGCTCTCCCTCTCCCTTCCTCTTTCTCTCTCTAATATCAATAAAGGGGGAAAAATTTTTAAATACATAAATAGATAAGTAAAGTGAACCTCTTGTGTGATTATGGAAGGCTGATTTCTTAAATTGTATGAAGAGTGAAAATAGTTGATACTGCAAAACAAAGGTAATGACAATAAGCAGTTCTTTGGTT
The DNA here is from genome assembly GCA_030848825.1 of Tadarida brasiliensis. Classification (NCBI taxonomy): domain Eukaryota; kingdom Metazoa; phylum Chordata; class Mammalia; order Chiroptera; family Molossidae; genus Tadarida; species Tadarida brasiliensis. Next base: position 108,720,364 of record CM061257.1, on the reverse strand, counting down.
TCTTGGGGGAATCCTGCCCTAGCTCACTTTAGAATAAAAACGGAGCCCTGGCCCATTTGGTTCAGCAGTTGGAGCATCGGCCCTTGGACCAAAGAGTCTCGGGTTCGATTCTGGTCAAGGGCACATACCTCAGTTGCAGTTCGTCCCTGGCCCTGGTCAGGGTCGTGCAGGAGGCACCATCCATGTGTCTCTCTCACATTGATGTTTCTCTCTCTCTCTCTCCCACTCTGTCTGAAAATAAATGGAAAAATATCCTCAGGTTAGGATTTTTTTTTAAAAACATTTTTGTAAATGTTACAGGAAGATGTTCACAAGTTAATGGTGTGTGGGAATAAAAGCAGGGTACACACCTGTTTGTACAAAGCAATCCCACTTGGGAGGAGAGCGTGCAGGAGGAGTCAGTGGAAATCAAAGTGGCCTAGGAGGACGCGCTGTGCCGGGGCCAGGCTGTGCTCTGGAGAGGCCCATCTCATCTCATCCTCACGACAGCCCTGCTAGGCAGCTGACACCGTGAGAAGTGACACAGCCAGTTCCGAATCCATGCTCTTAGCCAGGAGGCTATAATATAGCCGTTATTTCTGGGTAGTATAATTACAGACATATTTTAACTTCCTTTCACTTTCTGTTCTTTTCAAGTTTTTCTCTTTTTACAATGAGCATATATTACCTGAAAAATCAGAAAACAAAAAGTATAAAAAGGGGGAAAACATATACATTGTGAAAAGCAATCACAATTGCTTCATCGGGGAGATGCTCAATTAAACCCAGACTTAATTACTGCTAAATCAAGCCACTCCTAATTTAAGATGTAAATATGAAAGAACATCCTAAGAACTCGAAAACTGGGGAGAGTGGAGAACAGATATCCTCACCTATCCCTTCTCTATAAAATTTTAGATCATAATACCTGATCGCCCTTGATGTTTTCCTGTCGATTAGGATGGCATCCCACGCCCCTGAGCGTGGCCAGCTGAATCCCTTCATTTGTGCTTTTTTCTCTTCTTCTCCCACCTCTTTCAGTAGCTTTCTCTACAAACTCCCCTCGGCCTCGTTCATCTCCGATGTTGCCCCTCTGTGGTCTCCTCGGTCTGCACTCAGACTTCCATCTTCCCACCTGTCCTAAAAAGCAAATTCTCTCCAGCGGCTGTGATCCCACGATAGCCCACTAACTCTCTCCTTCCTTCTGTACTGACATCACCTCCACATCCTCACCACCCACTCCTTAAGCCCTTGTGGTCTTGGCCTCGGCCTCTGCCTCTGCTGTCCTGTTTCCCACAAAACCACCAGGTTCATTCACTTGTCACATCCAGTGCGGATTTCCCATCCTCGTCAGTGTTTCTGTAGCTGTGATCACCATTTCGGAGGCTCAGCACCCTTGGCTCTGATTTCCCTGTGCCACCCTCCTTCCTTCTCAGCTTCCTCTGCCAGTTTCTCCTGCTCCTCATTCCACCTAAATAGACAAACCCAAAGATCAACTCCAGTCTTGTTCACTTGTTTCTACAGACTCCCTTTGAATCTCAGTATTTCTTGTGTACCACATGTTCATCGCATAGTTTATCCACAACTCCAAAATATGTATATGGGAAGGTTACATTCTATTGGGCAAGAGAGATGATAACTAAACAAATAAGCAGGAAAAGGTAATCAGAAAGGACTTCCTGACATCATGACATCTGAGCTAAGACACAGATAATGAAAAAGAACTAGGCAGCCTGGCCCGTGTGGCTCAGTGGTTGAGCGTCGACCCATGCACCAAGAGGTCACCGGTTTGATTCCCGGTCAGGACACATGCCCAGGTTTTGGGCCCAAACCCCATTGGGGGACATGCAGGAGGTGGCCAATTGATGTTCTCTCTCATTTATGTTTCTGCTCTCTCTCCTTCTCCCTTCCTCTGTCTCTAAAATCAATAAAGAAAAAATATTTAAAAAACAAAAAAGAACTAGGCAGCAAAAGTCTAGCAGAACAGAGGGCAGAGCAAGTGCCAAGGTCCTGAGGCAGAAACAAAGGTGGCCTGATCTAGGGAGAGGAAGAAGACAGCATGGCTAGAACATGGTGAGCAAAGGGGAGAGAGTGGAAGAAAGGGCAAATGGAAAGGTCGACTCCTCCATGAAATGTTCAATTCCTACATTACTTGGTAATTCTGTTATTATCATTCTGCCTTGTAATGGCATTATCTGTATCTCCTACTATAGGCATCTTGAGTGAAAAAAAAAATCAGATCTTGTATTTCTAGTCCCTCCAGCACTAGATCAACAAATTCTTAAATTAGTTGCGTTTCAGTGAAGGAAATAAGATAGAAATGAAATCTGTTAAGATTCAGACTTACCCCAAGTTAAAACCCGCCTTTGAGTCACTAATCAGCATGATGCCAGAAATAACATCGCACTGAAATATCAGTAAAATTTAGCCAGAACAACGAAGCCAAGTGTCCCTTTCTTTTCTGCCTCCGCCTGGTTGGGAATTTAGCATCCCCCAAGCCGCTCATCTGAGACAGGATTTCAGGGTGTGTGCATGTTTTCCATCCCCACGGGGCCAGCTGTGGGTGGAGAATTCCTGACACAGGATAAGGTCACACTGAATTAACCCAGAAGACTCTCTCCTGGGGAAATCATCTCCATGTTGCAAAGTCAGTAACACTGCTAATTAAGGCAACATTTTTTAAGATGCTGTGATCTGTCATAAGAAGTGTTGACTCTTGATGACATGGAGAATGACTAGCATCTTATTTCATGCATTCCAAAAAGAAAAATACACAGATGTGAACGTCTGCTCTTCAGATCGTTGCTTCTGAAACAAGGCGCTGAGGAATCTCAGCAGTTTGGGGTATAGCTTGGAGTCGGAAAAGCAATGTGAAGGGAAAGCACGGTTATGTTTTCTCTCTGCACTCAGTGTTGCTGCCACATGACTTCCTTCTGACAGCAGATGAGTGAGCTTTCCCCACATCAAGCAATTCTGTGACACCAGCCTGGTCTCAGATCATTCTGCTCAATTCGGAAACTATCTACTTGGAGATAGTGTCTGATCCCACAGGTTAAGGGTTCAGTCCCACAAGACTGCCTCTGCCCCCCCACCTCCTTTTCAGATGCCAGTCCCAAGTCCAGGGGTTCGCCTGTGCTTCCGACCCGCTGTAGATGGGAGCTTCCCACCACCCACTCCTGGGGGTCCGTTCATTTGTTAGAGTGGCTCACAGAACTCAAACATTTTACTGACTGGATCATCGTTTTATTCTGAAAGGATAGAACTCAGGAACAGCCCGAGGGTAACGGGGTAAGGTTTAGGGAAAGGGGTGTGGAGCGTCCATGTTCTCTCTCAAAGTGCCACTCTCCCCAAATCTCCATGTGTTCACCCACAGGGAAGCTCTCGAACCCCATGCTTTTGGGTTGTTATGGAAGCTTCATTACACAGGTATGACTGATTAAATTATTGGCTACTGGGGGCTGATTCAACCTCCAGCCCTCTCTCCTCTCCTGAAATCAAGGGTTGGGACTGGAAGTGCCAACCTCTAATCATATAATTATTTCCCCTGGCAGCCAGCCCCCATCCATCCTTAGGGGCTTTCCAAAAGTCATCCCATTAATATAAACACGTTTATCACTCTCTTCACTTAGGAAATTCAGAGGTTCCTGGACCAGGGATGAAGACCCAATATTATATTTCTTTCTTTTTTTTTAATCCTCACCCGAGGATATTTTTCCATTTATCTTCAGGTAGAGTGGGAGGGAGAGAAAGGGAGAGAGAAACATCAACGTGAGAGGGACACATTAATTGGTTGCCTCCCGCATGACCCCGACCAGGGCCGGGGACGAACCGCAACCAAGGTACATGCCCTTGGCCAGAGTCGAACCCACAACTCATTGGTCCGAGGGCCTACACTCTTACCACTGAGCCAGACCGGCCAGGGCCAAATATTGCATTTCTTATTACATATCACAGTATCACACAGAGGTTCCAGTATCCGTGAGGCAGCACTTATTAACTGTCACGCACCCACTCTGGGCCTCTGTCCTTATCTACACAACAGGGATTTAGAAAAGCTGCCCGATAGAGCTGATATATAGATCACAAGTGTGCAAAATTGATTTGTCAGTCATACAAGGTCTTAACAAAATGAAGGCATGGTGGAAGCTTTCGAAAAATCTTGGCAGTATCAAGTCTGGTCTTCCTCGTGTGGAGTCGCAAGAACAAGATATTCCCAGAGTTCCCTTTGAGTCAGCCTGGCCCTGGACCTGAGCTCCCAGGCCCGGGCTGCATTTCCCAAGTCGGGCTCATGAGGACACGAAGAAAACGTCCCTGAAGTTAGGCACGCATTCCCATGTGAACGTAGTCGCTGTGGAAGTAAGCCACGCTGTACCTAAACTGAAAAATTAAGTTTCAGAAAATGCAAGCAGAAGACCTCTCGCTTGGAACAGGAGACCAGCTCCTCTCTCCAATTCCCCCGTACCAGGAGCTACAACTATTTTCACCCTGGGCGTCCATCAGACCTGCCTTCCTTGGGTTAATGGATCTTGAAAGTGAAAGGCCTTTAAAAGTGGTTACATACGCCCTGGCCGGTTTGGCTCAGCGGTTAGAGCGTCGGCCTGCGGTCCAGAGAGACCCGGGTTCGGTTCCCACTAAGGGCATGTACCTCGGTTGCAGTTTGTCCCCGGCCCTGGTTGGTCATGCGGGTGGCAGCCACTCGATGTGTCCCTTTCACGTCGATGTTTCTCTCTCTCTCTCTTCCTTTCTCTCCCTCCCACTCTATCTGAACAAAAAATGGAAAAATGTCCTCAGGTGAGGATAAAAAAAATAGTGGTTACGTAGTGATGAAAGACCATTTGATTTCATGTTTTGAACTATATGCATTCAATGAAAGATGTAATTAGTACTGAAAATGAGTAAGTTCCAGATCCCAAGTCCCAGCAAATAGCTATACCTTAGGGCATGCATCTAGTGCAGCGATTTTCAACCTTTTCCATCTCGTGGGGCACATAAACTAATTACTAAAATTCTGTGGCACACCAAAAAAATATATTTTTTGCCGATCTGACACACACAAAAAAGGTGTAGTTTTGATTCATTCACACCAGATGGCTATTGTTGTGTTGGCTGTTGTCATTTTTTTACTTGACAATCTAAGGCAGTGGTTCTAAACCTTCCTAATGCCGCGACCCTTTAATACAGTTCCTCATGTTGTATGTGGGCGTATCTGCATGTAGGCGGACCCGCCTGGAGACGGATAGAGGAGCAGTGTCTCGGTTCCTAAGACCATCGGAAATATGTGTTTTCCGATGGTCTTAGGCGACCCCTGTGAAAGGGTCGTTTGACCCCCAAAGGGGTCGTGACCCACAGGTTGAGAACCGCTGAAGGAAAAAGAAGTCAGTGCCCCTGACTAAATCGTCAGGTATTGAATGCTTTAAAAATTCTTGCAGCCCACTGGTTGCAAATTGCTGAATAGTGCAAATGTCAAATGTGTTTGAATGATCAAATTAACTATTTGCATTTTAACTCTCTAAAGTCTTTTCCCTTTCGGTGGGCTTATCAGTTCTTCTGGTGCCTTCTCCCCTTGCCCACCACCTGCTCCCTTGTTCAGACCCTTCTCGCCCATCCTGTTCTGACCCTTCTCTGCCCACTCGCTGCCTCTGACTCCTTCCCCCTTCTTTATCCTACTGTCTTCACCTTCAGTTAATTTTACCTACCATTGGGTAAGTCACGTGTCTTCTGAAGTAGCAATACCTTTTGTGGTTCCTGATTGACTTTCAGGACCAAACATTTTAGCAGAAAAACACTTTTTAAAATGTGGAATCATATGTTAAACTCCCGATATATAAAATGACATTTTAACAGCATAAACATATAAAATTTGCTTATTCTTCCCTGGCCGGGTAGCTCAGTCAGTCAGAGAGTCGTCTCGATACACCAACGTTACGGGTTCAGTCCCTGGTCAGGGCACATACAAAAAGCAACCAATGAATGCATGAATAAGTGGAACAACAAATCTCTCTCTCTCAAATCAATAAAATGTGTTCATTACAAGACCATTCAATGGGGATCATATTTGGATGCACGATACCAAGAAAGTCCTGGAACACTCTGATACGTGTTCTTCACGTGAGCGGACATGCACAGGCCTGAGTATTTGAAAAGGCCAGGACAAAGTTACTCTTGTTAACTCTTGATGACATGGAGAAGAACGACCCAATCAGGCATCTGCGGAAATTTCACAGACCCAAAGGGCCTAGACAGACAGACGGACTGACTGAACACGTCGCTCATCTGACACACACTCCACTTCACCAGTTCTTTTATATGCAATATTTAAAAAGACTTTATTTTTTAGAGCACTTTTAGGTTTCCAACAAAACTGAAGAAAGTACAGAGATTTCCCATCTACTCCCTGCCCCCCACATGCCCAGTCTCCCCCATCAACAACATCACTGACCAGTGGCGCATTTGTTACCAAGGATCAGCCCACAGTGACACATTGTCACCCGAAGTCCACAGTTTGCCTTAGGGGTCATTCTTGCTGTTTAGACAAAAGTATAATGACATGGACCCATCATGATAGTATCACCCAGAACATCTTCAGCCCCTACAAGTCCTCTGTGCTCTGCATAATCATCTCCTCCCCCACCTCTGGCAACCACTGATCTTTTCATTGTCTCCCTAGCTTTGCTTGCCCATTCTTTTAATAAAACCATTACGGGCTGCCCATGCCAATTTTTTTTTAATTTGTTCATCCTCACCCAAGGATATTTTTTCCACTGATTTTTAGAGAGCGTGGAAGGGAGGGAGGAAAGGGGCAGGAGAGGGAGAGAGAGAAACATTGATGAGAGAGACACATGGATTAGTTGCCTGCCGCACTGGGATCGAACCTGCAACCCAAGTACGTGCCATTGACCAGGAATCAAACCTGCAGCCCTTCCGTTCGTGGGCTGACGCTCTAACCACTGAGCAACACCAGCCAGGGCCCATACCAATTTTTTAACTGATTGGTCACTTTATTGCTTAGCCTGGAAAAGGACAGTAAGAGAAAATAAGTGGAAGTTAGAGGATGTAAAACAAAAACAAAAAAGACAAGGAAAAAAGAAACACTGGATTCTATTCCGGTGGTAAAATACCACTAAAAAGTGAGTCAGCAGCCACTAGAGTTTGTTGTAGAGTGACCCAAGGAAATGAATAAAAGACATTTGTGCGACTTGGGAGAATTATATTAGGTAAATAAACAAGAGACTCTTGCACAGGAGCACCTGAAGTTTTTGTTATGATAAGAACAATGCTCTCCTGAGAAGCCTTCAGCATTGACTGACTTCTGCCGAGACCGAGGAGGGCAGGGGGTTCTGGGTAACCAGCACACCTCAGCCTCCCGGTTCCAGCCTCAGGCATGTTCCTTGAGTTCAGGAAAGGACCGGCCTAGAAGTCCAGCTGAGTTTGCTCTACTAGATCTGGGCTTCAGGAAGCACTCGCCTGTGGTGTCTCTGACCTCACTGGCTGTCCAGCCCCCCATTCTGGTGGCCAGGCCCACTGGTCAGGACGGGGTTATAAGCAAACAGAGTTCCAAGCAGCTCAGATCCCTTCCTTGGCCCTTTTGGGATTCCAACTCATAGTTGTGGGACCCAAAATTATTTCACACCGGGGCAATCGTACTTTTTAACCTCCCTGAAGCGGTTGGTGTCTCTCTCTCAGAGAGGGGAAGGCAGCCCCTAGGGGGTGTGTAAATAACGGTTGGGACCTGATTTATGGGTTTGGTTTCAGCCAAATGAAGGTGAAACTGGGGCATCTGACTCTGGCCTGGTCTGGCTTCTTCCTCGAAGCCTGGGGTAATTAATGAGCAAGGAAATGAAGGATTTAGTTGCCGGTGATGACAGGATAAGGAGAGAGTGACACCAGCCAAATGCATGCCTCTCCCACACTGTTAAACGTGGAGGTGGCAAGGCTTCCAGGGGTGACCCTGGATATACAATCGAGCAAGCTTTATTAAACGACTTGTCGCATGGAGCACGTAAAGTCTCCCAGCCCGGTTTATCCAACGTGCTGCTCCAGGGCGGAAACCGGTCGAACTTGAACCTCCGCAGAGCCCGGCCTGGCAGATTTGCAGACAGCGGTGCCCATGAGACATCTCAAACTTTACGACTACATATTTAAGCATTTATGAGACTTGCACTGCGTTCCATTAAAATGAAAAAAAAAAAGAGAGAGAGAGAGAGCGAGAGAGAGAGGCAAGGGGGAAAAAATCCCGAGACTTCCAGCAGGGGTAATTAACCCCAAATGTTTCATAAAGGATTTGATAGTGTTCTGCTTTTAAACTCCTTTCCCAGGCCTGTTGTAGAAGGGAAAGAGAAGAAAGGAACCTATTAAAAATTCACCATTGCATTTTTTAAAAAATTGTATGACCAAACCGAGCTGTTGGGCCCATGTTTAGAAGGAAACTAACCACACGGACCTCATGCCAAGGTAACAGATTAAATTTTACTGGAGAGAAAATATTTAAGACACGGACTGGCGGTTTTCACCAGACCCACCCGAGAAATGCCTCTTTTATCCCTCATCTACTTACTCCACGCCTTGCCTGTTGGGCCGAGGTTTGGCATCCGTCTGGGCAGCTTGGCGTCTGCCCAGCCTCCCACCAGCTGGGATGTGTTTCCGTTCCTCCCGCCGCACCGTTGCTGGTGGAGAGGCAAGGAGTGGCCGCTGTCATAGCAGAGACAACTGAGTCAATTCAGTACCAGTATCTGCTCGCATGACTTCACACCCACGTGGCCCCACCTGGTGATGCTGCCCACACCGCGGGACTGCCCTCCCCAGGCTGCATCTCTAAAGGACGCAGTCAGTGTTCTTCACTGGAGGGATGGGGCCCGCCTTCTAGTCGCTGCTGTGTGCCCAGGCAGGACGGCACATCATCAGTGTGTCTATATTAAGCCCTCCCATTTTACAAAAGAAGCTTCTAGAATAGTCAGTCAGCAAGTGAGGCAGCTTTGGTCTCCAAGAATGAGCGACGATCGTATAAATAGGAGAGTTTTCTGTCTCACGCCAGGGGAAGCACCTTGAACATTAAGCAGACCAAACAGTGTCACACTCTGTCACACCCTGCTGACGGATGTGTGGTTGCCATCTCATAAAAGACCCCCCAAAATAAACAGCCGGTCTGATGGTTCCATAATCACCTGCCTGAAGGAGGTACTGGACAGATGACTTGTGGTTTCTCCAACTCTTTAAATCTGTTGTCTCCAGGTGGAAGAAACATTTCGGTGTTCTCACTGATGGCTCACGGTATTTATAGCTTCACCTTTTCACTGCCAACTGCTGTGCCTTTCTGCCCGCCTTAGCAGGACCCCTGCTCGTGCCCACTCTGAGTAGAACTTTCAATAGCAATTTAAGCCATAACCGCTAACCTACTTCCGTATCAGGTATTTAAAAGACATAATAGATGTTTGGCTTTGGTATTATCTGAAATGAATGAGAAGCCCTGGCTGGGTAGCTCAGTTGGTTAGAGCATCACCCACATATGCCAAAGTTTCGATTCAATCCTCGGTCAGGGCACATACAAGAACCAACGAGTGAATGCACAAGTAAGGGGAATAACACATCGATGTGTGTGTGTCTCTCTCTCCCTCCCTCCCCTTCTCTCTCCAAAATCAAAATCAAAATGTAATAATAAAAAGAAGGAGAAGTATACATTACTTTTTGATTTAGGTCTATTTTTCATCAAATTATCTATTTTAATCAAGAGCTGTGGTTGGCTTTTATGTCCTTGTTTTGCACATTTTGCCATACGGAAAAGCACAGTGCTTCACAAATGTCAGAAATTTGCAATATGAAACGTGTAGCCCGTGATTTTAGAATGACTTCACAGCATTTTATAATTCATGAAATCCCCGCCCCCTCTCTGTATGATCAGACATTTTATGACATAAACCACAACACATCTTGTTTCTCTCAAGGAAAATAAAAGCAGAACACAGCTTTTAAAAAAAAAAAAAGAAAAAAAACCCTTTCTTTGCCATCAGGGAAGAAGGCTTTCTGCTTTTGCACAAAATTCAGAGATCTCTGGAAACGTGGTGTGAAACAATTTATTCACACCTTTTCTAGCCATCTTGGTCAATCAAAATTCAAGCCCTATGTTTTCATTTGTTTGGGCTGCTGATGAAACACCATGGACTGAGTGGCTTAATCGCAACGGAAATGTATTTCTCACAGTTCTGGCGGTTGAGAAGCCCATGATCAAGGTGCCGGCAGACTCGGTGTCTGGTGAGGACTTGCTTCCTGGTTCACAGAGCTGTCTTCTCTCTGTGTCCTCGAAGAAGGGGCAAAGGAGCCCCATGGGTCTCTATTTTTAATCCTCACCCAAGGATATGTTTATTGATTTGAGAGAGAAGGAGAGAGAGAAACATTGATATGAGAGAGAAACATCCATCGGTTGCCTCCCCTACATGCCCCTGACCAGGGATTGAACCCACAACCTTTTTGGTGTATGAGGATGACCCTCCAACCAACAAAGCCGCCCAGCCAGGGCCATGGGGTCTCTTTTATAAAGACACTGGTCCCATTTTGAGGGTTCCTCCCCACACCTCCAAACACCTTCACATTGGGGATGAAGTTTCAACACATGAACTGGACGGGACACAGACCTTCGTGTATAACACCACACGTCCCCACGCTGTTCTAATGACTGGAGTCAGGCCGGCCCTCAGCCATCCTCACTCCTTCCCTGAAGCCTTGGTACCTGTAGCTCCTCGATCTCTTTCAAATGCCTCCAACGTGAACTCGCCGTTCAGCCTTGTTTTAGGTTTTGTCTGTTGGGTTCTGCCTCCGTCTGTCGGTCCTTCCTGCTCTCCCAGCATTGCAGGGACAGCACTGGACGCATCAAGGTAGCACTGAGGAGGAGAGGGAGCTCGTTAGTGCCTTTAATGAGCCTTTCCCAGTTTCATCTGTGGCTGAATCACAAACTTTCTGAGTCATTTACCCTGTCGCAGAGCCATTTTCGGAGCGGGTAAGCAACATTAGAGAGGCTAGGTCTCCTTCGTCACAGAGGGACCGCAATGGCAGTGTAATACCACCCAGGATGGAGGTGACAGGGCCGGCCTGGAGCTCTGGGGCACCTGCCTTGGCCTCTGTGGGCCTCTGGCAGCACCTGTCAGAGGCCGCCTGAAAAGGGGCTCAGGGTGCTTCCTGGGCATGCTGGGCCCCTGACTTTCCCTTCCTGTGACCCCTCCAGTCTCTTTCCCAGGTGCAGGGCTACTAATGGGTCTGGAACAGGATCTGCTGGTTACAGGGGACAGCCCTGGGGAGCAGGCTAGATTTACAGCTCTGGAAGACCAGAAACCCTTTCTGTCATTTGCCCTTTCTCTGCCACTTGGCTCCCCTAGGGTCTGCTTCCTTCCTCTGTAGTCGGTGGCACTGCAGAATAAAGGAGTGATCCCCACCCTGGCCGGTTTGGCTCGGCGGTTAGAGCGTTGGCCTGCGGTCCAGAGAGACCCGGGTTCGGTTCCCGCTAAGGGCATGTACCTCGGTTGCAGTTTGTCCCTGACCCCTGGTTGGGTCGTGCGGGAGGCAGCCACTCGATGTGTCCCTTTCACGTCGATGTTTCTCTCTGTCTCTCTTCTTCTCTCTCCCTCCCACTCTATCTGAACAAAAAATGGAAAAATGTCCTCGGGTGAGGATTAAAAAAAAAGGAGTGATCCCGACTGGCCACTGCCTGGCTGGGTAGCCATCCGCATGCTTAACTTCAGGGTCAGACCGGGCGGCCCTCGGGACTCCTCTGAACTGTACCCTCCATGACTCTACGGAAGGCACCAGGGTCAGGTCGCGTGGAGGGGCAAAGTGGGGAAGCCCATCATGCAGCTGTTCTCCCAAGCAGCACCCAGACCCTCCCCGTGAGCATTCTCTTCCCCTCGGTGCCTGGTCACTGCGTTCCTCAGTCCCTCAGAGTCCGCCAGGAAAGACAGGGACTGGTCTGAAGAAGCCGAGATGGAGCCATGCCTGCCCCAGACCCACAGCATCGAGACTGAGAAAGAGAAATGCTACCAGGCCGATAGATGGACACTATGCAGATCTAATTTTAACACAAGATCTTTTTTTTTTTTTTAATGGAACAGGAAATGATGACATATATGGCATCATATTAAATTTAAAGACTCCTGTCTTTTGAATATGATGTCAACACCACATTGAAGGATGGCCTTTCTGGGAAGTGGACCAGGAGGAGTGATCCCACATTCTTGCCCCTTCCAACTACTGCAGTTCACATATTCCTAAATGGACAGCTGCAGAGGGCTGGGGAGGCTGGCTTCGGCCGCAGGACTTGAAGAGGCTGCGCCTATGGGCGGTGTCCGCCCTGACCTTGGTCTCCACGGACACTGCTCTGAGTAAAACAAGCCTTCATGAGCCTCACACGTGTGTATCCCTTGGCAGTTTACAAAGTACTTCAACTATCTGTCAGGACACTGAGCCTCATGTTACTACCAAGGTGATGAGATGGAAAAATCTCCTGGCTGCCAGGATGGGAAACCTGATTTAGCAGAGGCTGGAGAGCGGCTTCCTCTGTGGCCGTCCTGTTGAAAGACGGGGCGCACTTAGGAGCTGTCAGGCCGGGCGGGCACGGCACACCACAGATAATTCCTGTTGTTGTTGGCTCCGCAGAGTCATTTAGGGTTTGTTCCACTCTATATTTAGTCATGCTTGCTATGAAATTAAGAATACTTTTATATCATTGACATTTGACACATAGACATTTTTCTGGAGGGAAAAAATAACATTCAGGCTCTCACATTAATGTTGGGAAAGTACAACCGCCGCCCCTCCCCCCCCCCCCCCCAAATGTGGCAGCTTCTAAAGTTGGAGCCAGGGACTAACCAGCCAGAAGTTTATATTACAAATAAATCCCACTCTTTATGCCAAGGAGGTATGTCAAGAGGCTGACAGTTCAGCTGGCCAAGCCAAAACGTTTCCTGAAAATTTAGAATTTCCAAATAATGAATTACTTTTTAACCTGCTTTTTTTTTTTTTTTTTTTCAAAAAAGAAAAGGCAAATTGGGTTGGTAATCTCGTGATAAAATAAGAAGTAGATCCAAAATGTAACTAAAATCATATGGTTAATAATTTTCAAAACCCCAGTGATCTCTAGGCTGGTTCCTCTCCCTCATCTCGCTCTGCGTGGATTAGTCCCGCGGAACTGAGCCACTTGAACTGCAGGTCAGTGCCACACGTGAATCCCTGCGGCTGTTTCTGGGGTCTCCCCTTCCTGTGCAGCCACCACTTCCTCCTACCCCGGGGTTTCTCAACCCTGGCACTAGTGACATTTGGGTCTAGATAATTCTGTGTTGGGGGCTGTCCTGAGCATTTGGGGATTTTTAGCAGCATGCCTGGCCCCTACCCACTAGATGCCAGTAGCAGCTCTCAAGTTGTAGCAATTGAACTTATCTCCAGAGCCCTGGTGGGTGTGGCTCCGGTGGTTGAGTGTCATCCCATGCACCAAAAGGTCACCGGTTCCATTCCCGGTCAGGGCACATGCCTGGGTTGCAGGCTCGATCCCCAGTAGGGAGTGTGCAGGAGGCAGCTGATGGATGTTTCTCTCACTTCAATGTTTCTCTTTCTCTCTCCCTCCCTGTTCCTCTCTCTAAAATCAATAAAAGTATACAGTATTTTTTTTTAATGTCTCCAGATGTTGCCAAATGTCCCCTGGGTGGGGAAGCAAAGTCACCTCCTGTTGCAAATCACTTTGTTAACCCCTCTGTGCCCAGTACAAAGTTTTGCCAAGAATGAACCTGAATTTGTGCTGTACACGTATGTTATTATGGTCTGTTGAGATTGTATAAGAACAGAGCAAAAACCAGTACGTTAACACCAAAACAGGAATGATGTCTTAAGCACTAGAAAAGCTTTTCTAATTTAAGGGTGGTGAGTAATGATATGTATTCAGTGCCACTCTTTGAAGGTCTTTAAAAATTAGATTCGATTATCTGTAATAGGTAGTAGAATAGAATTTAAGTCCTTTTTCAGACTTTTTGTTTGTTTCCTTTTATTTTTAACAAAGAGGAAGACACACTGAAAGGCGTGTAAGTATACAAGAATACAAAGAAAAATAAATGATTCCACCAGAGGTATTTTTCCTTCTTTAGCTGAAGAACTGGGCATACAGGGGAGGGAACGCAGGCTTATACTTAGGTGAGAAAGAGTGGAGAATGAAATTGAGAGATTAGCAGGTCATTCAGAGCACAATATATTGGTTACAATTAAGAGATTTGCCTACTGATAAATGTTTCAGAACATACATGGTACTAACTGCTCTTCCAGCCCTCTCACTGGAAATGGATTTACAGATTGAAGAGCTTTTTAAATTTTAATTCTAAGTCCTTTTTTTTCATTTTAGTTTTATTAATCTTCATCATAAATATTAATCTAGGCGCACCAATGCCCCCAGGGCCTTGGCGTGCTCTCTCACAAAGGCTAATGAATACCAACTACCCCACTACCGCCGTTACCCAGAAAGCAGCGTGAGTGCGAAAGAACTGACCATTTGTTCCTCAGTCTGAAGCAGATCCACACCTGGAACATCTGGGTCCTCACCCGTGCCCACGTTCAAAGGGACAGCCCCCTAGATGGAACAGAAGTTGGACACGGAGGGGCTTGGCACTGAGTCGCTGGGGAGGGGCTGCAGTGTGGGATTTCATGCTTTCTAGAGTGAACCTAAAGTTGTTTTTTTAGTTCATCTGCTAACTGTTGTTTCACCGGGTCCCTTTCTGCTTCATTAAGTACATTCTCTATGGGGTCAATTATTTCAGCTCCTGCTGGAAGCACCTTTGTAATCAGAGAGAAGGCGCTTCTCTGCTAACCGAGGTTTGCTGTTATCAAAACGAGTGTTATTCTTTCCTCTCTCCGAAAATGTGTAGCGTCTGGGCATGGCAAGCATTTGATGCTTTCCAGGGATAAAGAGGGTTGCTCACCAAAAGGTTTGCAAAAGTATCACCCCTGGAGAGGACTGTGTCAACTGCTGATTTGCTGTCAGGAGTCTTTTGACTTTGCTGGGAACTGAAGGCTCCTTTGGCAGCCCAGCCAAAAATGCTATTGGGCAGCATTTATTAGATGGATCAGATGCAGCACAAAGAAATGTCAAAATAATTTATTTCAAGGAAAAAGCTCAGTTAACACATGAGTTTGCTGCCTAAGTGCTAGAGTGACAAAACGAGAACTTTTTTTTATTGTTTTTTTTTTTTTTTTATCCTCACCCGAGGACATTTTTTTCATTTTTTGTTCAGATAGAGTGGGAAGGAGAGAGAGAGAGAGAGAGAGAGAGAGAGAGAGAGAGAGAGAGAGAGAGAGAAACATCGACATGAAAGGGACACATCGAGTGGCTGCCACCCGCACGACCAACCAGGGCTGGGGACAAACTGCAACCGAGGTACATGCCCTTAGCAGGAACTGAACCCGGGTCTCTCTGGACCACAGGCCAACGCTCTAACCGCTGAGCCAAACCGGCCAGGGCACGAGAACTTTTTTTTAAACCAAAGTGGAACATAGACCCTTAGATCTTTGAGATTCAAAGCAACTCAAGCATCCTCGGTTTGCCCCTCATTTACAATGAAAGCCGTTCTCAGTCCGCCCAATGTGCACAGGTGACTGGGCCAAGGAGCCCAGCTGGGGGCTCAGACTCTAGCTCTGGGTCATTCTTGCCACTCCACCACCCATTGGTCATTTAAATGATGACTACTGTCCTCCCTAAAACAAGGATTCCAGCTGACGCTGCTGACTTTCCTCTAGGCTCATATTCTGATCTCTTCATGAAGCTCTCCTAGGTGTACACATCTGTCTTATAGTCACAGTCATGCGCCACTTAATGACAGGGATATGTTCTGAGAAGTTCAGTGTTAGAGCGATTTTGTCGTTGCGCTAACATCACAGGGTGTACTTACACAAACCTGGATGGTACAGCCCACTGCACACCCAGGCCACAGGGTGCAGCCTACTGCTCCCAGGCTACAAGCTGTGCGGCGTGTTACTGTACAAAACAACGTGAGATCAAATCAAGCACAAGAGAAAAATGATACAACCAAGGGACACGGTAACGCGAGATGCCGAGGCTGCTGCTGATGTGACACACTGTCTTTCAGCCAATTATCTGTACGTAGAAGGAGTACACTCTAAAACAGTGATAGAGAGTACAGTGCGGTAAAAAACCTAAGCAAGTCACACAGGTGCTAGTATGGGTATCAAGTATATGTTCTGTGCAACTGGTGTGTTCACACCAGCGTGGCCACAGACACGCGAGTAGCGCATTGTGCTGTGACATTACGACAGCTATGACACTAGGCAATGGGAATTGTTTAGCTTCATTATAATCTTAGGGGATTATGTGTCGTGTATGCTGTCTGCCATTGACCGAAAAGCATGGAAAACCTGTGGACTCTAGAAGTAGACAGACTTTGGTTCAAGTCATGGTTTTCCACTCAAAAGATGCATTTCTCCTTTTTTTTTTTTTTAATCCTCACCTGAGATTTTTTTTCCATTGATTTTTAGACAGAGTGGAAAGGAGGGAGGGAGAGAGAGAGAGAGGGAGAGAGAGACATCAATTGGTTGCCTCCCACACTCACCAACCAGGGCTTCGGATCAAACCTGCAACCTAGGTACATGCCCTTGACCGGGAATCAAACCTCTGACCCTTTGGTGCGTAGTCCAGCGCTCTAACCACTGACTCACACTGGCTAGGGCAAAAGATGCGTTTTTTTTAGGGAATTTGTGTCCCTTCCTGATCCTCAGTTTCTCTGTCAGGAGGATGCAGCAGCCAAGGTGCCATGGCAGGTTGGAAACGTCAGTGGGGTCAGTGGCAAGAGCGTGACATTCCACCTGGCAGGTAGGGGGCGCTCAGAGAAGGGAGCTTTTTTCTACTGACTGGTCTTTGCCTGACTTCACCACTGAAAAAAAATCAGAGCTGATAAACTTGTTTCCACCCATTCTCTGGAAAATATACCACACCTTATATAAAAATAAGTTTACTTACCACATTGCATGCAGATTATTATCCTGGGACTTTCTGGAATATCACCCATCAACCTGGGTCACTTCTAGAATGAAGGCTGCTGTTTTAGTTTTGAATTTACACTGTTCTCTTCATAATCTGATACCAAATTTTTGGCAAGGCAGTTATGTGGTCTACTTTTAATTTATCTGTAAAAATGTTCTGCAAGTGATTGACTGCAAAGGAACTGACTGTTTTATTTCAGCAAATGTGTAGTGAAAAAGCTTATACTTTTTGGAAGAAGCTTCTGTATTTGCCAGCAGAGATGGACACGGGATTACCCGGCAAAGTGTGTTCCCCTCTGTCCTTTGGTCAATGAATGTTAGAGGACAGTCGACTTCTCCAACTTTTAAAAGCATTTGAAACTGGATGGCAAGGACGTTTTTATTTTTTATTTATTATTTTTTAACCCTCACCCAAAGATATTTTTCCACTGATTTTTATTTTTATTTTAGATAGAGTGGGAGAGAGGGAGAGAGAGAGAGAGAGAAACATCAATGTGAGAGAGGCACACCGATTGGTTGCCTCCCACACACAACTCCAACTAGGGCCGGGGATCGAACCTGTGACCCTTCAGCCTGCTGGCCGACACTCTAACCACTGAACAAAACCGCCAGGGCTAGCAAGGACACTTTTAGAATGCTGTTTTTCCTAAAATTAAGCTGTCTATGCAGTGACTAAATAAATATAGTAGATCCCTAGAAATTTACTGAGGGAAAGAATTCAGACTTTTCTCCAAGCTAACATCCACATGTGATGAATAGTTCTGTTTGGCTGGCTAGCACCATAGAAGCTGGAATGTCCATACCTGCCTAGAATCTGTTCTAGAGTCTGTTCCGTGTTCTAGCTTGTATTTGACTCAGATATAATAAGAAATAAGATAAATATGTCCCCAAAACTCTGCCCTTTCTATCCCTCTTCCAGGCCCCCGTCCACATTTCTTACCACCCTCAATGCTGTTATCAATGTGTTTTAGGTATAGAATTCATATATTTCCTTCCAAAGTGTGAAAATGTAATTAACCCCACCTACAGGTGCTTGCCAAATCCTGTAGCACTTTCTCTTTTTTAATCACATTGCCTAGATCTTCACTCATAACGGTTTTAATGTTTCTCTACAACCTTGGCTGCTTCTGGCTGTTGCTACTTTCTACTGGGAGCTGCCAAGGATACTATGTTTTCCAGCGGTTCCGCTGATGACATTTCTATATTTTGCTCAGTTACTCCCAAGGTCGGGCTTGGCTGATAGTAAAATGAGCTTCTTCTTACCTGTCTCCACCTGCCCACCCCTCTTTGGCCAATTCCTCTGTTGCTCAAATCTTTGGGGATGATGGGTCCTTTCTCTCTGTGCCCAGAGTGACCCGAGGGAAATAGATACAGGACGTAGGCAACATACGTTGACCACAGTCAACCAAAATATCAACAAAAACCATGAAACTTGTCCTCACATTGAAAAACTGGGGGGGGGAAATTTTCAATGTAGACAAATCTGAGTTGAAAAAACGTCTGGTCCCCTATTGCTATGTCCTGTATTGATACCTCCTAGTCATGTTTAGAATGTGACTTCTATTGTATATGTAATTTAGAAAATTTCACTTTTCTAAATGTAGTCAGAAACGATTCTAAATTACAGTAAATCAGATCAGTTACTTGTTTGAGTATTCCCACACCTGTATATTACAATGTGTCATCCACTATTATTTTATGTAATGTTCTTAATGTCTTCAGATAGACTATAGGTTCCTTGAGAGTGGTTCTTCTAGAAATAGATGGTGGTCTTGGATGAGTCTAAGTTGAAGATGAGCCAAGAGTGGTGCCCAGAGGTTAAAGGAGGCGACCCAATCTGAAGCCCCCTCCGCAGAAACCCAGGGACCAGCTCGTGGGAGGAGAAGCCGACTGGACGGCCTGTCCATCGGCGTGGGCTGTAGCCCTGCAGCGTCACCAGCTAACCAGAACTTTGAGAACGTGCACTTTGCCCGGAAGAGGTTTTTAGTTGATGAAAATTCTGGAAACCATGTCTTATGAGAAACACACAAAAAGTGGAGATGTTTAGCTTGAAGAAAAACAGACACAGGGAGGACACGATCAATTCTTCATTGGTTAAAATGAATACATTCATTCAACTGTCATGAAACAACATTTGTTGAGCACTTTCTTGTTCCAGGGAAGAGACACGGAGAGCAAAGGACAAGGACCGGGTTGCTGCTTTTGCAAACAGAGTTAATGGGGAGCGAGGACCAGACAAAAAGGGCTTCCTAGGAGGCAATATAATTTGGGTTAGTAACTACTTCTCTACAAGTCTTTGAGAAAAAGAGGCCATTTGCCTAATTGTTTCTCTTTTTTTATTATTGAGATATAATTGACATATTACTTTCAGGTGTACAGCATAATGATTTGATATTTGTATATATTGTGAAATAATCACCACAGTAAGGCCTGTTAACACCCATTACCACATAGAGGTATACATTTTTTTCTTGTGATGAGTCTTTTAAGATCTACTCTCTTAACAACTTTCAAATAAGCAATACAGTAGTGATTTTCAACTGCTATGCCGCAAGGATTTTTAAAACATGCAATACCTGCCCAGCCGGTGTGGTTCAGCGGTTGAGCATCAACCCATGCACCAAGAGGTCGCCAGTTCGATTCCTGGTCAGGGCACATGCCCAGGTTGTGGGCCCGATCCCCAGTGGGGGGCATGCAGGAGGCAGCCAGCTGATGTTCTCTCTCATCAATGTTTCTATGTCTCTCTCCCTCTCCCTTCCTCTCTCTCTAAAATCAATAAAGAACAAAATTTAAAAATAAAACAAACATGCAATACCCAACTATTTAGTCAGGTGCACTGACCTCTTTTTCCTTAGACTGTCAAACAAAAAAATGACAACAACCAACACAATAGTCATCCAGGGTGAAAGAATCAAAATTATACCTATTTTTATCAGATCAGCAAAAAATACATTTTTTGGTGCACTGCAGAATTTTATTAAGTAGTTTATGTGTGCCATGAGATGAAAAAGGTTGAAAATCGCTGCACTACATTATTATTAGCTATAGTCACCGTGCTGTACATTACATCCCCAGGACTTACTTATTTTATATCTGGAAATTCGTACCCATTGGCACAATTCACGCCTTTCACCCACCCCCTGCCTCCTACCTCTGGCAACCGCCAATCTGTTCTCTGTATCTTTGTGTTTGGTTAATTATTTATAGAGTCCACATATAAGTGAATTCACACAGTACTTGTCTTTCTCTGGCTGACTTATTTCACTTAGCATAGTATCCTCAAGGTCCATTCATGTCACAAATGGCAATATTTCATTCTTTTTTATGGCTGAATAATATTCCATTGTGTGCATATGTGTATATGTGTATGTATGTGTCTATCAAAGTTTCTTTATCCATTCATCCATTGATAGATACTTAGGTTGTTTCCATGTCTTAGCAGTTGTAAATAATGTTTATTTAATTAAATATTTATATTTATTAATTAAATATTTATAAACAATAATTTAAAAACATCTCTTTTTAAATTAGTGTTTTCATTTTCTTTGGATAAATACCCGGAAATGGAATTGCTTGATCACATGGTAGTTCTATTTTTAATTTTTTGAGGAAATTCCATACTGATTTCCATAGTGGCTTAACCAATTTACATTTCCCATCAAAAGTATACGAGGGTTTGCCTATTGTTTCTTAATTCTGGATCTTTATATTCCTGACTTACTGCTTTTTTTCTTTCTCAAGAACAGGCATTCATACCCAAGTGTGTGATGTGTGGTAAAGGGGTGCACATGGGGGTTGCAGACACACAGGGAAAGCATTCAGCCTGTTCTCGGGGTCAGGAAGGCCCTGACTGTGACTGAGTGGGGAGGTGGGCTCTGAGCGCTGAAGAGTGAGGGGTCCAGAGGAATTTGTTAGTAAGCAGCACCACTGTTAAGGGTCCTCAGCACTGCAACAGTGTGTGGGGAGGGAGCGTGGGGTTGGTCAGTCCTGGGAGGAAGCTCCCAGGTGGCTGGAGCCATCCCTGTCCTGAAGGGAATGTGCAGTTTTATAAAAGGCCCTGAGTGGGAGGTCCGGGACCTGGGTTCTAGTTCTGCTGCGGGGCCTTGAGCAATTCACCAGTCTCTCTGGACCCAGCTCCTTTGCTGGCAGTGTGTTGATGGACTGAATTATCTTGAATCTCCTCTCCCCTTACCTCTATATGGCTCCATCATGTCTAAAGTTAAAATTTTAGCCCAGCCAGTGTGGCTTAGTGGTTGAGTTTTGACCCATGCACCAAGAGGTCGCCGGTTCAATTCCCAGTCAGGGCACATGCCCAGGTTGTGGGCCTAATCCCCAGTGGAGGGGACATGCAGGAGGCGGCCAATTGATGTTCTCTCTCATTGATGTTTCTCTCTCTCCCTCTCTAAAACTCAATAAAGAAAAAAAATTTTTTTAATTTGTTTAGAACGTTTCCTGGGACGGGTGTGATTTAGGTGAAGGACCCCTGCTCAGGGACTCCACGGCCATTAACGAACCCATCTACCGTTTCCTCTTAACTGTGTGCAGTAATGTTCCTATGTAAGTGTTTTTTCACTCAAACAACATTTTCCCCTAAAGCTGAGACCCTTGATCTGTCTCTTTGCCCCAGCCCTTCTGGGAATGGCTAGCAGTGATGCTCTTTGCTTGTGACTGGATTTACAGTAGATTAGAGAGAGTCATCTATGCCCTGGAAACAAACTGTGCCTGGCTGAGAAAGCAACCCACAGACCCTGCGCACCGCCGGCAGGCGCCGGGCGGCCTGTGCAGCCCACGGCTTCCTTCCCGAGTCCCTGCAAGAGTCACACGGGACAAGTAACCCCTGGCTCCTCCGGCAGAGACCAGCATTATCACACACTCAGCGGAGGAGTCGGACAGTGGCAGGAACCTACACTCTTGTCACTCATCAACTCTCGATTGTAGTTCTCAGCAGAGACACACAAGCCACCGAAGCCGGCGCCTGTGTCCGAAGCGGGCTGTGCGGAGTAAGGGCGGCGCCGAGCCCCCGAAAGCCGGCTTGCCTGCAGGACGCAGCTGGAGGCGCCCACGGACACGCAGCCACGGACACGCAGCCCCGGCCCAGGGGCAGCGCGGTCTGCTCGCTGAGCTGGGAAGGCGGCATTCTCACTGCCTCGCTGTTCTTCCTGGAAGTTCACAGTATTTTTTTTTTTTTTTTTTTTGGAGAAAAGCTTTCATTCTTACTCTGTGTCCTGACATGGAATACTAATAATTATTATAAGTTTAGCTAATATTCATTACATGCTTATTATGGACCATGCTCTGGCCTGTGTGATTTTCATGAAATATCTCATTTAATTCCCACAACAACTATGAGGGAGAGGGTGTCCCCGTTTAATAGGTAAGCAAATGGAAGCACAGATTTAACTTAATCTGGCCTCATCTTAGAGCTGGTGAGTAGCATGGCCACGACTCAACCCCACAGAGGCTGCCCCAGATCCTGCCCCTTTGCCACTCCACCTTCTTCCATTTGCCTGCTGAGAATTTAAAAATCGGAGGTTATAGAAAGTGGGTGTAAGTTCACACTGGGGAATATCAGAAACTAGGCCTCCAGCTTTGGGGAGCTCTGTTCCCCTCCCCTCTTTTTATTCTGGTGACAAAATTAGGCTGAGTGCCAGCTGTTACTGCAGTTGTTCTGGGTTCCCCTTCCATCCGTGACGTAAGTTCTCATCTTCGTAAATTGGTTTTCACCTTAAAGTGACAACGCTTCTCTCCAAACTTACTCACCGAAAACCATCAAGGTGCATCGCTCCTGTGAAACCTGAATGGCCACCCCAGACACGGGCAGACTGGAGGCCAGGGGCGGCTTCCGCGCAGCCCCAGCTCCCACGGAGGGTGTCCAGAAGGACACCTGTCGCTGGAGCTCAGCAGAGGCTTCAGCAAGAGCTCGTCCCGGAAAACACAGCAGGATCTCTTCCAGACTACCTGCTAGTCATTCCATACGGAAAGAGAAAAGACTTGACAAATTGTGAAACGTGGCACTGTCACAGTTACTATATGGTTACGGGAAATTTACATTTCGTACATCAAGTGGTAACTTCATTTAAAAGTAAGAAATTAGTGCAACCATCCTACAATGAATATGCAGCTTGCTGTGCACCAAACACTTCTACAATAGCATGTGAGAATAACAAGGTGGCTTGGCACAAGGAGACGAGGATCCCAACCATATCCAGTGACTGTGGGACCAGTTTCTTTTTTCCGGGGTGGGGAGAGGTGGGATCAATTTCTAATATGACACCAAATGCTCAATGACAGTTGGAGCAAACTGGGGGTCCTACTAAGTTAAAAATTCCATGTGACTTTATTATGAGTGGACCTCCGGCTTCTCACTGCTCTGCCACACACCTGGAGGCGGAGGATGAGGAAAGGGGAGATGCAGAAGGTCCTCCAGGACTTATACCCACCGGGCCTTCTGAGCGGCTGCGGTCCAGCTGGCCTGGGGCGGCTGAGCTCCCAGCAGCTCCCCGTCCTGCCGGCCACTCTTCCCCATGTCCTCAGCCAGCCTCAGCGCCCTGTGAAATCACGAATCAGGCTATTAAGGCGAACGTGTGATCTCCTTTTATCACTGAATGTAAAAAGAAATGAAATGGAACCTTTACAGTAAAGAAAACAACAACAGAAAGAGTCTGCATTTTTTAATTCCATAGGTTTTTTTAAAAAATGTACATCTGGCTCATTTACCTCAGCCCACGATAGAAATGCCAATCCAAATACTTGTACAAACAGTTTGATCTTCATGACTAGAATTCACAGTTCAGGATTTTTTTTTTTCTTAAGTTCTGGCTGAACTTCTGCTTTTTAAAATAGATCCTTGAGCTATAATTTTAAATCCTAACTACAACTCAGTTGAATTCTGGAAATGGACTCTAAAAATGATACTAGGAAAAAAATCTATTTTATTTCTTATCATCACTGCCTTAACTTGCACGTTCCAAAAGAACTTAAATATCTTGAACATCCAACGCTGCCAACTACCTTCGGATTTAAAGATCTAATTGTGTTCATTTTCCATATGTTGCTATGAAATTACAGTCTTCTGTGCTGATACTCTCTCCACATAGATACAATTTATAGGGTCTTTGCATTTATGATCATGTTAGCCTTGCTTTTTTTTTAATTATTGAAAGTATTACAGATGTACCCCTTTTATTCCCCCATTGACCCCCTCGTCCCCACTCCCACCCCCTCCTACTTTCCCCAACCTATTGTCTGTGTCCATTGGTTGTGCATATATGCATGTAAGTTCTTTGGTTTACCTCTTCCCCTCCCACCCACTCCATCCCTCTGAGGTTTGTCAGTCTATTCCCTACTTCCATGACTCTGGATCTCTTTTGGTTGACAGCTTATTTTGTTCATGATGTTCTATAAATAAGTGAGGTCATATGGTACTTGTCTTTCTCCAACTGGCTTATTTCGTTCAGCATAATAATCTCCAAGTCCCTCCATGTCGTCTCAAAGGATAGGAGATCTTTCTTACAACTGCATAGTATTCCATTGTGTAAATGTACCACAGTTTCTTATCCACTCATGATCTTAGCTATTGTAAATAGCGCTGCTGTGAACATGGGGGTACATGTATTCTTTCTGATTGGTGTTTCAGGCTTCTTAGGATATATTCCTAGAAGTGGGATCACTGGGTCAAATGGCAGTTCCATTTTTAATTTTTTGAGGAAACATCATATTTTTTCCATAGTGGCTGTACCAGTGTGCATTCCCACCAGCAATGTACTACAGTCCCCTTTTCTCCACACCCTCACCAGCACTTGTTGTGTGATGAT
Source organism: Tadarida brasiliensis (assembly GCA_030848825.1). Taxonomy (NCBI): domain Eukaryota; kingdom Metazoa; phylum Chordata; class Mammalia; order Chiroptera; family Molossidae; genus Tadarida; species Tadarida brasiliensis. The sequence goes on along the minus strand of CM061257.1, from coordinate 108,695,558 downwards.
TTGTTGATGGCAGCCTTTCTGGCAGGTGTGAGGTGATACCTCATAGTTGTTTTAATTTGCATCTCTCTGGTGATTAGTGACGTTGAGCATTTTTTCATATGTCTCCTGGCCATTTGTATACACAAGAGTAAACTCCCTCTCTCCCTCCCATTCTATGAGAACAAAAATGGAAAAAATGTCCTCGGGTGAGGATAAGAAGAAAAAAAAAAAATGGACGTTGCCTCCCAAAGTGACCCTGCGGTGGCAGTTTTAAAAGCATCTGGGGCTCGGTGTCCGTCTGCGTGTCTTTATTCCCTTCATTCTCTGTATCTTGAATCCTTGTACATTCTCACCTCGAGCACATTGTTCTTATTTGTCTGCGTAGGGAAATTGCCTAAGTAGAAGAGGACACAGGGCAATAGACAAGCTCAGGGAGCTCTGAGTGAGACAAACGTCCCCTCCCACTGCTGCAGTCACAACTGTTCCGGCAGCAATTGGTGGGCCACAAAGGAAAAACTGTGCTTTACGCTCGTGTCGGAGGGAGATGGCATTAAGAAGCTTAAAAATAAATATCCCAGCTTCCAGTCGTTAGCGTTGACTTCCAATTTGCTGGCTGATTATTGGCACTGTGTTGTATTGCTTTGTTCCGATGACCGGAACTGCTTTGGGCATTGCCTTGGCCTTAATCCATACCCACTGCCAAGGGAATCGCCTATCACATCATCTTCACCCTCCCTTCCCCTGTGCCTTGAGGGGGTCCAGACAGGAGTATTCCCTACAGTAAAAGCTCAAGTGTCTGGACCAGCCTGGCTGCCAGTGCCCCCAGCAAGAAGCTGTCCGTGGGCCCTCCGGGGCTCTGTGTTCACGATTGGCCGGGGCAGGTTGAGAAGTGTTTCCCGGTACACAGCCTCACTGTCTCCCCTGTTTATTGCTTCCCGTGCCTCTCAGCTAATGTGCAAAAGCAGACGTGGGTCAAAGTTGAATATATTCCTTCACTACGGTTTGCAAATCTCTGTAGCCAAGAATGTCTTCTTTGAACCAGACACCTAAAGGGAAGAATTGCAAAGTTGATTTCTGTGAGCAGCAATTTTTCACCACGCACTGTACTCAGTCAACCAAACACATGTACTGATTGGTAACATGAAATTACCTACATAAAGGGAACCTTTATACTAAAAAACAAAACAAAATAAGAACAAAATCTTCCGCTGCAATGGAACATTTCCTGGTGTTACACTGAAAGTGGGTTTTAGCGAAGAGAGAGACGCCAAAATGGAAGAGTATTGGCACCCTCCCTCTGGCACAAACTAACTTTCCTAGAAAAACGGTCTGAATAAACAGGAGTGGAGAGTGGGAAACGATCAGATCGGCGAGGTTGAATATCTGCGCACAAAAATAAACATATAGTCAGCTTTTGGTTGACTGTAAAAATTGTGATTAGAGGAAATTCTTCGTATTGTGTCTATTTCTCTCTCTCTCCCTTGCCCAGTGGTCAAGTTCAAGCCCCATCATTGGTGCAGTGACCAAGTCTGAATCCTGACCAGTGATGAGATCCGTCCCCACCATCCCGGTGACCTCGAAGGGACTGCAGAGTGTCCTCTGTTGTGTCACAATGTCTGTGCAGCCTGCATTACATAAAGAAATGCTAGATCGCCTTCTATGTTAAGGCATCCCTCCAACAAGTGGCTGTTGAGAACCCACTGTACGCCACATACTCCTCTCAACCTGAGAGCAGAGGACAAAGCATGCCCGCTGTCATGGGAGTTCCATTTTGAGAGCACCCAGGGAGTCAGAACATATACAAATCTGTACTGTCCGATGACGGACAGTGCCGTAAAGAAAATGCAGCAGTCAGGAGGACAGAATGGTAGCCAGGGAAAGGATGTTGTTTAGACTGGGTGGTCAGGGAAGGCTTCTCTTGGAGAGAAGTACTATATGAACCAAGAGACTGTATCTGAAGGAAGAGAGTTTCAGCAGAGGAAATGGCAAGTACAGTGGCCCAGAGGTGGGAGCACGGTTTGTCCAGTGACTGGAGTGAAAGGTGAGAGGGAGAAGGAAAGTCAGAGGAGATGAGTTGGAGTAGGGAGAAGGTATTTCACATAATGTTGCTTGGGGTGGGGGGGCTGGTGTATGCAATTTGGGCATTACTCCTAATTAGATGGGGAGTCTTAGAGGAATTTTAGCTGGGGCATCCCGTGATCTCGCTCATGGTTTTATTTTATTTTTATTTTTTATCCTCACCCGAGGATATTTTTCCATTTATCTTCAGGTAGAGAGAGAGGGAGAGAGAGAGAGAGACAAACATCGACGTGAGAGGGACACATTGACTGTTTGCCTCCCACACAACTCCGACCAGGGCCGGAGGCTAACTGCAATCTAAGTACGTGCCCTTGGTTGGAATTGAACCTGGGACTCACTGGTCCGCGGGCTGACACTCTACCGCTGAGCCAAACTGGCCAGGGCTTGCTCGTGGTTTTAAAGGATTGCTCTGACAGCTGCCTGGACAATACACTCTCCAAGACCAAACCCTATAGCCTGAGTTGGTTTTCTTCATTCCCTGGCTGGCCATTGTAGGAATTATGTTCATAAGACTTGCAAATAATACAAAATGGGGAAAATAACAGAATCAAGATCTAAAAGCATTTATTCTTCACTTTTAAAACCCAGATAAATAGCAGCCTCCACTGGGGAGCCTTCCCTGCCCCCCCAGCCGTACCCCACTGCTCACCATGGTGAGACACTCCCCAGCGATGCCCCCTTAATGTTGGCATACACTTCGGGCATCATGTTGCTCTAGACCTTGTGGGTTCACTCATCCCCCCTTCAACACTGCATCCCACTTAAAAACAGGAAGGTAGCTGCCCTGGCCAGTTTGGCTCAGCGGTTAGAGCGTCGGCCCGCGGTCCGGAGAGACCCGGGTTCGGTTCCCGCTAAGGGCACGTGCCTCGGTTGCGGTTTGTCCCCAGCCCTGGTTGGTCGTGCGGGTGGCAGCCACTCGATGTGGCCCTTTCACGTCGATGTTTCTCTCTCTCTCTCTTCCTCTCTCTCCCTCCTACTCTATCTGAACAAAAAATGAAAAAATGTCCTCGGGTGAGGATAAAAAAAAAAACCAGGAAGGTAGCTTATTCACCTCCCCATTCCCCAGACTGGCACATGGTAAGGAGTTAATAAAATTTCGTTGAATCAGTGAATTCTTTAGCAATCCGTTAAGACTGATTTGCAGCAATATGATGAAATATATTAAAAATCAACTGTTTGTGTATAAGATAGATAAAGTCCACCTTTCCAATGGTTTACGTTTTTAAAAATCTGGTATTTAGCAGACCTTGAACTTATTATGAGGCACACATGAGATATAACTGCTTTAAAAATATATAAGTTGCCCTGGCTGGTTTGGCTCAGCAGTTAGAGCATCAGCCTCCAGACCAAAGGGTCTCAAGTTTGATTCCTCGTCAAGGGCATGTACCTCGGTTGCAGGTTTGATCCCTGGCCCTGGTTGGGGTTGTGCAGGAGGCAACCAATCGATGTGTCTCTCTATCGATGTTTCTCTCTCTTTCTCTCTCTCCCCTCCCCCTTCCACTCTATCTAAAAAAATCAATGGAAAAAAATATCCTTGGGTGAGGATTAAATACACACACACAGACACACTGATGAAGTCTTATGGTCTAAGCAGGTTGGGCTACTTGCTGATCAGATCGAAAGCACTGTATGGAACACATGATGTAGTGCTAACACACCTGGTTTGGATTTACTGGATTTACATATGTGTGTGCGTGCACATGCCTGTGTGAGCAAAACAGCACGATCTTCTGTTTCACCAGAAATAGATTTAGGCAGATCCTAAATCTGAGGTTGTGATATCAGGGACGCCTGTCTGGTGGCTGATGCATTGTGTTCCTTGACATTTTAACTTGGCCTTGGGGTTTGCTAACTTCTGAAGATGTACCATGTAGAATCCCCTGAGATGAAAGGGAAGAAGACCTGATTTAGTTAAATAGCACCTTCAAGGACACATGTGTGGAAATTTCTAAAATTTAAACAGATGTGTGTGTGTGTGTGTGTGTATTGGTTATCCTCACCCGAGGATATTTTTCCATTGATTTTTAGATAGAATGGAAGGGAGGGAGGGAGAGAGAGAAACATTGATATGGAAGAAACACATCGATTGGTTGCCTCCCACACAACCCTGGGGATCGAACCTGCAACCCAGGTATGTGCCCTTGACCAGGAATCGAACCTGTAACCCTTTGGTCCATGGGCCGATGCTCTCACCACTGAGAGCAGATGTATATTTTTGATGAAATTGCACCTTGGGAAGTCTGGCTCACATAGGCCTCCTACTCTAGAGTCTTCTAGCACACTATTTATTCTGTGTCCGGGTTGTGCATTCCTTGCTATTTCTTTCACGAAAATACTTGACTACTCGAAATTATCATTGTGGATGGAATGCATTTTTTTTCATTCCATTTTCTCACTTTTTACAAGCATAACTTAACCAAAGAATGAACTACTCACAGTTGGTTATAATACTGAGCAGCAAACTAATCCTACTGTTTGAATGTGGCCTATTTATTAGTGACAATTACTGAAGTCTGAAGAAGTCGTAAATGGACAGACACAGCAGAAATAGTCAACTGCTGTCACATGCCTCATTGTAATGATTCAGTGCTACTAACTGTGTCCTAGAGAGAGACAAATGACAAGGTACCGATCTTGTTGGTCTCTAAATAAATTTTAACTGGCACCATCTGATTCTAATTGTGTCTCATATTTGGGGTTTTCTAGTCAGAAGCAGTAGGATCTTGTCATTAGAATAATAAAAGAGGAATTTTACCTACTACTTTAAGTCAAATTTTGAGGAGAATGAGAGTTTTTTATTTTTAGAGAAGAATCCACTTACCTTATAGATAGAAATCAATCCTCTCTAATCCCACAAAATAAACAGCCATCAGTCTGCTCTTTATGCTGACTTCTGTGTGACATTGAGTAAGTCACTTACCCTCTCTGGGTTTCACTTTTTTCTATAAAGTAAAAGAACTGGACCACACATTCTCAAACAAATCTTCTGACTGTAAAGTTTTTTAATCTTTATTATGATGAATGTATTGACCTTGACCTTAAAGACCACTGGCCACCTGCTTCCTTTCATAGCACCTTAGCTTTTAATTCTTCACTGCATATCACCAATCTCAGGGACAGAAAGATGAACTGTCACTGTCTTAGTGAACTTGGACTCTATAACAAAACACCAGACTGGGTGGAATAAACAACAGACATTTATTTCTTGCAGTTCTGGAGTTTGGGAAGTCCAGGGCTAAGATGCTGGCAGGTTTGGTCCCTGGTGAGCGATCTGGTCCTGGCTTGCAGATGTCACCTTTCCTCTGCGTCCTCACACGGCAGAGACAGGAACCTCTTCCTGTAAGGGCACGAATCCCACCATGAGGTCCACCCTCGTGATGTCATTTAACCTCATCATCTCCCAAAGGCCTCACCTCCTAATACGATCACATCAAGAGTTCAAACATAGGAATTTAGGAGGCTGTGACCATACAAAATTTCTAAATTTTTTTTTTTTTGCAATTTTTATTAATGTATTTTTGTTACAGATATTTCTCCTTTTTCCCCCATTGACACCCTCCTCCCGATCCCCACCCCCAGCATTGCTGTCTATGTCCATTGGCTCCGCAAACATGCATACAAGTTCTGTGGTTTATCTCTTCCCTCCACCCCCCACCCCCTTCTGAGGTTTGTCAGTCTGTACCCTACTTCTATGTCTCTGGGTCTGTTTTGTTCATCAGCTTGTAAAATTTTCTAAATTCTTAACCTATAAGGAGGCGAAGGCTGCTATGAGCAATAATGCAGAATAACGTAAGGGCACTGAAGGCACCACGTCCAGGTTTAAACTTCGCTCTGCCGCTCACTCTGAGTCCTTTACCTGTAACATGGGGATGCTCCGAGGACTAAGTGGACCCCGAGGTAAAGTGCTTGGCGCAGCGCTTGACACGCAGTCAGAATTTATTAAACGTTTGTTCCTACTCTGCTACTGAAGCACCTGTACACGACTGGGCCCATTCTAAGAGCTACAGGAGGGTTTAAAAAATAAAACGAAAGCAAAGCATTGAACAGAAAAGTTGGCTCCCAGGCCCAAACAAACACTGTATGTGTAAAAAATTTTGGAAGAAGAATGAAGGGTGCCAGCCAGGAGAACCCAGTGTTTCACCTCTGACCTCCTAGTATCGTCAGGGAAACTCTCTGTAGATACTACGGTTTTCCAAAATACATCTGTGATATTCGAATTCAGGTTCTGCGAATGTGCCCAGTTTTGGATGCAACCGAAGGATATATTGTATTACACGTTCTTAGCTCCTAGGAAGAATTTCTGTAATCACCTTCAAGGTCTGCACTCCGGCTGAGTGGGTTTAATACACTCTGTACACGATGGGGTAGGCGTGGGAGGGCAGGCAGGATGTGAGGGAGGCTCGCAGGTGCTCTGTTAAAGGACCTCATCTCAGCCTTGAGGACAGTCTGGCAGAATCATCCTCACCAGGCCAGAACCTTTGAATGAAATGGATAGCATTGAGTCAGTAGCTACACCGTTTGCTTTCATCCAAAGATGCTTAGATGTTAGAGGAATGCTGAAATGTCTGGCTTTTCCCCTTCGTCTAGCTGGTTTTCGGAAGACTTCGTTGCAACTCCGTGACTGCTTACACTTTAAGGTTTTCTTCAGTTGGTGCAGACTCTTGAGTACTTGGAAAATCCTGCTCTCCTTCTGATGGAGATGAGAGATTTGCCAAGGCGGGGGGATCATTTCTGGGGGTTTCCTTGGCTTCTTTGATGATCCCTACTGTCTTACGTAAACCAGGTCAGATGTGCATGCCAGGGCATCGTTTGAATCGGAAGTTTTAAAATAGGATTTCAGAACAGGCCTCCTTCCACTGAATTGCTCCTTTTAAACGTATTGGTGCTTTTTTTGGTCTCGGTGTTTCATTGTGACGAATTTCCTGCACTCCAAGCGATGAGGTGTTCTTTGAGATCCGTGTGCCACAAAGGACCTTCTAAAGGTTCTGAGCGATTCAGAAGTTTTCTTTCCCTCTCAGACTCTTCCTTTCAAATGGCTCATGCTGTTACTGCCCAGAAATAAAGTGGGCACGTAATTGGAAAATATAGGTGCCTAGTTACTTATTAACTCATTAGTGTAATGATGAATGAACAACTTCCCGAGAAAAATGATACCCAACTGCAGCATAAACAAAGTCATAGACAAGTCGTCACATTAGAACAAGGATTGTCTTTTAACCTTTTCTGCTAGGGGACTTTCTCTCACATTAACTGTGCTCATTAATATTATCTTCTAAAACCACAAATCTGCAGTAATTGTAACTATTGTAGAAGCAAGTGTGGAAGAAACCAGAGAAGACAGTATCTTCCCCTCAGCAGCCAACCAGATGTTACTTTGGGAATAACAACAAATCTCTTAAATCTAACACGGAGCCACCAAAAGCAAAGTGGGCTGTAAAGACACCAAATAGACTGATCCCTGGGAATTAGGGGGACGCTTGTCATTTAGACACATTATTTTGAAAACTTTTTTTCTATCAAGTCCATTTTGCTTTGTTTTACAATACTTTAGATTGATATCCATGGCTTATACTTACCCTGGTTCATTCATTGCCTAGCCCAGAGCTTTGCTCATGGTAGCTACTCAATAAACCAGTTAAAGGAATGAATAAATAGATGCATACACCCTCGCAAATCCCACTTCTAAAATTCAAGTTCCTGAAACTATGACTTTGTGACTGCTTATTCGTGACATTAGAGCTGGGGGTTGTTTAGACTAGAAATATCTCTGGCCTGCATTCATTCACCTAGAATTGATTGAGCCTCGTAGATGCTGTGTACTGTTCAAGGCTCTGGGATGCAACAGAGAGCAAAGCCCTCATGGATGAAAACTTGCCTCCATGGGAATCATCGAATATAGGGAAACAGACAGTTGACAAATAAATAAAACATGTATGATGTTAGTAAATAGGTACAAAGCGGAAAAGCAAATCGGTGATGGGAATGTGTTTGGCCAGTTTTACACAAGGGGTCTCCTTTGCAAAAGCAGGTCAGTTGAATTCTCCCCATTGGAAAGCGTCTATGGACCAAGGTGACAGCAGTCACTGTGTGTGGAGTGCGTCATAGTTCACGGTGCACTCTCACACTTCCCCTCATCTGCATCCCTAAGAGGTCTCCGTAGTCCCCGTTTTATTGATGATAAAACTGAGGGTCAGAAAATGATTAAACAGCTTGGCGAAAGCCATGTAGCCACTGAGCAGAGGTGGCCGGAGCTGGCCAGATCGCCTGTCTCCTCTGCCTGTGATGTGAAGAGCGTGTCCGTCTGTGTCACTCCTGCCGACAGGAGAGGAGGGAAGCCTGTGATGGCGTGCTCGTGTTCTGTGCAGAGTTACTGTTTTGTGGAGTTTGATATTTACAGGTTGTGGGGTTTCTTTTCTTCCCAGGGGAAATAAAAGTACAGTGTGTTTATTATTATATTTTTCTTTATTGATTTTAGAGAGAGAGGAAGGGAGAGAGAGAGAGAGAGAGATAGAAACATCCAGGAGAGAGAACATCGATCAGCCACTGGGAATCAAACCGGCGACCTTTTGGTGCATGGATCGATGCTCAACCACTGAGCCACACCAGCTGGGCCAGTGTGTGTTTATTATTAAATAAAATCTGTGAAGAGTATTAAGATACAACAGGAGAGAAGAACTGGATGAAACCGAAGCCTCTCCTGACAATCTGGGCATAACGCTCTCATCCATCCCGTAGTTAGACTCTCGAGTTCTGAGCCGCTCGGAGCTGCTCTCTGCCACAAGGTGCTGTCCATATTTGTCATCTGGGCTATCCTCTGACTTGCTCATCAAACTAAAGCCACTTCTTTTTTTTTTATCCTCACCCGAGGACATTTTTTCCATTTTTTGTTCAGATAGAGTGGGAGGGAGGGAGAGGAAGAAAGAGAGAGAGAAACATCGACGTGAAAGGGACACCTCGAGTGGCTGCCTCCCGCACGACCCAACCAGGAGCCGGGGACAAACTGCAACCGAGGTACATGCCCTCAGCGGGAACCAAACCCGGGTCTCTCTGGACCGCAGGCCGACGCTCTAACCGCTGAGCCAAACCAGCCAGGGCTAAAGCCACTTCTTGGTGATGAGCGTGTTCATCAGGAAGTACAACTCACCCCCCCTGCTATGCAGTAGTGAAAATTTTTTAATTTCATTCATAATTTAAGTTTTGAGAGCCAAAGCTTCAGTAGACCACAAAGATGATCTTTTCTCCTACTTAGAATTATCCAAGTATAAAACCTCAAAGCAAAACTTTCAAGTACAAAGCGTTCATTTTCAATGCGCTCAACCACTGTTTACATAAAAGTCATAAGATTATGGCCTGTTTTTTGGAAAATGAGTAGAATATTTTTCTTCATCCCCTAAAAACGTGCAAACAAACAAAAAAGAAATGATCAACAAGTATTTACTGAAACCCTGGCATAGTTTTAATAAGGTAGTGACTCAAAACTGGAGGAAAATGGAGATTTGGGAAGCAGAAAGAGAGAAATTTGAGTTCTAGTTCTACTACTCATTGAGTGACCTGGGCAAGTGACTTAGCCTCTGAGCCTCAGGTTCCCCTTCTGTGAAATGGGCATAACACTCTGAAACGTCATTGTGGGGATTAAATGAAATACAGAGTGTTAAGCGTCAGGCACACAGTACATAGTCAAAAAATGACACTATTGTGGGGCTAGTGAGTGCCAACCACACACCTCGTGGTCTTCCCTGCAGGGCAATAGAGGTCTTGACTTGGGCTACGATTCCCCACATCCAGAGAAGGTGGGCAGGGCTGAACCCCAAGAGCAGATGTGGAGCAAAGTGAGGCCCAGGACTGGATGAAAACAGCCTCAGGCAGTGAGGGAGCAGGAAGACCCCAGAACGAGGGCAGAAAGCCAGCCCAGAGTGAACAGTGCACAGCAATGGCCAGTGGACTGGAGTGGGCTGTTCAGATGACAGAGCCGAGATGGGTTTGCTGAAACAGTGCCCGGGGACGGGGATGGGACGAGCTTCTGCGGGACTCCAGGGCCAAGCCAGGTCAGGCAGCCCGGAGGGTGCGGGCCTCAATAAATGAAAAGCAGGCTTTTATCTTGGAGAGATTTGCATTTCTAATTCACCTGCAGTCAGCACCAGCCCAGATAAGGCTCACTTCTCAGGAGCCTTCAGGGGTGGTTCAATTGGGACAATGTTGTGTTTGTTCTCTGAATACAAATTGCTAGTGTTGGAAACCCTCAGTGCCTGAGCCACCCACCCAACTGGACTCTGTCGGTGGGGCTCGCTCCCTGCCTGGAGAGTCAGAGGGACCTCGGGGTCAGGAACCCAACCGCCCACCCAGGGCAGGGGTTCCCACCACTGCATGACCACAGGTACCGCCCCGCCTCTGCAGGGACACTTCTGGTGTTAGGACAGCCACCCACATCACACGGAAGCCGTCCCGTCGATTAGCAGCTGAGCACAGTCACTGTGAGGTCTGCGCCCCTGTGGCCCTGTCCCCGCAGTGTCGTTTCCTGAACCTGCAGGTAACACACCTAATCTCCCTGGGACCACTCTCCAGGTGGCTGGCCCCGCCTCCCCTCCACTGGAGCTATTCTTTTGGAGACTAAACATCACCGTTCCCTTCAGCCACAGTAGATGGCCCTGAACACTTCTGCATCTCAGTTGCTGTCATCTGGTCAAAGCTAAATTTGCAAGCATTCATCTTAAAATGCAGCCCATGAAACTGAACACAGCAATTCCTATAGGTTCTGAATGTGTTGGTCCCATGAACCCCTTTGTCGAGAACACTGATCCCTTTTGCAGACTAATATTGTGCTAGCTTTTGGGGGCCACCGCATGACCCTTTAGGCTCCTGTTAAGCTATCTGCCAATACAATTCAGGATATCTTTTTTTTTTAATACTACTTTTTTTCATCCTACATATATGCAGTTTATTTGGTGAGATCTACATTTCTCATTGTTAAATCCACAATTCTCTCTTCTCAGGCCATTTCGAATCCTGATTTTTCAGCTCTCTTTTTAAGTATTTGTCATTTTAAGAAATTTTATTGAATTTATTGGGGTGACGTTGATTAATAAAATGATATAGGTTTCAGGTGTACAATTTTAATAATCCATTGTTTTAATTTGGTCAGAATTCTTCATAATTCAGCGAAGGCATCAATGAAAATAGTTCTCATACCTAACCAAGTGCAGGGCCCTGTGGCACTCCCCCACAGGCCCAGGAAGCTCTTATTAGACTAGAGCTCTTATTGTTAATGGCATTGAATGCCACCGATTATCAATATCACTAATAATATAGGCTGAGCATACTGTTGATGATGTTATTACCTTATTACCGTCAGTACTCATCACAGGCATATTGGGTATATTTCCTCAACACCTGCTATATGATTTCACTCAGTGACGGTCTTTGTATATGGTCACTTTACTAGTGATGAACCTACTCGTGGCGAGGATACGCCCCTATTTGACTGTCTCCAGACCTGCTGTTGTAATTATAGAATCCAAGTGTATATGAGAAATTTTGGAAAATGTCTCACTGACACTGAAGTGCACTCTTCATCTTAGCCCTGGGGAAAAGGGCATGAGGCCGGCGCTCCCCGCCAGCTCCCAGCACCCCTCACGACAGAAGCTGTCCATGAGTGCTGTCCCCTTCTCCGGCACAGCAGGGCCACGACTGAGTTACTGGACAGGCCTTTCATCTTGACCATGGCTGTCTTCCTTACAGCATGCAAAGGTCCCCAGGGAGGTGAAGGGGAGTGGGTCTGCAGGTGGTCACCTCATGTCACCTTCCATTCCTCCTCACCACGCCTGACCGTTGTCCCTCAGAGGCTCTGCCTCTGTCCCTGCTGTCTGGCTTCTGTGGCCTCACCCGCCCCCCAGCCGCAGCCTGTTTCCATCGCACACACTCTGTGCTCGTTTACTCACTTGTTTACTGTCTCACTCCCCCACTGGAATGTCAGCCTCATGAGGGCAAGGACAGGGACTTTTAGGGGGTCTATTTTGTCCACTAACTGTATCCTTAGTACTAAAAATAGTGCCTGGACCATTGCAGGATCTCAACAAATATTTATTAGATTAAAAACGGGGATTGTGGCCCTGGTTGGTTTGGCTCCGTGGTTGGCGTGTCGGCCTGAGGACCAAAGAGTCGTGGGTTCGATTCCAGTCAAGGGCACATACTTTGGTTGCGGTTCCAGTCCCCAGCCCTGGTCAGGGCCGTGTGGGAGGCAACCAATCAGTGTGTCTCTCTCACATCGATATTTCTCCCTCTCTCTCCCCCTCCCTCCTTTCCTCCCACTCTATCTGAAAATAAATGAAAAAATATCCTCGAGTGAGGATTTAAAAAAAAAAATAGGGGGATTGTGTACTTGAGATAATTTACCTAGACCCCTATTTAAGTCTCCTGACTTTTTGTTATGACTATAGGTTCCTGCAGCGCCAAGCACCCTAGGGGCAGAGGAAACAAAGGCAGGCACCAGTGGCGGGGGATAGTGGCCTCCTGAAAGGAGGATGCTTACGGTTCACACAAGTCACTGCGAGAATGGACAGCTCAGTGATTTTTAGTATATTCAGAGAGCAATGCAACTGTCACCACAATCAGCTTGAGAACATTTCATCATCCTCAAGAAAAACCCTTTACCCTTAGCAATCACTTTCCGCCCTGAAATTGCCCTAAGTCCTCATCCATTGGCCATCACTAATTTACTTTCTCCATAGACATATTGGTCTAATTTGGGCATTTCATATAAATGGAATCATGCAGTATGTTGTCTTTTCTAACTGACTTCTTTCATTTAGCACAATGGTGTCAAGACTCATCTGTGTCGTAGTGTGTGTCAGTACTTAATTCCTTTTGACGGCTGAGTAATATTTCATTGTGTAGCTATACTGCATTCTGCTTATCCATTCATCAGTTGATGGACATTTAAGCTGTTTCTATTTTTGCCTATTATAACTAATGCTGCTATGAACTTCACGTACAAGTTTTTTGTGTGATGAATGTTTTCATTTCTCTTAGGTATATACCTAAGAGTGGGTCATTTGGTTACTCTGTGTTTAGCATTTTGAGGATTTGCCAGACTTCCAGAGTAGATGCTCCATTTTACGTTCCCACTAGCAATGTATGAGGGCACATGTTTTCCGCATTCTCACCAACACCTGTTATTGTAAGATACTTCTTTTTAGTCTCATTGTTTATCTTATAATCTTTATAAATTATGCATTCTTTTAAATTATATGAATAATTTTCTCTGGCCAGTTTGGCTCAGCAGTTGGAGCATTGGCCCAAGGACCAATGAGACACGGGTTTGATTCCGGCCAAGGGCACGTACCTCGGTTGCAATTTGTCCCTGGCCCTGGTTGGGGTTGTGCGGGAGGCAGCCACTTGATGTGTCTCTCTCACATCAATGTTTCTCTCTCTCTCTCTCTCTGTTCCTCTCCCTCCCACTCAATCTGAACAAAAATGGAAAAGTGTCCTTGGGTGAGGATGAAAAAAAATAAAAAATAAAAAAATAAATTATATAAATAATTAGTTTATTGAATGTGAATTATTTACCATCAGGGAAAGAAAGGAAAACCAAAAATGGGAAGCATTTTTATTGAGCCTATTCATTTTGGGAAACGGAGCCGCACCAAGGAAAGCTAAAGCAGTCACTGGCCGGGTCCTGAGCGTTGCCTTTATTTTTATTTTATTGAATTTATTAGGGTGACATTGGTTAATAAAATTATACAGGTTTCAGTACACAATTCTATAATCCACCATCTGTATATTGTATTGTGTGTTCACCACTCCAAGCCAAGTCCCCTTCCATCACCATTTATGCCCCTTTCCCCCCCCCCCACCTTTCCCTCTGGTAATCACCATACTGTTGTTGTCTGTGTCTATGAGTTTTTTTAGAGAGAGCTTCTTTTCTCTGTTTTCATGTCTCAGCATTTTAAGGACCTGGGTGCCCCTAAATATGTGGGTAGAAAGAACAATGTCTCTCTCCCTGCTTTACATACTGTGCCAGAAACTCCCCGAGACACACCAAACTATGGAGCGTTTCTAGACTTCTGCAGATGGAAATGTCAAAAAACGCATCTTCGTGTGCATGGCAGACCCCAAGAGCCTCTGGTGCGCTCGTCAGTGCCTTTAGATTCCTGGGGATCCAACACTTGTTAGGTGCAGTGGGATGACTGAGGCTGTCTTTCTCTGTTTTGCCCCCAATACGATGGTTTTCATAACATGAGACAAACTTGGAGTCACAAAAGGCTTACTGTTCCCCACCAACTCTCTGCATTCATTTGTAGAACTTTCTTTTTATAGACGTGATCTTCCCACATGGAGGAAAAAATGCTCATAGCTTTGCTTCGTACTGGTTAACTGTGAAAGTGTAGCCTTGAAAAACCTCTGTCAACTACTCTTCCTCATTATTAACTCCATTTATCTGGATTTTTAAAAGTTGTAGTCTGAGCTTCTGTTTGGTTTTCATTTGCTTTCCATGAATACAACTAACAATTCATTTCTGAGTTTGAACGCCCCAGCCAGCGACTTCCCCCGGCTGAGGGAAAAGGGCGTGCTCAGAATGCTACTTCTCAAAAAGTCAAATTTCAGAGGCACTCGCCATTTTCTTCAACGTGTCCTTTAAAAGACAAATTTTCAAATCACTAGATTTTTGTCAGGAAATCCCCAGAAGCTTAAAAGTACAGTGTTCTCAGTGACCGCTGCTGTGGCTGCTGGGGTAGGCGCCGGGCGAAGTGGCATCATGCCGTGTGTCTGTCACAGGTGGCTGCCCAGCTGCGTACACGACTGTTTATTGGTTCCAGTTGCTACTGTGCTCAGTAAAGCATTCGCAGATTTTGTTTGAAACATTAGCAGACCTTTGCAAATCAAGATAGATTCATCAATTTTATCAGCACAAATACAGCACAAGAAAAGAAACTGAAGAAGTTTTCAGCTCAGCTTTCTTTAGGGTGAAGACCCAAGCTAGCCTGTGTATCAGTTAGCCATTGCTGGGTAACAAATCATCACAGAATTCATTGGCTTGAACAGCCAGCATTTATTCAGGTCATGGTTGTGTTTGTCGGCAATTCAGGCTGGGCTCAGCAGGGCAGTTCTTCTGGTCTCCCTCATGCATCTGTGGTCAGCTGGAAGTCAGGCAGGCAGTTTTGCTGATCTTGGCTGGGCTCTGTCACCTCTTTGGGGCCTCACTTGGGACAATAAGCTAACTCAGCTTTGATCCATTTGGTCTCGTGTCTTCCTGCAGGCTACCCCATCTTTTATTCTTTTTTCTTTTGTTAATTCTCACTGGAGGGTATTTTCTTCCATTGATATTTTAGAGAGAGTGGAAGGGAGGGAAAGATGGCGAGAGAGAGAGAAACATCGATGTGAGAGAGACACATCGATTGGTAGCCTCCCAAACGTGCCTCCACCAGGGCCTGGGGTCAAACCTGCAACCCAGGCTTTTGTGCCCTTGACTGGGAATCGAACCTATGACCCTTCAGTGCATGAGCTGACACTCTAACCACTGAGCCACATCAGCCAGAGCAGGACTAAATTTTAAATATTGTCACTTTTTCTGCATTTTATTGGCCAAGACAAGTCAGAAGCCTGGTCCAGTTTCAAGAGGAAGGGAAACAGACTTCACCTCTAGATATCACTTCACAATCATGTGACGGGGCCTGGATACAGGGACCAGGAAGGAATTGTGACCATTTTTGCAAAGACCACAACCTATTTCATGACCGTTTAAGAATGTATTGAGAACATATTTAAATGTGTCATTTTGTTGCATGTTTTGATCACACAGCTTTTTTTTATATGTATAGCTTGAGTTAATCTTTTGGACCTTAAAGAGATTGACCATTTCTATAACAAAGGACTTTATCAAATGAGTTTCATGTTTGTGACAATTCTGAATCTTATCTTAAATAGCATGCCGTGCAGTTTTAGGTGTGTTTTCATTTTATGGCCTTGAGCCAAGACGTCCTCCTATAGTTGAAAAATAGTAATAATCAGGTTGTTTTTCTTCAAAATTGGTATAATGGTCTTTACCATGTCACTGCAATAGTGATAGGTTTATGCAATTTTTGCTTGTTTTCTTAGAAAGCAAGAGAAACCATAGCTTAAGATTGTTTGCACATCCTCAATAATCAACCCGTCTTTTAAATAAGCACCCAATAACATCTGACACCTTTCGGATAAACAATTACTCTTTATTATGAATTCACAGCTGTCATTCACTAGTGGGTATCTTACGTTTTCATGCTGGTTTCAACTGTTGTTGCAAAATTAGAATGACTATATTTTCAAAGGTAAAGAAAGAAAGACACTGGATGTGGGGAAATAGGGACTTTTATACATTGCTGATGGGAATAGAAATCAGTTTAATCACTTTGAACAGCAAATTGGCAACACCCAGTATATACACACATCTACGGAAAGCAACTCCATTTCCAAGTGTTTATCCTAGAGTAATTCTCATACAGGTACTAAGGAGACATATACTGAGATAATCTTTGCATTCTTTCATTCTTCATCAAGAATTTATTGAGCACATACTATGTCTCAAATACTATTTCAGGTATTACTAGATAGCAACGGACAAAACAAACAAGAATCCTAGGAGTTTGCTTTCTAGAGGAAGATGACAGAAAATAAGCAAGATAAACAAGGAAAATATATGGCAGGTAAATTGTGATTAGTGCTACAAAGAAAAATAAAATAGAGAAAGAAAATAAGAAGTGTTGGGGAGGGGATTAAATACTTTAATAGGATGGACAAGGGCCAGCTTCTTTGAGAAAGTGACAATTAGAGTTGCTAGATTTAACAAATAAAAATACAAGATACCACTTTAATTTTAATTTCAGATAATCGGTGAATTTGTTTAAGTATAACCATGTTCCATATAATATTCGGGACATTCTTATACTGCTCGATGTTTATCTGAACTTCAAATATAACTGGACATCCTATATTTTATCTGGCAATCCCAGTGACAAGTGAGTAAAATCCTGAGGGAATAAAGAAGCAAATTAAGTGGACATTATGAGAATGTTATTGAATGAATGAATAATTGGTAGGCGAATGTGCCAGACAGAGGCAACCATAAGAGCAAAGGCCCTGGCCGATTGTAATTGTGAAAACTTAGAAGTAACTTGTCTTTCAGTGGGAGAATGGAGAAAGGAGACAAGTCAGAGAAAGACAAATACTGTATGATCTCACTTATATGTGGAATCTAAAACAGCTGTACTCATAGAAACAGGAGATAGAATGGTGGTTACTAGGGGCTGGAGTGTAGGGGGACTGAGGAGATGTTAGTCAAAGGGTACAAACTTGCAACCAGTAGATACATACGTTCTGGAGATCCAATGTACAGCACAGTGATTATAGTCAACAATATGGTATTACAAACTTCAAAGTTGCTTGGAGACTAGATCTTCATTGTTCTCACCACAAAAAAGAAATAGTAATTTTGTGACTTAGTAGAGGTGTTAGGGTGATAATCATACTGCAGAATATAAATGTATCCAATTAACATATACACCTTAAACTTACAGTGTTGTATGTCAATTATATCTCAAAAAAAAAAAAAAAAAAAAAAAGGCAGTCCAAAACAGAGAATGTAAACTGTCCAATCTTTATGGTAGTTACCCAGTAGTCTAATATATTTTCTGTACTTTTCTGAATGCTTATAATGTTTCATTATTTAAAATACTTTTAGCCCGGCTGGTGTGGCTCAGTGGTTGAGCGTCAACCCATGTACCTAAAGGTCACCGGTTCGATTCCCGGTCGGTGCACGTGCCCAGGTTGTGGGCCCGATCCCCAGTGGGAGTGTGTGCAGGAGGCGGCCAATCGATGTTCTCTCTCATCGATGTTTCTATCTCTCTCTCTCTCTTCCTTCCTCTCTCTCTAAAAATCAATGAAGAAAAAAATAAATAAATAAAATAAAATACTTTTAAAAGAAGGGCATCAAAAATGTAAAAGAAATGAGAGACTTTTGTATTAGGAGGAACTCACTACATACAGCTTAGGAGTGGATTCATACGTGACCTAGCACCAATGCTGTGCAGGTGCTGGTAGGTGACAGATACTGGTGAGCAGTGCTCATGACCCAGGGTGAAAAGCTGTCTACTCTAATTCTGAATGTCCCCCAAATTCACTGGGAGCCCTTGGGCAGGCCAGGGGCCCCTCAGTGCCCATGTCCTCACCTGTCCAGGGAAGGTGCGCACACCAGCCGTCCCCCTCAGAGCGCCACGTGCGTGGTGGACAAGACCACAGCCGTGCAGGACCGTACGTGTCCTCATCTGTTTTGTCGAATCTGGAGCCCACCTTGGATTTCCCACTGCCCTGGAGGTTGAACAAATTTATAAAAGTCAGGCTCATTTTGCATTTCCCTCTACTGATTTTTTTTCTTATAGAAAAAATGGAAGTTAACTTAGACTCCTAAGTAATGCGGCGAAACCTTGGGGCTCTGCCTCACCTTCGCTGGTGGTGTTGCTGGTTTGCTGAGGGGTCTGGGCTACACGTGTCTGAGCAGAAGTTCACATGTGGGTGGGGGCATGCTGCACCACACAAGGGAGGATGAGACGGAGTGATGCTTTTAGGGGTGCATGCTGTGACTGGCCGGCATTCCCAGGGGCATCCTTTGAAATCAGACAAGGTGCTGCGGGCTGCTTCAGTGGACTCTTAGTGCCTCCCAGATGCGCAGGGTGAGCGCTGTCTACAAGGTGCACTCAGAGGAAAGGGCTGGAATTCAGGACACAGTTATTTAGGACAAGGATATTTCTTATGATCTATTTACAGTACTGAACTCATCTGGATCTCATTAAAGCTCACAGCACTTAGGCATAGGGCTTAAACCAAGAATCAATGTCTGATGTAGTGGGTAAGAGGGTATCATATGTAGACAAAAGCTGCCAGATTTTTTTGCTGTTAGTTGATGCAGATAATACAAATAAGAATATTAATAGCATATGTGTTATTAAACACATGCTCTGTGCCCAAAACTCTATGTGTGTTATGCGATGCAATCCTCATGGCAACCTTATGAGTCGGAAAGTGAGACGGAGAGAAGGTTAGAACACGTTCGCCTGTGGCTGTACAACTAGTAAGTT
This sequence comes from Tadarida brasiliensis, assembly GCA_030848825.1. Classification (NCBI taxonomy): domain Eukaryota; kingdom Metazoa; phylum Chordata; class Mammalia; order Chiroptera; family Molossidae; genus Tadarida; species Tadarida brasiliensis. The sequence goes on along the minus strand of CM061257.1, from coordinate 108,676,398 downwards.
GCTGCCCTGTGGTTTGAACCCGGGCATCAGTTCCTAACCATTACGATGATGTTCTTGGTGTCTTTGAGCAGGAAAGTGAATTCTCACACCAGTTTCAGCATGGGATGTAGACGGATAAGGAGGTCCTGCCCAAAGTCTCAGTTTGGCTCTTTCAGTGCCCTTCAGGGATGATGAGGAGAATCAGTGATGTGACTGTGACAACCGTGAGGATTACGGTGAAAACAGAGAGAATCCTCAAATAACTGTTGTAAAAGTACAGCCAAGGAGTCTGCCAGGTTGGAAGACTGGGGCCGGCAATGGCTCAGCGGTGCCCTGTCATTGGACTCGGCCCTGCCGGATAACAGCTCCGTGTGTCTGCACAGCTCAGTTTGGGGTGGGAATGGTTTTGATGACCAGGGGCAGCTGGGAGCAGCACTCAGCAAAAATGTCACCTAAATGAATATTCCCTTTGGAGCTCCCTTGTGCTCCCCTCCCCCAGAAACCAGTCCTGAAACTCTTCCCGCCATGAGCCCTTGAGTGACCGATTTCTGCTTTTGCTCAAAATTAAGCCTCAGTGGAAAGAACACACTTTGGAGGTCTGGGGGACAGACTTGGATTCAAATCTCTCTTTCTGGATTTGGACTTTTGGCAAGTTACTTAATATTTCTGGGCCTCAATTTCTGGATCTATATAATGGGAATTCATACAGTCATGCTCCACTTAATGACAGGGCTACAGTCTAAGAAATGCATCCTTAGATGATTTCATCATTATGTGAACATCATCGAGTGCACTTACACAAACCTAGATGGTTAGCCTTCTACACACCTGGGCTGTGATATACCACTGTGGTTGACGGAAATGTTGCTATTGCAGGCATGATCGTAACACCTATTGTGTGGTGTTGCTGTAAGGATTACAGATAATGCACATGATATGCGTGGCACCACTCAAAAAATAGCTGCTGCTATTATTATTATTATTATCATCATCATCTGACAGCAATTTAGGTTATAAACATTTGCAAGGGCGAATTTCCTTTGTAAAGAGTACAGGAAGCTTTCCCTGAAGATTCTAAAGATACTTTCCTCTCTCCCCACTGCATATCCCCTCTTCTACTGAAAACACAAGACTAAAATGGTCCCCAGGCACCCGGGCCTCCATTTAGGCTCAACTTCAGACCACAGTGTTGATTTGCCTTATTTTGAATTTTTGAGAGAGTGAAAAAGAGGGTGAGATAGAGACCCGTGAAGATCTTCTCAAGACCACACAGGAGAAGTTAGAACAATATAAACGAGTGAAGCACCTTCGATTTCCCAAAGCAAACATCAAAACAATTTGGAGTTTACTAAGCAGGGACTAAGGAGAGATGAAGGGCCTCCATCTCAGGAGAGAAATGACACCTGCTGGATTATTAAGTGCTTTTGTTAGACCTCAGTGAGTACTTTTAGGAATCTTCAGAACATATTGCAGGGATTCCTAAAACTGGACTTTGATGTTTGCAGTGCGGCGTGGCCACTGACTCCAGCTCATTTGAGAAACAGAGCCCGCTCGCAGTTTCAGACTGACTATAATTTAGGCCGCCTTTATGAGACAATTACATGAAATTGCATATAAACACTGGTCAGATGCTGTTCTCTTCCATCACAGATGCTTCTCCTGTTTTTTATTTTATTAGCTGGATGGATTTAATTATAGAAATCTATTGGGTAATTATCATCATGCTTGGCCCAAAGAACGTGGTAAAGCAAAATTAAATACACAGTGTACAGATTAACAAATTTTGAGGACTTAGAATAAAATAAAATTCTTCAAATAAAAATAAGCAAAGTGTTGCCCTGAGTTCCGCTCATGAGAAATCCCCAGTGGAGTAAGGAATAGAGCCACGTGCAGAAATGGCTATAATAAAGCGCTGCGTGTAGAGATGCGCATGGGCTACTTCAGAGCACTGGGGAGAGGACCTCTGGGAAGGTGGCCAGGAGATGAGGTGGAGAGTGAGGGGCGTTGGCCAGGTGAAGGTGGGGGAGGGAGACCTTTTGCTCAGAGTTAGAGTGTGACCAGAAGCAAGAAGCAGTAGGGACTTGCACGAGTTTCTCATTGGCTGGGGGGTGACGTGCCAGCAGGGAAGAGTGCGTGGTGAGACTGGACAGGCAGGAGTTCCCTGCTTATAACCAGGTAGCAAGCAAAGGAGGCCAGGCCCATGCAGAGTCTGTTCCCTGTCACATCCCTGCCCTAACCAGTACTTACTGATAAACACCTGCCAGGAACTTCGACTTTACCCCAGGTACAAGAATTTTTTTTAAATCCTCACCTGAGGATATTTTTCCATTTATCTTCAGATAGAGTGGGAGGGGGAGAAAGAGAGAGAGAGAGAGAGAGAGAGAGAGAGAGAGAGAGAGAGAAACAATGACATGAGAAGGACACATCAACTGGTTGCCTCCTTCATGACCCTGACAAGGGCCGGGGACGAACCACAACTGAGGTACGTGCCCTTGACCGGAATCGAACCTGCAACTCTGTCTGTGGGCTGACGCTCTAACCACTGAGCATCCAGCCAGGGCATGAAGGAGAGAGAAGATTCTTTTTCAGAATGGAGCAACATGATTATACTTCTTTTTTTATATGGAGGTCACCGGTTAGGAAGAGTTTCCATCAGAATTAAATTCTTAAAATCACAATTCTACCTGTGAGGATGTTCACTTATTCATTTTATTTATCCTTCATTTTGTTGTTGTGGTTGTCTTGTTAATCCTCATCTGAGTATATTTTTTCCATTGATTTTTAGAGAGAGTGGAAGGGAGGAAGGGGTGGGGGGAAAGAGACAGACTGAGAGAGACAGAGAAACATGGATGTGAGAGACACACATCGATTGGTTGCCTTCTGCGTGCACCCCAACCAGGGCCAGGGATCAAACCTGCAATCCAGGTATGTGCCCTTGACTGGGAATCGAACCTACGACCCTTCGGTGCTCAGGCTGACACTCTAACCGCTGAGCCACACTGGCCAGGGCTATCCTTAAAATTTTTATTTATTTATTTATTTGAGGGAGAGAGAGAGAGAAATGTCAATTTGTTGTTCTACTTATTTATGCATTCATTGGTTGCTTTTTATATGTGTCCTGACCAGGGATCGAACCCACAACCTTGGCATATTGGGACAATGCACTAACCAACTGAGCTATTCAGCCAGGCCTTATTTATCCTTTTAATGAATATTTACTGAATGTTCACTATGTGCCAGGGATTGATCTAGATTCGGAAGGGTCAGAAATAAACAAAACAGACATAAATCCCTGCTCTCCTGGGAGGGACAGGTAACAAACAAACAGATACGTAAAATACAGTTATATAGTCTGTTAGAAGGTGATAAGGACACTAGAGGAAAATAAAACAGGGAAGGGATTAGGGAGAGGGCAGCAATAGAAGAGCAAGCAGGAGGAGTTGCTATTTTTTAAGAAAAACGATCATAGGTCACTATGATTTTTGACATTTAAAAAACTGAGTGACAGCTATGAAAAATAAATAAACTTAGCTCAATTTCTCTCTACTGAAAAATAAAAGAATGAAAAAAAGATAGTCAGAAAAAATCTCACTAGTAAAGTAACCTTTGATCAGAGACCTGAAAAGGGGCAGGCTTGATTCCTGCTGATATCTGGGGAAATGCAAGGGCCCTGGGGCTAGAGCAAGCCTGAGAAGCTGGAAGGATAGCTTGGAGTCCAGGATGCCTGCAGCAAAAATGAAGGCTTAAGTGGTAGAAAAGTGGTACTAATCAACCACCAGCAGCAGCATCACCTAAACTTGTTAGAAATGAAAATTCTTATACTCCTAACCCAGAGCTATGTATGAATCAGAAACTCTGGAGAGGCATGAGAGGGTGAGACCCAGAATCTGTTTTGATAGCCTTCCAGGTGGTAATCCTGATGTTGGCTTATGTCTGAGAACCACTGTCTTAGAGCTAGGTCCCAAGACCTCTTTTCTCCCTAGAACATCTCTTCTTGATGATCTCATCAATTTCCATAGGTTCAAATGCCCTCTGTGTATAGTGTTGGGGAGGAAGCAATTTTCCTCTACCCTTCCAGGTTCTTCAGACTGAATCAAATGGCCATGAGACAGAGTAACAGGAGAAAATCAAATTTAATTACATACATTCATGAGGAGGTCTCATAGAAATGGGAACCTAAAGAAAATGACCAAAGCAAGTAACTTTTATACTTTTTATGTAAATAAATTTGTGAGTATTTGACAGGACAAAGAAACTTAGGTTTGGGTGCTAATTAGTAAGGAATCTAAGTAAAGTTTTGGCTTGGGATAGTAAATTAGTGAAAGGTAACAAGGTTTGTTATATAGGTTTCTCTGCCCTGAATGCTCTATCTCTGGTGCCAAGGATGTCTCTCTCTCCTTCTGGTTCAGGGAAAGTACCTTTCACATGGAAGATTTATTTCCTGCTCTCAGAGGGACAGAGAAGGGTCAGAGTGCCCTTTTTGTACCAACTTCTTTTTAAGCAACTTTAATTCAAAATAATCAGTATGGCCCTGGCCGGTTTTGCTCAGCGGTTAGAGCGTCGGCCCATGGACCAGAGAGTCCCGGGTTCGGTTCCCGCTAAGGGCACGTACCTCAGTTGCAGTTTGTCCCTGGCCCTGGTTGGGGTTGTGTGGGTGGCAGCCAGGCGATGTGTCTCTCTCACATCGATATTTCTCTCTCTCTCTCTTCCTCCCTTTCTTCCTCCCACTCTATCAGAAGATAAATGCAAAAATGTCCTCGGGTGAGGATAAAAAAACAACAACAACAACAAAATAATCAGTATGGCATTTGGGCATATTTGGGGGCAGCCTGCCATTGGACATCCCCAATGTTTAAAATTTTCCATCCAGATATCTCTTTTTTAGTTCTAAGGTTGTGTAGCCAATCCCATCTCAACAAATAGCCTGCCAGCTTCCTATTTGGTGAAGTCAGAACCCTAGGAATGTGCTACACTGAACTCTATAATGTGCATTATAACGTATTCTCTGCCGTTATAATTTGGGGATAGGTGTGATTAGTATTTGGTGGCTGGAGAAATCATCACATCACTCCGTGTGAGCTTCCAGCCCCATCTCACCTCCCAGAGACTGACGTGCCTTTTCTCCCTATGGCACAGGGGCCTGCGTCTGTTAAATCCTGGGGCTGTTCCTCCCTCGCAGACTCATCATGTTAATACAGTCTTGCTGCTTCCTTGAGAGATTGATGGATGGATGTCACCTGCACATAAGACTTCATACTCTTAGACTACTGTAGTTACAACTGAAAAAGGAATATTTGTTGAAAAATATTTTTCATTCAGTTTCACAAATATTTCTGTCTTAGCTCCCATTTGTAATGAGGCAATAGGCCAACAAATAAATAGAGTATTGAGTTCCAGCTGATAGACACTGTGCTCGGCACTATAAGGGATGCAATGCCTCCAAATATTTGACAATTGGAAGGTAAGATGAGTGAGGATTAACAATGCAAACTTGGAAGTCAGACTGCCGAGTCTGATCATTGGCTATTGCCTACTTACCATCTGTAGGACCTTAGTGGGTTATAAAACCTCTCCCTGTGCTTTCATTCTCTCCCCACTAAATGGGGTTAGTAATAGTATCAGCCTCATAGGGCTGTTGAGAAGATTACATAAGCTACTGTATGTAAAGTACATAATCAGTATCTGGCACTTAGTAAGAACCAAGTGTTAACTAGTTATTAATATATATTTTTGAGTGAATAAACAGAAAAGGTTTGGTGAGAGAGCTAACCTATGTACTTGAGTGCATCTGTAATGTATACCAGTTTTATACTATGGTACTCACTGTAGTAAAGCTGCTCCCAGGGGCTCCAAATTACATTAATTAGCTTGTGATGTTTTGATTGAGCCTTCTCTGTGTTTCGGAAAGACTTGCCCTGGGTTTTTGTTGCCGTGAGTTGAGGCACTCTAAACCATGATTCCCAACCAGGAAAGAATAATAGGCAATAATCTAATATAATGAGAACATAACAAGATTATAAAACATAGCTATTAAAAATGACATTGCTATTTTAAAAAATAACGAAATAAAACACAGCTATTAAATGAGCTCTTCATATACCCCAGGGACCCTGGTTTTAAGTACTTACTCGGGCCTTGAGGGGAGCTGGAATGGAATTCTTTCCTTTTGATTGAAGTGGTTCATCATTGGCCTTTCATTGACCTGGGAGTAAGGAGAAAAAGCATTGGGTATAAAAATAGAATAGGGTTCACTTAAAACCAGTCAAGCACTATAACCTGCCCCAAAGGGGTCTTTCTTTATCCTTAAAACTGGTTGGAGTATGGAAAGAAAAGATGCCAGTGTTATTCTCTAGCAAGATAGGAAACAGGAGGTAAATCTTTGTCCATGTGGTGCAGGTTAGGAACTAATGGGACAATATAGCTTACTGTCACCTCCCTGGTGCTAGCCGACTCCAACTGTGCTCCATTCATTCCATAATTAATAGATGTATGTAAAGCACAATTGTGGCCATTCTCACCGTGATTGCCTACATATTTCATCCGTACACCATGTGGTAGTCCGAGTATGGAAGGAACTGCTCAGGGGCTCCAAAGAAGGACTCTGTTCAAGTGTGATTGTTGTCTCAGCACGCTGCTTACTGGTTTAAACGCCAGGTTCCTTGTCTGTAGAAAGGGATACATATAGTGTTCACCTCCAGACCAGCTTGTGCTGATCCAATGAACTAATGTTCGGAAAGTTCTTAATACTGTGCCTGGTACTGAGTATGTACTCAAATAATGTTAGCTATCAGTTGTATGGTTTTATAAATAATTTGTGTTGAATCCATAGTTGTTGGTTTTTTTTTTCTTAATTTTTTTTTTTTTAAATCCTCACCCGAGGACACTTTCGCATTTATCTTCAGATAGAGCGAGAGGGAGAGAGGAAGAGAGAGTGAGAAACATCGATGTGCGAGAGACACATCGAGTGGTTACCATCCACACGACCCTAACCGGGGCGGGGAACTGCAACCGAGGTACGTGCCCTTAGCGGGAACCGAACCCGGGACTCTCCGGTCCACGGGCTGACGCTCTAACCGCTGAGCCAAACTGGCCAGGGCGAATCCATAGTTGTTATAAGGCTGAAGAGAGATATTATTATTAGGCCCATTTTATTTTTCTTCTTTCCTACGTCTCATTTGATATTTTTTGAAAGTATTACAGATGTTTCCCGTTTTTTCCCCATTGACCCCCTCCCTACTCTCATCCCCCTCCTGCTTTCCCCCACCTAAATGTCTGTGCCCATTGGTTGTGCATATATGCATGTAAGTTCTTTGGTTTATCTCTTCCCACCCCCCCCCCCCATTCCTCTGAGATTTGTTAGTCTGTTCCCTACTTCCATGACTAGATCTCTTTTGGTTGACAGCTTATTTTGTTCATCATATTCCATAAATAAGTGAGATCACGTGGTACTTGTCTTTCTCTGACTGGCTTATTTTGCTCAGCATAATAGTCTCCAGGTTCCACCATGTTGTCCCAAAGAGTAAGAGGTCTTTCTCTCTTACAGCTGCATAGTATTTTACTGTGTAAATGTACCACAGCCTTTTCATCCACTCATCTACTGATGGGCACTTGGGTTGTTTCCAGATCTTGGCAATTGTAAATAGCGCTGCTATGAACATAGAGGTACATATATTCTTTCTGATTGGAGTTTCCGGCATCTTAAGGTATATTCCTAAAAGTGAAATCACTGGGTCAAATGGCAGTTTCATTTTTAATATTTTGAGGAAGCACCAAATTGTTTTCCATAGTGGCTGTACCAGTCTGCATTCCCACCAGCAGTGTACTAGAGTCCCCTTTTCTCCACATCCTCACCAGCACTTATTGTTTGATGATTTGTTGATGGCCACCATTCTGGCAGGTGTGAGGTGATATCTCATAGTTGTTTTAATTTGCATCTCTCTGATGATTAGAGATGTTGAGCATTTTTTCATATGTCTCCTGGCCATTTGAATGTTCTGTTTGGAGAGGTGTCTATTCAGGTCCTCTGCCCATTTTTTAATTGGATTGTTTGTCATCCTTTTGTTGAGTTGTATGAGTATATATTTTGGATATTAACCCCTTATCCGATGTATCATTGGCAAATATGTTGTCCCAGAGAGAGGGTTCCCTTTTCATTTTAATACTGGTTTCTTTTGCCATGCAGAAGCTTTTTAATTTGATGTAGTCCCATTTATTAATTTTTTCCTTTGTTTCTCTTGTCCTGGGTGATGTATCAGTGAAAATTCTGCTACATATGATGTCTGAGATTTTTCTGCCTACATTTTCTTCTAGGATTTTTATGGTTTCACATGTTACATTTAAGTATTTTATCCATTTTGAATTTATTCTTTCATATGGTGTAAGCTGGTGGTCTAGTTTCATTGTTTTTGCATGTACCTGTCCAATTTTCCCACACCATTTATTGAAGAGACTGTCTTTTCTCCATTGTATGCTCCTGTCTCCTTTGTCAAATATTAATTGTACATACTGTCTTGGGTCAATTTCTAGGTTCTCTGTTCTGTTCCATTGATCTATATGCCTGTTCTTGTTCCAGAACCAGGCTGTTTTGATTATGATGGCTTTGTAGTATAACTTGATATCTGGTATTGTGATCCCTCTCACTTTGTTCTTCTTTTTTAAGATTGCTGTGGCTATCTTTGGTTCCATATAAACTTTTGGAGTATTTGTTCTAGATCTCTGAAATATGCCATTGGTACTTTAATAGGGATTGCATTGACTCTGTAGATTGCTTTGGATAGTATGGGCATTTTAATTATATTGATTATTCCTATCCATGAACATGGTATATGTTTCCATTTTTTAATATCTTCCTCTATTTCTTTTTTCAATGTCCTGGAGTTTTCTGAGAACAGGTCTTTTACCTCCTAGGTATCTTATTTTTTTGTTGCAATGGTAAATGGGATTGTTTTTTTAGTTTCCCCTTCTGAGTGTTCATTATTGGTGTATAAGAAATGGTGTATCAGGCCCATTTTAAAGGTGAAGAAATGGGTATCAAAAAATCAAGAGCCCTGGCCGGTTTGGCTCAGCGTTTAGAGCATCGGTCTGCGGTCCAGAGAGACCCGGGTTTGGTTCCCACTAGGGGCACGTGCCTCGGTTGCAGTTTGTCCCTGGCCCTGGTTGGTCGTGCGGGTGGCAGCCACTCGATGTGTCCCTTTCACGTCGATGTTTCTCTCTCTCTCTTCCTCTCTCTCCCTTCCACTCTATCTGAACAAAAAATGAGAAAATGTCCTCGGGTGAGGATAAAAAAAAGAAAAAGAAAAAAAATCAAGAGATTGATGGTCACACTGGGCCTTCAGAGCAGGGGTCCAGGACTGTCCGATGTCATTGGCTCTTAGGAAGGGATTATGCAGTCCAGACTCAGGTCCACACCCGCACTGGCACCTGTCCTCAGCAAGGCAAATACACAAAGCACAAGTGAGAGCCACTTTTTTTTCTTTTCACCAAAAGTGGCACTCTGGTAAAGATTCAAGCTGAGGAATCTCCTCTTAATTGCCCCATATACTACCCAGAGCTTGTCAGAAAAGCTATGACTTCAGATCTCAGAGTTAAGAAACTGGTACTTTTTATTAGTGTAGAACGCATAATTTGTGCTATGCAACTTTGAGCATAAAAAACACCACATTAATTTATTGCTCTTAACCCAGCGAAATCTAATTAGATCCTCATCAAGGAGGTAGGAATTTATTCCCTCTTTCCTTTCCCCTAGCTCACATTGTACCTCAAGACAGGAAAAGGGTCTCTTATCATCAGTCCAGACTAGTTGCCACTGAGATGCTCAATATCTAAGAACTTGAGGTCCATTTTAAAGCCAATTACCCCATTGCTCCTAGCCAAACCCCAAGATCCATTGCTTAAGACACACCCCTTAGAATTTAGTACCCCGATCCAGTGTCCACATACTGCCCCATCAGCTGACAGGTGCCCTTTTGAGGCATGTAGACAGATGTCACCCCTTTCCTTCTTCTGGGGGTGCTATGGCCTTTCTCCATTCCTTCTTACACCCCCTACTCCCAAGCCACAGTGCACCTCTCTTCTCTTTGAGAGCTCAGCTCTTCAAAACAAAGCTGCCTAACTCTGCGTGAGAGAGGCAAGGGGAGCCCCAGGTATTCAGGTCTCAAACCCTTTTTGCCCTCTGCAAGGGCCAAAGGAAAAGTATTTCTTTTTCTTTCTGAAACTTCAGCAGTCAGAAACCAGCCTGCCTTGTGTCTTTTTTTTTAGTGAGACTCTTCAAAAAGTATCAACCTGGAGCTGAAAGTGGAAACACTATATTCTTTCATCACAACTGCATGTTAGGGCGGGCAGATGGACCAACACTTTGCAAAGATCCTTTGATTCTTTATGCCTTTGCAAGTAACTGCCTGCATTCCCCGCGGCGGCATTGGCTGCTCTTCGGAAAGCAGACCGTTACAGAATTCTGACTGCAAAGCTTGTCATCCATCAACTCCAAGGATCACAACCGGTGAAATAGAGAATAGATTTTCTCCATATTTTCATTAACTTCCAGATAAATTAAGTTTGAATTTTATCTCACTCGTCAAGTTTTACCATGGCTTATTTCTGTTAGTCCTTAAATTCTACAAATAAGGTTTTTCTTCCCTAAATTTTTATTCATTTTCTGTCTTGTTGCCAAACACAAAAGGCTTGGGGGGGGGGGGAGTGTAAAAAGATCCTATGCCATGTACCAGCACAAGGTCTCACTGGGAAACAGTGAGAATAAAAAGCCCTCACAGGGCTGTAGGTATACAACCAGGCCCTGTTCTAAGTGCTTCACATATTGTATATTGATTCATTTAATCCTCATAACAACCTTATGAGGTAGGCAGTGATCTTATCCCAGTTTCATAGATTAGAAAAGTGAGGCACAGAGAAACTTGCCCAAGGTTACACACTAGCAGGGGTCCCAGGCAAGATTCAAGCCCAGGCTATCTGAAATCAGTCTGTGACCTTATCAAGGGGTTGTGAATATCCATTGTGGTTAAGTGTTAAGAAGGAAATAAATAGGATAATGATACAAAGAGTACCTGGGAGAGGCCTTTTTCTATGTGTTGAGCAGGAAAGGTTATCATTATCTTGGAGGCAGCCTTTGAGCTAAAACCTGAAGGATGACGAGGAGCCAGCTATACAGAGAGCAGGGGTAGGAGCATTCCGGCCAGGAAGAACAAGAAATACAGAAGCAAAGAGAAAAGTGGTTCAAGGGCAGAAAGATGGCCTGCGTGGCAAAGCACAGGGACAGGGAGACTAACACGTGACGAAGATGGAGGGGATGCAAGAGAAATGAGACGCCATCAGCAGTGGTTAAGTTGAGCAGCGACATGATCTGAGTTGTTTCTAAAGTCACTGGCTGCTGGGTAACAAGGAGATGAGTGAGAACCTGGAATACAAGGACCTGGAAAAGGGTGAGGGAACGGGGGGGTAGAGGGTGAGTGGACCCTGCTGGGGTCAGGTGGCAAAAGATGAGGCCGGATAAGGAGGGCTTGGTGCTCAGGCCATTCTAGCCACCCGAAGAAGTGTGGATTTTATTTCTAAGAGCTAGGGAAACCCTGAACAGGGTTAAGCAAAGAAGATCTACGACCAGATCTGAGTTTTAGGAGAGTTACTCCAGCCGGCGTGGAGAATGCGTTTCAGAGACAAGACCCAGTCAGGAGGCTGCTGGAGACACTGATGCGAGGTGATGTGCACAGAAGGCTAGGGCAGGGGTTACTCATCTACAAAGGCTAACCAACACCAGGCACTGTGGGAGCAAGTCGGACAAGGGGCTGCTCTTAAGGAACTTTCCAGAGCTGTTTATGGGGAATGCTTGGTGATAACCTGCATGTGAGGAGTGAGTGAATGGAAGGTGATTGAAGACCCCTCTGTCCCTGTTTCTGGCTTGGACGGATGTTGCACAGCGGGACAGAGAACCTGGACTTCCAGTGGGACAGGTCCAGTTTGGGACATCCTGAGAATTACAGTGGCTGAGGTGGAGAAGCAGCGGGTGGGTGGAATCCAGTGACTCCTATGAGGATGGAAACTAAGTAGGTTTGATTTCCTCAGTCACCCCCTACTAAGTGTTCCAGTCGCAACACATCAGCACTGGAAACAGCCTGTGTCCAAAGAAATAACTCTCCTGAGGGCCAGGAGGACGTGGGCTTCCATTGTATGTAGAAAGAATTGGCTTTGCATTGGAACGATCCTCAGTGGCTACAAAAGTACAGACACATCCCGGTTGGAAACAGCTTTCCCTGACTCAGATTCCGAGAGTCAACTCAAGTCCCCGAGAATCATGTCAAGTCTCCAGTCACCAGCGTGTGATCAAGACAGCTTAAAGTAAGACAGGCAGTCCTAATGCGTGTGTTCACTTTTTCCTTCAATGTGGAGTTTCCCTTTACTGAGTGTGAGACCTCTTGAACTCTCAAAACATGTTAACCAATGGACACAGACAACAATACTGTTAAGATGGGGGGTGGGTGCTTCGGGGACAGGAGCAGGGAGGAGGGTGTCAATTCGGGAAACAGCAGGGACATCTGTAACAGAAATAAATTAATTGATTAAAAAAAATTTTTTCTTCAGAGATCTTTAGAGAAGAACACACGATGGGTGTGTTCTGGATAGATCAGTTGGAAGATAGGATCGCAAGATTTATTTTTATTGCAAAGTTTGTAAGTTTTCACTCCTGCCGCTGCCCTGGAAACAATGGCGCTAGATCTACCAGGGTCTCCTTTCGCTGTGGTGAGAGGAGAACCAATCTCGCCTTTGAGCTGTGGATGGATGATGGGTGGATGGATCCTGGGAAATTCAGCGCCGAGTGAGTTCTAGGGTGAGATTGTACCCGAGACAAGCTAGCGTTTCCGCCTTAGCTAAGCGGTGCCACTGTCTCCTTCGCCCTTTATTTTATCAACTGTGTTTTGACAATTCATGGGGAAAAAAATGTGTCTAGGGCAAATTGAGCTCCTGCAGCAATAAACATTTAGACATGCAACGTGAATTGAGTTATTGTTCTTGGTAGGGATATTCTCCGAATTTGTTTCTCTTCTTTTGGAAGGAGCACTGTCAGGTTTTCCTCCCCCGGGTCCCTGGAAATGGAAGTCTCCCTTCCCCAGTAATTGTTGCGAATCCCTGACAATAGCCCCATGGCTGGGTTCTCTCGCAGGAACTTCTATCCCCAAAGAGTTGAGGGGAGATTAAAATTCAAGAAGATTGGGCTGCTTCGAAGGAGTTCCATCTTCAGCCAAGTGCAGCCAAAGTCGCCTCTCTCTCAGGCTCACAGGGTGGGTTTTTGTGTTTGTTTTTGGGGTGTGTGTGTATCTTGTCCGTTTTAGCGTCCCTTCTCTTCCTCCTGCACAGCCTCTCCAGGTCCACAGCCTCCGTCAGGACCTAACTTTGTCCCTACTTGCGTGTGTGCGGCCAGCTGGGCGACACTGGCTCCCCGGCTTCCCGGCCGCGCAGGCCGAGCGGGCGGCTCATTGTTGTCCGGGGCTCGGGGCGCGGTTGGGGACCTGCCGGCCGCCTGGCGCAGGACCCCGCGGCCAGCTGCTCGGGGAGCGCGCTCGGTGCGCGCGGGGGCGTGGCGCGGGGCCGAGGGGCGGAGGGCGCCCGCACCATGCGGCGGGCCGGGCGCGGCGGGAGAGGGGCGGGCCGGCGGCGGGGCGCCCTGGCGTGCGGCCAGGCTCGGCGGGAGAGACGCGAGCAGGCGATGGGCTGACGGAGGGCCGGCGGCGGGGCGGGGGCGGCTGGGCGGGGGCAGGCGGCGGGGCCGGCGGGGAGGCTGCGGGGCCGCGGCGGAGGAGGTAGAGGCGCCGGGCGCGGATGCCACGGAGTAGGCCACGGGCCTGCGCTCCCAGGGCGGATGGGACACCGGTTTCCGTGGATCCGCCGCTGCAAACGTGAAGTTCCTAGGCTCCCTGGGACGCGCAACAAATAAAAGGTAATGTGTCTTTGTTTCCCAGCCGCGATCGCGGGGAGGTGATGGACTATTCGGCACTTCTGTGTCCTTTTTTAAATGCTGGGCGGGTGAAAGGGACATGACACTTCTTAACGGGGGGCGTAGAGGATATAATGTCGCGGATGTGACATTTTTCAGTGCAGACCCCACGTGCGGCCCGCACTATACTCCGTTCTGCTGCCGCGTCCTCCCCCACAGGCACTTTGCTTTGGCACTGAACTCTGAATTTACCCAGGGAGAAAGGAAGGGACATTGCTGTATGCAGACCAGGTGGGATTAAAAAAAAAAACACATTTTTATGGAAATGTCAGGGGAGCTCTGCCCTTTGGGTGCAGGAGTGAGCAATTCAGACTAGGGTGGCGGGAGACAGGCAGCTGGTCGCCGGCTGCTGGGGACTGCCAAAATGGACTGCTCTTTACATTCCAAATGGCTGCAGCAAGTTTGATGCAGAAAGGGAAGGAGAAGAGGAGGAAACCCCCCTTAGCCTGTGGTCATTTAAAAATGACCCCATGCAATGCTTCTGTATTGCCGGCAGCTGCCCAAATGTTGGCACATATTGCATTTAGAAAAGATTAACCAGTCCTGCACTTTGAAAGCTGTGTGGGCTGCTGGTGTGTAATCAGGAACTCGGTGCCTTTTCTCCCATGCCTTGTTAGCAGAGTAACTGCTCGGGAGATTCACACAAATTCTGCGGAATTTCCAAGGGATGGCTGTACTAATAATAACTCTGGCTGTAGCTACTTAATGGACATACTCATTCTGAAGGATGCAGCCATGCCAGTCCCCCGGAAGCTCAGCTCGCTGAGAAAGGCCATCCAATGCTGGAAAGGACTTCCTGACCCCACCATGAATGGAGGAAGCTCTCTCTCCCCTATGAATGGAACATCCCAACAGAGGCTGCTGGTGCTGCTGTTCTGGCTTTTTCAGTTTGAATCCTGGCTGCTTTTGATGGAAGGCATTCCCAGAACACCTAAGACAGGCACGTTTCTAAATCCCAGCCGTTCAGGTTGGATAGCCTACTCAATTTTGGAGTTGCCTTGGCTGTATTTAGACACCTGGCCTGGCTGACTTGATCTCCATTTACCTGATTGAGTTTAGAATAGCTGCTCATACCCCCCTTCCACCTCAGTATCCACAAGTCTCGTTTTTTCCGCCAAAGCACGACTGATTTGTGGGAAAGCACCAGAGAGCCAGGGGCCAACTTCTGACTTCACCCAGGGAAAGTACCTCAGGAGTTGAATCAAAAATCTATCCCTCACACTTATAAAACCGTGTGCCATCTTTAAAATGTGCAACAAAGTGGGGCTTGGGGGAGAGCATGGGAGGACACATTTCATTGTTTGGTTTCTGGTCTTCACATGGCTTCAAGTTCATTCATAAAATTTCACCCTGTTTCATTGGAGTCTGCTTTGAGCGAGGCCAGAAGAGCAGACCTTCAGATCAGCAGAAATCTGATTCTGATCCTCAAAGTGTCACTTGTCTCTTGCAATGTGGATGTCAGTGGATGAGCCACTTCTGTTGGCTGAGGGATCCATTCTTGTGCAAATGAAATTTGGGTTTAGTTAAGGCACAACAGGAATGAGGGTCAAACAGGTTAGAATCCATTTGGTCCTGAGAGGTTAAATAGCACAATTAATTTAATCGGAAGCAATATTTGGACATGCTCTGAAATCAACACTACATTGGCTAGTCATGAAGAGAATGTTGCCTCCAGATAACTTGAAGTAACACCTGACGTGTAAAGTTGTGTGGGTAGAAATAACCTTTTAGAAAAAAAAAATACCACTGAATTCTTCTTGTATTAAAGGGGAACCGTGTCCATAGAAATGAGGATCAGAAAATCTCTCTACCCTCTTTTGTTCTGACCAAGTATGATCTGCCTCTGCTATTGCGATAATCTTCTTGGCTTTCATCTTGAACTAATTTTATTAATAAGACTTGTTATTTATGGCACAGGGCCTCTGTGTAATTTGTAGACATTGTTGCCAAATCCCCTGATAGCCTGGCAGGTGGCTTCTACCATTAGCATGATCTTGTTGTTGGAGAAACCGAGACCCCTTGAGGTTCAGTGAGTTGCTGATTTCATAATCCATGAGAACTGCATCCCAGATGTGTACAGTGCTCCATTTTATCATAAGAGCAAAGTTACAGTCTGAGGTCAAAGGCAAAGCCAGCTACGAGACCTTGCATGGGCTCTAGAAGTTGGAAAAAGCTCTGTGGGATAGTGTACACAACTCGAGGTGTGAAGGAAGGGCTCTTGAGTCAACCCTGATGAGTTGATGAAAAAAGTATGGCCCAATTGTGATGGGCCCATTTGTGATAGGAAAAGCAGTGATGAGATGAAAGATTCAGGAACTTTGGTATTGAGGGAACCTGTCAGGCTACCTTTGTCTTTTAGTAAGTGTGGGGTAGATTGAGACGTCCTCCAAGAAAGATCTTTACTGACTTTACTGCTTAAATATATCACTTGTGGTCATATTATTGATGCCTCTGTGTGTGTGTGTGTGTGTGTGTGTGTGTGTGTGTGTGTGTATAAAAGTAAAATACTTATAGTTCTATTCACATACCATATACTTACCTGTTGTAAGAGTTGCATTTAGTCTGGCAAACTGAATGACTGAAAAGACGATGGGGCACTTTCAAATCTAAAGCTTTGTTCTTAGATATTTTGCATATGTAATACCTTTAAAAAAAAGGAACAATATAGCTTCTTGAGAACTTTCATTTAAATATTTCAAAATGAGAAATAGACATGCTAACAGTTAAATATCTGATGCAGTTACTTATTATTTTTTCTCTATTTTTAAAAAATATTTAATTAATTTTTGTTACAGATATTTCTCCTTTTTCCCCCCATTGACTCCCTCCTCCCGTTCCCGCCCCCGCCCCCAGCATTGTTGTCTATGTCCATTGGTTATGTTTACATGCACAAGTTATTTGATTTATCTCTTCCTCCCCCCCTTGAAGTTATTTTAAACCACTCTCTAAATAGTATCAAGAGTGGACTGGCTGGTGTGGCTCAGTGGCTGAGTGTTGACCCATGCACTAAGAGGTCGCCAGTTCGATTCCCAGTCAGGGCACATGCCCAGGTTGTGGGCCGAATCCCCGGTGGGGGGCATGCAAGAGGCAGCCAGTCGATGTTCTCTCTCATCGATGTTTCTATCTCTCTCTCCATCTCCCTTCCTCTCTCTCTCTAAAATCAATAAATAAAATAAAATAAAATAGTATCAGAGTGTATAAGTCTGGACTCATCAATGACTTTAACTCATAACTTTTGGATAGCACCTGATGTGTCATTAAAATCTGTGGCAGAAATTCTCTATTTGGGTGTATTAATTCCAGCATCTCAATTAAAAATTATTTCTGAGTCCTGGCTGATGTGGTTCAGTGGTTGGAGTGTCAGCCCTTGCACCGAAGGGTCACAGGTTCCATATCCGGTCAAGAGCATGTACCTGGGTTGCAGGTTCAATCCCTGCCCCAGTCAGGGCACGTGCAGGGGGCAGCCAGTCCATGTATCTCTCACATCTATGTTTCTCTCTCTCCTCCAACTCCCTTTCACTCTCTAAAAATCAATGGAAAAAATATCCTCAGGTAAGGACTAACAAGAAAAAAAGATTACTGAGACTTCATAGAAAGAGAAACCATGGGATAAAGATCTTCCAATGATTATTTGACCTAAATTCTGAAAACCATATTCTTCTTGGGCTAAAGGAGGAGAAAAAGAGGAACTCCATTACCTGGACAGGATCAGCAGGTGCCCCAGGCCACATTCCCTTGTGACCTCTAAGGACACTGGTTATTCGTTCACTCCACCGTGTCCCTTTCTTCGTTGTCTGTTACTCTCTGAAAATGGAATTAAAAGAACAAAAGAAGACATTGATGTTTCCTAAAAGTCAAGAGTTGAAGTGAGAAAAGGAAGAGAAGGGATCATTCCATCGGTTTTGTAGGATACATAGATACTTGACCTTTTCCTACAATTAACAAACTGAAAGACTGAAAGAATCTGGGGAAAGTGGCCACTAAACATCGCAGCTGTTGGGGAAGGTTGAGATTTGAGGATTTTACTTTGTGGTGTTCATTCCAGCTGTCATCAGACAGAATCACCTTGGTGTATGGTTTGCATTTTTGTGCTTGTTTTTCCCCGGCCATCTCATCTCAAGAGCTGGTCCAGCAGCCCCCGGACCTCTGGGCTTCAGTGTCACCATTGCACACAAAGGCCTGCTGGTTTCACTACTGTCTTCTCGAAGAAGTTTTCTGAATCAGCATAAACTGGCTTATCAGAAATTCTCTCCACAGCAGTTTCCTTTTGGTTCCCTGAATCCGTCAGCTGACACCCTTCCACTGTCCCACGGGACCAGCGTGTCTTTCTCTTATAAGGAATAATTGAGGCACACCCGCGCATTCAAGGCAGCCTGTTCTACCACGAATAGCATTATTCTAAAAATATCTATCGTTATGCCTTTCTCAGAAGATGATCAGACCTGGTTCTACTGTTCAGCGAATTGCATTCATACTTTGGGTGCTGGTGTGGACGTGTGTGTGTTCAATTCTTAATTGTATCAGGGGAAATTAGGTATTTTCTCCCAAAAGAGAAAAGCTACTCTTCTTGAGCTAAAGATAGGAATTACTGCTGAGAATAAAGGCCATGATTGTTGGAGGGAGTTTGAGGACTTTGGTTCGTTCACTGGCCTTATTACTACCAAATAATCAAGGAGCAGTGAGCCCGTAGCCCCTCTGCAAATGTTCAGAGCTAACTCTAATTCAGAAATGTAGCATGTGGGATCCAGCTTGTTAAGAAGTCAGATCGCTATCTGTGGTGGGTTGGGGTTGTTGTTTTTTAAATTGGAGCTCCGATTACCCCGTGATGCATCACAAGAAGAAACTAGTTGTCCATGGTCAAGAACATGTATATTTGTACACCTTTCTCCCCAAACTCTGACTACATCCCCATGCACCTCATTGCTCCTATTTTATTAGCAGTTATTTGCCAACTCATGGTTCCTGCGTACTTTCTGCTTACTTAATGCTCATGGCATTGAACCCTTTGCTCATGATGGGCACTCAGGAGATCCTGTTGGAGTTAGTAAAGCACTGAGTGAAACTTTCATCCCACGTTCCAACATCGTGATATTTAGGTGTCTTTAGAAATCTGGAAATCCGAGTGGTCTAAAGTGAAGTGTCACCTGTTGGGTCCTCCTGTGTCTGACCTTTTCTTTGTCCGTACCATGTATGGCCCCTTTTTCACAGTTAGCAATACCTTGCCAACCTTGGGGCCCGAAGTCTTGGTGCTGATGCAGAATACTAAACCTTTCAACAATAACTTTTACTTCAAATTAGCCCAAAGCTATCCACCCAACTTAAGGCTCTAATCCCCCAATTTCCATCGAAATCAGCCTGTTCTTGGGGTGATGCAGTCTTCTTCACAGGGCTTTTGCCTTTCTTTGTCCTTGTTGGGTGAGGAATGCATGAAAAAAATGGCGTGTAATGGGGAATTAGATTGATAATGCATGACAGCGAATGGAAATAATAGTCGGAGAGTTGCCAGGCGGTGCCATTCATAACCATAAAATGCACAATTATGCTCTCACCACATGCCTGTGAACAAGTATTATAGATGTGACAAACGCAAACTAGGAGACCAGAGAGTGTGGAGCCAGCTGGAGCTAGGTGGGACACCTACAAACTGAGCGGGGAGTGCAGTGCGGGCTCGCCCATTGCTCTGCTCCCACAGGCTACCCACTGTGAGTATCGGAGATTTCTTCCTCTGTTTCAGAGAGAGAGAGAGAGAGAGAGAGAGAAGAAAAGAGGGAGGGTGGTGAGGACAAGAACCAGATTGGAGCTGAACACAATGGAGGGCAGTGTTCTGCCTTCTCAATCCTCTTTTATTGGAATGGCTGAGTGTTTTGTAACAGAGTAACTACAGAGTGACCAGTAGCACAGATGTAGCCTGCAGGTCTTGGCAGCAGAGCAGAGGCCCCGAGTGCAGCAGAGTAGCGGAGGCTGCAGTCACACCAGATGTGCAGTGCTGTCTGCGAACCAATCACAGATGAGATCTGGGGGTTATCAGTCAAGTCAGACATTTCAGATGGATGGAGTCTTAGCAATTAAAGGTGGGTATATAGATCATTTTTGCAAATGAGGAGCTGCTTACAGATGTTTGGGGACCTCGCCAGGGTCTTAGTTTCAGGGCCAAGACGAGAGTTCCTGCCGGCTGGCAGGATTTCTGGGATGCAGTGGGGATGGCAGACTGAACAGAGCTGTGGTGGCCTGGAGCCCTGGGTGGGTTTCTGGCTCCGCCCCTGGGTGGCTATGAGGCTTTGGGTGAATTACGGAATCTCTCTGAGCCCCAGTTGTTTTCTTTATAAGAAAAGTTACATTCAGAGGAGCCAGTGAGATAATATCTGTGAAGCACCTATCACAAAAAATTTGGGAGACTCTTAAGAAATTCTGTCATTGTATTCTGCACTTTACGTTTGGTGTGCTTATGTCACAGGACCAACAATGCTAACTTCTCGGGGGGGGGGGGGTTGGGACACATTGGGGGGTAAGAAGGCCAGTCGCCATGGAAATGGAGGTACCACTGAAATAAATGGTACCTCCTCACCGACAATCCTGATGTGAATTTTATAAAGAAAAAATAGCATTAAAGGGAACGACCCTTAGCTCTGATATTTCATAAATGTCACCTGCCTTCCAGAAAGGATTTTGCAGGTAGTGGCATCATCCTGGTGATCCTTACCCTATTGGGACAGAGAAGGCTTGCTAAGCATGGGAGGCGTCCTGCTACCTCCCTTCGTCTCCAGTGAGCCCTGGAGCATTAACATGGAGAGGGCTGGTTGCAGAGGGCTGGGGGCAAGAAGAAAGGAGTATGATTTTGCCTTTGCACTAAGGGAGCCTATCACCCTTCCTTTCTGAAATTCTTCAATGTTCAAAAATGATCAGAAAGCTCTTAGGACTTTTGTCTTGAAAACATTTGAGACTGGACACAAGAATTACCCAGGTTTGTTAATCAGTGGTATTGCCTTTTTTCTTTCTTAGCAACAAAGGCAAACATCCAAACACTGTCTGCACTTCTTTGGCTACTTTCCATTCATTGCCATTAAGTAGGAAGATTTTCAACTCCTGTTTTCTTATTTATATTTCACCCAAGTTAATTACTGGGGTGAAGTAATGACAGCGCGTTAATGACAGAAGTAAGCCTCGAACCTGAAAGTGTCCTGGTGCTTGTGGAAGTTTCTTTCTCCGTTATAACCACCACCTGACCACTCTGTGAATACTGGGAGAGTTTCCTTGTGGCATGAGACATCAACATGCCAGTTTACATAATAGTCATCAAAAATTATTTATGCACTTAATAACCTCCTAGGTGCTAAATAAATCAAAATGATAGATGGTCCATCTTCTGGAGATGGATTGAACAGGCAGCCACAGGCAGCAGCTCAGAGCATTAAACAAACACAAAAACAGGGAAAGTATTTATAGAACATTATGGCTGCACCCAGGACAAGGGTATATTTTAAGTGAAGCCCCAGAGACAGCTTGTGGGCATCGTTTGCCTTGACAGGGTGGAGTGTGTCCGTCATCTTAGGGAGAAATTATAAGCTGGTATTTGTTTGTGGTTCCTTCTTTCTTTCTTGTGGAAAACATGGTTTCTGTTGCCAACCGCAGTTTGGTCCGTCTGCCATCCTGTTCCTACGGTTGTAAATTGGTCAGTAGAGACTTTGTGCTATTTAGATACAGAGATCTCCAACTTCCAACTTGGAAAGCTATCTGAATACTTGGAGAATAAAATCCAAAACCACAGTCTTTTGTTTGTATTTTAAAATATTTTAAATTATTATTGATTTGAGAGAGAGAGGGGGGAAGGGGGTTGGAGAGAGAGAGAGAGATTTGTTGTTCCAGTTATTTACGCATTTATTGGTTGATTCTTTTTTTTTTTTGGTATGTGCCCCTAGCGGGAACCGAACCCGGGACTCTCTGGTCCGCAGGCTGAAGCTCCAACCGCTGAGCCAAACCGGCCGGGGCTTATTGGTTGATTCTTGTATGTGCCCTGACCAGGGATTGAACCCGAAACCTAGGCATGTGGGGACAACACTCCAACCAACTGAGCTGTCCATCCAGGGCCAGTCCTCTTGTTTTTTGTATAGCTAGATTCTTCTTTTCTTCTTATGAATTGATCACACTCCTAGAGGACTGACAAAACCCAATGGGAAAATTCCATAAACTGTAAGTTTTATACTGTGGTTTTTGGTTTTACAGTGGAAGTAGAGAAAGTCAGTATGTGAAATGCTTGTTTGTAGGTAGGAAAGGAGAGGGCGAGGATGTTGAGTTCCACAGCCTTCCCTGCAGACCAGACGGGAGGATGAAGCCAACACCTGGCAGAGTTCACCCCTTCTCATCAGACCCTCACCGTGGGAGGCTGCCTGTCAGATGGACTTGGAAATGGCTGATTCTTTGGCTGTTTATCAACTTTCCCTAAACATAGTTCCCCAGAGGAACCTGCCTCTGAGAGTATTCCAGGGTGAGCAGATGCTCTCCGGAGCCCCTTCCTTATGACTAGCTCCACCCAGGCTTTTGACCACTCCTGTTTCTCTTCCGCCTGCAGCTTAGAAATCATTGTCCTGTGATAAGTGACTCACCACGTCTGCTCGCTCTTCCTCTTTGCTGCATTGCTAGTCTTTAACTCTTCTGGCCTTTTACAGTACATGTCTCTAACGCCTGGTTCGTGTGTTTCCTTCCCAAATTCTTTTGGGGTGAGGTGTCACTGCCGCCATCCTGGTTCAGGTCCCAGTTCAGGGCCTCCTCTTTCTTTCCTGGGTTATTACAAAATCGTCACAACTTATCCTTTTCTCTTCTTCTTCTTCTTCTTCTTCTCTCTCTCTCTCTCTGTCTCTCTCTCTCTCTCTCTCTCACGCGCGCGCGCACACACACACACGCACCCTTACCTTTCCCAAGCACATTCGACCTTTTCTGGACATCAGCCTCTTGCAAATGCTCATCCTTCAGATTGAGAGGCCCCTCCCACTCCTTCTCTGCAGGACACCCCTGCTCATCCCTTCATCCAACTCCAGTGTCCCCTCCTCCTGTCCCTCCCAGCAGAACAAGTCTTCCTCCTGTATTCTCCCAGAACATCCTCGTCAGATATCTGTTGCAATGACCTTTGCACATATTTCTCCCCATACCTTTCTTTTTTAAAATAAATTTTTTTTATATTTTTAGTTACTGATTTTAGAGAGAGAAGGAGGGGAGAAATATCACTTTGCTGTTCCACTTATTTGTGCATTCATTGGTTGCTTCTTGTATGAGCCCTGACCAGGATCGAACCTGCAACCTTGACGTAATGGGACGACTTTCTAACCAACTGACTACCTGGCCAGGGCTCTCCCCATACCTTTATAAGGGAAGGACCATGTCTTATTTGTTTTTGAGTCACAGTACCTAATAATGTGCCTTTTATTTGGTAGGTACTCAAAATATAAATTGAGCAGTAATTTGACATATAGTGAGTGTGCTTCTCATGTCTTTACTCGTTTGCACATAGCTAGCACGATTTTCTTCCCTGCCTAGGCCTAGTATTCTTATCTGCCCTTCTCTCTGCTTTTCGGCTCAGACTACTCTCTCTGCACATTTCTTGTCAAAGAGAAGAGATTAAGGATGATGCAGCACAGCTATCCTTTATATGGATATGGTCTTGCAAACCCCAGCTGGCAAAATGACAGTATCTGAATACTGCATCTTCATTCATTCATTCATTCATTCATTCAGTCAGTCAGTCAACACACACTTGTTGGTATACCTCTGTGTTCCAGGAATGTGTCAGTGAACAAAACTGACAAAAATTCTTGTCCTCTGAGAGTGTGCATTCTAAGGGGAAGAAGCAGGGGATAGACATAATACATAAGTAGATAATATAGTGTGCTAGAAGGTGGTAATTGCTGTGAAGGAAAAAAGCAGAGGATGGGAAGTACGGCCAGGTTGCTGTTTTATATACAGGAGTCACATGAGACATTATTAAAAGGTGATATTTGAGCAAAGCTTTAAAGGGTGTGGACAGGTGAGTGAGCCATGTGTGTGTGTGTGTGGGGGGGGGGTGCGGGGGGGAGAACATTCCAGGCAGAGGAAAGAGCTCATCAAAGGCCCTGAGGCAGAAGAGTAGGGAACAGCAAGGAGATAAGTGTGGAAGGACACGCCAGGTGAGGGGCTCAGAGGCAGAAATCAGTGGGGCCTTAAAGGCTGTGCCCTGGGAGTATGGGACCATTGCAGCACTTGGGTCTGGAGAGCGCCCTGATTGTACTTGGGCCGCACAGGGGTGGTCAGGGTGCTGTGTGGGAACCAGACCATAAAGCATGCAGAGGAAACAGCAGGGTGGCCAGTCAAGTGGCTGTCATAAGAATCCAGAAAGTGATGAAGTGATGATGTTGAAAAGTGTTCAGGGTCTGGAAGTTTTAGGAGAACCAACAAGATTTTCTGGTGGGTTGATGTGGAATGTGAAATGAAGAGAGAAGTCCAGTGTGGAGGCCTCAAGACCAGAACATGGGGATAGAGAGCTGGCATTATGTGAGAGGCAGAAGCTATGAGTGGAGGTGGTTTGGGGAGAAGGTACGTCAGGAATTCTGTTTGGGACATAGAGTTTGGGATGTTTAATGGATATCCAGATGGACATGCTGAGTGGGCAGTTTGCGGTCATACACAAGCCTGGGAAAGGAGAAAGTCTGAGCAGAGATACACAGTGGGCCTCGGCCACACAGAGGTGATATTTAAAATCTCCATGGCTCGATCCTGAATATGACAGCGTCTGAGAAAAAGCATAATTACCACACTTCAAATAAAAAGAACATAAGATATATATATATATATATAAAAAAGGTAATTCCTAGAAATGAGAAGAGCCCCGTTGAGATGTGCTGTTGCACAAATTGAACTGTCCTTGTCATCCTGGTGGTCTGTCTGTTTTTTTTTTTTTCATTTTAATTTCATTTTTCTATTGATTTGAGAGAGGAGAGAGAGAGAAACATCGATCGGCTGCCTCCTGTTCGAGCCCCATCTGGGGATCGAACCTGCACCCTGGGTGTGTGCCCTGGCCAAGAATCTAACTGCCACCTTCTGGTGTATGGGACAACGCTCCAACCGAGCCACCCAGCCAGGGCAATCTGTCTCTTTTTTGATATGTGAAAGGAACATCTCTGGATCACGTGTTTTAAGTGAGTTTATTGATGCATCATTGGCATTTAATAAGCTGCACCTACTGAAAGTGTACATCCAGCTTGATACGTTTTGACAAATGTCTACACCCGTGAAACCATCTCCACCATCAAGAACTGTAACCCCATACTTTCAGTCCTGTTTATGAGACTCTTTTGTGTTTAAAGCTCCATGCTAGACACTATGAAGGATTTCAGATGTAGTCACTACCCCTGCCTCATGTATTTGTTCTGATTTAAAATTTTGGCTTTCCCTCGCCGGTGATCTAATCACAAACTTATTTCCAGAGCTTTTCTGAAGCACATGCTGAAAATACACTCCAGTTTGGTTACCAAAGGGTTTGAAAAGACACGTGTAAACCCTTGGACACCAGGAAAGAGGAAAGATTAGGAACCCTGCCATCCATTAATCAGTTTGGATACAGGCGAAAACATATTCCTCCTTCCTTCCTTCGTGGAAACATCCCAAGCAGTAGGCTCAGTGTCATCCTTTTTCACTGTGTGTAGTCAACACAGTAATTACCTCCTGCTGAAAGCTTTGAGAAATTGTTCTGTGTCCAATTAGAATTTTTGATTTGCCTAACAGATACTACATGACGTCTTTATTGCTGTAACTGCTCACTAACAACAGACACCCTGGATAGCCTTGGACCTCCCATGGCAGTGTCCGTTGCATCAGAAGGCACGGCCGGACTTCCCGGGATAGCACTGACATCAGAGAACGGGGTGAAAGGCGGGGAGCCCTCCTTTGGTTTCAGAATCCTCCCCCTCCCTCCCCTCTCCATGTCCCTTCCTCTCCCAGACTCATGCCCCACCCCCATCTTTCCATGTTTTGGGGGAACAAATGCATCAGCTCTGGAAACGGGTCCTGTGCCTGGAGCTGGAGCAGCAGGAGCAGGCCTCTGGGAGGTGTCTGGGGGGGTTCAGGGCAGCGGGCCAGTGTCAAAACTTCAGACAAGATGAATGGAGGAAAGGAACTGCCAGAGGGGCTCGTGCGAGCAGCAGAAGGCCCTGCCGGCGAGGCTCCAGCAGAGGCCTTTCCAGAGAACACGGTCATGTAAACATGCAGGCTCCAGCCCAGACGGCTCAGGTAGCTGTAAAAATGTCCCTGGTGTATGCATTGCAGGCTCCCAGGCTCTCCCTGCGCCTTTTATTGGGGTATTGGGTGGGGGAGGGGCAAGGGCTTGCTGCTGCCTTCTGGAGCTAGGGCCACCCTGCAGGACTGGTGGCTTTCTAGATTGGGAACACGCTTATTGCTGGACTCTTCTCTGCTGTGATGTCACTGGAAATTTGGTTAAATTTAAGCATGAGTCTCATGAGGGTCAGTAGTTGGGCCGGAGTGCTTTCTTGCAAACCTGGAGGACTTGGCAGCTGGGCACGGGGTCCCTGGATTGGGCACTGAGAGCATGAGTGGCTGCTTCATGTCCCATGCAGGTTCCACGAAAGCAGGAGGCCTGGAGGGCCACCCCACCTTCACTGTGGCTGTTCTCCCACTGTGCTGTAAGAGTCACCAAAGACCTCAGGATGGAATCCCCACAGCTTTCAGATGGTCTAGGATACTGGTTTCAGGCCCCGTCCCTGGCCCATCTGTGCACATTCCCAGCACTGATGGAGAGTTCAACCACAGTGATACACAGAGGGGGTTGTTTGTGGGGAGGAAAACCCATTCCCAAATTCTGATCTCTGTAGCAAGACCTCCAGCTCCCACTGATGGCAGGGCGATGTCAGTTACGCTCAGTCCACATGTGCTGATGGGGATAACACAGACTACAGAGAATGCGGTGTTCCTGAGCCTGTGTTTTGGGGGATGTTTCCATAGAACAAGCAAATGAAAACACACCTCACTGAATGCAACTTACGTTGTATAGGACTGTATTTCGGAATTGCCCTTGAAATGATATATAAGGATATATGTTATTTGAATATTTATTTATTAGTTCATGTAAAAATATTTACAGAGTGCCTATCATGACAGTCATGTCATTCTGTTTCAATCACACATGTATATCATTTTAATGTTAACAAAATATTTACACTAGAAACATGATAACCTATTGCTTAGTGAGATGCATGGTTGTAAATAGTGTTGTCTCATCCTACTGATCACAACATAAGCAACGTTTTCTAAAAATTAGTTGAAAATAACACATTGAATGAGATATTGGAGCCGAATAGGTAAATTCATGTTACCAAGAAAATGGGACTGAGGTTCTTGGTTATCCAATACGTGAATGCTAAACCAGCAGCGGACACATAACCATTCCACACAACATTGCGTTTTATTTATTTTTTATTTATTTATTTTTTTTTATCCTCACCCGAGGACGTTTTTTCATTTTTTGTTCAGATAGAGTGGGAGGGAGAGAGAGGAAGAGAGAGAGAGAGAGAAACATCGACGTGAAAGGGACACATCGAGTGGCTGCCACCCGCACGACCAACCAGGGTCGGGGACAAACTGCAACCGAGGTACATGCCCCTAGTGGGAACCGAACCCGGGTCTCTCTGGACCGCAGGACGACGCTCTAACCGCTGAGCCAAACCGGCCAGGGCACAACATTGCGTTTTAAATAGAGGGCATTTGATCGCACATTTATACAAAG
This sequence comes from Tadarida brasiliensis, assembly GCA_030848825.1. NCBI lineage: Eukaryota > Metazoa > Chordata > Mammalia > Chiroptera > Molossidae > Tadarida > Tadarida brasiliensis. The sequence continues at coordinate 108,648,658 of CM061257.1, read as the reverse complement.
GAAATTGGTAGGAAAAAAAATGGTAGGAAAATGTGTTTGTGCCTACCGGTCTGTAGTGTGATTTTTTAAAAAGTCTTCTGAAGCAGTAAGTAGATGGTGTGAATATTTGTTTTTATCCAACTACATGTAATATTGTAATAAGAGACATTATAAGTAAATGTAAGAGTTATTAGAATGAAGATATTTTCTTGGAAGTCTTGTCTGTAGGTGTGCACATGCGCCCATGGCTTAGGGTGTGTCGGCCCACCTCCCCAGAGGTCAGGAATCCTTTCTGCAGCTTGGTCGTCTGGTCCTGCCGGGGTCGCTTGAAGTGATGATGACCAGCCTGTTCCATTCTGAGCAGTGGTGCCTGTCTGACAGTTCTTCTTCTGTTGAATTCAGATGTGTCTTCTGGAACTTCCACTCACTGACTCCATTTCTGCCCACCAAAGCAATGTTCTCCCTTCTCGTTAAATTACGAAATTTAATCATCAAATTAGCAAGTCTCCACATCCAGGCATGCCCAGGACAGTCCAGTTTATACCTGTCATCTCCATGGAATCAATAATAGCTCCCTTCTCACTCATAAAAGTGTGTTGGTATGGACGGGAGGTTACAGGGCACCCTGCCACTGGCGTCTTTGCTCTTCAGGCTAGCAGGCACTTCCGTCGGTCCTGAGAAGGCACGCCTCCCACAGCCTCGCCCCGTCGGATCACTCTTCTTTGGCCTTGCTCCGGTTTCTTTCATTTCCACATAAAATAATGGTACTCGAAATTGAACACAGATTTCCAGAAATGGTTTAACCATAGTAGAGTGGAGGCCTCTTAATTCATTAATCAGAATGCTACGCTTCTGGTGTATGAACTAAGAATAGGACACAAAACTATAAACAATATGACCCCAACTGAAAAAAATGGAAGCCACCGTCTAAGCCTGTTTGTCAACCGTAAATGTGATCATCACACTCTGTGCTGGTTATAAATCATTGGGGGTTATACACATATTAGAAAGATAGTTTATGTTTTAGAATCTCCTTACAGTTTTCCAAGTGCTTGTATATCTTCTTAGGCAGGGAATCCTCTTTCCAGACTCCCCTTTCTGCATCTGATAGGATTACATTGATCTGAAACAATGTTCATTGGCTACTTACTGTTTCATCAGTGATTTAGCCGTTCTCAGACCATTGGATATATGATACTTCCTCTTTCTTGTTATTGTAAATAGGGCTCTCCAGCTGTATTCCTTACTGCTCCTCTACACACACACACACACACACACACACACACACACCCGCCACCACTCTGCTTTAGCTCTATTGCATGGCTCATGTTTCCAGAACGTGCCATGTTCTCTCCCATTCCAGGCCTTCTTCCACCAGGTTGCCGCAGATACTACTTCCTCACTTGAGTATTGACCAATTCCCCAGGTGTGAGTTAGGGTCTCCCCTCTCACCCCGTAGCATCTTACACCCACATGAATTACCCTGTAATCACCTGTTAATTTCTCTACTGGACATAGAAGCCCCTTAATGTGGGAACGAAATCATGCCCATCATTATATCTAATAAGATGTCCAGCATATAATAAATGTATCATAAACACTTATTGAATGAATACACACAATAGTGGCTATTATTACATACAATCATTAACCCCATTTCTCCTAGTTCATTAGGATACATTACTAGATTACTTTCTTGATTACTAGAGAGATTGATCCCTTCTCTAGAAGAGAAATTACTGAGTCAAAGAATATGAAAGTCATTTGCACTTTAGTTTTATTTCCTGTAGGGTATTAGTAGTCGTCCAATTAACCTGTAATTATGTACTAATTAAATAATTCAATCTTTAACATATTAACCCCTCCTTATATTTGTTGTCATCCTTACCCTCAAATTTACATTTGTTTTTTCTTTCTGCTTATGGAGAATTTTAAAAAATTATTATTATTTTTTAAATATGTTTTTATTGATTTTTTTTTTAGAGAGAGGACGGGAGAGGGAGAGAGAAACATTGATGTGAGGATCGAGCCTGCAGCCTGGGCAGTGTGCCCTGACCGGGAATCGAACCGGGACCTCTCAGTCCATGGGGCAACATTCAACCCACTGAGCCACACTGGCTGCACTAAAATTGTTTTTAATGTAGTCAGATCTTTACATTTCTTTCTATTGGCTCATCCATTGCTTTTATGCTTAGAAAGGTCTAATAAATAATTGCCTATGTATTTTAAGTATGTGACTATGAATTTATTTGGGGGAAAGAGGTGCAGTTAGTTTATATTCTTGGGTCGTTAGTCCTGCCATTTCCTGTCTTGGCTGAGAAGATTGAAACAAAACAGGAACTGAGTTGTTCAGTGGTTCATCTTTTAACAAGAATCTGTTGGCTCCAAACAATGAAAAACATTCCTTTCCTTCATCTTTTTGCTTTGAGCATTTCTTTAAAGGCTCTTTCATTGTCCTTAGACTTTCCTTGTTTTAAATTTCAGCTTTGGTTTTTTTAAATCTCTGTCGCTGTAAGTGTATGACACTCCTCATCTGTGGACATTATATGTACATTGTATATGTTATACTAATATCTAGTCCCCTTAGAGAGTTCTCCATGCAGAATCCTTTGTGTTCACTGGGCATCTCAATCTTCACTTTCTCATTCAATTTTATTTTTACTGTGTTATCAACCTTTTTCTTTCTTCCTTTCTTTCCTTTCTTTCCTCCTTTCCTTCCTTTCCTTCCTTTCCTTCCTTCCCTTCCTTCCCTTCCTTCCCTTCCTTCCCTTCCTTCCTTCCTCACCTGAGTCTGTGGTCCCCATCTGAACTACCCATCAAGTCTCCTTTTCTACTATAAAAATTCCAAATACAGTCAACAACCCCCCCCCCCCCACAAAGGGTAGATATTCACCTTTTCCTTTGGAAAAAACTCATCTTCATTCCACCCAGAAGCATCTGTCACTAAGATACTGACGCCAGAACTCACAGGACAGAGCCCAGATGTTGGCCCTCACCTTTCCTCACTTCAAGGAGAATGGAGGCTGGTGGAAAGGCATCAAGGTTCTTGCTGCTCCTTTGAATGTCTTGTTTCTGCGGGATTTATACCTCACTCAGCCACCTTCGAAGGATGCACAGTACCCGTGCTGTGAACGGTGGGTGTGTAAGGTCACCCCTGAACCTGCTGAGGGAGACCGGCGAGTCCTCCCAGCGAGAGGTGGTCTTGTCCCTTGTTAACATTGCAGTCTGCGGCCTGGCAGTCCTTGTCCTCGCCGGTAGTGTCCCACTTGTCACACACTGGCCTTTCTAAGCCCCCATTCTAAGGCCAGCTCCAGCGTTCCTTCTATCAGCTCTCCCTTGGTGACTGCCAGCTAGCCCGGGATGACCCTGAGAAGGGCCGGGCCCACAGGCGCCCTGTTGATGAAGTGTCCCCTCCAGCTATGACCAGGGCCCACGGAGCTCTGTCCTGTGAAGGCCTGGTGCTTGCTGAGCGCTAGGGACAGCCACCCAGAGGAAGCCTGTCCCGATGGAGAGTGCGAGGAGGGGAGGGGCACACTGTCTGTCTGGGATGAGTGCACTCTGACACTCCTGCCCGGAGGCACCTCGCACCCTGACTAGAGACTTCCAAAGGTGTGCTGATCGAGAGCCCACTGCACGCCAAGCAGAGTGCCACACTCTACGTCCATTACCTTATTCTTCACAGTTGCCCCTCGAGGTTGGCACGAGGATGGTCTCTATTTCCTAGGCTAGGGATTGTGGCTCAGTGGGTGCAGTGGCTGGTGCAGGGTCCCACACCGCTCCCCCTGGTGAAGCCAGGATACAACACCCAGCACTCGGGCCCCAGAGCCCCACCCCACCCTCTGTGAGCCACGGCTCATGGCCTGGGCGCACAGCTGGGGAGGCACAGAGCCTGGCATCATGTGTTAGGATGGGGAGCCTGCCAGATGGGGTGGGGAGCACCCCGTGGAGAGTAGAAAGGGTGTGTGTCAGCACAGCCGAGTCCGCAGAATGAGCAAAAGTGAGTGCCCATCTCTCCCTCGAGCCAGTGACCTCTGAGAAGTGGCACCACGGTCTCTTTGATCACTGCCGTGTCTCCAGCGCCCAGCTCAGCACGTGGCAGAGAGGAGACATGCAGGGCTGTCCTTTGAGGACATCAGCGAAGAAAAAGTGTTCCCGGGCCAAGGAGACTGTGTGAGCCAGGCCCTGCCTGAGGCGTGGGAGAGCGTGGCCCTTGGAGGAAAGAATTCGGAAGTCCAGGGTGCCCGGCTCTTGGGACTGAGTGGACAGGGAAGGAAAGCATTTGAAAACAAATAAGTTCAGGTGAGGCCAGATTTCAGAGGACTTGTTATCCAGCATTGAGATATCCATCTTTCACAAATGGCGGGACAGTGTGTGATGAGGGAGAGGGGTTTTATAGCAACAGGCCTTGAGGGGTCCACTCTCCACACATTCCCACCTCCTGTGTCCCATCAGCCCCCGCTGAGATTGCACGGGACTCCCTCTGATGGACATTCCCAGCTGCGTTTCCCTGACCAGGGGTAGGCAGTCTTCCCTTCTCACCCTTCTCCAGAGGAGATGATAATCCACGTGGAGTAGGGTTAAGTCTCAGTATCTCAGAGACTCCGGTTGTTCCATTCACAGAACCAAAGTTGTCTGGGATTCCAAGCCTGGGTAGAAAGCAAAAGCCTGTGTGACTATGTGTTTTCTTTTTTTTTCTTTTATTTTTTTATCCTCACCCGAGGACATTTTTCCATTTTTTGTTCTGATAGAGTGGGAGGGAGAGAGAGGAAGAGAGAGAGAGAGAAACATCGACGTGAAAGGGACACATCGAGTGGCTGCCTCCTGCACGACCAACCAGGGCCGGGGACAAACTGCAACCGAGGTACGCGCCCTTAGCGGGAACCGAACCCGGGTCTCTCTGGACCGCAGGCCGACGCTCTAACCGCTGAGCCAAACTGGCCAGGGCTGACTATGTGTTAATAGGTGGATTTAATAATATAAAAAAAAATCCTGTCTTCAGAAGGTGCTCTAGCAGCGGCAGAACTCAAGTGTGACAATCAGGTCATTGTTCTTTCGATGCCTCGCTGGCTAGAATGTCCTGCAGAAGGCTGGTTCCTTCCTGGAGCCTTGGCAGCACCCGAGTTCACCTGGTGAGCCTACTGCTCTGTGCTCACCAGGTTGGTGTCCATGGCGCATAAGCGGACTCCAGAGCCTGTGCATTCGGGTCTCCCAGTGTCCATTTTCTCCTGACCACTTCATCAGAAGGTTGTCTGAGACAGAGGAGGAGGGTGACTGTCTGTAACACTCTGGACCTGGGTTGAAATGCACCAGCTGGACCTTGGCCTTCCATATCTGAGACCCACCTGTCCAGCCTCCATGTCAGCAGCTTGTCCTCAAATATTGTGCAGTGTCCTGCTGGAGGGTGAAGAGGGCCCTTCCTTCCCACATCCTGCAGCTTGGCTTTGGGTTGGAGTTCCCCTTCCCTGGAATCATGAAAGGCCATCGATGGAGCTCCTGGGTGTTCTCACCTCTGACCTGTCCGGGTCCGTTCCTCACCTTCTAAACTTTAGGCTAAGAGACTGATGGTTAGTGTTTCTGACTCTCTGCCCTGTGGTACCATCTGGAGAGGATTGAGAGGGATTGTCCTGTGGGACTTGTGGCTCCATCACACATAGCAGTGGTCTTCAGGACAATAGAGTCAGGGACTAAAACTGTCTTCCCCAGACACAGCAGCCCTACCCTGTCCCCAAGCCCTTAGTGCACCCAACACCACACCTTCTCTTCCTGCATTAGCAGAGAAAACCCAATTTCCTTTTGCTGAAGGAGGGGGGGGGGGGAGGGATCTGAGCAACAGCAACACTAAAATATGCTTTACAAAGATCCTCCAGTAAAACACTGGCCCCGCGTATGACCTCATCAAGTGCAAACTTGCAGAGGGATGAGCTTTGAAGAATACAAGACTGTTTCAGTTTTTATATTACAGTACATTGGCATGTGAACTATTTCTAACAGAGACACTCGTTTGTATCGCTTTCATCTGGGTTTTATAAGCTACAACTGCACTGAGGAGCAAAGAACCTCAAAGACAGGCCTGGGTATGTCCTTTTAAATCCAGGAGACTTGAGGGAAAGACAGAGGTGGGATAATTGGCCAGAGGTCATGGAGCAAAGTAGGACAATGTCATTCACTCTGAATCAGATTTCTGGTGTCTAGCACCTTGTGTCTCATTTCCTTCCATTATCATCTTGTTTAATTAATTTATTTTTAAAATACTTTTCCTTTATTGATTTTAGAGAGGAAGGGTGAGGGAGAAAGAGATAGAAACATCGATGAGAGAGAACATCGATTGGCCACCTCCTGCATGCCCCCCACTGGGGATCAGGCCCACAACCTGGGCATGTGCCCTGACCAGGAATTGAACTGGCAACGTCTTGGTGCATGGGTTGATGCTTAACCAGTGAGCCACACCGGCTAGGCTATCATCTTATTTTAATATGATGTCACTTAAAGACAAAAAACAGTAAGCTTGAGATAAATCAGAGGGAGGGAAAAATTAAAATTAAAATGGACACTATAGCCCTGGCCAGTTTGGCTCAGTGGTTAGAGTGTCAGCCCGCGGACCAATGAGTCTCGGGTTCGATTCCGGTCAAGGGCACGTACCTTGGTTGCGATTCGTCCTGGACATGGTTGGGGTTGTGTGGGGGGCAGCCACTCGATGTTTCCCTTTCACATCAATGTTTCTCTCTCTCTCTCTCTCCCACTCTATCTGAACAAAAATGGAAAGATGTCCTCGGGTGAGGATTAAAAAAAAAAAAAAGACACTATACCTTTAACTTTTCCTGGTTATGAGCAGTATGAGCAGAGATCCCTCATGTTCTGTTATTATATTACAATATGACATTACATTATAGTAACTGTGATTATATCTGGTATTTTCTTTTCTTTTTTTTTTTTTTGGTACATGCCCCTAGCTGGAACCAAACCCCGGGACTCTCTGGTCCTCAGGCCGACGCTCCAACCGCTGAGCCAAACCGGCCAGGGCTATATCTGGTATTTTCATGGTACAGGTTAAGTGTGGGCTGCAAATGGGTGACTATTTTAAACAAATGTTAACTTGCCCGAAGTCCTTTTATCTATGGATTTGCTGTGGGGTTGAGTTTCTTGAGGCCACTGTGAATGTATCACTTCATTCCTTTCCTGGATGTGACAGCTTTAGGGTCACTGAGATGTTGTGATCTTGCGACTTTTGGGTACCTAGGCGGGCCATTGGGCCCTCATGTGTCTGAGGAGGACACTGAAGTGGAAGGAGAGGGCTGTTTTGAGGTGACCCCGAGAGCAGAAGCTCCCACAGTGAGTCACACTGGGAAGTTGTAGTCATGTGTCTGGAATTTCCTTCTGAGCCTCAGAAGGGCCTGGGTCAAGGGGTGGTTGTGAGGTGCTGCTCTAATGCACCGGATTCTCTGCTGTCCCTGCCTTAATGGACCGACCAGCTGTGCTCAGGGAGGGCGTGCTGGGAGGTCACCTCTCTGTGTTTGGCTAGCATGCTTTTGAAATCTGAATTTTCTATTAGATGATAAGATTTTAAAAGATAGGATTTCAGCCCGGCCGGAGGGGCTCAGTTGGTCGAGCATTGTCCTGTGCACTGAAAGGTTGCCGGTTTGTTTCCGGGCCAGGGCACGGACCTGGGTTTAGGGTTCGATCCCCGGTTGGATCACGTACAAAAGGCAGCCAGTAGATGTTCTCTCTCACATCAGTGTTTCTCTCACGCTCAGCATGTCCTTGGGTGAAAATAAAAAATAAAATAAAAGATAGGATTTCAGGTTGTTTGGGGGAACATCAGTACTTTTCTTAAACGAAGCATGTTTGGGAAATGTTAATGCTTCCTTTTCCACAATTCTAGCAAGTCTTTAATATTTTTTATTTTATTGTCTGATAAAGGTATTGTCTCTAAAATGAGTGTGAATCACAACTTGGTAGCTCGCTGTGCACGGGCGGAAACCGCAGCCTGTGGTAACCGGGTGAGAGTGCTCTCGGGGGCTGGGAGCACTGCCCTCAGCTCTCCTCCTGCCCGCCCTTCCTCACCCCTCTGCCCTGCAGTGCAGTGTTAACACTTTCAGCATAAATCAGCATCAGAAAAATTTAAGGATAAGGTGTTAACTGAATAACTTTAGCTTTCGTTTTTTGTAAGCCACATGTTTTTTTCTTCTCAGTTCAGGATCTCTTACCCTGTAGTCATTCACACAGCTGCATCAGATTTCTATGAAACTGCTCTGAAGAGTGGAACTAGGGTTATTTCTTCCGAGCACTTCCTCTGCACGTCTGTACCACAGTGTACACATTATTTGGCAGGGAGCAACGAAAAAGAGGGAGGAGGCATCCAAGAAGTGGGAGAAAGAGAAAGAGAGAAGTGATATATAGAGAAAAAAGTGATAATAAGAAGCATAGTATAAGGGTTTTTACTTAATTCTGAATTTGAAGAGAAAGTATTCTTAATGAAGCCTATTTTCACATGCTGAGTTTTCCATGTAAAGCAACCCAAAACTGCCATTTGGGGGTTGTCCTTGCTAGACAGTTACTGTGTTTTAGTGATGCCCTGAGGAGGGGACTCCCCTGCCACATTCAGACAGTAGGGCCTCCCACCAGCAGGAATAAATCAGGCTACTGTAGACAGATGCCTTCAGACAGAGATATTTATAATTCCCCCTTTGAGATGCTGTGTTTCCTGAACCACTTCTGGTCACAATTGGCTTCCTATTCATTCTGCCTGCAGGGAGAGAATGTGTCAGACTTCCAATCTTCAGATTTCTGACCTATGTGACAATTGTAGTTCTCATTTGTAAATTAATTAATTTGATTTGATATGTTAAAAACACGGGCCATCTAAAATTAATTTGCTGAGGAAGAAGCTTCTCAGGCTCCATTTCCTATGGCTGACCTCAAACACTCTTACTCATTTTTCTAGATCAAGTTTATTACGTTATTCTAATTGACACCCCCCACAAACACAGCATTTTGAGTAATATTTGGGTAGGGTGGGGGGAACCACCCATAAGCCTCCTACCCTAGCAGATCAGCTGTTTTATTTGTGCCTCCTAATCCCTGTCCATCTGCATGACCATTTGATTGGCTGACTTTATAGTTCACATATCATTATATTCTGCTATGCTCACTTAAGCTAGTATCACAAATCCGTGTTTCTGTAGAGTCTTCATGATTCAATGTATATCTCAAGAGAAAAGTTGGGTAAATGGGGTGGACACCCTACCTTCAAAATAACACTTTAGATTCTTGAGAAGCACGGCGCCCTTGGCAGACCTCTGCTTGGTGCAGACTTGCATTGTAGCGAGACGATTTACGGCTGGAGTGGTAGCCAGCTAGCCGACATGTACGCGAAGCCTTGTTCTCCGAAAGGATTTCCTTGGATGCCAGTGCTCCGACTGTGCCTGGGCCGCTGGCAAGGAAAACAGGGGAAGCGACATCGCTTCACAATTGTCCGTATTCAGAGGGACATTTCAGTGTGCCTGGCGAGCCAGACCAGGCCGCAGGTGTCCACTGGTTCTCCCTGCGCGCCCGAATGGAAAACCCTTTCTGAACTGGTGACAGGATCCCCCCTCTTTCATACTTCAGTATGAAAAAGCAAACGGGTCCTCCTTTTGAGGAAACGCCAGAGCAGTGCTGTCCAAAGACACGTGTGCTTCCAAACACGTGATGATTCAGAGCTGAGTTTCTGTTTGGACTCACGTGTCTGGGCTGACTCTTCAGAAACAGGTTGCCTTCCAAAAGGGAGGCAGCTTGTAAAGTCCCCACTCACAGGGAGTGGTGCTTGTGAATTCCCCGGGACGTGGTCCCCAGGACTTAGCCACGGGGCTCTGTTGAAGAGAAGAGTAAACTTGGAAGACCTTGGGTGGATCTTAAAATCTCAGTGCATGTTACTTCCTTAAAGTGCTGAGCAGATAAGGTGAGATTAATGTAATGAGAATGTTATGTTTCAGATGAAAATGAGAACCTCAGGGAAAACTTTTAGATGTGGGTATGAACTCAGTGTCATGTCACACTCGGCATGTTTTCAAATATTGTGAGAAAGGGATATACTACCTCTTATTACTATGATTAAAACTTTATTTGAGCCCTGACCAGGTGGCTTGGTTGGTTGGAGTGTTGTCCTGTACACCGAAAGGTTGCAGGTTCGATTCCCTGTCATGGCACATACCCAGGTTGCGGGTTTGATCCCGGGATGGGGTGCATAAGGGAGGCAACCGATTGATGTTTCTCTCTCATATCAGTGTTCCTCTCTCTTCCTCAGATGAGGATAACAAACAACAAACTTTATTTGCTACAGTAATGTCTTTTAGATACCAATATTTTTTTGTTTTTATAAAATGTATTAGAATGTGAATAAGGAACTCAAGACTGTGTTTACATCCTTAACCTTTTACAATACAGTGAAGGTCAAAACTTTGAGTTTTAATGCAAAGTACAAGCAGAATTTTTTAAAAAACTGTGTGTGTTTTTTTTGTTATTGATTTTTTAAAGAGAGAGAGGAAGGGAGAGAGAGAGAGAGAGAAACATCAATGTGAGAGAGATACATTGATCGCCTGCCTCCTGAACGCCCCCTACTGGGTATCGAGCCCGAAACCCAGGCATGTGCCCTGACTGGGAATCAAACCGGGACCTCTCAGTCCATGGGGCGCACGATGCTCAATCCACTGAGCCACACCAGCTGGGCCAGAATTTCTTTCTTAAAATTTCCCCTGTCCCCACTGGTCAGAGAATGTTCTCCAACCTATAATAAATGTTTTTAAAGGAATTACAAAATAATATACTGGATGGTTGTGGCACTTCCTTCTTAGAACATTTACTCTGTTAAAGTTAGGTTCTTTCTAATAAGAACTGAATTGTTGAATATCTGAAATTTATTCAAGGTACCTGTGTCATTGCTGTCAACTGCCCTGTTGAAACTTGAACATTTTTGGTGTACTTTAAAAAAAAATTGATTTTAGAGAGAGAGGAAGGGGGAGAGAGAGTAATGTTGAATTGTTGTTCCACTTATTTATGCATTTGCTGGTTGCTTCTTTATGTGCCCTGACCGAAGGTCAAACCCACAGCCTTGGCATAACGGAACAACACTCTAACCAACTGAGCTGCCTGGCCGGGATCCATTTTTGGTGTACTTTTTTGAGGAAAGAACTGTTTACACATTCCAGTATGATGTACATATTTGAGTCTAATTAAACATTTTAGTATCTTCTTGGATAGGGGAATGATTAAAATGAAGCTGATGGATTTTTTTCCCCCGCAGAGAAGTCATTTATTTATTTTGTAACATTTTTTCTTTTTTTATTGAGATATAATTGACTTATTGTATTAGTTTCATGTGTACAACATGATTCGGTACTTGTATAGATTGTGAATTGATTACCACAGTAAGTCTAGTTAACATCCATCACCTCACACGGTTACAAATTGTTTTTCTTATTATGAAAACTCTTAAAATCTAATCTCTTAGCAACTTTCAAATATGCAATAGAGTGTTATTAACTATAGTCACCATGCTGTACATTACATTCCCAGGACTTACTTATTTTATAACTGGGAGTTTGTATCTTTTGACAACCTTTACCCATTTCCACTACCTCCCCAACCTCACTTTTGGTACCAGCCAATTGATGCTCTGTGTGAGTTGGGTGTTTTTTTTTTTTCAGATTCCACATATAGGTGAAATCATATGGCATTTGTCTTTCACCGTCTGACTTATTCCACTTAGCATAATGCCCTCAGGGTCCATCCATGTTGTCCCACATGGCAATAGTTTTCCTTTTCATGGCTGAATAATATTCCATTGTGTGTGTGTACCACATTTTTTTCATTCATTCATTCATTGATGGACACTTAGGTTGCTGCTATATCTTGACTATTGTAAATAATGCTGCAATAAACACAGGTGTACATAGATCTTTTCTAGTTAGTGTTTTTATTTTCTTCAGATAAATACCCACAAATGGAATTGCTGGATCATACGGTAGTTTTATTTTTTAATTTTTTGAGAAATGTCCATAGTTTTCTATAGTGGTTGCACCAGTTTACATTCCCACCAGCAGTACACGGGTGTTCCCATTCTCCACATCCTTGCCAACACTGGTTATTTCTTGTCTTTTTGATACTAGCCATTCTAAAAGTGTGAGATGATAGCTCACACTTGTGGTTTTAATTTGTATTTGTGTTTCCCTGATGATTAATGGATGTTGAGCACCTTTTCATGTACCTGTGGGCATCTGTACATCCTCATTGGAACAATGTCTATTCAGATCTTCTGCCTATTTTTTAATTGGATTGTTTTTTGTTTGTTGTTGTTTTTTGCTATTGAGTTTTATGGTTTTTTCCTGTATTTTGGATATTAACCCCTTTTCAGGTATATGATTTGCAACTATTTTCTCCCATTTGGTAGGTTGCCTTTTCATTTTGTTTATGGTTTCCTTTGCTATGCAGAAGCTTTTTAGTTTGATGTAGCCCCACTTGTTTATTTTTTGAAGCTGATGAAATTTTAAATTAATCCATTTGGCTAGGATGAGTACTGTTTGCAAGGTTGATGGATTCTACTGGAATTTGAGCCCATTTTGTGGCTAAGACAGTTAACACCGGAAGTTAAGACTCCAGAGAGTGAATAGACCTTGCCTAGGTCCAGCTCAGGCCCACAGCTGCCTGCTTTGGCGTAGACGTGCAAAATAGCAAGCCTTCGGACTGAAGTTTTCCCTCAATTTTTACTCTCTTTCAACTTCTGAGTATGTGAAACGTTTCTTGATGACTGTTCTCAGAGCTGGGGACTGCTGAGTCATTATAACTCAGACTCGAGACGTTCGTTGTAGCCCCATCCAAGCAGGACTTGCTGCTTTGGTGTAGACCCCATCAGTAGGGAAGTCTGACTGGGTGGAAGGATGGTGGGCTGGCTTCCTTTGCGGAAGGACTCAGAGAATTTTCTCATGGGAGTGCATGACAGCTTTGGACATGCTGATGGTTAGACAGTAAGCCCTGTTGAACAAGAAGAGAAGAGGCCATCTTTTCCATGCTTCATGGAGAAAGCACTCGGGAGGAGGGACCTGACCGTGATGGCCGTGCAACTAGGCGAGGCCAGGATCTGCCATGTGCGTCCTTCCCTTTGCTCTGCTGTAGCTGGGGGGAAGGAAGGAGGCTTCAGTGAGGGCTACAGAGTCATATAAAAATTCAAGGGCTGGAAGGGACCTTTTGTGGCTTCTGGTCCAGACAGTGGTTTGGGAGCCAGCTCATACTAGTTGTCGTCGTTACAGTTTCAGGAATTTGGGCCGCCAGTTGTAAAATGTAGCCATTATTAAAATTATATAAACATAGCATTAAATAAATTATACTAAAAGCAAAGGTAATAAATACTCAGAATTGGTCACTTCCTAGATATTTTACCATGCTTTGTTATCGTCGACACTCTTGAGGTTACTTAGGTCTGTTGTATCTGTTGGATATACTGTTGGTGTTGTCATGACAGCAGCTTGAAGTCAGACATGGTGAAGACATTGGGAGCACAGGAAAGCAGTTTTGGGTGCGAGTGGTGGCCGGCTGACATCTATGTTCTTCAGGGGATTTCCTTTGGGGTGATGCCAGGGTTCTAGCAAATGCTACAAATGAATGCTTTTTTTTTTTTTCATTCAGAAAGAGAGTTGTGAAATTGTTATGTGTGGACAGAGGCTTGTCCAAAGTCCTGCAGCCAGTAACCTGTGGGACCAAGACTCAACTTGGGTCTCCTGGGGCCTGTCTGGGGTGCTTTCTCTTACGTCACATAGAGGCGTTAGTTGTAAAGGCACAAGGGTTAGGGGTCGGGCTTAGATGTGAGTGTGATTGCCAGGGTTCCTCTGTCACCAGTGAAAGCACTGTGGGACTAGGGTCAGAAACGAGCAGAGGGGAGGATGAACTCAGAAATGAAATGCAGTTGCCAGAAGGGTGGTCATCTGCCCCCTGGTGACTGGTAAGAGGGACGCGTCCCAAGGTGGCAGAGACCTGATACTGAACTCTGTCCCTAACGCGTGGTGAAAAAGTTTTTGAATGAATGATGGAAGAATGAGTAACATTTAGCACCACCTGATATGTGTTATGTATGGATTTGTTATTTTATTTTACATCTCCGCCATAAGAATGTAAGCTCCATGAGGGCAGGGACCTTGTCCAGATGCTGCTGTATACCCAGCTCCCAGAATATTTAATGCGCCTGGCACATACACACTTCTGAATGAATGAACCAGTCCTGCTGCTTGTTGGCATTTTGTAGCATCAAATCCCAGGGGAAGTTTTGCCCAGAGGACTGTGCCTGGTGGAGTCCGGCACAAGGGACTGACCCTCTAACCATCTGTCCGGCTGCTAGACCCTCAGTGACCATCCTTTCTCTTTATTCTCAGATGACGGAGGGCCGTCGATGTCAAGTACATCTTCTTGATGACAGGAAGCTGGAACTCCTAGTACAGGTAAATGACTTTGGGCCAACTTTCTGAGTTTCTTCTGTGACTGATGTGGTTCACACTTTGATTCAGTTGAGGGGTGGGCAAGAATGTAAACTGTTTTTCAGTCTAAATCTGTTCAAATCTGTGAGAGAAGACTGGGACACACCCTGGTATTTTTGTGTGTGATTGCTATTTTTGTTCATTCTGTTTCTTTGCACACCGCGCCTAAGGCATTCGAGGTCAGATGTATATCTAACCTATTGTTGCAAATCTCTAGAAAAGGAAATGCCACAACTGCCATTAGCTATTCTTTATGCTTGGAAGAAGTTAATTATAATATAACCTAAATAAGTCTTGCTGCGGCTAACACTGGGTTAGTTGTCTAAAAAGAAGTTCATTATTTTCAAGTGAAGCTTTCATAGATATAAAGAAAGGGAAGCGATCTCTGGGCTCTGTCTCCCTTCTAAGAGCTGAGTAATCACGGTACCCCATCCTGTGCGTCAACGTGGGCATCTCTGTTGAACATCTGGAGAAACTGACAGAGGAAATCGATCAATTTATCTCCACACTAAGAACGTGTCAGTGTCAGAGAAGTCCCCTGGTCTTGCTCAGTTTACTCTTGAAAAAACTGTTGTTTTACCCAGAGCCCTAAAGAGTGGTGAAGTTTCCACACTTGATTTATTTTTTTTTTATTTTTTTTCCTTTATTGACTTTAGAGAGAGGGGAAGGGAGAGGGAGAGAGAGATAGAAACATCGATGGGAAGAACATCGACTGGTCGCCTCCTGCATGCCCCCACTGGGGATCGGGCCCACAACCTGGGCATGTGCCCTGACCGGGAATCGAACCAGCGACCTCTTGGTGCAGGGGTCGATGCTCAATCACTGAGCCACACCGGCCGGGCTCCACACTTGATTTAAAAGCACTTAATTTCCAAATCTGTTGCTCAACTCCCACTTTTATAACTCAATGTGCTTGATATTCTCTGAATGTCTGTGAAATTCTCAGGGCAGGGCTCCTTAGCCATCACGCTTTGCCATGGAGAAGCCCCATTTCATCAGCTGGTTGACGTGACACCCACATGCGGTTCCCTGGGAGGAACCACCCTGCTTAGGTGGGGAGGGTCCCACAGGAATATGCTCATCTCATGCTCCCCGTACGTGCCGCTGGGGTTCCAAAACGTTCCAGTAGCTAACTTAACAAGTTAATACTTTCAATAGGATTTAAATTATAAAGGCATTATAAACGCACTGTAGTATATGGAGAAAACAGGAATTAGCTCATACGCACAGCACACTAGTTCAGCTAATTCAGCTACTATTCTCATTTTGTCATATCTCATGTTTATATTTATAGTCTTCATATTTATATTACTTCCATGGTTGTGATCACGTACAGTTGTCCCTCGCCACTTCGCGCTAGAGTGACGCCGCGGACGCCAAAGCGCGAAGTGGCGAGGGACAGCTATAAATAAAGAATCCTACTTCGCAGAAATTCATTTATCACAGTACAGTCTGGAACTGATTAACCGCGATAAATGAGGGCCGACAGTATGTATAATTCTATGCATTTTATTTTTCCACTTAACATTGTCTTCATTAGCATTTTCCAAGTGATTATAAATGGTCATCTTTGTTAATGGCTGCATAAATCCCAGAAAAGGATATATACCATTATCAGCTAATCATCCACCCATTCGAGTACATTTAAGGTTTTTTGTTGTTTTGTAATTTTTTCCACGATGACAAGGAAGTGCTGTGGTTAATTTATCCACGTGGTAGAGTTCTCCCACGTTGTGGATTATGTCCTTGTTCGGCTGGACTGCAGGACCCACTGCTGTGAAGAGTCAGACTTGCGGTCCGATCGGGGAGTGGGTGGCAGAGGGGATGATAAAGTGAGCAGGCTCTCTTCAAATAGAAGAGCTACCAAAGCCTTTGGGGAGCTAAGTTGTTAAGAATCAGCCCTGGCTGGTTTGGCTTCGCAGTTAGAGTGTCGGCCTGTGGACCAGAGAGGCCCGGGATCAGTTCCCGCTAAGGGCACGTAGCTCGGTTGCAGTTAGTCCCCGCCCCGGTTGGGGTCATGTGGGTGGCGACCAGCCGATGTGTCTCTCTCACATCGATGTTTCTCTCTCTCTCTCTCTCTTCCTCCCTCTCTATCTAAAGATAAATGCAAAAAAAAAAAAAAAAGGAATCAGTATGAGTGGTCTGCTGTGTCTCAGGCGCTTTGCATGTATCAAGGCTTGGAGGCTTAGATGGTAGCCACCCCCTGGAACAGGAAATGAGTCCCCCCTGGGAAAATACAATGGTGGCATCTGAAATGGACATGAGTCCCAGAAAGATGGGTTATTACTGGTGCACAGTTTCGGAAAGGACATCCTCCGCCCTTCGTCATCAAGAAAATGTTGAATTAGCCAAACAAGAGTTCATACTCTTCCCATCCCTTTGAGCACATGCTTTATGCGTTATTCCCTCTTCCTGGAACACTCTTTCCTGCCCGCATCCCTGTACCTGGCTGGTTTCTGTTAAACTTTCAGCCCACAGCTGAGAAAATACTTTTCCCCCTAAGGCTTTCCCGGGCCCTGCCCTCTGCCCCTCCTTAGCTGGGTCTTAGCTGCCCCTCCCCCTTACAGCACTGTCACACTCACTGTCACTGCCTGTTACTTGTCAGCATTTCCCAGAGCCACCAACGATTGAGAACTGGGTCTGTTTCTTGGTCACTGTATCCCCGGTACCCAGCCCAATGCCTGGCACGTATGTCACTAACTAAATGCTTGTTGAGTAAAAAAAACGAGTGAATCCCAAGGTTCCCTGGTGTTACTTCCCCCAGAGGACTTCTTGCTATAGAACCATTGCCTGGCAGTGGATTTACTTAGTTTAGTGCACATATAAAATAAATAAATAAATAAATAATAAATAAATAAATAAGGAACAGTTCTAAACTGCTTTCTACATTCTTGTGGAGTGGGCTTCTGCAACACTTTGGGAAACAAGGTTAAAACTATTTCACAAAAGCCAACTTCAATATATGGCTTTTCTTTCTCCTCTACAAAGTTTTGTTGTCCAGGATTATGTTCTTTTGAAAGAATGATTTCTAAAGGGAATCCCTGTTCTCCAGCTCTAGATCAATCCCAAGGTTTTTATTTATTTTTTAAAAAATGTTTTTATTGATTTTAGAGAGAGAGGATGGGAGAGGGAGAGAGAGATAGAAACATCAGTGAGAGAGAAACATCCATCAGCTGCCTCCTGCATATTCCCCACTGGGGATCGAGCCCACAGCCTGGGCATGTGCTCTGACCTGGAATCAAACCTGTGACCTCTTGGTGCATGGGACGATGCTCAACCAACTGAGCCGCACTGGCCAGGCCATCTCAAGGTTTTAATTTTTTTTTAATTTTTATTTTTTATGCTTAACTGAGGACATTTTTGCATTTATCTTCAGATAGAGCGGGAAGGAGAGAGGGAGGAAGAGAGAGAGAGAAACATCGATGTGAGCGAGACACATCGACTGGTTACCACCCAGACGACCCCAACTGGGGCCGGGGCCAAACTGCAACCGAAGTACATGCCCTTAGTGGGAACCGAACCCGGGCCTCTCTGGTCCGCAGGCCGACGCTCTAACTGCTGAGCCAAACCGGCCAGGGCCATCTCAAGGTTTTTAATAGCATAAAGCATTTGGACTTCACACCCTCTGTTTGGTATTTTAAATTCACAAAGTGATAAGGTTCTTTATTGCTAAAGGTTTTATTGTTGTTATTGAACAGTTTCAGGATATTTGTAACAAGCCTTAGATTGAGCAGCGCCTGTCAATGTTTCCACGTTTACCTGACAAGGTTGATGAGGTGGAGAGCGGTCTGGGTGTCCAGGAACTGTTTCCCCCCCATGGAGAAGCACAGGGGCTCGCACCGGGTGACGGACTGACAAACATTCCTAGTAGCTGCGGAGGTGGGAGGTCTAGGTTCTCAATCACTATTAGGATAAGAGACACATCAAAGGCTACACCTCAGACCTTCAGAAGCAGGAAAAGACTGAGCTGACAGAACCCACAACTAACAATTGCTTCCCCCCAGGAGGATGCTAGTAACCTGTCCGCCCCAGGGATAATTTTCTGCAGCGGTGTAGACCTGGCCACTGTGAGGTGGCATTTCCCTTCTCTGGGTTTCAGAGCAAAAGGGCCATAACCCCCAAGTGTAATGCTTTTCCTGAAGCCCTTTGAGATTTCCCAGTCAGTCTGTGCTTCCAAGTCCCTGATTGCTCCCCGTAAATCCTGCAGTACCCCTAAGGGGGAGGGGTGCAGTTCAGTAGTGCACACACTAGGGTTTAACATTCAAAAGGCTCATCCCTAAATCCACAGGCAGGTCCCTGACACCCAGGACATTACCACGTGACTCTTTAAATCCTTAGATTCCACTTGAGGACAGCTGGAATGATGCTGTGAGCTTTCAGTGACAGACAGATCAACCTCCGTCATTGATGTGGGGCAGGTGGTCCAGCCACATCACCCTCCCGTCCAACCTGGAGACAGTGTCTTTTGCTTTGTCATCCAAAATTGTTTCAACCAATCAGAAATGGACTCAAAAAAGCCTGCATCAAAACGAGAGAGGCCACCATCGCGTACATCTCTCAGTCAGCCTCTTCCTGAGGCTTTTGAAGCCAGACGAGAGGGTGCCGTGCATGTTTCGTATTGAGCTTTGCAAGTCTTGTCTTGCTATGGTTATTCCTTTAAAATGACTTACTTCGCTTTTCTCTGATCTGAATGCATATTTAGGGGAGCATTTTGAAAGCAAAGAAAGGGGAATGTGGTTTAGCCTTAGTAAGAAGAGTTAAATAAGACCGAGAAGAATATTCTGACACTGAGGGTCAAAAAATGGAAGCCACCAACAGGGCAGGTTCCAGGTTTTTGCTCTTGGGTATCTTAAAATTCAAATAGATGTTCACTAGTTTGGAATGGCTGAGGTGTGGCCCTTCCTTACTAGGTTCTCTGAGGCTCATGATACTGTGTGATCTGCTGTCTTATAGGAAGACAGGCCGGGACAAGGAAAACAGACATGGGCCCTCTGCTCCCAGAGACACCTCGTTTCAGGCCTTTCCCCAGCACTGTAGATGAGTCCTCTGTACCCCCCAACTCGGCCACATTAGACTATGCTTCTTTTTAAATTAAATTTATTATTTATTTATTTATTTATTTATTTATTTTTATTTTATTTTTTGTTAATTCTCACCCAAGGATATTTTTTCCCATTGATTTTTAGAAAGAGTGGAAGGGAGGGAGGGAACGAAGGGAGGGAGAGAGAGAGAAACATTGACGTGAGAGAGACATATCGATTGGTTGTGCGCTGACCTGGACCTGGGATTAAACCTGCAACTCAAGTATGTGCCCTTGACCGGGAATTGAACTCTGAGACCCTTCGGTGCACAGGCCGACGCTCCAACCACTGAGCCACACTGGCCAGGGCTAAATTTATTTTTTAACTACAGTTGACATAACTAGTGATTAGACATTTATATACCTTATGAAGTGATCATCCTGTTAAGTCTAGTACCCATCTGGCACCATAAGTAATTTTCCAGTGTTATTGATTATAGTCCCTATAATGAATTTATATCCCTGTGACTATTTTTATAACTGGCAATTTGTACATCGTAATCCCTTTCATCATGTTCGCCCATCCTCCAATCCCCTTCTGGTGACCTTCAGTTTTCATTGTCTGTATGTACAAGTTTGTTTCTGTATTGTTTGTTCATTTATTTTGGTTTTTAGATTCCACATATCAGTGTAATCATATGATATATATTTTTTTCTGTATGTGGCTTATTTTTCACAGCACAATACCCTCTAGGTCCATCTATGTTGTCACAGATGACAAGATTTCATTCTTTTTTATAGTCGAGTAATATTCCATTGTATATATGTACCCAGTCTTCTTTATTCATTTGTCTATCGATAGACACTTGGGTTGCTTCCACATCTTGGCTATTACACATGATGCTGCAATGAACACAGGGGTGCATATGTCTTTTCGAATCAGTGAATCCCACTTCTTGTTTCGTGTGGGAAGCTGCCCTGTGAAGTGGGCAGTATTCTAGGATTACAGTGTCTCGCCCCTCTGTCCCCCTTTCTCAGTGGCCATTGGCAGCACAATTATAACCGTCTACTTTTATTAAAATAGAAGAACCAAGTGTCCTATGATTCTGAGAAGTGGAGCCAACCTAAACTAGTCAGTGTTTTTTCAAGAACATCAAAGATAGTGGCTGGATTTTTGTAGTACATGCCATGGTGCCCCTAATCCCCAGAAAACCCACGAGGCAGAAGCGTCAGATAAGAGTTAAAGCTGCTCTATGCAGTACGTGGCCAGCCCAAACGGGGCATGTCTGTGTGTGTGAGATACACACCAGTGTTTGAAGGGCTTCGTATGAAAAAAAGAAGTAAAATGCCTTAATGATTTTTAGGTCTAAATGATGATTCCATGTTGAAATGATATTTTGGGTATATTAGGTTAAAATATACATAATTAATCTCACCTGTTTCTTTTCCCTTGTTTAATGTGGCTACTACAATATTTTACATTTCATACTGGGCTCACATTTGTGGCCCACATTGCATTTCTGTTGGAAAGCTACCTAAAGAATAGAGAGATCATTTAAGCAAAAGAAATGGACGTAATAGACATAATACTTATGGACATAATAGAATTATTTAGGGCTACCCAGATGTTCTGCTGGATGTCTGCCGCAGTAACGACTACATCTTATGGTTCTTTATGGAGTTTCTATGACGTTTATCTTATTTAATCATCATATAAACTGTGTACATACATAGGTGCTATCTCAGATAAGGAAACAAATTCAGACAGGGTAAATAACTCGCTCAAGGCCACATAATAGTACCTAGGTCTTGTAATGTTTCAGCCTCGTCTCTTCACTGCACCATAAAAAGTATATGCAATAAAACCCTGAGGTATGCCCTGGCCGGTGTGGTGCAGCGGTTAGAGCGTCGGCCTGAGGACCGAAGCGTCTCGGGTTCCGTTCCATTCAAGGGCACGTCTCTCGGTTGCGGTTCGGTCTCTGGCCCTGGTCGGGGTCCTGCAGGAGGCAACCAGTCGATGTGTCTCTCTCATGTCAATGTTTCTCTCTCTCTCCTCTCTCACTCTATCTGAAAATAAATGAAAAAATATCCTCGGATGAGGATTTAAAACAAAATAAAATAAAAACCCAAGGTATGATGTAGTTCACCCGTGGTGCGGCTGCTGCGTTGTCCCCTAACACCAGCACTGTAAGTGACCGGAGTTAAACACCTTGAGCCTCATCGCTGCAGAGAACCGAAGGCGGGCTTACCCAGGTCATCTGGTTTCCTTGAACCCGGTTTCTGATCCCTCTAGCGAAGATTTAACACATGAGCCATGACTGTGAGGGATTTTCACATCATGTGGATAAGCCTGAGGGCATCAGGTGTGGAAGAGATTAAAGAAGCCGATTAAAGCAGTGTTGACTTCTCATCACTTTGTCTGAACGGTGCTAGTGACATTCGGTCTTAAAGGTTAATAAGTAAGTTATATGGGCCCCGAGGAAAGCAGCCTTGAAGGCAGAGCAAATATTCTGGCCTATAGAGGGCTCCGAAAACAACAGCCTGTAGATGACTTTTTAAAAAATCTGGAACCCTGCCCTGGCCGGTTTGGCTCAGCGGTTGGAGCGTTGGCCCACGGACCAGAGAGTCCCGGGTTTGGTTCCCGCTAAGGGCACGTGCCTCGGTTGCAGTTTGTCCCTGGCCCCCGTTGGGGTTGTGTAGGTGGTGACCAGTTGGTGTGTCTCTCTCGCATCGATGTTTCTCTCTCTCTCTTCCCCCCTCTCTCTCCCCATCCCGCTCTGTCTGAAGATAAATGCAAAAAAAAAAAAAAAAAAAAAGTCCTCGGGTGAGGATAAAAAATAAAATAAAATAAAATAAAAAAATCTGGAACCCCAATCATGCCCCGTAATATGAATGAACAGGCCTGGGTTCTCTGCATGCCCACACCCACTCTCACCCCATCCTCAGCTACTTCCGTGGTTTATATGTTCTCCTGTAAAAAGGCAAGGGATTTACTTGGATACAAATCCAAGTGAACCAGGAATTCCCCCCAAAGTACATGTTGCCAAGGAGAAACAGACACAGAGATGATTCCATGTCTCCTTCTTCTTTTAATCTTTATTGCTGAAGGTATTACAGATGTCCCCCCTTTTTCCCCCATTGACCCCTCCTGCCTGCTCCCACCCCCTCCTGCTTTCCCCAAACTATTGTCTGTGTCCATTGATTGTGCATATATGCAGGTAAGTTCTTTGGTTTACCTCTTCTCATCCCTCCCACCTCCCTTCCCTCTGAGGTTGGTCAGTCTGTTCCCTACTTCCCTGTCTCTGGGTCTATTTAACTGAGGAGAGCGGCTGAGTTTGCTCCCTGGCCATCCACCGAGGAGTGAGCCAGGTCTGCCATCTGCTCCTGTCTGGTCCGAATTCACTAGGAGGCCCAGTGTCAGCCGGGGTGGGGAGCCATGTGCAGAAGCTGGGTGCAGACCAAGGGCCTCGGTGTTGTGAACCTTCTGTCCAGGACTCCCAGGCCACCAGGCCATCTCATATAATAAGAGCCCAAGGGGTGCCAGGCAGCACTGCCTTGGGCTGGCCTCAAACTCCCCGCGACCGCCATCATCATTTATTAGGCTTCTTGCCGCAAAGCCAGGCATTACACCAATGAGCCGAACAGATGTCTCTCTAGCCCCTGGGGATGGCTGACAATATTTACATTTTAAAGGCACATGGTGAAGCACATAGAGGCTAGGTATAGAGACAGACACCATAATGGCAACCCTGCGCGTAATCAAAGGTACGTTGAGTGCCTTGGAGGAACCAGAAAGTCCATAAAGTATACCCTAGTGACAGGCAGCTCAGGGTTTCCCCCTTGGCAAGGAGGGAGGGACCCGTACATCTCCTTTCTCCAGCAAGGTCCTTGATGGAAAAGGTGGTCAGCTCTGTGCTGTTGGGAACAAAAGAGAATCCCTGTCTCCCTGTGGCCTGTGACAGAGGGAGGAGTGTCAGGATGCAGCAGATTGATGCAGTCATCCAGGGGACCCCCCAACACACACACACACACACACACGTGCAGCCCCAGGACCAGGCAGCTTAGCCTGGCAGAGGCTGAGGAAAGGAGACCATCTCTCTGGGCTGTCAGGTCCACGCTCTGGTTGCTTAGCACTAATCCAGTCTTTGCTCCCTTCCCCCGCCTTATCCGCCTTTCTCACCCTCCCACCCCCATGTCTGTTCCCTGTTCTCCCTGAGGCTAATTTTAACCGGTTTTAACATGGATTCTTGGAACCATTTGAAATGGCCAATATTTGGCCGGCTTTTTCCTCGGAAAGGACAGTTGCACTTGGTTCCAGCTGAATGTGAATGGGGAGGGAGGAGAGGGCGGGCGACAGCACCCCTCCTTCCCTTCCAGGAATGACCCTCCGGAAAGGGGGGTTTATGTTTTTGCTTTTGGTTTCGTTACTGCTGAGTTATATTTTTCTTTGATCCCTTTACAAAATCATTTCCACATGTTCTCTCAGGTAGCCCGATGGGATTGTGTGCAGATAAGGAACCTCCGGTGATGCGTGCAGACTGGGTGCTCTTCATTTTTGTCTCCCTGCTCAAGAGGGATACAGGGGGGATTACAGTGAATTTAACACACAATGCAGAACAGCAAAATGTGAATAATTATGCTTCCAGGGGACACACACACACACACACACACACACACACACCCTAAGAAGAGCGTGGAAGCAAGGAGGAAGCTGGCCATCTGCACAGGATGGTGTCACGGGAATCTGGGCGTTAGGCTGGGTGTTTTTGTTTTTTATCCATAACTCCCAGATAGATTTTTGTCACATTGCTCAACTCGAACACTTGCTCATTTGGTAAATCTTTATTGTTTGTCTGCCGCTGTGCTATGCAGATCTAAGTGTGCCTCCCGTGGGGGCAAGGGGTCCTGTCTAGAGATGAGAAATCGTTATTCAGGCTTTTTTGACCGACTCTTACAAATCCAGGGGTGGGTATTCTTTTGTTCCTCTAATAACCTCCTGTGGCTGGGACAGCCCCCCTTCTCTGTGCAATTGTACTGACTCTACCCTGTCCTTCCTTGTAAGGAAGGGGGTACAGGAGGATTTGGGGGTGGAGATCTATTCCTCTGGCAGCTTCTGCTGCTGCTTGTCCTACTCGTGGGAAAGAAGGAGGAGAAGTGGAAGGGAGGGAAGTGGGGGAGGGAGGGAGGGAGAAGGGAGAGAGTTGGCCGGTACCAGAAGTGGAGGAGGAAGGAATAGAGAGGTCTGAGGGAGTCTTCTCTGCTCTGTATTTTCCCCTGACCCTTGCACCTCTGTGGGCCTTCCCCATAGCCCTCGAATCTCTCTGCTTTCCTCTTTCCTCACTCCCCCAGCACTGAACTCACAATTGAGCTGTTAAAGCAACTCCGAAGTTTCCAGATTTGGCTAAGCCCCAGTGACACACCTTGGCCGCCTGCTAGGTATGTGTAAGTGACCACCGAGGTGGCAGCTGGAACTCCGTGTCCCCAACCCAAGCCTGTTGGTCCCCACTCCTCATCAAGTCCAGGGCCTCGTTTTCTGCACCTGCATTGAAGGGGAGCCCACCATTCTCCAAGCCAGCCAGGCTTAAGAACCCAGACACCTTTTTTGACTTATTCCTCAACTCTATCCCAGTCTTGAAGTCTGGCCAGTTTTCTCCCCTCTTAAGGAAGTGACCTTCCTTCTCCACTCCCGCCATCACCTTACAGACATTTACCACCTGGACTTGACATGATCTGCATGCTCATCGTCCCTGCTGTTTGCCTGGAGTCCTGTAACGGCCTCCTCGCCGACCGTGACAGTTCCATTCTCCAGACGTCCCGGTCTGTCCTGCATGGCACAAGTGGGCGACTTCCTTCACTGCTGCTTGATGACGTCTCTGCTCAGGACCTTCAGTGCTTCATCCTGTTTGAATTTCTCTGTTGGACTGTCACGTCCCTGTACCCTGTGACCCTGTCCTTGTAAGAGCAGAATATGAAAGGGGTGAAGAAGGTAGTTTGGCCCCTAACTGCCTTCTCTCTGAATGTGCCCCACAGTGTCATCGCTGGGGTCCCACACTTTATAATGACAAGGAATTGTATCCATAGTGATGGACAGACCAACCATGTGACCCTCCTCTTGTCTTTAGACCACTGGCTCTCACACTTCTACTTACAGAATCCTTTGTCCAGTATCATATAAATGAGGAAGTCGGAACCCCACCGGCTTGTCCCAGGCCGCTAACAGGGCTCCACCCGCGGGGCCTCAGCAGACCCCACAAGGTTTGGAAATCACCACTCTAGGTAGAAACCAGATGTTAGAGAAGTACATGTCCTTGACTCTGTGCAAGCAAACACATTCCTGAACACTTAAATGTAAATCGAGTTTTAATTATACAGCCATTTTTCCCCTGCTTTGGGAAATTTGATAGCTTAGTGGTTAATCATCACAATCGTGAATGGAACCCTTCTCTCTGTACCGGACTATTCGAAGGGCTTCATCTGTGCTAAATCATCAGCTGGTGGTCAGCTCCACGGCTCTATAAGGCCGGTAACTGTTACTGTCCCCATTTTTCAAAGGAGGACATGGAGACACAGAGCAGTGGGTAATGTATTCAGAGCTGTACAGCTGGTGAATTGTGGACACCTGGTTCCAAATCAGGCTGGCTGGCTCCGGAATAAGAGCAGCTTGTAACCAGGATGCTGAGATCACGGCTTTGGGGCCAGACGGCCTGGCTTCAACACCTGGCCGAAATCCCAAACCGGCCAAGGTCACGGAGCTACCAACTGAGTCGCTCCGTGACCTTGGCCAGTTACACAGCCTCTTCAAGCTTCGGTTTCTCTATCTGTAACCGCGGAATGATAACTGCCTCCGGTCTTCCTGGTGTCACTTTATCTGTGAATTGACACTCGTACCTGCCTTGTGGAGTGGTGATTAGGATTCAGTGAATCAGAGCATGTGAAGTGCTCAGAAGACTTCCTGGCACCTCATGGGCACTCTTTTAGCTGGAATCAGACGCCCAGGCTGGACCACTTAGTAGCTATGGTAACCTGAGCAAGCCGTGTGCCTTTGCTACCTACCTGTACAATGGGAGTGACTTCCTCGGCCTTTTGGAGAAATGCTACATGATTTGCTGAGTTATTATTCCTAGTAGTTTGGTTTTTATTATGACTCTGTACAAGGCTTTGTGGAGTATTTTTAGAGTTCAGCGTAAGTTCACTTGACAAGTGATTTTGACTGTCTATCAAAAGTGTTTTACCTGTCGAATCTTCCAGGCTTCCCAACACATTGTCTCCTCATCTTTTCACGAACTGCTAATGCTTCCGATGTCACCTGCAACTCATGTGACAAGGTCGTACAAGGACAGGCAGGATGTATAGGACATGTATTCATGCAGAGTGCTGTAACCATCCAGATAAGTGAATTTGGCTCGACCTCCAGTTATGTCAAAGCATGCTAATCACTCGTTGTTGTTCTTGAGGATGAAATAGAAAAAATGACGTTGACAGTTTCCGCCCAGTATCTTATGAATAACCCTGTTTGTGATGCTTTACATTAAAACGGTCTTGAAGCACAGTTATGTACAAATGGATCGTATTGTGACATAGGGACGGGTACACACTGATGACAAACACTGTCCCTTATCACACGTTAGTGATTGGTTTCCCAGCCCATTCCTCACAAAGTCAAGTTCTCACAAGTTTACGTTAGCTTGTTCCCACTCAGGGCTGTATCCTTTCAGAGGCTGCGATGCGCTAGTGGGTTTGTAGCGGAGTGGGATGGGTGTTTTGGGGCATTCGGGCGTGTTCTGTGTGACTCTGCAAGGCTCAGAAGAACAGGTGCCTGACCAGCCTGTTGGATCTCAGCAACGGGATGATTCCTGGGAGATTCCATGGCTCCCAAAATGCCAACTGCTGGTTCAAAATTGGTCAACACTTATTTATTTATTTATTTATTTTGAGGAAAGAAGATTTAAAAATCTCATGCAGAGTCCTCTGAGGGGGGCAGTAGATCAGTACAATGAGGCCTGCATTTTAAATTGTTGATAGATCTGAAGATATGTTTACTAGATTAAGGTGAGCCATCAGTGCAGATTATAAAGAGCCTGGATCAGCCTTCCTCACGCTTGTAACAGCGTCTGTGATTTAAGAAGAAAGTGTAAGGTGACTCGGAAAGAGGCGTGTTAGAACATATCCCGGGGTCGGAGAGGTGCGTAAATGCCTTCTCACCCGCCTTCCAGAGATTAAGAAAATGACATAGAGGCAAACCTCGGAGATGTTGTGGATTCGGTTCCAGACCACTGCAATAAAGCGAATATTGCAATAAAGCGAGTCCCGTGAATTTTTTAGTTTCCCAGTACATGTGCAGATTATGTTTACACTATACTGCCGTCTATTAAGTATGCAGTAGCGTAATGTCTAGAAAAAAACAATGTATAGACCTTATTTTAAAAATACTTATTTTTTGGCGCCGATAGACTTGCTTTGGTGCAGGGTTGTCACAAACCTTCGATTTGTAAAAGAAAAACCACAATAAAACGAGGTACACTGTGCAGACTAATGGTACCGTGACAGCGAAATGCCTGCCACGTTAGGTTGGTTCGGTCAGACACACACACTGCGAAAGTCTCGGGCGGTAGCGCTGCCATGTAACCCTTAGTTCAATAACAGAGTTCTCACCAAATTGTATTTATAAGCATGAAACAAAATAACAGGCTTTCTGTCATCCTCACTCCGAGCACAGTGAGATTCAGTGCAGTTAGGTCTAGGGAAGGTCTGCGGGCCCCTTGACTGTCTCTCCCGTCTGCGCAGGAAACGGGCCACCTGCCTGCGGCCGCGGCCCCAAGCGCCACTTCTTCCCAGGACACCTTCAAAAGCAGGAAGGGAGTTTCTCCTCTTGTTAACACTTTAGTCACAGAAGAAGAACCTTCCCACCCTTACGTCCCTGCCCACCCCGGACCATACTTGGTTCATGTTCCCATACCCGAACCGGGCTCTGCCAAGGGGACGGAGTTCATGGGATGGCTTCAGCCAGTGGTTCTCAGAGTGTGGTCCTGGGTTGGCAGTATCACTGTCCCTCCGGCATATGATAGAAATGTGCGTTCTCGGGCCACCCAGGCCAGAGCCAGTGTGACGCAGGGCAGTGCGCTGGGGCCTGTGCTTCCCGTCCGCAGCCTTGGAGGCAGGAAGGACCGAACAAGGAGGAGCGCCCCCGTCGGGCACCTCTCTGCAGCCCCGCTCTGGCTCCCGCCGGGGCAGTGCGGGCATTCCCAGACCCCTGCGTTTCAGGGACCAGAGAACTTGATGGTAAAGGAAAGTGGGCTGGACTGTTTTCTTCTTTTGCCAAATAAGGGTGTTAAACAATGTTGCTGACTACTGTAACCTTCACTTATATAATAAAAAAAGAAAAACACGTCGAACAGGATATGAAAGCAAAGAACAGTCTCTTAAATAGGATACCTTTAGCTTTATGAAGTTACACACGTTCAACTGACTATTGTGGTTTCAGCACTGACTCGTGGGAAAATGTACCAAGGCTTAGGGGGCATTGATGTGAAAAACTCACACTTTGGGTCAAGTCAGTTCCAGGTTTGAATCCTGGTTCTCTCTTCCCGTGTTCATGGTGTGTGGCCTTGGAAACACTTGCCTTGATGAACCTTTAGCAACTTTGTCGTTGCTAAAATGGGAATTATAATAACTATCTTGCAGGATTGTGATGACAATTAGAAAGGATGATAATATGAAACATACTCTTGTTACTGAGGAAATTCCAAGGATTTCCTCCCAGGAACCAGGGACAAAAGCCAATCAGATTCCTTATTATGCAAGAATAGCTAATGATGCAGGCATTCGAAATCTTAAGGCTTGGCCTGAGACTGTTGAAACAAGACCAGAGTTAATGTATGAAGTCTCTGTTGCCCCCAAGCACGAACTTTTTTGACATCAGACCACTTTTTAAACTGTGACCCTGTTAGTCAGCTCGGCTGTCATAATGAAATGCTGCAGACTGGGAGGCTGAAAGAACAGAAATGTATTTTCTCACAGTTCTGGGATCTAGAAGTCCAAGGTCAAGGTGCCAGCAGGGTTTGTCCCTTGGCTTGCAGATGGCTGCCTTCTCACTGTGTCCCCACATGGCCTCTTCCTGTGCAGGCGTCCCCCGTGTCTCTTCCTCTTCTCATAAGGACACTAGTCCTCTTGGATTAGGGTCCCACCCTGTGATCTTATTTAACCTTCATGACCTCTCCAAATACAGTCACATTGGACTTCAGCATAGAATTTGGGGTGGGGAGCACACAGTTCAGATGGTATCAGTCATCTTGAGCAAATGACCACTTTAAGCCTTAGAATCTAAATCTTTTTTTTTTTTTTTTTAAGAAAGTAAGAGAAAATAAAGGTGGACAACTTTTATTTTTTTTTATCCTCACCCGAGGAAATTTTTCCATTATTTGTTCAGATAGAGTGGGAGGGAGAGAGAGGAAGAGAGAGAGAGAGAGAGAAACATCGATGTGAAAGGGACACATTGAGTGGCTGCCTCCTGCACGACCCAACCAAGGCTGGGGCAAACTGCAACCGAGGTACGTGCCCTCAGCGGGAACCGAACCCTTAGCGGGAACCGAACCCGGGACTCTCTGGACTGCAGGCCGACGCTCTAACCGCTGAGCCAAACCGGCCAGGGCTAAAAGTGGACAACTTTTAAATAAAAGTGGACTACTCTCTTCGAGGGTAGTCGTGAAGCACAAGCACACTAGCGTGTAAAGCTGCCCACCGCGGACATCCTGGGGGCGGCCGCGGGCCACGCAGCAGTTTTACAGGGACATCGCTGTGCCGCCTGGGATGAGCCTCGGTTCTCACCTGGCAGGTGGGTGTTCCACGGGCTGGTTCTCAGACTCGGGTTGCACAGAGGGAGTCAGACCTGAGTCATCACTGTGGCAGTGGGTGTCCGCTACTCCCTGCTCACCACTGCTGTAAAACATGGGTGACGGCTCGCAAGGTCCCTTGTCCTCCGGAGCCAGGAGACTGTGCGGTGAGCTGTGATGCAGGCCTGGGTCTGAGGACCATCTTGCCGCAGTGTGTGACAGGACCATGCGGCAGTCAGGAAAAGCACACGAGTCTGAATCTTAAGCTCTTGGTGTTCACGAGGCTTAAAGGAGAAAGAAAAGAGAGAACAGTGCCATTGTGCCCAAAGCCAAATTAACTGGGCCTCACCGAAAACCTGAGAACTTCCTGTCTCCATCTACAGACTTCCTGGGGTATTGGGAACCCTGTTGGCTGAGATTACCACTGCGCAGGGTCATTTAAATTCCCTTTGCAGGGGGTCATTTAAAAAGTATTTTCTCCTGCCCTGGCCAGTTTGGCTCAGCGGTTAGAGCGTCGGCCCGCGGACCAGAGAGACCCGGGTTCGGTTCCCGTGAAGGGCACGTACCTCGGTTGCAGTTTGTCCCCGGCCCCTGTTGGTCATGTGGGTGGCGACCACTTGATGTGTCTCTCTCACGTCGATGTTTCTCTCTCTCTTCTTCCCTCTCTCCCTCCCGCTCTATCTCAAGATAAATGCAAAAATGTCCTTGGGTGAGGATTTAAAAAAAAAGTATTTTCTCCTAAGTGCAGTTTCCTTAGTCTTCTGTCCAGACGGATGACTGAGTACATGGCAGCCACCTCAGATGTCTTTAAAGATGGTGATTCTTCCAGCCAGGCCCTAGGTGATGTTACTCATTGTGTTTATCTTGTTCATCATCGGATGTCTCTTATTCAATGTCACAGTCATGGTCAGTATTTTAGACTGTGTAACACAGGAAAACAGGCATGTCTCTACGCCCCAGGAATCTATCATCTAAAGAACGTAATGTCAGTACAGTCCGAAATGCAGAGGAAAATCCAGACAGGAAACAAGGCAACAAACCAAGAGGGAAATCACGGAAGATGAGTTGACGGAAGTAGACGGTAGATGGTGCGATGGAAAAGAGATTCTTTCCCACGATGTCTTGAATAGGGGAATGACTGGAGAAGGAAAGTTATGCCCTGTCTTTCAGGGAAAGGATGATTTCTGGTGGAGTTAAGCCTGTTTTCTTTAAAGATGCTCCCTGAGTAGGTAAGGTGCCCTAGAGGCCGGAGACAGAAACCTGACAGCCCCGGTGTGGTCAGAACATGAAGCAGAAGGAAGAGTGTGAGGAAGTGGACAGAAGATGGCCCCTAGTGCTGTGTAAGCAGAGCTGTAGGGATCGATAGGGGACCTTGCAGGGCAGCGGTGGACGTGGGATCCGATGGGAAGACAGCAGGACGTCCTGAGGGCCCCACGCCCACACATTTCTTACTGGTGCGTGCAGGGTTGACTCTCAGAGTCGGAGCACCGTGTGAACATATACAGGATGCCAAAAGAGAGGTGAGAGTGACCTTGAGGAATAATATTGCCCGAGAGGATAGAAAATCAGAAGCTGCCGTCCCGACCAACGGTTGGAAAAAGCCGGTGGCTGCAAGCATGACCTTCTGATCTTTTGTAACGGTCGTACATTCCCCACTGCTGACTTTCTGATCCGTGGAGAGCTCTAACCGGTTTCACGAAACAGGTCAGGAATCTTGGCCGGAGTTCTTGGCTTCCTGGTGCTTTTCACAGGAGAAGCAGTGATTCAGAACCCAGTCGGGGCCGTAGAACCCGGGTGTCAGGGCCCTTGAGCCTCGCCAGGCCCAGCCCAGTGTGCTCTGGGAGAAGTCCTTCCAGCTCAGTGACCATATTAAGGGAGAGAGAAATGAGGCAGTTTGGTTGGTTTAGACTTGTCTTTCTAATTTTGGACGGTCATCTCAAAGGGTCAACTTCTGAGGAAACCTTTCCCTGAACCAGCATTCCCAAAACTGCTCCATGGAACACGAGGCCCAGAAGGTTCTCCATGGCGGGAGGGTCCTGTGCTAAGTGAGTTTGGGAAATGCCTCACAGTGTGTTCCCAGCAGAGATATGGGCACATTTGCCCATTAAAACCAGTGAGGGGGCCGCAAGGAAGGTGCCTGCTTAGCCAGTCTGCCCAGGCCCCCTACTCAAGAAACCCCTCTGTCTTTGACCACAAACTCCTTCTGGGTGGCCCAGCTTATGCTGGCCCTGCAGACCAGGGCTCTGTGTTGTCACGCTCTGGGGAGTGCCACGTCTGACGCCATGCCACGGCACGTGTCCAGGGCCGATGGGAGGGCTCTGAGCCAGCCGCATGGCCTTTCTCTGCCTCAGATTTCCCAACAAAATATGTTGATTTCTACAGGAGTTCTTTTTCCTTCCCAGGAAAGCTACCAACATCAAGGAAATAACAAAAAAATGTTTTGAGCTCTTTAGGAAGGTGGTACCACCAAAATATTGGATGAATATCACAAGAGTTCCTTCCAAGCAAGCCTGATACTCATCCCTTAAAGAAAAATTCTGTACTAAGCTGTATAGTGCCAGGTCCATCACAGGCGCTGTCGATACTTATTGAATCAATGAATAAAAAATAATACTATATAAAGAGCAACTATATGTAAAAAGTATATAAATATATAAAAATTACGAATATTTACACGTCAAGCACACTTCTGAATACACTAGTATCTCTTCTTTTTTCATTGCAATAACATTTATTCTAAGGTTTAAACATTTCATACATGTTTTTCTGTTTTATTCCCATTCCCTTAGGCCCCTACCCTTTGGCAACCATCAGTGTATTCTCTGAATCTATGAGTCTGTTTCTTTTTTTTGTTTATTCATTTGTTTTGTTTTCTTAGGTTCCACATATTAAGTGAAATCATGTGGTATTTCTTTCTCTGACTTACTTCCCTTGGCATAATGACCTCTAGGTTCGTTGTATTTTTTCATTGGTTCTTCGTTAGAACTCTGGGAGAAACTGTTCTTATCTCTGTTGTGCTGTTGAGGAAACTGAGTCACAAAGAGTTAAGTCAGTTGCTGAAGGTCACCCAGCTCCCAGCTCCAGGAGTGAAGGAGTTCACACCCAGGAAGTTTGTCTGATGTCAGAGCCCTTGACCATCATGCTTGTTGCCGTGCCGAATGAATGTACTTTGAAGAGGAAAAGAAAGTATTTCTTTCTAGTCCATGCTCATGGCCACTATCCCGGGCCCTCGCTTGGCAGCCTGACCGCGGTCTTAGACAGATGACGCTGTGCTGATAGGTGCTCTGCGCACACGGCCGTCACGGGGAATTAGCTAATTGTCTGAGAGTCCATTTGCCAAAGTAGAACTAAGGAGAAAAGCTGAACAGAGAAGAACTTCAGAGGCAGGAGTGAGGTCTGTGTAGTCAAGAGGAGAAATGTTACCCTGTCGGCTTACAAACCATTTGGCCCTCTCTCAAACTCATTTAAAGCTCCCCCCTCTTCACTGCCTCCCTGGAAGCACGTCGTGTGTTAGCGTGGGCCTGCCTCTGTTCCCCGCTCTCCTCCTGCAGACCCCGTTCCTTCTGCTGACGTTCTCCGTAACCCTGCAGACGGCTCTCTGGACCAGAAATTGCAGCCACAGCCATTTAGTCTTCCCTAGGCCCTGGGGGAAGAAGTCAGTCTCTTCAAAAGTTTTCTCCCTAATGTCAGGCTTTCAAATTCTGGTAGCCTTTGATTATTCAAAAATTAATACTTGGGGAGCTAGAAGGAGCCTCAAGGGTCAGGGGGTTGATGCCTCCCCATTTTTCTTCCTCCTGGAAAAGAGAACAGAGGATTGAGCTCATGTCTGCAGGCAGAGTTATATTTTAGGGAAGACTCCACCGATTTGTGTCCAGAGACTGGTTTCTTAAGAGAACTAACCGCCTCTGCTGCCTCAAAACTCGGTATTTTTTCAAACTGGCTGATACATCCTCAGGGGAGAGCACTTCTTCCTGAGGTGTGTCCACTCTGGGCTTGACCTGTGAGTACCCAGAGCCGCCCCCGTGTGTCCGAAAGGTCCCCTAGAGCTGGAGGCCTGGAGGTCGGGGTAATCTTCTGTACTTTTCACTGCGGGTGCTTTTTACTGTTTGTATCGTGTGCCATTTTTCTGTTGGTTGTGTGTGTGTTTTTAAGTTTCTAAGCATCTTTAACAGCGCATTGGGGCATAATTGACATATGTCACAATGCACGTATTTAAAGTGTACAATGGGTCGTTTTGACGTGTGTCTGCAGCTGTGAAACCCTCACAAAGTCTAGCCATTCTGCAACCTCGGCCAGAAGGTGTGTTTCCGCTGAGCCTACCTGAGACCCCCCAGCCACTCAGTATTCCTTTTGGATGAAACCATTGGTTATGAGAACCCACAGTGCGGTCCCTGGATGGCTGGGCCAGCAGCCTGTCACAGGGTGCTCGTGAGCTCTGGAAACCACATTGGGGATTTTTAGGGGCTCTGGAAGGGAAGGCAAGTGTTTTTCATTTCTCCGGACTCTCAGCTGGGGTGTTCAGGGTCCTGAATGTAGCCTGGGACTCCATCCTGGCCTTGAAAAGCTTGTGGGGATGGTGAGGGGAGAAGATAGGCTAGGTTCCCTGTGAGCTGGGTTCTGGGGCTCAGTCAGCAAGGATGAGGGTTTCGCTTCCTCGTCGGCACCAAGGCAGGAAGGCTGGGCAGGAAGAGCCCTGGACCAGGGCGTTTCAACAGGAACCGATCCTAGAGAAGCGCTGAAGGAGGGCACAGGCGGCGAGGGGCGGCTGGGTGAGGGGTAGACACCAGAGCAGATGTCGGTGCAGAAATCGACCTGCTGTGTTTACCAGGTTGTCCCACGGACCCCTCCACCCTTCCTCTCTTTCTCTTGGCTTGGAAACTGCTTCCCAGTCGGGCTTTCAACTCCTGACAGCTCCCTGTTGTCATCCTGGCTGTATGCTCGAGAGCCCAAAATAAGGAAAGATTGCCAGGGTTCTGTTACTTTTATCTATCTATCTATCTATCTATCTATCTATCTATCTATCTATCTATCATCTATCCATCCATCCATCCATCCATCCATCCATCCATCCTTACCCAAGGATATTTTTCCATTTATCTTCAGATAGAGCAGGAGGGAGGGAGAGAGGAAGAGAGAGAGAAACATCAATGTGAGAGAAACACATCAACTGGTTGCCACCTGCACGACCCCAACCAGGGTTGGGGACGAACTGCAACCGAGGTACGTGCCCTTGGCCAGAACTGAACCTGCGACTCCTCAGTCCGCGAGCTGACGCTCTAACTGCTGAGCCAAACCGGCCAGGGCAGGGTTCTGTTACTTTTAAAGTATTGAGTTATAGAAGTTTCATTTCACACATGCCCATCCTGTTTATGCCTCTGACTTGCATACCGAGGTGGTTATGTGAGATCCAAGTACAGAGGCCGTGCCCCGCGCTAACCAGCATGGACCCCTTGCCTCTCGGTGTGTGTGCAGGACATGGACCATCGTATAGCTTCGTTTGCATTCCGTAGCTTTGTGAACAGACTTAACCCAGATCATGTGTCTCACCTGTTTGAATTCCTGTCGTGCCAGGTGCCCTCTCTGGGTCGTGTCATATCGCAGTAGGTACTCCCTCCATGAAGATTTTACGTTTGTCTGTTCCTGTGGCTCACTGGTCAGTTTCAGGGCTGTGACTTACTCAGAAAGAAACGGGCAAAGATGAATTGACAGTCAGACTTTGCACAGTCCTGTGTCCGTTAAAATGGAAAAACGACGTCTGGTGCGATGAAGAACAGGCCACGCAGCTTCCAGTGAGACGCAGAGGACTCTTACCCCCGGTTCCGGCCGGGAGGAAATGGATTCGGTGTCTCGGGTCACTACGATGTTCCCCTAGTTTTCAGATTCAGTTTAAACAGCATAAAATGTGTGACTCTGATTCTGAACGTGTTGGTGGGCTGCAGACAGAGAAGGTCATATTAATGTCAGTTTCTTGAGGAAACTGTTTTCTGCACCACCTCGTGTTTATCAAGAGTCCTCACTTTTTACTTTTTACTGTGCTGTATTCCCGAAACATTGGCGTAGAAGGTCAGGCCGTTGAATGGAATAAATGATGGAATTCTGGATTAACAGTCTTGAAAAGACCTGTAAGTCTGTGCACTTCACCTCCCTCCTTCCTTCAGGCCAGACCCTCTCAGTTTTGAAAATGTCACTGATTTTACAACGTTTCTTCAAAATGTACTTGATATCTTGTGTAATGAGTATAGAGTTTCAGCTTTGCAAAAGGAAAAGAGTTCTGGAGATTGTGTGCACGACAGCGTGAATGTATGCAACGCCGCTGAAATACACACTTAAAATCGTCAAGGTGGTAAATTTTGTGTAATGTATATTTTAGCAAAGTTTTCAAAGATGACCTTGTAGCCTTCTTAGAAAGCGTTTTGATAGTCAAACCTTAGGACATTTTTAACGTCTATGTTAATTCTGTCCTCATAGAATTTCATATCATAGCCTCTGTAAGGGAAAGAAATAAAAAGGTGCTTAGTACCACCTATAAAACACGCTCTCATAAGCACAGACAGGCTTAATGAGTAGCCCTGCTTAACGCTCCCTGAGACCCAGGAAGAGAAGAGAAGAGGAGATGAAGGCTCTTTGCAGCCCTGAGACCCCACGGTTAGAGTTTAGACCATCTTTCCTCTAGACCTGGCCCCTGAAAGAGGCCAAAATTAGCCCACTGCCCCGAGGACACCCTGAGAGAATGGTGGGAAATCCAGGTAAGAACAGGACCGCTCTTGCTGCTGAACCCACGCCTGGGGAAGGAGAGTGGCCAGGGGGAGCTTCCAGAAAGGCAGAGGTCCACGGAGGTCCACGGAGGTCCACGGAGCCACGGTCAGAGGCTGCTCCCTTCTCTGCCTTCTCTGCCCACACACTCTCCCTTAAGAAAGCATAGATTCCTGGCAAGTCCTGCTAAGGGTCATGCCCTCTAGCTTCCTGGAATGTTTTACTGCAGGCTAAAAGCATAGACCTTGCCCTGGCCAGTTTAGCTCAGCTGTTAGAGCGTTAGCCCGCGGACCAAAGAGTTGTGGGTTCGATTCTGGTCAAGGGCGGTTGCAGTTCATCCCCGGCCCTGGTCGAGTTTGTGCAGAAGGCAACCAATCGGTGTGTCTCTCCCACATCGATGTTCCTTTCTGTCTCTCTCTCCCTCCCTCCCACCCTATCTGAAAATAAATGGAGAAGAATCCTCGGGTGAGGATTTAAAAATAAATAAATAAGTAAATAAAAGCGTAGGCCTTGGTTGTGGGATATCACCCAGCCTACTGGTCACCCAGAAGCAATGCTAGGTAGGACATTTAGGTTACCCTAAAGGGCATTACATTGCAGCTTCTCTTTGGCATGGGAGTAGAGATGTCTTAAACATTCCCCACCGACAGGAAGTGGTGTCCATCACGTGGGCTTGAGAGGATTCAGCAGTCTGACCAGGCTTGAATTTGGAATCTACCCCTTGCTAGCTCTGTGATCTGCGGTGGGGTGATCTGTCCAGTCTCAGTGCCTCAGTCTCTCCAGACATAAAATGGGAATATTTGTATTTCTCTTGAGTGTCTGATCATTGTAATGGTCACATGTGGTCATGTCCCCCGCCCCACTCCACCCCCAGCCTTAGAATCACGTTCCAACCTTGTGACTGGGCTCAGAGGTCCGTTATCTTCCTTTAGAGGCCCACGCCCACGTTATCATGTATGACCAGATTTTATTGAGTCATTGAGTCATGCAGGCCCTGCTTATATGACGGGTCTCACACAATGTATTGAATTCGTCGGGTTGTTTGTTGTTGTTTTTTCCTCACCTGAGGATATTTTTTCCATTGATTTTTAGAGAGAGTGGAAGGGAGGGAGGGAGGGGGGAGAGAGAGAAACATCTATGTGAGAGACACAGCAACTGGTTGTCTCCTGCATGCGCCCGAGACATGTACGTGCCCTTGACCAGGAATTGAACCCGAGACACTTCAGTGCATGGGCCCAGGTGTGGGGAATATCCGGCCCACGGGCCGTATAAGGCCCTCAAAATCAGTGCCAGCTAATGTCACACGCCTCACCAAATTAGCCTGACCAGAAAAGAGGTTCCCCACCCCCGCCTAACCACTGAGCCACACTGGCCAGGGCTTTGCTAGTTTTTAGTTCTCTCTCCCCACAGGCAGCAGCAGAAGCAGGCGTTTCGGCGTCCTTGTGGCTAAATGCACAGAGGAGAGTCAGACTCCGGGTTTGACGCCCAGCTCCGACCCTTCCTGTAGGAACAGCACCAGCAGTACTGCTAGCCTCGTGCGTCATTGAGGGCGTTAACTGCAGTCGTGTGTGTAGCACTGAGCACGTCTAACAGCCTTACGAGATGCCACACGCTATTCCACGGCCTTACCTGCTGTAGACCTTTTAATCCTCACAACACGAGGATGAGATACTGTTACTCTATTGAGAGGTTCATTTAGTTTGCCTGAGGCCACACAGGGGTGAGTGGCTCCGGAGTGGGGACTCCCCACCCCATGGCACTGGGTGCCCTGTAAGGATCTGAGGTTGTGGCTGCTTCACTGTGAGTCCCTTGGAGTCAGGCACAGTGGCTTCCGTTCGGGTTCCCCAGCTCGTAGCCCACCTCCCAACACAGGGTGGGTGCTCCATAAAGACTGCATCACATCTGGTGGGACTGTGTCTGTGACGTAGTCTGTAAGTGGAAAGATGTCGGAATTCTGAGAACATCGTAAATAAACATCTTGGGAGCAGAATCTCAATCCAACTGCACATTAGAATCCACTCATCCCTGGGCCCCTTGTAGACTAATTAGGTCAGACGCGCTCTCGGGTGGGGCTCAGGCAGGTCTGGCTGTTTAAACTTCCCAGGTGACCCTCCTGTGCAGCCAAGGCCGGGAATCACTAATTTGGAATATCCCAGGTGACCTCTGCCCAGACTTCCCGCCTGCCATCTGGAACCTTCGGCTGCACAAAGCACCAGGGTACATTCGGAGGAACAAAATTTTAAGAATACAGTGTACAGTCCTTGACTTCAGTATTGCTGCTGGTTCATGCAGAGGCACTTTATTATTTATTTATTTTTTTCTTATCCTCACCCGAGGACATTTTTTGCATCCATCTTCAGATAGAGCGGGAGGGAGAAAGGGAGGAAGAGAGAGAGAGAAACATCGATGTGAGAGAGACACATCGAGTGGTCGCCACCCACACAACCCCAACCAGGGCCGGGGACAGACTGCAACCGAGGTACGTGCCCTTAGTGGGAACCGAACCCGGGACTCTCTGGTCCGCGGACTGATGCTCCAACTGCTGAGCCAAACCGGCCAGGGCACGAGGAGGCACTTTAATTGAGTAGCTTGAAAGGACAGCCTAGGATGTATCTTTTAAAAATTTTTATTGATTTTTTGAGAGGGACAGAGAGAGAGAGAGAGGGAGAGAGAGATTTGCTGTTCGACTTATTAATGTTCATTGGTTGATTCTTGTATGTGCCCTGACTGGGGTTTGAACCTGCAGCCTTGGAGTATCAGGATGATGCTCTAACCAGCTGAGCTACCTGGCCAGGGCTCAAGGTGCACCTGTGAAGAGATGCTGCGAGAGGTAGTCAGAGCATCAGGAAACACAGCGTCTCGGTGGACCCTTCAGGGACCTGAATGGAGAGGACCAGTTCGCTGGCCGATCGTATCACCGGAGCCCACCTCATGTGCGTTGGCACGCGAGCCAGGGCAGGGATTTGGTTTCGGCTTTGCTCTGTTTATTTTTCCCTCCAATGTCTAAGAAAGTGAAAGCCTCGAAGATGGTGTGCCAAGAGGAGGTGTTTTTCTGGCTCCACTGCAAAGGTCCTGAGGTTCTGGGTCTGGTGGCTGCTCAGAGATGCGAGCCCAGCCGTACCTGAGGAACATCTCACCGCGACTCGGCTCTCCCCCGTGAATGCAGGTCGTTCCCCGGTGATGGCGGCTTGGGGGGCTGCTGCCCGGAGAAGGCA
This sequence comes from Tadarida brasiliensis, assembly GCA_030848825.1. Lineage (NCBI taxonomy): Eukaryota > Metazoa > Chordata > Mammalia > Chiroptera > Molossidae > Tadarida > Tadarida brasiliensis. Next base: position 108,608,364 of record CM061257.1, on the reverse strand, counting down.
ACGTGACTGAGGATGTGGGTTGGGGTGTGCACCGAGAAGTGCACAGAGAAAGGGCAGGTGGAATTAACAAGCATTCAGTAATGATCACGTGTGGAGATCTGAATTTCGTTTTGCGCACACTGTCTCATTGTATCTTCACAACATTCAGAAGGTTGGTGGCATTATATGCGTTTTACAGAGAAGAAGCTGATGCTCTGAGAAATCGAACTGCTTGGCCATAACCCCACAGCAGTTCCTGAGCCATGATTCCAGTCCAGGTCTCTGACTCCGAGTGCTCCTGTTTATTAAGTGATCCTGGGCTCTGAAGGTCGTGACTTGATGCCCAGGCCTCCAGGTGGCAGCTTGTGAGATCGGTGCTATCCAGGGGCGCTCTACTGGGGGATCAGAGAAGTCGTGTTTGGTCTACAAATCTAGTAGGGACTGAGGCAGAGACGGTCCCATCTGTCCCTGTGCCTCCTTGTCCGGCTGAGAAGTGTCCTGTGGGAAGACGTAGGTCCAGAGTAATTTTTTTTTTTTTATCCTCACCTGAGGACATTTTTTGCATTTATCTTCAGGCAGAGTGGGAGGGAGAGAGGGAGGAAGACAGAAAGAGACCATCGAGTGGCTGCCACCCACACGACCCCAACCAGGGCCGGGGACAAACTGCAATCGAGGTACGTGCCCTTAGCGGGAACCGAACCCAGGACTCTCTGGTCCGCAGGCCGACGCTCTAACCGCTGAACCAAACCGGCCAGGGCTCCAGAGTAATTTTTAAAATCAAAAGTTAGCTCTGGCTGGTTTGGCTCAGCAGTTAGAGCTTCAGCCTCTGGACTGAAGGGTCTCGGGTTTAACCCCCAGTCAAGGACACATACCTATGTTACAGGTTAGATCCCTGACCCCGGTGGGGGTTGTGCGGGAGGCAACCAATTGATGTCTCTCTCTCACATTGATGTTTCTCTCTCTCTCTCTCCTCTCTCTCTCTCTCTCTCCCTTCTTCCCTCCTACTCTTATCTAAAAATCAATGGAAAAATAACCTCATGTGAGGATTAAAAAAGTAAAAAACAAAATCAAAAGTTAGGATACTAAGTGCACGTGTGTATATGTATATGTGCGTGTGTGCCTGTGTACATATACTCTCTCTCTCTCTCTCTCTCTCTCTCCCTCCCCCTTCTTCCCTCCTACTCTTATCTAAAAATCAATGGAAAAATAACCTCATGTGAGGATTAAAAAAGTAAACAAAAAAATCAAAAGTTAGGATACTAAGTGCACGTGTGTATATGTATATGTGCGTGTGTGCCTGTGTACATATACTCTCTCTCTCTCTCTCTCTCTCTCCCTCCCCCTTCTTCCCTCCTACTCTTATCTAAAAATCAATGGAAAAATAACCTCATGTGAGGATTAAAAAAGTAAACAAAAAAATCAAAAGTTAGGATACTAAGTGCACGTGTGTATATGTATATGTGCATGTGTGCCTGTGTACATACTCTCTCTCTCTCTCTCTCTCTCTCTCTCTCTCTGTATAAACCTGAACATGAACTTACAGAGTCAGATTTCACTTTCAGCCTCTTCTGAAGTGTTAGCCAGCAGTCTGGGTTCCCGCGCAGCCTCCTGCTGGTTCTGCGGGGCGAGACTGGGCGGGACTAGGATGGAAGCTGACTGCTATCCCAGTCTCTCTGCTCCTCGAACCACAGAACCCTGTGGCCAGCACAGCCAGGACAGCACCTGGATCTCTGATCTCGGCCCAGGGTTCTCTCTGCTGCACCTTGACTTTGAAGAAGCTCTGGGAGGAGGAGACATATTTTCATTGTTTCTTCACTGTGTCATTCTGATGCTGGTGTCATCTCGTGTCCTTGACTTCTTTGATAGGAGCCTTTCAGAGAGGTTCTGAAAAGCAGCAGCACAGACAACAGAGTCTCTTCTGTGCTTGTGACCTGGGCGGTAGGCTGACCCGTCCTTGTAGCAGTGAAGGGAAGGGAGGCCAGAAGTGACAGCTTCCTGCCCGGAGGACACCCTGCCTAGCAACCAGTGACACTTGCTGCCACGGGGTCACAGCCTGTGATGATTTCTCTCTCTGCAGATTGACACACTGTTATGAATGTAAAGAGTATTGCTGCTGCTCTGGAAAGGAAAATGTGAGGCCTTGAAGAGAAGTGAGGGCAGGATGGAGAAGTGTGGTCTGATCCCCAGATGGACCACTTTAGGCGCCCACACCGGTGACAGGCGGGGTCAGGGGTCTTCCGCATTGCATGTGAATCTTCTCACGGAAAGTCTTCCAGTTAAATGTTGCAGATGGCCCTGCCTGGCCTCTTATTTATTTTGATGAAATGATTTTGACACAAAGAGACAGGCAGGTGACCAGAGCAAAGACTGGGATGTGCACCTTCCTCCTGGCTTTTCTTTATTCCCACTGACAGACCCCCCCCCCCACACACACACACACACACTTCCTCGGCTCCACTTAGTGTGGGTGGTTGGGGCTCCAAGGAGAATCCACTGAGAGAAGGGGTTGGTCCCACGCCGGACCCTTTTCCAGGAGAGTCCTAATGAACAAGCGGAGATCCCGGCAGTGGAAGATGCTTCTCTGATGCTTACTCAGGAGGAAGTCTGTGGGCTTAGGGAGACACTTTAATTTGGTGGGAGATAGAACTGAGAAGAGATGAGCTCCCCCAAGGCCCATGTGAAGACTGAGAAGGGCCCTGACCTGCGGATGGAACTCAGGGGACGCTGGTTTCTGTCAGTAGGAAGGCTTCTGGTGCTCCAATCCTATCTCGACCTTACTCGCTCGTCCATCTGTCCATCCACCCACCCACCATGCAGTCATTAAACACTTAGCATTTGGGCCAGGCTTTGTGGAAACAAGGATACAGAGGACACCATTTCTGCTCCCAGGATGTGGTCATTCTGGAAAAGAAATAGACTACGAATAAGATGAAACTGCTGTGGGACGAGCACATCAGGAAAGGCTGAGTGTGGAGCTCAGCCCTCGAGCCGCTAGGTCAGCCAGGGTGGGGACCAAGGGAAGGGTGTGAGGTCAGGGCAGCTCTCTGCTGAGCGGTCACCTCGCAGGGTCTTGAATAAGAGGGATTTGGGGCAGTAGAGCAAGAGGAGGGAAGTGGAGGCCACGGGAGTAGATACGCAGTGGTGGAGCCCCCAGTAAAGCGCAGGGCTCCTCAGAAGCAGGTGGGAGCAGAGGGACTGCCTTCTCCCTCCTGTTCTCCCACCCACCCTCCGAGCATGCTGGCTGCCCCCGCCTGTCTCCTAGGGTGTGCTTGCAGACCTACCCAAGAGAACACACAGGTCCAGGCCATTCCCTGCCTCCTGGCTGACTGTACAGACCTCTGATCCATCCCACTCCGATCCAAGAGTGCTTGGCTCAGATCACCTGCTTTCGCTTTTTTGAATGTGATTTTTTGGACGTGATTCCTTCCTCTTGCCTTATCAGGCCACAGAGGGCTGTTTTGCTTTGCCTGAATTGGGACTGACTTCATATTTCTTATGTGGCTTGGCTTCAGAATCAAGACGGAATATCAGTGCCAAGCTGCCTAACGGCCGTCTTTAACATGCATTAAAAACCTAATAAAATATTGCCTCCAAAATTCCTGGCCAGATTCACTTATATAAATATCTAACATAAGGTCTCACCCATAACATCCCACCAGGTTTCAGGAGATGGCTTTAACATCTGCCCCGAGCGGGGAGAGGTGCGCAGAGAGCTTGTGCACTGGGCATCCCTGGGGCTGAGCTCAGCCCATCCCTGTGAGCTGCGTCTCTGTTGTTCCCAGGACTAGGTTGAAGACAGGCTGTCTGCTGTCCCCTACTTACTGCGGAACCACACATCACTTCCTTCCTGGGTGTGCTTCCAGGGAAAGGCTTGCCTGTGTGTGTGAGCCCAGCCTGTTTCGCCCGTCTGCCTGCCTGCGTACCCTAGTAGACTTTGTCTCATTTATGTTCTTAATCCCCTTATTTCACATTTACAATTGTGTAAGCCTTCTCCAAACCTCCTGGAAGTGGGGGGCTGGGGGCTGCAGGTAAACAGTGAGATAGTATTTATGATCCGAGAATGAGGGTGTCATAAGCTCACGGCACAGCATCTGTTCTTATCCACTGAATTAGCACGCCGAGAGGGAGGGGCGGCCAGGCTTTTGCATTGTTGCTTGTCTGACTTGAAGGAAACTGCTCTTCAGGTGTAAATATTTTGCAGCCGTGAGTTCATCTTCTCCCCTTCCCCTCCTGGGAAACCCGTGCCTGTGCACTTCTGCATCCCTCTCCTACCCCGGTGAGAGTGCCTTTTTAATTATATTGGAGACGAGTCACCGGCAGAACGCAGTGCATTTCTGCAGCGGGTACCTGCCAGCAGTTTGCAGGAGCCATGGGGACGGGGCCCACAGGGAGGAGACTTGGGGAGCTTCCAAGTTAAAATGCTGACAAACATGGGAAAGCGAATGCCATGTCTCCAGGTGTATCACTGAAGCAGGAGACGTCCTTCTCTTCTTTCTGTAGCCAGTAACTGCCATTTTAACCCCAAAGAAGCAGGAGGCAGGGACAGAGGTGAGGTCAGTTACTGCCATGCATGAGCAGACCCTGGGTGTGGAGAAGGTAGGCTATTTAGGGCGCGTCTGCCCCAGTAATTCATTTCCAAGGGAAGTTGTCTGCTTTCTGTTCTCCTTACTGCGTAGTAACGATTTATTCACAGTTCCTGAGATAAAGGATATGACAGTTTACTTAAAAGAGGATTTACATTCTGATCAGAGGAGGTCCTTGTCACAGCGATGAGGGGATAAGTAATTTCTTTGGGGATTCAGTTACTGGTTAAAGGAGAACCTGCTTTTACTGAGCACTTTTCACGCCCTAGGTACTTTATAAAATGATCGTTTTCGGAGTCCTTGCAACAGCCCTGTGAGGTAGATACTATCCTCCCAGTATTTCAAAGTGAAAGGAACTGATCGCTTCACACATCGAATAGGATTGGGTTTTCAAGCCCTGTGGTCTGACCACAAATCCATTGCCTAGATTGCATGAAAAGGGCGCTTACATTTTAAGATCATCACAGCAATATGAGTCTGTATGTACACACACACGCACACACACACACACACACATTGGGTGTGTATATGTATGTGTGTATATTTTTTATTTTACCCCCTTGCAACTCCCCAGTCTCACTACCATCTTACTAGAAGGCAAGCCCCATTGTTTGAACACCAGCCACACCACACTGTAGGCAGAGGATGGCAGGTGTCAGGGGAGCCACACCCCTGACGAACATTGGGAAGGTAGCAGCAACCAACTTACCTGTCCCTGAAAACGGGCCCACCTTGCTCTTCCTTCTGCCCCGTTGCCATACGTGCCTTTACTAGGGAAACTCCTGAGAGCTCCTAGCTCCTGCTGCCCACAGAGCTGTCCATTGGAATGCCTGAACCGTGCTTAAGGCTTCATGGCCTCCGTGCGCACCACACAGAGCCTATTCCGGAGCTCCGATTTCCTGCGCCCTTAGACGACTCCCCTCTCCGCTCTTTCTGAGCATCCAGTGAAGGGAGTAATTCAGCACGCAGTGTCATGAGGACCTCAGGTCTGAGTTGGTCCTGTGCCATTTGGCTCACTGGAAAGGTAGCCAATCTGCCAGTTTGATCCTAGAGAACTCACTTCACCTAGTAAATATATGGACAGTTTACGTCCAGCTTAGTCATTGAGGACTCACTGTAGGGCCAGGTGGGGTCAGAGCAGTGTGCAGAGAGACTTCTTGTTAAAGGGAAAATGGAAGTGGTAGACAGGGTCGTGAAAGATGCAGCTTGACTCCCGAGAACCTTTGCATCCCCGTGTTTGCTAGAAATGTCTCTGCAGTGGGGCTGCAGCCCTGAGAGCCCTGGGTGGGAGAGGCGCTTCGAGCACTGTGTCTTTTGTGTTTTCGCCTCACTGAAACAGTTACCATTTCGTTAATGCAGAGAGGCTGCGGAGGGGAGCCACCCTGGGTGAGCTGTCCTTATGACATTGCCCCGAGCAGGCTGGAGTCTGGGGGTTTCTGTGTTAATCAGCAGGCGCTCCCTAATGAACACCTGCCCGCTTCCCAGAGTCCTGAGGGGCGTGGATCCTGAATGCAGTGGGCTTCCCAGACTGCTGGCAGAGGTACTTTGCATTTCTGGAGGAACAATAATGATGGGCGCCTGTCAGAGCCTCCCCGTCGGCATCATTCCAATGCGGGGAGGAGACTGGCGTCCCAGACGGATAGCAACCACAACTTTCCTGAACCTGAGACGGTATATCTTAGCAAAATGAGGAAGAAACAGTGTGGAAATAAGAGGACAAGAACCAGGGAATAAGCTAGTATAAAGAAGAGTATAGCCTGGCCAGTGTGGCTCAGTGGATTGAGCATCGTCCCACGGACTGAGAGGTCCCAGTTCCATTCCCAGTCAGGGCACATGCCTGGGTTGTGGGCTCGATCCCCGGTAGGGGGCGTGCAGGAGGCAGCTGATAGATGTTTCTCTCTTACATTGATGTTTTATCTCTCTTTCCTTCCTCTCTCTTTAAAAAAATCAATAAAAACATTAAGAAGAATAGTATATTAGGAATAGTATAAAGGTGGGGTGGGGGTGGAGGGGAGACAAGTGCGAAACCAAAATGTTGTTTCCTGGGAGTCCCCCATCCGGGCTGACCTGCAGAGTTAAGCGGAAGGAGGGAGGGGAGAAGCTGGAGGGAGGCAGTGAAAGGAGCCCAGGTGACTGCTGTTGGTGGCAGGGAGACAGGTTGGGAGAGGTGCGCTGAGATAGGTTAGGAATGGGGACACTGCACCTCTTCTCCTGGGTTTATAAGTAACAGGAACGTTGCCTTTGCATCAGCGCCTCCTTCCTGGGTGCCTGTGGCATGTGATTGGATTGAAAGCTGGCCCCTGGCATCTGAGCACAGGGCACCTGGTGCCATCCCTCCCTGCCGCACAGGCTCCCCTAGCAGCTCTGTGATTCAGACCCGCCTGGGGAGAGTGCACGGGTTCACCCTCTCCTGTGGTCGGCTTCCCCGCTGGCCAGTGTAACAGCAAACAGTGACCCTTCAGTCTGTCCCCCTGTCCCAACAACACCCAGCCTTTATTAGGTGTCCGCAGTGTGGCAGGCACTGTGCGAGGTGCAGGGCTACAGTGTTGCTAAAACCCGCCCCTGCCCCTGGGAACGCACTGTCTGGCAATATTTTATTGCATTTAGAACGAACCCCTGCTGCTTGGGCTATTTGTTCCTTGCTGGATCTGTACTCCAATGTGTAAAACCAGAGCTTTAGAGGTAGCCCCAGACTCAAGCCCCTCGTGTGCCCTTGGGGGATTGTGACCTTGGGCACACTAACATTTCTAAGCCTAGTGTCTCCATCAGTAATCATTGCAGGGTTGCTTTGAAGATTAGAGGTGGTATAAGCGGAGCTCACTGCCCAGAGCCCAGCAGGGGGCAGCCTGCACAGATGACTGCTGGGGGCGGGGGGCGGCAGCAGCAAGAGGGGCCAGGAAACCCGCACCTTTGCCTAGTGTGTGCAGTGACCCCGTTTTGCCTGCGAGGACTCCCTTGTACTCGTGCACTTTGTTTTGTTTTTAATTCCTGCTTCAGAGCTTTGCAGCCTTTCCTGGTATGACCTGCTCAGTCCCCCTTTAGCAGAGTAGCAGAAAGGCTGGGCAGGTGCGTGGGTCCTGGTCCCACCTATGCTGGCAGCTAAGCTGACCTCCCTTGTCCTTGGACAGGCTTCTCGACCCCTGAGACTCAGTCTCCTCCCCTGGAAGTGAAGTGGGTTGGGCGGTATAATCCATCATGCTGTAGGGTTAGGGTCTGCCAGTTAGTAGCTGCATGCACTGGGCAAGCTACTCCTCTCTGCTTCTGCTTCTTCTGTGTCATATGCGGATAATCCTGGCACCTACTTCTTGGGTGAGGATTGACTCATCAGTTCCTGGAAAGCACCCAGGGCAGCGCTGGAATCCAGCCACACCGAGTAAACGGAAATGTAGTATTGACCATGTCTTCGACCAGCTTTGCTGAGACAGGCTGCTGCTGGTCACTCCTAAGCTGGGTGGAGATAAAGCGTTTGTCTCATATCCACTAATGAGTTGGGGTTCAGGTTGAATGGGGACCTCCAAGATAGAGAGATGCTCCCTCTGCAGGGCCCATGTAGCTTTAGGACCTGACTCCCCAACCTCCCCAGAAGAGCACAGGCCCTATTGTCCTCCACATCTGCCTGCATAAAGGAAGTCGCCTCCCCAGAACCCAGGAGCTGCTCAGAGAGGGCAGGAAGGAAGCAGCCTCTCAGCTAATCAGCCTGAGCATCCAGAGGGTGCCCTGGAGGGGGAGCGGCCAGACCCTGGTCTGTGTGCAGGATGACCTCATGTTTTCGGACCATCGTGGGGCCCCTTCCCCAGGGATACTGAGCAGCCAATGAGCAGTGTCTGCTTATTACCGCGCCCCCAGGGGCAGGGGGAGGGCAGGAGCCAGGCTCCCAGCTGCTCCAGGAAACACAATAACAGGCAGGGCTTCAGAGCAGCACGTGCTCCTGCATCTTTTATGCAGACTCCCTTCCTCACCCCCTGTCCCCACCCAGGTTTTCAGGAAAGTTGGAGAGGAAGGGCAGGCTGACCATGCTTCTGCCTGACCTCAGCACCCCACCGACCGTGCCCCCTGGCTCCAGGGCAGCAGCCTCCCCTGCAGGGCAGGGAGTCACCTTTCCTGGGTCCAGCAGTGCCATCAGGAGAGGCGGGTGTGGCCCAGCCATGGAGCTGTCACCTGGCAGCCCAGAGGTCACTGTGTGCAAAGCGAATTGTCCAAAACAGCCTTGGGGAGGACACAGAAGCAGGCAGGCCTGTTCCAGAGCCCCGTGTGTGCTGACAGGTGCAGGGCTTCCCCTAGAAAAGTCCAGAGCCCTCGAACTCGGGTCTGGGTGGTCGCGTCGGACCAGCGATGACGAGGAGTTATTCTGCCTTCCTCCCAGAAGCTACTGAACAAAGTTAATCACAGGCTGATAGAAAGTCAGTCTTAAATGTACAGGGTGGGGCAAAAGTAAGTTTACAGTTGTTATTGTGGAAAATAATGCAACAATTAATAAATAATAATAGAAAAATAAACTTTCACGTACTCACAACTGTAAGCCTACTTCTGCCCCACCCTGAAGTGACCTCATAGGGCCAGGACATCACCGATGACCCAGAACAGGCTGCCTCTAACCCGGGATGCAGTGTCGCCTCCTCAGGTCCACACTGAGGCCCTGACCAGTCTGTCCTGTAGAACTGGGCTGGGCTGCAGCCCTCTGGCCTCGCTCCCAGCCGGATCCCTGCAGACTCCACAGATGTTTATAGCACACATAATTGTCAAATTATAATCAGCAGGATTCTGTAAACATCCCCTCAAAGTACATACGAGGATAAAGCTTTCTGCTTACCCAGCAACTTTCTCTAAATTAGTTTAAGAAAAGTTTGGAACAATATAGTACATTAATCATCATCGTGCCAAGGTATGATATTGTCTTAGTTTGCAAGATCAGGAAATCACAGGGCTGATGCCTTCCATGCTTTTAAACCAACCGTACGGAGAAGTAAAGGTTTGGTGCCCGGTCGGTCAGGATAAGCTAGGTTATGCTGTTGATGACAGACAAGCCCAAACGTCTCAGCGGCTTCACAGTGAGGTTCATTGCTCACCCACCCTGCACGTCCATCGGCTGGCGGGAATGCTGTCGCTGATGGAGCAGTCACAGGGAAAGAGAGAGGGTGGCTGTTTAAATGACTGTTACTCAGGTATGATTGATATATAACATATTAGTTTCAGGTGTACAACATAATGATGCAATCATTGTATGGGGCATGGCTTTCAAAGGGACTTAAAACTTGGGAGTTGTAACATGCACATCTTCTGAGATCTGTTATCAACCCCTTAAATGTCTTTATTTCCCCATTTGTAAATTGTGGGCAATAAATGTAGGCTTTTCTTCATTGGGAAGTAATGGGACTAACTTAAAAAAAAAAATGTTTAAACCAGTGATAGGCATCCAAATGGGTGCAGTCATTGAAAAGAGTGAGCTTGAGCCCTGGCAGGTTTGGCTCAGCGGTTAGAGTGTTGACCTGCGGACCAGAGAGACCTGGGTTCGGTTCCCGCTAAGGGCACGTATCTCCGTTGCAGTTTGTCTCCAGCCCTGGTTGGTCGTGTGGGAGGCAGCCACTCGATGTGTCCCTTTCACGTCGATGTTTCTCTCTCTCTCTCTCTCTCTCTCTCTCTCTCTCTCTCTCTCTCTTCCTCTCTTTCCCTCCCACTCTATCTGAACAAAAAATGGAAAAATGTCCTTGGGTGAGGATAAAAAAAAAAAATAGAAAGAAAAGAGTGAGCTTGAGCCCTGGCCAGTTTGGCCTTAGCGGTTAGAGTGTTAGTCCATGGACTGAAGGGCCATGGGTTCGATTCCGGTCAAGGGCATGTACCTGGGTTGCAGGTTTGATCTCCGGCCCTGGTTGGGCTTGTGCAGAAGGCAACCAATCAATGTGTCTCTCACATCGATGTTTCTCTCTCTCTCTCTCTCCCCCTCTCCCTCCCTTCCACTCTATCTAAAAGTCAATGGAAAAATATCCTTGGATGAGGATTAAATAAAAAGAAAAAGAGAAGAGTGAGTTTGCGATCACGTTTATTCCTGGGATGATGCTGTTGCTCAGAGCCTTTCAGTTGCCTTCAGCTTATGAGTCAACAAGAAAATGCATTTTCTCACTGTAGAAATTCCAATTTAAAAAGGTTTGTGGCAACAGGCTAAATCGTAGGGTTATGTCACCATGGAAAGCCCTAGAATCTCTCTCCAAGAAGCTCCTGGGTGGCTGCTTACTCTGGTGACTTCTTCAGTGTGTTGAGTCAGACCTTTAGCTCTGTAGGGTCAGAAACCTGATTTTCCATCTTCAGGGGAAGACTCCCATTCGCCATGTTCGAAGTACTGGTTATATATAGGTCAGTACCAATGTCTGAAATGTCGGTGAACTGGGTTGACGTGAGCGTTGTACCCATCATCCACACGCGGCCCCCCCGGCTCATGATCCTTGCCCTGTCACCCAGGAAGCAGGGGCAGAGAGGCAGGAGGCAGAGGTTAACGGGCGACCTCTGAGGCCAGCTTGATTTCACTGGGAATCCTGTCTTTGTTCTGTGGCCCAGCTGCCGGACATCTCCAGGCTAGAATCTTTGTTGGCAAAGGAATGATCATCTCTTATTGTAGATGGTCACATATCATCTGGGATGGTCAGCGCCATGTCTGAGAGAGCAGTGCCTCAGTGATTCTTCGGAAGGAAGGAATCAGAAGAAGGAGAGCTAAGTAGGTCTTGAGTGTTTAATGTGATTTCTGCCACCTGAGAGGCCTTACCCCCGGAGCCCAGATGGTCCAGGCCTGTTGGCCAGGACCACGCCCGCGTCCCCAGCTCACCTCCCTTTCCCACACTGCTGCACCAGGCCCCCCGCACACCTCCCAGTCACCCATGGAATGATTACTGTTTAATCCTGTTATGAAGTATTCCAGCCCTGAGAGGACAGTCATGCTCCACGTAATGTTTCAGTCAACGACGGAACATGTATGACAGTGGTCCCATGAGATTACAATAGATGAGGACAATCCTGTTACCCAGTGAGGGCATAGCCCTTGGAATGGTCTCCACACATTGCTCACGTGTTTGTGGTGATGCTGGTATTAACACACCCACTTTGCTGCCAGTGAGATACAAGTATAACACATACAATTATGTACAGTACATAGTGCTTGATAATGACAATAAGTGACTGTTACTGGTTTATGTAGTTATTATACTATACTTTTTTTTCCTGTTAATCCTTACCCGAGGATCTTTTTCCATTGATTTTTTTTTAGAGAGAGTGGAAAGAAAAGAGAGAGAGAGAGAGAAACATCAGTGTGAGAGAGACACATCGACTGATTGCCTCCCGCACGACCCTGACCGGGGCTGGGGATTGAACCTGCAACCCAGGCGCGTGACCTTCACTGGGAATCGAGCCTGTGACCCCACAGGCTGACGCTCTAACCACTGAGCAAACTGGCCAAGGAAATTATACTATACTTTTTATCATTATGTTAGAGCGTACTCTTTCCACTTATACCTATAAAAGTTTGCTGTATCACAGTGTGCCATGTTATGCCGGCAGCAACCTCATGCATCTCGTGTTGATGGTGTCCCTTGATGGCATCATTTTCTCTTGTGCTTGATTTGATCTCATGTTGTTTTGTACAGTAACACGCTACACAGCTTGTAGCCTGGGAGCAGTAGGCTGCACCCTGTGGCCTGGGTGTGCAGTGGGCTGTGCACGTAGGCGTGTGCAGGTACACTCGATGATACACACACACTGGAATCGCCTAGTGATGCGTTTCTCAGAATGTATCCTGATTTTGTGGTGCGTGGCCATAATTCTTTCTCTTCCTTGGTAAACTTATGTTTCTCTGATCATTTCTATTGAGATGTTGGCTTTAAAGTTTACCTCTCAAAGGGAAGGTGATCTTATTTCTGTCATTTCTGTTGGGGCTGGAAACCACACCATAACTCTCAAGAACCCACAATAATTACTTTATAGTCACACCTCATTTTATAAAACCAGTTTGACTTCCTCCTCCCACTCTGTCTCCATTCAGTACACTTGACTTCAAGTGATTTTTGCCAATTGAAAAAAAATTCATTCTGAGAGCAAGAAGATTTATCAACAGTGAGGATACTTTTAAAAATGGGACACAAGCGTCAAAGGCAAACCCAAAAGATGATCCAAAATGTTTTAAGAAATAGCAGACTGCTTTGAAAGGGGCAGCAATTATTTGGACAGATTATGCTACGTTGCAATTTAAAAATTGGCCAGACTGCCTTATATTCAGTCACAGCCTCTACATTAAATGTTTTGTACCTGGGCAGCCAGGTACCTTCGGGGACTGGAGGTGGTGCGGCCCCCAGCAGCCCCAGCAGCACACAGCATACACAGCTAGCGGCCTCGGGGGCCCCCTCATCTTGGATTCCACTCTGGAATCTATCGGGGACGTTCTGAGACAGGCCAGGTGTGCTGTGCTGCATTCCTCGTGGTAGGCTGCCACTTCTCGTGAAGGACGTCTTACATAAAGTCTTGAATCCACTCTTGGTCACAGACGGCTTTTTCACTTTTTCGAGTTTTAGAGTGAACAGAAGTATGGAATGTTAGATGGCTTTGATTTATCAAGATGGAGTCTCCTGTTGATTTACGTCTTCTGCCGGGGGGACGGGGAGGAAGCTCTACCCTCAATTCAGACCATTCCTGTCCTTCCTAGCTGTGTCATTGGTAAATTGATGATTGTTGAGGCCCCGAAGGTGGCACCCTGTGGGCCAGGAGCGAGGTTGAATAGGGGAACCATCTGCCTTGGCTATTCATTTATTTACTTATTTATTTCTTCAGATAGAGTGGGAGGGAGGGGGAGAGAGAGAGAGAGAAAGAGAAACAATGATGTGAGAGAGGCACATCAATTGGTTGCCTCCCACACGAGGCCGACCAGGGCCGAGGACCAAACTGCAACCAAGGTATGTGCCCTTGACCAGAATCAAACCCGCAACTCTTTGGTCCACAGGCTGACGCTCTAACTACTGAGCCAGACCGGCAAGGGCTTTTTAAAAGGAACACTAGCCTGGCCGGTGTGGCTTAGTGGTTGAGTGTCGACCCATGCATCAAGAGGTCGCTGGTTCGATTCCCAGTCAGGCACATGCCCAGGTTGTGGGCCTGATCCCCAGTGGGGGGCATGCAGGAGGCAGCCAATCGATGTTCTCTCTCATCGATGTTTCTATCTCTCTCTCCCTTTCCCTTCCTCTCTCTCTAAAATCAATAAAGAAAAAAAATTAAAAAAAATAAATAAATAAAAATAAAAGGAACACCAGACCTTACTCTGTGCCCCTGGTAAAATCTAAGTCCTTACTGGCAAGTGTTACATGCTACTCACTTTGTATGTGCTGTAGTGTTGGCTGGTGCCTTGCACATATGAGACACTCAATAAATGTTGAATTAAAGGAAGTGCACCTGTCTCAGTCTGCTAGGGCTGCTGTAACAAAACACTAGGTTGCTTAAACAACAGACGTTTATTTCCTCACAATTCTGGAGGCTGGAAGTCTGAGAGCTGGGTGCCAGCCTGGCTGGGTTCTAGTCAGGGCTCTCTTTCTGATGTGCAGAGGGCAGCCTTCTCACTGTGTCCTCTCATGGTGGAGAGAGAGTGTGCAAGCAGGCCCTCTGGTGTCTCTTCTTATCATGGGGGCCCGCCCTCATGACCTCATCTAAACCTAATCATTTCCCATTCGCCCCATCTCCAAATACCATCACCCTGGGTTAGGGCTTCAACATATGAATTTGGCCGGGGACATAGTGCAGTCCAGAGCAGCACCCAGAAGGGAAATAAGAAACCAAACTGTCATGTAACTCTCTCATTTTTTTTTTTTTGCCATCTTCACCCATTTTAATCCCTTGCCTCCTCAGCAACTACCTATCTGTTCTCTGTATCTATAAGTTCTTTTTAAAAATTTTTTTAAAAAAGATTCTACATATAAATGAGATTATAATGGTATTTATCTTTCTGTGTTAGACTTATTTCACTTAGCATAATACTCTCAAGTTCATCCATGTTGTTGCAAATAGCAAGATTTCCTTCTTTTTCGTGGCTGAGTAGTATTCCATTGTGTATATACACCACGTTGTCTCTATCCATTCATCCATGATGGTCACTTAGGTTGATTCCATGTCTTGGCCATTAACCACTGAGCCAAACCGGCCAGGGCTATTGTTTGTATTTTTAATTGTGGGAGCACAGCATGTGTTCAAGGGGAGAGGGTCCAGAGCCAGGATTCAAATCCCAGCCCCAACAGTTAATCAGAGATGTTTAGTCTCTGGGCTCCTGTTTCCTCCTGTACAGTGGCGTTAGTGATGGGACCACCTCACAGGGCTGCGATGAGGATTAAAGAGGCTGGTGTTTGTGGAGTGCTTAGAACAGGGCCTGGCACAGAGCAAATACTATATAACTATATGCTAAATATACATATGTGATAAGTATTATATAATAGGTAATCAATTATATTAATCAATATTAATATAATTGTGTATTATAACATTTAAAAATATATTAATATATTTTAAATATACGTGATAATATATAGTATATTTATTATATGTGTAAATTATATATGTAACAAAATATAGAATATATTCATTATATTGATACTAATATAATTAAGTGTATGTTAAAACATATATTATACAAATATATAAACATATACATGTTATAACATATAATATGTATATTTACTTTAGATATGTGTATATTTTTGAATAAGGCATCTTCCTGTGAGTTCAGCATGCAGTGTGCTCCCGTGTGGGGAGAGAGCCCCAGGCTCCGACGGCCCTTTCGCTGAGGACGTCCCATTTGTGGGCAGAACAAACTACTAGGAAACGGGGCAGAAGGTCGCCCTCGTGCTTGGCTGTTTGCTCAGAGGCGTCCTCCTGGTCCACTCCTTCGGGTTTTATAAAAATCATTTGCATCGATGTAGAAGGGCTTTGAGACGTTGCATTTTTAAAGATTATGTAAATTGGAAATTGGATGTTTGAGGAAATGTAATCTCTCATCACTTACCCTCTTTCCATTTTGTTCTCCCGCCAGCCCAAGCTTTTGGCCAAGGAGCTGCTTGACCTCGTGGCATCTCACTTCAATCTGAAGGAAAAGGAGTACTTTGGAATAGCCTTCACAGATGAGACGTAAGAATTGCAGGGAACTTGGAAATCACACACTGTCCCAACTGGCCGCAGTGAGAGCAGCTGCAGGCCACTTGGGTCCTGTGGTATGGGGTCAGTCCAAGTTCATCATTTGAATTTCAAAGTCCTTGTGATCATGCCTGGAATGGCCAAAGGATATAATCAGGGTGATGCTTATATTATGAAATTATTAGGTAAACTAGTTCTTATAATCAAATTGCAGGTTCGTGTTCAGAACTGAAATGTTTTTATTGTTTGTTTGTTTGAAGTAGATTTGCATGGGTTTGTTTTCTGTTTCAGTTAAATGAAAACTTCTGGAAATTAAACTTTTCTCTCCAGTGTGGGAATAACAATCACAGGAAGTGAATTTGATGATAACTTCAAAGTGAAAAGTATCTGTGCAATTTCACTGTCTAAGCTGAAATGAGAGAATAGAAAAATCAGAAATTCAGGTCACTCATCTGATGAAAGTACTTTTGCTTTCACTGGTCTTTCTGTTTGGCTCTATAAAGAGGTGTTTGTTTTGCAACACAAGTAAGAAATATCTTTACTAAAATTTCAATTTCCTTAATATTCTGTTAGCAAAAGAGTATGATAAAAACCTGCACCGAGTGCTAATAAGAATGTATTCTAAGCAAATGTTTAATAATTTTCTTTCCTCTTAGTGTACACACACACACACACACACACATACACACACACACTCCTGCAGATCTTTAGAATTACAGAGATGATTTTCTAGAATACTAATAGATCAGAGTCGGGTTGGTGGCTGGACAGGACAGTACAGGGGAGGCCATGTGGCATTAACCAGACGGCGGCATCAAGGCAGGATGGGCTCAGAAGCAAGGACAGGAGGCAGCCACATTGGGGAGTAGGAGAGGGGATCAGATATGTCTTCACCTGGATACACAGCCTGGGGAACCGCAGGAACATACTGGAACATACAATCACCCTCTGAATTTGCGACAGGTCAGATGGTGGGGTGATCAGGGAACAGGCAGTGGGAGTAGTCACATTTTCCTCGAGAAAGCCAGGAGGAACCAGGTCAGCCCCTGGTCCTGTGCCTGCTGGGAGCTGAGCCAGAAGGAAGGCTGGCGTGGGGGCCCTGAGTCTAGAGGGACCGCCGTGCCTGTGGGTGCAGCCAGGTGAGCAGGGCTGTGAATGGAGGGCTGTGGTGGGAAGGAGCCAGCCTAGTGATGAGAAAAAATGCGTTAAGGCAAATATATATCGAGAACAGCTACTTTCACCAGTGCGGGTGTTTCTGCCCTTTCTTCTGAGAATCACTACAAACCCCTGAAATTGCTATTCATACCTTTGTCGCTAATTAGAAGGAAACCAGGAGTTTCAACGAATCATATCCCATTGTTCACATTTCCCAAGTACCGTTACTTTTCTCAAAGATCCCATGACCCCTGCGTGAGTCCCAGTTAGAGTAAATAAGAGTCAAAGAGTGAGCATGTTGTCCTGGGCCATCGAGAAGAAATACTGACTGTGTCAAATCAGTGCCCCAGCAGCGCCGGCCAGGAGTCGGCCGCCAGGTCGAAAGTCCCTGTTCTCCGGGATGGGTGCGTGCAGGAACCACCTCGCAGGAAGGGTGGCTGCAGCACAGGCCATTGTCCCATCAGGTGATGCTGTAGTTTCTGGTCTGGGCTGTCCTGACTCCCTGGGTTGGCCAGGAAAGCAGGTGTGTGTACGTGTGTGAGGCCAGGCTGGAGGAATGTGTCCCACACCCTGGAGTGGAATTGCAGAGTGGAGGGCTCTGGGCCGGGGGGCGGTGAGGAAGAGGATGTGAGCCATCCCCTGGCACAGTCCACAGAGAGTGTGGTCACCACCATCCCCTTCTCCCGAGTCTGGGTGGGAGGGTTTCTTCAGCAATTGCAAGAGTGGCCGGAGGCCAGCAGGTCAGTGGAAAAGAGCAGCAGCTGCAGACAGTTCCTGAAAAAGAACTGGCAGGTGGACCTGACTCATGGGGGAAATGGAGAGTGTCCGGGCCCCCAGGAAATAAGGACAGGAGGCACAAACAAAGGGGATGGCCGTGACTCAGGGCGAAGTCATGGCCTGACAACATCTGGGGCCAACGGACGTTGGCTGGTGGCCTCTGATCATCTGAACTTTTCTACTTTTCCTGGTAAAAAGGGAAGAATGAAAAGCTGTGCCTGTGGGTGAGACTTGGTCTAGGGTGATGAGCATACCTCTAGAGCAATAGGCTTGTCGTATGTGCCCCTGGACACGAACACAAGGGTTTTTAATAACCGTGTCTTCAAATCGTGCGTGGTACTGTGACTGTGTGTGTGTGTGTGTGTGTGTGTGTGTGTGTGTGATTTCTGCAGGTGCCACACTGTGTGTTTTATAATCAAATGCAGTTGGAGTTTCATCCATTATTCCAGCCCATGGTATACCCTCTGTGTTGCCTATTTCCTCATGCAAATCAAGCAAGACTAGCACGTGGAAAGTGATATAAACTATAAGATGCTGTAGAAGTACAAGGTTTTACCAGCAGCATTATGCTTCCTTATAGTAGAATGGATGACTTTTAGGTCATATATTGTCAGTGAGTCTTCCAGTATCAACTGCTGTTGATGCCATTTTGTAGGATCAGGATGGGCCCGGGGAAAAGGCATATAGAACAAAATGCAGACAGGAAATTGGAAGTTTCTCTAAGCTTTTCCTGCCGCATAAGTTGTGCGTATGAATAAAATGTCCAAGTACACAGCACAAGACTTTACACCCACAGGTATTTAATAACGTTAGCTAATCCACAGCGTTGTAGCATTAGGACCAACTCCACCCTCTCTCTTTTTAAATTTAATTTTTAAACTTTATGTTTTGAAATAATTAGCCTTACAGAAGAATTGTAGCGGTGGTACAGGGTTCCATATACCCCTCACCAGGCTTCCCCACGTGTGTTGATAGGTTAACATTACTATATTATATTATCATATTATTGGTACTAAACTGTGGGCTTCATTCCAATGCTGCCACTTTTCCCATGAATGCCTTTCTTCTGTTCTAGGACTCAATAGCATGCAGCCTCTTCTGTTTTGAATAAATTTGCTGCACTAAAAAGAGAGATAGATGGTTATCTGCACATGCTCTGG
Organism: Tadarida brasiliensis; assembly: GCA_030848825.1. Classification (NCBI taxonomy): domain Eukaryota; kingdom Metazoa; phylum Chordata; class Mammalia; order Chiroptera; family Molossidae; genus Tadarida; species Tadarida brasiliensis. The sequence goes on along the minus strand of CM061257.1, from coordinate 108,589,568 downwards.
ATTGAGGTGATGCAAGCAATGACACGTGGGCCGCCTTTGAGACATTCTGAAGCAGAGGAAGAGCCTCGTATTAATTTGATCCTAAAATAATTATTTACGTTTTGCTAGAGTTGTGGTTCTCAACCTTGGTTGCACACTGGAGTCACCTAGGACATTTTCTAAAAATGCCAGTGCCCAGGACCTGCCCCAGAAGAGTGATTGAATTGGTCTGGGAGTGGCCGGAGCAGCAAGATTTTCCTGATAGTTTTCTAATGTGCACCCAAGTACGAAAACCCCAGTTCTAGAGAGAGGGGACTGGTGGAGTCAGTGTCCTCCGTTCCCTCCCTCCAGATCCGAGAAGGGAAGCTGATTCCACTGAAACATTGAATATTTGGGGCCAATCACGACACGTGCCAGGGACCTGAGAGTTTCAGACCCTTCATTCCAGACAAACTCTGGAAAGCTGACCGTGTGAGAACCAACTCGGAAGCTCAGCTGTAGTGTTGGCCCATCAGTCCCTGTAGCGTGGCTGAGGTGTCACTTTTCAGGCACAGGCATCCGTCATTTCAGGAACACTGTTTTCACATTTTATTTTTTGATATATTTTCATTGCTGTTTCAACACCCAAGTTGTTGAGTGTTTTTTATTTTTTTTTATTTTCAGAGCTCATGGTTCTGATTGTAGAATTTAAATCAATAAAGCCTTATATTTGATTATCTGATCTATTCTCAATCATAATTTTTGCTTCCTCTGTTTTTTGTTTTTTTTAAAAACAGCTTTATTGAGGTATAATTAATAGACAAAGAACTGCAGCTATTTAATGTGTACAACTTCATGAGTTTGGACATTTGCAGATACTCAGGTTTTTAATATTTTTTTGTTGTTAATCCTCATCTGAGGATTTTCTTTCCATTGATTTTTTTTTTTTTTTAGACTGAGTAGAAGGGAGGAGGGGATGGGGGAGGGAGGGAGAGAGACACCTGTGTAAGAGAGACACGTCAATTGGTTGCCTCCCGCACGACTCCAACCAGGGCCCGGGATCAAACCTGTAACCCAGGTACATGCCCTTGACTGGGAATCGAACCTGAGACCCTTTGGTGTGTGGTCCAGTGCTCTAACCGTTGAACTACACCAGCCCAGGCCACACGGGTTTGTTTTGTTTTTTTATTGTCACCCGAGGACATTTTTGCATTTATCTTCAGATAGAGCGGGAGGGAGAGAGGGAGGAAGAGAGAAAGAGAAACATCAATGTGAGAGAGACACATCGAGTGGCTGCCACCCACATGACCCCAACCAGGGCCGGGGACAAACTGCAACCGAGGTACATGCCCTTAGCGGGAGCCGAACCCGGGACTCTCCAGTCCACGGGCCGACGCTCTAACCGCTGAGCCAAACCAGCCAGGGCACATTTTTAATTTTTAAAATAAAGGCAAAATTGTTGACAGAGGATCTTATCATCCAAAGCTATAACTAAACAACTTTTAGACTATTTAGCAGAAATATCAAACACACCCCAAGTTGAAGTAATGATTATAATATAGTTACATTTTAATTTGAATCTCCTGCCATACATTTTGAGAATTGTGTGTCACATGCTGTAAATGAGTATCTATGTAATGAAAACCTTTAAGAAGTATTTGGGAAGTTGAGGGAGAAAGATAACAAACTTGGTCAGCAATCAATGCACATTTTAAAAACCAGATACAGTTAGAATGTATTTTCACATACCACTGAAAGCAAGTTCACATACCAAATAAGGAAGTTCTTAGCCTCTTATTTAATCACAGACCCCTTTGAAATTTATTAAGAAGGTCCCTTCCCTTGCCTGCACAAAAGTTTACACATAAAATAATTTATGCTTGAATTTAAGAAGGGTACCTAGACATTCTGAAGCCAGAATCCTAGTTTAAGAACCAATTAAGGATTTTTTTTAAAAACAATGTGCAATGTTTCAGTTAATTGAATCATTGATTAGTACTGTTTGGGGAGTCTTGACTTATCCAGATAATTAAGGTCCAGTGTGTCCTTAATTAGTTGGGTCTATAGACCAATGCCAGGACACAGGGGTAAATGCTCTGCTCTGCGGTGTCCTTGTGCGCCTCAGCTAGAAACATGACTAGCACTGGCCGAGCCACTGGAACAGGGTCTAGCTGATGAGCGCTCCCAGTCTCAAACTTTCTATCATTTTAAAATAAGCAAAGTAGAGCCCTGGCTGGTGTGGCTCAGTGGTTAGAGCGTTGGCCCGTGCACTGAAGAGTCTTGGGTTCGATTCCCAGTCAAGGGCACATACCTGGGTTGCAGGTTCGATTCCCACCCTGGGTGGGTGTGTATGGGAGGTAACCAATGGATAAGTCCTCTCTCACATCGTGTTTCTCTCTCTTCCTCCTGTCCCTCCCTCCTTTCCACTCTCTCTAAGGAAGTCAGTGGAAAAAATATCCTCGGGTGAGGATTAACAAAATAAATAAGTAAACAAAGTAGAAAAGCAGTTTTCCAATCGTGGAAGAAACGGCATGATGTAGCTCTGGGAAAGCAACTTAGTATTTAGAAATAGGTTTGGGATTTCCCTTCGTGAAATGCGCTGACTGCAGAGAGAATCGGTGGCTGCAGCCTGAGCCTGGGCCGTAACAGCTGCTCCTGGGAGCAAGGCATTCACCACGCACTGTCGCCTCGGAGACTGGCAGGCATATGGTACACAGCCGCTCCTTCTATTTAGTGACCAGAAAAGGGCTTTAGCAGAACACTTTCTGTGTGCGGCTAAGATAAATTAAAAAAGAATGAGGTGATCTGAGGAGGCCTTAGGGATCCATCCAAGCTTTCGCTTCTTCTCAAAGAAAGTGCTAGGAGCTCGGATCCTGGACGAGGAGGAGCAGAGTGAATTCTCACTGAAGAGGGGGATTGCTTACTTAGAGTAGGAGCGATGTCTATACATGGACAGCTGTCCCCAGACTGACAATAGCATTGATCTATGGGGCAGATCTGAAGCCAACATATTGGTTTCTTAACAGATGTTTATTTAGCATCCACTGTTCAGCACCAGAAATAACTAGACTTTTTCACCACTTGTGTGGCTTGTATTTTTAGTTTAGGAGATACATTAAGATACAGTGTAGGAGGTACTATAAAAAAAAAAAAGACTTGGAACAGACAAATCCTCTATAAATAAAAAGTTAAAGCCATAAACTCAGTTGGACCAAATAGCCCAGGTTTGAGTCATCTGGTCTCCCCAGGGCACTCCTTATCTTAATCTTTCTCTGTGTGTGTGTGTCTCCGGTGCACAATCTCTCTCTCCCTCTTGCTCTTTCTTTCTCTGTCTCTCTCTCACACACACACACACACACACACACACTCTGTCAGACACAGTCGCACACACTCAGCACTCTCAGACACACACACACACACACACTGCAAGACCACGAGTTGAGGGTTTCTGCCTATGTTGATACTCCTGAGCTGTCCTTGCTGTGCACTTGCACGTCTGAGTCAGGACATTAAAAGCTGAACATCGTTTCATTTGAAGAGCTCCCCACCCACCCTCCATCCAGGGACATCTGTAAGAGTGTTATACTCTTGCTCTGGCTTTCCATAGAAACTCATTCCATATGAAGTCAGCTGTATACAGTGAGAACCTCTAAAAGGCACCAGAGTATCATTCTCTCCTGGGGTCCAAGAATGATCAGCTCAGATAGTCTTATCAGCACCTCCACCCTCCAGTAACTCTGTAAACAAAGCTCTCCTTAAGGTCATCTCTATGGAAGGTCCCAACATTTGGAGCAGAAATCTATTTGTAGAAGCTAAAAGCAATCTGTTAAATAAATGCATCCAATTTCTGTTGCCTGGAAGCAATTGTGTATTTATGACTGACCCAACAGTTTGACCTATAGCCACCATAAACCAAATGAGTGTTATCTTGCTCAGCTTTAAAGATAGTTATCAGTCAAGCAATAAAAAATACCAAGTGTCTGCTGGGGCATCTTTTATTTTTGTGCTTTGTTATTAGCGAAAGCACTAATGTGCATTCTCCAAGAAAAATCGATGAGAACAATGAAAACCAAGCTATCAGGCATCTCTTACTTAAACTGTACTGAGAAAATGCTTCTCTGCTCCTTTCAACTCCTTGCTCCCTGGTCCACCCTGACTTCAATTAAAAAAAAAAAAGAATTTTTTTTTTTTTTGAGAAAGGGACTTGATGTTGGGACTGTGACATGTCACATAGGAAAGAAAAAGTCCTCACAGAGAGGAATGCTTGATACCAGTGGGTGTAGGAAATCTGAATTTGAACCCCAGACAATGAGCAGAAAATATTTTAGCGAGTCCTGTTGCAGCGGGAAGTGGTGGTGTCAGAGGTAGGGTTTCCAGTTTGCTTTTTAATCCCTCTCTTAACTTTTGCCCAAATACTGCACCCTTATCATAAGGGATCTTGGATGAGTCACTTGTCCCTTCAGTGGAGAGATTTTTGGTCACATAAAATGGAGGGAGCTGACTTAACCTCCCCGTCAGGGTCCCAGGACCCGAGACGGGGGCGCCCACCTGCCCACGGACATCAGCACCCTGCCAGGATCCGCACCGTGCCGCCCCTCACGGAACTGGGGCTGAGGAGTTCCAATGACGGAGCGGAGAAAGGAAATTTCGTTTTCCTCAAAGACTAGTCCATTTCGGGGTGATTCTGGCCTCCTGTTCTCTCTGCTTCCTGAACATTTCTGAACTTTCTAGGCAGTTTATCGCTTGGTAAGTGCTCACCAATCTGTGATTGGGGACAAAGGCATTTCCAGCTAAAGGGATCCATTGCTAGAATGCCCTCCTTTAGAAAAGTTGAAGGTGGGGAGCAAAATTATCTAGACAGGGACCCACCCCCTCCATTTATCCTCCGTTAACATGGATGGAGAAGAACGGGCCATGAGCAGACCTAACAGAGTGACGCCTGTCTCCGCGTCTCTTCGTGCAAAACGTCCCCACTTTGAGGTTCTTCAAGGAGTGAATTATGCCCTCAGGCCACGTGGTTCCCAGCAGTCTGTGTGGTCAGTGATGTTGTGCCATTGGGGTGGGGGCAGGATTTATCTCTTGAGGATAATGAAAAGGTTATTTCCATCAGGCCGTTTATCTGGAATTATTGAAAGGCACAGGAATACATTTAAATCTACGTGGTCACTGGATGGATTACTTTTCTGAGTTTTCTTACATTCTGTATTTATTTGGCATCCATGAATCACAGAGCCAGACTAACGTCTGTCCTGCTGTCCTGAGCGGATACTTGGAACCACTCCCTTCATCTAACTACCTCTCACACACTGAGCCAGTAGTTCCCCTGCTCTATGTCAACCCAGGGCCAGGTACCAGACAGCTGGGGACAGCCCCTATGTCCCTAAGCCTGCCAGAGTTATTCAGACTAGCCAGTCCTAGTGGTCTCCCTGCCCTGGCTTGCCTTCCCCTGGGAACCACCACGAAGGCTCTGGCCCCGCCTCCCCATTCCTTTCCTGCCTCATGACCAGCACCGGTGCTTCCCCTGGTGGCCCTGCCGGCGTGGTGCACCTCTCACTTCTAGGGGACCTGTGAGCCACCTTCACTTTTACCTTCCGTGGCGTTGACCTCTCCATGTGGTCACTCAGTCACCTTTGTAAATTATGACCTGGGCACAGGCCAGTTGCTTTTGGAGGCAGTCATCCTGTCAATGAGCCAGGGCTTTTGAGCACCTAGTGTTTGCCAGGTCTTGGGCTAGGGTATGGGATGAATTTTTTTGCTAATCCTCACCCGAGGATATTTTTTCCATTGCTTTTTTTAAAAGAGAGAGTGGAAAGGACGGAGGGGAGGGAAGGAGAGAGAGACAGAGAGCGAGAGAAGGACATCGATGTGAGAGAGACACGTCGATTGGTTGCCTCCCACACGACCCCGACGGTGTCCAGGGATCAAACCTACAGCCCAGGTGTGTGCCCTTGACCAGGAATGAACCCGTGACCCTTCAGTCACGGGTAACCACTGAGCCACACTGGCCAGGGCTGGGATGCTTTTTTTAAATGTTGAAAACTTACGACTTCGGAGAGACAGGTCATATTTAAAAAAAAATAACTGATAGTACAGAACTGCATTATAAATGCCTTGCAGACGACACAAACCAGGAGCTCTGGAGAAGTTTGAAAGAAAGCCCAGTCTCAGGCAATCAAGGGAGACTTCACTGAGAGACCGCACTGAGCTCAGCCTCCAACAATGGCCAGCGTTCAGATAAAGAGGGTGGGGAGACGGTTTCAATTAGGAGCAGCAGCACGATCAAAGTCACCGTGCAGAGCGTGCACATGGCCTGCGTGCAGGAGGCCGGGCACGCGGAGAAGACCCTGGGAGATCTGGGACGTTTTCAGAGCCCGGGTGGGAGTGGCTGGAGGTTCTTACTCCCCAGTAATTAGGTCTCACATTTGTCTTAACGCCTTCTTGTTGATCAAAAACACACACTGTCACTTTATGGGGTAGATCTCGCTGTATTTTTTCAGATGTGAAAAGTCTATTGGGGAAAAAGAATGCACGCGCAGAGGAAGTTCTGTGGACTGCGGGAAGTGCAGCAGAGGTGTGCCCAGGATGGGTGCTGTGGGGCCCCATCCCAGGCAGGTGTGGTGTGGGGAAGGTGCATCAGGGAAGGCCTTCTGGAGGAGGCACAGGAGAGCTGGATCTTAAATTATGGGTCGGACTTTACTGGGTGATGAAGGAGAGGAACAACGTTCTAGGTAGAGGGAACAGCATGAGCCAAGGCTCAGAGGTCAGCATTTTCGGTATGACCAGAAACGAAGTTGGCACCCCCGCCTTTCTCTCCAGGTCCGTGTTCTCATTGGCTGGGAATGTATCCCACTTTTCTGGAAGAAGTTGGTTCAGTCCTTTTACTTAAAAGTCTTTTTTTCCTGTTATTTTTCACCCTTACTATATTCAGAGAAGAGTAACCAAAAATGAAAATAAAGTTCATAGAAAAAATGTATTTCCAGATGGAGATTCCAAAGGAGGAAAAGGAGGCAGATCCAAATATCATCTCTAGGCCACAGGTGTGGGCTGAAGTGAAAGAGATTTTGTGTGTGTGCAAAAGGTACAGCTTAAAAGAATTCTTCAGATGGAGCTGGAAGCTCCTTTCCTTTCTGGAGGCCAGCATGTGCTTGGAGGAGCCACCTGGGCTGGGCAGCAGACAGCTGTGCCCTCGCCCTCCGCAGAACAGGCGCCAGCTTCCACACGCGTGTGTGCATTCTGAGCGTCGCTGTCACACAAGCAGACACAAGCAGCGTCGCTTGTGTCTGTTCAATGTGCGTTTACTAAGTAAAAGTGACTACAGGGCTCTGAGTCCTCCAGGATGATGGACTGAGATTGGGTGAGGAGAGGGGAAGAATGGATAGATTTCTCTGCTCATACTTCTAATGTGTCTTTGCCTCACCCTTCAAAGACCAGCCTCCTCATCGTGGCCTCCAAGGCTCCAGTAGCTGATCCCTGCCCCTCTCCAGCCTCATCCCTTTCTACTCATAGGACACCTCAGGGCCTTTGCACATGCTGATCCTTCTGCTTGGAAAGTGGTTCCCCTTGCTCTTTGCTGAGTTAACTCCTGTCATTCTTCAAATCTCACTCAAACACCAGGCCGTGCTTCTCAGACCCCCAAGCCAGATAGACCCCTTACATGTTCTCATGACTCATGGTCCTAATACTATTAGTTATTATGTAATTAATTGTGGGAATAGTGGTGAGTGTCTCTTACAAACATATAAGCTTGAGGGGAAAAGGGACTGTGTTTATTTTGCTCCCTGCTGCCTCTCCAGACCCTTTTTTTTTTTTTTTTATCCAGACCCTTTTTTAGAGGAGGTGGTCAGTTGACATTTATGAAGAGAAAGAAGAGATGGAGGGAGGGGGAGGAAGAAAGAAAGACACAAGTCACTCCATTTGTATAACAAGTATCTCTGTGGTTCACTGTTTAAAATAGCTTTAATGAGCCCTGGCCTGTGTTGCTCAGTGGTTAGAGCGTCAGCCCAAGCACCAAAGGGTCGTGGGTTCGGTTCCCGGTCAAGGGCACGTACCTGGGTTGCAGGTTCAATCCTGGCCCCAGTTGGGGGCATGTGGGAGGCAACCAATCGATGTCTCTTTCTCTCTCTCTCCTTCCCTTCCACTCTATCTGAAAAGCAATGGAAAAATATCCTCAGGTGAGGATTAACAAAAAACAAAACAAAACAGCCCTGGCCGGTTTGGCTCAGCAGTTAGAGCATTGGCCTGCGGTCCAGAGAGACCTGGGTTAGGTTCCTGCTAAGGGCACGTACCTCCGTTGCAGTTTGTCCCCGGCCCTGGTTGGTCGTGCGGGAGGCAGCCAGTCGATGTGTCCCTTTCACATCGATGTTTCTCTCTCTCTCTCTCTCTTCCTCTCTCTCCTTCCCACTCTATCTGAACAAAAAATGGAAAAATGTCCTCGGGTGAGGATAAAAAAAAACACAAAACAAAACATAAAATAGCTTTAATGAGGTGTAACTGACATACAATGAATGACACATATTAGAGTGCGCAATTTGGTAAGTTTTAACACATGTATGCACCAATAAACCACCCCCACCATCAGGATAATGAACACACAATCCATCACTCCCCCCACATTTTCTTTATGCCCCCCGTAATCCCTTCCTCTCACCCACCCCCCAGGTGATCACCAATGCTTTCTGTCAGTGTAGATTAATTTGCACTTTCTAAAGTATCATATAAATGGAATCATGCAGTTTGTACTCTCGTTTGTCTGGCTGCTTTTACTCAGCATAATTATTCTGAGATTCACCTGTGTCGCTGTGTATCTCAATAGCACTGTCTTTATTGCTGCATAGTATTCCAGTATGTAATTATATCATCATTTGTTTATACGTTTCCCTTGTTGACAAACATTTGGGTTGTTCAGGTTTTGAGCTATGAAAAACAGTGTGTCTCTGAACACCCGTGCGTAAAAGTCTTTGCGTGGCCGTATGCTTTCATTTCTCTTGGGTAAACACCTAGGAGAAGAATGGCTAGGTCATGTGGTAACTGTAAGTTTAATTTTTTGAGAAACTGTCTGCTATTGGTTGTTCAACCCATCTGCTTCCAGCAAGATGTCGTGAAGGTTGCTGACCTGTTTCTAAAGTGTGTTCTGAGCCCTTCAGGAAGCAAGGCCGCCCGCCGCATGGTGGGAAGGGAATTCAGGATGAGAGAGAATGATTACGTTTTGATTTTAGTGCAGTCTGAGAAACGGACAGCAGACCTCTGACCCCTGGGGGTCGCTCTCCTCCCGCCGGTCGCACAGCGTCTCCCACTCAGGCTCTGTTCCCTAGATCACTCCTCTGGGTTCTTCAAATACTGAAAACTTAACAGTGAGGCAAAGGCCCCCGTTTAACTGCCAGCCAGCCCACGCTGCTGCGCGCACACACCTTTGCTACGAGAAACGTCTGCAGAATCCACAGCCCTAATCAGCTTGTCTCTGTTTTCCTCAGGGGACACTTAAACTGGCTTCAGCTCGATCGACGAGTTTTGGAACACGACTTTCCCAAAAAGTCAGGACCAGTGGTTTTATACTTCTGTGTCAGGTATGTGCACCCGGTATCCGCTCTTTTGCTTCTTTTTTTCCCTCTTTTTCAGAAAAGTCTGGAAGGGTAGAGTAATCAAAAGAAAGGAAAATCAAGTTGGTCTTGGCTCATTCCCAGGGAGAGAGGTCACTGTGCAGCTACATGTCCAGTAGACATAAACACAGGGCGTGAGCGTGTGCATGACCCGCGTTTGTGCCCTTGCACTTGTGTGGAATAAAGAAACGAGCTTTCTTTCCCCCCCGCTATTTTTGAGGGGGGCACATATCTCAAACTAAGCTGATTCTCTTACAATAACACACACTCTCGGGTTCTGTGTTGGCGGCCGTGTGAAGCTGCGTGAGGAAAGCTCGCATATTCTTTCCTTCTATCGCAAGTGAAACTGACCAGTTCATCCCAGACAGCGGTGGTCGAACCCCAGCCGTGAGCCACAGATCAACGCATTTCCCGGTAATGGGGTAGATGGGATAATAAAGTACCAGAAACAAGGGGGGTTTTCTGTTCACGAATCTGTTAGAAGTTTTATTGGGGGACTAAGGAGAACTAGATTGGCTTCTCGTAGTTAATATTTGCAGTCTTAGGAAGTCGACCGGACTGATCGTGTTGGTCAGCGGCTGTGTGAAGCCAGAGGGGGTCATGTCACGGGTTCAAGTACAAATCATAGGCAAAACCCGGATCTGAGCCCCAGTCGTGGCTTCATGAGGTTTCTGTCGAGAACCTTCACTGAAACACAGTTGCAGAGACACGTAGCGCGAATCCCGTCTTCCAGGGAACACTAGTCCTTCCAGCCACTACGTGGACCCAGCTCTTTCAAAACATGGGAACAGAAGTTCAAGAGCAGGACATCGTGGCTTACAGTTCAGTCCTTAAAGAGCACGGCCAGGGAAGCAATTTTGGACGTAACCATCCTGATACCACAGGAGGCGGTAGCAGGGCCTAACATCAGAGGTAAGGGCTCCATTGAACAGGCAGGCGTGTGTATCTTTAGCACAGCTGGCGGGGTAAGCTTAAACGTGCATTTAATGCCTTTTCGATTTGTTTAACAGCTGCGAACATATCAGAGCTAATCGTAGCCATTTTCATCACCGATGGGCACGATTTCAATGTCAAGTTCTCTTGAATGGTGTCTGCATTTTCTCAGATAAATGGAAAAGTAACCTTATAAAGCAGAGTAACCTGTAAGGGAAGGTGGCGGAGCACACTTGCCGTGCATTAGGCTGTCTCCCCTTCCCGGGGCTTTTCAACAACACTCACCAAGAAGAGGAAATCCTGGGCTGCGGGCACGGCGGGTCTCTTTCTCGGGTGTCTGTGATGAGCCGGGTTACTTGTGAGCTGGGGGAACCGAGCCTTGGAGGAAAGCTTGGGCGCCGTGAGGTTGCCAGTGGAAGGGTTTGTCCCTGAGAATATGCAGATGGTTCCAAATCACTCCACGCTGACTTCTGTCTGTGGAACCAGACACGCAGAGGACGCTGCAGAGGCAGGACCGGTGTTGACAACAGAGACAGACTCTAACAGTGTGGCCGCAGGCGGGGCTCCGTCTCCAGTTCATCGCAAAAGCAGTTCTTCCTGGACAGCCTCGTGCTCCTGTTTCCGGTTACCTCTTGGCCACCTGAGAACTTGAAACTCAGCAGGTCCAAAGTCAAATTCATTGTCTTCCCACCCACTCCCACCTCCCCAAATCTTCCGTGGTCCCTTCAGATCTGTGACGTCATTATCCACTCATTGAGGCTTTCGATCGGGAAGTCTTTCTTCTTCCTCAGGTTCTTATGTGCATTAGTTCTCAGTGGCTACTTCCAGAATCTCTCTGCCCTGCCCTTTCCTCACCTGCTGTCACTTGATCTATTGCCGCCACCTCCCAGGGTAGGTGTCACCTGGGCGCCAGTCACGGGGGACCCTGGCTCCCAGAACCCCCATGACCCCGAGTCCCCACTTCCCAGCGAGTTGAGCAGCACAGGAGCAAAACAGCAGTAGTTTGTTTTCCTGGAGAAGAGGAGGCAGGCACCCCCGTGGAGGTGAATTCAGCATGTTTACCTTGGTGTTCGGTCTGGGAACCATTCCCAACTTACAGCTCGGTGCCTTTCTAGGAATGCCCAAGGCCGTTTTCTGCAAAGGAGTGGTCCGACAAATTGTCTTCGTAAAAGACGCAGACCTGGAGTCTGCTGCAGTCAGTGCGAGGGTGTCCGTCCAGCTGAGCGCCTCCCTGTGCGGGGCGCTGGCCTTCCGAGGGGCAGCCCAGCCCGCCTCACACGCACCGGGAAGCAGCCTCACTCTCCAGTCCCTCGTGGCCCCTCTGCTTTTGTTTAAACATCTCTATACGACGTCTGTTTAACACGTGTACAGTGAGCCTTTGTGGGAAAGGGGAGTAAAACCACCTGATAAAAGAGACCGTGGAAAATATCGTCCGCCTTCGAGCCAAGTTTTAGGAATTCACCGAGGGGGAAATATTAACCCTGTGTCACTGAGTTTGGGCTGCCATCCCAGCCTGATTTGTTATTTGACATTTATACATTCTTCCTCCGTCAGGCACGTTCAAAAACAAAACATCTGTGAGGGTGAGAGCAGAATTACTGCCTCCATTCAACCGAATAGGAAAAGTAAGACCCAAGGTGAATTTGAACTCGGAGAATTCTGCTTCAGCCTCGAAGCCAGGGCAAATCCTTCTGGCGAGCGCTTGGTCCTCGAGGGCCTCACAGCTGGTGTGACACCGGAGGACACTCTCCACATGGCAGGACGGAGGTCTGAGAACCCGCCTGTGTCGGCCAGTGATCACAGTGGCTTCTGGGTCTTAATAATTACCTAAAAGGGAACCAGGTCAGAGAGACGTGAACTCTCCATTATTCAGGGGGACTGTTATCCTCACAACAACCCTTGAAGCAGGTATTATTTGTTATTGCTAATTAAAGGTAGGAGGTGGGTGCCCAAGAGTGTCAGGTACATTCTCCCCCAGCTTGACTGGTATTTATGGCATCTGTTCAGTTAGATCTGCCTCCAGACCTCGGGCCCTCCGTTCCCCGTTCGCCATGCAGCCTGCCTCATCAGTGACAAGTGACACTGTGATTGTTCATCCGAGACTGCCGTGGTCCCTCCCTTTGCAGAGAGGGCCAGAGGCACCCAAGTCAAGATCCATGACCTGGGCTCATCTTGCATTTCGCACTTGGCCATGTCTGCAGAACCAGCGTCCATCTGCAGAGATCTGATAAGAACAGATGCTCCCAGCGCTGGGGAGGGGCGCGTGGAGAGCAACCGTCCCAGGCCTGACATTCCAGACTCAGAGCACCCCTGAAGGGGAAACCCACCCACCGTCACAAAGCTTCGTCCTGTTGGAAACTCCACATTGAGTGGGGGAGGGCATGCATGCATTTCCCCAACCTCTAAGGTCCTGTCAGTCATGCCTGTCGCCATCTCTTTGCCAGTTCAGCCCAAACCCAGGTGTGGACCATTGCAACCACTCCCTTACCCTGGACCGCCCCTCCCCCTGCTGCTTGGTACATGCACCTACACGTGTGCACATGCACCTACACGTGTGCACATGCACCTACATGTGTGCGCACATATGCGGACACACGCACACAGCCAGTAGGGCTGGATCAATCCAATCACACACACTTATTTCTACTCCTGAGCTGCCGAGTGTGGTGGGGATGGGAAATCACACAGCTGCTTGTTGGCGCATGACTGACGGACCAGTCTCGCAGAGATCAGTTTTTCTAGCCAGTTCTGTTCAGTTCGGGTGCCTGTTCAGGGTCTCTGCACGCCCCGGTGGCTTCCTCCCCTCCTGCTCGGGCTCCAGGAGCTCACACCCTTTGCTTCGAACAGCAACACTGCTTATGATTTTGCAGAGAAAACCAAAGCTAGCACGGGTGAGCTCCATCAGCCTTCTGTGCCCTTACCACAAACTTAATTGTATCCCCCCCCCCCCCCCCCCCACCGCGCGCACGGAAGAGGAAATGTGACCGTGGTCCTGTCACCGAGGCTGGCAGGTTCCCGTGTCCTCCAGCTCCAGCCCCTCTACCACCTCAGGGAGCCTGCCCCCTCTCGTCTCCTCTCTCCTTTCCCCTGTCTTAAGCAGCTGCTTCTTGGTGGATCCCTCCCCTCCTCGGCCACCGCGCTCCTCCCACAACAGAATAATTCCCTCCCTGTTGCTTCCTCCCCCAGCTGCCACCTCTGCCTCCCCTTCTGTTCACAGCAAAGGTTCAGAAGGCGGGGCTGCACCTGCTGCCTCCCTCCCCCATCCTGCAGAGCCCACACTTCGTGGCCGTCCAGCTTCGGTCCCACCACCCCGTGGTCAGTGGAAGGCTCTAGGACCCAGATTCCACAGGCGCTTCTCTGCCCTCCTGCCTGAATCAGAGGATCTCAGCTTTCTGCCCCCAAACTTACTCTTCTTTCTGTGGCACCTCCTTGTCTGTCATTGGCACCACCACCCACCCAGCCCCCCAAGCCGGAAACTTGGGCGTCGACCTTGATGCCACCTGTTCTCCCCAACCTGCTCTCCCCGACCTGCTCTCCCTGACCTGCTCTCCCCGACCTGCTCCCTTCTCTACGTCGGTCACTAATTCCTGTATGTCTGCGTTGTAACCAGTTCTCACACTCATCCCCCCTCTCCGTGCACACCCTCGTGGCTGTAAGCAGGGCCGTCATGAGTTCTCCTGGTTCTGAGGTCTCTGAGCTCATCTCTGCGTCGTCTTGGCCCCTTGCCGTCTCCTCTACATTGCCACGGAGATCTTTCCAGAAATTTCATCTGTCCTCTAGTCATCATTTTCCTGGACTCCCTCTGTCCCACTGAGGACATCCTTGGCATGTCCTATGTGATGTGACTTCTGCAGGCCCGTCCAGCCTCATCTTCCCCAGCCCTCACCTCTCACGCTCTGCAAGCCGCCCAGTGATCCCGGTGTGACTGAGAGCCCAGTCAGTGAAAGACCTTTGTTTAGCGCTGTGAGGCGAGCTCCAAATTGGAGAATAATGACCCTCTGAGAGCGTTCACCGGGCAGGCTTAAGAAGTAGGTCAAGAAAAAAAACAAGGAAAATCTACCAACCCACCTAAGGAAGTCTCTCTGTCTTTTTTTCCCATTTCTTAATCCCCACCCAAGGATATGTTTTTTATTTATTGATTTTTAGAGAGAGGAAGGGAGAGAGACATATCGACATGAGAGACACATTGATCTGTTGCCTCCCGTTTGCACCAGACGGGGGATCGATCCTGCAACCTTTTGGTGTACAGGGTGACGCTCCAACCAGCTGAGCCGTCGGACAGGGCTCTCTGTCTTCTTATAGACACAAGTTTGTGTTCAGAATGCTTCCCCCGTATCTGGGCTGTTCCTTTGTGTGTTCTCCAGCCAAGTGTCCCTGGGTCTCTGGTCATCTGCACTGTCGTAGGAAAGTAAATAGGGATGAGATTTGTCTCCTCAAATGAGGACTTTCACAAGCCATAATCTGAAGTGGGCAATAGAAAAAAAGAAAAAAAGAAGAGGAGCTTTAATTCGGAGAGGGGATTTTTCAGCCAGTTCATGATCTGACTGTTGGGACACCAGTTACTATTTCTGTCACTCGCAGGAACATGGGTCTGAAGTGAGGTGCCTTAATCAGAACTTGCTAGCTCTCAGCTGGGTGTCCCAGTTAAGATTTCATGCCATTGAAATTCTAATCATCAGACAGTTGGCCGCAGAAACTCACAGCGGTCTCCATTTCCCTGCCCATTATGATTGCTCCCTTTTGCTACCAAAAGTCAGCATTCCAAATGTGGCATTTCTGTTCATTACAAAATGAAATCACAGGTCCATTTAATTAACACCTGCTATAAATGGTCAGTGATTCCCAAGTGATGAGTGAGGGAAGAGGAGGAGCGAGGGGCCAGACGGGGAGCCCGGCTGACGTCATCTGGCCGGACGGTGTTCAGTCCACCTCAGTCTGAGGCTTCCTCGAGCCGAAGGCTTCAGGGCCTCTTGTGTATTTGATGTGTGCAAATACTTGACGACTCAGCACATATTTATTCCTCCTTCATACAGTGTGATAAAGTGTTCGTGGCTTGGGACCCCCTGGGCCAGGCTTTGTGTGACGTTGCTCATGGAGCCCAAAGAACACTTGGCCAGGTGTGCCCTTGGCCTGAACACTGGTCCCTTTGCCTCAAGCCCTAAGAGCCAGTCCTGCTAACGCTGCTGAAGAACCTGTTCAACGGTAGGTTTCATTGTGATCGAGGTACAGTGAGGCCAACAGATCAGGACACAGCTGCCATTGAGAACAATTGGCTACGAGCAGTTCCCAAGGGGAGGGGCACCCCAGGCCAGGCGGGGCTGCCCGGGCACCAGGCTGTCAGGAGGCAGAGGACAGGGAACTGGGCGCAAGAGCATGTACTGTTTCTGTGGAAGGAATGGGTGAGGATTGGCCACTTGGAATAATTTCAGAGGACTTGGGGGCAGAGGGACTGTCCCAAGTTGTTGGTTCCTGGCCCTGGGGTGATTAGGGTAGGTGGATAGTGGCCCTGAGTGAGAGCCCCTGGGAGAAGACAGGAAAGGTGGGTGGGCCCTGGATTGGGTGGTCTGCAGCTGAAAGGCATGTTCCCAGGTGCGTCCTTGACTATCTCTAGGATTTGGCTGATGCTGGGGGGCAGGCCCTCCAGAGTCAGTGAGGCCCCAGATGTCAGTATTAATCCATGGTTAATACAGAACCAGACTTGGAATTGTCCGTTTGGATGCTGAATCTACGAAAAAAATCGCTCACGTTCAGGGGTTTGTCCAGACCCTGGAGTTTTCTGTGTGGATTGGGCGGGCAAGGAAGCCCCACACTGGTAGTTAAAGAAATGCAACATCGCCACCTGCTGCTGAGGAGGAGTACCGCTGGCAAGGCTCGCAGGAAAAGGGAAAAACAGGACTGGTTAAAAGGAAGAAAATCGAAGATCTCGACTTCGAACTGAAACCCCCACCATCTCCCCAGAACTTGCTTCTCCTCCGTGCATGGCTCAGTGCATGAACCGAGATGTCTGAGGGCTGTTTTTCTCCAGACGTGTTTGGCTCACCAGGCCCCAGCACAGACGGGAGGTTCAGGTTGAGTTAAATGTCCGAGCTTACAGAAGAGGAATGTGGCAGGCCTGGGACTCAGCGGGTTTTGCAGGCTGTTTCTTGGTGATAAAGGTTAGCAGGAAACTGCTTTACAGTTTCTGTCAAGAGGAGGTGAGTTTTTCTCTTCGTGTGAGAATATGCGTGTTATTTCCTCTACCTTCTTGCCTCTTGGACAGACAGACAACACACAACTCGGTGGAAATGGATGCTGTTGCAAAAAAAAAAAAAAAAGTAGAATTTGTCATCTCGTTGCAGCTTTCCATTATTAGAGAGGTGAGAAGGGAATTACGTTTCCCTAATAGACTGCTGAGAAAATTGGGGCTGGAGAGACAGAATGCCTTCACTCCTAAATTCTCAAGAATGAAAACAAACGCGATAAAGACCTCAGACGTTGCTGGGACAGTGGAGTTACTTCAGACCCAACAGGTTTAGACTCAGAGTTGTTATCACAGAGCTCAGGCCACTCACTCTGCCGAACTCAAGACGCCTCTGCTGTGACTCTGGCTTGAGGAGTCAAGGCGACCAGCAGCTTGGTTCAAAGCGCCTTCCATGTTAACAGCGAGGGCAGGGCAGGCTGGAGTGGAATATAAAACCCCCGCCCTAGGATTTCGTGACGTCTGGGATCCGTGTACTTCTTCTCCTCCTGCGTGGCCCTTCATTGCCCATTTCACTGTCCAGTCAGAACTCCAACCAAGGGTGAGTGGAGAGAACAGCTGAGAGTCCGGGTTTCCTTCCCAGGTAGCAGTGAGCGCCAGGCTCTGCGGGGTGGCGGAGATGCCCTGTGACAGGAGTGAGCACAGCAGCCTAGTGAGACGTCCCGGGACGGAGACACCGCCACAGGCACAGGTGTCCTGGTGGCCGGGAGAGGAGCTCTCTGTGGGGAGAGTCAGTGTAATTGGATAGAATGTGTGGTGACCCTGAGCAAGGGCTGAAGGGAGCAGGAGTGAGTTGGGGTGTGGAGGACTGTTTGGGGGCCTGAACAAAGGCACGAAGCAAGTTTCATCTGTGATAGGCCACGCTCGCAAGTGGCCCAGCCCGTGGCATTCTTCTGAACCTTCGAGAGTGGGACCCAAGGCTTTGTCACCCTCTCCTCCTCCTCCCCTCCCCTCCTTTCCCTTTACTTCCCTGGGTTTCCCCCTCCTTCCCCCCTCCCTTCTTTTCCTTCCTTTTTCATTGTGTTCTTCTGATGGCCCTTCTCCAAAAGCCCTTTACAGAGCACATAGATTTTAATTAAATCAAATATAACTTATTTTGCTTTGCGATGTAGAATTTGCTACTGCATTGCAAGTCGCCGGTATTAGAAAACTGAAAGTTAGACAACCTGATGGTTGCTCTGCGTCCACTGCAGACACTACATGGAGGCGCCCGTGTCCTATAGTACCTGCTCCAGGAGGCAGATGCTTTCATTCATTCTTTCATGTATTTACTTTTCTAGGGGTTGGGGTGGGGGTTGGAGATCCACCAGCCGTCTCATTCCCAGGCTTTGCAAGAGTGGGGGCCACGCAGTAATTTCCAAAGATTCTGTAGTGTAGACGCTCACATGATGGGAATTATACTGATATCAGTTGATTGAAAATATCTGCTAATACTTGAAGTTACTCTAGATTCACTCACAGATTTAAATGAATCTGTACTGTATTACTCACAACTGCCTCTGTGCATATTTGGAAAATGATAGAACAGCCTGGCTGGTGAGGCTCAATGGATTGAGCATCATCTCTTGGACTGAGAGGTCCCGGTTCGATTCCCGGTCAGGGCACATGCCCGGGTTGTGGGATCGATTCCCTGGTAGGGGGTGTGCAGGAGGCAGCTGATCGATGTTTCTCTCTGACATCGATGTTGCTCTCTCTCTCTCTTCCTCTCTCTTTAAAAAATCAATAAAAACATTAAAAAAAGGAAAGAAAAATAATAGAACACATTATTTACTTAGTCTATAGATAAAAGATTGCTAACTGGGGGGCCATGGACTTGACCTAGCATATGGACACGTTTTGCTGGCCTTATACAGTGTCGGTTTGTTGTTTTTGCTGCTGTTATTGTTGTTTTAATCTGAATTAGTTCTTAGTACTTAAAAGCAGTAGACTTCTTAGCTGTGGAACCACTGACCGAGTCCTGCTGTCTCCTTCTACAATCTGTAAAAGAAACCCACTGAGATTATGAGATTTACCCTGAATCACATAATCTGGGATCAGATAACTGGCCTCTTGACTTCTCCCCAGGGTTCTTCCCGTCACCTTGCAGTGCTGCTCCAGAACACTATACCACTTGTTTCTTCTCGTCACCGTCAGCCCTTCTTGGTGTCCCCAGTTTCCACGAGGCGGTGTCCAGTGCTCTCCAGGAGCTGGCACACCCACTGCGGGCCTGTGTCCCTCCAGGGCTCTGCCCATCCGTCAGCTCCTCTTCTCCTCTCTCAGCTCCTGCCCCCTCGTGCAGCTGATCCCTAGGCAAGCCCAAGAACCTTATCTAATTAAGGAATTTAATAAACTCAGAAGTCAGTGGGTAGAGCTGCATGTAATGTAAACTCAAATCATTTCAGCATGTTTCGTCTTGAAAAGAAAATCTCTAAGCTCCATCTGGATACAAATTCAATTCTCATTTGGCTTAATATGCATTAATATTAGAGTGTGGCACTTATCACAGCCCTTGGATGTGCAGAAATCAAACATACATCACCACCTTCGGGAAGATAGGTCCCAATCATTTCTAAGAGAAAATAGGGCCCCCTGATTTGATTATGTAGGAGAAATTATCTTTTATTTTTTATTAAAAATTTTTTTTTCTTTATTGATTTTTAGAGAGAGAAGAAGGGAGAGGGAGAGATAGAAACATCGATGAGAGAGAACATTGACTGGCCGCCTCCTGCATGCCCCCCACTGGGGACCTGGCCCACAACCTGGGCATGTGCCCTGACCGGGAATCAAACCGGCGACCTGTTGGTGTATGGGTCATCGCTCAACCACTGAGCCACACCAGCTGGGCGAGAAATTACCTTTTAAAAATCCAACTCAGGCCCTGGCCGGTTTGGCTCAGCGGTTAGAGTGTCGGCCTGCGGTCCAGAGAGACCCGGGTTCGGTTCCCGCTAGGGGCATGTACCTCGGTTGCAGTTTGTCCCCGGCCCTGGCTGGTCGTGCGGGAGGCAGCCACTCGATGTGTCCCTTTCGCGTCGATGTTTCTCTCTCTCTCTCTTCCTCTCTCTCCTTCCCACTCTATCTGAACAAAAGATGGAGAAATGTCCTCGGGTGAGGATTAAAAAAAAAAAAAAAAAAATCCAACTCAGCTCTGGCTGGTTTGGCTCAGCAGTTAGAGCGTCGGCCCGCGGACCAGAGAGTCCCAGGTTCGGTTCCCACTAAGGGCACGTACCTCGGTTACAGTTTGTCCCCGGCCCCTGTTGGGGTCATGTGGGTGGCAACCAGTCGATGTGTCTCTCTCACACTGATGTTTCTGTCTCTCCCCTTCCCTTCCACTCTATGTAAAAATCAATGGAAAAGTATCCTTGGGCGAGGATTAACCAAAAGAAAAAAAAATCCAACTCAGCAGTGATTAGGATACACAAGTAATATATTACTGAAAACAAATAATATTCTTTTAAAAATTGGAAAGCAGGTAAGGAGAAGGAAAGTAGCTGGTCGAGTTCAAGTGCACTCGAAGCTGCTGGTGGAGGCCCAGCTCTTGGCACAGTAAGGGCTGGCAGGCACGACGGTCCTCACCCACTGTCAGGGGACTTGAAACACCCTGTTTTCTCTCCAGAAGGAATCGTATGAAAATAACAGACGCTGCCTTTTTCCTGTGTTCAGTTAGGATGAGAGTCTAGTCCTCACGCTGGACCCTGGGGCTCAGAGCGCTGTCGGTCGTCCGCTTGGTCAGCGCGTCTGTGATTCATCTGCGGTTTTCCCTCTTTCAGATTCTACATAGAAAGCATTTCATACCTGAAGGATAATGCCACCATTGAGCTCTTCTTTCTGAATGCGAAGTCCTGTATCTACAAGGTAAGAACGTTTTCTTCCTGTTCAGGGTTTCCCACTGAAATGTGAAAGTATTTGAAGCTGGAAATCCCAGGTTCTTGCCTCTAATGTGATTTTTGTGGATTATTAGGAGTATCTTACCAATTAATTCCTATACATAAATGAGAACTCCATGAAATTAGAACTACCAATTTAATAACGTGACTCCTTCTGATCCCATCACTGTGTTTTCGGCTCCTTGAGGTGTTCTTTAACCTGATCTTAGGGTCTCCTTAACCTGGCTGCTGACAGAGAGGAAATGCAGACAAGTATGACAAATGCCTAGTCAACTTAGGTCTCGCTAGTATGAATGAACTTGTGAACAATGCATCTATTTCTCACCATTTTTAGACGTTCTAGCGGCATCTGTCAAAGAGATGCTTTTGCCCTGGCCAGTTTGGCTCAGCGGTTAGTGTTTGCCTGCGGACCAGTGAGTCTCGGGTTCGATTCCGGTCAAGGGCACGTACCTCGGTTGCAGTTCAGTCCCCAGCCCTGGTGGAGTTGTGCAGGAGACAACCAGTCGATGTGTCTCTGTCACATCAATGTTTCTCTCTCTCTCCCTCCCTCCCACTCTGAAAAATCAATGGAAAAATATCCTCAGGTGAGGATTTAAAAAAAAAAAGAGAAAAATGCTATTGGACTTTGGGGGGAACACATTTTTTCAATTGTGCTAAAATGCACATGAAAGCCCTGGCCGGTTTGGCTCAGAGGTTAGAGCGTCGGCCTGCGGACTGGAGAGTCCCGGGTTCGGTTCCCACTAGGGGCACGTACCTCGGTTGCAGTTTGTCTCTGGCCCTGGTTGGGGTCCTGTGGGTGGCAACCACTCGATGTGTCCTTCTCGCAGCGATGTTTCTCTCTCTCTTCCTTCCTCTCTCCCTCCCGCACTATCTGAAGATAAATGCCAAAATGTCCTCAGGTGAGGATAAAAAAAAAATGCACATGAAATTTACTGTCATAACCATGGATAAATGTACTGTTCAGAGGTACTGAGTACATGCACATCATTACCATCCATCTTCAGAATCATTTTCATCTTACAAAACAAACTCTGTACCCATGAAACACAAACTCGTTCCTCCCCCCTCCTCCCTGCAGACGCTGGCATCTACCATTCGACCTCTGTCTCTGAATTCGACTGCTGTAGGTACCTCATGAAAGTAGAATCGAACAGTACAGGCTGGGGCAAGTGTAGATTTACAGTTGCTCATATGGAAAATAATACAGTAATTAATAATAATCCAAGAATAGCCTTTGGGTTTCATGTACTCACAACTGTCAACCTACTTTTGCCCCACCCCCTATGTGTCCTTTTGTGACTGGCTTCTTTCACTTAGTATACTGTCCTCAAGGTGAATCCACGTTGTAGCATGTGTCAGAATTTCCTTCCTTTTTAAAGCTGTTGAGTTACATGGATACACCGTGTCCTGTTTGTCCAGCGCCCGCCAGTGGACACTTGGGTCACTTTCACCTTTCGGCTGTTGTCAGTGAGGCTGCTGTGAACATGGGTTTATGAACACCTGTACAAGTCCCTGCTTTCCGTTGTTCGGGGTGTGTGCCCAGAAGTGGCGTTGCTGGGTCATACGGTAATTCTGTGTTTCATCTGAGGAGCCGCCAGGCTGATTTCCATAGCGACTGCGCCAGTTTATATTCCCACCAACAGTGGGTGAAGGTTCCAGCTGCTCTGCGTCATCGTCAACACGTATCTTCTGTTTTTCTTTTTTATTATAGCCATCCTAATGGTGTGAGGTGGTATCTCCTTGCGATGTTGATTTGCATTTCCCTAATAAGTAGTGATGTTGGACATCTTTTCATATGCTCATTGGTGATTTATACATCTCAGTTAGAGAAATGTCTGTTCAAGGGACAGTTCTTAATTGCGCGGGACAGTCCCTTACACTACGTCTGATTCCCCCATATGCTTGTAGTGCTTCCTTCCATTGGAGAACCCAGATGCCCAGAGGCATTTCCAGCACACACGCCCTCCCTGGGGAGAGGGGCTTGCAGGTCACCCCCTGGGTGAAGAACCACTACCAGGGAAACACATTTAAAGTAAACTCCCACTCCGCTGGCCCCCACATGCACCCTGTGTGTCACTAATGCAGCCTGTGGCACATGTCAGCTCGGCTCCTTAGCAACATGAAGACGGCACCTGCTCAGGTGGCCTGTGGCGGCTGGGTGCTGGGTGCTTTCCGTGAGATGTGTGCTGAATCCTCACAGCGCCTGTGAGACGGATACAGCTTTCATCCCCATTTCCCTGTGAGGAAGACGAGGCACAGGGAGGTTATGAGATTCTCCCCGGTCACATATCTACTGAACGGTAGTGTCAGTTGGGGTGACTCGGCCACCCTGTGCCCTGGAGGGCAGTCTCCTTAGAGATGCCCCTGCATCCAGGGAACTTCAAAGCCAAGTACACGTGTTACTAAGTGGTCAGTGGTTGTATTCGAAGGAGTCTGAGGAGATCCCACTACCCAGTTTGGGGGGATTTCAACAACCTGCAACCACTCACACGTACACGTTGCAGTGGTGTGTCAGCCATCACTTCTCCTGGGAGTACTTCAGCATACTCATTGCACAGAATAGTTTTACCAAATGCAAATATGCAAAATAATGAGGGCCTGGTAGTGATCAAAAACATCTGGGAAAGGACCTCACTTGGTGACAGTTGCTGAGCCGGGACTTAAACTGGGCTCAAACCCAGTGTGCTCACGACTAAATTTGCTGAATGGAGGGAGAGGTCACTAAATGTAGTTACATGAACTTGCAAATTACTTCCTCTCTCCACGCCCTTGTTTGCTCATTATTATGTGGAAATAATACCAGTCTTACATACCTCACAGATTGTAAGAGGAACTGCTGGTTTTTGTTTAGTGAATGTGAAAACACTTTGAAACCGGCAGAAATAAACAGTGAACACTGTCCACCAGGTGGCAGACGTGGGCAGTGAATGAGGGGCAGCCACTGACCTGAGGGAATCACTCTCAATCCGACCAGCAGGGCGAGGCCCCTGGGTGAAGGCAGAGGAAGTTTCCTTCTCGGGCTTGCTCAGTTCAGCCTAGTCACAAATGCTGAGCTGGAGCTGCAGGCTGCAGCGCTTCTGAGGACTCCGGGATTCGTGGGAAATAAAAAAGAATAAAGAATAAATCCTCAGAATGAAATATTTATTACAGGTTCCCAAGTGCAGGTGGTGATGCATTCATTTAAGATCACGGTGCCCAGAGCAGCAGTCTGCCTGCTGACATGGGGGAGGGGGGGTGTCGGTCCAGAGCCCCAGCTGCCCCATCTCAGGAGCTGTCCTAGAGCGTGGCCGTGCCAATGCCCAGGGGTGGCTGTCCTAAAGTTTATATAGGATACCAGAGTCACAGACCACCTGTTTCGCTCCCTGTCATCAAGAATAATATTTTAATTTGCATAAATTAACACTTAGAGTTTATTTTTTAAACGTTCACATATGTTACCGTATTTGAGCCTCACCAGTGAGGTTGAGCGGGACACATTAACTGTCCAGAGGAAGGAAACTGATCTCAGGGAGGTTGCAGGACTTACTCAAGGACAAAGGACCTGTGACCTATTGTGCGCCGATGTAAACGTGTGAACACGTTGGGAGTTCCAGCAGCACCGTGATTGTGATTAGGAATTTAGATTTGATGTCCCACAGATGCAGGTTCCCTTCCCAGCTCTGCCTCTTAGTAAATGCAGTAAATGTGGCCACCTTCTGGGATGTCTCCAAGATTAACTTTCTGCTTCAGTTTGCAAGGGTATTAAAAGACTACCCATAACTTTCTTGAGAAAATCAAGCAAGATAGAGCATGAAGGTGGCTAGCACTGTGCCAGGGACACGGTGAGCTCCTATTGAGAGAACTGCTCACTGGGGCTCAGGCCCAGGTGTAGAGCTTGGCTGTGACCTTTGTGTCACCCACCCTGCCCTGGGGCCAGAGGGCGGTGCCAGACACAACCTGTAGATGATGCTGATAGCAGAGGCCTGGGCTGACACAGCACAGGTTCAATACCAGCTCCCTTCCTGCTTCTTGGGCAATGATTCCTACAGCACCCTGGAATCCAAACTGTTCAGATAAAATGAGCTATTTATTCCTGCTTCTTCGAAGTCCCTATTTTATTCACTTTGTAAAGCATAAATATTTATTTTTATCAAAGGAATATATAACACAGACAATGCTGGGAAAAATAGAAGGCAGCAGGAAAAGAGGAAGACCAAATATGAGACAGATTGACTCCATCAGAGGAGCTGTAGGCACGAGTCCACGGAGCTGAGCAGGGCTGTTGAGACAGGACACTACACATCACTCATTCACAGAGCCGCCGGGAGTCGGAGCCGGCTCAGCGGCACGCAGCACACGCAATCGTTTAAAAGCCAAAGGGTCCTAAAAGGCTGGTTATGAAAAAGAGCCCCACCCCCAGTCCCAGTACTTTCAACACTTTTAGCTGATTCTTCTGGTGTTTACCACTCTATTTCTAAATAATTGGCACAGGGCATTATTCCTGGATTTATTCGTTTTAGATTTATTGAGTTCCTGTTAAGATAGGTGAGGATAGCCCTGGCCGGTTTGGCTCAGCAGCTAGAGCGTCGGCCCGCAGACCGGAGAGTCTCGGGTTTGAGTTCAGTCAAGGGCACGTCCCTAGGTTGCAGGTTTGATCCCTGGCCCTGTCAGGGTCATGCAGGAGGCAACCGGTTGATGTGTCTCTCTCACATTGATGTTTCTCTCTCTCTCCCTCCCTCCCTCCCTTCCATTCTCTCTAAAAATCAATGGAGAAGTCTCCTCAAGTGAGGATTAACCCCCCCAAAAAAAGGTGGGGATTAAGATCTTCTATACAACCATCCACACTTCGCTTTTCCCGTTTCCCAGTGTGGTGATAGCGTCGTTCTGGGCGGAAGCCACAGCCGTCAGCGTTACATTATTATGACTAATCCAAGTAGCATCCTATGGTTGTGATTCTTTTTTTAGATAACCAGATGTTTTACCGAAAGGTAAAGAATTGCCTTGCTGTTACTTGTTTAGTTTCTGCGTAGCCATCATTTTCCCCCAAAAGCTCCTACAGATTCCTAAATGCATACCCATGTTGATTTCCAAATACATCTGCTCTCTTTGGCTTGGTGTTGGTTGTTGCTCCTCCCTGGTGGAGCCCTCTGTCCTCTTGCTCCAGTCTGGATGTGGCCCTCATCACGGACACCCCTTCCCCGTTCTGTCTTCCCTGCGCCCCAGCTCTGCGGTAGGTTGTCTGTTTCCTGGATCCTGCACCTTCCTTTGTTTTACACCATCATTTCACTGGAGAACATCCTGCAGCAATCCGAGAAAGTGCCCGTGGGAAGTAAAAAGTGTGGGAGCGTGCATATCTGAAAGTCTTCTACCTTCATATCTGATTGGTAGTTTGACTGTAAGGAAACAGAGAAGAAAGATGTCCTCTCAGGATATCACAGGTGTCGCTTCAGAGTTACCTGCTTTGATATGTCATCTATTTTTCATCTCTGCCTTTTTATTCTGTCTTCTAGGAATTTCATCATTATTATCTTTAATCTCCTCTGTTGGCTTTTTAACTTTTGCTGTCATGATTTTGTTGTTGTTGTTAATCCTCACCTGAGGATATTTCTCCATTAGTTTTTAGACAGAGTGGAAGGGAGGGAGGGGAGAGAGAGAGAGACATTGATGTGAGAGAGACACATTGATTGGTTGCCTGCCTCAGGACCCCGACGGGAGTTGGGGATCAAACCTGCAATCCAGGTCCGTGCCCTTGACCAGGACTTGAGCCCCATGAGCCGATCCCTGCTGCTCTAACCGCTGAGCCACACTCACACTGGCCAGGGCTGCTGTCATGTTCTTAATTTCTAAGACTTCATATTATCTGGATTTCCTTTTTCAGGCATATATGTTATTCTATTATTGTCTTTGAACCTGATGTCCTCTTATTGTTCTGATAATATCATGTATGTTCTCATTCCTTTCTGCTTCTGTCTAGTTCTTTTTTTATTATTTTTTAATGTTTATTTATTGTGGTCTGTGTCTCTCATTAGGAGGCTTTCCGTAATTACCTGTTCACCCTGGTCTGCCATGGACATGTAAGAGTAAGGCACATAGAAGCTAACTGGTACTCCCGGGGCCCCGGAGGGCGGTGCCCCGGTGGGTGCCCATGTGGAGGGATCCGCTGGCAAGCTGGTTCTTTCAGTGAGAAACCCAGATGTCAGTGTTGGGGCGTCCTTTCTCGGTAGCCCCTCCTTCTCTCCCGAGGAGACTCCTCTGTCCTGCCCGGGCAGGCCACGGCCTCCAGTCGGGGTACAGATGCCCTGTAATCCCTGTGCTTTCAGCCACCGCATCCCAGCTTCCCACTCATCTTCTCCAGGGAGCAAACCTTGGCTTTCTTGCACAGCAGAGAAGTGAGAAAAGGGCTTCCGTTTTATTATCTTTCCCAAACTGCAAACACCACTTTACCGTCCCCACTTTCTTCACCAGGAGGAAACAGAACCCGCAGCCAGAGTGGGCTCCCCTCTCACTGTCCCGCCTTTCAGCCCCCTTGTTCCCACAGAAAGAGCAGGGAGGTCAGGTGCCAGTCTGCCCACGAGGCAGAAAAGTAGACTGCAGTCCTGAGGAGCAGGGCTGAGATTGTCTGCTTGAAGGGAGCAGGGGGTGCAGAAGGGGCCGCGACACCCCACCTGGCCACGTGCTCCAACAGCCCTGCTGATGTGTCTCAGCTCAGCTAAGTTGACATGTGGGTGACGGCAAGGACATGTACGACCGGGGACGGGTCCATTCACTTAGAAACCTGTCTGGTCCCGCGGTAAACTCCCCTGGGAACTGTGCCTGGGGGTGTTACGTGTTCCTGGGAAGCGACA
Organism: Tadarida brasiliensis; assembly: GCA_030848825.1. Lineage (NCBI taxonomy): Eukaryota > Metazoa > Chordata > Mammalia > Chiroptera > Molossidae > Tadarida > Tadarida brasiliensis. Next base: position 108,562,156 of record CM061257.1, on the reverse strand, counting down.
GGAGAAAGCAGAGATCTCCTGCCAAGCTTTCCATCTGGTTCTCTCCCTCTTTGGATGTGGCTGCCTACATCGCTGGAGAGGCCCCTCGGTCAGCCTCCCAGGACACAGAGGACTTGTCACACTACACGGGAGCCCTTGGGTGGACGTGGACTCTCCTCTCAGCGCTGCGCCCTCCTCAGGCTGCAGGATCGAATCCTGCCTGCTCCGAGTTCTCCACCACCAAGACGAAAGTGATGGCAGGCGTTAACCACCGTAATAATTTGCAATAGCGTTGCAAACAACAAGCGCTAGGTCACAAAATGTCAGTGTCTGTTTAATTTTTTAGAAGGATTCCCATAGATCATACACCTTAAAGTTCGGAGGGAAATAAAGAAATCTGAGAGCCAGCCCCCAGGATTCTCCACGCAGAGAAATACGTTCAGACTGAAAGACCTTCTGTCTCCGTTCGGTGCCTCGGAGGAGTGATTCGATATCCCTAAGATTTCAGTCGGGTGAAGTGAGGGACTGTTCAGATGACTGACTACACTTACGCATCTCATGTTGGAACCGCATAACCCTGTCCAGACCTGAAGGAATCGACTGCTCACTCTTTACGAATATTTATCCCATTGGAATTGTCCTTGATCTCAGTACTTATCCGACAATGATGACCAGAGAAGCAGGACCCATAGCCGCCATCTGAAGATGGATGGAAATGTGCCTCTTTGGAATGGAGAAGTGGGCACGAGCGTTTTTCTGAGTGAATTTTTATGATCACCTTCCATGACTGGTCACTGAACTCCTCACATAGTAAGTGCTCAGTAAACTGTTCTTACTTGGTCACCAACCCCGGGGAGCAAGGACTCACATATGTCCTGGGAAATTACCAAGTTTGGTGCCTGCATGTACCACTGAGAGCAAGCATCCTGTCAGAAAAGAAAAAGCTTAGCCCTGGCTGGTTTGGCTCAGCAGTTAGAGCATCGGCCCACGGACCGAAGGGTCTCAGGTTCGATTCCCAGTCAAGGGCGTGTACCTGGGTTGCAGGTTCAGTCCCCTGCCCTGGTCAGGATCGTGCGGGAGACGACCAATCGATGTGTCTCTCCCACATCAATGTTTCTCTCTCTCTCCTTCCCTCCCTTCCACTCTCTCTAAAAAATCAATGGAAAAATATCCTCGGGTGAGGATTAACAAAAAAATAAAAATAAAATAAAAAATTTTGAAAACAGAAAAGGCTTAACTTCCCTGAGTTAGGTGTGCTGGGCGTCTCATCTGGCTTTGTCCAAGATGTCCACACTGGTCTGGGAGCGTCACATGGTATTGAAGCTTAAATAACCAGCCTCGGGCCACGCTTGCCACTTAGGTCTGAACACCACCCCTCTTGACAAACACTGAAACAAGTGGTCCTTATCCAAGATCTTCCAGGAGCTTCGCTAGTGAGCCGACGATCTCATCTCCTCTGAAGACGAGAGAAACAGAGCCCAGAACCAAGCCCCACAGGACGAAGGAACCAACCTAAACGTCAGCCTCCGACTCACAGCATCCGCGTCCTCATGTCCGCGTGGGATCACTGCAGCTGTCGCATGTGTGCCCTGTGACGGAGAGCGGAGGGGAGGCAGGGAAGGCCTTTCATGTTCAACTCCAGAAACCAGCCCGTGCGGACTCCTCATCTCGGCTGCCCTTGACCTCTGACAGTTCCTCAGGGTCATGAAAGGGGGCGGTAGACAGCAGGAGCCACGGAAGAGGGGAGTGGGGGCCCAGTGTGAATGGCATGTACCCCAGTGGATCATTAGACAAACATGCAGTGACTGACTGACGAGAAACTGGCAAAGGGCGAGAGCGAGGAATTGGGCAAGATTGCGTCGGCCTCACCGTGCACCACAGCTCCTGCGTGCCTGGGGCGCCTCCGTACACTCATTGCGAGTTGTGCAAGAAGGCGGGGCAGTTACCCAGCCACAGGGAGGTGAAACGTGGGCATCGGGACCCGCCTGGATGATACACACACACCCAGTGCTGCCCACCTCTTAAAAAAATATATAGCTTACTGAAGATGTCTATAGATGCCCCAAATGCTGAAGAACAGAGGCAGAGCTGTGGAGTTCAGATGGTCTCTGAACACCAATGAGCAAAAATACATAATACAGACATGCTGTTTGTAATGAGCCTTAGAGTTTCCAGCCTACTTCTGCGCTATGTCTCAGCAAGCTCAGTAAAGTAATTGGAAAAGAAACCGTCATTCCCGTTCGACGGATGAGGACGATGAACTCAAGATCAGCGATTATTCACTGGGGGCTGGGGGTTGGAACTAGACCCTGGAATGTGCAGGTGAGCATAGACATGATCGTACAGAGGACAGCAGGAAAGTAGAATCTTTGGATGTCTCGTGGGTGAGAAGAAAAGTGGTCACAGTTGGTAGGGTTCATTCGGAAAAGCACTGGGCCAGCCCTGTAGGTCATTCTGAATGGACTTTGCAAAGGTCGTCCTCGCTGGAAGCCTCTCAACCTACCATCTGGTCATTAGTCATATTGGGTTATAACGATCTCATTAATCTCATGTGAAAGTTGGAATTTCTGACATTCCTGACCACGGAGGAATGCTTTTCATTAAGATTCCTGGTTGAGTGGAAAGACCACCATCACGTTCCTCAGCGCGAGGGGAGCATGACGAGATCCCCCACTCAGGGCTTCTGGAGAAAGTCCATAACACCTGCCACTTGGGCTTCTCGCGGGGCTGTTTGTTTGGAACACTTGGAGACCCCAAGGTGGAAATCTTTCTGAGAATACTGTTCGGCATTATGTTGCTGATAAATGACCCAGGCCTCCTTCTTCAGCTACTTAATCACGGGGGATAAAGCCACGCCGACGGGAGGAAGTGAAGCCATCCTCCAGCCCTGCTCGGAAGTGCACACACCTGCAGAGAGGCACGCTTCGACCTTCCCTACCATTTTTCAAAAGATCAAAGGAAGCAGCACACATTACTCAGTAGTACGTGAAACAGACACCCCAAAATACACACCAAATGGCCACAATAACTACCAGATATCACATTTCCTTCTACCAGTGAGTCTCGGGGTAAAATTATGGCATGCCCACTAGGCACCCAGATTTCCGGGCACGAGTCCAGCTCATCAAACCCTGCAGACACCCACCCTCAAGTGGTTCGGAGGGCACTGAGGGCACAGGAATGCCACACCACCAGCGCCTGGCAGTGCCACACGAGAAATGCCCGCAGATCTTCCCTGAAGGGTCTTCTCCCGCTCCCCCACCTTCTTTCCCATTTTGTTCTCAGTCGGGAAAACCCAGCACCCCAGGAACGTGTGAGGGTTTTGCACACACTCTTTCTGGTCCCATTCAGTTTATTGTCTCTGAGCAGAAACATGAAAGAAGCCCCCTCTGGGCTGCCCGAGGAGTCAGGTGAGAGAAAGGCAGGGGCGTCTCTTTGACGTCACACGGCAGCCGGTGTCTGAGAGGAGGTCCCCGGAATCTCCTCTGCATGGGGGCTCGGCGTCTGACGCCCAACGGGAAATGTGTGGTGTGGGCAGGAAGGCTCGCGCTGTGTGCCATCATCACAGTGGAATTTTAAAGATAACATCAACCAGGAGGGCTGGGTGTAGAAGGGGGAGAAGTATTATGAACAAGAGACGTCAGGGAATTGGGCAGAGAGCAAGGTGGGGAAGTGTTCCTTCACAGTTAGGGACGTGTCTCCCCGCCTTCCAGACCGGTTCTTTCACACGCCCTGTCAGTTTCTGTCCAGACTTCTCTGAGGGTGATGAGATGATTCTTTTTTTTTTTTTTTATCCTCACCTGAGGACATTTTTCCATTTTTTGTTCAGATAGAGTGGGAGGGAGAGAGAAGAAGAGAGACAGAGAGAAACATCTATGTGAAAGGCACACATCGAGTGGTTGCCTCCTGCACAACCCAACCAGGGCCGGGGACAAACTGCAACCGAGGTACGTGCCCTTAGCGGGAACCGAACCCGAGTCTCCCTGGACCGCGGGCTGACGCTCTAACCGCTGAGCCAAACTGGCCAGGGTGATGAGATGATTCTTGAACACTGTCGAGATTAAGTAGAAATGGTAAGAAGTCCTATTGCAGCTCTCTTCTCCATCAGTGTTGCAAGTAGGTGGGGTATCTGGGCCCCTTGCTTCCTAATCCTCTTCCCTCTGCCTGGCCACGTCTTGACTCTCACTGTGTGTCTTGTCTTCACTGGGACATGGCCAAGAAGGTGAAAACTCACCCCACGTAGAGGTGCTACTTCCCACTTACCCTGAAGACAGTGTGGTGAGAAATAACTTGGGTAAATCAGGTCAGACATTTAATTGTGCGTTTTCAGTAGCTTTACTCTGAATAATGGTACATTACCGTTAATGATCACCAACAGATTAGTGTCCAGCAGTCTCTCCAGGAACCGCACAATCCAATTAAAAAGACCTCTTACCCGGCTGGTGTGGCTCAGTGGTTGAGCATCGACCCATGCACCAAAAGGTCGCCAGTTTGATTCCTGGTCAGGGCACATGCCCAAGTTGTGGGCCCGATCCCCAGTGGGGGGCATGCAGGAGGCAGTCAGTCAATATTCTCTCTCATCAATGTTTCTATCTCTCTCTCCCTCTGCCGTCTTTTCTCTCTAAAATCAATAAAGGAAAAAAAAAATTAAAAAGACCTCCCTCCGCCTTCCCCATCCTGCTCTCCCCCAGTGTAGACGTTCTCATTTAGCAGAGGAGTCAAATCATGAACTCCAAGCTGTGCTCATGGTTGGTTTAGGGTTGCACGTTCGATAAGCCTCGTCCCTGGACTTTAAATATTAGCCCACCGTTGACCCGTGGCAGCGCAGGTGTAAATGTTTGACAGGAGAGCACACATCCCAGCACACTACCAGGGACACACGAGCGACTCAGGAAACCAGTGGGTGGGAATGGAAATGGACATCGCATAGCAACGATCCCCTGTGGACACCCTGGACAGGGTTTCTGTTAAATCATTTGTGCATAGTTAAATGATTTACATTCTGATGGGACCTGGTAATCCCAGAAATGCGATTCCAGGCATACCTTCACCTCCCAGCACTGACCCTCGGTGTCCGTTACAGAGGCCATAAAGCGCCTCAGCCGGCTGAGTGGAAAGAATTAGTGTCCCCCTTCTCCCAGGTGCTCTCGTTAGTTCTCTGGGCCCGCACTTGTAAGGCGGTTCAGTACAAACATTATTATCCTTCTTTGAAATTCCTGAGCCCGGAAGAGCCTGAGCCATATCCTTCCCTCGAAAGAGACAGGGGCCGATTCTGGATACCCCCCAAAAATGAGAAAATCTGTGAATCAGAGTTTAGTTTACAGTTCCAATGAAAAGTGACTCTTGTTTTAGCTACCTTTGGTGATTGATGTGGTTCTGAAAATATGTTGGCTAAGGCCGAGTCCTGATGGATTTGGGGGAATGCACACCCTCAGGAAGGTCGCACGCTGGACAACAAGTTCGGGGTGTGTTTCCAGCCCCATCACTGCCACGAAGGCCTGTGGCCCTGGGCAGGGGCCTTGCAGTTTGGGATTTGTGTTCCCAGCCAGGCAGGGGCGGGGCTAGCCGTGCTGTCTGTCCCAGCTCTCACCTGCGCTCCTCACTCCCCGCAGGCTCCAGGGGTGTGGGGAAGAGAACCGCAGTGTGGCCACAGGATGTCACATCAGGTGACCTTGTTGTTAGGCTTATATGCTGATGGGCTCCAGGCTTCCCTTCGTCTTTAAAATCTGAACTCCATGTAACAATGCAGTGCTGTGTACTCACAATTTGTAAGCAGGTAGATCTCATGTTAAGTGTTTTTACTACACACATATAAGAAAAGAAAAACCACACACACACAAGGGACACAAAGACAATTTTGGAGGTGATGGATATGCTTATTACCTTGAATGTGGTGATGGTATGCACAGGTGTACACATTTTTTTTTTAATCTTCACCCAAGGATATTTTTCCATTTTTAGATAGAGTGGAAGGAAGGGAGGGAGAGACAGAGAGAGAAACTTCAGTGTGAGAGAGACACATTGATTGGTGCCTCCTGCATGACCCCAGCGAGGGCTGGGGTTCAAACCTGCAACCCAGATATGTGCCCTTAGCGGGAACCGAACCCGGGACTCTGTGGTCCGCGGGCCGATGCTCTAACTGCTGAGCCAAACCAACCAGGGCAAGGTTTGTGTCTTTTTAAGGTCCTGTCCATAGATCATGATTGAATATTTGGGGGAAGGACTGATGGGACAGAGCATTTATTTTTTGTTTTTGTTCGTGTTTTTTTTTTTTTTAAGATTTTATCGATTTTTTTTAAAGAGAGAGGAAGGGAGAGATAGAAACATTGATGTGAGAGAGAAACATTGATCAGCTGCCTCCTGCATGCCCCCTACAAGGGATGGAGCCTGCAACCCGGGCATGTGCCCTGACTGGGGATCGAACCGGGACCTCTCAGTCCATGGGACTGATGCTCAATCCGCTGAGCCACGCTGGCCGGGCTCGCACAGAGCGTTTTTAAACCTGAGCTCTGGAGCGGTGCCGCCCTGTGGGACTGCGCGGTGACAGATGCTCTGGGTCTGCTCTGGCCACCAACGGCTGCATTGAGCTACCGAGTGCCTGAGAGAAATGCGGCAACCGGGGAACCGTAGTTTCAATTTCATTTTATTTTAATTTAAAGAGTCACAATCCAATGATAAAGTTTCCTTCAATAAAGTCTTACTACCATTTCTGAAAGTAGAGTTTACAAAGAAAACGCAGTTTATTATCAAGTAACTTTAGTCCATTGATTAATCAGATTAACAGATTGTAACAAGCTGGGGGGACTGGCCCACTCCTTAATTTTTCACGAAGATTTAACGATGACGCCTTGGAGACGACTGTGGAGGCCCAGCGCCACTGGATCCATTCTGGCCAAGAGCCGTAAAGAGGATGTCGGGGATCACTGGGGGCCAAGCGATCCAGAGAGGTTGCCTGGGGAACCAGAGATGTTCTACGAGTGTCTGGGATTCTGGGGAACTCCTCAGAAGAGGCAGACCAGGCCTCCTGTTGGAGACGTCCTAATGAAGTTGTCGTCCAAGTACCAAACTTACCTTCCTTGTGGCTTTTCTTTGCAGGAGCTGATTGATGTGGATAGTGAGGTGGTGTTTGAATTAGCCTCCTATATTTTACAGGTGAGTTCTTCTCGCCTCCTGACCACACCCAGAAGAAGGAGGACTTAGCAAGCCAGCTGCCATAGCCACAGCAAGGAAGCACTGTTAGGGACACCACACCAAGGCGGTCAGTGGGAGCTTCGGGTATTCCAAAACTTTAAGACAGCATCTCTTTACAAAGGAAAACTGTGTGTATAACCTGAGCCTGGGGGAAACTGAGACCATTCTGTGACCCCATTTTCTTGGTCTTTGGTACTTCCCCCACTCTGGAGAAAGCCAAGTAAATAGTAAGAATCATTTGTCAAGACAATCACTTCTTGCTCTCTGAAAAGATAAGGAAAACACTTTTAGCATCATGCAAAAAAGAGATACACTGGATATTAGCAACATTGGCGATATTAGCAATACTGGCAAGATGAATTGCAATGATGCCATCAATTTATCCCTTCGACAGAGCTTAATTGAGCAACTACTTTGTTCAAGGCCTTATGCTAGATTCACTAAAGAGTCCATGGTCCCTGCCTCCAAAAATCTTTAGTACATTCAGAGCATAGCCCACAATACAAGACAAAACAACACATTCCAATTCAAACTCTTTAAAGTAGAAAACGTTAGAGCAGGGCCCAGAGTTGGAATCTTGCAATTTGTCATTATGAATCACTTGCTTTGTATACAGCTTTCTAAAGTTTGATTTAGTGTCTCATATGTAAGTGTCCAGTGCATGCGTCCCTTCTTAATTATGTTTCTGTGGCAGATGGGACCGTGGCGGTGGCAGCTGGACCTGTTCAGTAGAGGAGCTGTCATGACTATAGAATGCATTTTAAGGTTTTCAACACTGAATTGGAATGTTTCACTGATGTTGAATTTTTTTCTTCCACAGGAGGCAAAGGGAGATTTTTCTAGGTAAGTTTACAAAATTTTTCTTTTTCTTAAAAATGTATTTTGTGTCCTGGCCGGTTTGGCTCAGCGGTTGGAGTGTCGGCCTGTGGACCAGAGAGTCCTGGGTTTGGTTCCTGCTAGGGGCACGTATCAAAACAAAAACAAAAACAAAAACAAAAATGTGTATCGTTGCATCTCTATTAAAAGAAAGTATTCTGCCTTTTGTAGAAGGGCAATCTATTAGTAACATATATTATGATGCGATCCAGCTCTCAACTTGTCTATGGAAACAGAAACATCGGGCATAGAAAATATGATGATAGCAAGAAGGATATTTTGTTCTAAACAAAAAGCCTAGAGGTTACTGAAAGGCTGAGATGAGAACCCAGTGTCACACCCGGCGATGACATTGAGATGTGTCAGGTTGTCCGAGTGTCTGTCTGAAGCCTCGAATCACCTAACCCTGGCAGTCCTCATAGGGAAGTTGACATCTTTATTTTTTCTGTCTCTCAGTTTTAGTGCCTGACCCTCAAGGGACAAAATGCTATCCCACAGAGAGATTGTGTTCGTGAAAGTGTTGCAATATCCCACCCACTTCTCCCTCCTGCCTTCCCCATGTATCCTGTTAGAGCAAACAGAGACAGATTTAACCACTGCGAAACCCGTGTGCAGCTTTGGTGGCCCCGTGGAAGCGCGCACTTCAGTCTGCCATGGTTCGGTAGGCACTGCCCGCTCACAGCCTGGCTGCAGTCTGCCAGGGTCATTACTGGAGCCTCCACGGCGTAGCTGCTTGGAGCATCCAAGACCGTCTGCTCGGAGACACATTATTCCTGGGGTTCTGTGGTATCAAACTCCCGTGGGGGATGCCCAGCATAGCCAGCTCTTTGCAGTCAAGGTCTGGAGGCAGAAAGACCAAACCACATGTACAACCAAACAGAGCATCAGGGCATAGGAGTCTGGCTCACTGATAGGAAATTAGCAAAATTGGTCCTAAAATGAAACACAAATCATTCCGTCTCCTCCATAAAGGAACTTGTATGTTGTCTGATGCTTTGAGGGGTGGGGGTGGTCTGTAAATGTAACATTAACTACTTCAATGAGTGGCCTACCTGTACTTGTCTAGCTTTGTCAGGTTCATGCTGACTGGTTCTTCGGGTCTTAGCTGCTTTCTCTTTCCTCCCTTGCGCATCTCTAAAGCTTTTCAGCACGACCTGAGGTATACGTTCTCACTCAGATATCTCAGCAAAAGCAAAACATTATTGGATAATCTAGATCAAGGATCGGCAAACAAGTTCTGTAAGGGCTAGACAGTTCATATCCTGGGTTTTGCAGGCCATACGGTCCTGTTGCAGTTTTTCAACGCTCCCTTTCTAAGTGCAAAAGCAGCCATAGACACTCGGCAGTGTTCCAATAAAACTTTATTTACAGACTCGAAAATTTGAATTTCTTGTACATTTTCATGTATTACAAAATATTCTTCTTCTTTTGATCCCTCCCCTTCCCCCAATCATTTAAACATATCAAAACCATTCTTAGCTCACGGGCCATATAAAAACAAGCAGAGGACTGGGTCTGGCCAGTGGGATGTAGTGTGCTGACCTCTGATTCTAAAAGGGAGTCCCCTCGGCTCTGTTTGAATGTTTGCGTAAGGAGACCTCCAGGCCTCTTTTATTTAGGTTTCCCAAGTTCTTGCCATAAAGCAGAGGTAGTCCTGTGTTTTTTTAACTGAGGCTTTTTTACAGCCATATTGGGAGGGAGACTGAACATTGGAGGTGGCCGATCACCATTCACTGAATTTGTTGAATGAAATATTTTCAGGATATAGAAGCTACACTTTGTTGTGATTTTTTTTTCCCCTTTGTTACTCTTTTATGCCCTTCATTTGGTGTTGGAGTTTGGGGGTTTTGATAAGTGCAAGTTCATATCTACTTACAAAAATCTGCGGAGTCCCATGAGGAATGGTTTAACAATCACAGATCCAGTGGTTTCTACTGTCCAGTCTACTCTCTGGAGATCCTTCCCCCCCGCCCCTTGTCTTTCGCCAGCTCCGGCCTCTGCTGTAGATATTATTTATTTTTGAGAGTGCCCTGGCAGGGTGGAATGTGGACGGCGGAGAGCACTCCCTGGCCCCGCAGAGCATGGGAACGTGTGACCACAGGGATCGCAGGGACGTGCAGGCCTGGCAGCCATTCATGGCCCCCGACGAGCTTGTGGAATGCCAGCTTGTTGGCTTCAGAGACACCCAGGATCCTGGTTTGGCTTCATTTGTCAAAGCGCAGCCTCGCAGTTTGTTTGGAACAGCAGCTCTTCGGGGGGAGAGAGAGCTGTCAGGGGCGGAGAGGTCGGACACCTTATCCAAAAGGTCAGTTTATCTCCCACACAGAAAGCCCGTCTCCTCCCAAGGTGGAGACGGACTCCTCCCAAACACCGCTGTCCCGGTGGGGCCGTGGTTAGCAGGCTCGAGTGGCCCAGAGTTTGGGAATAAGAGAAGTCATTCTAACTTCCTTGTTGGTGCCTCTTCTCATCCACATCTGGAAAGATCCCCAGAACATTGAAGGTGACCACATTTGGTTTGGTGGCTGAACATTAGGCATTTTAGATGTCATAATCCCTTCATTTAGTTTTATAACAAGTTATTTTTCTCTGTTAATAATTCACGCAAGCCCAGCCGGTGTGGCTCAGTGGATTGAGCATCGTCCCATGAACTGAGAGGTCCTGATTCGATTCCCAGTCAGGGCACATGCCTGGGTTGTGGGCTCGATCCCCAGTAGGGGGCGCGCAGGAGGCAGCCAATGGATGTTTCTCACATCGATGTTTCTCTCTCTCAGAAAATCAATAAAAACATAAAAAAGAAAATAATTCATGCAGGACCCTAAACGTTAGTTGTGTTTAACTGAATGGCTTTGACTTGTATACATACCCGGTAAACATTATGTTTTCCTAAACAACATTAATAAAGTGAGATGCCAGCTAAGAACACACAGAGCACTGGAGAAGGCTTTTCTATAACACGTGGTCCAGGACATAATTCCAAGATACTCTAGAACCTGGAGGATCAAATACCGTTTGAACTAATGGTCACACCAAAACGGCAAAGTAACTCGTAGCCCGAGGATCCTGAAACTATGACTTCTTTTTTTTTTTATTCCTCACCTGAGGATAATTTTCTATTTATCATTAGATAGAGTGGGAGGGAGGGAGAGAGAGAGAGACAGAGAGAAACATCGATGTGATTGCCTCCCGCACAACCCCAACCAGGGCCGGGGACCAACCGTAACCGAGGTACGTGCCCTTGACCGGAATCGAACCTGCGACTCATTGGTCCGTGGGCCGACGCTCTAACTGCTGAGCCAAACCGACCACGGCGAAACTATGACTTCTTAAAGGATGCTATTATTCTATATGTTTACATCTTACATATATTGTATATATGAAGATATACAAATTACATTTATGTAGAATGAGTATTAAAAATCTACAAACCAGCCCTGGCTGGTTTGGCTCAGCAGTTAGAGCGTCGGCCCGCGGACCTGAGAGTCCCGGGTTCGGTTTCCCCTGAGGGCACGTACCTCAGTTGCAGTTTGTCCCCAGCCCTGGTTGGGGTTGTGTGGGTGGCAACCACTCGATGTGTCTCTCTCACATCGATGTTTCTCTCTCTCTCTTCCTCCCTCTCCCGCTCTATGTAAAGATACATGCAAAAATGTCCTCGGGTGAGGATAAAAAATAAAAAAAAATCTACAAATCATGGGACCAATTGCCTTGAAGCATAAGAGGAAGAGAGTTATTTTTACAAAAGGGAGAAGTCAGAAGTGCTGAGATGCCTTCCAGAAAGAGGTCTACAGAAGGACAGCCAGAATCACATCGCCGCCTCGTCATCCAACCACAGGCTGTTCTGTTTCTTCTCTGGGACTCTGTTAGCTCAGCAGACCCCCAAAGCCTTCGTTTTATGTAACGCTCCCTTCTCTTTCCAGTTAAGGGAAATGCTCACTTCCCTGTCCTACTAAACTTCACACTGAAATCTTGGGTTCAGTGTTGCTGAAAGAAAATGACTCCGGTATAGATAGACAAGAAGAATTGCCCGTGATAGGAAGAAATATATGTCAGGCATGTTCAGAGTCTCACACGGGGTGGACAGATTTGTGAGATATCATTAAAAGTTTAGGAAGTAGTCTTATCTAAAAGTAATATTTTCTCTCTTGTATTATTTTCCCTAGCACAGCATGTAGTCACCGTATTTCATTTCCTGGTGTATATGTATGCAAAAAAGTGAATGTCCGTCAACCGTCAGGAAATCAGTCCAGTTGGCCTTTCTGTTTAAAAACAATTGGAGTAGCCTAAGAACTATTAACCATGGCAGCTTTATGGGCAAATATTAGGTTGAGAAGGGTTAACACAGTTTAAAAACAAAGTGTTCTCATTTGATAATCACCGCTGAGCATCAGTCAACTACGTTTTTTATGACTTTCACATACTTTACTCAGCACAAACTCTGCAGTAGTTTGAGTGCTGCTATTTCCTATTAAAAGAGATTTTTTAAAAAAAACTTTGGGTTGGTCCGGCCAGTGTGGCTCAGTGGTTGAGCGTCGACCCATGCACCAGGAGATTGCCAGTTCGATTCCCGGTCAGGATACATGCCCGGGTTGTGGGCCCAATCCCCAGTAGGGGAGTGCAGGAGGCGGCCAATCCATGCTCTCTCTCATCCATGTTTCTATCTCTCTTTCCCTCTCCCTTTGTCTCTCTCTAAAAATCAATAAAAGGAAAAAAAAATTTTTAAAGAAATTTAAAAAACTGGGTTATTGTAGAAAAATAATACTCTCGACTTTTGAAAGGTAAGTGCAGGAAACACCTCATTTAATCAACCGAACAGGTCATTCCAATTGTATAGCTCCATTCTAATTTAATTTAATAGAAGACATTGCTACACTGTGTTCAGTGAGGTGTTATAACAAGAACTTGAGTTTTTGTTTTTTTCCCCTAAGGGGACCGTAACTGAAAACCCCAGTGGCCAGTCTCCTGATTTTGAGAACTGCCTCACTTTATTTTCTGTCAGCCCTTAGGAAAGTGTGCCACCGAAAAAGAAGGGGGAAAAATTATTTTAAACATTTTGCCAAATTGGTGAATTGATTAAAACATACTTTATGCTGAACGGCACAAATAAATGCCTGAATCACACTACCTTTGATATAAAAAACCACCCATACATCAACAGGGACTAGTGAAAAACATCTGTTATGTAGAATTTTTTGCTAACAAGATTTATGGAAACCAGATCACTGTAGTTCTGTTACTCTGGGCCATCTGTTGGGACCTGGGAATATCTTTGTTACGGAGGACCGGATGGACTGATGCTAATCATTAAAACAGGATTCTTCTAGCATGAGATTTATTAGGACCAGTGAGTAAACAGCACCTGAAAGGGCTGCTATCAAGGCGATTCCGTGTCGAGACTGCTTACCTGTCCAGCAGGGCCTGTCGTGAGCATGAGAGGCGATGGCGTCTTCCATCCGCAGACTCTCTCTTCTAAATAAACACAGCGGCCAGAGAAAAAGGAGCAAAGTTGTGATTGAGTACTTGGGGGTCAGTGTGTATGTCAGCTACACAAAGTTACATGCCCGTCCAAGTGAGAGGGTGTCTGCTTATCCGTCAGTGGCTGGTAGGAACCTCACTGTGTCCCTGATCTGCCCACCTGCGGGTTTATAGTGCTATGTCTTTAAAAAATGCTTTTAGCCCAGCCAGTGTGGCTCAGTGGTTGAGCGTCGACCCATGCACCAAGAGGTCACCAGTTCGATTCCCAGTCAGGACACATGCCCAGGTTGTGGGCCTGATCCCCAGTGGGGGGCATGCAGGAGGCGGCCAATCGATGTTCTCTCTCATCTATGTTTCTATCTCTCTCTCCCTCTTTCTTAAAATCAATAAAGAAAAAAAAAGATTAAAAAAAATGCTTTTAGAAATAGAGCAATGCATTACTCAGTCAATAGAAATGAATAGCAGTCTTTCATTAACAAAGGAAATTGATTTTCACCTCCATTTCAGAAGAGGAGTTTGTGGAGTATTTATTTGTGCTGAAAAATTCCTTCTGTCTTTCACAGACTGCACGTTCTTAGTGCTCTGGGAGAGCAGTTAGAAGAAAAAAAAATCTGCAAAAAAAACAGACCTTTTAATGTTTTATCTTCTGTAAACCATCGGACCGTGTTTTCATGTCTGGAAAGATAAATGAAATTTCTGTGACCAAAAAAAACACAAAACAAAACCCCTCTTGATTTTTTGTTTGTTTGAATTCTCTCCTGCCTTTCAAAAGAGCATTTGTGAATTAATGTGAACGAACCTTTGCTTTGCTTACTGGTGTCTGCATCCAGGTTGGTAGGCCTTTTGGATCAAACTAGGTGATGTCATTGAGGCCGTCCAAGGTTAAAGGAAGAATTTTAGAGGATCAACAGGAAAAGCAGACAAAGAGCTAGTTTTCCTCTAAAAGACTTCTCAGTAACAAACATTTGTATAGATCGCTGTCTTCAAAAAGATGTCATTTTCTTGCCCAGCTGACAGCATTGAGAGAAGTCACTGAATCTCCAGCAGCATTCTGTCACTCACAAACCCCCGTCTTCTGGTGTCATTACTTTGCACTCACATACGTGGTTTCACCACTGCGACGCAGAGCAAGCTCCGTTTTACATCATCATTACAGAGCGTTTGATCGTTTCCTACAGTTTTTAAATTAGCCTCTTGAAAGAAAACAGCTGGCACTAATCATATAGTAAGAGAGATAGATTTGCTGACACTTTTAGATAATTAGTAAAAAAAACAAAACCAAACAAAACCCACTCAGTTGTGTTTGCAATAGTCAACATTTGAAATACAACTTGCATAGCCTCGTAATATCTTGAATACCAAACCTGTAAATTTCCCTATTGGAAATTGCCTCCAAAGAAGTTAATCCATTAAGCTTGAAACACATCTGTAAACCCAAAGAAGAGTTTTTGTGGGAAGAATTTAAATTTATAGAATTCTCATATGTGATTTTACCAAAAACAGAAGAAAGGGGCGTGTGTTGGTTTCCCATGATTTAACAACTTCGGGGGAGAAGCCGCTGGAGCTTTTCAAGCCAGCAAGACCTTTTGAAAGGAACAGAGTGGATGAAAATTTGAAACAAAATGTTCAGTGGAAAAGTTACAACTTGTTACAGAAAGCTTTGTTTTGTACACAAAAGTCCATTTTACTGAGATTTTCAAGTGTGTAACTCACATTTTTCAAGTATAGAAAAGTATTCAGATAGGGTATTTTTCAGGATAATATTCTTCAAATATCATGAGAATTTAGACATAAAATAAGGAGGAAATTTCGTGTTAGGATAGCTTGTCTGTTTTGTTAAGCATTTGTTTAATATCAATATCATATTTTGAGTTGACCTTGGGAATAGTAAAAAGGTTCATGGCTTTGAGATTATGTCAGTTTTTCAGAGTTAAGATTCCCAATTTAAAGGGTAAAGTAGAAAATGAATCAGTGGCTTCTTCTTGTCTGAGTAAAATTATTCTCTTAAATTGTAAACTTATAAGAAATGTCTAGTTTGCTTTGAATTTTACACGTTTAAAACTATGTTAGAAATAAACAAAATTTTCACCAAAATGCACAAAACTTGAAGAAACCAAACTTACTGATCAAGGAGGAAATCTTTAATTGAATAAGTTAGTAATTAGCATCAGAAATAAAGGCATGTACTTCATCAGTATGTAGACACTAGGATAACTCTGGGTCGCATGCTGTATTGATGGTTTCAGTCCTGTGTACACCTCAAACCGCCTGTTCCCCGAAGAATTCTTCCACACTGAGTGGATTCCACACTGTGCCCCAGGTTTCTCCTGCGACCGTGACCTCTCATTTGACCTGAAGGGAATCTTCTGGAAGGCATTTCCTGTCTTTTATAGGAAAACAAACACATCGTGGATTTTGCAATCCTCCTGTCAAATTTAAGTTTTGATTTCTTCATTTTATGATGTCTCGGTTAAATGTGTCGTTGCTCTTATTTGTGGTAAAGCCCTCAGTCGATGTGTTGCTAGAAATCTAGATGTTTTCTGCAGTAGAGGGTTCGAACTCCCCATGTTTCATGAGCCGTGCAGGCGGAAGCAGAGACACAGCATCTCGGACCCTCCATCAGAGACCAGCATAGCCCTGGGAGACCGCGTTTTTGCTGGCGACACTAATAACGACCTAGAAGTGTGGAATACAGTCTGGTTAATATTAAAAACAAGAAGATTTCGGTTTTATTCTCAGGTTAGCAAATGACTGTCTCAGAGCGCTTTTTTCTTTTTTAGGAAACACAGCGTGACCGCTGTTGGAACTTGAACCGTGTTAGGTGTTTTATGTGTTGGCATTGATCAGGTGCCCTGAGCGCTGGGGAAATGGCTGGGTGGCAGACCTTGGGAGAGGAAGCTGGGAATGTGCAGCCCCTTGGTTAGGTTTTAGCCTCACGTCTCTCTGGAGATAGTGACCAGTCTTGCGCTAGGGCAGCTTTCTGCATTGCAGCCACGGACTTGGCCAGCTCATGGATGGGGCTGGCCACCTCTGGTCACTCCAGATGTTTACAGACAGCAGAAAGGCAAATAGAACATGTCTGCATCAATATCCTTGGGGAAGGTTTAAGAGCCATGGATCCCTTCCAGGACGTAATGGATTTGGACGGGCTTCACGCCTTAGTGATCTCTCGTTGTATTTGTCTGTGTAACCTCGCCCTGGGGGAAAGCTTGAGAACCCACAGCTAACTCCAGCAGGGAAGTCAAACCTGAGGCTGTCATCAGGCAAATTTGTTTGCCAACAAACTAGTGTTTGGTGGTAAGACAGTCCCTTCCTCCTCCAGCTCCTTCCTTCCCCAAATAAACAGTAGGCGTGATGAGTGTGAGTGAGCCCAAGCTCACACTTCAGCTTCGTTGCCTTTCTCACAATTGCATCTGATAAAAGTTCATCCCCCAACAGTGCCTTTTGATAGACATTGAAGGTGCCACATGAGGCCCTGATGAATCGATGGCTCCGCCCCCTGTTCTCAGGGACCCTGTTAGAGTCAAACAGGGGAGAGAAGATCCAGAAATGCGTCCTCGTGGGCTCTTGAGTGTTTGGGGGACTGAATATCTGCCCTAACTAGGCCTTAACAGCATGTGAGGAAAGATTCCAAACCCTGCTTGGGAATTAAATTTTCCTGACCACTCGGAGCTTACCTGTTTGAAAACCTCCAGTGGCTGACACTGTCTGCTGAAACAGTTTGAACTCTCTCAGCCTGGCGGTGAAGGGCCGCAAAATTCTGTGCCTAATCTGCATTTCTTTTTTATCTTCACCTGAGGATATTTTTCCATTTATCATCAGATAGAGTGGGAGGGAGGGAGGGGGGACAGGGAGAGAGAAAGAAAGAGAGAGAGGGAGAGACATTGATGTGAGAGGGACACATCGACTGGTTGCCTCCCGCACGACCCCGACCAGGGCCAGGGACGAACCGCAACTGAGGCACATGCCCTTGACTAGAATCGAACCTGAGACTCATTGGTCTGCAGGCTGATGCTCTACCCACTGAGCCAAACCGGCCAGGGCCTAATCTGCTTTTTATTTATAGATTCATTGTCCCTTATATACCGTCCACTCCAGTTGGCTCTTGGTTCGGGTTACAGGGCCCCCGTGCCCGGCTGTGTTCCGTTGAGGAGATCCCTGATATTCCTCTCCTTTTCTCCGTGAAGGCCCTGCCCCAACGCCTGCTCTTACACCAGACTCCATAGGGCTCCTTCTTTCCTCTGAGCTTTTAAATTTTGTTTGAATCAACATGATCAAACACGGCTCATAGAGTCAGTTATCTGTAATTCCTACCTCTTGCCTCCCGCACTAGATGGTGAGCACCTTTGGCCGAGGACTTGGGCTCACTGTGTGTGTGTACCCCCCAGTGCACCTTTCCCATAGCAGGGGCTCCAGAAATGCCTCCAGCTGGTTGGTTATTAACGGGCGAGTCCTTGCCTTTCCACTCAGATGACAACAGTTCCGGTACTTGGATTTATTGACTCAGTAACAAGTCGAACTTTTCCTTCTGGGTGGTTGTTCAAAGCCAGAACTTGCAAACACCCCCTGCCAGTTTCTTAGTCCACCTGAAAAATGTCCTTTCTGGGAGCAGCTGTGATGTCACCATCCGTGTATTCCTTTGTCACCTCAAACATGAACTGAAAGTATTGGAATGGCTTTGCCCGGTGCCACTTGGTGTCTGAAGGGCAGCTGCCTCCATTGCTGGGGGCAGTATTTCCAGCTGGGTGGGAACTCGTGGGAGGGCACATCCTCCAGTTAGCCGTGTGGGTGTTGGGGTGCTTGTTGTCCAGATGCCTCAGGAGCTCCCTGTGACTGTGGTCTTCCTTCCTTCCTTCCTCCCTTTGTATGTACTTACTGAGCTGCTATCTCATCGCTTTTTAGTTGCTACTGCCCAAGGTCCCGGTGGCCAGTATGTGCCTCGATTGGTGTGGGCAGCGTGGAATCTGCCGACACAGCCTCAGTGAGAACTGTGGGTCCAAGGCCGGGCTCTGCAGGGTGAGCTTCTGCGACCCCTGCAGGGCTCCGAGGTGCTTCGGTGGACCAGGCTGGGGAAACACCCTTCACCCCAGAACCACCCCAAGTGGAGGCCACTAATCACTCTGCGGTTGGAGAGTGGGCGCAAACGCCCCGGTGGCTGCTGACTGTCCAGAGGGGAGCCCAGCGTCTGAAGTGGTCTGGTTAAAACTAAGGGAGGTTCACGTAGCTTCACACCTGCGAACATGCGAGTCTGTGGGAAGGAATTTCTTGTGCCCCAACCTCCTCACAGCAGGCCACCCACTTATCACTTTCATAGTAATTTCCGTGCCTCATCAGAAGCAAAAGTTATTTATTTGTCATCTTCTGTGGTCAGTCCTAGCAGAGAAAACTGGCATGTGTGTTCGTGAGGGAGGTGACTCGGGAAAGAGCAGTCCCCGTCCTTGGAGCCCCATGAGCCCGTGGCAGGGCCCCGAGAAGCTCCTGCTAGGTTCTCCCCGACTCGACAGGCACACTGGTGACCCTTGTCCCAGATTCGGCTGCTCAGGGGTCCTCGGTCTGTGCCCCGCTCTGTGTGTGGGGTTTAAGAAGGAACCACAGCCATCTGTGAGCTCTGGGTTCTGCATATTGAGTGTGCTTTTTCCTTTTTATTAGATACATACATACATACACACACAGATACATAGACAGAAGGAAAATACCCCTCCTTCTACCACTTTCCATTAAAGGGAACAGATGTGGGGTTTCCTGGATGAGGCCTGGTGCGGTCATTTACTTGGAGGGTGACCTTGACATTCTCTCTGTCTCTGCCCCTGTCTTTCAGCAATGAAGTGGTGAGGAGTGACTTGAAGAAGCTGCCAGCGCTTCCCACCCAAGCCCTGAAGGAGCACCCTTCCCTGGCCTATTGGTAAGCTGCGTCTCTCCGAGCGCCCAGGCACCCTCTCCGGGAGCCAGCCCTTCCTGGGCACAGGAGCAGGCGACAGCCCACCCTCCAGCCAGGGCAGGGTCCGCCCGCTTGGAGAGCGACTCAAAATTGTATGAAGTGGCTTGGGTGTCCATGAAACCGGTTTCTGCATTGGTTTAAATGATGCGGTGTGTGTGACATCTCTCCTTTCCCCATTTTCTTTCATTTTTTAAAAAAAGAAAACCTTCTGAAGTTTCACTGAAAGCTTCGCCTCCTTGGAGACCCTTTCATGTGCTGCTCGAGTTTCCTCCTGGAGTCCTTGCCGCTTGATGACAGGATGCGGGGGCTGAGGTGGGGGAGAGCTGCAGGGTGTTTTTTTCTTCGCAGGAGAGAGAGGTGGATTCTTTCCTTTTCCCACAGTGTTTCCTATCTCCCGTTTTCGCTGCCACGTAACATGATGCCGCAGTCACCTGTCAGGCCTGGAGAGACCGATTCTGAATGAATCGGCCGTTTGCGAGGTGCGCAGACTGTGGCTGGGTCACAGTTGAGCGGGGCTGGCGTTCCTCCGAGTGTGCTGAAATTCTGCTGGGCTCACCAGCCCTGCCCGCTGTCCCGAGAAAAGCACAGTGCCGCGTCCTGCAGTCCTGACTCCTTACCAAAAGGCACCGTGACTGCTTTTCTAAGATAAAATTGGAAATCGCAGAACAAGTTGGTCCTGGTCGCTGTACCGTGACTCCCAAGCACTCTGTAATGCGCTTCATGGAATTCACAGGTTCCAACAGCGCGTCTGGCCGGGACACTGCAGCTGTGCGGTGGCTTTAGGAGAGTCCCTGGCTGGGGTGGGGCTCGAGCAGGAGTCAACTCCGGTGCGAAGTCATTTCTCCCCAGGAGCCCAGGGGCGGGGCAGCTGGGCTGGCACCGAGAGGCTGCGTGGGCTGGCAGCCCGATCCCATCCCTCTGCATGGTCCTGTGGCCCTTCTTCCTTCCGTAACACAGACGTCGATATGTAGTGGCTTTGTGTCCTTATTCTCTGTCCCCAAAGGGCAGAATCTTGTCTCACCTGCGGGGACTCTGCTCATGTCAGCTTCCAGACTCCCGGCCCTGGTCTGCCCATGTGAGCACCGGCAGGTGGCATCCCGGTGCCTCGGTCATGGAGCCCTGTTGCCCTGTCCCCAACTCCTGGCGTCCCCTGGGCCTTATCTTCTCTCTCCTCCCAAGCGGTTTCTTTTCAGGAAACCCATGGTGAAGGAGCGAGAGACCCAAGGATGTAACTCTAGAGGCTAGTAGTCCCTACAGGAAGGGGAGCTGTTTACCAGGGGGGCTGTAATGTTGGTGGGTGGCTTGGGAGTCGGAGTTGCTTGTAGCCTAATCCATCCCTCAGTCATCTCCTCAATCGTTTGTTTCCAAACCTTTTTTGCACTCCATGCTCATTTCAGAGTTAGGAACGCCTCTCTCCCCTCCACTGCATCCGTCTCCAGCTCTGTCTCCCACGGTACCACTGACACAGAAACGCCTTCCTTCGTGTTTGTCCACTCTCCTTTGTCAGGATGGACATCTTCCTGTCCATCCACATCTGTAGCTATCTGGTGAGAACCGCCCTCCGTCCCCGTGAGCAGGCCAGCCCCTTCCCTGGGCCTCGCCCAGACCCACAGGCATGCTGCCACTGTCCCAGGGCCCTGAGAGGCGGCGGGAGGGATGGCTTGGAGCAGGTGCCCCAGGTGTCACAGCCCAGCTTCTAAACCAGCCCGCAGCATGGCCGTCCTGACGACGCAGCGTCAGAAACCCACACACAGGCCCTTCCCCTTGTTTCACACCCTTGGCCGGTTGTGGTTGGCTTTCCATTCCAGCCTGCTTGTGTGGACTCTAACAAGCAGAGCGTCGGGAAAGGGGTACATGTTGTTCATGCATCTGATGTGTGCAGACGGGAGGCAGAGCCGGCCTCGGCTTGTTCGAAGTTCTCCCTGTGCCTCAGCGTCATCCCTCCCCTGCAGGGTTAACCGTGACCCTTTATTGCTGGAGGAGACCTTCCCTCACTTCAGAGTCTCAAACTGCCTGATCGATCATTCCTGGACAGAGGGTGAACAGCTGCCGTTCTTGGGGACCTTTCTGCCCTCCCGGCCTTTGTAGATGCGATGGACAAGCTTGGGCCAAAATGAGCCACAGGGAGCCCCGTCCCACGCGTGAGGAAAGGCATCACAGCCCAGTGAGCGGAGCGGCGGGTTTTAGCACCTCAGCCTGTCCCTAAAATGGGGGGGGGTAACGGCCACCCAGGAAGCTCGAGCTCCTTCCCTGCTGCCTCTGTTCCCCACCTGGACAATGGAATGAACCCTACCGACCTCGTTCCAGCTGCAGTCGAAGGAGAAAGCAAGACGTTGCATAATGCAGTGAGTCTGAGTGATGCTGAGTCACAGGGCAGTAACCCTCCCTGTCAGTTTTCCCCAAGCGCTGAACAAGCTTGGGCTTCTCACTCCACGTGATTCCCCTTTTGGGAAGGCGTCTGAGGCAGAAAGCCGGAATTCTATGCTGAGGGCCACAGAACAAGTCAGGATCTGGTCCCTGACCTGGATTCTCTCGAGTGCCTAGCTTGTGAGCGCGGGACCACGCGCACCATCCAGACAGGCACGCAGGGCACATCTTCCTGTGCTTCAGAGTCACTGGCAGCGGCAGGCCGATGGCTCCTCCAAACAGGGAACCTTGTCTCCATCACCATGTTCCCCTCTACATCACCCGTGCATCTCCTGGGCCCCTGTCTGCAGAGAGACGCTTCGACTTAATGGCATGACCCAGCCCATGGCTGGGGCACCGTCTGCTCCAGTCATCTGTCCTTTTCCTTCATAACTGCTGTGTCCTCCAAACAGGGTTTTGGGGTTCTGTTTACTCTGGCTGAAAGGCCTCTGATAATTACCCCATTGCGTCCCTACCACAAACCTGGGGTCGCTGGGGAATGTCGGCAGAGCGGTGCCCTTGGGCCCTCTGCGGCCTGCAGAGGAGGGTGGGCAGGGCAGGAGGCAGGGTGTGTTCCCAGTCGCCTCTGCGTGTGTTATGACGTGTGGGCCAAGTGTTTCTTTTGGGGCAGAGGAGTGGGGAGCTGAGGACGGAGAAGGCAGAGACTGGGGCCTCGCAGATGGTCACAGGCAGCAGGAGACGCAGGGTGGGGGGTGCCGGGTGGGTCCTGCAGCTGCCAGGCCCGCGAGCCCGTGGGCAGGCGCTCAGCCATTGTTGCTGACAGTGTTTCCGACGTGCAACATTGTCTTTGCTGAGCCTTGCTTGTGTTCAGAGCTACCGCACTCGACTGATTCTCATCGCCAGCTCAGCCTAGTCCTCTCTCCCGGAGCTAAGAGGGAAGTAGGCTCCTCTCTGCGCTGACTTGCTTGACTCTGGAGCTAGGAGGTGCCCTCACAAAATGCTGGGCCACGTGGTGGGAAATGTGCCGGCGCAGCCGTGGGGTCAGCGGGTGGGTGAGAGGAAGCTGGAAGAGCGATGCTGGGGTGTCCTGACCCAGCTCTGCCTGTCTGTCGAGGCTGGTGTCTGCCCAGAGAGGGTGCTTCTGGAGACTTTGCCAGGAGAGGGCTTTGTCACGCTCCACGTAGAACCTCCCTGGTGCGTGGGAGCCGAGGAGAAATACGGCAGCATCTGCCCTTTCTGAGCGGGAGGTGCCCAGACCCCCCAAACAGCTCTGCGACTCGGAGAGGCCCCTCGAAGCTAGCCGGTCCCAGCCCGGGGACACATTTGTGAAGACAAATTCTTGTGAAGAGTCAGACGAGCTTACATGCACCAAATTTCAGAATACTAAAATGAAGAGATAGAAAGATTGAGAGTAACTGGAAGGTAAATAAATTGCCCCCAAGTCATAGGACATGTTACCCCCAGAAGTGATCTAGCTGGAGAAGGAGAAGGTGAAAGAAGGCTTTAGACCATGGCTGGGGTAGTAAGTCAGTAGTAGGTGCCACAGATCCACCGCTGAGGCCTTGCAGGTCCACCCCTGGGGCCACGCGGCCAGGTCGCAAGGCCAAGGCTTTCGGACTTGCCTCCTCCGCAGGTGGGATGTGCTTCCCCTGTGACTCCCAAGGTGGTCTGCACTTCCGGGGGCAACAGTGGAGGCAGCCCGGGCTCCCGCCGCACTGGGTCCCGACACACTCGTCAGAGAAGCCCTTCAAGCCCTCGCCCTGTCAGAGAAGGCTTTGGCTGGCCATGATCTCCCACGGCAGGAGCTGTCTCTTACTGTTTTAGAGCCGAGAGTTCAGAAGATAAAAAGGAGTTCCCTCTGCCCAGCCGGTGTGGCTCAGTGGTTGAGTGTTGACCCATGCACCAAGAGGTTGCCAGTTTGATTCCTGGTCAGGGCACATGCCCAGGTTGTGGGCCCGATCCCCAGTGGGGGGCACACAGGAGGCGGCCAGTGGATGTTCTCTCATCGATGTTTTTCTCTCTCTCTCCCTCTCCCTTGCTCTCTCTCCCTTCCTCTCTCTCTAAAATCAATAAAGAAAAAAATTAAAAAAAAAAAAGAGATCCCTTTGAGCCTTTTATCATGGCCTCATGCCTTGTGTTAACTAGGCCCTAATTCCAAAACCTTCCCACCCTCCGTGGCGGCCCTCAACCCTGACATCTAAGTCAGGGGGGGTAGGCCGTGGGTGTTCTGCTCAGGTCAGCACCGTGAGGCGCTGTGTAGACGGGACTCGGAAAGGAGGGGGCTGAGGAGGACCCGAGGGAGTCCTGCTCGGTGCAGGGTGGGGAACGTCCGGTCCGCGGGCTGTTTAAGGCCCTCGAAATCAATACCAGCTAACATCACACGCCTCGCCGAATTAGTGTGACCAAATATAACAGGCTAATTTCTAAGTTGATAATATTGTATGGCCCAAGAATGATGTTGTAAATATCCAAATGGCCCTTGGCAGAAAAAAGGTTCCCCACCCCTGATAGAGCATCCACTCTGATGTCCCGCCAGTCGGTCCTCTTCCTGTCCCCTGAGACGCCTGTTCCCCCTTCTTCCTCTTCTCCAAAATCATTTTTTGCAAGGAACTGACCCCAAACCTGAGCTCTAATCTTAATTCTGTGATGATAAGTCCAAGGTAAAGACAGTGAGTCCTCTAAGGGGAAAAGAGACTTTTTAAGTCAGGTCAGAAATGCCACTTCAGGACACATTATTTTTCCAGGAGCTGTTGGCTCCTCGGAGCTCGTCATGAACTTGCCCGGGCTCAGAAGTGTCCCCACCAGCGGGGCGCTCTGCCGCTGACCCAGGGAGTGTAATAACAGAAGCTTTTTCTTGTGCTTTCAGTGAGGACCGAGTGATTGAGCACTACAAGAAGCTGAACGGCCAGACCAGAGGGCAAGCCATCGTGAAGTAAGTGCCCCCCAGCGCTCCTGAGATTGTACGGTCTCAGAAAGCCATGTCCCCGGGATATAATGAACTCAAGTTAATTTTCAAGTGAATAATCACTCCGGGAGTTATCTTGCATGCACACAGATGTGTACATGACAGCAGTTCTGCCAAATAACCAGGCGTGTGTGTTGTCTTTTCAGCTACATGAGCATCGTGGAGTCTCTCCCAACCTACGGAGTTCACTATTATGCAGTGAAGGTAGGTGAATTCATTTGGTGGTGGTTGCCAAGCCTGCCTTAAAATTTTTTAAAATTCTCATTAAAAAAAAAAGAAAATTCTTGAAGATGTTTTGGGGAATGGAGGTAGGGGAGGGCGTGGTCAGGAAGATTGCATGTTCAGGGAGGATTAGAGCATCTCTCCCCTAGAGTAGTAAGACTTGATTCAGTTACTCTCCAAAACACAGCTTTGCGTCTGTGACGTGGGTGTAACAGATCGCTGCTTGCTTTCATCCTCAGAAGGACCCTGGACGAGCAGGATCTCAGAGCCTCTCAGTAGGAAGATTCCATCTAAATGCATGGACTGTAGAGAACAGAAATCTTCAGCAGAATCAACAGCATTTTTCTTAGTGGTCAAATGCCATGTAGGCAACTTCAGAGGAGGACAGGGGTTGTGGCGACAAATGGGATGAATGACTTTAGGAAGGCAGGATCTGTCTGCAATCTTGCGATGGCAAGTCCAGTGTGACACGGACCCCGTTCTGAAGTCTCTAATTTTGTTCATAATGTCCCAAATAATAGATGATAACATTCCCATGTGTCCTTTTCTGTGATGAGAAAGGATGACTTCCCTTCCTTAATTTACTCCAACACGAAAGGTTTAGCTAAGTCACGGCCCCAAGGCCAAAAAAGAGTGGAAAACACTTCTGAATCGAAGACACTCTCACCAGCCAACCTGAGATTCTCTTGCTCTTCTGCCGGTCTCTTTGCCCTTGTTTCTGCCCAGCTGTCTCTCCTTCCCATAGACTGGAACACGCGCTGTGTTTCACTGGTCTTTGCATCACTTGGGCGGCTCGCACACTTCGCATGCCTTGGGAATGCATTTAACTGCCTGTATCTTACACCACACTGCAGGCTCTTGACGGCAATCACTGTAGTCTGTTACATATTCTTGGAACCCAGCGTAGGGCCTGGCACCTAGTAGACGCCCAGTAAGTATTTACTGAGTGTCGACTGAAAATCGAAGCGCGTAGTTGGACGTGTACATTTCCATCGTGGCAACACATGGAGCACTGTTTGTGGAGCCCAGTTCCGAGGGACTTGCGGGGATGCACGTCCCACTCCGTAGCTCAGCTCAGGCTCCTCTCAAGCCTGCAGTGGTTAAATTCTTCCTGATGTCCTACCAATAGAAGCTCTTCTTGTTTCTTTAATTCTCACCTGAGGATGTGCCTCCATGGATTCCCAGAGGGAGGAAAGGAGAGAGAGAGCGAGAAACATAGAGCAGTTGCCTCCTGCACGTGCCTGACCAGGGATCGAAACCACAACCCAGGTACGCGCCCCGAGCGGGAACCGAATGTGCAACCTTCTGGTGTACGGGACGACACTCCAACTAACGGGGCTGCCCAGCCAGGGCCCAGGGGAAGCTCTTAATCCTGCTCCATCACCATTCACAGAACTCAGACACCATCACCACCATCCCTGCCCTTCTCCAGCCTGCACTGTAGTCTGTCATGAAGGATGTGGCCTAACCTTTGGAGCTGTCTCTGATCCCAAAGAGAAAGGTGAATTCTCCCAGGAGGTTACCCCATGTAAGGCTGTCCCTGCAATGTGGCCATTGAAGTCCGTGGGCAGTCAGTTGGGTTTCTCATGAAAAGAGGCTCAAAACCCACTGTGCTGTCTGAGCCGGTTTCCACTTGGCCATGTTGTTGCCATAAAGGAAATGAAAGGATGCAGTAACAGTTCCTGATGTGACAGGAGGCATTTCACAGAAATCACACTGTGAGTCTCTCTCTGTTGTGGAAATAGTGTCTGGTGATGTGTAGCAAGGGGGCTGCTTTCAAGAATGGGAACCAGGACCAGGCGGTGTGGCTCAGTGGTTGAGCGTCGACCCATGCACCAAGAGGTTGTCGGCTCAATTCCCAGTCAGGGCACATGCTCAGATTCTGGGCCCGATCCCCAGTGGGGGGCATGCAGGAGGCGACCAGTCAATGTTCTCTCTCATCAATGTTTCTATCTCTCTCTCCCTCTCTAAAATCAATAAAGAAAAAAAAAAAAGAATGGGAACCAGGAACTCAGGAATTCCTGGACTCTGTTCTTAGTTTGATCTCATCTCCATCACTTGTGATTAAAATAGAGATTATGAAATTTGCTTCTCCAACTCCCCCACGAAGATCTTCTAGACACTGAGAGACTGGAGGGATGCACCGCTAAACGATTGCGTCGGACAGACTGGAGTCTTTGCGATAAGCTTCACCTCCTTTCACTTGCCGACGCCTGTGTTCCGTTTCTTCGTCAGCCCTGGAGCTTGACCAAAAGGCTCTGATCCATATGCTTTCTGCCTGCCAGTGAAACTTTGGAAACTCGCTCACTCCCTTGCCGTGTGTCAGAGAGCAGAAGCAGACCTGCTGACTTTCAGATGCTCGTGTGTTCAGCTTTCGGAATCTCCAGGCGTAAGCGCACGCTCTCCTGCTTGCTTGGAGAAAGAACACACGAATCCAGCAAGCCTAAGCCACTGTAGCAAGACTCCCAGTTTGGTGGCCTCGTGATTTCACAGATGCCATATTTTACGGCGTGATGACAGCCCTTACCTAGTCAGCCTAAAGGTGCGGCCCCGCTGGGTCTCCTCTCGTCCCGCTCTCCCACCGTGGCAGCGCACAGAGGCACTTTCCAGAGACCCGGGTTCTAGGGCTTTAAACATTTTTTAAAGAAGTTATATATCCTGACACTTTCCTAAAAATTCAAAATGTGTTTCTTTTGCTCTTTATCTTTGTGCTCACCTTGGAATAACTCATGCCCCACAAGTATTTGAAAACCGTGAAGCCAGTTTTGAGTTTTCAGGACATTAGTGGTGGGGTGTATTGGAGACTCACAGATGGGCAGTTCGGACGAATCTGGGGAAAGGCTGCTTGATCGGCCCGCCGTCAGCTGCTAGCGTTTGGGGGCTTTAATGAACAGCGCAGTCATCCTACTTGAGTGTAGAATTACAGCTTAGAGTCTGGGCCGAGAGGTCTCTGGTAAGGAACAAACAGGGAATTGGTGTTGCTGGTTTAGTCCCCAGAATGTCTAGGCTTCAGTGTTGCTACTGTCCAACAGCTTGAGTCACACAGCCCTGCCTGGCACCCTGCTGGCCCCTTGGGGTGAGCAGGACTGCCCGCCCCGCACGGCCCTTGCCCTGCCGGGGGTGGCGGGTGCTCCTCAGAGCAGGACTGACCGTTTGCTTTGATGCATTTGTCTTTAAAATGAGAGGAGTCTTCAATACAAGTTACTGAGTGAAAGAAGCAAATCTGAAAAGCTTCTGTATGAGTCCAACTGTATGACCTTCTGGAAAAGGCGGAACCGGTCGCCAGGAGCTGGGAGGGTGGAGGAGGGATGAGAGGTGGAGCACGGAGGATTTTTAGAGCAGTGAAAATACTCTGTGACACTCTAATGCTGGATACATGTCAGTGCACGTTTGTCCAGACCCGTGGAATATACGGCACTCGGGGAACCTGAGGTGAGCCGGGGACTCCGGGTGACACGGACGTGTCGGTGCAAGAAAGGCACCGCTCGCGTGAGGATGGTGACGCTGGGGGCAGGTCGGAAATCTCTGCACTTCCCTTCAGTTTCACTGAACCTAAAACTGCTCTAAAAGTCTTTTAAAAATTATTATTATTTTTTGAGGCGTGACCTTCCATAGTCCCCGTGGTCCTTTCTAGCACTGAGTTGAGGATAGTTTCTCTGCCTAGAAGGTCGTTTTATTAGAATGTTCAGCGTCTCAGATTTCCCCTGGTGGTGAGTGAGGGGCCCAGCACTGGAAACCTAGCATCTTAGGAGGACAGAGGACAAGGCGTCTGCTACTCACTCATCAAGGGCGAAAGCACCGTGGCTGTGCTGTGGGTAGGAACCGAGCGGGGTCCCCAGCCCAGGGCGCGTGCCAGGTCACCTGTTCCTACACCTGAGCGCCGTTTATGACCAGGCACGTGTTAAGGTAACATATGGAGAGAGATGGGCTCTGTGCACTTCAAGGAATTTGCATTTCCCTGTCTTGGGATGAACCAGGAGGTCTCTTGGTGTGTGTTTCTGTCCTCTGGCCCCATATTTACCCAGACTCCTTTCGGTGTCCTAGGACAAGCAGGGGATACCGTGGTGGCTGGGACTGAGCTACAAAGGAATCTTCCAGTATGACTACCACGATAAAGTGAAGCCAAGGAAGGTAAGTGTGCTCTCCCTTGTGCGCCTGAGAGAGGAATACGCGGAGAAGGGAGTAAAAATGTTCCACGGTGCAGCCGAGGCCCCTGGGCTCAGCGAGCCTGGCTACTCCGAGTGTATACAAATGACTGCACAGAAGTCCAGTCTGAGTGCCCTGGTAAACGGTTTTATTCCCTGTTACCACGGAAACCGAAGCAGTTACAATTACTTCAGGTAAGGAGACTGGCTCAGGTCTCCCTAAGGAAATGGGAGAAAGGACTTTGAGGGATTGTCCTGTTCCTTAATTTTCTGGGGTGATTTGCCCTCTGGAAAGTAGGGGGCGTCGCCCTTGAATCCTGATGCAAAGCCCAAAGTTGTGTGTGTGTGTGTGTGTGTGTGTGTGTGTGTGTGTGTAGGGGAGTGAAAAGAAGAGATTGTATGCCAGAAAGAGGTGGAAAAGCAAGAGGTGTGAGAGGCATTCCTGCAAATCCGGTAAATGCTTCATGGTGTATTAGAAGTGAATAGAAATCTGGAAAAAATAAGGGCATTTGCCAAAAAGAAAGGGACGCAGAGACGGATCTGCAAAGTCATTGTAAACACAGAAGAGCATGTTTGAAGGGGGCACAGTCCTTGAGTTTTCTCTGTTTTCACTGACGCACATTTTTGAGACCAGAACAAATTGAAAAATTATAGTGGAAAAATATCTCTGAGGCGAGAGCTGTCATCCATCCTCTGGCAGAAGATCATGGAGAGGGGACGGGGTAGTTTAAACCCTGAAATACATATTAAAAGTCTATCAAAACCACACTTGCTTTAGGAGAGAGAAAGCAATATTGATCCATGATGTCATTCCAGATTGCTCTCCAAGCCTCTTTATCCACAAACAGGATTGAAATCCATACTACACAGCTGAGCTTATCTTGTCTACCCGGTTAACATCCACCGGAGCCAGCTTTTTATTAAATTGATAGGGGGGAAAATAGCCCTGTATTGGGAGGATTTTCACTCAATTCATCAGTAAGTAAGTTAAGTTCTTAGAAAAGATCCTGAGCAAATGACGTGAAGAAATTCTTCCGTGGGAACAATTCCGTCGGAACCTGCCTGTTCAGAGCATATTAGTTTGTGGCTATCTCCGAAAAATCTCCAGTTCTAATTTATATCCTGCAGGACAGGAATTGGACCCCGCGTTCTTGTTTCCCCCCCATTTTCCTTGGCCACACGCTCTCTCGCCCTGTTCCCCTCTGCTCTTTCCCGTGTGGCTTTTGTAAGTGCCTGTGCTTTTTCTTCTCAGTTTTCTGTGCACTCCCTCCTCCTTTTTATACTGACAGCCCTCCCTTTCAACCTGCCTGGTGGTTATTTCTGTTTGCAAGAGCCGAGGAGACATACTTGCGGACCCTTGAACCAAACCCTGGCCACACTAGCCCCAGCTCTTGACGAAGAGAAGGCCAAGGTCAGCACGGGCACTTAGGTCCATGGCCGATCTCAAAGTCCAGCGGTTGAATTCTCTTCCGCAGAGCATTTTGAAAGACATGTTAACAAGTACTCATACGTTGTCGGTTTAATTTATTCATATGTTTAAGCTTGCTTTATTTCTCTAATTGAGGTAGTAATGAAGATTGAAGAGGCGACAAGATCACACTTGATGTATGTAAACAGCAGGGTGTGACACATTCCTAGGGCTCGATAAATTGTACGTAAACTGTTACTCGGTAAATTCAGAGTCTCTTAAGACTCTAAAACAAGTTTCAAGATAAGAAGTGGGAAGCCAGAGGTGTGAAGAATCAGCCACTGAGTTAGATAATTTACTCTCGTTTGTGGAGCTTATTTAACACTTAAAAATGTTTAAGGTCAATATATTCATTTAGGATATTGGTTCTACTCAGACTGAGTTATGTAAAACAACTTATGCTTCTGTGGTCTCGGAGAAAGTTGAGATTCTCAAGTCTACTGCCATCAGAGTGGCCAAATCAGATTTTCATTGTCACAGAAGCATGTCTGGCCCTGGCTGGTTTGGCTCAGCTGTTAGAGCATCGGCCCGCAGACCAGAGTCTCAGGTTTGATTCCAGTCAAGAGCACGTACCTCGGTTGCGGTTTGATCCCCGACCCTGGTTGGGGTTGTGCAGGAGGCAGCCAATCGATGTCTCTCTCTCATATCGATGTTTCTCTCCCTCTCTCCCTCCCTCCCACTGTATCTGGGAAAAAAAGCAATGGAAAAATATCCTCAGGTGAGGAATACAAAGAAGCATGCCTGGCTGCTGTGTGGAGGTGAGTTGAAGGTATGCAGGTCTGCAGGTCAAGACTTGCAATCCAGGACCTGATTCCAGTGGTGTAGGTCAGTGCTGGTGGGGGCTTGGGGCTGGCTAGCAGTAATAGGGATGGGTGAGGGGAGATGGCAGCGAGATGTTTAGGAAGTAGATATGATGAACTAGCTGTGTGTGGGAGAGGGTGGCAGTTGGAGCAGAGGGGGAATCTAGAATGATGCCAGGCTTCTTGATCCACCAAAGCATAGGCTATAAAGAAGGGGCAAGAAGGTCAGTTTGGACGTACAGAGTGTGAGGCTTGCTGGGACATCTGGGTAGCTGTGACAAGGAGGCAGTTGGGTATTCAGTTGGAGCTCAAGAGTATCAAGAATTTCCCATGCATAACTGAACCAGAGACTAAACAGAGAGAAGAAAGGGAGAGGCACCCGGCACACTGGAAACATTACCAGTAGCTGCGAGATTTCAGGTCCCTACTGTGACATTCCTGTGAGACACAGAGGCGGGTCCAGTTTGCATGGGCCCTGAACCTTATGCTCTTTAAGAAATGAATGTACAGTCTGGGTAGGAAATGAAGAATAGGCCTTTGAAAGGCCCATAAGGAGAAGAGAGGGCTAAGTGTCACTAGCCCAAGGGGTACCTGTCTCTGCTGAGATCTGGGATGAGACTAAAGGAAAAACTAGAGACTAAACTAGAGCCATAGTTAGGAAGTCACAGCTGCAAGAAGAACCAGGCAGAGTGCTTTTCCTTCTTCTCACACCCAGAATCATCCTAAAAAGGCCATCTTTGTTACATATAAGGCACCTGTGAGTCCCTGAATGGAAGCATGCTCCTGCCCCAGACCCGTGAACATAAAGAGATGCCTGCACCCGGTGAGGACTGCCGGTGCGGGTCCAGTGCAGGGTGCCCAGAGTCCGCCTTCGGTGCTCCAGGCCAGTGGTGCTTCACCTCGGCTGAACATCAGAGATCCCATGAAGCCCTTTGAATGTATAGATGCCACCGTCCCCCCCAGTCCCACTCACTCCATCTCTGACCCGGCCACTGAACGTTTAGAAAGCCTCCCAGTGGATTCTGACGGGTACTTTTAGGAGGACCACCACCCAGCCATCTGGGCTTCCTTTCCATACTAGACCTGGGGAGGGTCAGCCGGGCTCTGCAGTGTGTCTGGCAGAGCCTCTACACGGAGAGCGGGGGTGTTTGGAGACACAGGGCTCGAGGCTGGGCCAGCCCCTTCGAGGGAGGGCACTCCAGGGGCACCACACCCTCTCAGGCCAGGCAGAGCTGTCTTGACCCCCCAGCAATGCTCAGGACACCGGGAGTACGCCCGGTCTGTGCACCTGGCGGCCCTCCAGCTAGGGCGGGGTCCTTCTCACCCTTGGACCATTTACTGCAGCCATGTCACATGGCACCACAATACTAAGAGCCGGCAATTCAAGAAGAGGCAATGGCAGTGGTGGGCCTGCTCCCTTTCCCCTGAAGGGCCTTGGGGCACCTCTGGTACCCCCCAGTACGCACGGCTCTAGGAGCGTCTGCACATCACGAGCATGCCAGGGAGCTCAGCAGCCTCCTGTGAGAATCCACTCATGTGGCTCCATATGGCCCACTAAAAACAGATTTAAAAAAGTGGGTGGCTGATTGCTGTCCAGAAATGGGCAGGACAGTAGCTTGTTCCAGTTCTCTGGTTGGGGTGCAGTTTGCCATTCTGGTCGCAGAGTCCACCCTAAATTGTTTAATTCTCACGTTGAAGCCATCGTGGCTGTGGGAGAGGGGGTCAAGCACAGGGTGCCTCACAGGTGAACTGGAGAGAACGTGTTGGTCCCCTCCCAATCGCACGCCTCTATCTGCTACCTGGGCCTCGTAAACACAGGGGCGCCCAGCCTTGCAGAAGTACAGCCCACGTTTGTCAGGATTAACCCAGCCTCGCTGCCCTCGGGGCACACGTCGGGAGCCGCCAGACTCGTGGGAACACCCAAAGACAGCGTTTTGGCTTTTGTGTACCTCCAGACGCTCAAGGGTGACTTCCGAAGTTGAAGAGCTACATGTGCGAAGAATGGCCTGCAAAAGCCAGTCAGTAAATAGGAAGCTACAAGCTTCCTATTTTTTTTTTTTCTTTAAAAAAAGAAAGCTACAAGCTATTTACATGCTTCAGAATACTGGCCCTTGCCTGCATGTATGAGTTCTTTAAAAAGATCAGACAGAACCCCACCAGGATCTGAGGACAGGCTGCAGAATCTCTTAGAAGCTATCAAATATCGCCCCATCGACTCTCACTAAATCCAGTTTGTCTTTGTCAGCCAGCCATGGGTTCCCTCTCGCTCGGCCTGCCTCCCCACTCCCGAGCTCCTGTGCTTACTAAAATGCCACATGACACTTTGGAACATCCCTTTGCTTATCTCAGCTCGCCTCTCCTCTTTCCCGGTTACGGGTTGGTGGTTTTTCTGCAGAGCCGTCTTGGTTTAGCGGAGGTGAGAGAGGAGGAAGGCGGGGTATGGGGGCCAAGCAAAAATACCTCGCCGCTGCCTGGATCGTTTACCCTATTTTCTCCTAGCTGCCAAATTCCGTTTTAGCATGTGTGTGCATGTAGGATTGCAGTGCCGCGTAAGAAAGAAGTCCTTCATTTCACACGTCCCAGTCCTGCTGGCTTCGGGGAATAATGACATGTTGTCAGATTGGCATTTGAGCACTGGCAGTGAATCATGAGCTTTATTTTAGTTTACACGTACAGCCAAGCAAAGGGACCCAAACCATCAAAAATAAAGAGAGAGAGATGCCGGCTGCGTGGTGACCACAGTGCCTTGGATTGGCTACCCCATCGCTTTCAGGCGGTGGTCTGTACAAGCAGGACTTTGTCCTTTTTCTTCCTTAAGAACATTTGAGTGAAACGTTAGTGATATATATCGAAGAGGCATTGTTGATTAGTTCTTGCAGAACCGGGGCCCGTGAGGCAGAGAGAAACAAGGCCGTGTGAAATCCGTCACACAGGCCCTCCTTTTAGAGACGGACTTGCATTCCTTAGGTCAAAGCCCTGGGAAAGTTCAAAAGCTCCCATCTCTGGGACGGTCTGCCCCTTCTTTGCAGCACCAGGACTAAAGGCACTGGGAGGTTAGCCTCTCCCACACGTAAGACTCACTTCCCACCAGTTCCAAGTCATGTCCCGGTAGTTGGCACTCTTCAAACAGACCGGCCATCTAATCGTCAGAAGCCATCATAAATGACGGCAGAAATGCCTTTGGAACGGGGAGCCAAGAGAGTTAGAATAAAGGCCCCTCCTGCAGGCTGTGTCTGAGGCTGTGAGCATTAAAGCACAAGCAGTGTGAAACATGTGACCCCCCGAAACCTCCCTGGAAGGAATATCCAGCGTCTGCAAAGCATCCTTTATGGCTGCAGCCCACGCACCAGCCCATATTTAATGAGCTGTCTCCACGGGAGAGGAATGGCGGTGCTGGCCCTTATTACATATTCAGCAGACAGCATTTACTTATTTATTTGATGTGCAATTAGGGGCGCTTTTATGGACACTTAGATGCACACTTAGGAGCACTGTGGGGTCCCCTCTGAGACATTAGGAGAAGGAACGAGACTAAATGGTCTGCCCCTGTCCCCAAGCAGCCCGTGTGGCTTCCTCTGGTTCCTGAGAGTATTTCGGATGCAGGAGCAGTAGCTCAGGGAATTGATGCATTACCGTCACCCCCCAGATTAGTAAAGATTTTTGAACTGTCTGAGATGATGAGACAGGAAGAGAAAATAATATTTACAGGAAATTTTCCATTAACTGTGAATTGACTCCCAGCTGAGTTCGCCCGCTGAATTATTCAGCGTGTTGAGCCCTCCGTTAAGTGCACTGCTGACTGTGTGTTCAGCTTCTGTTTGGATGCCCTTGGCTTCTTTGGGGGCTGCTGAGTCCTCCACCTTGGCTGGCCCTGGGTGGGTGCCTTCTTCATTCCATTATCTGTATCCCCGTAGAAGCGAACCCCAGAGAAGAGACTCTCTTCTTAATACCTTTAGCATTTTTAGCGTTTTGCAGCCTCTGCTGTTTCTCAGGGTTGAGTCAAAGGGCCGCCTCTGGTTGCCTCCTGTCGGTCCTTCAGATCTCATTCTGCTGAGGGACCTGGAAAGGGTTCAGTGCATGTGAGTGACAGGCCCTGGCCATGGGTCACCAAAGAGGACTTGCCTCACAGCTCAGAGCTGCCTGCCAGAGGAGGAATGGGGTGGGGTGGGGGGCACCGAGAGTCTGCCATCGAAAATAACTTGCCAAGAAAGAAAGGAAAAAAGCAGTTGTATTCTAAGAAAATTGACATGCCTTCCCAAGGCATCGACACTAGACAGGCTCTTCTCCAGGCCCCGATGCGAGCATGGCGGAGTTCTCTCGGAACTAGGAATCCAGTCTGCCCTCCCACAAGAACTGCAGTCCCCTGAAGGCACTGCGCTGGCGCTTTAAACTTCAGCAGAGGGTGTTGAGTATGACATCCTCTCCAGTGAAATGGCCCCGTGTGAGAGTGGCCAGGTGCCTACCGTGGCTGGGCCCTGCAGGTGTGACAGTGAACAAAAGAGACAGGTCCCTGCCCTCCCAGAGCCTACAGCCTGGGGGGGAAGGTGGTTAAATGATAACATGAAGTAAACCTGCAGTGTTAGCGTTGATTCTACGCAGACAGGAAGGCAGAGCGGGAAGGGTGCCGGGGTCAGGGGTGGCCTCTCGGGGAGGGGATCCTCAGTTCTTCTGAGAGTGTAGCACATCGGGCGCCCTGGGAAGCAGGGTCTGAGGTGGGTTCGCACCCAGGAAGTGGACTGGGAAGTACTCTGGAATTAAAGCCATTGAGGAAGGGGAAGGAAGCAGGGCCATGCGGAGAGAAGCTGGGCTCTTGTGGAATCTTGGATGAAGCTCTGAATTTGGAATGACCCTCAGAGCCATTGTCGTGAGGCTGGGGACCAAGCCTTATCCTCAGCATCAAGCAATCATTAGATGTAGGTGACCCTAAGGGAAAAGGTCGCGACCTTGGGCAAGGTGGCGATTCCTGGAGAGAGGAGTCCTTCAGCCCTGAATGGAGAGGCAGGTCAGTGCAGCCAGAGTTCTTACAGCGGGGTGCTCAGACTGCAGCCCTGGCACCAGCCCGTCTACGTCACCTGGCAACGAGTTAGAATTAAAAACTCCGAGTCCCCGCCTGAGACTCAGCAACTTGGAGAATGGATGGGACTCGGCAGTCTGTGCTTCCATGAGCCCTCAAGGTGATTCGGATATAGGCTATACAGTGTGAGGACCACTCTCTACAGACAGGTAGCAGGGAACTTTCTAGGTGATTTTACAGGTAACGGGGAACTTTCTAGGTGATTTGACTCTGTTATTTAATTGTTGGAAGGTATTTTAGTCTGTGCTAAAATCAAATCCTTTTCTAGAACAATTGCACCTTCAAAAACAAAAGGTGTTCTGTAAGCCAGTGGTCTCCATATCCGCTCAAAGGCCCAAAGTAAACCTCAAAGCAGCGGTTCTCAACCTGTGGGTCGCGACCCCTTTGGGGGTCGAACAACCCTTTCACGGGGGTTGCCTAAGACCATCGGAAAACACCATTTCCGATGGTCTTAGGAACCGAGACACAGCTCCTCTATCGGTCTCCAGGCGGGTCCGCCCACATGCAGATACGCCCACGTACAACATGAGGAACTGTATTAAAGGGTCGCGGCATTAGGAGGGTTGAGAACCACTGCCTCAAAGTCTCAACCAAAGAGGGATTCTGATGCCATTAACCCACTTCTGGTGTATTCAGAGAAGCTGTGGTAAACAACTCATTTAACCTGTCTTGTGCCTCTCTTTTGATGTCTGTGAAATGGAGGCTCTAAGACACGAGATACAGTCTCATCTTCTTCGTCCTGACTGCGTTTACATCGCAACGCGTTTCCTGTTCCCAGGATTAAAGTGCTCGTGCCCTTGACATAGCAAATACCATTGCAGTCTCTCTATCCTGAACGCGAGAGGTGGAATCCCTGCAAAGAGCAAACAACGTCTCTTTGTTAGGAGGGTTGGTTTTTTCTTGGTCACTGGCTCTGGGAACCGAGGGTCCCCCCGTTCCCACAGGTTCGTGCGGAGGCCGTTGTGGAGCCCGGTGCTGAGCAAGCCAAACCTCCAAGGGCCCCACGCTTGCGTTCTTCTTGTGTCCTTGTTGAAGGTGTCCCCACAGTACCCGCGCCGGCGGCAGGCTGTCCCTTTGCAGGGTTCTGGCATAACCCTTTGGGGGCTATGTCCCTGCCCCCACCACAGGCACCCTACTCATTGCAGTGGCAAAGTGTCTCCCCTGGGAGTCGAGAAAGTTCAGCTCTAGCTCCACTTCCGCAAGACGGGTCACCTCCCTGGGCCTCGGTCTCCTCATCAGCAAGGCCGTCGATGTAGATGACCAGGAGTCTTGAGGCTGAGGAAGTCTCGAAACTAGAAACGAGCCGGAGGAATGCAGTGAGGGCGAGCTCACCGCACAGCCAGGAAGGACTGACGAGTGAAAGGGAGAATACAGAGCATGTGCCCAGAAGAGAGGGGCAGGGAGAGAAAATGCTGATTTCCAAGCAGGTCTGTCTTTGTTCTCCGGTTCAGCCAAAGCCGGGACTGGATCTGACGAGATGACCCGACATCGTTTTTCTCCCTTCCCCAGACTGACTCTTGTGTCCCCTTTGTGGGGTGTGAGATCTCCTGGGGCTCCTCCGTTCCCCTCTGCAGGGCCTGTCTCAGACGTGTCCTCCCTACAGGAGCAGCCCCTGTGACAATGCCAAAATGGCCATATAAACAGCCCCGTGGATTGTGAGGATGGCCGGGGTCAAACACAGCATTCGATATTTATAACATGCAAACAAACACCCAGCCAGGCAGGCCGGCAGCCCCCCGAGACTGACCAGCTTCTAAATCATCGCAGCAGCAGAGTCCCTCCGCTCCGGGAGCCCCCCGACCTTGGCTGTTATTTGAAGGAGCAAATCAAAACCAAACAGTATTGGTGGATCCCAGACCTCTGCAGAGGAGCGTCCAGCAGCCCCACCCACTGCAAAAACAACCAAGTAACTTATGGACGGAGTTGGTTTTGCTGGCTTAAAAACCAAAGACTTTGCTAGTCTGACAGGAACACTGGCCTCCTGGGACTCCAAAGGCAAAATGCTTGGCTCTCACACCGTCCTTTTAAATGTGTTCTACCCTAGATAAAAATGCAGCCACACCTGTGACTTTGGGGACCACTCCCAGGTAATACAGTCACACACAGTCCCTTTGAAGTAGCAAAATCAGTTTTATTAAGAAATTAGAGTGCCCAGTCCTTTCTCCGAGCCAAAGCTCCAAGCTGGATTTAATGGTACCCCGCGCCCCGCTCCCAGGTGGGGTCCCCCTCTCCCCCTCCAGCCCGTCTGACACCAGCTAGATTGGACTCCTTAGAGGAGTCAGGCAGCAGTCTGAGGTGTCCCTTAACCTCAGCAGAGGCTGGTCAAGTTCTCCAGGTGATTCTAGGTTTGCAAAAGGCATTCCTCCCCCTCTGGGTGGGGCTAGCTCACAGCACCTCTAAAAATCTTCCCTTGGTTTCTATCTTCCTAAACGTTTTATACCCCAGTTGAGGATAGGAGTGCCAGAGAAATCTAAAACATAAGGTTTTAAACTTTTTAAAAATTGTAATTGTGGCCCTGGCCGGTTTGGCTCAGCGGTTAGAGTGTTGGCCCTTGGACCAAAGAGTCGCGGGTTCGATTCCGGTCAAGGGCACATACCTTGGTTGCGGTTTGTCCCCGGCCCTGGTCAGGGTCATGTGGGAGGCAACCAGTCGATTTGTCTCTCTCACATTGATGTTTCTCTCTCTCTCTCCCCTTCCCACTCTATCTGAAGATAAATGGAAAAGTATCCTTGGGGAAGGGTTAAAAAAACATTGTAATTGTGATAAAATACACATACTATAAAATTTACAGTCGGGCCCATTTCTGCGTGTCCAGTTCAGTAGCATTAACGACATTCAGTTGCAGTACAGACAGTCTCCAGGACTTTTTCCTCTTGCGAAATTTAAACTCTGTCCCCAGTAAACAACTCGTTTCCCCTCCCCCAGCGCCCCGCAACCACCATGCTACTTTCTGTTTCCATGAATTGGACAACTCTAGGAACTTCGTGTAAATGGCATTGTATAGCATTTGTCTTTTTGTGACCATAGGGTGTCCGTGTCCAAACAGGGACACTTCTGAGCGTGGACGAGGCACTGGCCTGGTTATTACGTGCACAGCCTCAGACCCAGCCCACAGTGGCCTGTCACACCACGCGGCGACCTGTCTGCCTCGCTCCTGGCCTTTTTCTCTTCCCTCTCCCTGCATGAGCAGCTCACCGCTCACACTGAGGAGACTCATCCGTTTTCATAATCCGTGGCTCTGGTTGTGCAGTGGTGTCTTTACCCACAGACAGCACAATTCGGGGCAGAGCTGTGCTGAGCCCACAGCCGGGGAGACCCCAGAGCCCCCCACCCGCCCGTCCCGTTCTGTTTGGCACCACCCGCAGCTGTTCCTGGTGCAGTGTGGGGGTTGCAGCCTCCTCACCAGTCCTTGTCATCATTCTGGAAGCTGCGTACTGGCATCGAATGTGGCCGCACCCCAGCCCCGAGCAACTCAGCGTCCTGTGATGAGTGCTCCCGGCCAGTCTTTTAGGAGGCCACAGAGCCAGAGGGCACAGATGCCACTCCCTGCAGGCCTCACATTGATGGGAAACCAAACCCAGCCCTGCCTGCAGGGAGCACGAGGAGCCACAGCTGAGCGCATTTCGTCCACGAGCGTGCGCACCTGTGTGTCTTTCTGGACGTCCCTGAGTTGATGCTTTCGGCTCTGGGGTTTGAAAAGCCACATGCAATGGGTTGTTGGCCGGATTTCTCGCCAGCTGACTCAATGAAAGACTGCAGGGTCACGCAGAGAGGAGGAGCCCCTCTGAGGTGCCCCAGCCATGACGGCCCTGAGCCTTCAGGCCGGGGGAAGACAGCTGTCATCGGCAGAGCCCCCCACAGAGATCCGAGTGCAGCGCCTGGTAGGAGAACCGTCGGACAAGTTGGGGAGGGGGTTATTTGGGGAGGAGGCTTCTTGTGAAGAAGGGGCATCACAGGGGATTCTCGGTTTTGGTCCTGGACTGCCGGGTCCTTGTAAGTAATTCATTTTATTGAGTTTGAACGGAAAAGTGTCGTATGAGTCATGATTTATCCAGGCTAGGATTTACCAGTCCAAACAGTGGCAAGGCTCCTGGTCTCTTCATGTGTCTCCCCAAGCCCTCAGCACCCACAAACCCACTTTTCTGTGTCTCTGGACTTGCCTATTCCAGACCTTTCGTACAAATGAAAACATATTCTGTGGCCTTTGTATCTGGCTTGTTTCATTTAGAATAATGTTTCCAAGGTTCCTGCATGTTGCAGCATCGATCAGAACTTCCTTTTCATGGCTGAGTACTATTCCACTGTCCTCTGATGTTTGCTGCGGCACCCCCTGCAGTGGCCCAGCGCGCTCGGCGCCCTGCTTCCTTCTGCTGGCGCCTCGGCTGCGGCTTCAGGGTGGCTTCCCAGACGCCTCACTGACAGCGTGTGTCCTTGGAACCTCTTATCCTCCGACTTCTTCCTGTGTAGTTTTCTTATTTATTTGCCTGCCTCTCTCCTCACAAAAACATAGAGACGTTTTTGTCTTTTTTTTTTTTCTTCTTCTTCACTGTTGCATGCTTGCTGCCTAGCAGAGCCTGACACATGGTAGATACTCAATAAATAGTTGTTAAATGAATAAAAGCAGTCAGGGCAGAATATCTAATAGCTGTTGTGACCCGCTGCCAATTTTGAGGACGTCTCCGTGTGTGTGTGTGTGTGTGTGTGTGGTGGTCTTATTGAAATGAATATTAGTAAGGCTCCTATAAGGAAGAGTTGGAGAGCGAGACATTGTAAGCGAGAGGGAGGGAGGAGGGAGGCATGAGAGCTTCTCACAGCTTAGATTGTGGGTGAGAAAATGAAAAATATGTACAGAGTTCCCTACCAGTCCGTCTGGACTGTCCCTCGATTTTATCTTTGGTCTCTTAAACGAACGGACCCAAAGAACTGATAGTAACGACGTTGAGAGCAAATTGCCGGAGTGTGTCAGACCGTCGGCGGTTCTGGTTAGCCTGGCCGCCGTGTCTCTCTTCGAAGCGGGAGCTGTCAGGCTAGAAACCGCTGCCTGTTGGATCCGGTCAGCTTCGCGTTGTCGTGAGAGATCTCAGCTGTTTCTGCTGAGCTGTGCGATACTTAGCAAGCTCTGCGAGATGGTTTTTTTTTCAATCAGCATGAGTCAAAGGGGAAACTCAGGCTGAACTGACCTTCCTGAAAGTGTGAACCTATGTAACCCCCAAGCCCAGCACAGCCAGAAAGGGGGCCGTGTGAGCAGGCCCTCACTCCCAGCGCCCTGGGGCCCAGGGTCAGCGCCTGCAGGGGGCCGGGGAGGGTGCTGAGGCTGGGGAGTTGCCAGGTGGACTGAGGGGTGAGGAGTCACTCTAGGTCAGGACTCCAGCTTTAGCCCACGGGTCCTGAGACTGTACACTTCCCCCAGTAACTTGCAGTCCAA
This sequence comes from Tadarida brasiliensis, assembly GCA_030848825.1. Classification (NCBI taxonomy): domain Eukaryota; kingdom Metazoa; phylum Chordata; class Mammalia; order Chiroptera; family Molossidae; genus Tadarida; species Tadarida brasiliensis. Next base: position 108,520,237 of record CM061257.1, on the reverse strand, counting down.
TGTGGTTCAGACAGAGCTGCCAGAAGGAGGAAGGGCTCCAGTTCCTGGGTTGGGGCCCGAGCTGGCACTCACAGCCGCTTCCCTCTTGCCACATCCCTTGCAGGTTATATATTTAACAAGATGTCTAGGCTCAACCATGGACAGTTCCTCATATCCTGGAAGTTGCCTGAATGTCAAGCAAACAGATAAGTGTTCAAATACCAGCTCCCGCTGTTTATCATCTGTGTGACTTTGAGAAAGTGACTGAACCTCTCTGAACGTCAGTTGCCGTAATACCTACCTAATAAAGCTCTTCACTCATTCATTCACTCAACAAATAATTACTGAGTGCCTAATATGCCCCAGGTATTGGGCCAGGTGCCAGGAAACTACCTCCAAGATACCAAGTGTGACAGAGAAGACGTTTGAGTAAAGTAGAGAATTGTAACACAGGATAATAATTGCTTTGACAGAGGGACGTATATGAATATCTGGGGAACTAGCCCGGATTGGGGCTGGGAAGTCTGGGGGTTAGGACAACTCCGGTGGAAGGAAAGTGGTTTAGGGCAGGCTGGGGAGTAGAAGGCTCCAGTTCCTTCCTGCTCTCACCACCTGCCCCAGATCCACAGTTCCCCAGGTGACCTGCCCACGTCAGAATTCCTCTAGGGGAACAGGAACAAAGCAGAGCTCTGAATAGGAGCAGCCCTCCTGGAAAGACAGAGATGCTAGCGGTAAAAGTCTCACTGTTAAAAGACATGTCCTTATCTCTGCTTTCTGGGAAGGAAAGATGGTGGAGCAGTTACACAGTTGGTCCAGCAGGAGGGTCCTGAGAGAGAAATCACCAAATGCAGCCAGGGCCCCAGCTGCAGAGATGGCCTCTCCATCCCTCCAGCCAGCTGAGGGGTTGGACCCTCCAGCGGGAAAATCAAGGCTGAAGTGGGGCAGGCCCTGGGCCCCCTCTCTGCTGGCGACAGCCGCCCCTGCAGAGCAGCCGGCAAGACCACAGGTGTGCTCGGCAGCAGCCTGACTTGAAAAGCAAGCTGCCAGCCCTGGCTCGGTGCCCACTCGGCCTCCGCGCTCCCTGAGACGCTCGCCGACCAGGAGAGGCTGGAGCTCACCCCTGAGGTCTCTGGCAGCAGGCAGGCTGCCTCCTCCAGGTGCCCACAAAAACCCCGTCTGCAGACCCACCCTCCCCGCGGGCCGGGCCAGCTCCGGAAGAAGCACTGGCTGCTGTAACGTGTACACGAGCGGATCTTAAACATTACTCGCCAAGAGTCTCGTGGTTTACGAATTTCTTTTAGCCATGTTTCACACGGATATCGTTAGGGTAGAGTATTATCATTTCATCTTTTTTTTTTTTTCTTAGCTTGTTTATGCAGGTTTTAGTCATGAGTATATACCTTTGTTTCTGCATAGGAGCCGGTTGCCAACCTGTTCTCCATTCTGTCCCTGTCTTCCGTGGAGTCAGATGCCTCCACCAGGGAGATCAGGGGATGCCACACCTCTGGACAGAGCTGCCAAACATAAGAGGACTGACAGTTGTCAACATCCCCTCCAAAATAAAAACATATGCTTTCCCCCAAGTCTTCCCCCTGAAGGAGTCAAAACAAAACAAAAACGCACAGCAGCCAAACGGAGACGTCTTTGTCGTGCAGGTGAAGCGGCCCATCACTATTCAGGTGCCTCAGACGGTCCCCTCTTCAGCCCCTCCCAGTGACCAAGTCAGAGCAGGGGTAATTGGTCTTGAAGTGTTTATGAAGGAAAGCCTGGAACACGGAGGGGAAGCCGCACGCACCTGGGCCGCAGTGCTCGTTGCTGGGAAGCCCGGAGCCTGGCCCGGGGGTGGTGCTGACTGGCCGGCTTCTCCATTTGAACACTGACCCTCATCACAACCCAGCGGCCACGCAAAGGAGGGTAGAAATGACATGAGTAGGCCGCGGACAGGGAAGGAAAAATACTTTCAGCTTCTCTTTAAACCTTTCGTGTTTGCCAACGCTTTATGGTGCATCTCTTCGCGGAAGGGCCGACTACGCAGAATAACATCAGAGAGAGAGGCCCTCTCCAGAGAAAAAGAAAAGGAAACTGAGTCCAGTGGGGAGGAATAAAATGGCCCGCTTCTCTCTCGGCCTGTTAAGTAGTTGCTGACCCTCTTGCTCTTTTTCCTCTGGTAGTAATGACTCATCAAGCCAAAGCTAAAAGGTTTTTGATGGGATAAAAAGAGGCCATCCATGAAAGGGTCAAGGCCTGGCGCTCTGGGTATCTGTCACTGAATCAACCAAATCAATTTAGAGCTTGTGTCCTCAACAGTGAGGAGGAGGCAGCCGGCCAGGGGGACATCTTGATCCCATTAGGCCAGACTGTGGAGAAAAATTAGCCATTGTTTTCTTTGCTGGGGTTGTGGCCCTCTCAGAAGGTAATAGATGCCAGGAGCCCTCTTTCAGTGCAGGTAAGGAAAGGCAAACTCATTTGCACTTTGTTTTTGTTTTGTCTTTAATTTTTTTTTTTTTATTGATTTTAGAGAGAGGAAGGGAGAGGGAGAGAGAGATAGAAACATCGATGAGAGAGAACATCGATTGGCCGCCTCCTGCATGCCCCCCACTGGGGAGTTGGCCCACAACCTGGGCATGTGCCCTGACCGGGAATTAAACCGGCGACCTCTTGGTGCATGGGTCAACACTCAACCACTGAGCCACTCCGGGCAAACTCATTTGCACTTTGTAAGTGAATGAATTACCTGTGAACATAGTTGGCTTGTGTTGGAGGGCCTGATTTGGTTCCCAGTATAGTCCATAACGTGTAATACTGAGTATTACAATAGGGTACTTTCTTCTCAGGGTGAAGGTTTTGAGATTAGAAGGTATAGCAGGAAAATGGCCAGAATGGACTCAGTCCAGAATTGCAATGGACCCAGGAACTGGCTGGATGAGAACTGGGACCAAGAAGCCCTAAGACAATTCAGCAAATCCCAGCTCAAATGGAATGATTGATAACCTGGGTTGGGCTCATGCTTGCATTGTAGCAAATCCATTTAACAGAAAACATTTTGTTTTTATCCTCACCCGAGGACATTTTTGCATTTATCTTCAGATAGAGCGGGAGGGAGAGAGAGAAGAAGAGAGAGAGACACACATCGACTGGTTGCCACCCACACGACCCCAACTGGCACTGGGGACAAACTGCAACCGAGGTACGTGCCCTTAGGGGGAACTGAACCCAGAACTCTCTGGTCCACGGGCCGATGCTCTAACCGCTGAGCCAAACTAGCCAGGACCAGAAAACATTTTTAAAATAGTTTTATTGAGTCCGGCTGGTGTGGCTCAGTGGTTGAGCGTCGACCCATGCACCAAAAGGTTGCTGGTTTTATTCCTGGTCAGGGCACATGACCAGGTTGTGGGCCTGATCCCCAGTGGGGGGCATGCAGGAGTCAGCCAATTGATGTTCTCTCTCATTGATATTTCTATCTCTGCCTCTCCTCTTTCTGCAAAATCAATAAAGAAAAAAACAAAAAATATATATATATATTTTTATTGATTTGTGGAGAGAGAGGAAGGGAGAGGGATGGAGAAAGAGAAACATCAGTGTGAGAAAGAAACATCAATAGGCTGCTTTCTGCACACTTTCTATCAGGTATCCATCTTGCAACCCTGGCATGTGTCCTGACTGGGAATTGAACTGGCAACCTTTTGGTGCATGGGACAATGCTCAACCCACTGAGCCACACTGGCCAGGGCAACAGAAAACATTTTTTTTTTAATGCTCATGGCACCATATTAACCATCTTTTAAAGAAAATTACTCAAACCTACTTTGGGCTGATACGTGTTCAGAGTATTCAGAACTTTAGTTTTTAACCTTAAGAGTAATACTGGCATGTAAATGATGGAGGGGAAAGAACCTAGTAACAGCCAGTATTTATTGACTGCTAACTCAATAATAAAAAATAAATATACTGGCTGCCATTTTACACACTTTATATGTATTAATTCATTAATGCAGCAGCCCTATGAAAATAAAACTTGTTATTACCAGTAGCATTTCAAAGATGGGAAGACTAAGACACAAATTATATCGCTAACGATATACAGCCTGTAAGTGGTAGACAGTGAAAACTTTGAAAACCATGCTTTTAATCAGTACTCATCTGTGTTGTCTCCCATAAGAAGGAAATGTTCTAAGACAAGCTACTTGCTTTTTAAATTCCAAAGAGAAGCAGTGTGACATTTGGGGATTTACGGTGCTGACCTTCACCCCAAGCACAGGATGTAGGAATGCCCACACACATACTCCTTTTGCAGAAAAGGAAGCTGAGATGCCAAGGGACTTAAAATGTCAGGACTATCGCTGAGGCCTCTCGACTTCCAAACCAGCATTGTCGCCCCTAAAAGTGATGAACCAAAACCAGAATAACTGATGAATGAATATTCATACCGGAGACAAAAGCATGGGGCATATCTCAGTAAGGGGGTGTGGCAACTATAGATTTTTAAAAGCCTGATACAGGAACTATTGATGATTTCTTTTCCTTTTGTAAATTGAGGTTACGTTGGTTTATAACATTATATAGGTTTTAGGTGTACAACATTGTGAATGTTGTACAGTGTATACACTAGCATGCTCACCACCAAGGGTAGTTTCCATCCATCACCATACATTTGACCCTTTTTACCCATTTCACCTCCTCCCACCCCCTTCCCCTCTGATAACCACCTATCTGTTGTCTACATCTGAGTTTGTTTTCATTTTGTTTTTTTATTCCAGATATGAGTAAGATCATATGCTACTTGTCTTTCTGCATCTGACTTATTTCACTTAGCATAATACCCTCAAAGTCCATCCATGTGTCTCAAAAGGCAAGACTTCATCTTTTTCATAGCTGAGTAGTATTCCTGTGTGTGTGTGTGCATACCATAGCTTCTTTATTCACTCATCCCTCGTTGGACACTCAGGTTGTTTCTGCATCTTGACAATTATAAGTAATGCTGCAGTGAACCTAGGGGTGCATGCATCTTTTCAAATTAGCGTTTTTGCATTTTTTAGATAAATACCCAGAAGTGGACTAGCTGGATCGTAGGGTGGTTCTAGTTTAATTTTGGGAGAAATCTTCATATTGTTTTCTATATTGGCCACACCAACTTACAGTCCCACCAACAGTGCACAAGAGTTCCCTTTTCTCCACTTCTCCCAATACTTATTTCTTGTCTTTTTGATGATAGCCATTCTAACAGGTATGAGGCAATATTACATTGTGGTTTTGATTTTCATTTTCCTAATAATTAGTGATGTTGAACATCTTTTCAGGTGCCTGTTGGCTATATGTATGTCTTCTTTGGGGAAAATGTCTATTCAAGTCCTCTGCCCATTTTTAAATCAGGTTGTTTCTTTTGTTGTTGAGTTGTAGGAGTTCTTGATGTATTTTGGATGTTAACTTCTTATGGGATGTATGATTTTCAAATATCATCTCCCATTTGGTATGTTGTTGCCTTTTTGTTTTGTTGATGGTTTTCTTTGCTCTACAGATGCTTTTTAGTTTGTATTCCCATTTGTTTATTTTTGTTCTTGTTTCGTTATCATTGGAGTTAAATCCACAAAAACATCACTAAGACTGATGTCCAGAAGTTTAGCACCCACATTCTCTTCTATTTATGTTATGGTTTAAGGTCTTGCATTCAAGTCTTTAATCCATTCTGAATTGATTTTTGTGTATGGTGTCAGGTCGCGTCTAGTTTCATTCTTTTGCATGTGGCTGTTTAGTTTCCCAGCACCACTTATTGAAGAGACTTTCCTTTCTCTGTTGTATGTTCTTGGCTCCTTTGTCATGAATTATTTGTCCCTATATGTATGGGTTTATTTCTGGGCTCTCAATTCTATTCCCTTGGTCTGTGTGTCTGTTTATCTGTCAATCAGTACCATACTGTTTTGATTATTATAGCTTTGTAGTATAGTTTGAAGTTGGGGAGCATGATACCTCTGGCTTTGTTTTTTTTTCTTCAGGATTACTTTGGCTATTTGGGGTGGTTCTGTACAAATTTTAGTACTTTTTGTTCCAGTTCTGTGAAAAATGCTCTTGGGATTTTATTTTTATTTATTTATTTTAATTCTCACCCAAGAATACTTTTCCATTAATTTTTTTTATTCATTGATTTTAGAGAGAGGGGAAGGGAGAGGGAGAGAGAGAGAGAGAAACATCGATGAGAGAGAACATCGATTGGCCGCCTCTGCATGCCCCCCACTGGGGAGTTGGCCCACAACCTGGGCATGTGCCCTGATTAGGATTCGAACTGGCGACCTCTTGGTGCATGGGTCGTCGCTCAGCCACTGAGACACACCGGCCAGGCTCCATTAATTTTTATATAGAGTGGAAGGGAAGAAGGGAGGGAGGGAAGGAGAGAGAGTGAGAGAAACATCGATTGGCTGCCTCCTGCATGACCCCAACCCCGACCAGGGCTGGAGATCAAACCTTCAACCCAGGCACATGCCCTTGACCAGGAATCCAACCTGAGACCCTTCCGTCTGAGGACCGATGCTCTAACTGCTGAGTCAAACCGGCCAGGGCTGCTGCTGGGATTTTGATAGGGATTGCATTGAATCTGTAGACTGCTTCAGGAAACATTGGCATTTTAACAGTGTTAGTTCTTCCAGACCATGAGCACAGGATATATTTCCATTTCTCCAGTTAACTACAGATGATGTTAAGTTATTACTACATCGTGAATACCATCTGCTTTGTGGATGTTGCATCTTCCCGCGTAGATTTGGATTGTAAGCTCCTTGCAGTATAAATATGCATTAGGCATCGTGTCCTTCCTTCTATAGCATAGGCCATGCGAAGTAGACACCCCTGCTCAAGTGGTTGGAACGGGGACAGGGCATTAGATATTGCCTAGAACTCTAGGGCCTTGCTTCTTTCTTCTTTAAGCATAAAGTAAAATGCATTGTGTGCCTGTGCAGTGGGTATAAAAAACCTCTTGACATATGGTGCTAACCCACTGAAAACATATACATGCTCCTGTTGCTCCCTAGAATTGGTTCTCCTGTAATAGCAGAAGCTCGTCAGGCTCACCTGATAATATTCTCTGAGCACACAGGCTTGGTTCTGTGTGGTGCACTTCCATTTTAATTCAACTCCATCCGCTCCGTCTTTTGTCCTGCCCTCAAGGTATGTGGCAACTCATTTTTATTTACTGAAGGTATAAATATCCCTAGAGATAAGTGATTGACAGCCCTTAAGTAAAATAAAGAAGTAAGTTTCTTAGTATGTATGTTTCCTTCTGAGCCTGGAGACTATTCCTGGCCATGAATCTAATTCTTCTTAGAAGACAACTCCTTGCTGGTGTTTGGAAAGCACTTGGCATCATGTAGATCGCCAAGGGCCTTTGAAGAAGTGATCGTTTACTTAATCATCAGCTTGAAACAGATTTGTTCTCGCCCATTGTCAGGCCTTCCTGGTGTGCTAGAAAGAGCCCAGGACAGAAGTCCTAAGAGTGGGTCCCAGCATCAGTTATGTATTTAACCTCAGCTGACCCTTTAACCTCTCTCCACGGGGCTTTCTTGTCTGTGGAAGGAGGAGGCTGGACCACATGGTTGCTGGCATTCTGTATAATGGTCCCTTTAGGAGAAGCAGGAAGTTACTCAGAGAGAGGTCATTAAGCGACTTGGTGATTCAGCCTCAAGGACAGGAGGGAGACAAGACTCCCTGAAGTCCTGGTCAAGAATCAGAGCCACTGGAGTGAGCTTGCTCTCAAGCCCTTATTTCCGCCTCACGCTGTGAGCTCGCGCCCCCTGCATGCTGTCCTGGCGCGGTAAACACTCGCAGGGAGGAAGTCTCATGGAGTCAAGGCCCCTTCCCTGTCCCCGGGGGTGGTGGGAGGGAACATGAGCCCTTTCCTGCCCTGACCACCAGCCGTACACAGGATGTGGGAGCCCAGCTGATGGGATCCAGTGACCGGGTCCTGCCCGTGACTGTTGACACACACCCTGTTGCACTCAGGCTGAAGATGGTATTTATTAGCCACTTCTGTTTGCTCTGCGTGGTTAATGTTTCCATCTCTTATTTTAGGCGTTAGGACATTGAGTCCCAAACGGGACATGGAAGATCTGTGGTCCCTTGGGAATTAAAAGTCTGGGTCTGGCCCTGGCCGGTTTGGCTCAGCGGTTAGAGCATCGGCCTGCGGTCCAGAGAGACCCGGGTTCGGTTCCCGCTAAGGGCACGTACTTCGGTTGCGGTTCGTCCCCGGCCCTGGTTGGTCGTGTGGGTGGCAGCCACTCGATGTGTCCCTTTCACGTCGATGTTTCTCTCTCTCTCTCTTCCTCTCTCTCCCTCCCACTCTATCTGAACAAAAAATGGAAAAATGTCCTCGGGTGAGGATTAAAAAAAAAAAAAAAAAAGTCTGGGTCCGAAACTACAACGCCGTATCTAGTACTAGTCGTGGGCCCAGCGGCGGTGACAAACACCGTCTCCACGGAACCACTTCCGAACGTTTCCTCTACCTTTAATCGGGGCAGGCCCAGAATACGAAGGCTGTTCCTAATCACGATTTTTGCTGTTAGTCCTTGGTTGAAAGCTACTGAATACTAAGGCATCTCTGAGTAGACAACCAGAGGAATCCAGGTCTCTAAGAAGAGAAGGAAATAATATCGTGTGTAGCACAAAAGGGAAGAAGAGCCACCGTATGGGACTAAAAAGACTGGGTTTTCTATTTCCTACTTACAGTCACACTGCTGCTCATTTGTAACAATCATTCCACTCATAAAGTTAACCAGCCATTAGTGAGCAAGAGCTCTCCCCACTAATTAGTGGGCCCGTGTGGAAAGGAATATAGTTAGAGGTTAGAGTAATGGGCCAGGTGCCCTGGACTCCTATTTCTGGTCCTTTCACTGACTTGCTGTGTGGCCTCAGGCGGTTTCTCAGGGCCTCACTTTCCCCAGGAAGAAAATTTCCCACTCACTCGGGGATGCTAAAAGATCAAAGAAAGGATGTTTATAGATCGTTTAAAGATGCCCTGATGAAGTGTATTAGAATGGCCTTGATTTAATAGGTATTAATTTATAAATCCTTTGATTATTGATAGACCCGTGTGTTTAAGCTTCTAATTAGCTGCTTGGGCATAATGGGCCATAGGAGTTACACCAGCTCCTAAGGGAACCAGCACAGTCGTAACGATCACGGTGTGTGTGTCTGAGGGGTCTTTATTTGGGGTCGCAAAGCACATGGAGCTCTTTACCTGGTGGCAGAGCTGAGAAGCTGCCCTGAGCCTGGAGGGCTCTCCTGATGTGACCCAGATGATCAGCAGCTGCCCCGAACTAGCACATCTGGAGCCCAGCGCGGCCTGCGCACAGAGGGAGGCCAGGTCAGGCGTCCTCTGCCTGTCTGCTTGTTTTCACCCTGCCAGCTGCATGGAGGGTTCAGCAGGCAGAGCCTCTGAGAGGGCCCAGGGGCAGACATGCACAGCCAGGGGTGACATCTGGTGGCCAGCCCCTCGGTGCACAGCTGCACCCTGCAGCCTTCGTGTCCCTCCGCCGGCCCCACACCCCTGCGTGAGGAGGAAGGTCAGCCAGTGCGCCCACATGGCATCTGCTCTTCGGCTCCCGGGACGCTGCTCCTGTACCGGTGCAGTCCTGTCTTGAAAACTGTCCGTTCAGTCCCTTGCTCCCACCTCTCTTCTCAGTATTACATTTGCAAAAAAATGTTGTTGTTTTTTTTATCCTCACCTGAGGACATTTTTCCATTTTTTGTTCAGATAGAGTGGGAGGGAGAGAGAGAGAGAAACATCGACGTGTAAGGGACACATCGTGAAAGGGACACATCGAGTGGCTGCCTCCCGCCGACCAACCAGGGCCGGGGACAAACTGCAACCGAGGTACATGCCCTTAGCGGGAACCGAACCCGGGACTCTCTGCACCGCAGGTCGACGCTCTAACCGCTGAGCCAAACCGGCCAGGGCCAAAAGAACGTTTTGAAGCCCTGCTTAGAGCAGACGTGAGGGAAAGCCATGCCCTGCCCCGGTTAGAACATGTTCCCAGACATCATCCTGGGGAGGGGCCAGAGCCCGGCGGCCAGGGTGCAGCGTCCAGGAACGGAGTCCGGGCGGCGGTGCTGGTGGCAGGTGGAGGGCCCCCAGCGGAGCCAGGTGGTTTGGGCCCTTGGCAGAGGCAGGCTCTCCACGCCACCTGCAGGGGGGCACTGCAGGGAAGGCCCTGTTTGTTCTCTTCTGCCAGGAGTGGGGGAGCTGCCGGTGAGCTCGCCTGAGTGTTGGCTGGGGCTCTTCACCAGGCTGGAGGGGGCTCCAAGCAGAAGGCCCAGGAGAGCTGTTTGCAGGCATGCTCACCCCAGGTGTCCTTTCTGACCCCCTGGTGGAGAGCAGACGGCAGACGCGGGTGGGCACCTTACCCCCAATGCTGCTTAGCCCAGGACAGCACCTCCGGCACCAGAACCAGCCAGGACCACAGATGGGGACCAGGGACATGGTTTGTAAGCACAACATGAAAACGCAGGGCCCTTGATCCAGACTTAGAGAATTTCAACATGGTAACAACAGAGCCATAAGCCAGACAGGGGCCCCTCTGAGCATGGGCCCTCGGGTCCCAGGCCCCTGACAGTGGTCCTGGCCAAGGTGGGTGCAGCCCAGGGCCCGAGGGTCCCCCCCAGGGACAGGCCTTCTTCCGTCCACCTTCTTCCTCAGAAGAAAGGGAAAAGAGGGGGAGCGGGGAATAACTCCGTTCGCTTCCTTAGAGGGCTCCAACGAGCGGATAATCAGACTGTAATTTCTTAAACCCCTGTGTGAGAGCTTGATAGAAGCTGGGTTGGAGCCTCGTGTTGGTCTCTTTGATGTCCGCTAACCAGGAGACCAGAGCAGTTTGGAAACATTCAGAAAGAAACCATAGAACCCAGAAAAAGCAACACCATCTGTGAGTGGCGAGGAATAGGAGGAGGGCTACTGAACTATTGATGTAATAAAATATTTCCAGCTTTCCAAAAATAAATTTTTTTAAATAAAAGAATAATTTTGGTTCTGAGTTCATTCTTTATTTCCCAGGATTTGAGAGAAGTCAGAACAATTAGGAAGCGATAAGATCTAAGTTCATTGAGCGCCTCCTTTGAGCCACACTGAGCGGGTCTGTTGCTGCTGAGATGTACCTGGGAGGGGCCGTTAGTGCCATTTTACAGAAGGGGAAACTGAGGCTAAAGAAAGTGCTGTCACTTGCCTGAGAGCAAACAACTTGGGTGTAGGAGAGCTGGATTCAAAACGATGCAGTCAGACCCCAGAGCCTGCGTACCGGCCACTTTGGATATGTGCTACTGCCAGGCTCTGAGGTCAGCGTCAGGGAATCCGGTGGTTCTGGGGCTTTTCTGGCTGTGACTGAGTTCCAGTGGACCATCTGTGAATATCTGACAAGCAGGGGTCAGAGAGGAACTGGAGGGGGGGGTCATGGAGGGATTTAGCGTGATGGCATCAGCTAGGAGCTCGAGATGCGGTCCTGTCACTTGAGTCACGCACACTGTCCTTAGGCGGCGTTGCGTCTGCGACCCGACACAGCTGTCTGAGCCAGCGCAGGCCTTCAGGTCACTGGCTTTCCTTGAAACTTCTCCCCACCCACTTGGAATTGCCCCTAAAGGAGGAGGAAATGATAGCTTCCTTTGGCTTCAAGTGCCGTGGACTTGGAGCTGTGGACCACGGAGCTGGCTCTGTGACACGGGGGAGTAGGGGTCCTCCTCCTCTCACGCAGACAGAATGATCATCAGAGTCTGCCCAGCAGGTTCTGAAGAGAAAAGAATGTAGCCGTTCTAGAAACTCTTTATTCCAGTCCTTTGACAGGGGTGGAGTCCTCTGGCCAAGCCCTGGCTACCCGTGTCCTGGGCCTGGGAGGGTGGGGTTGAGGGCCACAGGGACACTGCCCTCACATCTCTAAGGAGAAACATGAGCAAGTCAGAGAGGGCCAGGAATCCCAGACGACAGGACTCTGGGTCTAGGATGACACCCTTCCAGCTTATGCTCTCTGGGAGAAGCCTGGGGAGAGGACAAGAACCGGATTCCTGCTTTACCCTTCTTTGAGCAAAATAAACTCAAATTCTAAGTATGTAGAAGGGATGCATTGTGCATCAAATATAAATATAAATAATGTGTGCATAACTTTAACCTCTTTGGACATTTCCCAGAGGGTTAAGTAACTTTCTTTTTCATCCTATGAAAGGCACCCCCCCCAACCCATCGCAGTGCTGCAGCCTTAATTGCTCCCAGTCATTGCAGTCAGCTTCTTCTTTAAGGGGTTCTCTCTTGGAAGGAAGACTGCCCACCAGAGCCTGAGGGGGGGCCCATCAGGAGCTCTTTTTACTGCCCACTTTTCAGAACAGCCTTAATTCCCCTTCTCGCCCCTCCCTGCGCCAGCCCGTGGTGGCTGCAGCAGGACCCTTGGCTTTCTTTGTGCCACAGAAAGAAGCCTGGGCTTGACAGGCTCATATTGTTATCTGGAGTAGCCTAGCCCAAAATAAGGTCAAGGCAGCCCCCACCCTTCTCAGGGAGGCTTCCTGAGCTGCCTAATCACCAGGGTGAGTCCGAGCTCTTACACATTAGTGGGCAGGAAGTGGAGTCCCGATGGGAGGCTGGGAATTTGAGCGCCTTCCCATTTCAGCACTGGAGGGAGGAAGCCCGGGGCAGCCCTCCCGCAGATGGCTACTGCAGCCTTCTGAGCCTCCGCGGCTCCCCTGCTCCCTCCCGCCAGCCTGCCTCCTCTCTGCTCCCCGCCCCTCTCCTTGGAGGGAAAAGTGCAGAGCTGGGAACTGTCTTGGAGAACTCAACAAAGGCAAGGCAGCCGGCAACAACTTGAAAAGAACTTGTTTTGTTCCCGTTCAGGAACCTGCAGGAAAATCCACACCCACGCTGCCAGGGTTTGAACTGGAGAGCGAGCGGGGCGTGTGTGTGTGTGTGTGTGTGTGTGTGTGTGTGTGAAGAGGCCGAGGAGGCGCAAACAACTGTACAGTCTCTGCTTTGATAAGGAAACTGCCGGCTCAAGAAGTTCAGCAGCAGAGAGGAAGGCGGCCGCCCTGAACCCCGCTCGCCTGATTGTAAACTGCATTGTTTTCTGTCCAGATATTCCAGTGGAGACAGTTGGAAAACCTGTATTTCAGAGAGAAGAAGTTTTCCGTGGAAGTCCATGACCCACGCAGGTAAGCTGGGAAAACCCTTTCCGTCTGGGAGGGCATGGCCCACCCGGCACTTACTCCCAGTCCCCTTCTGTGCTGCTGTCCTTGCTGTTCCTCTTGGCGGGGAGGGGATGGCTGAGCGTGGAGAAGAGAGTTGAAATCAGACCGTCAAGCTTTGTTTTGTACTGTGTGTGTTGGTGAATGTGGTGGGGTCGTGTGTGTGTGTGTGTGTGAGAGAAGTTAGCCATTCCACGATCATCTCATCTACCTACCCATGCTAGTTGCTCATCCACGTGGAGTTGTCTTTATGAGCCAGGGCGTTTTAAGGAAGATTTGTAGCTCTTTGTAGCCGACACACTTAAACAGGGCAGCAGATGGAGTCCTTGTAGGAAGCTTTGCCCGAGGAGGGTCTGAAGGACAGCTTCTCAGCCTCTGAGACCGTGTCAGGTGGGACAGTCGCACCCAGAGCGACCCCCACGCAAAGCAGCTGTGCTCACTTGTTTGATCCTGTGAGCTGTGGTGTGAGGATGTCAGCCTTGTGGGTGGATGTGAGAGAAACGCTGTTCCTTTTCTCGCCACCTCACATCAAACCCCAGCAGCACTCATGTAAAAATTGTGCCAAGTCACAAAACCTGGGGCCAAACCACAGCGCCCCGGTTCGCACTGAGCAGGCCCTGCGTGGACGGTCCGGGGGGCAGCACGCACCCGCGGCATTTCCTCTCTTTGTCTGCCAGCAGTCCTGGAGTTCAGGCAGCCCAGGAATAGCCGCAAATTGCCCTAAAATCAAGCCTGACACCTAAGAGTAAATCCCTTTGGATAAGTCCCAAAACCGGATTTACAGCAAGAAGAAGGGAGTCCCGGGAAGACTGGAAAGATCAGACTCTGTAGAGGAGCAAATGTCAATGTCCAGCCCTGGCCTGGGAACGAGTGGGCACCGGCTCTCCTCACACACGGCCCCTGAGTGCTCAGAGCAAGCTGCTGTGCCTCCTGCAGAGCCGAGGCCAGGAGACCGCGGGCGCAGGTCAGGGGCTGCGTGCCCAGGTCTGGGTCCCTGCAGCTGGTGATAAGCAGCAGGGCCGCCGAGCTGCTTGCCAGGTCCCGTAATCTGTGTGAAGCAGCCCTTGGGGCAGGGGAAGAGCTCACCATGCCCCCCAGCCACTGCAGGACAAGCAAACAACGTTTCACAGAGTTGCTTTTGCAGTCAGGTGGAGACGGTAGCGTGGGGCGGCACGACTTGTCCAGCGTGTCACGGGTTCTTCTGGTCCAGAGACCCTGCCTCTGCAGAGCCGGAATCCGCTCGTGCAGGCTGAGTCGGGGGGAGAGGGAGAGACGTTGAAAATAATAGTCCAGCCAGGGTGGAACGCACGGGTATTTGTCCAGGCGAGCTGGACCAGACCAGTCTTAGGAGTGTGGAAGGAGGGAAAACTTAATACAAAGAATGAAATGAATATGAATGTTGCCACCATGGGTCAGATGCAGAAAGGGGATGCTTGACAGAATAAAGCTAGAGATAGGATAGTCTAAGGGGCCGAGCATACGGACTAGACACTCTTCATGCCTGTGCTTTTGGGGATTCTGCTAACACAGGCACCTTGGACAAATCCTTGCATGGGGTGTGTGTGTGTGTGTGTGTGTGTGTGTGTGTGTGTGTGTATGTGTGTGAGAGAGAGAGAGAGAGAGAGAGAGAGAGAGAGAGAGAGAGAGAGAGTGTGTGTGTTCTCTGGGTCTGTTGCCCTATCTGTAATATAATACTAAATTGCCTTCCCCAAGGCCCAAGGATACAGGAAAGGGTCCAGGCCTCACATATTACTATTATGTGGGCCTTTAACCTATTCAACGAAAGTGATGAATCTCCTGTTTGCTGGGTAGCTTCTGTGTTTGGGCACCAAGACAAGTTCCACGGCCTTAAAGGACTCGGGCTCCCTTGGAGAGACAGGCAGAAGGAGAAAGGTGATGTTTATTGAGTGCGCGCCATGTGCGAGCACGTTTCATATTGCTCTCGTCGGTCCTCCCCGTAACCCCAGGGAGCAGGTACTGCAGGGCGCCTCTTCTATAGCTGGGGGCCGGGCACAGGAACGAAGCAGCCTGCTCTGGGTTACAAATGGCTGGTAAGTGGTAGAGGCAGGTTTTGAACCCAGGCGTCTGGCTCCACAGCTCACACACCTTTCTGCTACACTGTACACAAGGCAGAGTACCAAGTGCCAGAGGGCAAAAGCATACATGCTGACGGTCCCCGGGAGCCAGGCTGGTCGGGAGGGGCTTCCTGAGAAGGAGAGAGCTGAGCAGAACCCTGAAGGGTGACCAGGATTCCACGCTCCAGGTGGGCCCTCGGGAGGACAGAGATGTCTATCAGATGGGCAGAAGGGAGGAGAGGAAGTGAGGAGCCCGAGGCAGCCTGAGCACAGGGCAGGGTCATGTCCCCTGGAGGAAATGGCCTCGAGGCAAGCAGGGAGGGGACGGGGAGGCCAGGGAGGTGTCATCCCTGATGTCAGACGGGAAGGCCTAAGTCCACCACAGCTTTAAGGATGCCTCTTCCAAATGCACCGAGGCAGGCAGAGAGTTGCTTCAGGTGAGGGGGCAAAGCCCAGGCTCCGAGCCCAGTCTCCGCCTTGCACAGCAGTGAGCCTTGTCACGGCCTCGTGGTGCTCCCTACTCAGCGGATCGTTCTGTCGCCGTGGCCTTGTTTGTTGGGAGCAGGGAGGACCGATCTGACTGGACATTGGGATGATTCAGGGGTCAGCCCCTCCCCCAAGCCAGGAAGTGAGTCAGAACCAAAGCAGTAGGACGGACGTGTAGGAGAGAATCTTGTGAAGATGTCATCCACGGGACCTGTGGGGGACCGGGGCTCGGAGCACAGGGTGCTTCCTGAGGTGATGGGCACAGGTGGGCTGACAGAGGCCTGGGGTTTAGGCTCCTGTGTGCGGATCCTAACTCCACACCCACCATCGTTTCCAGGTTCTCTGGGCCTGGAAAACAGCCCGTTCCTAAGGTTTGGGCAAAACAGATAAGTGGATGGGATGGGAAGAGCCTGAAGGGAAAGACGCAGAGAACAGATCAGTTAACGTGGGGCAGGAGAACAACTCCGAGGGTCTGACTTACGCTCTGCAGCTGGCTTGGAGCCGCCCAGACCCGAAGCCCTCTCTGTTCGTCCTCTCGCCTCCCTGGGAAGGAGCAGCAGCGCCCAGCCTGCTGCAGCTCACACTGCCTTCGCTGAAATACACATCCATTGCTTTCCTTCTCAGTCAGCTTTTCTGGGAGAGAATACAAGCATTTACTCCTGGGAGCAGCCGTTGCTATGGAAGCCAAAGTAGGCGTTCAGATCACAGTTTCTTTTTAGATTTGTGGGTAACGGGGTTGGGCTCCCCCTCGCTGTCTCACCTGCTCCCTTTCCACGACCTCCCGCTGTCTTCCACGCACTGGCGCTTTCTCTGAACTCTTGTTCTACCTGAAGGGAGAAGTAGCCTGCCTGGAATCAGTCTCACCAGCTAACCATCAGATTTGAATTTCTCCTTAGAAATGGGTCTGAAGAAGACCTGATGTTAAATCTTTAGCCCCCGAGGGCAGATGATAGGAGCAGCTTTCAGTTTTCTTCAAGGGAGAATGTGATTGTTCATGAGTCCTGACTGCCCCAAGTTTCCTCCAAATTAGACATCTTAATCTTGAGAACGGACATTTTCTTTGGACGTGTGCACATCAGATACCCCAGACCCCACCCTCTGTCTCATCACTTTGCCCTACACACACACACACACACACACACACACACTGTTGTAATAATCTGCCTATCTTCTAAAATACACTTCACTGAGAACATGGTTGTATAACCCCCCCCCCCCATGCCACTGATGTGGTGTTACGCTGGGACCCGTGTTCCCACTTCCTTTCTTAAAGTCTGATTTCCATGCGTTTATGTACTCCATGTTTTCTGCATACATGTCATGTGGGGGCAGGGTATTGGAAGGCGTTGGCTGGGCTCATTTCTGTCTGCTTTTCCTCTCCTGGCTTTGTAAGGCCCTGTCTGCCCTCTGAATGTATTTGAAGTGGATGACCAACTCTTTCAAGGGACATTGAGTTAAAGTAACCTAAGAAGTCCTGATCCCCGAGGACTTCCCACAGGCTGTGGCCTGTGGTGATCTCAGACCAGAATCTGCGTATCCTCCGTAGGCAGCAGCATTGCCTGCTTAATAAAAGACACCGTCGAAGGCTTTTCCTGCCTCTGAAGTTTGCCGTGGTCCAAGGCCCGCAGCAGAAAGGGCCGTCCAGTGGCCTAGAAGACCCCTCATCTCAGACGAGGCAGAGGCTTGGCCCCATTCTGCACACTCAGGAGCCATAAATCAAAAGATTAGCGTTAGTCCCAATAGCCAGGATGCAGAAACAGCTCCTGTGTCTGTTGACAGATCAGTGGTTAAAGATGTTGTGGTATTTTTACACAGTGGAGTATTATTCAGCTTTGAAAAAGGAGGGGATCCTGCTGTCTATAACATGGGTGAACCTGGAGGACATTATGAGTGAAATCACCAGCTACAGGAAAACCGCAGGACCTCGCTTAGAAGGAGAGCCTAAAAAAGGGAAGTTCACAGAAGCAGAAGGCACAACAGTGGTTACCAGAGGTGGGGAGATGGGGGAAATGAGATTTTAGTCAGAGGGCACTAGATTGCAATTATGTAGGACGCATACGTCCAGAGACGTGATGGTCAGCGTGGTGACTGCAGCTACACATACTGTTTTGTGTCTTGGAAATCTGCCGAAAGGAGATGTCAGGTGTTCTCATCCGGTAGAAAGTAGTAACTATGTGAGACCACGACACATTCATTAGCTTGGAGGTCGTCATCATTTCACTGTGTATGTGTATCAAACCATCTTGTATCCCGTAGATACAATTTTTATTAACAACAGAACAAATATATCGCCTTTGCTACCATTTTCCCAAAGCGCGTGTGCCCACGCGCGTCTGTCCGCTTGACGGCGGGGCGTTCGGGCCCGCTGGGTTCTCAGGAAAGCTGCGGCCCCTCTGTGGAGTGCTTCGTCATAAACACGGTCGCCCCTTCTGGTCCTTGCTTTGCCAGGGCTTCCGTGACAAGGAGGACGTTCGGACACAGTGGCATCGCGGTGCACACATGGTACGCGTGCCCGGCCCTGATCAAGTCCATCTGGGCCATGGCCATCAGCCAGCACCAGTTCTACCTGGACAGGAAGCAGAGTAAGGTGAGTCCTTGTCCGGGGGCTGGGGGGTCTCTGCTGTGCCCGATGTTCACCCCGCTGAGGGCAGGGGAGAGCCCTCGCCTGGATCTGCTGTTCAGGGATTGCTGGCTGGAGGGGCGGGGCGGCTCTGGTCCCCTGTCCCCGGGATGTGCACAGACACACCTGCCTGCTGGAGCTACAGGAGGAATGCGAGGGCTCCGCAAGAGGGCTCGTTCCCATTCCTTGCAACTTGGTCACGGGGCTGCGGCCCAAGCACAGCCGCTCGGCCATCGATGCAGTCAGGTGGGGCCCTGTTGAGGAATTCTGATGGAGCTTTGAACCTCAAGAACCTCTTCTAGGGGCACGAGTGAGGCCCCTGTCAGTGTTTAAACAGTGGCATCTTGTTTTCTTCTCGAGGGGGAAGAAATGTAACCATTCTCAACTAATAGACACCACCGAACTGTTTAGGAGTAATTGCTGTGAAAACCCTCAGGCTTTTCCAACTGCCAACTCCTTTTTTTTTTAATGCAAAACTGGAAACATGAAAGAAAAGAAAAAAACCAGTGCTGTTTCCCTCAGGTAGACCTGGAGCCTCCTGGGCCTGGGTAAACAGTCATCCTGGGAGGGATTCGGTCCAGCCCTCCAGGCGCTCACCCTGCGCATTCTGTGGGTGGGAGAGTGACGTCTCCCTGGTTCACACACAGCTTGTGTCAACACTGGCCCCCTCTTCTTCCAGCTGTCTGCCCGCTCCCCTTGCATTCCCTGCACACCACTCCCATTGTTTACCCCTCAGGTGAAGAGCCTTTGGGTCTGGGCTCTGCACTTTCTCAGGATCCTGCTGCCTTGGGATAGGGTCCTTGGGGTAGGGTCACGGGATGGGACACAGCGACACAGGCACACCAACCTAGGGCCGAGACACAGGCACACCAACCTAGGGCCGAGGCCGTGGGAGGTTTTGTCTCACTGTGTGAGTTCTTGGGAGGGGAGGAGGTGGCAGGATCCTGGGCTTACTGGGCACACGATTCAAAGGATCGGAGTAATTCTGGATCCTTTTGGTTCCTCTTTTGCCTTATTTTCCATCTGGGTGGAGTTGTTCTTCCCTGGCTTGGGGCGAGGCATGGAGGGAGAGAGCTGGGTAGAGTGGGGGGTGAGAGAGAGAGAGAAAGAAAACAGGACAGGAAGAAAGGAAATCATCCTTCAAAGTGGATTCAGTTTCAAACCAGTGCCTTTCCTGTGTAATGGTCATCATCTCCTTTGTAACACCTTCCTCCTCTACTCAGTCTTCTTAGTGACCCCTTTTTGGGGTAACTTTCTGGGGTGAGTGGGCGCAGGGTGGAGCATTTTTTTTTTTATCCTCACCCGAGGACATCCTTTCATTTTTTGTTCAGATAGAGTGGGAGGGAGAGAGAGGAAGAAAGAGAGAGAGAAACATTGATGTGAAAGGGACACATTGAGTGGTTGCCTCCCGCACGACCATCCAGGGCCGGGGACAAACTGCAACCGAGGTACATGCCCTTAGCGGGAACCGAACCCGGGTCTCTCCGGACCGCAGGCCGATGCTCTAACCGCTGAGCCAAACCGGCCAGGGCGGGTGGAGCATTTTTCTCGTTAGGAATCATGAGAGTATTGTCCAGCTCTCCTGTTGGTGACGAGCATTGGCACAGGGCTTTGAAGGCCCATCAGATCTAAGGCTACTGGACCAAAGTGTCTTGACTCCCGCGTTAGCTGGACTCAGAGTGGGTGTCAGCATTTTGCCCTCCAGTGGCAGGAGCTAGAGGTCAAAACCTTGGGAACGCCGAGTCCGTCCTCTGTTTGGTTCAGCCATGGGGGTGAGGCGCGGAGAGTCTGGCGGTCCTGCAGGCAGACCCCCCACGCACTGGTGCCACAGGGGAAAGAGAAAGAATTTCACCCAAAGGATTATACATTAGCTGTTTGAACTCCTCCCCTGACCCCCTGCTGTTTGGGGTTTTGTTTCTTTGCTCAGAGAGTCCCATGGGAAACTCAGGAAGCTGTTCTTAGGGCCCTCTCTGGAGCCCCCTTCTCAAAGGTGATCTTACCGTGCGGTGGAGAAGCCTTGTCCATCAGGCTGGCTTCTCAACCCACTGATGCAGTAAGTAAAGTAATGATCAAAGAACACATTAACAAGGTGTCTTCTAAGAGGCCAAATGAGATGCCCAGCAATAGGATCATTTCAGCTGTCCTTTTCAGCAACCCCTGACGGAGGAAATGCACACACTCCCAGAAGAACTCCCCCCCGGAGGCCTTGAATGCACACGAGCTCCAGAGCCCCTGCATTCTCGTAGGAACCGTTCCCCCAGTTCCCGCACCTGCAGGGGAGGGTGAGGAGCAAGTCCAAGGACTCGGTTTTCCAATCCTGTGACCCTGGGCAGGTCTTTCATCACCGCTGTTTTGTTTCCGCCAATGAGAGGACAGGAAAGGAAATTCCTGACTGAAACTATTGATTGCTCCAAAGACACAATGTTTGTGACATTGTTTTAGGAGATACGTGCTATCTTCTATTATTATGAATCCAACACACTATTGCCTGGCCAACCCTTACGTCAAGTTTAAATTCTCTAAAAGTTCCCCAAATTAAATCGGAGATGATCCCATTCCCCTTAGGAGTGACATTGCGACACCTTTTGTTTCTGGAATGCTGTTCTTCCTGCAGCTGTGAGTGCTCCCTCTAGGTGGGCAGAAGGGCCTCTGGGTGCGTGGGGGCTCGCAGGCCTGGGAGGAAGGGCTTCCAGATACTTCTGAGCGGCAAGTGTTGGCTGGCACACTGTCCGTTGCTCCACAGTCTGCTTAAACTGCCTCGGCCGTGCCAACCATTCCTTTGTCTGAAGGGCTTCAGGAAAGCCAGGCCTCCCAAGTGATGCCTATCAACCCCAGAAACAAGTGTGGTCTAGTGGTTTGAGTCAGCAGGGTGGGTAGCCAGGAAGTCTCATATTCTTCCCCTGGCACTCGGTTGTTTTCTTTTCAGGGTCATTGTGTAAATCGTATACGAAAACCAATCTCTCTCTCTCGCCCCCTCAATCTCTGTCTCTGCACTCACACACACACACACTCTCACACATACACACACACTCACGCATGCGCACACGTACACGCACGCACACCCCACCACCACCACCACCACCACCATGGGGGGGGGCCGTATAGTTTGGGTCGGGGGCTCGTCCTGAAGGAGAGGCAGGCACCAGTTTACTTGGTGACACACATGTGCTCACCCCAGAGATCAAAAATGTCAGCTGGGTCCCGCAGCCTCTAGCCCAGAGCCGAGCCCTGCCTTGTAGACTTCAGAGGAAAACATTTGAAAGCTCAAGTCGTTTAGAGTAAACACGAGACACTTTTCCTCTGAACTCAGAGTGGAGACTTCTTGACTTGGCTTTCAATCCAGACATCTGTCCTTTTCTTCCCCCCTGCTGATCCAGTCGGCCAGTCTTCATTCTCTCTGGAGCAAAGGAAAGTGAAAGCGTGGTAGGGCACAGTCAGACCTTGCTGACAGAATACCAGTGATAACACCTTGTGTGGCAAGACCTCATAGCAAGGTGGTCAGCAGTGCGAGGTTCTTTCGGGTTGACCCAAAGATGTTGCAAGGAGACAGTCTCCCCATCAGCACTCATTTTCTCTATGCGTTCCCTCTCCACCAGTTCCTTTGCTCATTGTGATATTTCCCTTCTAGAGAGAAGCCGGCAGTTCCTAAAACGTCTCAGAATCTGTCTCCCTTGGGAAGGGTGGCTGTTGGTCACTTTTCTGTATTTTTTGTTTTCTGCCTCTGCGGTTGATGTGTGGCAGGAGTGGAGGTGGGGTGAGCACAGGTCTTCCCTGTGATTAATGAGATCCCCAAAATATCAGGTTGAGTCATAGGTTGAAGCTCATTTAGCAAATTACTGCCAGGCCCTGACTTAGAGCCTCTTCCTATTGCAGTCCCTTGGCTTTGTGTGTATCATCTGATTCGGTCCTTATCCCGACTCTGTGGTGTGGGTTTTAAGATCTCCATTTTAAAAACGGCGATGTGAGGGTCAGAGGTTGAAGACGAAGGTCAAACAGTGATTGACTAGGAAGAGGCAGATTTGCAAACC
This sequence comes from Tadarida brasiliensis, assembly GCA_030848825.1. Taxonomy (NCBI): domain Eukaryota; kingdom Metazoa; phylum Chordata; class Mammalia; order Chiroptera; family Molossidae; genus Tadarida; species Tadarida brasiliensis. Next base: position 108,497,855 of record CM061257.1, on the reverse strand, counting down.
TTTCTGACTTCAGAGCCTGGGCCCTCCACCACCATGCAGAACTGGTTTGTGTCTTCATGCGTTGTTATTACGTAACTGCAAGCGTGGGCTCCTTTTTATGAAAGCGTGGGCACGGGTAGAAGCAGCGCTGAAAGAAAGGAAGTAATGGATTGTGCTTTCTGTGCTTGTGGGAGGAAGAAGTCAGCCGATGGGCGCTGCTAATCCGCTGAGTCAAATGAAATGCAAGGCCCTTGCTGCTTCTCCGCCAGTCAGAACCCCGCGAGGGCCTGGCAGCGGACTGTGATGAACAGGGAAGCCCTCTCCGGCAGGGGGACCTGGTTCTGATACAGGGACACAGGTTGAGGTCAGAAAGGAGGTGTCCATCGAGGAAGGACCAGTGGGATGGAGAGAGCGAGGAGGAAGGAGGTCCATGGCTGTGAGCAAAACAAGCAGAAAGGTTCAGCATTTCCTCTGTCGTTCAGACTTCATCTTGTTGACATGAGGAGCGTGCTCCGCGGTCGGAAGCCTGTGTTTCACCCACGCGGGCATCGGCGTGGAGGCCGGGGGAAGGGCAGAGCCGCAGGGTTCAGACAGCCTCTGCTGGGCAGCCGAGGGCGCCTGGCACAGTGCGGCGGTGTGGAGACGGGCAGGGGCACCTCCCCGGTGGCTGTGTTGTCCACTCTCCGCCGGCTTCGCCTGTGCTTGGGACGGCTGTGGGTTCACGCGGGCCAGGTGTGAACACACATGAAGGGACTGACAGCCTCACCGAGTTCCATCCGTGTGCAGGTGTCGCCCAGGGCCACGGACAGATTCGCGAATGTGTGGGTCGTGCCAGCATTTACAGTTGTTTCCAGCAAGTCTGGGGTAGAGGTGGAGCCCATCACCTAAGCTCTGTCACAAACAGAGTTCCTGAAGAACAGGAAAAAAGCAAACATCAAATCCACTGGCAGGAAATGCTAACCCACTGCACTCCCGGCAGGTGACTTGACTAGGAATGGTGACTTTTAGGAATGTGACTGTGGACACAGAATCCCCTTCTGATCGTTCTCACCCGCTGTTAGATTAGCCGACTGGGCCCACCGATACGTGGAACAAGTGGAGTGCAGTGTTACCCAGAATCTGAAGACTTGGGTGCGGACATGTAGGTGTCATAATAGAAGAAGCAAAGCACTGTGTCAGGTGCTCATTGGTGGGACTCGACTGTCCACATGAGCAGCTGTTCTAGAGGCTTTTACACCTGCACACAGTAGGCTTGTCAGAGCACTGTCCCTGCCCAGTCCTCTCAAGTTTCCATGGTCACGTGGTAACAACTGAAGAGGTTTAAATCCTCTCAGAATGAGTTGCAATTTCATGCATGTGTTTCAGATAGCTCTTATGTCATTCACAAAGCTGAAATCATTTTCCCTCCTTCTTTGAACACAAAACAGTTATGATCACTACTGTGCATTGAGATCAATGGACTGGGCAGAGGGGAGGGGAGGGAGGGAGGTCTGTTTGACTCCAAAGTCCCTGCTCTTAAGGACGTTACGGTGCAGCCTGTAGAACAGGAGGTTTAGGGAAGTCACCGCTCTCGCCAGTGAGCCGTACCTGCTCCTGCAGAGAGCTTCCGTGTCAGCGAGGGCCGGAGCAGTCTGCTGGCGACGTTTCAGGACCAGCGATGACTGCTGTCTCGGAGGTGGACGAACACCCCTTTATGACCTGGCTGCCTTTCCCACTCTAGTCTAAAATCCATGCTGCACGGAGTCTGAGTGAGATCGCCATTGACCTGACCGAGACGGGGACACTGAAGACCTCGAAGCTGGCCAACATGGGGAGCAAAGGGAAGATCATCAGCGGCAGCAGCGGCAGCCTCCTGTCATCAGGTAAGCTGGGCCTTGGGGTGGGAGCCACCTTGCTGAGAACGCGGAGGGACTTCCCTCTGGAGCCTGGCTCCGGCCCTGGAGTGGCTGGCTCCAGGGCAGGCGGGGAACCAGCAGCAGCCGAGGAGGCAGCGTGGCAGGCCCGCCCGGAGCTGGCTCTAGTTTGGAGACCGAGGTTTCGGGCCAACTGGGAATCTAAGTGTCAGAAGCATCAAAGGGTGGGGGGAAAAGACACGGTAGAACCACTGAATGTGGGAAGGATCGTTGGTCAGACAAGTGTGCTCAGGCACCCTCCAGAGCCTTCTGAGTGCTGATGGCTGACTGTCAGGAACGTGAGTGCCAAGGACAGCAGGTGGGGTTCACTTGCGTGTCATGAGAGGAGAATGATGCCAAGGTCGGGCTGAAGGTTGGGGTCGTGGTGCTGAGAGACACTGCATTCTGTTCCTAGGTGAACTTCTTGAAACTTAAAGTCCAGAATACTCTTGATCCCTTGGAAGGGAGAGACTTGCTGTCACTGGGTATGGGAGAGCAATTAAGTGCCATTTGAAATTGCGAGTTGATGGGCCTGACCCCGCTGTCTGCTTCTGTGGGCCCTGGGCAGTCATCTTGTTGTTAGAAGTTGGGAGGGACAGAGAAGCCCTGAGCTTTCAGATCTGGCTGACTTCCGGAGAAGGGACCCACTTGCTCACGTGTGAGACAGGGAAGGAGCGGGTTTGAGGAGGGCAGGGAGGGCGAGGGAGGCAGTCCCTGTTTGGAAATGTTATCGAAGTGTTGCTGATGCCGGTCACTGCCCAGGCCACACGGTCCATCTGATTGTCCTTGGGGACAGAGTGCCCTTGCTCTGAGCCGGGAAAGCACAGTGAGAAGCCTCTGATGGGCCTCCCGTCCAGGGTCGTTTCTGTGACTGTGTCCAGTGGCTGCACTCAACAACGCAGTGGGAAAAGGACAAGAGACAGGAGACCAGAAGCTGACAGCTCTGCCGCTCACCTCTGGGCTGGTGGACGGGGAGGAGGAGGTGTGCCCTCCTGGACTGGGGGGAGGCTTACAAAGGGGCTGAGCACTCCAGCTCAGGCCCTCACTGGACCGGCCTTTCTCAGGCCCTGGGAAGACCCCAGCCGTGTGTTCACAGGGCCATGTGTTTTCGTCAGATCCACGAACGTAATACATTTCACATACTCTTCCTTAAACAGCCACCAAAGTGACATAAGTTCAGGCCCCACAAAACCTGGGTCTGCCTCTGCCAGACCACTGTGGGGTTCACCACAACCCCTCCCTGCTTCAGGATTGCAAAGTTTTTCATCAGTACAATGGGCCAAAGCATTATTTCTGAGGCCTAGAGGTTTGCAGTCAAGACTGAGGGAATGCTGTGTTCTTATATCAAAGAGAATGCCATTCAAAGCGCAAGCCCCTGCCTGGAATTACAGCCACTCCCAGTCCCCTGCTGAATGGCCAAGGGCAGGCCAGAGCCCGCCCTGTTTGTCCTGTAGACTCTCCCAACCCCTGCTAAGATCTAGAGTCTCGGATTCCAGCCTGGACTGACCCACCCACCAGCCTCCTCATCCAGCCACAGATGAGCGTACTCATTCCTCCTCCTCAGTGCGGGCGTGCAGTCCCGCTGTTGTTACATATCCATTTGGAAATCCAGGTCCTTTGTGAATGTGGTCTGGTTAGTCTCAGAAGGAGAAGGGACCCTCTAGCTGAAGGCTTCTCCGACCTCCCTGTGCATCAGAACCACTTAGAGGGTGTGTTCAGACACATGGAGGGGGGCTCCAGTTCCAGAACGGAGCGTCTGATTCCCTTGGTGTGGGGTGAGCCTGAGAATGTGCCTTTCTAAGGAGTCTTAACAAGGCCCCAAGTGATGCTGATACTTCTAGTCTGGGGACCAACCACACTTGGAAAGCCACTCTTCTTGCTGAAGAGGAGATAAAAGCCTGAGGTGGCTGTGCTCAGGGTCACGGCACCCAGGGGTCCCCACTTTTAAACCTGTGCCCTGGTCCCTCTGCTCAGGTCCCTTATCTCTGGCAGCGTCTGGTGGTACCAAGGCAGTAACCCAACAGCAGTCATAGGTGTGAGCCCCAAACCTCCTGGCGTGGAACCATCAGAAACGAGACCCAGGCACCTTTAAGAGAGAAAGCAGTTCCCCTCTTACTGCCATCACCTTGACTTTAACCATCAGTCTGGTGGGCCAGAAGGTAAAGCAAAAGAAAACCTTCCTGTTGAATTCACCCCCACCTCTAATAGAAGCGTTTTTATTCCAAGATACATTCAGGTGATTTTCATGCCTTTGATAACTTGTGATGGAGGCCCCAAGCTAAACTGTTGGGAAGTCGATGGAGGCAGCCAGGGCCCCTTGCCCTCCCCACTTTCAGGGGCTCCTTTTGTGGGCACTGACTTCCGCGGCCCTCTTCCTGCCTGAGCGCTGCCTCCCAGCTGCGCAAGCTGGGCAGAGGAGACGCTGGGAGGTGTACGCCAGGCCCATGACAGGCCAGGGAGCGCCTCCAGCCCTGCCCAGCCCTGCGACTTAGAGCCTGGAGATGGTCCCTCGTGTGAGGATGAGGCTCCGTGGGAGGCCCCTCCCCTTGACTTCGGAAACAGAACAGAGCAATGGAGGGACGGACCATAAAACAGGAAACTTAGGAATTCCTAGAACCCATAGATCTGGTTACCAGTCTTCCTGGGGCTGCTGATCGCTGCCCCTCTGCCTTTTCTTGTGCCGGGAGACAAGTCCTTGGAAACTGCCCCAGGGAGGCACCCGATTCCCAGGGCCCACAGCGCAGAAATCTAGGCTGGGCTCCCGCCTGTTCCTTTCTTCCTTTCGTCCTTTCCTGTCCTCTTGCCTGACTGCTCCTTGAAAATGCCTCTAGGCATGTGCTCCGCAGGCGGAAGGGGCATTGGTCCCCCAGGGTGGCCCGACTTTACACACTTTGGATCGCACTTGCCGGTCCCTGTGTTCTGTCTTTTGTTCTGAAAATATCATACATATAATCTAGTACCCTATTCGATCAGTTGTCTTCTCCCCTTCACCTACTGCCTCATGTTTAAAAAATAAAAATAAAAATAGGTGGTGTCTAAGAAACAGTCCTTAAAAGCATTTTCAGAAATTAATCATTATTTGAAATTTCTTTTTTCTACCTCTAGCCCAGTGCCTGACACCTAGTAGGTGCTCAATATGCAATTAAAATAAATTATTTGCATTATATTCCCGTGATTTATTTGTGTTATAACTGGAAATTTCTGTACCTCTTGACTCGCTCACCCATTTCACCAACCCCCTCTGGCAACCACCAGTCTGTTCTCTCTCTCTCAGTTCACTTAGCATGATGCCCTCAAGGTCCATCCCTGTTGCTACAGATGACAAGATCTCATTCTTTTTTATGGCTGAATAATGTTCCTGTGTGTGTGTGTGTGTGTGTGTGTGTGTGTGTGTACGTGTACGTGTACATACACACACACCACATTTTCTTTATTCATTAAGTGATGGACGTTAGGTTGTTTTCATCTCTTGGCTATCGTAATACTGCTGTGAACAAGGGTGTGCAGTTGTTTTTGTTTCCTTAAGATAAATACCCTGAGGTGGAATTACTGGATCACATGGTAGCTCTGTTTTTAATATTCTGAGGACCCTCCGTACTGGTTCCCATAATGGCTGCACCAGTTTGCATCCCCTCCCACAGTGCGCAAGGGCTCCCTTTCTCCACAGCCTGGCCAGCACTTGTTTCTCGTGTTTCTGAGCATAGCCATCCTAACAGGTGTGACGTGATCGCTCATTGTGGTTTAATTTGCATTTCCCCGATGACTGGTGGCGTTGGGCATCTTTTCATGTACCTGTTGGCCCTCTGTATGTCGTCTTTGGAAAAATGTTCAGATTCTCTGCCCGCGTTTAAATCAGAGTGTTTGTTTTTCTGCTGTTGAGTTGTATGGGATGGGTTGTTTGTGGTTTTGGATAGCAACCCTGGATTGCAACCAGCTCGAACCAGGTCCAGATGCTCAGTGGTTGCCCGCCAAAGACCGCTCCGAGCTGGAGCTGTGAGAAGGAACTCGAGTGCAAGCCAGCGAGCAGGGCGCAGCAGGGATCGCTCCTGACCTTCCCCAAGCCTCTAGTCCACCTCTGCTGGGGGAGGTCACGCATCAACACCAAGGTAGACTGTCATTGCAGTCATTGCATGTACAGGTGAGGACCTTCCAGCACACACTCCGTCAGGAAACATGGTTACACATATATCACATGTTCAAATATGGCAGGAAACTTCCTTCCCTGGGTGGAGATTTTAGTATCATAATGAGGGAATAATGAGGGCAGTTCCTGAGGAGGTCACTGGAGATCCTTAAGGCGGCTCCAGCAGGTCTCAGGGGGTGGTTTCAGCTGGCCCATCCCCTGGTTCTGCAAAACATCCTGGGCTTGTTCCTGAAAAACAGTTGTAACAATTATCAAGGTCAGGGATTGTGTAGGTATGGATAAGCATCTGCCTAAGTCTTGGTCTTTCTGTGAAACTCCCAGCAAGTTACAAGATAGCACTACACACACTGTGTGCATTTTAGGGTGATCTAAGTGGGTTTACAGGTTAATTGAGGCAGAGTTATAAACTCTAAACAAAGGTTGATCTGTGCTAGGTTACCTGCTAGGCCACAGGTGTAGGTTAGTTTACATGATCAGATATGTACTTTGTAATGAGTTTCTCCCATTTGATAGGTTGCCTTTTCTTTTTGTTGATGGTTTTCTTTGCTCTGCAGAAGCTTTTTATTTTGATGTAATCTCACTTGTTTATTTTTACTTTTGTCGCCTTTGTTTTCGGTGTCAATTTAAAAAAAAATCATCTCCAAGACTGATGTCAATGATACACGCTTATTGAGATTAAATGTTTAAAATTGATTTAGAGAGACAGAGGAAGGAAGAGAGAGGGAAAAACATCAGTTTGTTGTTCCACCTATTTATGCGTTCGTTGGTTGATTCTTGTGTGTGTCCTGACGATGCTCTCACCGACTGAGCTCCCGGCCAGGGCTGAAGTTTGGTTTAGAAGAGTACTGGTAAGAATCCTGCACGCGCTCCATTCCAGGAACCTTCTGTGTCCCCACAGTGTACACGGGCCTTGCCGAGAACGCTCATGTACCTGCCACCAACATTCTCCCTCAAATTGCACTGAATCCCTTTGAGCATGCTGCAGTTAGACCTTGAAAGGTTAATCTTGTCAGATCAGGCTCCTTCTGCAGATCATGTCCATTCTTGTTGTCTTTCACTCATCCTTCTGTGGCAGGCCCTCTCACAGACACCAGGGGTGGTGTTGGACAGCCCCTTGAGTCAGAGGGAGCAGGCTGTCCCCAACTTCAATCCTTGTCTTCTCATATAAAAGAATTTATAGGAGAGACCTTGATTGTGTTGTGTAGTGTATTTATTAAAACATTAAGGCAAGTGACTTTATTAAGACATTGAAGCATGTACATTTATTAATGAAACAAAGCGAGCAAAGCTATACATCTGCCTTATGAAGCACAGACGGGCTCTCAGCTGATCTGAAGAGCAAGTGCGTGGGCGGTTTCTGCCTTACATACCCTCTGTCTGTAAGTTTTTTTAAAAAGTCCCTTTGCTAGATATCCTGGTACAGATTAACTCTGAAAGTCTCCCCCTTTCTTTATCACTTTTCTACACTTTGTGGGAGTTGTTTATACTCTTCTTTTCTCCTCTTCCCTGCTATTCGAACAACTTCAGGACGATTTGCACTAAGTGGTCTTTGATTCCTCCTCCTCTCCCCTTCCCTTCCCCCTCCTCTCCTGCACTCTTCTGTGGGAAGGAGAGGTTTTAACCTTGTTCTCAAGATAAGGCCCTGCTGCAAGTGGCCTGCAAAGCCTTTTGGCTTTGTTTAACTTCCGGTCTCAGTTTCCCTATTCCTCCTGCCCTAAAACCCTTCTCCTAACACTTCCATCCTTTTCTGTACCCAGGTAGAGCTGACCCATGTAACACTGTAAGCATATTCTCTGGCTCCCAAACTTTGCTAGGACGAGACACAGCATTCAGAAAGTTGCAGCCCCTCTCCTCACAGAGTGTGCATACTGTTTTATTGATGTTAAACAGAGATAAAATATTTCCAAACTATTCGTGACCTTGGAGGTGGTTTTCCTTCTGAACTAAGGCCATATAGTTACCTTTAGAATTACTGAAGTCCAGTACATGGCATCTGAGGTCTAAGATGCTAAAGGAACGATGAAACATCGCTGGGGTTCATTAAAGAAGTCCGATGCTCACAGTTACGCGTGCTGTGAGCCAGCAGCTAGTTTATCAAATAGAAAAGGTCCACGTTGAAATGACGTGTTAAGGCTTGGGGCCAGGACACCCTGATTTTTTGGTAGTGATGCATAGGTCCCCCTGAGTGAAACCTGGAGCCCCATACCTCGTAGAGACCCCTGGAGGCAGTGAGCCTTCTGGGTCTGCCCCACGGTGTGTGTCAGAATGAGAGGGATCAAGTCCTGGCCTCCTGACCCAGTGCTGGGGGGATTCCGACCCTAGGAAGATGATGGAACCCACATCCCGAATCCATGTGTGAAGGGGCTCTAGTGGCCAGGATTTGAAAGGATGTGAGGACCCTGTCCCCAGGTCACATCCGCTGAGAGAGGGCCTGGCCTTCCCAGAGCCCCCTGGAAGCAGTTCCCCCAAGCCAGGCCGGTAGAGCCCTACCCCCTGCCCTCCACAAGCCTGGGCTGCCCTCACAGGCTCTGCGTGGTGGGTGCCCAGGAAACCTGCTAACGGACCGCTGCAGGGGGTTGGCAGGGGACACTGTGTCCTCTCTGCCCTGTGCGAGCACAGCTTTGCTCACGTGTGTTTCAGGTAACCAGTTTGTGGAGGCTCAGATAGGGTTTGAGAGGACAGCCATGGATTCACATCGTTTGGTTCTGTTTTCAGAGTTCAAAACAAGCATTCATAGTCCTTTTTTTATAGGAACTTGGAAGGGTTTTTTCCTTCTTCTCCCAGCCCCCAATTCTTGAAATCTTAAAAAGGATCAGAGAAGAGAAAAAAATGGAATAACAAACCAGAGAAAACAATACTGATCTGTTGTTGGTAGCTGGTCTGAAGGTGGGCGTGGGGAGGATTGTCCTCAGCCTTGTCTCAGCATCTGCGGGCACAAAGCATTCAGAATCCGTGGGAGGGCAGCCGCCCAGGGCCACGAGCTTCTGTTCTCGGCCATTTAGGGAAAACGGCACCAACTCACTTAGGAAATACCCGGGGTTCTGCAGCCCTGCCCGCTTCATTGCGTGAACCACCCAAACACAAAATATTACTGTGTATCTTTTCCTTTTTGTTGTTGTTAATCCTCACCCGCGGATATTTTTCCTTTGATTTTTAGATAGAGTGGGAGGGAGGGAGAGGGGGGGAGAGAGAGAGAGAGAAACATCATGTGAGAGAGACACGTTGATTGGTTGCCTCCCGCATGACCCCAACCATGGTCAGGGATGGAACCTGCAGCCCAGGTACGTGCCCTTGACCGGTCCGTGGGCTGACGCTCTAACCATTGACCCACACCAGCCAGGGCTATTCTTCCTTTCTTAAAGAAATAGGGGGAAAAAACCCAGCTGGTGTGGCTCAGTGGTTGAGCGTCAACACATGCACCAAGAGGTCGCAGGTTCGATTCCCGGTCAGGGCACATGCCCAGGTTGTGGGCCCGATTCCCAGTGGGGGGCATGCAGGAGGCGGCCAGTCGACGTTCTCTCTCATCAGTGTTTCTGTCTCTCTCTCCCTCTTCCTTCCTCTCTCTCTAAAATCAATAAAGAAAAAAAAAATTAAAAAAAAAAGAACACACAAAACACTGATGTTGCCTTCCTGAGTGGAAATGTAGGGGCATAAGCCACCCATTCTCTACCACACAGAAGGACATGTGTCTGTAAATAGGAATGAGATGGCAATAGTCACCTTCACTGCGATCAGCAAGATTGTGAGGATGCGGTGATAGTATGGTCTCTAACACACACACACACACACACACACACACACACACACACACACGGCCTGCATTACACCTCAGCTCTGATGTTTTCCGTTCTGGAGGAGACGTGTTGTGCTAGGCATGGGGCCTCGCTTCGCCTGGGCTCAGCCCACATGCATTGCTCAACGCCTCACACATTCTCGTTCTCTGAGCGCTAGCACTTCCTCCCATTGTTCGGAAGTTTATTAATAACTGATATAACAATGGGGATGCCAGCTATCTGATCTCTGCGTACAGACGAATGGTCTGATAGGCGCCTGCCAGCTTTATGTTTGGGGCTCTGTTCAGCTCAAAGCACACGCCTTGTGCGGGTATAAATCACGTGGTTTTTGGTTTGCAGCTTTTCTTTTTGTCTTTGTCCTTCTTTTTTGCTCTCACTTTATCTCCTCCCTGTATCTCCGTCCAGCATCTCAAGGTGCTCTGTTTTCAGCTGCCTGTCCCCTTTAGGTCTCATGAGCGCAGGATTCCAGGGGCTTGCATTTTGGTCCTAACTGCAGGGCTCTGCAGAGGGGCACAGCCCAGCAGGCACTGCCCAAGGGCTCGGCTGCTGCCAGGGCTGCTTATTCTGGACTGTGTGACCAGGGAGGGCTGCGAGATCTCTTTCTGTGGAATGGATGTTTCTGGACTTCTTAGAGCAGGACGGGCTTGATTCAAAACGGAGACAAAATGTTTGTCCCTTCCCACTCATACTGGGGAAATAAAACTCACTAAAGTAATTTATACGGATATATTTATGCCCTCAGGTGTTTCTAGCAAAGGAATATTTGCCTGCTAAAGAGAACCAAACAGAATGGCAATTTATAACCTAAATGAATGGTTTTCCAATGATGACATGTTCAACACTGCAGAAGAAACACCACTATCAGCCCTCACAGGCATTGCTTTGTTCCCATGGAGGCAGCCCTGTCGGTGTTGCAACAGAATAACACCACCTTGGAGCCAGGAAGATAAGCCCCCTCATTTCACAGTTTAAGAAATGGAAACTGTATGAGTTACTCATAAACAGTTTCAACGAGGTATTTTATCAGGTGCTGCCACTAATTTTTATGATCAACTGTTCAAATCCTTCTCTCTCTCTCCCACACTCCCTCCCTCCCTCCCTCTCATTGTTTGTGTGCTCTTCCCCCTGCGGTGACAGTGCCCTCAGCCGGGCCTGTGGCCACGCGGGAGAGCTGTCCCAGACACTCAGCTACCATCAGGAGGAGCTTGCTTTTCAAAGAGCTTCCATTTCTACTGGTTTAAGAGAACTATTTATTTTTACAGTTTCTTACCCTGGTGAAAAGTTTGCCAAGCATGCATTTTTCACGCTCAAGGTCACATTGAATTCTCTGAGCCCGTCTCCAGGGACCACGTGTGCCCTGAGATCGGCGGTGACCATTACTTCACGTTGCCTCTTAGGAGGTCGTCTGGGCGAGGAATCTGTAACTGAAGACTTGTGCGGCAAGTAAATGTCCCTTCCTCCTCACGGAGTTCAGACCTCTCCTTCATGTTTATTCCTGGGTGCCTGCCAGGACTTTTCCTGACAGCTTTTACAGATCTGCCGAGAATACGTCTCCTTTATTTTATTATTTTCCCTGAAGGCCTAAACAGACTGTCATTTCCTCCGCTTACTTTTAGGACAACAGATTTCTTTTTTCTTTGGGGTGCTGTTGGCTCTGATTGCCCCTCCTCTGAGGGGAATGCATCCCTTCTGTCTTCCGAGATCAGTGGGCTGGCTGTCAGTGTTCCATCTGTGTGAAAACAGACCCGCCACAGTTCCGGAAAACATTCTCCTCGTAGGATGCACACTCATATCCGGTGCTGACGAGTCAGGGTCTTTTGAGAGATCGGAGCGGATCCTCGATCACAGCTGAACGAGGATGTCCTTCCACGTGTGTGCCTGCGGCAGAGGGGCCGCTGTGTGTGGTGCGCTGGTGTCCCCCTCCCCCCACCCCCACACGTCCTGCCCTGGAGCTGGCTGCCCACTGGGGGATCTGGAGTTCCCCAGCTGGACGGGGCAGTTTCTCCACAAACTGCCAGAGGTGGCAGAACAGGTTTCCCCCACATCTCCACCAGTAACCTCCGGCGTCGGGAGTTCACGCGAAATATTCCCAGATACCCACTGGAAATGACTTTCTGACCTTGAGCACATCACCCAGACTCTCCTGGTCATATCTGGTAGGAATTACTTTTCTTGAGGTCAGATCTTTTTCTCCTCCCCACAAACCAGATTATTGGTGGCCTATTTCTATAAAATCTTTTGGATTTTTTTTTTTTTTTTTGCATTTATCATCAGATAGAGCAGGAGGGAGAGAGGAAGAGAGCGAGAGAAACATCGATGTGAGAGAGACACATCGAGTGGTCGCCACCCACACGACCCCAACCAGGGCCGAGGACAAACCGCAACCGAGGTGCATGCCCTTAGCGGGAACCGAACCCGGGACTCTCTGGTCCGCGGGTGGACGCTCTAACCGCTGAGCCAAACCAGCCAGGGCTAAAATCTTTTGGATTTTGATTGAAATGATGCTAAATTGGTTTCAAAAAACCCAAAAGATTGTGTTTGCAGTCTAGTATCATTCAGCTAGGTAGCTAACTGTGTGATAACGGGGGTGGAAGGTTTACTGGAAAACTAGTCTGACGCTTCGTTGTCCTGGCGGCGAACACGGGGAGCACCTCCCCTGTGCAGGCCAGACCAGGGCTCCACCAGCTCTCCAGGTTGTCTGATCGCCAGGCTCTGGGCTCCTTCCTCATGGGGCCGCGCTGCCTCTCCCCTTCACCGGGCTTGTCTCCTGCCTCCTCCCGGTGGCAGCTTTGCGTGTTAGGACAAGGCTCTCAAGGCTGGGACCCTGTCCAGTCATCTGTCTCCCCCACTCACCTGCACATATTGGCATGTCTGAAGAACCCCCCCTGGCTCCGGCGCCTCCTTCCCTCTGCCCACATGTTCACCCACGCGGCACTGTGGAAGGGGTGTGGGCTGCAAAGGAGGCTGCACACGGCACCATTCTTACTGCGGCGACTCAGCGGTGACCAAGACAGAAAGCTCCCACCTCGCGGTGTTTGCATTCTAGGGACAGTACAGACCACACAGAGCCCAGTTGGATCCCAGCTCTGCCTCCCTACATCCTGGTGACTTCTATGAAAATGAGGACACTGTGTTTGTGAGGATTACATGAGGTGGGACATGTGGGAAGCTGCTGTCAGGAGTTCTGCAAAAATCCGCTTTCTTTCCCTTCTCGCCAGTTTCCTGAAGGTATGGGGCCAGGAACACTATTCATGCAAATAGCTACGAATATCCACGCAGCACGTGTGTTCTGAGCTCTGTCCTAAGCATCTTTCAAGCACTGTCTCATCCACTTCCCCCAGCTTTAGAAGAAGCCCTGTTTTTATTCCCCTATGATAGGGGAGGGTACTGAGACTTAGGCCATGTCACGTTACCAGGCCCTGCAGCTGGTAAGGCGCGGAGCTGGGACATCAGCCCAGACCTGTTAACTCTGAACTGCTGGACTGCAGACTTCCGCTTCGGGAGGACCCGTGTATGTTTTCCCAACCGTGTTTAGATCACTCTTTCCTATCCACTTGGGTACCGCTCTACACTTTACTAACAGAGTGTTTGTGTATTACTTATATCTTTCAAAAATATTCAAATCACCTCTGATTTTCTTTTGCCTCCTGCCCCATTCATTATGCGTAGACAGCCCTTCCGAAGTAACTTGGCTAGTGTTCCGTCAATCAGTAAATTTTGAAAATCTCGCTCCTCTGACTCTAGTAGAGTTTCCATCCATCTTCCTACGTCTTGAATCCCAAAGACAACTCCGATCAGTCTCTTGTTTAGCATTCAAGCTTACACAGGTTTGCTTTGGTCTGTTGATAAGATGACGAAATAAATTCTTTAGGTGCTGGTTGATCATTAGACGTTCCCTTCCGATTCGAGGGAAACTATGGCAGTAACTGGGGGGAGGACCAGAGTTGGCAGGGTGCCTGACTTTTCTGGAGGCGGGACTCGTAAAGGAAAGGGGGCAGATGGCACGGTATATAAGTTTCCTTTTGTGCAGACTGCAAAAATGACTGCTGGAGGCCTGAGGGAACTGCCGAGGTAAGTGGTTTGGTAAGGAACAGATTCTTCAGGTGTGGAGGGCTGTTGCAGGTTGGCTAGTTGGTCATCGGGGCTCCCAGAGTTAGTGGTCCAAGGCGTTACCATTTAATAGCAGATGTATGATGGAAATACAGGCCTCTCTCCTGTCCTTCACCGCCCCACTCAAAAACAGCAGATCTACACCTTTTTTATTTTTGAGGGGCTAAACTTACACCCTTGGCGTGGTCTTGCATATTCCTGTGTGTTCAAATAACGGGAAATGGATAAAGCAAGGTAACAGAGAGCTTCTATACCGTTCGGCAAGGCGAGGTGTTGATTTGAAATTACGTCTAGAATCATTTTTGAAATGATCTCAAACCTTCAATTTGTTAAGACTCCCACTGACCTGAGCCCCGGAGGCTGTTCCCTGATTGGGTTTCTCCTGGAGTCACTCTGTCTCTTGAGGGGATTAACTGTGCATCTCTGCCTCCTGATTTCTGGCTGACTTGCTGGCCTCCCTTTAGCACAGGGGTGGCCAATGTCTGGCCCTCGGACCGTATGAGGCCCACACAATCATTTGGTCGCCCTGCCAAGGCAACCGCAGGTGGGACTCGAAATTCAATAAACCTAGGAGCTTTTTTCATAGCAACATAAGTTTATGTTAAGTGGATCATAATGTAAATTTTGAGGGACAAGCAAGGAACGTCCATTGTGGGATAGACAGGACACACACGAGTGCATGCCAGGGCAGACACGCATGCTTCTTGTCAGCTGCCCGTGGTGGCGGCCTGTCTGCCTGTACTGCAGAGACTCAGAGGACAGTCGGTGCCAGGCAGGCTGGGGGTGTACACACTGTGGTGAAACTACGGTGATCTGGTGATGATGAGACGAGATGCAATAAGATGATTCCTCCCGAAGCTGATGACCTTGCTTCTGATGACTGACAATGATGTTGTCAACACAGACGATAACTCCAATCCAACCTACCTTTATCCACACATCCACGATTAACAATCCTCGCAAAAACCTGAATCTCAAATGAAGATTAAGGAAACTACAGTACACAGAAAAGACCTTAAGAGTCGATGATACGAATGTTGGATATGTTCCAAATCCAAGATGCAGGATTAGAACAGCGATCACAGCAAAATAATGGCGCTGCTGGTGACACACACACTGGGTAGTTATGAAAACTGAAGTGGTGCGACATCTTCCAAATGGCGACAAAGAAAAGTAAAGTTGATGCAGAGTGTCGATCTTTCCAAGAGAAATGGACAAATGATGATTTTTTTGTTGAAGTCAAAGGTAAACCTGTGTGCCTAGTTTGTGGCAATGCGTTACCAGTAATGAACAAAGCCAATTTAGAGTGTCATTATAGGTCGGAACGTGCTAAACTCAATGAATTGGGAGGTCAGATGCATCCGGGTAAAATCAGTGCTCTTCAGCAGTTTGGAATCACAACAAGCCGCTTTCACTAGGCCTCGCTGTTCAGATGAGTTCTGTAGTGAGCGAGCTCATCACAAAGAAGCTGAGGCCTCGTGTAGAGGGAGAGTTTGTGAGAGTGCATGGTGGCTGCGGAGTTGTTAGCACCAGACAAAGTAAAATTGTTTCAGAGCGTTGGTTTGTCTTGGAGAACCGTCTCAGATCAGATCACTGACTTAGCACAAGATATTGAAAAAACACTGAAGGATTCTGCAGGAGATTTCCAGTTTTTCTCTCTGGCTTGTGACGAGACAATGGACTTGACAAATACTGCCCAACTGGCCGTTTTCGTTCGTGGGATAACTGCAGAGTTTGACACGCGAGAGGACTTGTTTGAGAGAC
This sequence comes from Tadarida brasiliensis, assembly GCA_030848825.1. Classification (NCBI taxonomy): domain Eukaryota; kingdom Metazoa; phylum Chordata; class Mammalia; order Chiroptera; family Molossidae; genus Tadarida; species Tadarida brasiliensis. The sequence goes on along the minus strand of CM061257.1, from coordinate 108,482,172 downwards.
TTGTTTTATCAATGAAAAAACTTGAGCTAACATTTGAAAAGTTAAGTGGCCTTACTACAGATGGAGCTTCAGCCATGGTGAGCTCGCAAAAAGGGTTCATTGCATTTGTCTAGAAGGAACTGAATCGTCTCAGTCTTGGTCCAAGTGATTTAATTACATGCCACTGCATCATACACCAGGAAAGTCTCTGTGCACAGTGGATTTGGTTCAACAATGTGATGTCAACAGTAGTGTCATGCATCAATTTTGTCAAAGGCAGAGGGTTTAACAGCAGCCAGTTTAAGGAGTTACTGAATGGTCTGGACTCTGAGTACGGTGATCTTGTTTATCACTGTGAAGTGCGGTGGCTGAGTCACGGGAACATGCTCATGAGGTTTCACGGACTGTGGGATGAAGTAAAACAATTCATGGAGATGAAGGGGAAACCTGCCAGGGAACTCAGTGACAGCAAGTGGCTGTGTGATTTAGCCTTCATGGAGGACATGACCAAGTACCTCTCAGAGCTGAGCATCAAGCTGCAGGGCCCCAGCCAGCTTCTCAGTGCTCTGCCTTTTTTTTTTTTTAATATATTTTTTTTGATTTTAGATAGAGAGGAAGGGAGAGGAGGAGAGAGAGAGACATCGATGAGAGAAACATTGATTGGCTGCCCCCTGCACACCCCATTACTGGGGATGGAGCCCGCAACCTGGACACGTGGCCTGACCAGGAATCAAACCAGCAACTCTAGATACGTGGGACGACAGATCCCTGCTTTCAAACATGAAATCATTTGAAGCTAACTTAAGGCTCTGGAAAGTGCAACTCCAAAGGAATAACATTTCCCCATTCTGGAAGGACAAAAGCCTTCTACGGCACTTGACTGTGTTGGTGAATGTGCGAAACTAATTGAGGCATTTAATGAGAGATCCAAGTATGTGAAAATAAACAAATGGAACTGAACATCTTTGCTACACTGTTCAGTGTGGAGCCAGCTGATGTGCCTGATAACCTACAACAGGAAATCACTCAGCTGCAAAGCGATGATGAGCTGAAAGCTAGGGACAGCAACCTCCCACTGCTAGAGTTCTGTAAACGTTCCGTAAGCAGTGGTGAATCTCCCACTTTGAGGAGACATGCATTGGAATACGCATCTGTGTTAGGAACAACTTACTGCTGCGAGCAGTTGTTTTCAGAATTGACCATTGCAAAGAATTGACTGCGCTCCAGACTGACCAGCGCAAACCTGGAAAAGCAGTTGCGAGTAGCAACATCATCAATACCAGCTACCGTCACACCCCTCACCAAAGAGAAGCAGTTCCAGCTATCACATTAGGGGTGAGTTAATTAAATGTTTGACCAAATATAACAGGCTAATTTTAAGTTGATAATTTTGTATGGCCTTCAGATGATGTTATAAATATCCAGATGGGCCTTGGCAGAAAAAAGGTCCCCCACCCCTGCTTTAGGATGTCAACCATGCTCTTCAGGGCATGCCTGGAGGGCTGCTGTGGACGGGGTGGGAGCCTCCTCAACATCACAGGCCACGAGGGGCTCCTTCTCCTGATGCCCTGGAACGTCTTTCTGTGGAACTGTTACTGGGGCATCCTTGTCGCTAGGAACTCCGCCACCTCTCCTCATGGTTGTCATACTTGCCTGGTTGCAGGTGACATCCCACGGGCTCAGATCTCACAAGCTCGGGAACACAGCGGCCTGGAGAACTCAGAGCCCTTGCCCTAGGCAGGGGATTTCCTTTAAAGAAACAGCCACTGGGAAGCTGTTTTCAGATGCAATCTGACAGGAGCCTGAATGCGTGAAACAGGTTAAGGTGGAGCTATCCTAGCCTGAGGTGTGCAGAGTGGAGGCACCAGAACCCACGGAATCTTACGACCCTGATGCCACCCTCACTTACAGCAGCCCCAAAGGCATGTCTGCAAACCCAGGGCTCAAAAACATAGTTCAAAAGTACTGCCTAGACCTATATTGTTCCTTTTAAAGGTGAGCTTTGGAGCCCAAGTGGTACGCTGAATTGCAGGGTAAGTGTCTTTTCTTTGACCAGTACCTCCCTAAGCAATGGTGAAGAGGTGGTTTCAATGATTTCTCTGTCCCTAATTCGACCAGGGTGTATGTGTGTGTGTTCCTGTACCTGTAAAGATATATATGTACTCATGTTAAATTTTTACCCAGGGTTGAGGGGTTACCTATTTATTCCAGGCACAATGGTGTCATAAATGCATTATTTCACTTAGTCTTTACGACAAATTAAGGAGGGCAGGTCAGTTGCCCAAGGTCACATATCCAGTGAGCGGTTTCGAGTTCATCAAACCCAGAGCTGTCTGACCCTCACTCGGGTGTCCACTTGTGGCTAAAATGGAGACCCTCGTGGCCAGGCCAGGCTGGCTCCGTCTGCAGAGATTTAACTTGGTGCCCAGCACCACATTCCTCATGAAGCAATTTCAAAGGTGGAAAAGAGCTAGACTTGGTGGTGCCAGACACGAAGAGGGCCTCTTGAGCCATCCAGTCTGCTTTACGTGGGTTGTGTGTTTAGGCTAATTATTATGAATACAGTAATTTAGGTAGCGCTAATGAGCCCTGCAACTTCAGACCAAAGGTTAACGAATCCCACAACTAGAGACAAAATAATCTAAAAGTGTTGGGTTTTGCCTCCCAGCATCTAATGTTGTGTGATTTTTGCATCCTTGAACACAGTTAATTCTTAGGTTTGACTTCCTACGGCATTATGTCCGTTGCAGACGCTGGGCAGGGGTGTAAGGGAAAACAGGGAAGTTTTCACCTGAGCTAGATACCCTTTCATCTTTCTTGGACCCAGATTTTTCCAGGCCTGTTTTTTCAATCCAAAGTGTGACTTCCTTCCAGTATTATTTTACATTCTTATCAGTTCTTTGGATGATGGAACAGAGAGTACCTCATTAAATTTTCCTGTGTCATTTCTTGATTGGTGACTGTGAGTAAGAGAACCAGAGTAGACTCACAATGACTTAGCTATGTAATATTAGATGGATGTAAACTTGAAGATAGTACTGGCAAGTGTAGGGTGATTGACTTAAGGAAGCAGAACCCCTGAACCATTCAAAAAGGGGAGCCTGTCCTGTCATGTGTTGCATGAACATGACACCATATGAACTTAGCATCTGAGAGCCTGAGGTAACGGAGACTTCCTAAGAGTCACACTTTTGTTCAAACTGTTGAACTTGGAAACCAGTGATTGAAGCGTGACCAAGTCCAGGGAAATGGTACAAAAATGATTAAAGATTTGGAAGGCGGGTTCTGTAAAGAAATGACTTACAGGTACTAGATTTCTTTACTAAAATTAGTTACAACTTCATTATAGCATCCGAGTGTGACTGACAGCAGTTATGTGTTTGTTTATTCAGGTTAATATTTGTGAGCCACCGTGGAGTCATGAGGATCAGTGACAGATTCTCTCTATTGGATGCTAGAATGGAGTGAGGGAGAAAAAGAAAAAAGCCCAAATTGAAGTCAGAATGCATTGCTACATTGAGATTTCTTGATTACTTAAGTTGTAAGAATGTTGGTAATTGAGGGAAAATGGGGTTTCCTGCTCAGTGACTCAAGAAGAGAGTAGAATAGTATATTTATGGGGACCATTTGAATAGGGCGGCGCTTCAGATGCAAAGGCATAGAAGTCCTTTCTAGCCTTATGGTTCTGAGATGCCTTCTTTACCATTGGAACAGACGAATGGACTCTGGGGATTCCAGCTAGATTATTCTCATATCTGTCATCCATTCACTGAATTATCCAAAAATGTTTCATATGGAAATAGAATTCCAGCTGGAATTTTTACTGCGATTGTAGTGATTCTATTGTTTAATTCCTGGAGAACTGAGATCTTGATGACATCAGGTTTCCAGTCATGACCACAGTTCATCTCTCTATTGTTTTTTTTTTCTTTTCAGTTGCAGTTGACATGCAATATTAATCAATAATTGAAATCTGGATTCTATTTCATTGGGAAAAGGGGCTTTCTGCACCTCTCTTTTATTGATATAAATTGACATATAACATTGTGTTAGTTTTAGACATGTAACGTAATGATTTGATGTATGTATAGATTGCACAATGATTACCACAATAAGTTTAGTGAACATCCATCACCTCACATAGTTATAATTTTCTTTCTTGTGGTGAGAACTTTTGAGCTTCTCTCTTAGCAACTGTCAAATATACAATACAGGGTTGGTAACTGTAGTCAGCATGCTGTACATGACATCCCCAGGACTTACATATCTTACTGAAAGTTTTTACCTATTAACAACCTTCACCCGTATGCCTATTCTCCATCCCCTGCCTCTGGCTACAACCAATCTGTTCTTTTTATCTATAATTTCAAGTGTGTGTGTGTTTTAGATTCCGCAGATACAGTATTGTCTTCCTCTGTCTGACTCACTTGGTATGATGCCCTCTAGGTCCATTCATGTTGTCACAAATGGCAAGATTTCATTCTTTTTATGGCTGAGGAATATCCCATTGTATATATAGACCACATTTTCTTTCTTTATCTGTTGATGGACACTTGGGTTGTTTCCGTGTCTTAGCTATTGTAAATAATGCTGAAATGAAAATGGGGGTGCAGATGTCTTTTTGAGATAGTGATTGTTTCCTTTAAATAAATATCTAGAAGTGGAATAGCTGGATCTTATGGTAGTTCTATTTTTAATTTTGCGAGGAGCCTCCATACTGCTTCCCGTAATGTCCAGACCAGTTTACATTCCAACATCAATGGTGCACATAGGTTCCCTTTTCTCCACATCCTCACCAACACTTACCTCTTATCTTTTTTTTTTTTTTTAATTCTTGTTGTTTTTTTAAAAATCCTCACCTGAGGATACTTTTTTCCATTTATCTTCAGATAGAGCAGGAGGGAGGGGGGGAGGGAGGGAGGGGGAGAGAGAGAGAGAGAGAGAGAGAGAGAGAGAGAGAGAAACATCGATGTGAGAGAGACACATCGACCGCCACACAACCCCAACCAGGGCTGGGGACAAACTGCAACCAAGGTACGTGCCCTTGACTGGTCTCGAACCCTCGACTCTTTGGTCCGAGGGCTGACACTCTAACTGCTGAGCCAAACCGGCCAGGGCACCTCTAACCTTTTTTATAGTAGCCATTCTAACCGGTGTAAGGTGACATGTCATTGTATTTTTATTTGCATTACCCTGATGATTAGTGATGTTGAGTACCTTTTCGTATCCCTGTTGACCATTTGTGTGTCTTTTGGAAAAATGTCTATTCAGTTCCTCTGCCCATCTTTAAATTGGATTTTTTAAACTATTGAATTATATAAGTGCTTTCTATATTTGGGATATTGGTCCCTTATAAGATATATGATTTGCAAATATGTTCTCCCATTCAGTAGGTTGGCTTTTAATTTGGTGACGCTATTTTTTTGCTTTACAGAAGCTTTTAAAATATTTTTTAATTTTTCAATTGCAGTTTAGATACTATACAGGGTGGGACAAAAGTAGGTTTGCAGTTGTGAGTACACAAAACATGGAGTTTATTCTTATATCATTTAGTAATTATTATATTATTTTCTATTTGAACAACTGTAAACCTACTTTTGACCCACTCTGTATAAGTTTCAGGTGTACAACACACACAGTGATTAGACATTTATATAACTTACAGAGTGATTACACAGATAAATCTAGCACCCATCTGACACTGTACGTGGTGATCACAGTATTATTGACTATGTTACCTGTGCTGTACCTGTTTGCCCTCTCGCCAGCAGTGCACCACGAGGATACACTTTTCTCCACATCCTCGCCAACACTTGTTGTTTGTTGATTTATTGATGACAGCCATTCTGACAGGGGCGAGGTGATAGTTTATTATGGTTTTAATTTACACTTCCCTGATGATTAGTGATTTTTTTTTTTTTTTTATCCTCACCCGAGGACATTTTTCCATTTTTTGTTCAGATAGAGTGGGAGGGAGAGAAAGGGAGAGAGAGAGAGAGAAACATCGACGTGAAAGGGACACATCGAGTGGCTGCCTCCCGCACGACCCAACCAGGGCCTGGTGTGTAAACTGCAGCCGAGGTACATGCCCTTAGCGGGAACCGAACCCGGGTCTCTCTGGACCGCAGGCTGATGCTCTAACCGCTGAGCCAAACCGGCCAGGGCTGATTAGTGATTTTTGAGCACCTTTTCATATCTGTTGGCCATCTGTATATCTGTTTTGGAGACATGTCTGTTCAGGTCCTCTGCCCACTTTTAAAAATTGGATTGTTTGGGGTTTTTTGGTGTTGAGTTGTATGTATATTTTCGATTTTAACCCCTGATCAGATGTATCATTGATGAAAGCCTTCTCCCATTTAGTAGGTCATCTTTTCATTTATTGATGGTTTCCTTTGCTGGGCAAAAACTCTTTAGTTAAATGTAGTCCTAGTTGTTTATTTACTTATTTTTTTTCGTTTCCTTTGCCCCTGAGGAGACATATTAAAAAAAAAAACAAAAAACATTACCAAAAACAATGTCTAATAGCTACTTCTTATGTTTGCTTCCAGGAGTTTTATGGTGTCAAGTCTTATATTTGTTTTTAATCCATTTTGAGTTTATTTTTGTATATGGTCTAAGAAAGAGGTCTATTTTTTTTGGCATGTATCTTTACCCCATTGTATATTCTTGCCTTCTTTGTCATAGATTAATTAACCATATGGATGTGGATTGATTTCTGAGTTTCATATTCTGTTTCATTGACTGTGTGTCTGTTTTTATGCCAGTACTGTGCTGCTTTGATTATTATCGCCTTGTACTATCGTTTGATGTCAGGTAGCATGATACCTTCAGATTTGTCCTTCTTTCTCAAGATTGCTGTGGCTATTCAGGGTCTTTTGTGGTTTCATATAAATGTTAGGAATATTCTAGTTCTGTGAGAAATACCATTGATATTTTGATAGGAATTGTACTGAATCTATACATTGCTTTGGGTATTATGGACATTAAAACAGTGTTCTTTTTATCCATGATCATGGCATATGCTTTCATTTCTTTGTATCTTTATTGTTTTTTTTCTTCTATGTCTTATGATTTTCTGAGTATAAGTCTTTTACCTCCTTGGTTAAATTTATTCCTAGGTATTTTATTTTATTTTTTTGATGCAATTGTAAATGGCATTGTATTCTTAATTTCTCTTTCTGATAGTTCATTCCTGGTGTGTAAAAAGAAAACCAATTTCTGAATATTAACTATGTATTCTACCTTGCTGAATTCATTTATTAGTTCTAATAGTCCTTTGGTGGAATCTTTAGGGTTCTCTCATCTAGTATCATGTCATCTGCAAATAATAACAGTTTTACTTCTTTCCAATTTGGATGCCTTTTATTTCTTTTTTAAATATCTTGGTCTTGTTCATGACCTTAAAGAAAAAACTTGTACCTTTTCACTATTGAGTATGATGTTAGCTATGGGTTTGTTATATGTGAATTTCATTATGTTATGTTCCCTCTATCTTCACCTTAATGAGAATTTTTATTATATATGGATATAAGATTTTGTCAATGGTTTTTCTGCATCTATTTATATGATCATTTTGTTTATGTGTTTTATCACATTAATTGATTTTTGGATATTAAACCAGCTCTTGGTTGCACTGATTATTTCTATTGTTCTTTTAGACTCTATTTTATTTTTTTCTGCTCTGATCTTTTTATTTCCATACTGCTCACTTTTAGCTTTGTTTATTCTTATTTTTCTTGTCTTTTTAGGTTTAAAATTATATTATTTATTTAAGAATTTTCTTGTTTCTTTAGGTGGGCCTGTGTGCTATGCATTTCCCTGTTAAGACTGCTTTTTCTATATTCCATAGATTATGGGTCACTGAGTTTTCATTTTAATTTGTCTCAGGGTATCCTTTGATTTTTTTTCTTGATTCCATTGTTAACCCATTCATGGTTTAGTAGCGTGTCATTTACCTTCTATATGTTTGTGTTTTTGAGTTTTTTTCTTGTAACTGATTTCTAGTTTCATACTATTGTGCTCAGAGAAGATGCTTGACATGATTCTTTTACATTTTAACTTTCATTCTCTTTTTCATGTTACTTTTCATTTACAGTTTGCATTCAATATTATTTTGTTTTAGTTTTAGGTCTACAGCATCATGGTTAGACAATTGCATACTTGACAAAGTGTTCCGCTTGGTATTTCTGGTACCCACCTGGCACTATACATAGTTATTACAATATTGTTGACTGTATTTCCTATGCTGTACTTTATATCCCTCTGACTATTTTATAACTACCAATTTGTACTTTTTAACCCCTTCACCTTTTTCAGCCAGTCCCCCAACCCCCCTCCTCTCTGGCAACCAACAGTTTATTCTCGGTGTCTATGAGTCTGTTTCAATTTTATTTTCTTCTTTAGATTCCACATATAAGTGAAATCTTATGTTATTTGCCTTTCTCTGACTGATTTATTTCACTTAGCATAAAACCTTTTAGGTCAATGCATGCTGTCACAATTACTAAGATTTCATTCTTTTTTATGACTAATATTATATTGTTTGTATGTACTACAGCTTTTAAAAAATACATATTTTTTATTGATTTTTTTTTTTTTTAGAGAGAGAGAGGAAGGGAGAAGGAGAAAGAGATAGAAACATTGATGTGAGAGAGAACCATCAGTCGCCTGCCTCCTGCACACCCCCTACTGGGAATTGAGCCTGCAACCTGGGCATGTGCCCTAACCTGGAATCGAACTGGTGACCTCCTGGTGCATGGGTCAACACTCATCCACTGAGCCACACCAGCCGGGCTGTACCACAGCTTTTAATCCACATGTCTATTGATGGGCAGTGGATTGCTTCCATATCTTGGCTATTGTAAATAATGCTGCAGTGAACATAGGGGTATATCTATTCTTTTGAATTAGTGTTTTGAGTTTCTTGGCTATGTAACCAGAAGTGGAGTCACTGGGAATTAAGGCAGTTCTATTATTAATTTTTTTTTTTTAGAAACCTATATAGTGGCTTTATCAATCTGCATTCCCACCAATAGTGAATGAGGTTTCCCTTTTTACCACATCCTTTCATCAACACTTGTTGTTTGTGGACTTATTGATGATAGCCACTCTGATACGTTTGAGATGATATCTCACCGTGGTTTTAATTGGCATTTCTCTGAAGATTAGTCATGTTGAACATCTTTTCATATGCCTATTGGCCATCTGTATGTCCTCTTTGGAGACGTGTCTATTCAGATCATCTGCCTGTTTTTTAATTGGATAATGATGCTTATTATTATTTTTGGTGTTTAGTTATAGGAGCCCTATAAATTTTGCATATTAACCCATTATTGGACGTTTCATTGGAGAATGTCTTCCCCAGTTCAGTAGGCTTTTTGTTTTATTGATGATTTCCTTTGCAGTGCAAAAACTTTTTACTTTGACATAGTCCCATTTGTTTATATTTTTCATTTTTTTCCCTCTGCTCAGGGAGATATGTCAGAAAAAAATATTGCTAGGAGAGATGTCAGACATTTTACTGCCTATATTTTCTTTTAGGATTTTTATGGTTTCAAGTCTTACATTTAAGCTTTTAATTCATTTTGAGTTTATTCCTATATATGGTATAAGAAAGTGGTCTATTTTTATTTTTTGCACATTATCTCTCCAGTTTTCCCAACACTATTGTATATTCTTGCCTCTTTTGTTATTAATTGACCATGTAGGTGTGGATTTATTTCTGGAATTCATGTTCTGTTTCACTGATTTTGTATGTCTGTTCGTATGCCAGTACCATGCCATTTTGATTACTATAGTTTTATACTATAGTTTTATATCAGGTAGTGTGATACCTCCAATTTTGTTCTTCTTTCTCAAGATTGCATGTGCTACTTGGGATCTTTTGTGGTTCCATGTAAATTTTTGGATCTTTTTCTAGTTCTGTGAGAAATGCCATTGAGATTTTGATAGGAATTGCATTAAATTTATAAGTTGCTTTGGGTAATATGCACATTTAAACAATGTTAATTCTTCCTTTTCATGATCATGGTATGTACTTCCATTTATTCATATCTTTTGTTTTTTTTTTCCTCATTGTCTTATAATTTTCTGAGTACAGGTCTTTTACCTCCTTGGTTAAATTCATTCCTAAAATTTTTTTTTTTGTTTTTTGTTTTTTTATGCAATTGTAAATAGGATTGATTTTTTTTAAGTTTTTTTTTCTGGTAGTTCATTATTAGTGTATAATAATACAACCAATTTGTGAGTATTATTTTGTATATTGCTAACTTTACTGAATTCATTTATTTGTTTTAGTAGTTTTTGGTGGGAGTTTTAGGATTCTCTATATACAGTGTCATGTCATCTGCAAATAATGACAGTTTTACTTCTTTCCAGTTTGGTACCTTTATTTCTTCTTCTCTAATTGCTGTGGATAGAACTCCCAATACTGTGTTGAAAAAGAGTGTTGAAAGTGGACATCCCTGTCTTGTTCCTGATCTTAAGAGAAAAAGTTATAATTTTTTTCACATTGAGTGTGACGTTAGTTGTGGGTTTATCATATATGGCCCTTATTATGTTGAGCAATTTTTTCTGTATTCCCACTTTGCTGACAATTTTTTCATAAATGTGTGCTGGATGTGTCAAATGTTTGTTCTGCATCTATGATATGATCTTGTGATTTTTATCCTTCATTTTGTTTGTGTGGTGTATTATGTTTATTGATTTGTGAATATTGTTCCAACCTTGCATCCCAGGAACAAATCCCACTTGATCATGGTGTATGATCTTTTAATGTATTCCTGAATTCAGTTTGCTAATATTTAGTTGAGGATTTTTGCATTTATGTTCATCAGTGATTTGGCCTATAATTTTCTTTCTTTGTAGGGTCTTCATCTGGTTTTGGAATAAGGATAATGCTAGCCTCATAAAATTAGCTTGGGAGTCTTTACACCTCTTGAGTTTTTTGGAATATTTTAGAAGAATAGGTAGGTGTTAGTTCTTTGAAAATTTGGTGAAATTTACCTGTGAAGCCATCATGTCTAGGACTTTTGTTTGTTGGGAGTTTTTATTTTATTTTATTACAGCTTTGATTTTACTAGTTGTAACTGGTCTTTTCAGAGTTTCTATTTCTGCTTGATTCTATTTTGGAAGATTGTATGTTTCTAGAAATTTATCCATTTCTTCCAGATTGTTCAGTTTGTTGAAAGGTAGTTGGTTTGTAATAATTTCTTATAATTATTTGTATTTCTGTGGTGTCAATTGTTCATTTTCTTCTTTCATATCTGATTTTATTTATTTGGGTCCTCTCTCTCTCTCTCTCTTTTTTTTTTTTTTTTTTGAGGAGTCTGGTTGGAGGTTTAGAAGTCTTGTTTATCTTTTAAAAGAACCAGATCTTGATTTCATTGATTTTTTGTATTTTTTTTTCTTAACTCTTTTTCATTTATCTTCACTCTGATCTTTATTATTTCCTTCCCTTCTACTCACTTTTGGCTTCCTTTGTTGTTCTTTTTATCATTCCTTTAGGTGTAAGGTTAGATTATTTATTTGAGATTTTTCGTGATTTTTTGTGGTAGGCCTGTAAAATGCTATGAATTTCTCTCTTAGGACTGCTTTCACTGTATACCATAATTTGGGGTTGTTGTTTTTATTTTTATTTATTTGAAGGTATCTTTTGATTTCGTTCTTGGTCTTATTGTTAACTCAGTCATTGTTTAGATTATCTAGCCTCCATGTGTTTGTGTGTATTTCAGGGATTTAAAAAAAATTGATTTCTAATTTATACCATTCTGGTTGAAAAAGATGCTTGATATTATTTTAATCTTCTTAAACTTATAGGCTTGTTTTATGTCTTAACATGTGGTCTATCCTAGAAGATGTTCCATGTGCACTTTAAAGGAATTTATATTTGCTGCTTTGGGGTAAGGTGCTCTGAAACTATCAATGAACTCCATCTGGTCTAGTTTGTCATTTAAGGCCACTGTTTCCTTTATTCTTTCTGTCTGGAAGATCTATCCATTGATGTTAAAGGGGTGTGCAAATCCCTATGATTGTATTACTGTGGATCTCTCCCTTTATATCCATCAATATTTGCTTTATATATTTATGTGCTTTTTTTTTTTTTTTTTTAACCTTCATCCTAGGATATGTTTTTGTTTATTTTTTAGAGAGAGAGGAAGGGGGCGGGGGAGAGAAACATTGATGTGAGAGAGAAACTCAATCAGTTGCCTCCAGTACGTGCCCTGACCAAGGATTGAACCTGCAACCTAGGTTTGTGCCCTGACCAGAAGTCAAACCTGCAACCTTTTTGGTATATGGGACGATACTCCAACCAACTGAGCCACCCAGCCAGGGTTATTTAGGTGCTTTTATGTGAGGTACATAAGTGTTTATAAGGGTTATATCCTCTTGTCAGATTGATCTCTTAATCGTTATGATTATCTTATAGCATTTGTTTTAAAGTCCATTTTGTCTGATATAAGTATTGCTACCCCAGCTTTTTTCGTATCCATTTGCATAAAATGTCTTTTTCTATCCCTTTACTTTCAGTCTGTGTATATCTTTCATTCTGAAGTGGGTCTCTTGTAGATGGCATATATATGGTTCTTCTTTTCTTGTTCATTCAGTTATCCTATGATTTTTGATTGGAACATTTAATTCATTTACATTCAAAATGATTATTAATTGGTGCATATTTATTGCCATTTTATTTTTTATAACTATGTTACTCTTTTTTTACTTTCTTCTTCTTAAAGAAATTCCTTTAACATTTCTTGTAATACTGGTTTGGTGGTAGTGAACTCCTTTAGCTTTTTCGTGTCTGGGAAGCTTTTTATTTCTCCTTAATTTTAATTGATAGCCTTGCTGGGTAGAGTAATCTTGGTTGTTGGTCCTTGTTTTTCATCATTTTGAATATTTTGGGCTAATGACTTCTTGCCTGAAATGTTTCTGTTGAGAAATCAGCTGACAGTCTTCTGGGAGCTCCCTTGTAGGTACCTAACTGTCTGTCTCGCTACTTTTAAGGTTCTCTCTTTGTCCTTAACCTTTGCCACTTTAATTATGTATCTTGGTGTGGGGTTCTTTGGGTTCATCTTGTTTGGGACTCTGTGCTTCTTATACTTGTGTGTCTGTTTCCTTCACCAGGTAGATAAGTTTTCAGTCATTATTTCTTCAAGTGGGTTCTCAAATTCCTTGCTCTCTACTTTCTCCTTCTGGTACCCCTGTAATGTGGATATTGGTACGCTTGACATTGTCCTAGAGGTCCCTTAAACTATCCTCATTTTTTATACTTTTTTTCTTTTCACTGCTCTGATTGGATGTTTTCTGCTACCCTGTCTTCCAAATCACTCTGATTCAGTCCTCTGCATCATCTAACCTACTGTTGATTCCCTCTAGTGCAGTGGTTCTCACCCTTCCTAATGCCGTGACCCTTTAATACAGTTCCTCATGTTGTGGTGACCCCCAACCATAAAATTATTTTCGTTGCTACTTCATAACTGTAATTTTGCTACTGTTATGTCTTAGGCGACCCCTGTGAAAGGGTCGTTCAACCCCCAAAGGGGTAGCGACTCACAGGTTGAGAACTGCTGCTCTAGTGTATTCTTCATTTTTAGATACTGTGTTCTTCATTTCTGACTGGTTCTTTTTTATGATTTCTATGTCATTTTTTATGTTTAATATCTTTTTAAGTTCTCACTGAGTTCAACCATTCTTCCCCTAAATTTCTTGAACATCCTTACAACCGTTGTTTTGAACTCTATCTGGTAGGTTGCTTTCTTCCATTTCATTTAGTTCTTTCTGTGGGGATTTCTCCTGTTCTCTCATTTGGGGCATGTTTCTTTTTCTCCCCACTTTGGCTGCCTTTCTGTAATTGTTGCTGCATTTTAAAGACATCTGCTATGCCTCCCAGTCTTCTCTTTTTCTTTTTCTTTATTGGTGTTTTAGAGGGAGAGGGAGAGAGAGATAGAAACATCAATGAGAGAGAACATCGATTGTCCTATCCATGGGTGGGATTGATTGTCCCTCAGGCTGGCTGACTGTGAGGATCGATCCTGACCACAGTGTATGAGCTGCTTTGCAGGGAGCTGATGCACACAACAAAGTGGAATTTGCCCCAGTAGGGTCTGGTGCCTTCTGAGATCTTCCTTTGGGTATGCTGCTTGTGGAGCTAATTGGGTTGTGCTCTGATGTGGTCTGAATCCCATCACTGTTTATTGTTTCTGGGACCTCTTGGGAGGGACTCCAGTGCAGGTCAATGTCAGATGCTGCCTGTGATAAACCCTGGGCTACCTGTTTGAAGTTACAAAGTGATCAAACAGTTGCTGCCTTTGCTGGGACTGGGCAGGTGTAGAAGGAGCCAAGCTACACACCAAGGCCGGCTGCCACCAGCTCAGAGCCCAGGGACAGGTCAGCAAAAGGCCCAAGTCACCTCAAGATCTGCCTCTGACTGCCTGTTAGGCTCAGTCACTAAAAGAGCCTCTGGCCATAGGTGTGTTGCTTGAGCAGATTCTTAGTGAGTCGCCAGGTAGGCGTGAGTGGTGTTCACCAAATTGATACAGATTCAAACTCGGTGCCAGTGGTGGGTCTGAGGCCACTTAGCAAAAGTCTCAGGGTACACAAAGATCAGCTGCCACCCACTGGGTGCCCACAGACTTTTGTGGTGGAGCAGGGTGTCAGGGAGTTCTCAGGATGAGACCAGCAGAGTTTATCAGGCCCAACTGATTAGACCTGTCCGTGTGAAGGGAGTGCTCTGCATAGGAACAGTATTGCCAGTGGGACCTGTGATGGAAAAATGGTCCCCAATCTAGAGCCATACAACTCAGTCTCCCCCTGAGTCTGCCTGGGCCTCCTTGTGAGCCTTCCAAGAGAATGTAGTGGTGACAAATTCCTTTCATTTTTTCTCTTCTGGAAAACTCTGTCTCTTCAATTATCAGTGATAGCCTTGCTGGGTAGAGTAATCTTGGTTGTAAGTCTTAATTTTCATCACTTTGAATATTTTGCTAATCCTTTCTGGCCTGCAAAGTTTCTGTTGAGAAATCAGCTGACAGTCTTATGGGAGCTCCCTTGTATTAATTATACTGCTTTTTTCTTGCTACTATTAAGATTCTTTTTGTCTTTAATTTTGGCATTTTAATTATGATGAATGTTGGTGTGAACTGCTTTGGGTTTATCTTGTTTGGGGCTTTCTGCACTTTCTGAACTTGTATGTCTATTTCCTTCACCATGTCAGGGAAGTTTTCCGTCATTATTTCTTCAAATAGGTTTTCAATCTTTTGTTCTTTCTCTTCTTCTTCTGGTACCACTATGATGAGAATGTTGGTATGCTTGAGCTTGTCCCAGAGTTCCCTAGCCTCATTTTTTTAATATTATTTTTTCATTTTGCTGTTCTGATTGTTTTCCACTGTTTGTCTTCCAAATCACTGTTTAGATCCTCTGCTTCATCTAATCTGTTGTTGATTCTAATGTATTCTTAATTTCAGTTTTTGTATTCTTCATTTAGACTGGTTCTTTTTTATGTTTTTTATCTCTTTGTTAAAGTTATTACTGAATTTACCTATTCTTTCCCAAGTTCATTGAGCTTCCTTATAACCAGAGTTGTGAACTCTATCAGGTAGATAGCTTGTCTCCATTTTGTTTAGTTCTTTTTCTGGAGTTTTGTCCTATTCTTTTATTGGGGACATGTTTCTCTGTCTCATTTTCCCTGACTTCCTGAGTTTGTTTCTCTGTATCAGGTAGAGCTGCTGTGTCTCCCAGTATTGGCAGAGTGTCCTTGTGTAGTGGGTGTCCTATGAGGCCCAGTGGCACAGTTTCCCTGTGCACCTGAGCCAGGTGCTCCAGGAGTGTCCCTTGTGTGTGTGTTCTCCTGTTGTAGTTGAACTTTAGTTCCTGTTGGCACATCAGTCAGTGATATTGACCCTCAGGTTGACTGGCTGTGAGGGCTGGCCGTGACTACAGTAGACAAGCTGTTGTGCAGGTGCTAACCCCGCAGAGTGGGAGTTGCTTTAGCAGGGCTCTAGTGCCAGCCGAATCCACCCTTCGGTGTGTTTGTGGAACTAGTTCAGTGGTGCTCTGCTGTGTTCTGAAGCCAGGCACCAGGTGTATTGCTCTGGAGTCTCTTGAGAGGGGCTCTGATGTGGGCCAAAGTTAGCCACCATTTATGCCTGGTTTAGGGCCACCTGGTGGGAGCTACAACATTATCTGCAGTTGGTTGCTTCTTGTACTGAGCTTGGAGGCACTTGGGAGAGACCATGCTGTGAACCAAGGCCAGCTGACACTATTGTTTGGATTGAGACCCTTTGGTGGTCCACACAATGTGAGCTGAGGCCAGCCACCACTTAGTTGAGACTATGTTCCAGGCCAACCCTGGCCGATGTTTATGCCAGGTGTGGGGCTGCTTAGGAAGAGGTACAGGGCACACTGAGGCCAGCCGCTCCTTGTTTGGGGTTTGTGAGCCTTTCAGAAATTTTAGGCAAGTCTGCAGTGTGAGCCAAAGTAGGCTGCTCCTATGGGAAACCTGTTGAAAGTGGTTCGGCCAGGTGCGTGAATTGGGTGGGGTTGCAGGGAATCACCAGGGTGGGACAAACAGTGTTAGCTAGGTTACTGGAGAGCTCAGATTTGGCACCCACCTGAGCCTGTTGGCTGGGTTGGGAGAGGTCGCAACAAAGGACCAATGGTGCCTGCCAGCACTTCTGTCCCCAGAGAGCACGGCTACCCCTCCAGCCCTCGCCCTGAAGCTGGTCAATTTAATTACTTCCTGTATGTTGGGTTGCTTTTGCAGCTGCTGCCTCTGCACTGGAGCCCAGAGTGAGTGCGTTTATGAGCAAGTGAGTCTGTGTTCGGGCTCTTTAGGAGGACGCCTGGGTCTACAGCAGCCCTCCATCTCACCTGGATACAATCCCTGCTGCTTTTCACAGCCAGATGTTGTGGGGACTCCCCTTCCTGGCACTGGGGCCTGGGGCTGGGAGCCTGGTGTGGGGCTGGGACCCCTTGCTCCTCACAGAGGACTCTGCAGCCGAGATGTCCCTCTTGATTCTTAATCACTACATGTGGGTGTGGGACCTGCGTGTTCTGTTTCTGTCCCTGTTACCAGTGTCTTTGTGGCTTCTTCTGTATGTTTTTAGTTATAGGACTTCTGTTCAGCTAGTCTTCAGGTGGTTCTTTTTTTTTTTTCTGCTAGTCTTTTACTTTATTTTTATTAATTTATTTCTGTTACAGATGTTTCTCCTTTTTCCCCCCAATGACACCCTCCTCATGATCCTATGCCCCCCCCCCAGCATTGTTGTCTATGTCCATTGGTTGTGCATACATGCATATATGTTCTTTGGTTTGTCTCTTCCCTTCCTCCCGCCCCCCTCCTCTGAGGTTTGTCAATCTGAACCCTACTCCTTTCTATGTCTCTGGGTCTGTTTTGTTCATCAGCTCATTTTGTTCATTATATTCCACAAATAAGTGAGATCATGTGATATTTGTCATTCTCTGATTGGCTTGTTTCGCTTAGCATAATACTGTCCAGGTCCCTCCATGTTGTCTCAAAGGATAAGAGATCTTTCTTTCTTACAACTGCATAGTGTTCCCTTGTGTATATGTACCACAGCTTTTTTATCCACTCATCTATTGATGGACATGGGCTGTTTCCAGATCTTAGCAATTGTAAATAGTGCTGCTATGAACATAGGGGTACATATATTCTTTCTGATTGGTGTTTCAGGCTTCTTAGGGTATATTCCTAGAAATGGGATCACTGGGTCAAATGGCAGTTCCATTTTTAATTTTTTGAGGAAACATTTAGGTGGTTCTTAATGATGGTTGTTCTAAATTTAGTTCTAATTTTGACATGGTTGCGGGAGGAGGCGAACACAGCATTTACCTCTCCATCTTGACCAGAAGCTCTCTGAGATGCCTTCTTTACAATCAGAATAAACTGACCAATTGACTGAGAATTCCAATAAGATGATGTTCATATCTGTCATCCATTCACTGAATTGTCCAAAAATGTTTTATATGGAGAAATAGTTGCTATCCCCTCTCCCCAAAAATCCTGCTCAAATTTTTATTAGTATTGCAGTGATTCTGCTCTTTAATTCCTGGTGTACTGACATCTTTGTGATGTCAAGCTTCCAGTCCATGACCACACGACATCTCTCTGTTGTCTTATGTCTTTAATTATTTCAGCAAAGTATTATAATTTTCATCGTAGAGATCTTGCATATCTTTCATTAGATTTCTCCCCAGGTATTCGATGTTGTTTGATTCTGCTGCAGATGGCATCTGAATGCACACCCAGTGTCACCTGTCCGTTTCTGACACTTCTGCTCACCATGGGCGTGAGAAGCAAAGCAATAACCGGCTTTTCCTTTTCCAGGGAGTCAGTGCATCTTGCCTAACCCATCAAAGTGAAAAGGTATAATAGCTTCGCTGCAGGAAATTTCAGAATCCAAACATTGCAGCCAAGAAATTATGCTTTCTTCTAACCTGAATCTCCCCAGTTGGCATTTCAGCTTATTTTCCTTGCGTTTGGTTCACAGTTTGCCTTTCCCAAAGGTTTCATATCTAGCAGTCTGGTGCTTGAATCACCACTCAGATAGTTCTGCCACATTGTAAAACTATGTGTAACTTTTATTAAGAGGGGATTTGCTCATGATATAGTGTTAAGTTAAAAAATAAAAGAAACATCTAATTTTTTTTAATGTTTGGCTTAGATAAAAAAGGTTAAAAGAAAATGTATGATCGTGGTTATCTCTGGGTGCTTAGCTTCTGGGCTATTTTGATCTATGTCTGCATTTTCAAAATGTTAATGTTAAGCATGCATTTTGTTTATACTAAGCAAAAAAAAAAATCAGCATTTTTTGTTGTTGTTAATCCTCACCTGAGGATATTTTTTATATTGATTTTTTTAGAGAGAGTGGAAGGGGGTGGTTCAGGGAGAGAAACATCAATGTGAGAGAGACACATGGGTTGGTTGCTTCCTGCCTGGGCCCGACCAGAGCCAGGGATCATGTGAAACCCAGGTATGTGCCCTTGACCGGAACCCACAACCCTTTGGTGTGCGGGCCTGCACTGTCAACACTGAGCCATGCCCGCCAGGGTTAAAAAATAAATAAATAAATAAATAAAATCAGCATTTTTCAATGGAAAAAATAAATAAGACTACATATTAAAAGTAGTGGCTTAAACTTCATTTTCCTTTTCATTGTACAAAGTCTGTTAAAATTGGCTCGTGAAGTTTAAACAGCTATCAGACAGATCTGAAGATGATGAAGAAGGAGAAGCTTCTATTGCCGCCGTGTCCGTGTGTCTGTCTCCCCGCCGGGGCTCTGCCCGGCTGTAACGAGCGGAGAATTCTCTCCTGAGGCTCGGAACCCGCAGCACCTGTTCCATTGCACACGTCCTCGATTCCCGGGGTAAACCCCAGATCCACGGTGGGGCTGCAGTTAGCTTTCTCAGTGGTCCAGATGTGTGTGTCCCCCGGGGGCTGGCCTAGTAACTGCACTGTTTATTGACAGGTTCTCAGGAGTCTGATAGCTCGCAGTCCGCCAAGAAGGACATGCTGGCCGCCCTGAAGTCCCGCCAGGAAGCTCTGGAGGACACGCTGCGCCAGCGGCTGGAGGAGCTCAAGAAACTCTGCCTCCGAGAAGCTGTGAGCAGTTCTGTTCCCTCCTGGGGAAAGCTGTGATGTCTGTGCCCTGTCTCCACATGCTGACAAAAGGGAATATTGATAAAGAGATCATAAGGGCAGAGCCAGGTCTCTCCTGACACACAGATGTTGGAAATATCCAACCCCTGTCACGGCCACTTGGCCAGCAGAAGCAGTTGACGTTGGTGGACCCAGTTAAAGCGGGTCCCGGGAGAGTTCCAAGTGGGACCTCACCGCAGGCCAGATGACCAGGAGCAATTCCAGTCATGGTAGCAACTGTTGATGATAACGTTTGCAGGATGCCCCTTAGGTTAAAAGGCATTTTCTCTCATGACGGAACCTCCTTGAATGGGGGGGTTGGCCACCGTCTAAGATTGTGTGTCTGAGTGGACGGTTGTGCCTTTCGTTTCTCTGGAGGCTCTTTCAGATACCGTATCTTTGGAAATCATGCTAAGAGGCATCACTGGGAATCAAGGAGGAAACCAGGGTTTTACTTGATACATCATCTTCTTTAAACCGCATCTGAAAAGAAATCTTAGCCTAGTGATGTCTTTCCTCAGCCTGTGTCTGCACCCGTCTCACGTTTCACTGGGACTCAGAGGCTGTGACAGGCCACTGTTGTATTTATTTGAATGTCCCCTTCCACCTTCTTCTGTTTATTCTGCAATTCTCTGTTAGCACATTTGAAGAATTGAATTTTTAATGCCACACACATTACAGTGCAGGTGTGTGAGCACGGACATGCGTGTGTGTGCACCTGGACAGGATGGGGCGGGGCCTCCAGGGAGACACTGTAGCTGGATAACCTTACACAGAGCTGTATTGGTGAACAGCTGAGAATCAGAAGGATAAAGAGCTCCCCAAACTGTGTTCCCCTCCCCCCAGTAGTAGTGCCTTGCCCCCGGCCAAATGAATGGGGACCTTAGAGTGAGATCACATTACATTTCCACTTGGCTTAATTATGCTCTGGATGGATTTAAACCAGAGCCAACTCAGAGCAGACCCACATTAACACAAACCCATTGCAGACCTTAGGAAAGCAAGTGCCCGGGGGAGCGAGGGAGGGCGGGAGGGGGGGGACTCCTGAGCAAGCTTTTCCTGGTGTCCCAAGACCAGTGGGCTCCGGGAAGGGTGTGGCTCTCTCTGGTGATGACCAGCATGGCTGCCTCTGGTTTGCAGGAGCCACAGGCATTTGTATGAAGAATATGCTGGAGGAATTTTTTTAAAAATACAGCTTTGGCTGTCTGTATTTAATAATTTGTAAAGACTCGTTTTGTTCTTAATAGCGGCAGTGTCCCTAAACCGAGCAGAGCGTCAGCATCAGGAAATTGGAGGAACGTGTCAGGGCAGGGTCAGCAGGCGTTAAGGAAGGTCTCCTTGTGTCTTTTAAAACTCAAAGCAAAAGAAGGAAAACAAAGCTTTCGCTTCTTATAATGTCAGCAGAGAACAGCCTGAGCAGAAGGGAGACCCTCACGGGCCGCAGGCAGACTGCTTCCGTGCTGTATCCCATTACAGTCTCGGACCCTCTGGCCAGGGACTGGAGCGCCTCTGGCTCCCTCTCTTCTGTGCCACACACCATGCCCTCGGCTCGGATGTCCAGATGCCTGTTTGTGCCCTGGGGAGCTCGAGGGGCAGCCAGCAATGCCACTTTGAGAAGAGAAGAGGAACGGAGCCAACCCCCCACAAGTGTGAAGTTCCTCCTTCCTCATGTGACTCTGGTTCAATGTGAAATCAGATTAAATGTGGAGAATCGAGGCCTTGACTCAAATTCCATCAAGCAGATGGTGGAAAATCAGTAGCCTCATTTTTTAAAACATAGTATTTTGTCTTAAAACCACAGATGCTTTTTAGATTTGCCATGTTAACAACTTTCCCCTATTTTTTCCTTTTATAAGTTCAGGTTAAAAAAGAAAGTTCTAACCATATAAAATCCTCAGTGTGTATGTTATTTATAGACTGACTTTGAGGGAAGCAGATAAAAATGTTGCAGAATAAACACATAAGGACTTTGGTGGCATTTGAACCACATTAAAGAAAGAAAGAAAGAAACGGAGGAAGATTGCAGAGCATTCCATACTCAGACAGTTGGCCATTGTTCTCCAGAAGGCTTACAGTGAGGGACAGAAAGGCCAAGGGTTCATCCCCAGGAGAGTGGGGAGTGAGTGTGCTGGTGCACGCCACATACACACATGCACACGCCTTGCACATGCCCATACACCCCAGTGGGAGCATGTGGGTGTGTGTGTCCACACACCCCAGTGCGCGCGCACGCGCGCGCGCACACACACACACACACACACACACACAGCACGGTGGGGAGGAGAGGCCTGATCACTCCTCTTAGAAGTTAGAAGGTGGGTCGGCACCTGGAATCTGATGGTCTGGGCTTCCCACCTGTCGGACCCTGGCCCCAGGCCACCCAACACAACAGCTTTTCGTGTGGATGATGCACTGTGAGCTCTTCCTCGAGTCTGTGCAGCACAGGTATTGATTTAGGACCAGAAACCAGGGCTGGGCCTTGCCAGGAAGTGCCACCTGTCCCATTGGCAGCTCACAGTGACTCTGCCAGGTGTTTCTCGTCCCTGGAAGTGACCCTTTGCCGCTGACACCTTGGCCCCACCACATGGATTAGCTGCTGACTCAGATTTGATCTCTGTTCAGCCCAGACATAGACCCTCACGTGGAGCCCAGTTCTAATCTCTGCTCAATCCTCTGACCTCGATGTTTGCAGGATCCCTGGCACTGTGGCGGTGTGTCAGCTAATTCACTGTCATTATACTCACGGCAGTTAGACTCCAGCACCCACAGTACACACACAGCAGGGCTGCTAACGGCCTTGTCAGTCACACGGGCTATAGTTTCCGTTGGTACGAAATTCTTATTTGTGTACATTTAATGTCTTTTAAGCTCAGCCTGTTCCCTGAGTGTTGGCTGAGTGGAATAATGATCACATTCAGTGTCTGGTCTGTGACAGGCATTGTTCTGGAATTTGCCGTATAGATACCCCTCTTCCTAAGCAAGCTCAGACATTTTCGTCTGAGATATCTGCGAGGGCCGAGCGGGGAGCCGGAGCGACCGGAGACTTGGCGCTGGCTCTGCTCCGCCCTGGCTGTGCCGCCGCCCCTGGCACACGCGGGCGGGAAACCCCGGGGAACTGACACACGAGTGACATGCAACTTGTATGATGAAAGCCAAAGCGGCGCTGTTCCCGTGACAGACGTTACTTTGGAAAAAGCTTTTCAACGTGCATCTGCTGTGTAAAGAAAAGACTGCTCACCCCGTTTTAGAGAACTGAAATCACAATTCAGAAACTCTTATTAACTCTCGTTGAGGCATTTTTCTTCAGGGTTTCACATCTCTGCATTGAGGTGCGTGTGTGTGTGCACGCGTGTGTGTGTGCGCGCGTGCGTGCATGCATGTGTGTGTGTATGTGCGTGTGTGTGTGTGCGCGCGCGTGTGTGTATCCCCTAGAAACCAAGCACGTGCCCCCTCTGATGTCCGTCCTCTCCTCACGCTATTGCACATTTGCAGGAGCTGACGGGCAAACTGCCCCTGGAATATCCTCTGGACCCAGGGGAGGAACCACCCATTGTTCGAAGAAGAATCGGGACGGCCTTCAAGCTGGATGAACAGAAAGTCCTGCCCAAGGGAGAGGTGCGTCCTTCTTGCTGGTGTTGGATTCTCTCTCATGCTCCTCATCTCTGTTTGTCAGGGCTTCCAGGTTTCTGTGGCCGTGGCAGCATTCTGCACAGCCAAGGGCCCGTTCCATCTCCTCAGTGCCTTCCTCGCCTCTGGTTCCACTGGAGGGCTGTCAGTATGTGGCTCCATCGTGGATTAGCTTGCTTGAGCTTTCATAAGCATTTTTGGTGGAAATCTGACACGACAGGCCTGTTGCAAGCTGTTAAGTTAATCTTAGGAGAACATTCTCATGGCATCCATTGCGTGTGTTTTTAATGGCCTCCCTGCCCTGTGTAACTCGGAGCCCGCTGTGGGTTAGCGTGAAGGTGAAGTCACAGGGACACGGTGTCCTGGAGCCAGTGGAAGGACTGGACCAGACTCCTGAGATCTGCACCAGGAGGTCCCGGGGGGCTGGTGGCCGCACCAGAATGCTTCACCCAAATCGAAGTCTCACCCTGGCAGCTTCCTGCTCTGTACAATGAAGGTCGTAGTCCTTATTTCTCTGGGCCGTCTCTAGAGTTAAATGCGCTTGTATATGGAGGCAGTTTAACTTGTCTCTGCACACCTGCTTGATGATCAGTAGACATGAGTAGCTTGAAGTGGAGGGGACGGTGCAGGACAGGTGCAGCGCGGTGCAGGGGCAGGGTTCTGTCGGAGCAGAACTGGGGTGAGGGCGGCTGGGATTAAGAAGACCATTCGGTCAAGTATTTCTTAAATCTTCTGTCATCAGAATTGCCCAGGGAACTTCTCCCCTCTGCTGGGCAGACACCAGGCACTCAACTTTTATGAGGAGACCCCACTTTAATGAGTGATCCCCCACCCCATCGTCCTTCCCACAGTCCCCTCCCTCCGCACCTTCTCACCAGCTGCTCCTTCACACTTGTCAGCAAAAGGTGCCTTCAGTTCCCCCACAGTCCATGTCCATCCCCGTCTTCCTCACCTGTCCCTGCATGTATGGGTCTGAAATCGCTCACAGGGAGGAGTGCAGAGTTAGCTGGCACGCTGCAGAGCTGCTCTGGGAAGGAGGAGCTCCCGTCTCTGCTGGAAACGCACTTGGTGGCCCGGTTCATGCAGCCGGGGACGTCTGTGCAGACGGGCTGCCAGCACTCGCCGGGCTCAGTTTGAGTAGCGAGAACTTGTCCTGGGCGTGCACAAAACACGGAGCAGTGTTTGAACCAGGCTCAGCCCCGCTGCCAGGGGGGGTCACACTCACAGCTCAGCCCTGTCCCTGCCGACTTGTTTCCAGGCCCCAGAATAAAATCAAGGTGAGAATTTTGCCCTGGATGGAGGCCTCAGCCTGGGGCGTGGTGCCCAGAGGCCAGAAGGTTTTGCTGGCCTCTACCTGGGAAGATCTGTCTGTTGATTCTGAGAAACCTCACATTGTGCTCCTAGGTAGCTAGACGAGTTCCTGGCAGACCTTGGCGTGACTGCGAGTCACCCAGGGCAAGATGCAGGTGTGGTCTCCCAGGGCATTTTCTGACACAGCTTCATTCCTCCTGTGACCAAACTCTGTGTGAGGGAAAATTCACCCATCTGCTCCTTGTGGCCAGGGTGAGGAGTAGAGGTAGAGGGAGGTGCACGCGGAGAGGAAGGGGGAGCCTACACACCGTCCTAGGAGTAGAGGACCCTGTCCCACTGTCACCGGCCACCCCCGCCTCCCAGCCCGAGCAGAGCTGTTATGAGGAACCAGTGTGAGAGGGACACTGGGACCCATAGAAAGACGTGGGTGAGTGGGGCCAACCCAACACGAAGGGCTCAAAACATGAGAAACAGAGGGGCATGCGGGAATGTGGGGGGAGGAGCACCTCGGAGCTCCCGTTGGCAGCCCTGCAGAGCAGCAGGACAGGAAGCTGCTCTGAAAACAGTGCTGCACCCCGTGCCCAGACGGAGGGGAAACACCCACTGAATGGGTCTGAATTTCCATGCAGCCTTGGTCTTCTTGAACCATGCAGGGGACCATGGAAATGATGCCAGGAGACAAGGCCCCACATGGGGACTCTGCTTCTCAGTGATGGACCCATGTTCACACCATCCTTGTCTCCAGAGTGGGACAGGGCCAAGGGTCTCAAAAGTGCATGTGTCCAGGGCACCGGCTGCCAGAGATTTTCGGACGGGGCCACTGCGGGTTCAGGCAGGGTAGGGGTTAAGCGGTGGGGCTGCGGGGGCAGAAAGGACAGGTGTCCGCCTGCTGAG
The DNA here is from genome assembly GCA_030848825.1 of Tadarida brasiliensis. Lineage (NCBI taxonomy): Eukaryota > Metazoa > Chordata > Mammalia > Chiroptera > Molossidae > Tadarida > Tadarida brasiliensis. The sequence goes on along the minus strand of CM061257.1, from coordinate 108,456,710 downwards.
CATCCCCGAAGTGTGAGCCCTGGCTCTCCCTCCCACAGGAAGCCGAGCTGGAACGCCTGGAACGAGAGTTTGCCATTCAGTCCCAGATCACGGAGGCTGCCCGCCGCCTCGCCAGTGACCCCAGTGTCAGCAAAAAACTGAAGAAACAACGGAAAACCTCTTATCTGAATGCACTGAAGAAGCTGCAGGAGATCGAGAATGCCATCAACGAGAACCGCATCAAGTCTGGGAAGAAACCCACCCAGAGGGCCTCGCTCATCATCGACGGTCAGTGCTGAGCCCACGCCCCATGGCGGGCTGCCCCCACTGCCCCGGGGAACGGGCGCCAGTCCTGTGAGTGGGCCAGAGCCCAACTCCTGGCATGACCTAAGCAAGCTACCACCCTGTGCCTTTATTTACCACCTATCAAATTTAGCTAGTAAGTCCTGAGACCCAATGAGAGCAATAAAGTGCACTCAGGTCCTTAGATGAAAGGGTTATGCCAACCAGACTATCATTATCACTGTTGATTGCCTCCCTGGGAGAGCCTGCAGCCGTGAGCTAAATGCTCTCCCAGCCCTCCTGTGCGCTAAGCCCAGCTGACTGTGCTGGTCCAGCTGTCCTCAGGGCTGAGCAGCCTGTCTGGAGGGAAATGTGGACAGCTGGGCTGCCTACAGCCGGCACCCTGTCCCTCTGTGCTCCTCCGTGTCGGGACCCAGTTCTGGCGCTGAGCTGGGAGCACCAGGTTGCCCACTCTGACTGTCTGGAGCCCTGAACCCGGGGCAGGAGAGCTGAGTTTGGGTGATTATATGTGGTAAACACTAGTAGAAAAGACCCCCGCAACTCAACAAGAACCATCAAAACCATCAAGTTCCCCAAATGTTAAAATCCCTTTTTTCCTAAATAAGCAAATTCTTTGAAACACACACACACACACACACACACATATATATATATATCAAGTTTCATCATTTTTAAAATATTTAAAACACTTACTGCAGGAAGACAGAAAGTAGAATGGTGGCAACCAGGGGCTGGGGCAATGGGGACTTCGTGTTAGCAGGGACAGAGTTTCCCTTTGGGAAGATGAAGAACTTCTGCTGATGGACGGTGGTGATGGTTGCACAACAATGTGAATGTACTTACAGCCACTGAGCTGTACAGAAAAGTGGTTAAAATGGTAAATTTTATGTATATTTTACCACCATTTTATGTGTATATAAAACATAGATAAAATCTGCAACCTGAAACTGGGCACACTGGAGCAGCAATGATGTTCTAGGCTCTAAGATGCCACAGTCTCTTAGGTGTTCTCAATCCGTCACGCAATACGAATAATAAATTCCTGGTTTGAAAAAGAAGAGAGACCATAAGAAAGCCCTTTGCTGTAGTAAATGTGGAATAACTATCCTTTCCCATATCACCCTGTTGTCTTTGGCCAACACTTGGTCACTTCCCCCCAACTTCCTAGCAGAGCTGCCGTCCACAGCCCTTCTCCTTCTGCCCCCTTGAAGGCACTTGGGGGTCCTGGCTCTAGCGGAACATCCGGGGTGGGCACCGAGCCCAGTGTGGAGGGGCGCTGCAGGGAGGGGCACTCGCTGGTTGGCCGCAGAAGAGCCTGGTTTTCCCGCCAGCCCAGTGACTCAGGAATGTGACAGAGTCCATTGTCACATCATTGTGCTAGCTGGTGACTGGACCCATCCAAGCCTGCAGCCACTTTTTAACCCTTCAAGAGTATAGTGTCTCTGTTTTGGTGCCTCTTTCAAGTCATGTTTTCATCACACGAGCCCATTTGAATTAGAGGAGTAATTAAGATTCTTCTTAGTTCCTTAGCATGTTTTATTTTTTCAAGATAAAAACACTAGGCTTGGTATCTGAAGACCTGGGACCTTTTACTAATGTTGCCAGGAGAGCAGAGCCATCCCAGACAAACCAGCTCCCCGGATGTGCCTCAGTTTCCCCAGCTGCTAAAGGGGGAGGAGTACTTACTGTCTCCCTCTGTGGCATGTTCACATGGGTAATTGAATGGGGTCTATGAAAATGAGCTTTGTAGAAAAAGAAGCTGTATTTGGCAACTTTTTTTTTTATTAATGACAAGTTCATTGAGAAGCCATCTGTTGCCCCGTGAGCAAAGCCAGGTTCCTTGCACTAGTTTCACGTTTGTACAGTAAGCAGCAGTTCACTTCCTTTGGTTCCGTCAGAACAGGCCCAGGGGTTGGGCGGGCACAGTGCTGTGGCCTAACCAGGCCAGGCAGCCTTTACACTGACGTGGGGCTACTCAGCACTGCAGTGCCCGTCAGACAAGCACACAGACGGGACGGTGCAGTGTCAGGGACGGACGAGCTGATGCCCCCACAGGGACCGTCATAGCATTTTGGTTGTGTTTCATGGGTTCTTTCTGATTAGAAAGTGAAGGCTATGGGATGGTGCTAACCACGATTTCCACAGACAGGGCTTTGTCTAAGGGATGTGATCTTCTCAGACTTCTGCTCTTTGTCTTCTCAGATGGAAATATTGGCAGTGAAGACAGTTCCCTCTCAGATGCCCTTGTTCTGGAGGATGGTAGGTTCTCCACTTCCTGCTTGAGAACAAGGGGCACAGATCAAACTGGGATTAAGCTGTGTGGTCCGGGACGGGCCAGTGTGAAGGCGAGACCTGGGCCACCAGGGCAGCCGGCCTCCCTGCCCTTCTCTCCCTTCCCACGTCAGCGGGTTGGATGGGAATTGATTGGCGCTACAATTAGACATGTCCTGTCTATTGAAAGAAAACTTAAAATAATGACGACGTTTTGCTGTTTGGTATGAAACAAGCACGAGTCGATGGTATTTACTGAAATTTGGGTTTACTCCACGTGTAGCTAATCAGAATCGAACCTTCTCTTCCCCTTTAAAGCTGTTCAAAGTATAGGTTTGGTTGGTTCTGGACTGACTGGTGTGGGCGGCTGGGCTGGCGTCATGGGCCTTGCATGGACGCTGCCTGGCTCCCGGGCGCTGGCGTTGGGGCGGGGGGGCGCCTGCGGCCAGCGGGAAGGACGACCTCCGCTCAGTTCCTCTCTTTCCGTCTTTGTGCAGAAGACTCTCAGGTCACCAGCACACTGTCCCCCTTACAGTCTCCTCACAAGGGACTCCCTCCTCGGCCACCGTCGCATAACAGACCCCCTCCTCCCCAGTCCCTGGAGGGACTTAGGCAGATGCACTATCACCGCAGCGACTATGACAAGTCACCCATAAAGCCCAAGATGTGGAGCGAGTCGTCATTAGATGAGCCTTATGAGAAGGTCAAGAAGCGTTCCTCCCACAGTCATTCCAGGTGAGCTGGGTGGGGAAGGCCCAGGGGGGTCATGGTCAGGGCTATTGAAAGCATCAGAGGGCTGTCCCAAAGAGCATCCACAGATTACAAACTCCAAATCAACCTTTCTCCTCCCAGGGGCGCCTTTCTGCAGGGACGCTGACCTGGGTCCAGGTGCAGATTTGTCATTCAGAGGGAAAGTGGGGGGGGGGCACACAGTCAGCATGTGGGCACATGGCTTCAATGCCGTTAAATCCCACAGCAGTTACCTAGGACGTCTTGGGCAGCTCTGTCTGGAATGGCAGATGGGAGCCGCCTCGTAGGAACCCAGAGTGGTCAGAACCCTCAACCGTCGGCCAGTGGCATTCTGCAGCCAAACCTCTGTGAGCTTAGCTGTGCGCGATCCGTTCGGGACACGGCTGATCTTGGAGAGCGGCTTTGGGAAGGCATTTTTGGCCAACTTCTCTGGTTTTCTCATTTCCTTTCATTACACCATTTGAGCTCCACGTGGGTGCCCAGACAGGTAGATATTTGGCTCTTGGGAAACAGAAACAGTTCAGGACAGCGGCTTCGCAGAGCAGTCCTGCTCCCTGTTCCAGCAAAGGCTGACAAGGGTCTTCATCGGACACGGCCAGGGCGTCAGGGACAAGGACTCCTGGGGGAAAGGCTGAGAACCAGAGGAGAGATCTGAGGGATGAGGGTGAGGGTCCTGAGCAAGCTTACCCCGCACTGAGATGGATGCGGGAGGCTCGTCAGCTCCTGGGAACAGGTGCGGCGCTGCCTGGGGACCAGCCTGGTGACCGGTGTGGCCTCCTCTGGTTTGCAGCGGCCACAAGCGTTTCCCCAGCACAGGGAGCTGTGCTGAAGCCGGAGGGGGAAGCAGCTCCCTCCAGAACAGCCCCGTCCGCAGCCTCCCGCACTGGAACTCGCAGTCCAGCATGCCGTCCACACCAGACCTGCGTGTCCGGAGTCCCCACTACGTTCATTCCACCAGGTAGGTCCACCCCTCCCTGGACCAGACCTTTCCTTGTTAAAATTTGGCATCTCTGGCCCCAACTGGCCCAGATAATGGGTGAACTAGAGTCAGACCTGAACTAGTGAAGCAGATTTTTTTTTTAATCCTCACCCGAGGACTTTTTTCCATTGTTCAGTTAGAGTGAGAGGAAGAGAGAGAGAGAAACATCGACGTGAAAGGGACACATCGAGTGGCTCCCTTCCGCACGATCCCAACCAGGGCCGGGGACAAACTGCAACCAAGTTACATGCCCTTAGCAGGAACCGAACCCGGGTCTCTCTGGACCGCAGGCCAACACTCTAACCGCTGAGCCAAACCCAAACCGGCCAGGGCATGAAGTAGAATTGAAAACTGAGCGGGCGGCAGTCAGCCCACGTTTGCCAAGGGACCTGTCATACCCCTCTGTCCATGCCCAGTGGGACCGGAGTCAGCTGGAGAGTCCCCTGCAGACAGTGAGCATGGAAGGAGCCTAAGCGAATGCAGGCAGGAAGGCCCGCCGCGTGAGCAGGGACGCATGCTGGAGCCACCGCTTGCACTGATGGGTGACCTTGGCTGGATAGTGCCCCTGTAGCCTTCGACTGGGGCCTAATTTATCCTGGATTTTTTAATGCCCCGAGGTATAAATTCAGTGCAGAACAAAAGGAACAGGGCAAAAGTGAGGCTCCAGTGAATCAGACCTTCACTTTCTAAAAAGAGGCAAAACCAAGGCCACCATTCCACTTTCTGAAGACCGAGTCCATAGGGATCATACCTCGAAGGGCAGATGGTGTGATCTGCCATAAATACTGAGCCCTTTTATACAGGATGGAACGCTCCAGGCAGGAGTTCCTCCTTCATTTATTCATGCCTTTGTTCATTCATGAACACACATTTACAAAGTGCCTGTATGTAGCAGGCATTATTCTAGGGAAGAGAGCAGTGAACAAAACAGACCACACCCCTGTTCTCATCAGACTTCCCTTTAGTTGGGAGTCATAATAAAGAAATATCTGTCAAGTGGTGATAGCACTAAGAGGAACAGTGAACAAAGCAAGGGGTTAGAGAGTGAAGGGAGAGATCATCTTTTATTAATCCTCACCTGAGGATATTTTTTCCATTAATTATTTTTTTTTTAGAGAGAGTGGAAGGGAGGGAGGGAGAGAGGGGGAGACAGAGAGAGAGAAACATCGACGTGAGAGAGACATCCATTGGTTGCCTCTCACATGTGTCCCAAGCAGGGCGGGGATTGAACCTGCAACTCAGGCACGTGCCCTTGATTGGGAATCAAACCCGAGACCCTTCAGTGCACAGGCCGACACTGTCATCTCTGAGCCACACCAGCAAGGGTGAGATCATCTTTTAAATAGAAGCATTGGCGAAGCCCCCTCTCATAAGGTGAACTTTCAGCCGAGACCTGAGTGGATGCGGGAGCAAGCTCTGTGACATATCTTAGGGAACAGCAAGGTCAAAGCCCTGGACGCAGGCCTGAACTTGACATTTTCCCAGGAGGCCAGTGTGGCTGGAACATAGTGACAGAGTGGGGTAGGACCAGAGGGCCGTGGTGAGGACTCTGCATTCTCCCCTGGGGGCGGTCAGAACTGAACTCATGTCTTTGTGCACTCGGCCAACAGGGCCCCCCTGAATTTCACATGTGGCCCTAGCACTGTGTGCCATATTGGTGAATATTTATAGTGTGGACTCAGATAAGCAGAATGGACTATAAAGCACATGGCGGTATGGTAAGTTTTTGCATCAGTCGTTTTCCATGTTCCATCTTCCTTCCCTTTTAGAGTCTTCATGGAAAAGGAAATCTGTTTATGTGGGTTTTGTAATAGTATTTGGTTGAACCATATGAAATGCCCCTGCTGGGTTGTCTTTTGACCTCCAAAATAGGCATTTCATCTGGTTTAACATAATATTTGAGTAGGCATTTTCTTGGTTCTCTTTGTATCTGTAGAATTCCTTTCCACCTTAAAAAAAAAAAAAAAGCCCTGGGTATGGACACACTGTTTTCAGAGGGAACCCTTATGGGGGTGCTGTCTTCAGTCCCACCTCCTACTGGGAATCAAAATGCCAGCAGAGCCCAGGCTTGGCTCCAGGTGAGATCCGCCCTGCTCTCCTGCCTCCTCTTCACGTGGGAAAAACAGGAAGCACCTGGACTCCCAGGGCAGCGCAGCTTTGCTTTTCCCAGCAGCTCACTTGCTGGTGGTTCTTTCCTAAGTGCCGTGATCGCAGAGCCCCACCCCTCTCCCGGGCCCCCAGACCCACCAGCGTCATCTCCCCGCAGGTCGGTGGACCTCAGCCCCACACGCCTGCACAGCCTCGCCCTGCACTTTCGGCACCGGAGCTCCAGCCTGGAGTCCCAGGGCAAGCTCCTGGGCTCGGAGAATGACACAGGGAGCCCGGACTTCTACACCCCACGGACTCGTAGCAGCAATGGCTCAGACCCCATGGACGACTGCTCATCCTGCACCAGCCACTCAAGCTCGGAGCACTACTACCCAGCGCAGATGAACGCCAACTACTCCACCCTGGCGGAGGACTCGCCGTCCAAGGCGCGTGCCAGGCAGCGGCAGAGACAGCGGGCGGCGGGCGCGCTGGGCGCCGCGAACTCGGGCAGCATGCCCAACCTGGCGGCCCGGGGCGGGAGCGCGCCCGGCGTCTACCTGCACAGCCAGAGCCAGCCCAGCTCGCAGTACCGCATCAAGGAGTACCCGCTGTACATCGAGGGGGGCGCCACGCCCGTGGTGGTGCGCAGCCTGGAGAGCGACCAGGAGGGCCACTACAGCGTCAAGGCGCAGTTCAAGACCTCCAACTCCTACACGGCGGGCGGCCTGTTCCGGGAGAGCTGGAGGGCCAGCGAGGAGGGCGACGCCGGCCGCCTGACGCCATCTCGCTCGCAGATCCTGGGGACTCCGTCGCTGGGCCGCGAGGGCGCCCACGACAAGGGCACGGGGCGCACGGCAGTGTCCGATGAGCTGCGCCAGTGGTACCAGCGCTCCACCGCCTCGCACAAGGAGCACAGCCGCCTGTCGCACACCAGCTCCACCTCCTCGGACAGCGGCTCCCAGTACAGCACCTCCTCCCAGAGCACCTTCCTGGCCCACAGCAGAGTCGCCAGGATGCCCCAGATGTGCAAGGCCACCTCAGGTGAGAGGGGGCAGGGTGGGGTTGGTCCTGAAGGAGCAGGTGCTCGGCGAGGTGTAAACTGTTGACTCATTTCAGGGGCTTCCAGAATTTCTTAGAGCCTGTGGTAAGGAATGAGAGATGCTTAATTCTAGAAACCTAGCTGTCAGATGTATGAGACTTGAGGTTTTATTGGCCCAGCCCTCTTTTACACAGTCCTATACTGGTCCTGGTTTTGCCAAGAGTGACAGACCTTGGAGGGGGTGGGACGAGGCATCAGACCCTCCCCAGTGGGCTGGGCCAACTCCCTCCTATTTCAGCTTCCTCAGGAGGGGTGCAAACCATCCCTCCAGCCACTTCTCCTGGTAAGGAGAAAGCAGAAGCGGGGTGGGGAGGAGTATTTTGACACATAAAATGATTTTAAAATAGAATGAAATGAGAATCAGCAGAAAGTGGAAGGAACTGCAAGTCAGGATTTGACTTATGCCTGGAAAGAGGGAGAAGCTTGGGGGGAAAAGGGTGATTCTAAAGACAGAAAAGAGGAGGTCATCTTGGGGAGCTGAAGGAGATTCTGGGGCCCTGGAGAGAGCAGGGCAAAGAGGAAGGACGGGCCAGCTGCCCGGTGTGCCAGGCCACCGGCTCTGCATTCTGTCCTCATACCCTGTTGGCTCATTTATTGTGACACATCGATCAAATGCCAAATTCCAGAGATGATGATGAAAGTGATTCAGGCAGTGCTGAGAAGAAGACCTCACAATCCTAGAACCAGCTCCATATTCCTACATCTGTAAAGTAAGCCCAGTGCAGTCTGCCACGGACTTCCCCGGAGCACCGAGAGGGAGTGAATGGGTGTGTTCTGCCTACCATCCGAGGGCTCGCACCTCGGAAGCAGCAGCACTGCATCAGAGGGCCAGGAGTTTTATGTTCCAACAGACTCAGCACTTGTCTAGTAGATTTGCTTTATTAAAAGAGATTAGGTAAAATCTTTTGGAACATGTTTTAGACTAAAAAATTTGAAAAGTGTACTTGAGGTTTCTTGATGAAAAAGATTCCATTCCCAAGAAAGCAAGACCTGCATTTTATTTTATTTATTTTTTTCTTCTCTGAAAAGACCTGCATTTTAAAAATGTTTTTATTGCTTTTCCTTTTTATTTTTAGAGAGAAAGGAAGGGAGAGATAGAAACATCCAGGTGAGAAACATGGATTGTCTGCCTCCTGCAGGCCCCCTACTGGGGATTGAGCCAGCAACCTGGGCATGTGCCCTGACCAGGAATCGAACTGGGACCTCTCAGTCCATGGGACAGTGCTCAATCCACTGAACCACACCAGCTGGGCCAAAAGATGCATTTAAGGAAGATTTACTTCTTACTAAATTTCCCAGCTAGAAAAATTCTGTCCATGTCAGTAAACTCCTAGAAGTCAGATTTGGATGAGCTATTAAAAGCCCTTGCACCCTTTTAAGTGTCCAAAGGACTCGATTATAAGCCTGAAATGACAGACAGCAAGCTCTGATGCTGGGGTCCAGCCTCGGCAGGTCCAGGGGTTCCCAAAGGTGTGGACCGAGTCGGCGAGAGAAAGACTGTGAGACAGAAGGTGCTTGATCCTTCTTCTTAAGGCTAGCAGAATCTTTATTTATATATATCTGCAGGTTACATTGTTTCCCCTAACCTTTTAGGCAAATAAGTACAGACATTCTTTTGTTGTTTACCCAACTCTTAGGTTTATTACATGTTAATTACCAACTATTTTTATCCTTCGCCCAGACATCCTCTTAGAGTCCTGACCTTTCCTCCTATCTAAGATCCTTCCAAGCTTCCACATTCCTATCCTAACTCTTCATTACTTTCTTGCTTTTTCTTCCTGCAATCTTTTCTACCATCTACATCATTAATCATCTACATGTTACTTCTATAATGATTCCTGACAGACAGCTAACAGATAGAGAAAGCAAAGATTAGTCTCCTTCAGTTGCCATCCTGCATTTTTATTTTCCCATTACTTTATATCTTCAGTCACTGTTCTTCGTGATTCCTGCCACGCAGTGAATTCACTTCTCCAGGGACTATGTCAAACCATGGAGGTCTTCGTATCTCCAGGGACTATGTCAAACCGTGGAGCTCACCTGTGACTATGTCAAACCGTGGTGATCGCTGTTCCAGTGACACCGCTCCCAACACTCTGAGAACCTTTCTGGAGGTTCTCTTCAAGACGAAGGCAGTTTTGACATTGGGGCCACATGTCCACATGCCCCCAGGTGTAGCTCCCCGGTGTCCGGAGAAACAGGCCCTCCTGCACTAGCCCTGCCCAGGACTCCCTCAAAAGCTTGTGGGGCGTCAAGTTCTTTGCTACTATGGAGGCTGTCGCCATCCCTGTGGCCACTCCCCAGTGGCAAAGTGGGCACCTAGGATGCCAGGTCAGCTTGGCTCACGATGGAGCTGGTGCATGGTTTGGGGGAGAAAAATGTAACTGGTCAAATGTGTGTGTGGGGTGGATGTTTGCCCACTCTGACCCTGCTGCGGGGTCCTGTCCAGCATCTCTGGAAAGCAGCGCCTTCTCCTGACTGGTGCCTGACGTGTCTTTTCTGCACCTCCTGCACACAGCTGCCTTACCTCAGAGCCAGAGAAGCTCAACGCCGTCGAGTGAAATCGGAGCAACGCCGCCGAGCAGTCCCCACCACATCCTAACCTGGCAGACTGGGTGAGTTCCTGTCCGACCTTTCCTCCTCTTCTCCCAGGTCCTGGAATGATCCTTGGCTTCCCGGTCAGTTAGGAAGACTGTGATAAGTGTGAGATTCTAGTAACAGAGGGTTTATGAGTAAAAGGATGATGGGTGGTCTCATTACTGGCAATTCCAGACAGCATGTGACTTGGGTTCCAGTTATACCAGGACAACTTCAAGATGCCAGGCACGAAGGAGGGCAGGAGAGATGGGCATAAGCGCCCAGCGCTGGCCTCTGGCCCCATTTTACCTGCTCCTCAGGGTGCCCATTGTCTTGCTATCAGAACACATCTTAAGAAAAAAGGCAGGAGGCTCAGATCCCATCTGTCCTGGCCAGCCACTTAATCGACACACAAAGGGGATCAGGTACCTAGAGAGCTTCAAGAAATGGCCCACAGCAAAACAGTAAAACCAGAATTCAGCTAGTCAGTGTATTCAGACATCATGGCCTCGGGGACATTTCGGATGTTCTGATCTGAGGGGCATGTACACCACGTAGCTTGCTTTGCTCACAGTCCCTGCCTCTTCTGTTGCTCCTAAGACCTCACCTCTAAGTGGATGTTACATACGGTCAATGCCTGTTGGTTAAAAGGTCCCTTTATCCACCTCTGTTCAGTTTCTCATTTGCTGGAGCATCAGTGGGGGTGTCAGGAAAAATCCGACAGCTGTCTGGGGGTTGAATCATCAGAAAACAACAGGACCAGAATTGGTTCCACTGTCTGCATTTCTGACTCTCATGCTTGGCAGGCATTTTTTGTTTCTGCAAATGTATCTGTAGTGATTTTAAACAGGCTTCACGGGGCCTTAGTATTTGACAGAAGGCAGGGGAGCTAACGTATACTAAGTGCTTGCTCAGTACTCAAAGGCTGGAAGCTGCTTCTAGCGTGTGTGAGCTCATAATCCTCACTGCAACCTCCTCAGGAACTATCAGATCTTTCCGTTTTATAGATGGGGCTAAGAGAGAAGGCGTGCCTTGCCCAAAGTCACACGGCTGGATGGAGCTGGGATTTCAGCCCTGTGCTCTGTGAGCCCAAAGCCCTGTCTCTTCCCACTAGGCCAGTGGTTCTCAAAGGGCAGTCCCCAGACCAGCAGCATGAGTGTGACCTGGGATCTTGTTAGAAGTGCAGGTTCTCAGGCCCCTCCATGGCCTCCTGAGTCAGAGGTCTGGGGGTGGGGTCCAGCAGTCTGTGTTTTAACAAACCCTCCCGCGGGGGTTCTGATGCCCGCTCGAATTTGCCGCTCAGTGTTCTTGTGTCCACTCCCATTTCTTGGTCTGTCTTTTGGGCAGACTTCCCCTCTGTCCTTACTACAGATCGTGGAAACACTTCCTTGTGCACCATCCATACTCCAGCTCCAGCTTGTGTGGTCTGGCAGCTGCTAGGCCAAGGGCCCAGGAGTCTCACCAAGATTAACTCATAAGAGAACAGCAGCTCTTCTGTATCAGTGGTACCTCTGGCGGTAACCCAGCTCACCCAAATAGGAACTTCAGATTCCAGGCTCTCTCTCTGGATCCTCCAAAATGTCTGAATCATGTCCAGTCTCACCTGATCCCAATGCATTTAACTGACTGAACCCCTCACATGCATACACTGTGAGCTGGTCCTGGAGCCCCCGAGTCTCACCACATGGGTAGCTAGCGAGGACTCAAGACAAATTTGAAACATAGATATTTTGGTCCTTGGAGTAAACTCTTTTATCAGATTGACTTGAACGATCACTAACAACTATTTTCTGTGATGGGACAAGAAAATGAGAAGTGGGTGAAACGTGCCACAGCCAGCCTTCCTAGCAAAACTAGAGAGGTCTTTTGACTCACTCATGGGGGTTGCAAGTTCTGCATGACTTATTTGTCACTAACACTTGGGTGTGTAGTCAACCGGTCTTTCCAATGTATCAATGAGCTACAAATCATGTGTGTGTCGATTCCTCTCTTTAACATGACCTCTCTTCTCTTCCTCCTTCTGCTTTCCTTTGTTCAGAGAAGCAACAGAACACTCGCCCGTTATGGACGGGTCTGAGTCTCCACCTCACCAAAGTACTGATGAGTAGAGGTATCGTAAGGGAATGTTTTGTTCTTACAGCCCTTCCCCTTCACCGCCTACGAGTGTGTGGTCAGATGTGACGCTATGTGTTCCCTTGCCCGTATCATAATTTCCAGAAGGAAATATCTGCATGGTGTGGAAGCCGTTGTTTTTATGTCTGATTTCTAGATACATGTGGAACTCTATGTTTATATGTATGTTTCTACATCAGATGTTAGATATTCTTATGCTACTTCCCAGAAAAGACCCCAGAGTGTGTTTTAGACCTTCCCTGGCTCTGCGTACATGCAGATACTTGTAGACACTGTTACTGGACTGTTGACCCATGTCCACGGTAAGAACAGCATGCAGATTGTTTCAAAGCACCAAGGGCAGACTGAGTTGACCCAGAAACACTGGAAAATCTCCCATGATATCCTCCCAGCACTCTTGAGTGACAGCTGTGTACTCTACCAAATGCTGCAGGGTCCTGCTTTCCAAAATGTGGGCCATAGAGAGCAACACCGTCACCCGGGAGCTGGTTAGAAAGCTAAACTCCTGGGCCCACTCATTGGAATCTGCATTTTAACAAGATCCCCGGGAAAATGGAATGCACTGCTACGGTGGGCACGGAACAGTGGCACCTGGTCTGGGTCCTGTCCTGGGGACCAGCAGAATCTAACTGGGAGACGAGACATTGAAATTAAGTAGATTTCAGGGGTTATCTAAAAAGATAAGAATACTATTCAGAAGTGGATAAAGAGTTAATAAATGTATTCCATTAAAAAAATTGACCCCTCACTGTATTTGAGGAACCATGCTAGAGACTAGATAAGAGTTCAGGTTCAAATGAACAATTTGAAAACCTTATCAGGATTTTCTAGACAAGGAGAGTAAGAAACATGAGGCACTTACGTATGAAGTGCTACAAGGGATGCGAGGGGAGAGGACTTGGGGCTTCTTGGAGATGCTGCCTGAGCCCGACTTGGGAGGCCTGTGCAGGGAGGCGGAGGGTCACACAGGTGGAGGCCGAGGCTGTTCCAAGGGCAAAAACACAGGTGCAGAAACGAGCGGGGCATTTGGGGAACAGCAGAGTCTCGTTTTGCTGTAGGGAAAGAGCTGGACTTAGCCTGAAGAGTAGGGCAGGACGAAATCCTGAACAAATCAGGAGACACGGACATTTTTACTGAGTCCCCCAAATGGGCAGGTGAAGGATTAGGAAAACAGGGGGCTTAGCCTTTGAGAGGAAGATGGTGTTAAACTTGGGTAAACGACTTACTGGCTTTATTTACTGACTCATGAATCAGACAGCATTCAGTGTAGCAGATAGAAATGAGCTATGTGGAATCTAATGAACAAACTGGACTAATAAGCAAAATAGACACAGACTCGGAGCAGGCGGACAGCCCTGGTGGGGGTGTTGGGGGAGGTGAAGGGATTGAGTAAAAAAGAAAAAACAGAGAAAGAACTCATGGACATGGACAGCCGTGTGGTGACAGCGGTGGGGGTGGAGGTGGAAGAGGGACTATGGGGGGTAAGTGGTGATGAAAATAATAAAAGAAAGGGGTGAGGAGCTGTGAGGAGCTGCACCAGGTGAAAGACTTTCACAGGCAGACGGCAGCAGGAGCAAGGAAGCTGCAGGAGAAAAAGCGGGTTGGTTACTGCAGAGTCACTTTCCTTTGCGGGTGGCAGGGGTCTGTCTGTCAGGCGGGTGACCTCAGTAGCGCTGACCAGGTGATTCTTGATTGACGGGTTTAAGATCCCATTTCCGGGAAAGCCCAAACTGTAGTTAAGTCAAGTCTTGGTTTGGTGGTAAGCAACTCCATTTTGGGCCCAATGTCTTGCTTTTAACAATTTCCTCCCTTTGATCAGACTCTCAGCCTAGCTGAGAAGTGATAAAAATTTAAGGCATTAGAGTTACTGCCAGCGACTGGTCTGGAGATCTCTCGGTATTTTGCTGCATCTCTCTCTGTGGTGGTCACAGGTCACGTCAGTTTCCGTGCTTTAAGGTGGTCACTCTTTTTGTTCCCTGACATTCTGTCCTTAGGGGAATCATTTGCGCGATGGTTAGTGGCTGCAGACATGCACTTACAGCTTTAGAGAGAACGCACCAGGGGGACCTACCATGGTTATTATAAGCAGGATAATTCCCAGTGTCTGGAGTGCACTTTGGAGCCACGGTCCCCAAGACCCAAACCGATCAAAATCAAGCGAGTCAAGAAAGACGCTGTTGAAGGAGTCACTTTAAACCAACTGGCGAGTCTCAGCTTCCCCAGAGTGTCAGTCCAGGTGCAGCAGGTGGTGGTCACAGCACCGTCTGTGGGTCAGAACTTGAAAGGCGACAGCCATGCAGGCCGGTAAAACACAAGGGTCTGTAGACTGCACAGGTGGTTTTATCCTGGTCACCCTTGCCTTGTGTCCCTTCCTCGGGACACAGAGCCTGGATGCAAAGTTCCCCGGGTCTGGGGTTGTTAACCAGAGAGAGGGGAATAGATCCCCAGGGCTAGGGACGCTGACGTAATAGAGGAGGCCGAGTTTGCCCCCGGAGAAACGGAGGCATTGGAAATCAGGGAGAAATTTGGGATGGGCAGAACTACAGAATCACAGGCACCGTGGCAAACCCAGCAGTTGTTTGGAGTTTAGATTACCACCCTTTCCGAGGGCCTGAGATACATGAACAATGGATTTTATCTGCTAGGCCCGAGCAAGGCAAAAAGGTGGACAGAAGAATCATAAAGACCCTCATGGTGTAAGAAAGAGGAAAAAATGGTCAGAGAGGGAAGCAGGAATGGAAAATGTTCTTGATCTGACATCTCGGGGGAAGTGGTCTGCTCTGATGTTGGCTACTTTTTTCCTAGTCAGTTTGATTGAGGTCTCCAGCTTTTTCGCAGGACCAGAATTCAGGTGGAACCTTCTCCAGGTGTGAAATAGGCACCCACAGTTCGATACCTCACGATTCTCCAGTGGTGCCAGTGGTCAAGAGCTGGTATGCCCACTGCTAACGATCTGATGAGAGTTCATTGTGATGGAATTGACAGGGAATTCGGTTATTTCTGTGATACACATCTTAAGATAACTGGCATTAGGATTGATAATACCAGGACATACCAGATTTCTAAGAATTCCATACAGTTTCTAGAATGCATTGATTTGAATTCTAACCCTTAGAATCCCTAATTCATAGTGAACACTAAGTAGTAAGCAATTGTGAAGTTTGTTACACTAGTATTCTGCAGATCGGAAAACTTACTACATTTCGTAATTTCTAGACTATTCTCCCTCAATGGATTTTTTAGTGTGGCACAAACCATGTTGACTGATAGACCTGGTACTACAGAGAGATCTGGGAAAGCCGATTCTAGGGCGAATTCTCACCCTTCACTGGCTTTTGCCAGTTTTCCCAGGATCCGCGCTGCAGGCTCCGGAGTGGGCTTTCAAGTAGACAGTGCGACCCTGGTAGCTACCATCATTTGGCTAGGTTTTCCACTGACTTAATTTTAGCTTCTCCTTGGCTGTTTTAAGGGAGTAACTGGTAGCTGTTTACCGGAAAATCCCTGAGCCCTATCAACCTTGGGAGGGACCGATATGGGGCATCTGTAAGGCCACTGACTTGGCAGACTTGTTCAGGTCTTGCTTCTTCGGAGCAGAAAGGCAGTTCAGAGGGAGGATTAGATTGGGAGTACTCCGGTAGAGGAGGGTAGAAGGGAGTAGTCGGAGTCACATAAATCCTATAGTTTTTTGTTGTAGGTACCTGTGTGTTTAATTTTTATTAGCCTTTTGCAATGAATCTTTCAGTGACGTTTTGGAATCTTGAAGCCTTCTGGGTTTTTGCATGCCAATTAAAATATGCATCCCATTCTGTTTATTTTATTTGGGAGCCGGTGCTTTCAAGTAGACATCTAAATGAATGCTCTGGTCTAATTGGAACTCTCACTCCCTATAATGGCTGTCAATCTATATAAGGAGGTAAACTGAGGCAAGTGCAAATGAACAGAAATTGAGTTTATTCAGAAATAACGGAGGACTTGCACTTCTGGAAATGCATGCTCCATAGAGCAAGCTCCAGGCGAGTCCACTGAGGGTTTGGGGTGGGCTGTTTTTATGGGCAAGGAGTGAAAGGGGGCAGAGTCCAGCTGGAGCCTTAAACAGGAAGTTCACTGGCTTGAGTTTGGACAGAGATTCTTGGCGGATGTTCACTTATCGGGAGATAAGTCTCGGTGTTCTGTTCATCAGGCATTTACAGGAAATTGATCTCTGTTGTTTTTCTGAGGGCACATGTGAGTCCCCATTTCCTATCCTCCAATTCCATTTTAGATCGAAATCCTTTCCCCTCTTGATCAAGATCTTTTGCAGAAAGTATCACTGATCAACCATGTCATCTAGGCGTTGTTTTCCTTCCTCCTTTTGTATTTTTTCTTGATCAAACACGTTGTTAGATGGAAAACCTGTCCCTCACAGCATAGAAGGATCATTCTCAGGTGTCTAGTCCCATAGAAGAGGGAAATAGCAAGTGGATTTCACTGTCCTCATTTGAACAAGAAATGTGAACCAAACTGTATACTTGGTCAACACAGGCTCATGTAGGCAACCTAAACTAATCTTACAGGAATGTATAGATCTTCTCAAATCAGCAGAGTACACCAGCCAATCCCCAACCACCCAGTCTGGACTTCCTTGTTCCCCTGGCCATAAGATAAGTGACTCCCTTTGACTCCCTTTCAGTTTGGGTATACATTTCTACTTTCGGATCAAATCCCTATTAGGGGTGTTGATCACTCACTATAGTGCTAGGTGTTTCTTCTGCATGGACTTCATCCATCTTGTTTATTTTTCACCAGCATGCCATGACTGCACATCTTCCTTCAGGGTGAGAGAAGCTTTTGGGGTTGGTGGCAACTAAAGGCCACATTTGAGCACCTTATAATGGGTCAAAATGGAGGGTCAAGGCAGGGAGACTGTGTCAAGGGTACAGGTGTTAGATTAATGCTTGCCCAATGTTTCAAACTGGTATCAGGTTTGTTATTTTTACAAAGATTGGCTAGACGACTGAGTACTTTAAAAATCAAAACACAAAATGACAAGATAGAAAGACCAAATTATAACCCATGAGCCCAATCCTATTGGTAACCACTGAGTAAGTCAAAATTCCAAGATAAATCAGATTGGGCTTGACCTTGAGTTTCCCAGAAGTGTATTAATCCAAGTACACTGGTGTTGACTATAGACATGTCCTTGCGCAGGTAAGGTCATCAAGGGCTGTCCTGTTTAGCTAGAGTCTGGGAATTGTTGGGTGGCTAAGGCCTTCGAGTCAGCGATGTTCTCAAGGGCTTAAACTCACTTTAAAGGGTTTCTGATCATAGCCTCATTGTACTCGCTTCTAACCAGACAAGGGATCTGCCAAAGGAAGTGAATCCTGAATGCCTCCTGGTAAGTCCTAGCTAACTTGATGATAATCTAGGGGAATTGACTGGTGAGGTGTCTCAGTTTGGGGTACAGTAGCTAAGAGACACTGCCGGTTATGTGCCAGCCATCTGTGTGTATTATCCCCGGGCCTGTGAATGCCTATGCCCAAAGATAAATCCTGTCAGGGCACAAACCACTCCTGCTCAAGAGGCATTGTTAATGGATTCATCTGCATGGTGTCTTGGCGTCTTGCATCTGCCCATTCGAGGCAGGGATAGGTTAGGGTTTTAATGCATCTGGGAAATAAATCTAGCCTGAAATAAAAAGTTGTTCTAAATTCCTTGCCAAGGTAGATGCTGCTGGTAAGATTTTTTTCATCATTGGGACAGATATGATTTAGTTAATTGTAAGAACTGGGGATTGATTGCAAGTGTGCTACAGTTTGCATAGGTGTCTGTGTCTAACTGGGAAAGTACAGTTATAATTGGGGGAGGGGGGAGCACTGGGAGCCTGGCTGCGTAAGTATACTCTGTAGCTGACACCAAAGGGAATAGGGTATTGTTTAAGGTGACATTAGAGATAGAAGATAACCTGGTTACAGGAAGGACCAGGGAGGGTCTCCAACATCATGGGAGATACAGACAAGGGCATTTTATATACGATGAGATCAAGGAGCAAGGGAAAAGGGCAAATAGGAGGGGGGAAAACAGAAAAGCAGAAGAGGCTGATTCATTCCCCCCTTGTGAGTTTCACAGTAAAGGAGATCAGTGGTGGAAATCAAGCTTTAAGCTCTGCAGGCCTGGTCCGGGGTTTGGGATGGCTGTCTACAGCCAATGTTGTCTGCCTCTGGCTGCTCAGAGATCGTTAGTGGCTTTGCTGGTCCATTCAAGCCCGGTGACTCCTTAAATTATGATGATGCCTTCAAGTTTAGCTGCATGGGAATTGGTGAGCAGTACCAGGAAAGGTCTTTTCAACAAGGAAGGAGTCCTTTTTCAGTAGAGGTATTCTCTAGGAAGTAGGTCATGAGGGGAATCAGACGTCAGGTTGTATTCTTGGTCAGCATAGGCTTCTTTAACTTTTGAGAGATATTTCTGGAAATAGAGAATAGGTTACTAGCAATATTTTAATAGAGCTCACTGGGGAATGAGGCAGATGCGTGGGTCTGCAGGTCACCATTTCACAGGGAACAACCTCATGTTTTTCAAAAGTTAAGGACCTTACATTCTCTGGACCAGTGACAGCACCTTGGTCCAGAGAATTCCCAAGACACAAATTTTTTCCTAATTGGGTTTTAATGATGCCACATTATTCCTTTCCACTAGTCCTGCAGATGTAGGATGATATGGGCAGTGCAGCCTCTGTGTAGCAGAGGAAGGACCCTGGAGAGTTCTTGGATTGCCGGACCAGTAAACTGAGTTCAGAGGTTACCATGTAAAACATGTAGGGATGATGTTTTCAAGTAATTTCTTCGCTACAAAAAGGGCAGTTACTTATCAATAGGAAAAGCGTCTACCCAGTGAGAAACATACAGATCATAACCAATACATATTTGTTCACTTGTTTTTAACAATTAAGTTTAGATTAATCATGAAAATTTCTCAAGATATTAAACAGCAAACCAAACCTTGTTATTTTCCTTGCTGACAAACCTATTTGACTACTAGAACAAAAGCTGTATTCTGCATTATAGTAAAGCTGATAACTGAATACACACCTAGTTTAATTAAATCAACAAAGTTAAAAGCTTTTATTTATTAAATATCCTAAATCACATAAACTTGAAACATCTGGATTAAGTTCCCACATTTCTGAGCATTTAGAACACTTACTTTGATTAAGTGCTTCTTTCTCTTTTTTAAAATAAAGCCCCTGTCAACTACAGCAGGGTTTATTCTCTTTTGAGCAAAGGTAAGTTGTTTCATGGCCAGAGTGACTGTGATCATGATGCAAAGCTTGGGTCTTGTGAGGTCCAAATGCTTTGTTCATTTGTGTAGATACTAGGGAATTAAAAAAGAGGTTTAAAAATTACTGCAAGTTTTAGTACTCTATTAAGGGCATCACCCAATCTGTGTACAAATTCCTCTTTTTCTTTAAGTAGAGCTCATTTCCAAACTGGTTTTGGCAATACCATCCAGAAGTAGAGAAAAATATTACACATTTACAATATACAAACAGCATTTTTAATTTTAAAATCTTAGCCTTGAGACAAAAACAGATACAAATCGTGTTTCTGGCAGAATCTTAATTCCATCCATTCCTTTAGTTAAGCATTAGGTCTCTGAAAACCAAATTAATACTCTAATGCAGGAACATTTTCTTGAGATTGGCAGGTGATCTAGTGTCAGTCTAGCCCGAGAGTTAGGTGGGAAGCCCTCTAACAGCTTTTAAGTGTTCAACCTGTGCCTATCAGTTTTGCAGCTTTGGCTTCTGAGATTCCCCTTAACCTCAGAACTATTGTTCCTTTACCTCATGTGCACATTAACAGAAACCAGCACTAACCTGAGAGATGGCACTGTGGACTGGCCAAGAGAAAGCCCTAGGTGTGCACCACCAGCAGTTCCCAAAGTAAAACTGTGGATAACCAAGGGCTAGTGACTGGTGCTCTGTCAGAGGCTCCTGTGGGTCTAGACTGACCCATTAACCTGTACTGGAAAGAGAGCTGAACTCAGGACCCAGAGGAACTTCCAATGGCCCTCAGAAATGGGGAGGAAAACGCGAAATATTCTCAGGGACCAGGCCTGTTTCTCATCTGTGAAGCTGAGAGATACCTTTGGGTTCTGCCACTGCCATCAAGCTGTTAAAAAACAAAACTCAACAGTAAATTTTCAAAATCTTTTTGGCTTTATTCATTTAAGTTACAACATAATTCCTTGAGGAATTAAAAACTGGACTTGTCTTACAAATCTCGTCTTTACAAGACCAGAAATGCAACACTCAGAGCCCACCTATCCTTCTGACCAATCCTAAAACCTCCCCTGTTCATCTCAGAAGGCTTGCAGATACTGTGAAAGATTTGGATTTAGGAAACAACTTTTCCCTGTGCCTTTGAGATATAAATGTTCTACCTGGTCTTTTCCAGGAGTTCTCACGTGGGCTATCTCTTTGAAATGCAAACTTTAGGCAGGTAATTCTTATCAGAAGGAAAAAAAGAGGGGGGAGAAGGGAGGCTATTTGGAACTTAAGACATAAAAAAAAATCTGTCTTCTCCACAAATATTAATGAAGAGGTTTAGCCATCTGAGCAGGTAACTTTAATTTATTCCAACTTCCCAAAACACGATTTGGATCCAACTGTTCTTTTATAAACTAGTGAGTTATGGCTAAGGGGAAAAGGGGTGCCAGGGCCTGCTAGTTCTCTCACCCCCTCCACCTCCACCCACTGCTCCTCAGAGGAAACTGGCTTCCTTGCAGTGAGAAAGCTGCTCGGCCCTGTTTCAGCATATGCCCATCTTTGAGCCAGTGACTGGCTGGAGGGCTCTCATTGGCCCCCCCGAGTCACCTGTCCACCCTAGAAGAGGGTATGGAATGACACCTGGTGGGGAACAGCCAGTGTCCATTGTGGGGTCCAACCACCTTTTGCCACAAAAAGTTTCTCAATTCCTCAGGCACAGTGGCAAAAGTCTGCAAAATCCCTCTCTGTCCTGACAAAACAGGGTGGGTATAATGGAGTTAACCTTTTACCATGTAAATGCTCTAAAAGATATCCATGGCTAGTACATAGCTAAGGGTCTTTGTTATGTTGCTTCTGAAAACACATTTAAGAGCATTAACCAGGGTTCCAGGCACAGGACTCTCAATAAAGCCCACAGTATGCTCACAGGTACGTTGGGTTTTTTAAAAAGCCAGATGAGAAACATTTACAAAAATCCATTTGTTCCTAGAGAAGTCAGCATCAAAGAAAAGGGGTGATGACTGATCATTCTCAATCACAAACCGGCTTTTCTTCAAACCACGTTAGATTGGGGGCTCCTCTTGTCACCCATCCCAACCACAGCACTCGGTACGGGGAGATCAGCAGCCCGGGAGAGACTCTTCTGGCATTTATGAAAAAGCCTATGCTGTTTCCAAATGAATCTTTCTAATCCCTAACTGGCATATGCTCTTGGGAGGTGAGGTCAAGCCCTTTGTAAGCCGTAACAATACACAGACCTACTAACTCCCAGTCACAGCCCAATGTCATTCACAGGAACATTATTCCAAAAACTTTAATCCTATGATTAAAGGCCTAGAGGTTTCATCCCTTCAGGAATCAGCACAAATGAAATTACACTATGAGTAAAAGCAAAAACGTTAAGAATGAGCACACAAGACACTCTAGGCCACATTGCAGCCATAGGAACAGAGCGCCCAGGTCAGTGGTGCCAACATCAGGCACTGCACCCAGCAGGGCTGGGTTGGTGAGGGAGTGCGGGGGGCACATGGCACAGGGTCTGTGGGGCAAATTCCAGCTCATTCCCACCTTTGCAGATGCAGTGTGAGCTTTACCTTGCCCTGAGGAGCTGGTTTAGGATCACTAGAGGGGCTATTTTTCCTGAACATGATCCCTAGTGATTATTAGCTTCAACATATACAGCTGTGTGATCAAGTCTTGATATATAAACATTCCTTCTTCTCAGCCTACACAGTGATGCCTTCCTCAAAGACTTTATTTCAAAGTCTTTATTTTCTATGTACTTTCCTATATATTTTCAATATACTTTTTTTTTATAATCGTAAAATATGTTATTTAAAATACTAAGCATTGATTCAAAAATTTTAAAAACTCAATTCACAATATGACTTCATTTTCACTATGGGAAATCTGATGTTTTAAATGTGCTTCTAGGACAGAAAAAATATGGTTAGCTCCAGGGTCCCAGGGAGGGCAACCCAAAGCAACTGTTCTGTGGAAAAGGAATCCTGAGAAACTCAGCACACCGCAGACCAATTACACCAGCTCCTCTGTGGTGAAGCCCACACCTGAGCGTCTTTAGATTTCCCGGGTGATTCTGGCCGGCACCCAGCTGCCTACGTAAGCGTCAGCTCCACTCCTTCACAGATGTTCAAGGTTTAGGTCCCCTTTATGTGGGTTTTTCAGTCTACTCAGTACTGCATCAGGCCTAGTTCCTTGTGGACAGGGAAGACTACTGATCCGTATGAGACCCTACATAAATAAGCACGCACTTGTGAACGCAGGCCAGTAAATGCCATTTCCTACTAACCGTCCCTTCTCCTTGGATTCCCTGCAGGAGCTACAGTGATAGCTGTTTCCTGGATTCCTCCCTGTATCCAGAACTAGCTGACGTCCAGTGGTATAGCCAGGAGAAAGCCAAGCCCGGGACCCTCGTGTGAGCCAGCCAGCCAGCCGCAATCCGACCACCTCAACACCATTCTGAGATCACCTCACTGCCTCTCATTTGCCTTACCCAGACGCACTGTCACCCTGCACCAGCTTTGGCCCTCAGCACTTTTCCTCCCGTCTCCGCATCCCCTCGCACTCAAAAACCTGACTGAGGAGACATTCTGGAAGGTTCCGGTCCCACTGTGTGTCCCCTGGCTCTCCTGCCCGCAGAGAGCCAGGCACCTGTGCTCAATGGCACCTTGGTTGCTTCCCCCTGCCATGATAGCCCTCAGGCCAGGAACCATCAGGGAAGCTGGCTAGCATTGAATTCCTGCGGACGAATGGCACGTAGAGAGAACAGGAAAGGAGACTTACTGCGGGTGATCCAGGAAGACTGTTAAGCTGTGGCCAGCCTGCCTGGTGGGGAAGTCTAGTTGACACCTGAAATGTTCCTTGGGGGAGTGGGAGAAAATGAAAAATGAAAAAGGAAGCTTAACACATCAGAAATGCATCAGAGGATCATAATCAGTTCTATGCTGCCAAAGATTTAAAAAATAAAAACACAAAAAAATAAGAGGGGCCAAGAGGAAGACATTCTTTGTGTAATGAAATCTCTTTCCAATTCTAAACTGCTACGATACACAAGTCAAAATCAACCATTTGTAAATTGTCTCCCCTCTTTGTCCCGCTCCCTTAATGTCCACCTTCTCTCTCGGTGGAGAGCCTGGAAAACTAAACTGATGTGATGGGGAGTCAGTCGGCAGGGTCTCGGCTGGCACGGCTGACCCGGGTCTCCGTGAGCCTGGACATGGAGAACAGACCTGTGGGGAGCAGCAGAGTGTGCGATTAGCCCTGGTCTACACCCAAGCCCAGGACACAAAGCTGCTTTCTCTTGGGATTTGTAGGAAACGTAAGGTAATGATGCCAAAAGTGGTTCTCTCTCATTAAAACAACCAGTAAAACTATCCTATTTTTTTGCACAAGGTGTTTCATTATATTTTTTATGGGAAACCAAGGGAAAAGCACACTGCAATTCATTCAAGTGTTTAACTGTTGTGGCTCATTTCATGTTTGTGTGACAAAAGAGCTCAGATCCGACTTCGGTTACCAATGTGTCACTTACTCAAAAACCCAACTATGCCCTTAGGTAGAAAGATTTTACTATGTGTCTACTAGGCAGAGCAGGGTTGAAAAAAATACCAGCTCCCAGGGGGTCCATAAGCCTACAACAGTGTCAGCCACCGTGATGTACCCCACTTGTCTGCAGGTACCAAACGAAGAAGAGCAAAGACAAGTGTGGGAGCTGCACGTTTACATGTGTTCTTAGCTATGCTCACTACACGACTGGAAAGCCATCAATCTTCAAAGGCCTCAAAACTACTTTTATAGTAATTAACAAGTGCACACTCTTAGTTGGGTTATTCAAAATGGCACGAACACGGTCTCCACAGAGGTGGTATGCTGTGCTTGCTGGCACAAGTGGGGGGCGGGGGGATATTTTTTCCTCACTTGTTATGACTTATTGGAAAGGCATTGGGCAGCCAGGGACAGGAGCCGGGGTTGGGGTAGTTTCATAGGAAAGCAGGACTGAAGTTAGCTTTAGCGTAAAAAGAAAAACCTTTAGTTCTTTATGTATATGTAATCCAAGAAAAACAATAAACTCCACCAGACCAGGAGGGTATGGATGGACACTAAACAAAGTAACTAACCACCATGCACCCTCTGCTGCAGCTGGCAAAGCGCGGGGACTCAGCAGGCTGGCACCGTCTGGACGATTCAGGGCCTGGTCTTCGGGGCTCTGCGGGTTGCTGGGTTGGTGATACCAGGTTGCAGAAGGGATTCATGTTCACAGAACACTTTAGGGGTGAACCCTGCAGGATAAATAAAACTGGTTATAATGTTAAAAAAGATTCTGGGCAGTGATGGAGGAGGGGTATGTTTTCATTGCTCTTATTTTGATGGTCAAAGCTACCATCAGGTTTTTTCCCCTCCCCATTTGGAAAACATACAGTGGGCCATTTTTCTTTCTCCCAAAAATTGATACATGGATAATGGAACTGAACTATGTGCAACAGAAAAAGTCAAAAGGGAAACAGAAAAGGTTATACAACATGGGCAGTAATTGGACATCAAGTCTGAAGTCAACCGGGTCAAGTTGTTAGCCCAATTGGGTTATTAGGAATGAGAGATGAAAATTCTGAACACCTGGGTTCTGGAGTCTGGGGGCAGAGAGAAATGGAGCGGGAGGGGGGATTCCAGTTCAGACAAACATCACAATAGTCTGGTAGTAAAGACGGAGATTAAGTAAAACAGGTTTTACTGTTTAGCTGCGTTCAGTTACTACAAAGTGTACATAAAATATTAGTCCTTTGAGACTGACATGATTAATGATCAATGTGGTGGGAAACAATATAGTTATTGTACACAGGCACTTACAAGCTCTCTATAGATCCCTATTTCTTTCAAACAAAAGATGAACCATGCAGCCCCTGGTCTGATATAAAGCCCCACTGGATTCTGTGGATACATGTAAGAAATTGCCTGTTTGGCCAGAAGACTGGTGAAAGAAAACATCTGTATCAGACTGTTGCTAGACAGGTTGATTTTTTATATTTTATTATATGGAGGTGAGTGTTGGAGAAGTTAAAATTCCAATTTGTTTTCATTCAGTATTAGTTTAGTTCTAAATATAGCAAACCCCATCCAGGTGCTATCAGATGACCAGTTACTGCTTAGTTAACTAAGTGTAAAATTTTTCATACACATATAGGTGTGTCAATAGTTTATTACAAGGTGGGTCAATAGTTTATTACAAGTTGTGCAAAATGGATTCTAGTTTAATAATGGGGAGAAAAGGATTAGGTTGCTCCTGAAACTGACTGTAGAGCATGTAAAATGATTTTACTGGATTCTGTTCAACTGTAATCAATGAAAAAAATGTATGTTGTAGACAAAGTTGCAGAATTAAAAAGAAATCTGCTTTTAATTTATTCTTTTTGTATTAAGAATTTGTATAGTACCTTTACATTTTGCAAAACAGTGTTGTCGACACTTATTAAAGCATTTTAAAATGAAGAGATCTCAGTTGGTTCTTGGAGATTTTGTTTCTAGATGATAAATGCTTAAGCATGCTCTGGAAATCTGTAACTCAGTGCTTATGTTCTCACCAGGCTCATTTTTTAAAGTCAATCTGCAGATGCTATTCTTTTTATTAAATGTTTTAAAATTATTTTTTAATTACAGTTTGCATTCAACATTATTCTGTATTAGTTTGAGGTGTACAGCATAGCAGTTAGGCACTCTTACTTTACAGTGTTCCCCCCGATATTTCAGGTACCTACCTGGTGCCATATGCAGTTACTACAGTATTTATTGACTACGTTACCTATGCTGGACTTGACATCCCCATGACTATTTTGTAACTACCGATCTGTACTTGTTAATCCCTTCTCCTTTTTCAACCAGCCCCTCAACCGTCCTCTCCTTTGACATCCATCAACCTGTTCTCTGTATCTGAGTCTCTCTATTTTGTCTGTTCGTTTATTTTGTTCTTTAGATTCCACATATAAGTGAAACTATATGGCATCTGTCTTTCTCTGATTTATTTCACTTAGCATAATACCCTCTACATCCATCCATTGTCATAAGAGTTCATTCTTTTTTTACGGTTGAGTAATAATTCATTGTATATATGTACTACAGATTTTTTATCCACTCACCTATTGTGCAGATGCTATTCTTATTGTCTTGCTAGAAGTTGTAGACGAGCTTCAGTTCGTTTAGTAAAGGCTAATTCTCGTTCAATTTTTATTTTCCTTTTGTTACTTAGATGAAGGTAATATATTCTCATTTATGTATTTCTCCTACTCCATAAAAGGATGTGAGATTAGAGATCAATCTTTGTCAGGATGCTACTTTAGTATTTGTATCCCTGTTCATTATAAATAGTTACCCGTGTGCAGCATGTGCCAGGCATGGGTACTGTTCCCACAGAACAGCCCCTGGTGGAAGAGACACTGAGGGACCCCCGTGCTCTGGAGGTCAGGCTTTTGTCTTCATGTGGTCCCTGGTTCTGTGTGGGATGCACAAGGCCAATCAGGGAGACGGGCACGATGCTCAGGCTCTTTACTATCACTGCTGTTCAATTCTGTGCTCACACAGCTCAAACTCTGTCACTGACCCTCCAGGTCATATCACACTGGGCCTGCAGGTACAGAAAGCCCCATATTCACGGGCAAAAAGCTAACCGGCTGACTTCAGTGGAGACTTTGCTGCAATTGAATCCCTGCCCCTTAATCTAAGCCAACATGCATCTCTCTCTTCAGTAGCAGGAAACTAGAATCTGGCGGCCAAGGACATCCTGGATGGAAGTTCTCCCCAGATGGAAAGCCCTTGCTGAAACATCTGCCACCAGAGCGGGCTAACCCCTGCCCAAAATGAGAGCAATGCACTGAGAACGCAGAGCCTGTCTGGAAGGGAGCCCATTAAGACAGCATTTTATACTTCCTAAAGCCTTTTCTTGGGAAAGCAACCCAGGGTCCCTGTATCTCAACATAATCTACACTATTTTCAAATAAACAGGGATCTCCTACAAGTCTTTTACATGTAAATATGCCACAGCTCGGGATATAAATCTGATATCTACTCATTAAGTTCTATCACATGAAAGCAACTCACACACAGGAAGGTGGGACTTTTCCATTTCCTTCCACCGCAGACACACTCATTCCCCCCCTTACAAAATGCCAACAAGGCAATTTGGTTATTAGAGAACACAAAAGAAACCCCAAACCCCAACAGAAAGCATTAGAAATAGCCAGGCCTTTCCTTCCTCTCTCCCACAAAACCAGTTCAAAAACAGCTCAGACATAAAATTCTCTCTAAAGAGAAGGGTGTCAGAAAACCATAGATGAGGGCTAGCAAGCAGGCACCGGCCACAGCTGAAATCATTCTGTTCTGTGCTGCGTCCAGGTCTTCAAAAGCTCACGCTCTGAAGCCTTAGACAAACAGGCACAGGACCACAACACGGAAATCAGGTCGTCAGCAATAAACAGAAGAGCTTAAAATGAGTCCCAAGGATAAGAGACCAACGAGGGTGTAAACAGGATCTCTGATTCCTCGTTCAAGGTGACTGGTCACAGAGATGGCAGAGAAAAGGCAAAAGAACCGCAGAGGTAGAGCCTCCTCGGCCTGGCACAAAGCCATGCTCCCAGCATCGTCAGCATCTACTCAGGCAAGAGCTGAAGGGCATGGATTGCAATTCAGAAGCATAAACAGTGAGCAGATTAATTGACACAGCCCATTCATTTATAACTGCCCCAAGATTTTTTAAATCAGAAACTTTTTTCCTCTTCATAAATCTGTATCCCAACTAACTGGAAGTTTCCTTTTATTTTTTCACTCATTCATCTACTGTCTATCAAACTCATTCCAATCATGCTTTCATTCTCCCCCTTCCCAAAGCCAATCTTGTCAAGGTCAAGGATGACTCCCCACAATGCTAAAATCCAGCTGTTTTCATTTTATGACTTACCAGTGGAGCCCTCTTGCACACAGCCTATCCCTCTCAAGAGCTTCCTTCATTGTAACATTTTCTTCACTTGGATCCCAGGTGTTTCTCCTTTGAGCACAGGACTCGTTTTCCAATCCCCTTGGTAGTTTTTCATCTCCCTGACTTCTTAGCAGTGGAGCATCCCAGGGCCCAGGCCTTGGGCACCTTCTCTTCATTATCCACAATCATTCTTCTTGTCGCTCTCATCTCATCTCATGGTTTTAAAGGTTGTCTCTGCTGATGGCCTCTCTACTTATCCTTACATCCTGGACCTCCTTTCTGAAACCCGTGTACCCTACTGCCTGCTCAACATCTCCACATGGACATCTAACATGCTAACATGTCCACAACTGAATTTCTGACCCTCCCCCCAAATCTGCTGCATTACTGGCCGTCCTCAGCTCAGTTATGGGCAACCCCAGCCTCCCAGTTCCTGGGCCAAAAATCTTGGACTCATCCATGATTGCTTTCTTTCTCTCACACCTCACGTCTGCAGCAAAACAAATGAGTGTAAAATCCCTGCATTCAAGAGATTTATATTATATTTGGGGGTGGAGGGAGGAGAAAAGAAAATAAATTATACGAGCCAGTAGATGTTGGGAGCGGTGTCACTGGAACAGTGACCACCATGGTTTGACATAGTCCCTGGAGAAGTGGATTCACTGTGTGGCAGGAATCACGAAGAACAGTGACTGAAGATATAGAGTAATGGGAAAATAAAAATGCAGGATGGCAACTGAAAGAGACTAATCTTTGCTTTCTCTGTCTATCTGTTAGCTGTCTGTTAGGAATCATTATAGAAGTAACATGTAGATGATTAATGATGTAGAGGGTAGAAAAGATTGCAGGAAGAAAAGGCAAGAAAATAATAAAGATTTAGGATAGAAATGTGGAAGCTTAAAAGGCTCTTAGGAGGAAAGGTCAGGAGTTTAAGAGGATGTCTGGGTGAAGGATAAAAATAGTTGGTAATTAACATGTAATATACCTAAGAGTTGGGTAAACAACCAAAAGAATGTCCGTACTTATTTGCCTAAAATGTTTAGGGGAAACAATGTAACCTGCGGATCTATATAAATAATAAAAGATTCTGCTAGTCTTGAGCAGAAGTATTAAGCAGAAGCCGAAGAAAAAAGCTCAAGCACCTTCTGTCTTACACGTCTCTCTCTCTCGCCGACTCCGTCCACACCTTTGGGAACCCCTGGACCTGCCGAGGCTGGACCTCGGCAAGTAGAAAGTGATAAGAAAGCAGGGACAGGGGAAGATTTAGCCTCTGACAAGAAGGAGGAACATATTTTTCCTCCAGTCAGGTCAGAAAAGCTGCTGGCAGGTGTGGAGGTGGAAAGAGACCTTAGGCTTGCTCCATATTCAACCTGGTGTGAGAAAAGATTGTGAGGCCACTCTCCCAGTGAGAGGGTCAGTAGGTGGCAGGGTAGGGTCAGGATGGAGCAGAGTAACAAGGATTAGAATATGAAACGGCCCAAGAAGAAATGAAGATGCAGAATGTCCTCCATGCATCACTTAGGGCCCAGCCACCACTGGACACCTCGTGGCTATGAATTCCCTCCTGGCACTTACTAGCCAGGGCACGGGAGGAGGCCGATGGAATGACACAGGCTTAGGTTTTGCAGTGTGGCGTGGCAGAGGACAAAGGATAAGAGAGTAAAAGGTCCTGGTGAAAGTGGCTAGAATGATGGCAATGGCTTCTAGATAGACTAGAAAGTGCAGCCAGGAAGATGCTGATAAAGCAGGAAACAGAAGAATAAATAGGATGCCTTGAAGAGGCCAAGGAACAGCAGAATAAAGGAGGGAGGGGGCAAGGGTAGGACTTCATGACCAGACAGTAGGTCAATACTCGTTTCCCATAACCTTAGCCACTCCCGTGTGGAGTGAACCACACAGTCCAATGATCGTCACATGGACAAGTCCCTATTAGCCTGGCCGGTGTGGCTCAGTGGTTGAGTGTTGATTCATGCACCAAGAGGTCGCCAGTTCGATTCCTGGTCAGGGCACATGCCCAGGTTGTGGGCCCAATCCCCGGTGCGGGGCATGCAGAAGGCAGCCAATCGATGTTCTCTCTCATCGCTGTTTCTCTCTCCTTTCCTCTCTAAAATCAATAAAGAAAAAATATTTAAAAAAAAAATAAAAAGTCCCTGTTATGCTGATGCAGCTAATGAACATCCATCTGAGCTTGGGGATGCGCACCTGGGTCTCATTCTCTCTGGGCAAGAGCTGCAAATCTGGCTGCCTGTCCTATCAGGAGACCAAATCTGCACCAATAATAATAACAATTATTATTATTTTTAATCCTCATCGAGGATATTTTTCCTTTTTTTTTGTTCAGACAAGAGTGGGAGGGAGAGAGAGGAAGAGAGGAAGAGAGAGAGAGAAACATCAATGTGAGAAAGACACATCGACTGGCTGCCTCCTGCATGACCCTGACCAGGGCCGGGGACCGAACTGCAACCGAGGTACGTGCCCTTGACTGGAATCGAACCTGTGACTCATTGGTCCGTGGACCAATGCTCTAACCGCTGAGCCAAACCGGCCAGGGCCGCACCAATTATTTTAGCAGAGATTTGATAAAAACAATTTTAACCAGATGGCAAAGAGGTCACAGAGCAAAAGGGGAACACTGAGATGTCAGAGATGTTGAGCACAGGAAGCAGTGACTACTCTTAGGCATGGAAAACAAAGTCAAGGGATGATTAGAAGGTAGAAGCTTGTAGGTGGCAGCCTATGGAGCTGGGCATCAGATCTGAGGTGTGGGCGCTGTTCCGTGGGCACCAGAGCCTCGGGACCTTGGCAGGACCCCCTAGAGCTGGGCTCAAACCTACAAAGAGAGGGCGCTGGCTGACAGTGCTGTGACCTTTCAGTGGTACGATGAAACAATACAAGTGTGGAAAAACTATGAGCTAGCACCAATTCTTCCTCCAGGAAGTTAACTGTCACCACTGAGCTGGAGAACCCAGGCTGTGCCATCACCGTTAGGGACAGGAAGCTAAGGAAGCTAACAGAGGAGCAGATCCCTTCTTCCTTCCTCTGGTTCCAGCTGGTGCAAATACCTAACCAAAAGCCAACCGGAAAAGGAAAAGTGTGGCCTGCAGAGTGTCATCACAAGCAGAGCATGGAAGGTGCGGTGGAAGCCGAGAGAACAGCTGCACACCCGGCACCTGCTGACCAGCAGTCTAGCCTTTCACCTCGGAGTTGTGGCTGGTGAACTCAGTAGTGATCCCAAGTCCCTAGTCAACGGACAAACTAAACATCTCTAAATCAAATACAGACCTCAATCTACGGCTATAATATAAAGGACAAGCCAATCTCCAAATTTTAAATTAAAACATTTTTTTTAATACAGGACAAAAAACACAGGTACCTTTTTGACCCATGTTAGTATAATGTGAGTCGCTGTCTTGGAATGAATTGCAGTAGTAACAGGTCAAAGCATATGAAGACACTTTTCCAAAATAATGTAATCACAATCATGTATTTTCTCACATATCTTTTACATCCATAACAAATACTAGCTTATTCCTCTCAAACCATTTCTTACTCTAAGGGAAATTTGAAAATAACATCTAAAAAGTTCATAGCATATGATAAGAATGGGTACTGAATGAATGAATGAGTTTACATCAGACCACGTAAAACCTGACCATAAAGTCCTCCCAGGGGATATTCAGCCATGAGTAGCAAATCTATCACAAAATCAAACTCTTGCTTAATTCAAATTGCATTACTTCTATTAGCTGCCCTTTGCTGGGTTATAGAAGGAGAGCGGTTTTTCTTACTGCTCTCCAGTGTTCTCTTCAAACAAAATATTTTCAAGTCTGTTTTCCTTACAATTCTTCCAAATCTTTTTTTGCTTAGCAAATTTGAAATTCTTTAATTTTCAAGGTCATGCATTTCTATTTGTGTGTGTCTGTTGTTAAATGCAGGCACTGTTTGGTAACTTAATATTGGGTGTTGTCTCAAGTCTACAGGAATCATCCAAAACGGTATCTAATGGCAATCCTAGGACTTCAGACAATATTATTACCATGGAATGCAGTCACTAGGTCCTAAGGATTTAACTAGATGCTAGTTACTGAAACTGAACTTCATCAAATCCTTTTCCATTCCACTCTGGTCTCCCACATTTCAATATATTGCTCATTCTTGTCACCAAACCTTACTTATATCTGTTAAACTATTAAATTAAATATTAACACATTGTTGACCGGCAATTTTACGCAGAAGTTATCTCATGTCACCAGCTATTTTTTCGTGATTGAGTATGAAAGTGAAACAATCTAAATAAACTTCAGTAGTATACTTTATTTATACATAATAAATTTAAATGAAACTTTGTACATATCTGCTACATATTACATTTTATACATATTACATATTTTAGTAATTTTTTTTGGTGTGGTATACTGTACAGCAATCACCTACGTGTAATGGTACGCAACATGTTTTGCAAATATATCTCGTTTTGCTGCGCTTTCCTTTTGAAACACACACTTTAAACGTTCTAGTTGGATTTTTTTTTAAACCAGTGACTATTTTTTTCTAAAACGTGGTCTTTTAGTTGCCCTGAAAGCCTAAAAGGTGAATCAATGTAAGGAGCTCTTTTAGAAGTACCAGAAGAAGTGTTAGGTTCTGAGCTGCACTCATTTGAACCAGCAGATTTTTTGTATCTTATTTTATTTTGTCTATTGTAATTACAGTAAATTTTGAATGCATTGAATAAAGCACAATCGATCAGAAAGAATGCTACCTTTTTAGACCACTTTATACTTTTTCGAAAGACACTGCTGTTTGCCAAATATTGGTCTGCTCAATCGACTCCTTTCATGTATTTGTTGTAGTCTAATATGCCCGCAGGTTTAACTATATCTTCCATAGAATTTCTGTTTCGCTTTCCAGTTGTTTTCATAGAGGCATCGTGGATAGTTGATATCATATTCACTAGTCTTTTATCTTTCCATGATACAAGGAAAACAGGTCCTTTCCGTAAAAACGTCATTTCCCCTTTCTGAAGATTCTTTGACTTTTCTTTTAGTACCTTTGGCAAGCCACGGTTTTCTCTTATGGTACCACAGATTAACGTTTTCTTTTCTAATAATATTTCAGCTGTAGAAACGCTGTTGTAGTAATTATCTTGGTATACATGATACCAAGAATCAAGATATGGCTCAAAGACAGATAATATTGTTTCTTGCAGCCTTTTGCCTTCACCCGAATAAATCTCGAAGTTGCAAATGTATCCACTTTTGCTTTCACAAAGCATTCTCACTAAAATCCCATATTTTATTATTTTTGCCGCATTATATGTTCTGAAGCTGATTATGTCCTCTATATGGTATCACTGCTTCATCTAGGGATAACTCCTGCTTAGATACATACAAAGACTGAAATTTTGGAAGAAAGTAATCCAAAAGAGGCCTAATTTTATACAGTCTGTCTTCATTAGATGTATTTTTTGAATTATCACTAAGATGGAAAAATGTAAGAATTTGCTCGAACCTCATTCCACTCATAGTTTTAGGAAACATTGGAGCTTCAACCAAAGGGTCCGTTGACCAGCAATCCCTCCAATGTGATTTTTCCGTTTGTCCCATCAATGTCAACAAACTGAGAAACTGCTTTAAATCGGTAGTGGTAACTTTCGCCCATGGTACAGTTTTAGTAGATTTTCTGTAAAATTGTTCCATTTGGTGGTGGTATAAATTGGTTTGAGAAACAACTAAATCAAAAAAATCATCACTAAAAAGTACTTCCATCACTTCCCTGATGCTCCGTGGATCACTAAGGTTGGGAGTTACACCTGAAATATTTGAATAATCCTCCAAAGTGGGTGTAATATCATTTTCAATCCACTCCTCTTCAAAATCACCCGCACTATCAGATCTTATTACATTTCTTTTTTGTCGTTTTGGTGGTCTAATATCTGACTCATTACTGTCTTCCGATAAACTATTAATTTCTACATCACTACAATATATTTCAAAATCACTCGGACAATCAGATAAAGTGTCTGCATATAATTCGTTGAAAAGTTCTTCACTTTCACGATCCGTCATGGTTGAAACTTTTGTAATACTGTAATTGCGATAAAAACCTAACTATAAAGAAAAGTCACTTTTTTTATAATAAACTGAACATAACGAAGAAAGATTTTACAATATCCTTGATATGTATGTTCAAACTGCAAGCGGTTAGAAGATAGTCCAAGTTTAGATGGTTCGACCCTGTGATTGTTTTGTTTACCGTACCTTCGATTTTGCAGTCTCACGCCCAGAGGGGTGGGAAGAAAAGGAGTCCGCATGAGAATATAGAATGGCGTGCTGTTTTTCGAACTTTGAACTCAGGGTGAAGAGTCACAAATACAACAATCCTATATTACCCATAGTTTCAAAAATTGAAATAGCTAATGCAAATGCAAACATGAGTTACCTCGTGATCGGTCAACAACGTTTGGGCATGAAAACACGAGTTAACTCGTGAGTGGTCAACAATGTGTTAATCATCCCTGCTTCCCTGATTTTTGAGGTGACCTTTCCCTCATGCTATCTTTTAATAAAGGGGAACACTCCCTCTGGTCTTTTTTAGCACCTTATGTAATTAAAGGGTTTGTAAATGTTCACATTTTTTGCAATTATATCATTTTCTTAATTTTTTTCTTTGCTCGTTTCCAAAAATTGTTGCTATTCCTTTTGACTTTTCAGGAGAAATAATTAGCCTCCTCTTCTACTTTTGTGACATATCTATTTATTGTAGAGCTCCTGAGTTTTGCTCAAATTTCTCTTCAATCTTCCCATCTTTTGAGAAAAGATATTTGGTTTTCATTACGTATTTTCAGTTTTTCTAAAGTGTATATACTTCTCTACATATTATCCTCTTTTCCCCAAAGTAACTTTCCAAATAAAAGCCTATTAAAATAGAGAATAACAGAGCTCATCAGATGAGCTCTTCCTAAATCTCTCCTCTACCAGAAATGTCTCTATGGCCACACAGGTCCTTCTCCCTCCTTGCTCTTCTGTGGTCCCAGAGCTAACCTGCCCCTGCTCTGGAGTGCATCCACGGCTGCCTTCTGTGGGGCCCTGCTCCGTTCATTCTCCTTCTCCTCTAAGGTCACTTTTCCCCTCTATTGGCTTTTACCCTTTGATATATAAATATACTCACATTTTTTCATCTTAAAAATAAAAAATCCTCTGCAGCGCCAGAGCATGTGCAAGCGCATAACTGGGGCCGAGGGGTCCCCACCTGCGGCCCTTTTAACCGCTGGCGACAGGGTAGCAGCGTGCTTCCGGGGGCGGGTTTTCCGGGGGTTGTGACCGACCCAGCCCTTGGCAAGGATTGAAACACCCTATGGAGACATCAGGAATCCTGTAGGCTCTGCTACTTAATATCCTGCACTAAGTAGCTCTTTTTCCTTGTTGGCTTTTTCCTTGGTGATAAGTGAGACACGTATCTTCGTTACCACGGTGTGGATCGCTGTTGAGAAGGAAAAAATAAATAAATAAAATAAAAATTAAAAATCCTAACAGTGTAGTTTCCTCTAACTACTACCCCATCTCTCTACTCAGCCACATGTTTGGGAAGAGAAGCCCTTGGTTGCTTTCTTCACTTTTTCACAGCCCATTTGCTTCTTCACTCCCGGTGTGCATCCTGCAGGCACACATCCCAAATCACCCAGCTGCCTCAGCCAAAGGCATCTGTAGCTTTCCTGCCCTCCAAACAACATCTGACTGTGTCTAGGCACTTCCGTATGGAGTGCCCATTGGCCAGGCACTGGGGTAGGTGCTGTGGTGCCAGAAATGAAAGGCAGTTATGATCCCCACCCTCTTGGGCCTCAATGGATCAGGCATTCCTGATAATACTCAGGTTTCTTTACTTCCATTGCTCACCATTGTAGGCTTCACCTAAACGTTACTTAAATCTTCCTATTCTCCAAGTCTTCTTTTTTCCCCTTTCTTATTATACATAGCTTCTCAAAGCAATCACTTCTGTAGCCATGTCTTCAATTACTGTATATACTCTAATGACAATATACTTTTTTATTTTAACAGTTTATTTTACATTGTGTACCTCATTTACTAAAACCATAGATTCCAAGTTGCTCTACAAAAGCAATCATAAAAAAACGTGATATTCTTAGCATGTCAACTTCAGGAAATTTCCCTAATTACTTTTTTTTTGGTCTGATGGGAGGAGGAGGATTCAGGCTGGGAAGAGGCAGGAAATTTCTGGGGTGCTGCTAGAAATGTTATACATCTAGATCTTGTTTTACATCTTGATATATATTACACATATCAAGAATCACTGAGCTCTATAAATAAGAACAGTACATCTCACACACTACCCTGTTTGTTGGTATGTTCTATCTGAATTTAAAAAACAACTTATTAGCTCTGGCTGGTTTGGCTCAGTGGTTAGAGCATCAGCCGGCGGGGTTTGACTCTGGTCAAGGGCACGTACCTCGGTTGCGGTTCGGTCTCTGGCCCTGGTTGGGGTTGTACAGGAGGCAACCAATCAATGTGTCTCTCTCACACCGATGTTTCTCTCTCTCTCTTTCTCTCTCCCTCTCTCCCACCCTCCCTCCCACTCTATCTGAAGATAAATGGAAAAATATCCTCGGGTGAGGATTAAAAAAACAATTACCCCATTAAATTGCCTTTGCAATGACTTCTACAGCAAATGTCTTAACGTAGAAAAGGTTTGGGTTTATGGTTTACCAGGGGCCAGCAAACTAGGCCCATAGGCTACCTGCCTCTTTTATAAGTGAGGCTTTACTGGGACAGCCACAGGCTAAGTAGTTGTGACGGAGACCTAAGATCCTTTAAGAAAAGTTTTGCCATCCTGGACGTAAACTTCAAATAATATCTGTAAACTGTCCCTTTTTAGGATAATTCAAATCAACCTCATCGAAATGCCAAAGTAACAAGGAGATTCATAAGACAGCTGAATAAATTAGTCAGTTAACTATAACCAAGCATTTCATAAAACTCTAACATGGGGGTGGCAGCACTCTTTTGCTTTGAGCTGCACTACAGGTTTAATGACACAGATCACAAATTGGGACTTTATTTGGCCTTACCCAATGCTAATTTGGGGGGGGAGGGTTAATCCTTACCCAAGGATATTTTTCACTGATTTTTTTTAGATAGAGTGGAAGGGGGAGGGGAGGTGGAGAGAAAGAGAGAGAGAAACATTGGTGTGAGACAGACACATCGATTGGTTGCCTCTCCCAAGACCCCAACTGGGGCCAGGGACTGAACCTGCAACCTGGGTACATGCCCTTGACCGGGAATTGAACCCTTGACCCTTTGGTCTGTGGGCAAACACTTCAACTGCTGAACCAAACCAGCCGGAGCCGACGTTAATTTTTTTAAATTTGGTGTTAATATTTTTTTAAAAAAGGAGTGTCCACTTTAAAAAAAAAAAATCAAGATTTTGGCTGTTCATATAAAGAAAGCAAGATGGAGCAACATTGGAACCATAGTCCTACAAGGTAACACTGAGCTAAAGTGACTCCAGCAACCCTGAGGCTAAGCACTGGTTGACACGTCACACTGTGCTTGCACTGTCCACTTTCCTGACAGCAGAGATGAGGACATGAAATGCTGCTATTAGTGCTTATGTGAAAAGTAGGAAAGAAAGGACAGGCAGGGGTCAGGTATTTAACACTCAGCTCACTTGTTACCTGACTGTCGTGGGCATGCAAGCTTACGACTTCAGGTTTAAGCAACGGTCTCTAGGAAAATGGCAGAAAAGAATTAGATGTCTAAGGGCCAGAGGACCAGACAGGGCAACAGTTAACTCGATGCTTGTATCAAGTGGTAGGGATCTCCCCATTCTTCCAAAGTGGCCCTGTTCCTATCTCAGGTAATTCTGCCTGGTAAAAGGCTTCTTCGCACTATTTTTGCAACCTCTACGCGTCTATATTCATTTCAAAATAAAATGTTTAAAAAAATAGCATTTCCTTACACTGATTAGAAATCTGTCTTCCTTCCTGTACCTTAATTGGTCCTTAACCATATATAACAAGTGTAATCTCTCTTCCAGCAGAAAGCTCTTCCATTATCTGTAACTCTCTTGCCCATGTCCCCACCAAGAGTTTTCTTCCTCATGGACACTCTTGTCCTATACAGTATTCATTCAATCAGCAAATATTCATTGAGCACCTGCCATCAGTATAGTACATTCCACACTCTGGGGGTATAACAGTGAACTCTGTCTTTGCCTTGTGGAACCAACACTAAATTATTATGTCTGATAATGTAACATAATATATCATTAGACTTTCCAGTGACCATATCATATTACTAATTTTATTACACTCATAATCCACCTAATTCTTCCTCTTATACATATATCTGCTCAGATATATGCTCAAACAACTAGGTTTTTGGACCCAAATTTCTTTATGGTCATCCCTGCTGAGTGTTATATTTTTAGAATCTGCCTTTCTCTTCAGTCTGTCAAGAACTTCTAGGATGTCAGTTTCTTTTCTACCTTAGCACACACCCTCTCCCTTCTAGTTTCTTATCTATAAATCTGATAAATATACCTCTCTGTATAATCATCTGAATCAGTCATTAAAATGAATGGGACAGTGCTGAGGTCACTAAGAACCTATGGCACATGTTACTAGCACACACCCAAGTACCATGGATTCATTAGTCAGTACTCCATGGCTTCCCTCACTCAACAAGCTGAGAGTCACCTGATCATACTGGCATGTCTATATCTGTTCACCAAATATTATTAGGTTTAGGTCAAACAGCTTCCTAAAGTTCAGATATAGTATGTCCACCAATTTTCCCTAATTATTTTTGGGGAAAAAACATTTTGAAAAAAATGAGAAGGTAACAGTTAAAAGGAATGAAAAACTACAGGAGGATGGATCACTACGTAGTTTCCAATATAAACCAGGAGGCTTTAAATGTAAATACTAGGTATACTTTAAAAAAAAAGAAAATCAGTTTTTGGGGAGGTACCATTATTTGAAAAAGAAATGCTCTTTAATTAAGACAATTTATCTAATTATATGAACTTTTATACATGCTATATCTTTGACCAGGGTATAGTTGAACACAGAAAATTTTATCATTGGGAATTGTTTCTATTGTTAAAGCAAAACATTCTTTTTTTTCCCTCAACTAAAAGCTTCTTGCCTTCAACACAGTCACTGGTGGTTATTTTAAAAAACAGAAATGTCCTGAAATTTCCGTAAGTATATTTGAACTCTATAAACTCTACCATTCATACCAGAAAATCAGGTTGAAATAATTTGTTAAAATGCTAATATATGTGAATAAAGCATAACACAAATTAACATTTACCACTTGGAATTGAAATACAAACAAATAGATAATTCATGAATATGGTAATGACTATTCTCTGGCAGAAAATTCAAAAGCACTTTATGCATTTTAAGTGAATTTTAAATTTTAAGTAAACTTTCAGAGTATCATCTTCAAGCTTTAGAATTAACATCTAGCAAAAGTCATTATACAGATACAACCTGGGATTCCTGACAATTTGGCAAAAGCTAAGAATACAGTTGATTTTTTTCCCCCACTAAGAAAAATTTAACCAGTAACAATGCACACAAGTTTATGTGAGGTAGGTACAACTAAGAAAATAAACTATAAACACTTCAGACCTATTTGTGTAGAGAAGTATTGTTATACATTTAAAAATTATGTTCATCAAAACCAAATTTTTACTATTCATACGTTTTATCCTAGATGTTAAATCTACCTTGAAAGTAATAAAACAAGATTTACTGCAAAACAGTCTAAATTTACCGCTCTTCACTAAACTCCCAAAGCAAACTGCAATAGTCTTATTTCAATGCTAAGGTAACTAAGCACAACCATTCACCCTGTCTTGCATCATATATGAAACTGAAAAGGTTTTTATTTGATTCAGTGAAGATGTCTTAAACACACCTATTTATAAGGAATGGACTTACATAATATCATGCTACGTCCTATTTGCTATAATTCTTTTGCTCTCAAAATTTAGTTTTGCCCTGGCCAGTTTGGCTCAGCGGTAGAGCATCGGCCTGCGGATCAATGAGTTGCGGGTTCGATTCCGGCCAAGAGCAACGTACCTCGGAAGATAAATAGAAAAATATCCTCGGGTGGGGATTTAAAAAAAAAAATTTAGCCCTGGCTGGTTTGGAGCGTCAGCCCGCGGACCAGAGAGTCCCGGGTTCGGTTCCCACTAAGGGCATGTACCTTGGTTGCAGTTTGTCCCTGGCCCGGTTGGGGTCATGTGGGTGGCAACCAGTCGATGTGTCTCTCTTACATCGATGTTTCTCTCTTCCCCTCTCTCTCCTTCCTGCTCTAAGTGAAGATAAAAAAAAAAAAATTTAGTTTTGAAATTGGTGAATATTAACCTCCAGAGAAATTTCTCTCCCTCCAAACTGCTTACCTGAATATATTTCTACTGTGTTTCATCATTTAAAACATGTGGAACATGCTTGGAGAAAATCTTTACTCGTTCTGGCATGGATACCAACCATAGTGACACTAATGGGCCAAGGTGCATTTCCAATGGCCATCTGAAGGTAAGCATCATTAGCCTAAAAAATAAAGATTAAGAAGAGATCAGAAAAGCAGAAATACTGTGTTGGTCCAAATTTTTATTTCAAGTACTACAGCTCTTTATGATATAATTTTCATCTATCTCTTAAGCATGTTGAAAATATTACCATTCCCCTATTCAAACAAAAGAAATTAAAATACGGATAACTGACTGCCCAGGACCACAAATGTCCATGGAAAAACAGAATAAAGCTACCTCATGAGTAAAAAGGCAAACATTCCTCTGCAGCCTCTGTGCACTGAAAATTAATGCATTTCAGATCTGGAATTATCAGGTAGCTAATTTGATGTGCTGAGAGAAACTCTAATTTGGCTTTCCTTTCGACCTCGTCTTCTATACAGGTGGTCCTACAGAAGACAGAGGCCAAGCAGCTTTCTGTAATCCACTCTGAAACAGTCCACTCCCTGCACAGCAGTCAGACCCTCTGAGAGCGGGGGGTGGGGGGGGGGCTCCGTGCGTGGGGACTATTACACAGGGCTCATGGCACACGTGTAAACCGAGATTAAATACTGGCCCTTGAGTCAAATAGCTCAAGGATGAGATCGGTTCACTTCAGTCCCCCAAACCTCCCACCTGCCAAGAACTTTAAAATAAAAGCTACAAAACGTAAAGACAGAAACCAATGAAGATAAACAGCTCTTTTTAAAACCAAGCCTGGCGACTTGTGAAGAAGGAAAAGAAGAAGAAAAGCAAGATAGAAAGCAAGGATATTCTAAAAGACCTTGAGGGTTTCACAGAAGCCTATATAGCCAGGCCTCAAAGAGATTATAATTTTTAAAATTGGTATTACAAATAACTCTACTCAATTAAAAAAAAATTTTTTTTCTTTATTGATTTGAGAGAGAGAGGAACAGAGAGGGAGAGAGAGAGAAACATTGATGAGAGAGAACATCAACTGGCCACCTCCTGCATGCCCCCCCACTGGGGATTTGGCCCACAACCTGGGCATTTGCCTTGATCGGAAATTGAACTGGCGACCTCTTGGTGCATGGGTCAATGCTCAACCACTGAGCCACATCGGCCTGGCTCTACTCAATTTTTTTAAAGTTTAATTTTAAAAGGGTATATACACATTTTTATCACTGATTCCCATGTTTGTAAATATTAACAATAGATATTAAAATTTTCTAATATTTAGTTTCCCTAAATTTCCAAAGAAAACTGTCCAAATAGGTTATTAAAGTTTCTTGGTTCTTTCTGTAGTTTACACAAAATAAACTTTCACCTGATTCTCATATATGAGAATGAGAAATGTTACAAGAAGAAAGGCTAGTGATCTGAATGCTTTCTGCAGTGATGGCAACCTATCCACCCATTCTAATGCCGTCCTCAGTAAGCAGCGTGCA
This sequence comes from Tadarida brasiliensis, assembly GCA_030848825.1. Taxonomy (NCBI): domain Eukaryota; kingdom Metazoa; phylum Chordata; class Mammalia; order Chiroptera; family Molossidae; genus Tadarida; species Tadarida brasiliensis. Next base: position 108,414,362 of record CM061257.1, on the reverse strand, counting down.
ACAACAGAAACTGCCCACGAATCAAGTTTATAGCCATAAAACTAAAACATTTCCTTTGATGAAACTAACTGGCTCTCCCATAGAGGGAGTAAAAACAATACTTGAGCATGAGGCTCTGACCAAGGAGACCACAGTGCCCCAGGAATGCCAGTAGTCCCTTCTGAGTACAGATACTCAGAGCACAGATAAGCAAAGTCATTCCCACTTTCTGTCAGGCCCTCTATGGCTCTGAACTGACAGTGAACTGCTGCACTGGGATTCTCTGCGGCTACTCTCTCAGGAGGCACAGCCACCAGAAGCCCCGCTCCTCAGTCTCAGGTTATGGCCCACCAAGCAGCGTCCCGTCCCACTTCCAATCTCCACTACTGAGCACTAGGCCCTTCCCTTCTTGTCACCCTCCACCAACCAACAGCCTTCCACTCGCCCCTTTCTAAACTCTGCCCCAGCAGCGCTTGGACAGCAGAGCTCTTTCCCCATGCCACCTCCTCCCAGAGCCCATTCAGGAGGCAAGACACTGGAGCAAGGGGAAAATCTTCCCCTACCAGGGGTCTGCTACTGCTGCAGTCCTGAAATGAGAGAGATGAATGCTGGGAGCCTGGCTTGGAACATTTCTCATAGAAACAAAGGGTGGTCAAATTACATTGTATCTTAGTACATCTGTTCAGCTATACTAGGAATTGGGTAAGTTTTTATAGCTGGCCTGCAAACGAACCTACATAATATTGTTTCTATGGGAAAATTTGTTCCAAGCCATAACCACCAATCTATAAGTTTTGAAATTCAGTACCATTCATGAAATGAACATTACCCATATCCAGTACATGATCTGAAGAATCTTTACACCTACCTTAAAAATGACTGAAAAATACAGTGTGGTCTGAAAGTTTAATATTGAATGCCCAACAATAAAGCTTACAAATACATAATAATATAAGGTTCTTATCTTTTTACTACTAATTAACTTTATATTTATTCTTAAGTCTCCTATGTAAAACTCTCCCACACTAAATGAACGTATATACTCAGCCTAGTTAGACAAATAACCATAATTCTGCTGCACAGCATGGTAATGTACCTTCACATATTCTCTCTGCAACATGAATTTAATATCTGTTATAATATCTGATATCCTTCAATATCAGCAGGAAGATTCTGAGAAAGATTTTTTTAAAAAGCACAACTAATTTTGAAAGCTACTGTATGCAGTTACAGACTGCATTTATTTGAATTTTATATATTCTATTTTTAAAAAATCAGTTAATAAAAGAATATTTTGAGAAACCTCACCCTTTTCCGTAGCTTTCTGAAAAGGGGTCTGAGACAGGACTCAGCCTGTTTCTGAGTAGCACTGTTCAGTTTACCCTGCACACTGCGCTTCACATAATCTTCTCTGGCATTCAGTTCTTTAGCCCAAACACGGAGAAGGAACTGTTGAAAGAATGGGTAAGATTAGACTACAATGCCACCCAGCGGTTGAACAAGTTTAAAAGTTCCCTAACACACAAAACAGTGTACTTAGAGTAAATTTCTCGAATGATTACAGTATCATCCACTAATATTTAATTAGTTAACTATACCTGCTTATTCTGTCATGTATGTTTTGAAGTAGTGCCTTTGGCAATTCACGAACTTCCCCATTCTAAGTATATTCCTAGCTCAAAGATAATCCATGTCCCCCTAAAAAGAATTACCAAATTACATGAATAACTATTTGATAGAAATAAAATTTTAATTGTATTGCTATTATATAAAATTCACCCCACCTAGATTATCAGCCATAATACCATATATGTGCTATGATAGTTAATGAATCCCCCAAGTATGTTGTAGTATTCGGACTTTCTACTTTTGCAGTAGGGACAATAATTCAATTAAAAATTCCCACTGAAGAGCCTATCTGAAGGAGAAGGAAAGAAAATAAGTATCCTCACTCGAGGACATTTTTTTCATTTTTTGTTCAGAGAGAGTGGGAGGGAGAGAGAGAGAGAAACATCGACGTGAAAGGAACACATCGAGTGGCTGCCACCCGCACAACCAACCAGGGCTGGGGACAAACTGCAACCGAGGTACATGCCCTTAGCGGGAACCGAACCCGGGTCTCTCTGGACCGCAGGCCGACGCTCTAACCGCTGAGCCAAACCGGCCAGGGCGGAAAGAAAATAAGTAAAAGAAAGTATGACCCATGTTGCCCCCCAACCCCAGAAAACCACCGCAGCGTCTCTTGGACAAAGAGCACCCTTCTAGAGGCAGGTAAACAGTGAAGGCTGAGTAGAATATAGTGGCAATCCTATATATAAGGAGAGGCTGTCACTCTAAGAGAAAATTCTAGTTCATAACTAGTTCCCATGCCCTATCTAGTTCCATATCATTTCCTCAACAGATTCAGAATCATGATGACTAATACAACTATTTTGTATTTAAACTGTAAATGCAAGTAAAAGCATATCTTGCTTTAAATCTCATGACCTAACACACATAATTTGTAAATAAATGCTGAAGTAAATCTGGAATTTGCACACTACCTAAACTTCTAAAGACAAAAATGCTGAGAAGAAAGATGGAATGAGCATATCACAGCAAAAATAAGCAGCTATCTGTAGAATAGAACTGAGAAACGAGCAGTCTCTGAAAGGTTACTGATGTGTTTACTTCTATCACTGCCAGTGTCTTCCTACCTCCTTCCTTTCCTGTCATCACCTCTCATAAAAGCTTCTAGAACTCTCTCCTCACTGCACTCCTTCCTAGTGTTTAAAAAAAATTTGTAAAACTCCCCAAATATCTTGTTCATTGCATTGCTGTAATTCTTTTCTTCAAGTTTACATTAGTAAGTGAGCTTTAAAGAAAAGTGTCATGAGGAACATAAACATACACTGCCTTCAATTGACCACTACATCCAAGTGTATAGCAGTATCATAAACAGTGTACATGTCAGAAATGTTTACTGAGCTTTCCCTTCCAGTCACTAACCCTTGATATCCAAAAATATAAAAACAGTTCTTCACAAAACAAAATGTCCTCCTTCCTTAGACTGAAGTACACACCTTAAGGAATTTGGTGATGATGTCCATGTCTTTATAGTCATCACTTTTTCCTAAAGATTCTCTCAATGTCTGAAGAAAAATAGTGCTCCTGCTCATTAGTAAAGAGCTATACTGAATAGATACGCCATCAACACCAGTCTTGACATGGCTCTTTATTACACAGACTGTCCAATTTCTATTTAAAAACCTGATAGAATTTCTACATAATTTTTTTTAAAAACACACCAATTTGGCCCTGGCCGGTTTGGCTCAGCTGTAGTGCATCGGCCCGCGGACCAATGAATCATGGGTTCGATTCTGGCCAAGGGCACGTACCTCGGATGCAGTTCGTCCCCGGCCCTGGTTGGGGTTCTGCAAGAGACAGCCAGTCAATGTGTCCCTCTCATGTCAATGTTTCTCTCTCTCTCCCTCCCTCCCACTCTACCTGAAGATAAATAGAAAAAATTTTTTATCCTCAGGCGAGGATTAAAAAAATAACAATAAAAACACACCAATTCACCATTTAAATTTTGAAAGCATGTTATCTTTCATGAATCAAAAGAGAGAAGAGGGGGTATGAGGAGGACTGCTAATGCATATGAGATTGCTTTTCAAGGGAACAAAATTGTTCTAAAATTAGATTGTGATGATGATTGTACCATCCCATGAATATACTAAAAACAATTTAATTGTATGTATACTCTAAATTGGTAAATGGTATGTTTTGTGACTTTCTCAATAAAGCTGTTAAAGAAAAGGGGGGGAAGAAAAGCCCAGAACTGGATGCTCACACCAATTATTCTGATAAAATTTAGGGTCCACAGATGAGTATTGGGGTGGGGGTGGGGGTACAATTAAAAGGATATCCTCCTCAATTATGATATCAATATGTGCAAGAGCAAGGAATGTAAGGAAAAAGAAAAGAAACACTTCACATTTTATTATAAGTATTAACAGCTTTAAACTAAGCCATATTGCTTGCTCGAGCTAGATATCTGGATAACACAACATTGCTCTTTAATTGAGATTACACACATCACTCCACATTCAACACACTGGCAAAAATCAGAAAGCAAAGGATTGCCCAGTGTTGACAGGGATTAGGGATGTGAGACACACCCAGTTGGTGGAGCACAGACTGGTACGACCATTCTGGAGAACAACTTAGGTACTTACAAAAGTTAAATATATAAACTCAGCAATCCCACTTCTGAGCCTACCGGAGTAATGTGCAAGAATATTTATCACATTGGAAAAACTAACATCGTTAAAATGTCCATACTACCCAAAGCAATCTATAGATTCAATGCAATCCTCATTAAAATACCAACGATATATCTCACAAAACTAGAACAAACACTCCAAAAGTTTATATGGAACCAAAAAAGACCCCGAACAGCCACAGCAATCTTGAAAAAGAAGAACAAAGTAGGAGGGATCACAATACTGGATATCAGGTTATACTACAAAGTCACTGTAATCAAAACAGCCTGGTACTGGCACAAGAACAGGCATACAGATCAATGAAACAGAACAGAGAACCCAGAAATCGACCCAATACATTATGCTCAATTAATATTGGACAAAGGTGGCAAGAGCATGCACTGGAGTAAAGACAGCCTCTTTAATAAATGGTGCTGGGAAAACTGGACAACTACATGCAAAAAAATGAAACTAGACCACCAACTTACACCATACACAAGAATAAACTCAAAACGGATAAAAGACTTAAATGTGACTTGTGAATCCATAAAGCCTAGAAGAAAATGTAGGAAACAACATTTCGGACATCACATGCAGAATTTTCACTGATACAATGCCTAAGGCAAGAGAAACAAAGGAAAAAATTAATACATGGGACTACATCAAGCTAAAAAGCTTCTGCACAGCAAAAGAAGCATCAAAATGGAACGGGAACCCACTATATGGGAGAGTATAATTGTCAACAATAAATCAGATAAGGGGTTAATTTCCAAAATATATGGAGTACTCATACAACTCAATAAATTGAGACAAAGAACCCAATTAAAAAATGGGCAGAGGACCTAAAGAGACACCTCTCCAAACAGGACATATAAATAGTCAAAAGACATATGAAAAAATGCTCAGCATCACTAATCACTAGAGAGATACAAATGAAAATGACTATGAGGTTTCAACTCACACCTGCCACAATGGCTGCCATCAACAAATCATCAAACAACAAGTGCTGGCCAGGGTGTGGAGAAAAGGGGACTCTATCTAGTACACTGCTGGTGCGAATGCAGACTGGTGCAGCCACTATGGAAAACACTATGGTGTTTTCTCAAAAAATTAAAAATTGAACTGCCATTTGATTCAGTCATCCTACTTCTAGGAATATATCCTAAGAAGCCTGAAACACCAATCAGAAGGAATATATGTACCCCTATGTTCATAGCAACACTATTTACAATTGCTAAGATCTGGAAATAGCCCAAGTGTCCATCAAAGATGAGTGGATAAAAAAGCTGTGGTACGTATACGCAATGGAATACTATGCAGCTATAAGAAAGATAGATCTCTTATCCTTTGAGACGACATGGAGGGACCTGGAGAGTATTATGCTAAGCAAAATGAGCCAGTCAGAGAAAGACAAGTATCATATGATCTCACTTATTTGTGGAATATAATGAACAAAATGAGGTGATGAACAAAATAGAACCAGAGACATAGAAGTAGGGTTCAGACTGACAAACTTCTGAGGAGGATGGTGGGGGGAGGGAAGAGATAAACCAAAGAACTTATATTCATATATGCATAACCAATGGACAAAGAAAATAGTGTGGGGAAGGCAGGAGGGGGGTGGGAGCGGGAAGGAGGGCGTCAATGGGGGGGGGGGGGAAGGGGGCACATCTATAATACTTTCAACAATAAAGATTAAAAAAAAAAAAAGAATTGTGCCTGGCTGGTGTGGCTCACTGGTTGAGCATCGACCCATGCACCAAGAGGTCACTGGTTCAATTCCCGGGCAGGGCACATGCCCTGGTTGTGGGCCCAATCCCCAGTGGGGAGGCATGCAGGAGGCGGCCAATCAAAGTTCTCTCATCAATGTTTCTATCTATCTCTCCCTCTCTCTCTAAAATCGATAAAGAAAAAAATGAAGTAAAAAAGAAAGAAAAACGTTTATGCAGGTCTGGCTAGTTTGGCTCAGCAGTTAGAGCATCAGCCCACAGACCTGGGTTGTGGTTCGACCCCCGGTCCTGGTTGGGGTCATGCAGGAGGCAACCGATCAATGTTTCTCTCTCTCTTTCTCCCCCTCCTCCCTCATTCCCAATCTCTCTAAAAATCAATGGAAAAATATCCTCAGGTGAGGATTAACAACAACAAACAAACAAACAAAAAACTGTTGATGCATCAAAGACACTATCAATAGAGTGAAAAGAGAAAATATTTGTAAATCATATATCTGATAAGAACTGATAACCAGAGTACATAGAAACTCCTATAACTTAACAACAAAAAACAACCAATATGATTAAAAATGGGCAAAGGACTTGAAGAGAAGACATGCAAATGGCCAAAAAACAAATGAAAAGATGCTCAACATCACTAGTAAGTAGGGACATGCAAATCAAAACCATAATAAAATATCACTTCACACCTATTAGGATAGCTATTATCAAAAATCAATCAAAAAACAAAAAATCCTCAGAAAATAACAAGTGGTGGCTAGCATATAGAGAAATGGAACCCTGTGCATTGCAGGAAATGTGAAATGTCCATGGAGCTACAGTGGAAAACTGTTGGCAATACCTCAGAATGTGAAACATACCTACACAAAGAAACATTACAATTGAAATGTCAAAAGTTAAAGACGAGGAGCTTTTTTTTCTTTACTGATTTTAGAGAGAGAGGAAGGGAGAGGGAGAGAGAGATGGAAACATTGATGAGAGAGAACACTGACTGGCCGCCTCCTGTGTGCCCTGCACTGGGGATCAGACCCACAACCTGGGTGTGTGCCCTGACTGGGAATTGAACCAGCAACCTCTTGGTGCATGGGTCAACACTCAACCACTGAGCTACAAAGGCTAGGCAAGATAAGAGGAGATTTTTAAATGGAGCAAGAAGAAAACAACTTTTACAAACAATGAAACCCTCATGAAACAATCAGCAGGTTTTTCAGTAGGAATTCTGCAGGCCAAAAGGGAGTGGCACAATATATTCAAAGTACTCAAAGAAAAAACTTCCAACTGACAAACACTCTACCTGGCCAAGTTATAATTCAGAATTGAAGGAGAGTAAATTCATCACCACTGAGCAGGCCTTACAAGAAATACTAAAGGGACTTTTTTAAGCTGAAAAAAAACGGTGCTAATTAGTAAGAAGAAAACAACATGAAAGTATAAACCTCACTAGTAAAGTAAATATAGAGTAAAGGTAGCGAATTAATCACTTTTTAAAGCTAGTATGAAGGTTAAGACAAAAGTAGTAAAAATAATTATAACTACAATAACTAGTTAAAGGATACACAAGATAAAAAGATGTAAAATGTGACATCAAAAACATAAAATGAGGGCTAGGTAAAATAAAAATGTAGAGCTTTAAAACGTGTTCAAACTTAAAGTGTTACCAACTTAAAATAGACTGTTCCAGTTATAAAATAAATAAGTCATGAGTGTGCAACATACAGTATGGTGACTATAGTTAATAATACTGTTTTGCATATTCTAAGGTTGCTAAGAGGTCAGCCTGTGGACCAATGAGTCTCGGGTTCGATTCTGGTCAAGGGCACATACCTCGGATGCGGTTTGTCCCCGGCCCTAGTCGGGTTGTAGGGGAGGCAACCAGTTGATGTGGCTCTATCACATTGATGTTTCTCTCTGTCTTTCTCTCTCTTCCTCCCTCCCACTCTATCTAATGATAAATAGAAAAATATCCTTGGGTAAGGAATTTAAAAAAAAAAAAGTTGCCAAGAGAATAACTCTTAAAAGTCCTCATCACAAAAATGAAAATTGTAACTACATGTGGTAATGAATGTTAACTAGACTTACTGTGTGACCATTTTGCAATATATACAAATATCAAATCATTACATTGTACACATGAAACTAATATAATGTTATACATCAATTATACCTGAATTTTTAAAAATGTACAAATTGGAAATTTGATATTATCTGATACAGGCTTGAACAAGATTAGAATACAGCAGGTTGTAATAAATTAATATTAAAGCTAGAAGACTTTTCAAGTAATGAAACATGAGTAGTAGAAAACTTAAATGAGATAAACATTTACTAGTTCACAGCAGTATTATATTCCATCTTTTGATAAGGAAAATGACTCAGGATATAGAAGAGAAATGGCCACAACCATATCAAAATTACAATTAAACTACAGAACAACCTTCATTCAGAACTGCCAAAAATCTGGCTGAAAGTCTACAACTAGGGAATTAAGAATAAGCCACATCGAGACTAGTAGGAGGGGCGGATAAAAATTGGGTGGGATATCTCGGCTGTGGAGTTCCCCTGTGAGGAACAAGGGGTCCCAACCCTACACCAGGTTCCCCCAGACCAGGGTTCTAGTACCAGGAAGAGAAGTGCCCATAACTTCTGGTTTTAAAAACCAGTGGAGACTGAGGCTGAGTGAGATGGAGGGCTTCTGGAGTCTCAGGCAGTTTTTTTTTTTTTTTTAACTTATCTTTATTGTTGAATGTATTACAGATGTTTCTCATTTTCCCCCCATTGCCCCCCTTCTCCCCATTCCTGTTCCCCTCCTGCTTTTCCCCACACTGTTGTCTGTGTCCATTGGTTATGCATATATACATATAAGTTCTTTGGTTTATTTCTTCCCACTCCCCAACCCCCCTTCCCTTTGAGGTTTGTCAGTCTAACAACCAATTTGTACTTCTTAATCCCTTCACCTTTTTCACCCCTCCCCCCAGCCCCCACCCAGGCAGTTCTTCGTAAAGGGCCCATGTACTCGGACTTAGTCAAGACACACTCCCTCTGAGCTCCAGGGCTAGAGCAGCAGCTTGAAAGGCATCAGAAACACAGAGAGAGTCTAGTATCAGAGAGAGAGCTGGGGCGGGGAGGGCAGCTTTCTCCCAGACAGAAGTGTTGGCAAAGGCCACTGTTCCTTTGATGAGCCCCCCTTCCACAGATCCAGCAGGTAGGCACCATATCTGAGTCTCCATCAACCTGCTCACACTGTTCACCCCGCCCTGGTAATTCCCTGAGGCCCTATTCCACTCAACTTTCAGGCCCATACAAGCTGCTTCTAGTGGCTTTTCCATATGAATGGCTTGTCTTGGTGCATGCTTCAGATTTTCCTGAATTCTCTCAAACAAGCAGCATCTGGCCTCAGTGGCGGGCCCATACCTCTCACTAAGTGGCCCCAAGGCTGACACTAGCAGCAGCTGGCCTTTGTTTACAGCTTGGCCTCTCCTGGGTACCTCCAAGCCCAGCACAAGTAGCAGCCTTGCCTAAATACCTCCAAGCCTAGCACAAGGAGCAGCCTTGCCTGAATACCTCCAAGCCCAGCACAAGGAGCAGCCTTGCCTGAATACCTCCAAGCCCAGCACAAGGAGCAGCCTTGCCTGAATACCTCCGAGCCCAGCACAAGGAGCAGCCTTGCCTGAATACCTCCGAGCCCAGCACAAGGAGCAGCCTTGCCTGAATACCTCCAAGCCCAGCACAAGTAGTAGCTTTATAGCTCATGCTGGGTGGCCCCAAGCAGAACAAAGGCAGCAGCTGACCTTGGCTTGCACCTCCCCTAGAGGCCCTAGAGCCAGCGTACCCAGTGGACAGCTTCAGACCACATCAAAGCACCACCACCCAACCATGTCCATAAGCAACATACTGAAGGGGTGGACTCAGTGGGCACCAGAGGCCCACTGAAGTAAGTCATGCTCTGCGGGGTAGGTCCCTGCACAGCTGATCCTCCACAGTGGTCGGAGGTTGGTGGTCATGGCCAGTCCTTGCAGGTAATTGGCCTGGGGGTAAAGCCCTCCCACTGATGTGCCAACAGCTATCAAGGCTCAACTACCAGAGAAGTGTGTACAGAGCCCAACATGGGGGCAAACCTTGAGTGACAAGCTTGGGTGATTGGGGAGGCTGTGCCACTGGACCCTACAGAACACCCACTACATAAGGCCACTCTACCAAGCCTGCAAGATGTCACAGCTCTACCTAATACATAGAAACAAACACAGGGAGACTGCCAAAATAAGGAGACAGAGAAACATGTCCCAAATGAAAGAACAGAACAAAACTCCAGAAATTCAAACAATCTACTAGATGCAGAGTTCAAAACACTGCTTATACGGATGCTAAATGAACTTAGGGGAAGAATAGATGAACTTAGTGAAAACTTCAACAAAGAGATAGGAAACATAAAAGCAGAGCTAGAAAGCATAAAAAGGAACCAGTCAGAAATGAAGAATACATATACAAAAATGAAGACTACATTACAGCGAATCAATAATGGAGTAGGTGAAGCAGAGGATCAAATCAGAGATTGGGAAGATAAGGAAGCAGAAAACACCCAATCAGAACAGCAAAAAGAAAAAAAGACTCCAAATAAATGAGGATACTGTAAGGAACCTCTGGACAACTTCAAACATACCAACATTTCCATCATGGGGGTGCCAAAAGAGAAGAGAGATAGCAAGAAAGTGAAAACCTATTTGAAAAAATAATGACAGAAAAATTCCCTAATTTTGTGAAGGAAATACACATACAAGTCCAGGAAGTGCAAGACGAACCCAAAGATGTCCACACCGAGACAGATCATAATTAAAATAACAAAGGTTAAAGACAAAGAGAGAATATTAAAAGCAGCAAGAGAAAAACAGTTAGTTACCTACAAGGGAGCTCCCATTAGACTGTCAGCTGATTTCTCAACAGAAACTTTGTAGACCAGAAAGAATTGGCAAGGAATAGTAAAAGTGATGAAAAACAAGGACCTATAACCAAGATTACTCTACCCTGCAAAACTATCACTTAGAATCGAAGGCCAGATAAAGAGCTTCCCAGACAAGAAATAGCTAAAGGAGTTCATCACCACCAAACCAGTATTATATGAAATGTTAAAGGGTCTTCTTTAAGAAGAAAAAAAGATAAAAAACATGAACAACAAAATGGCAATAAATACATATATGTCAACAACTGAATCTAAAAAACAAGCAAACTGAACAGAAACACTCATAGATACAGAGAACTTTTTTTTTTTTTATCCTTACCCAAGGATATGTCTATTGGTTTTAGAGAGAGGGAAGAAGGGAGAAGGACGGAGGGGGAGAGAGAGAGAGAGAAACATCGATGTGAAAGAGAAATAGCAACTGGTTGCCTACCATATGTGCTCCAACCAGGGATTGAACCTGCAACCTAGGTATGTGCCCTGATTGGGACTCAAACCCATAACCTTCTGGTGTACAGGACAATGCTCCAACCAACTGAGCCACCTGGCCAGGGCAATACAGAAAACATTCTGACAGTTGCCAGGTGGGAGGGGGGTTGAGGGCATGGGTGAAAAAGGTGAAGGGATTAAGAAGTACAAATTGGTTGTCATGGAGATGTAAAGTATAGCATAGGGAATATACTCAATAATATTCTAATAACTTAGGTATGGTGTCAGATGAGTGCGAGATTTATCAAGATGATCATGTAGTAAGTTATGTAATATCTAATCACTGGGGTGTACACCCAAAACTAATAGAATAATGTGCATCAATTGTAATTGAAAAAAAGTTTTAAAGAAAAAGAGAAATAAATGTTGGTGAGATGAAGCATAATAAAAACCACTCTTTCCAAGAATTTAGGTTAAGAGGGTGTTAGAAAGAACTAAAAATTAAGAAAAAAAAATTGCTGTTAACATTTATAATATAAAAAAAGAAAAATTTAAAAAACGTATGCTTTGGGAAAAATAAAGTTAAACATAGAATAATGTTTGGGTGTACACACAAAAGAAGTGAAAGGAGGGACTAAAACAGATATTTGTACACCCATGTTCATAGCAACTTTATTCATAATAGCCAAAAGGTAGAAACAACTCAAACGCCCATCAAGGATGAATAAACCAAATTCGGTTCATACATACAATGGACTATATCTCAGCCTTAAAAAGGAATGAAATTCTAACATGCTACAACATAGATGAACCTTTCAGGTATTATGCTAAATTAGAAAGCTGGTCCAATGGAACCTTCAGATGTCCTTAGCCACTAACCTCACTACAACTGCAGCCCTCACCTGATTACAATCATATGTAAGATCCCAAGCCCAAAACTGCCGAGCTTAGCCCAATAAAACCACAAATAATGAGAGAGATAATAAATTATCTTAAGTTATTAGGTTGCAGAATGGTTTGTTACAGTCTCATACATGACCAAAAAATATTTTATAATAAATTGTTTAAGCTACTACATTTTGGGTGGTTTGTTAGATAGCCATAGATAACCACACCTTCTAAGAAAGAGCAAGTAGATATGTTAATAAGGCCACAGAATATCTGAACAACATTGTGATATTTATCCAAAGTATAAAACATACTCTTTTCAAGGGCCCATGGAATATTCACCAAATTAACCATACACTGAGCCATAAAACAATTATCAGAGCCCTAAATGTAAAAACTAAACTATTAAGCTTTTAGAAGAAAATACAGAAGAGTATGTCTTCAAGACCTTGGAACAGGCGAAGATTTCTTAAGAAAAACACCAAAAGCAAAAATCAAAAACTGATCAAATAGCCCTGGCCAGTGTGGCTCTTGGAGCATCTGCCCACAGACCAAAGGGCCTAAGGCTTGATTCCTGGTCAAGGGTATGTGCTTGGGTTGCAGGTTCAATCTGTGGCCCTGGATGGGGCACGTGTGAGAGGCAACCAATCGATGTGTCTCTCTCATATCGATGTTTCTCTCTCTCTCTCTCTACCCCTCTCCCTCCACCCCTTCCACTATCTCTAAATATCAATGGAAAAATATCCTCAGGTAAGGATTAAGAAAAAAAACTGATAAAGCAGACTTCATCAAAATTTAAAATTCTCCGCCCTTGAAAAACACCAACAAGAGAATAGGTAAGCCACAGACCAGGAGAAAATAGTCACCAAATATTTATCTGTATCTCACAAAGGACGTACACAGAGACTATATGAAGAATTCCTACAATTAGAAAATAAAAAGACAACCCAATTAAAACATGAACAAAAGATTTTAACACAGAATGCATGAAGCAAGATATAGCAAATAAGTCCATGAAAAGAAGTTCATAATCTTTAGTTATCAGGGAAATGTGAACAGACCCACAATGAAATAGTATTACACAAAGAAAATGGTTAAAATTTAAAAGACTAATAGAAATGCTGACAGCATTTGGAAATACTTGGCATTCCTTAAAAAGTTAAACATACATTTACTCTTACTGCTCAGCAATTGCACTTCTAGGTATTTATCCAGAGAAATAACAGGTTCAAAAAAGATCTGTTTAAGAATGTTCATAGATGCCCTGGCCGGTTTGGCTCAGCGGTTAGAGCGTCGGCCTGCGGTCCAGAGAGACCCGGGTTCGGTTCCCGCTAGGGGCACGTACCTTGGTTGCAATTTGTCCCCGGCCCTGGTTGGTCGAGCGGGAGGCAGCCACTCGATGTGTCCCTTTCATGTCGATGTTTTTCTCTCTCTCTCTCCCACTCTATCTGAACAAAAAAATGGAAAAATATCCTCAGGTGAGGATAAAAATAAATAAATAAAATAAAAAACTCTACTTTAAAAAAAAAAAAAAGAGTGTTCATAGCAGTTTTGGAGTAAATGGTTTACACACACACAAATCAAAATTAAAATGAAAGAAAACACATTCACCAGCAGTAATCGGCAACTTTTCCCATTTTTGCCTATAATAATGTAATTAGTCAAATGCTGTCAGACTCCATACTGTTCTAGTTTATGTGGCACAGTGATATTCTTCTAGCTTTGTTCTGACTTATTACCTTGTTAAGTTCAGGTGTGAGGATCTCTATTTTTCTTAAACGTTGAAAAATGTCACAATCAGTTTTTCAAATAGTCTGACTGGTTTTCCTCTTTCAATCTTCTGATATCCTATTAAAAAAAATCAAAAGATAGTAATAATTCCTTATGTTATTGGTAATGGTAATTCCTATTTTAGGTGATGAAACACTTATTTTGAAATGTTGATGCAAAGAATTGTGTTGTTTTTTCTTTAATTTTCCATGAACAAATATACTGAGTTATTGTCACACCTTAAATAGCCCTAATGGTTTAGGTCCCTTGACTAACTGTTTCAGGAAAGTACCAATCTGTGTAGAATACATAAGAAACACATTAAGATAGGAGCAAGTGATAATATTTATATAGAGAAGAGGGTTTGGAGTCAGCTGATAACTCAATGCCATTGCCAAGTCAGCACTGCAATACTACATTTAAACCAAACACTTGTCCCTCTGAAGAGAAAGTGAGTATGTTCAGGATGGGGCACATGCAGGTCTTTTGACGGGCTGATAATACCGCTCTACTTCTTGACTTGGGTGATGGTTATACAGGTGTTTGTTTTATAATTATCCATTATGTTGAACATGTGTTTTAAATACTCTTTTTGTTGTTGTTCTTAATCCTCATCCGAGGACATTTTTCCATTGATTTTTAGGAGTGGAAGGGAGGTAGGGGGAGAGAGGAGAGAGAGAGAAACATCGATGTGAGAGAGACACATCGACTGGTTGCCTCCCGCAGGACCCTGACTGGTGCTGGGGATCAAACCTGCAGCCCAGGCACGTGCCCTTGACCAGTAAGTGAACCCTAGACCCTTGGGCCGACGCTCTAACTGCTGAGCCAAACTGGCCAGGGCTATACACTTTTACTTTTTTATTTTTTATCCTCACCCGAGGACATTTTTGCATTTATCTTCAAATAGAGCAGGAGGAAAAGAGGGAGTGAGAGAGAGAGAGAAACATCGATGTGAGAGAGACACATCAACTGGTTGCCACCCACACAACCCCAACCAGGGTGGGGACAAACTGCAACCCGTGCCCTAAGCAGAAACTGAACCCGGGACTCCCTGGTCCGCAGGCTGACACTCTAACTGCTGAGCCAAACCGGCCAGGGCCGGCTATACACTCTTTATAGACATGCTATATTTCATAAAAAGAAGAAACAAAAATTATAATTAATAAAGTTTGATCCAAATTTTTAAAAAATACCAAGAACTTTACCTGGGGACACACTTAGAAACGATTGGTAGGGCTCCCAATGGATTAACTGAAGCTTGGTATTAAAAAGAAACTTAAGCCCTGGCCAGTTTGGCTCAGCGGTTAGAGCGTCAGCCTGCGGTCCAGAGAAACCCGGGTTCGGTTCCGCTAAGGGCATGTACCTCGGTTGCAGTTTGTCCCTGGCCCTAGTTGGGTTGTGTGGGAGGCAGCCAGTCGATGTGTCCCTTTCACGTCGATGTTTCTCTCTCTCTCTCTCTTCCTCTCTCTCCCTCCCACTCTATCTGAACAAAAAATGGAAAGATGTCCTCAGGTGAGGATAAAAAAAAAAAAGAAACTTAAGAAGTCATCCATTGCTTTCTCTAATCAATGCAGAAATGACCTCAAAAACACCTTTGTCAGGTCCCTGACAAATTAAAGGAATCACATTTCTTCATGAAAGTGCCCACCCCATTTTTGGATACATTTTGCTTCTCAAAATAAACTAAACTCTACCTCCTTTAAACTTGTACCCATTTATCTTAGCTCTACTTCATTAAACCCAAGAATACTCAATTATTTTTCTAAATCAGAGCTGTTGTCAGTGGATTCTTTTAAAAAATATTCCTCTCTGCCCTGGCCAGTGTGGCTCAGTTGGTGAGAGCATGGTCTTGTGGACCGGAAGGCTGTGGATTTGATTCCTGGTCAGGACACATATCTGGGTTGCAGGTTCAATGCCCGGTTGGAGTGTGTGAGGGAGGCAACGGATCAACGTGTCTCTCTCACATCAATGTTTCTCTCTCTCTCACCATTCCTCACTCTCTAAAAAATAAAAAATTTAAAAATAAAAATAATAAAAGAAATACATTCCTCTCTTCAGACTAAGTATTCAAAATTTCTTCCTCTAATTTTCACACAACAGCTTCCAGAGTCAGCCATCCTTTCCTCTGAAAGTTTCCTTTTGTTCAAAGTTAATTTTTGTGTTGTACCTTCTGAATTGTTTGAATACTTTATATCACATGAATATCTTTAAAATAATCTTTTGTTAAAGAGAAAACAATGGTTGATATTGACCAGGGTATGGGCAAACACTACAGGTGAAAACATAAACTAATGTAACTGGGCTATACACTTTTACTTTTTTAGCCCTCTCTTAATATGTATCAAAAGTCTTAGAAATGTACTAGAGTTCACTCTTTAGTACCTACATACACTCCAGAAAACACACTTCTAGAAAATTTTCCAAAGGAAATAATCAAAATTATGCATGCCATGACATCTACTGAAGGATGTTCCTCTTAGTATGATTTATAATAGAGAAATGCTGAAGCAATCTATATGACCTTTAATAAAGAATTGGTTTTTTAAATATTATGGGAATTACAGTTATAAAAATTATATATACATATATATATCTAGAAAGATGTAGTAAGAGAAAGTAAGTTATAAAATAGTACACTATATACAATAATTTAGACATATAATTATTTAGTGTATATATATATTTAAAATGTGTTTTGTTTTTAAAGTTTAGAATGATAGATACTTTAAAAGTTTAAGGTAACAGTGTCAAGAAAAACAGATAATTGAGAACTTCATGAAGGAAACTGGCTAGCTGCACAGTAATTGAGTTCAGTAAGTCATCTTATGTGGGAAATAATGACATAAAACTACTGGATAGAACTAGAGATGAATGCAAATGCTGTGGAGAGTTTTCTTTTTTTCACAAAACACTCTATATATAAACTTACCTCTTGCCTAGAAAGAGTCATGTGTAACTTTTCCTTTGCCAGTTTAAGTTCTAATACTGGATTTGATGAAGTTAATGGTTTCTGGTCCTCCTCTTTTGGCTGTATCTATATTAATAGCAAAAAGAAATGAAATGAAATTCAAATTTTAAACTATAATTAATATTTATCATTCTATTAGATTAGCTGTTCATGTAGATTAAACATGTTTTCAATTTTGAAGGTCCTCCAAGTGTTCCTCCAAGGAAAGAGATAATAAATGTCCAGCTTTTTAAATTATTATCTTTTTAATCCTTACCCGAGGATATTTTTTCCATTTATCTTTAGATAGAGTGGAGGGGAAGAAGAGGGAGAGAGAGACACACATCAACCAGTCGCTTCCCACATGACCCTGACCAGGGCCGGGGACGAACCGGAACCGAGGCACATGCCCTGGCCAGAATCGAACCCGGGACTCTTTGGTCCACGGGCTGATGCTCTAACCACTGAGCCAAACTGGTCAGGGCTAAATGTCCAGCTTTTAAGAGCTTATCAAACTTGTCCATTTCAGGAACAGTACAAATAGAAAGCATGCACACTGGAGACAGCATTCTTGCTACAGAAGAGTGACATTAAGTATAATGGTTTTTTGCCCTGGCCGGTTTGGTTCAGCGGTTAGAGCGTCGGCCTGTGGACCAGAGAGTCCCGGGTTCAGTTTCTGCTAAGGGCACGTACCTCAGTTGTGGTTTGCCCCGGCCTGGTTGGGTCGTGTGGGTGGCAACCAGTCCATGTGTCTCTTGCTTCGATGTTTCTCTCTCTCTCTTCCCCACTCTCTTCCTCCTACTCTATCTAAAGATAAATGCAAAAATGTCCTCGGGTGAGGATTTAAAAAAAAAAAAAAAAAAGTATAATGGTTTCCAATATCAAAACCTTAAAAGAGCTGAAATTTAGGCTCATCTCTCTCAACTCTAAAGAATTTTACTTTTTTCTTAAAAAAAAAAAAAAAATCAACCTGCTTCTCCTCTTTTAGAAAATCATCTTATAGAGTTGTCTGATCCTTGCTCTGGGTTTAAAATGAAGGCCAATGAAAATAACTGCTTTCCAACAGAACCCGGTGAAGCCTCAAGATCCAGCTTTTTCCTACCCTACTTTTTGAAAGGTATTATTCCAAGTGCACAGAAATCACTGCTGTACACTTTCCCACAAACTGAGCTACAGACCTTGTGGGAAAATAATAAAAAAACAGTACCTCTCTACTCATACCACACAAAGAAAAGAGTGGACATTCTTGTTCATATGAACCTATAAGAAAAAAAAAATCTCTTCGTATGTTTTTTTCAGTCTGCTGCCAAAGTCACAGTTTGGGAAAATACTGAGTTTAGCAATTTATAAGCCCTATAAAAAGATACTAAAACCTGTTTCCCAAACGATCATAAGACAAATCTAAAATGCCAAAAGTTGCCCGGCTGGTGTGGCTCAGTGTTTGAGTGTCAACCCATGCACCAAGAGGTAGTCGGTTCGATTCTGGGTCAAAGCACATGCCCAGATCGTAGGCCCAATCCCCAGTGAAGGGCATGCAAGAGGCGGCCAATCGATGTTCTCTCTCATCAATGTTTCTGTCTCTCCTTCTCCCTTCCTCTCTCTCTAAAATCAATAAAAGAAAAAAAATTAAAATGCCAAAAGATTAAAAAAAACAAAAAACATAAAGACCAACATTAACGAAAAACACTTTAACTAAGAAAGGCTATATAAGAGAACCTAGAAATTGACCCAACACATTATGCTCAATTAATATTCGACAAAGGTGGCAAGAGCATACAATGGAGTAAAGACAGTCTCTTTAATAAATGGTGTTGGGAAAACTGGACAGCTACATTCAAAAAAATGAAACTAGACCATCAACTTACACCACACACAAGAATAAACTCAAAATGGATAAAAGACTTAAATGTGACACATGAATCCATAAAAATCCTAGAAGAAAATGTAGACAACAAAATTTCAGACATCATACGCAGCAGAATTTTCACCTAAGGCAACAGAAACAAAGGAAAAAATGAACACATGGGACTACATCAAACTCAAAAGCTTCTGCACAGCAAAAGAAACAACCATCAAAGTGGAAAGGCAACCCACTGTATGGGAAAGCATAATTACCAATGATACATCAGATAAGGGGTTAATTTCCAAAATATATAGAGTGCTCATACAACCCAACAAAAGGAAGACAAAGAACCCAGTTAAAAAATGGATAGAGGAGCTAAACAGACACCTCTCCAAACAGGACATACAAATGGCCAAGAGACATATGAAGAAATGCTCAACATCACTAATCATCAGAGAGATGCAAATTAAAACAACAATGAGGTATCACCTCACACCTGTCAGAATGGCCGCCATCAACAAATCATCAAACAACAAGCGTTGGCGAGGATGTGGAGAAAAGGGGACTCTAGTAACACCACTGGTGGGAATGCAGACTGGTGCAGCCACTCTGGAAAACACTATGGTGTTACCTCAAAAAATTAAAAATTGAATTGCCATTTGACCCAGTGATCCCACTTCTAGGAATATACCCTAAGAAGCCTGAAACACCAATCAGAAAGAATATATGTACCCCCATGTTCATAGCAGCACTATTTACAATAGCTAAGATCTGGAAACAGCCCAAATGTCCATCAGTAGATGAATGAATAAAAAAGTTGTGGTACATATACACAATGGAGTACTATGCAGCTGTAAAAAAGATCTCTTATCCTTTGACACGACATGCAGAGACCTGGAGAGTATTATCCTAAGCGAAACGAGCCAAGTAGAGAAAGACAAATATCATATGATCTCACTTCTTTGTGGAATATAATGAACATAACAGTCTGAGGATCAGGGTAGACCCAGAGACGTGGAAGTGGGGTACAGACTGACAATCCCCAGAAGAGGGGGTAGGGGGGAGGGAAGAGATAAACCACAGAACTTATATGCATGTATGCATAACCAATGGACATGGACAACAAAGCTGGGGACAGGGCGGGGAAGGAGGGGGAGGGGGGTGTTAATGGGGAAAAAGGAGAAACATCTGTAACAAAAATAAATAAATTTTAAAAAGAAAGGCTATATAGTTAAAATTATGTAACTTATTAATCTACTGTTTATGGTTAAAGGTTATCAGTATTAATAGTATAACAGAAAATTGAGATAAAATACTAAATTTCCATATTTTCACAAACTAAATCAGCATCAAGCCTTAAAAAAATGGTAACTAGTTTTGCCCTGGCTGGTTTGGCTCAGCGGTCAGAGCGTCGGCCTGTGGACCAGAGAGTCCCGGGTTCGGTTCTTGCTAAGGGCACGTACCTCGGTTGCGGTTTGTCCCCGGCCCAGTTGGGGTCGTATGGGTGGCGACCAGTTGATGTGTCTCTCTCACATTGATGTTTCTCTCTCTTCCTCCCTCTCTCCCTCCTGCTCTATCTGAAGATAAATGCAAAAATGTCCTCAGGTGAGGATAAAAAAAAAATTTTAAAAAAAAGGTAACTAGTTTCTATAAAGGAATAAATGTAATACATGCTGCATTTTCATTACTACCAAGAAGGAAACACTAAAAATATTTTAGAAAAACCTGTGCTTTCTTTTTAAGCATAAAAACAGGTAATTTCTCCAAAAATCTGAGGATAAAAAGGAGTTTTAATTATAGAATGGCAACTAAAAGGTTCAAATTTAGAAATCTGGGAAAGCAACAAGTCAGCCTACTAACTCAAGGGTAAATAATTCTTATTCCAAATCAAGTTGGAATTAGACAATGTTGGGCAAGCAAAACATTAAAATTCTTCTTTCTGATTATTTATTCAAGTTATTTACACAAATCATATTTCAATATCCTAAATAAGAAGCAATAGAAATCAACATATTCATGGAAAATATCAAAATACAAATAGAAACTTTCATATTGTAGAAACCTAAGAAATATAACTACATTTTAAAAACTTGCCCTCTTCCAACATACAGAATAAAACCAAATGCATGTACATACTACTTGCATTCCTCATGCTTCCTCCTAGATATGCTATGCCAGATAAACTAATTTCCAGAACTTTCCCCATGACATGCACAAGAGTATTACTTTATATTGGTGCTTCACAAGCAAAATGTTGACTTCAAGTTTATGGTTTGGCAAAAGTATTTCAGAGAGCGTCTGAAATCTGGTTTAAAAATTATGAAACTAGATATAGTCTTTTAAAAATAATTTAAACATAACTTCACCTCATAACCTTCAACCCCTACCAATAAAAAAAACCAATACATTATTCAACTGGTAATCTCAAAGATAATTTAAATCATGCTTCTAAAATATATATATATATATATTTTAAATATATGTTTTTATTGATTTTTTTAGAGAGAGAGGAAGGGAGAGGGAGAGAGAGAGAAACATCAATTGGCTGCCTCCTGCACCCCTCCTACCAGGGATGAAGCCCACAACCAGCGCATGTGCCCTGACCGGGAATCGAACCAGCGACCTCTTGGTGCATGGGTCGATGTTCAACCACTGAGCCACACTGGCCAGGCGAGATTTCTCTCTTTTATAAAATATGGTTTTATTGATTTTAGAGAGAGGAAGGGAGAGAGAGATAAAAACATTGATGAGAGAAGAACATCAATTGGCTGCCTCCTGCACCCCTCCTACCAGGGATGAAGCCCACAACCTGCGCATGTGCCCTGATAGGAATCAAACTGGTGACCTCTTGGTGCCTGGAAGGACACTCAATCAACTGAGCCACACCAGCCAGGCGTGATTTCTCCTTTTCTTGAGGTAGGCCTATAATGATATAAACTTCCTTCCTATTACTGCTTTCACTGCATCCCAGAAGTTGGTATGTCGTCTTGTCATTCTCATATATATCTTTTGATCTCACCTTTTATTTCTTTTTTGACCCAGTCATTTTTTAGTAGTATGTTGCTTAATCTCCACATATTTGTAAGTTTCTTTTCTTTCTTTTGGCAGTTGATTTCTAATTTCAAAGCACTGTGGTCAGAGAATATGCTTGGTATAATTTCAATATTCTTAAATTCTTAATTCTTAAATCTTCTTAAATATAGTTCTTTCTATACTATATATAAAATTATACTGGTTGTTAAATCTACAGTCCCTAATTTGGAGGCTTGTGACCATATATAACTCTTATTCCACTGATGACTTCAGATAAATGAAGATACTGCCTTGCTTTAATAGTAGTATTTATAATTGTACCTCAGTAAAGGGGTCCTAGGACCAGTAAGTGAGAACAGTATCTTAGAAGAGTCTTCTTGTCAGCATTCTCCATGTCTGCATCTAGTGTGCTTAGCAATGCTGGGAACCCACTTGGGCCTTTATTGTGCTCGCTGATCCTGGTATACTTCCCTGTTCAGGTTTCTCTCCTATTGCCTATACCAGCAATTTTCAACCTTTTTCATGTCATGGCACACATAAACCAATGGCTAAAATTCTGTGGCACACTAAAAAATATACTATATTTTTTGCCGATCTGACAAAATACGGGGAATAATTTTTATTGATTTACCAAAAAATAAATAATAGTAATTACCTACCTTTTTGCTCCAAAGTGACTTTTTAAAAAATCAGTTGCCTATATTGTATATAAGAATTTCTGGTACCAAGAATTAACCAATCAGACGCAACCTTATTATGCAACATGACCAATAAGATGCAACTCTATTATATGACCTATATATTTATGATTCAAGGCAGGGCATTCACACCAGACATCTACTGTTGTGTTGGCTTTTGTCATATTTTTATTTGACAGTCTAAGGGAAAAGAGGTCATTGCCCCTGACTAAATTGTCAGGTATGGCATGTTTGTTTTAAAAATACAGGTTGAAAAATCGGTCTATCTGATCAGTACCCATTCTCCATTCTCTCAAACATCTTATACCTTCATTTCTCCTTATTTACAACAAATGACTAAGATAGCCAAGCTATGAAAAAATAGAAAGCCATCAAACAAGAATTTCTCCAAACTCCTCCCAGCACCCATCCTTACCTGGATCTATACCAATTCATTCATCATTTCAGATTGAAAGGGAAACCATCCTCCTAAGGCCAATTCCTTTCAAACGTATTCCATCAATTCCTCCTGCCTTTCTCAGGAATGTCTCATAATCAGTAATCAATTTTCTCTTCTGCATCTTCACCATTTCCCTCTACTGGCACAGGACAATCCTCTCTTAAATATGCTCGACTCTACAACCTTAAAGAAAAAAATTCTTTACTCTGCACTGGGTGCCATGCTGTGGGCTACTTACAGCGGAACTACACTAAAATGTTTCTCTAGCCTGTCTCCATTTCCTCACCTCCAATTCTCCTTGCAGTCTATCAACAACTGGGTGTCCATTCTTATTGCTCTACTGAAAAATCCTCCAAGGTCGTAAATAACATCCAACTTGCAAATCCAAAGAATCTTTTCTGACTCCTTTTATGTTTCAATTGCTTTCCTCTCTTGGCTGTCAGACAACTTTCTTATTTCTTCCTCACTTACTGGTTCATTCAGATTTTCTATTTCTTGTATTTTTTAGTCATTTACATAACTTAAGATTTTCCAATTTACTAGAACATAGTGATACTTTATTCTCCCTAATTATTGTATTTCTTATTTTCCAATATCTTCCACATTGGTTACTATAGTTCTTCCCTTTACTGTTTTAATTTCAGGATTTTGTTGATGTGTGTTATAGGTGCTTGTTTGTTTTTTAATTAAGTGGCTTTTATAGTATTTTGACAAATGAAAAAAAAAAGTGTAGAGAGTGGCTCTTGTATGCTACCATTTGTATTTAAAAAGCAAGAATGCACTGTAGGTAAACGCTCTGCAGGCCTCCTCCCACAGCCACATCAAAATTACAACTAAATTACAGAACAACAATCATTAAGAACCACCTGAAGAATATCTGAAGAGAATTCCTGTAACTAAGGAATTAAGGATATAAAGAAGTAGCTGCTATGAGCCCGGCAGAAGGTAGAGAAATGGAGCCCACAAGGTTGTGATTCAGAACAAGGAAGGACATCTCGGCTGCAGAGGTCCCCTCTGAGGAGTGAAGGGTCCAGCCCACAATGGGCTCCCAAACCTGGCACTCCAGTGCCAGGAAGGAGTCCACATAACATTTGCCTGTGAAAATCAGCGAGGACTGCTTCCGAGTAAGAAGGAGGGCTAATGTGGATGGAGACGTCCTCTTAAAGGTCCTGAGCACAGACTCCCTTGCTTGCAAACTCACTTACCCTGGGCTCCAATGCATAGGCAGCAACTAGAAAAGCACGGGGGACATACAGGAAGGAATTAAATTGACTAGATTCAGGGCAAGGGCTGGAAGGGCAAAGGTCAAGGCAACTCTCTCCTGGGAAGGATGAACTGGCAGATGCCAAATTTGAGCTCTCCACTGACCTAGCTATCACTGTTCACCCCACATTGGTGATTCCTTAGGACTCCACTCCACCCAACTGAAGTACCTGACTAGAGCCACTTGCAGAAGTTTTCCACATGAGTGGCCTGCCTCGGCTGGAGCTAAGGACTTTCCTAAAATTTCTCCTAAACTACCAAACAAGCAGTGGCTGGCCTCAGTATGCCCTATACCTCTTGCTAAGCAGGTCAAGCAGCAACCATTTTCAGCTTGCATTGTAACTCCCATAAGGTGGTCCCAAGCCTGGCAGAAAAAGCCTCAGCTCACATTGTGGTGCCCACCAAAGGGGCCCAAGCCTGACATTAGTGGCAGCTGGCCTTGGTTCCCAGCATAACCTCTCCCAAATGCCTCTAAGCCCAGTACAAGTGACAACCAACCACAGATCACTTTGTAACTCCCACCAGGTGGCCCCAACCCAGGCACAAAGGGCAGCTGAATTGACCTGCACTGGAGCCCCTCTTAAGAGGCTTCAGAACCAACACACCCAGTGGCTGGCTTCAGACAACACCAAAGCACCACCCAAACAGCACTACAAATGACACACCTAATGGGTAGACTTAGCTGGCACCAGAGCCCCACTAAAACCACTCCCACTCCATGGAGTCAGACCCCACACAAAACTTGTTTGCTGTAGTCATGGAAAGCCCTCACAGCCAGTCAGCTAGAGGGTCAATCCTACCCACTACCATTTGTATTTAAAAAGCAAGAATGCAGTGTAGGTAAACGCTCTGCAGGCCTCCTCCCACAGCCACGTCAAAATTATAACTAAATTACAGAACAACAATCATTCAGAACCACCTGAAGAATATACCCACTAACATGTCAATAGAAATTAAGCTCAACTACAACAGAAGGGCACACACACCTCACAAAGGGGACAGGGGACACCCCTGGAGCACCTGGCCCAGGTGACCAAGGAGACTTCACCACCGGGTCTCACAGGACACCTACTACATAAGGCCACACTACCAAGAGTGAGAGACATAGCAGATCTACCTAAGATATAGAAACACACACAGGGAGTCAGCCAAAATGAGAAGACAAAGAAACACATTCCAAACAAAAGACCCAAACAAAACTTCAGAAAAAAGAACTAAACTAAATGGAGATAAGCAATCTACCAGTATCCATAGTTCAAAACACTGGTTATAAGGATGCTCAATAACTTAGGGAAAAACTAGATGAATTCAGTGAGAACTCTGCCAAAGAGACAGAAATCAAAAAAAAAAAAAAAAAAAAAAAAAGGTCATAAATGAAGAACACAGTAACAGAAATAAAAAATACATCAGAGGGAATTATCAGCAGATTAGATAAGGATTAGAGGATTGAGCAGAGGATCAAATCAGCCATCTGAAGACAAAGCAGCAGAAAATACACAATCAGAACAACAAAAGAAAAATAAATTTAAAAAATGAGGATAGCTTCAGGGACCTTTGGGACAACATTAAGCATATCAACATTAACATCATAGGAGTATCAGAGGGAGGAGAAAGGGCAAGGGATTGGAAAACACTAAAATAACTACATACCAATTAATAATTACTTTATTTTTTTTATTTTTTTATTTTTTATCCTCACCTGAGGACATTTTTTTTTCTTTCATTTTTTGTTCAGATAGAGTGGGAGGGAGAGAGAGAGAGAGAGAGAGAAACATCGACGTGAAAGGGACACATCGAGTGGCTGCCACCCGCACAACCAACCAGGGCCGGGGACAAACTGCAACCGAGGTACATGCCCTTAGCGGGAACCGAACCCGGGTCTCTCTGTACCGCAGGCCGACGCTCTAACCGCTGAGCCAAACCGGCCAGGGCTCAATAATTACTTTAAATGTAAATGGAGTAAATGTTCCAATCAAAAGACATAGGGTGGCTGAATGGATAAGAATACAAAATGTTTACATATGCTGCTCACAAGAGATTACTTCAGATCAAAAGACACACACAGCCCTGGCCAGTTTGGCTCAGCAGTTAGAGTATTGGCCTGCGGACCAATGAGTTGCGGGTTCGATTCCAGCCAAAGGCATGTACCTCAGTTGCGATTCGTTCCCAGCCCGGGTTGGGGTCATGTGGGAGGCAGCCACTTGTTGTGTCCCTTTCATGTCGATGTTTCTCTCTCTCTCTCTCTCTCTCTCTCTCTCTCTCTCTCATTCTCTCTCTCTCGTCCCACTCTATCTGAACAAAAATGGAAAAAAAGTCCTCGGGTGAGGATTTAAATAAATAAATAAATAAACAAACAAACAAACACACAAACTAAAAGTAAAGGGATGGAAAAAGATACTTCATGCAAATTTTAAAACAAGAAAAAAGATGGGGTAGCAATACTTAAATCAGACAAATAAGACTTTAAAACAAGGGCTGTGTAACAAGAGACAAATAAGGGCATTTAAATGATAAATAGATCAAACCAAAAACAGGATATGACTATTCTAAACATCTAGACACCCACCATAGGAGCACCTAAATATATAAAGCAAATATTGATGGACATAAAGGGAGAGATCAACAGTAATACAGTCATCATAAAGAATTTTAAACTCCATTGACATCATGGGTAAATCAGGCAGAAAAATCAACAAAGAAATGGTGTTCCTAAATAACACATTAAAGCAGGTTGACTTAATTGGTATTTTTAGGACATTTCACTCAAAAGCAACAGACTATGCATTCTTTTCAAGTATACATGGAACATTTTCCAGGATGCACCACGTTAGGCCATAAAACATGTCTCAATCAATTTAAGAAGATTAAAATTATATCAATCATCTTTTCTAATCACAATGGTATGAAAATAGAAATCGGTTACAAGAAGAAAAGTGAAAAACACAAACACATGGAGGCTAATTAATGCTACTAAACAATGAATGGATTAACTAGAGCAAGGAAGAAATCAAAGGATACCTACACCTTGAGGCAAATGAAAATGAGAACACATTAACCCAAAATCTACTGGGCACTACTAAATTCCACCAAAAACAACTATTTGAACTGAAAAATGGCCCGGCCAGTGTGGCTCAGTGGATTGAGCATCACCCCATGGACTGAGAGGTCCCAGTTTGATACCCGGTCAGGGCACATGCCCGGGTTGCAGGCTCAATCCCCAGTAGGGGGCGTGCAGGAGGCAGCCATGGATGTTTCTCTCTCTCTCTTCCTCTCTAAAAAAAAATCAATAAAAACATATTTTTTAAAAAAGAATAAAATCTTGCCATTTGTGACAACGTAGATAGGCCTAGAGGGCACATGTTAAGTGAAATAAGTCAGACAATAACAAACACCACATGACTTCATTTATTTATTTATTTATTTATTTATTTATTTTTTGAACACCAGAAACTTATTAGCATGAAATACTCCTGGGCCTTACGTTGAGGGGCGTGATAGAGGAACTTTCGGTTTTTTCATAATGAGATAAGACTTCAGCAAGGCTTTGAGGATATAGATAGCTATGGCTTTTCATATGGTGCCTTCTCTAGAGCAAATCGGGCAAAAAATTTAAGTGGAAGTAATTCTCCCTCGGGGTTACTTTTACTGCACGAAGCGGCTACTGAAGGCTGCTCTTGCTGCGGCAAAGGCTGGAGAGGCCCCTCTCCGGCCCCGCAGAGCCCCGACCGGCGGGCCGACCTCAGCCGCCTCTTCCCCGAGTGGACCACCGAGCTGCATTCGTCAGCCGCCGCCGCCGCTTGGCGCAGCGTGTTCTTCAGACCAGGGCTGTCCCCAAGTTTTCTTCGCCGACTCATTGCCCAGGACCCCCTCCACGAGCCGTTTCTCCTTTCACATTTTGCACGGGAAGAGTAGGGCCCACATGACTTCATTTATATGTGGAATAAAAAAATAAGCAAGCAAAACAGAAACAAACTCAGAGACAGAGAACAAACTGATGGTTGCCAGATGGAGGAGCATTAGGGGAATGGATGGAAAAGGGGAAGAGATTAAGAAGTACAAATCGGTTGTTAGAGAATAGTCATGGGGATGTAAAATATATCATAGGGAATATAGTCATTAATAAGTATGTATACCTGAAAGTAATATACTATTGTATGTCAACTGTAATAGAATAAAAATACAGTAAGAAAAGGAGAAAACACACACATTTGTTTCTTCTTCACATTTGCTGTCTTATGTGTGAAATAACTGGTCAGATACACAAAAACTGGTAACAGCAGCTGCTTTGGAGGAGGTTAACAGGGCCAATGGGGGACTTGAGTAAGAAACTTTTTATTATATATCCTTCAGGATGTTTTAATTTTTTAATGAATTTATCTATTAACAATAAATTAAATTTTGTGAAAATCAATTTGCTTTCCACTTTAAAGTTATAGTGAGAAAAATTAAAATATTTTGCTGTGTACTTTGTGACCTTTTTTTTCATGGCAACAAAAGGCTGTGAAAAACAAAGGGTTTCCTACCATGTTTCAAATGTCACTCTTTGTATACTTTTTGCTTTAGGAAAAAAAGAGTAATGTGTATGAAAAGTAACTAATGGAGAGATTTTTAATTCTAAAGCATTATTTTATAAGGTACACTGAAAATATACCTTGAAATATAAAGTGCTGTTGGTGCAGTTATGACAGAAAGTTGTAGGAGTTTAAAACTTAAGTATCATAATGTACCCCTTTTATTTATATTATTTTTTAATCCTCACCCTAGGATATTTTTCCATTGATTTTTATTTAGATAAAGTGGGAGGGAAAAACTAGTAGTGGTGGAGGCATTTGCACTGCCTGCCTTGAAGACTCCCCACAATGCTACAGCAATCAAGACGGGGAGGCACTGGCACAAGGACCAACAGGGAGATCACAACAACAGAGTACAGCACCCAGAATGGAGCCACACACACAGTTACAGTTCATTCTTGAGCCCCATGGGTTTGAATTGCGTGGGTCCACTTATACATGGATTTTTCTCAATAAATATTGTAAATGTATTTTCTCTTCCTGATAATTTTCTGTTCTCTAGCTGATTTCATTGTAAGAATACAGTGTATAATACATATAAAATACAAACTATGTGTCAGTAGACTGTTTATGTTATTGGTAAGGCCTCCAGTCAACAGTAGGCTATTAGTATCACTTTGGGGAGTCCAAAGTGATACAAGGATTTTTTTTACTACCTGTAGGGTTGGTATCCCAAATCACTACATTGTTCAAAGGTCAACTGTATTGATTTTTGATGATGCCAAAATTACTGAAAGGGTAAAGAAAAATATGTTCTGTAAATGGTGCTCAAACTTGAAAAACAATAAACCACACCCATACATCTTATCATAGAAAATATTGATTATAAATTTTTAAAAACACTATATAAAACCATAAAGCTTTTGTAAGGCAATATAAGAGAATATCTTACTCTCTTGAGTAAATGATTAGGAGTGGAATGGCTTGATCATAGAGCAGGTGTATGTTTATATTTTAAGAAGCTGCCAATCTGTTTTCCAACAGGTTATACTACTTTATATTTCCAGATAGAACATGGAAAATAGTAACCATTAAAAACTGATGAACAGGGCTTTATCAAAATTAAAAGTTTTTGTTTTAAGAAAATAGAAACACACACAGTCTGGGAGAAAAAAACTTACAAAGCATGTATCTGGCAAAGCATTGGTATCCATAATATATAAAGAATTCCTTCAAATCAATAAAAAAATTAAAATAATGTGCAAGCAACTTTAACAGACACTTCACACAAGATGGTAAATAAAAAAGCTTGAAAAGTACTTAATATCATTAGTTATGAGGAAGATACAAATTAAAACTACAGTGAAATATCACAACACATCCACCAGAAAGGCTGAAATTTAAAGGACCGACAAATTTTTGAAACAATCTGAATTATCTTACTTTGCTGGTGGATATGTAACATAGTCAAACTACTTTGGAAAAAGATCGGCTTGATTTTTTTTTTTAATCCTCACCTAGGACAGTTTTCCATTTATCTTCAGATAGAGTGTGAGGGACGACAGACAGAGGGAGAGGGAAAGAGAAACATCGATGTGAGAGAGACACATCAATTGGTTGCCTCTCATACGACCCCGACCAGGGCCAGGGACTAAACCGCAACCGAGGTATGTGCCCTTGACCAGAATCAAACCTGTGACTCTTGGTCCGCAGGCCAACGCTCAAACCGCTCAGCCAAACCGGTCAGAGAGATCTGCTTGCCTTTTATAAAACTAAACATCTAGGTACTCTAAGACCTAGCAATTCCACTCCCTGGCATTTGCCTAAGAGAAGTGAAAACCTAAGACTTGTGCAAAAAGGTCAACAGCAGCTTTAATCATAACAGCCAAATGTTGAAAACAGCCCATCATCAGCACAGTGGATTAACAAACTGGGTATATGCAGACAAGGGAGTACTGCTGAACAGTAAAAGGAATAAACAACTGATACATACAACATGAATAAAACTCAAAACATTATTCTGACTAAACAGTGTGGGACATGAAAGAGTACACAGTATGATCCAGTTATGTGAGTTTCTACAGCAGGAAAAACTAAATGCAATGCAAAGAAATCACAACAGTGGTTGCTTCTGGGGCAGCAGGGGCAGAGATTGAGTGGAAGGTGGAATGAGGGTGATATGCTGTATCTTGATGCAGACTGGGCTAGACAGGTGCATGCATTTGTCAACATTCATTAAATGGCACACAGGATTTGTGTATTTCTTCATTATGTCAGTTTCTGCATACACAACGAAAAAGTATTAACAAACACTGAACACTAGTTAATGATATGCATGTCAAATTATTCATGGGTAAAGTGTACCAATATCTGCAGCATAATTTGAAATGCATAAAGATGAGTGAGTTGTTTTCATTACCCCAACCGCAGCTGAAAATCACCTGTCTATTTGGAATTGCTGTTCCAGAAGAGCTGCTGCATCTTTGGTCATTTTAAGTGGCATCAGCTTTTTATCTGTGATAGTTGATACAGTAACTGCTTAGCTTATGGTGGCCTCTTGGCAAAGTGGAGAAGCTGCTAAAAGAGCCTGTCACCTACCCTAAAATGTCCTGCCTGGTGCAACTATGCGGAGGTTAAAGTTGTTCATACATTGCTAGGTGAACTGATAAATGGATATAGAACAATGGATAGATGGATAGTTAGATGATAAAGCAAATCTAAATATTAATGG
Organism: Tadarida brasiliensis; assembly: GCA_030848825.1. Classification (NCBI taxonomy): domain Eukaryota; kingdom Metazoa; phylum Chordata; class Mammalia; order Chiroptera; family Molossidae; genus Tadarida; species Tadarida brasiliensis. The sequence continues at coordinate 108,382,906 of CM061257.1, read as the reverse complement.
CAGGTTTAATTGTAGAATCTAAGAGGTAGGCACATGGGTGTTCACTGTTAAGTCTTTTGAGTTTTCTGAACCTTTGAATATTTTCATAGTATAATGTTGAAGAAAAAAATCTACTTTTTAGCAAATGTCAAAGTATGGTATCAATACAACAGCAAACTCCCTCCACGCTGTTTTTTCATTGCACAGTAAGTACTACAACAACTTTCAAAGGCTCCTCACTGCCCACCACGGAAAGAGGAGTTGGAAAGGGCTATAGAAGACTATGCAAGTAAAGGGGTGACAAGTATGAGGGAAGGCAAGTTCAAAGAACTGAGAAAGTAAAGAAGTTAGTAGAACTGGACCAACTGTGATTGGTGCGAGGAGGTAATGGGCACGGGAATTTTCACCAGCATAGAAATGACTAGTTCTTGAACTTTTTGAGTCAAAGACCCCTTTAGTAATATTGTAAACAGAAGGGGAAGAGGGGGGCATATATATACCTACATGCTACATTTTTTATAAAATTTCAAGGAGCTGATGGATACTCTGAATCCATCCAAAAGCTCCATTTAAGAACCCCTGACACACGCCCTGGCTGGTTTGGCTCAGCGGTTAGTCAGCCCTCAGACCAATGAGCCGCGGGTTCGATTCCAGTCAAGGGCATGTACCTCGGTTTCGGTTCGTCCCCGGCCCTGGTTGGGGTCGTGCGGGAGGCAACCAGTCGATGTGTCGCTCTCATGTCGATGTTTCTCTCTTGCTCCCTCCCTCCCTCCCTCCCTCCCACTCTATCTGAGATAAATAAAAAAATATCCTCGGAGGATTAAAAAAAAAAAAAAGAACCCTTGACACAGATGGTAACTGAAATCTAGTGGTGAATATAAAATTAATGGAAGAAAATATTCAGTATGAAGAGAAAGTGGCTTAGGCATGAACTGTAAAGAAAACCAACATTTAAGAGACAAAAAATAAACAATAAAAAAAACAAAAAAGAAGCCTGTCAAAGAGATCACAAATAAGCAGCCTGAGTAGTCGAAGGAAAAACAGGAAGCTATGGTGGAAGAAATGCCAAGGGAAGAATGAAGGAGGCGGACCAGTCAAGAGTGTCCAATGCGCCCAGCTGGTGTGGCTCAGTGGTTGAGCACTGACCCATGCACCAAGAGGTAGGTCTCCAGTTCGATTCCCAGTCAGGGCACATGCCCAGGTTGTGGGCCAAATCCCCAGTGGGGGGCATGAAGGAGGCGGCCAGTTGATGTTTCTATCTCTCTCTCCCTCTCCCTTCCTCTCTCTGTAAAATCAATAAAGAAAAAAAAATTTTAAAAAAAAGAGTGTCCAATGCTATTCTTAGGAAAGTGGAGATCCCTGTTGTCCCTGTTTAGAATGGATTCAGTAGAGCTGTGGGGTAGAAACTATTTTGCAGGAGGTGAAAGAAGGAATGAAAATTAAAATTTATCTTAAGCTTGGCTATAAATAAAAAGGACAATTGCTTAAAAAACAAAAACCTTTTTAAAGAGGGACATTTGTATGTTTCAGTGCTGATGGGGATAAGCCAGTAGGGCAGTGGTTCTCAACCTTCCTAATGTCGCGACCCTTTAATGCAGTTCCTCATGTTGTGGTGACCCCCAACCATAAAATTATTTTCGTTGCTACTTCATAACTATAATTTTGCTACTGTTATGAATCGCCATCGGAAATATGTGTTTTCCGATGGTCTTAGGCGACCCCTGTGAAAGAGTCGTTCGACCCCCAAAGGGGTCGCGACCCACAGGTTGAGAACCGCTGTAGTAGAGAGATAAAGGGGATAAGTGATATAAGGTTCCTGATGATACTAAAAGAATGAGTTAGGATCCAATGTGCAGGTGGATGGTTTGACCCAAGCTGTAACCGATATCTCATTCATTTTAACAGGAAAAGAGCAGGTTTCTTGCCTGTTGGCTTCTGTTTCTCTGTGAAATTGAATGCATGTTCCTTAAAGAGAAAGGATCAAGCATTACGTTCTTTTAAATCCTCTGTGGCAGAGTGCAGTATCTGAAACATGCATGTAAGAAACGTCCAATAAATATTGTGGGGGAAAACTATTATTCTACACAAAACCCATCCTCATAACAACTAATAAAACTGCTCATTGTGCCCCAACAAGTTCCTGGAGCAGCCTGGTTTCCCACATAAATGAGGTGTTTGTGAACATTCACCAATTCCGGGGCTTCAAAGCACTGGTATTCCAGCAATTACCACAGACTAGTTACACCAGGCAGAACCCTGTTTAGGGCAGGTGATCAGAGGCTTATCTTTGAAGCTTCTCCAGTTTAACAAAGGGGCACTCACAAGGTGTTTACTATTTCAACTATCAGACTAACAATAAAAAGCTGGGACACCACTTGAAATGACCAAGATGAGGAGACTCTTCTGGAAGAATACAACATAGGTGGGTGTTTTCCAGCTACAGACAGGGCAAAGAGAACAATTCAGTGATCTCCAATCAGCATTTTTTTCCAAAATGAAACAGAATGTCTTAAAATAATAAAACAAACTATAGAATCACATGTAGCTAAGATAAGAATTATTTCAAGAATTTTTTTCATATACATATGAGAGCAAAATATAAAAATTTATTCTTACTGTGGCTGGGGCAGTGACAAAGTATGAAAGTTACTGACACTACGATGCAGAAAGATAAAGTCTATGAAGCAACTGATTCTATATAAAATTATACGGCTACAAATCAAGACTGTCTCCCACACATACAGAGAGAGAAGATGCCCAGTTACACATACAGGCGTCCCTCGTTTATCGCGGTTAATCCATTCCAGACTCTAGCGGTTGCACCTGGCGTTGAAGGATTCCTGGGGTGCTCGAATACATAGGCCTACAGTCCATATGTACAGTAATTTTAATTGTAATACAGAGGTGTATAATTGAGTCAGACAACCGAGCGCACACTGTATCATTTTCACTGTCTCGATCAACTTTATAACGAATATATTTGAAAAAACTGCGATAGAGTGAAGCAGCGAAAGTTGAAGCGTGAAGTGGCGAGGGACGACTGTGTTCTCTTCTACAGGCACGCCTGGGAGACACTGCAGGTTGGTTCCAGACCACCGCAATAAAGTGGGTATCGCAAAAAAGCGAGTAGTAACTTTTTTGCTGGTGGAGGGTCTTGCCTTACTTTGTAAAACATCTGTTGAGTACAACAAAGCGAAGCCACTAAAATGAGGTATGCCTGTACTATCCAAGAGCACTCACCTACCTGCCTATGCTGGTCAACAGGTGTGTGTGTGTTGGGGTGGAGGGGAGGAGAGAATTAATAAAACCGGGTTTTACCACTAGGTACGAATCAAAGACTTTTACTATTTATTTTTATTTTTGTATCCTCACCTGAGGATATTTTTCCATTGATTTTTCAGATAGAATGGGAGGGAAGGGAGCGAGAGACAGGGAGAAACATGGATGTGAGAGACACACCGATTGGCTGCCTACCGCCCAACCAGGGGATCCAACCTGCAACCGAGTTACTTGCCCTTGACCGGGAATCGAACCCAGGACTCTTGGGTCCGCGGGCTGACGCTCTAACCGCTGAGCCAAAAACTTTAAAAAACTAATCCTGAGTCTGCCCTTCCTCTGTGTCTCACTTGGACACAAACCCTTAGTAAAACCACAGACAGGAAGGACCAGAGAACTGGGGCAGAATTCCGGAGAATATCGACACACGGGAGTGGGTAGAAGGGGCAGGTGGGGAAACTGAGGGAATAACGGGGCAGGTGGAGAAATTCTGGCCCAACCCTTGGGCTTTCCTGCAGCTCCCCCACGTCCTCCCTACGGCTGCCAAGTACGGTGTCAAGGGGGGAGCCAGGGGGGCCGCTCCAGGGAGGTGGGGGCTCTCGCTCACCCCACGCCCGCCCGGAACCCCCTCAGTGCCCGTCCCCACTCCCAGCCTCCCTCTCCGCCGCCCTAACAGCCCCCCTGCGCCCCAAGGCTCCTCACCAGCAACAGTCCCCGTCCTCCACCACCGCGCTCCGGCGGCCCTCCGACTCCAGAGCGTCCACGTCGCCCGGCCTCTGCTCCAGTTCTCTCCCGCGGCTCCCCCAAGCCTCACCCGGCTCCGCACCGTGAAACCTCCACAACCTGCAGCCCAGAGACTGAGGCACAGCGCTGACAGGGGCCGCTTCTGGCGGAAGCTGAGATGAGCCAGAGGAGGAGAGAGCGCCTCAGGGCGCCTGAGGTGATGAAGCCGCTGTGCATGAGCGGCCCCTGGCGGCGCCCTCCGGCAGCGCACCTGAAGTTTCCACACCACAGATACAAATGAATGTGGACTGAAACGCCAGTCTTCTGAATCATGTGGAGGTCAACACGCTTCATTTTTAATAATATATCCGCTTGTACCTGCTAGTTCAGGTCCAAACAGCCCCTCACAGAACACCCCAGTTATGTTGAATAAGGCCAGATCCTTATTATCGTACCAGAGGTTCACATCAGTTTCTGAAGTCACCTGCTTGCCAGAATTGATGTACCAGAGAGGGAGAAAAGCTTGACCAGTACTACTAGCTCCTTAATGTAAAGTAAAGGGGCAGCGTTCAGCCCTGACCCGTGTGGTTCAGTGGTTACAGCCTCGCTCAGGCACCAAAGGGTTGCGGGTTCAATTGCAGGTCAAGGGTACCTGTGTTGCACGTTCCATCCTCACCCCGCCAGGCGAGGGAGAGGCAACCAATCCATGTGTCTCTCTCATTTGGATGTCTCCCTTCTCTCCCCCTGCATCCCCCCTTCCAAATTTTCTAAGAATCAATGGAAAAAGTACCCTCAAGTGAGGATTATAAAAAAAAAGGGCAGTGTTCACTGTTAACCTGTTAAATTCCCTGTAAAGTTAAGCAACTACATCCATTTAAGTCTTTTTCTAATAGTAAATTTGTTCTCCATTGCTTAGTGTCTACGTGATAACTGAACATTTACTCCAAGATGAGATAATCCTTCTGGTATTGTGTTCAGCAATCAAGATTTTCAGCGACATGTTTGGAGACATAATGAGAATTTCTTTTGTTTTTAGTCCAACCCAAGAAAAAAATAAACTGTGGAGAAAAATTACATGAGAGAGATCAATTTAAAAAAGACCCTAAAAACTGTTTAAAAAACATTTGTTTTTATTCTATGTCATTGCATATTTTTTTAAAAATCCTCACCTGAGGCCACGTTTTTATTGATTTGAGAAAGAGAGAGAAGAGGAGAGAGGGAGGGAAACATGGATCAGTTGCCTCCCCGATGGGCCCCCACAGGGATGTAACTGCAGCCTAGGTATGTGTCCTGACTGGGAATCAAACCTGCAGTCCTTTGGTGTATGGAATGATGCTCCAACCAACTGAGCCACCAGGTCAGGGTGCCATTTAATTTTTTTTTAAATTCTACTTAAATCATCACTAAACAATATTTGACATGCTAGTTTTTTCCGCTCAAAAAGAAAGAAATATTCAGTTGATAATGGGTAAGATGGTTTATTCATATAAAAGATGAGAGAGAATTGTTCATTTCAATTTAAGTTTTTTATTGTATATGTGAGCATGTTGGTTATATTGCCTCTAAAAGGTATCTGAATTTTTCCACAAATAAATTAATATAGGAAGTTACTTCTTCTGACTTAAGATACTTGGCTAATTTTTAGAGCTTTTGGAAGCTTAAGATATTTTACAAAGAAAAGGCCCTTGAACTAATAAACATAGTATCAGTCTTACATGGATATCTGTTTCCTGAGTCACTTATAATTCAACAAGTAAATAATAATTAGGATTTTCCTGATTTAGGGATTAGAGATGATGACACAAAGGATAGTGACAGTAAGGCAAGTTCACGGAGAACGCTTTGAAACACCGGGCCAGAGGGGAGAAAATTAGTGTGAACCAGAGAAATACGAACTACCATAAGCAGGCTCCTGTTACATTTCAGGCTGCCATTGACTTTGATGTTGATGTAAACCTGTGCATTAAATCTTGATTAAGGCCTGAGATGGAAGACCTAAGAGAGGTGAATACTTGAACAAGCAAACTGATCGGTAAGCTTTTCAATACAGAAGGCGAATGAAGATGACCAGGAGAGTTTAATAACACTGAAGAGAACCAATCAGTCCTGACTCTAAGGGAGATGTATTCATTTTTAAAATATACATTCCATTCCACCACAATAGAATTTAAAAAGTGAAACGTTGCAAACAACCCAGATGACCTAAATGGGAGAATGATTAAATAAGTTATGGTTCATACACACAACTCAATAACATGGAACATTAAAAACCATGTTTCAAAAAAATCCAATGATATGACAGCGCTCATGACATAAATTTAGTAAAAAAAAAAAAAAAAAGTACAGTTAATCAGACTGGAAATATAGTCTCTATTTGGTAAAAAAAAAAAAAAAAAAAAAAAAAAAAAAAAAAAAAAGCATGTAAACCTAGAAAAATGATTGGAAGGAAACATCAAAATATCAGGTTGTTATCTGTCAATAGTACCACTGGTGATTCTTTTTTTCTAATATACACCACAATTTGGTACAAATTCTCTAATTTGGAAAAAATATCCAGACAGCGGTAATTTTGTTTTATTAAATTATTACTGAAATTCTTCATAATTATTTCTAGCATAATTACTTTAGAAATTGTGTATGATTAATTTAAAATAATGCCAAGAAAAGAAAGCAGAGAACTAGACAAAGTATATTTTTAAACCTTTACAATTATTCAGTCAATGTTTAAATATTTTCTATGAGCTTCTGTATTATCTTAGATTCTCTGGCCTAAACCAAATATAATAAAGAGTGCTACACTTAAAGATATAACCAGCTAATTTGAGAATCAAGAAATAGATCCTGGCCCTGGCTGGTTTGGCTCAGCGGTTAGAGCGTTGGCCTGCAGTCCAGAGAGACCCGGGTTCGGTTCCTGCTGGGGGCATGTACTTCGGTTGCGGTTTGTCCCCGGCCCTGGTTGGTCGTGCGGGTGGCAGCCACTCGATGTGTCCCTTTCGCGTCGATGTTTCTCTCTCTCTCTCTCTTCCTCTCTCTCCCTCCCACTCTATCTGGACAGAAAATGGAAAAATGTCCTCGGGTGAGGATAAAAAAAAAAAAAAAAGAAATAGATCCTGAAAAGATAAATATGATTTAATAGCATACCTGAAGCTATAACAAAGCATTCACAGAAATTAAAGGGCAGTCATTTACTAAAAGAAGAAATAGTAAGAATCAATATATGATGGATGAGATTATTCCTCTGTTGGAGTTATGCATCCTAAGAGAATATCATTTCTGGAAATACCAAATTTGATCAGGATGGCCTGGCTTTGTTTTGTTGCTGTCCTAAGGGATAGAATGTAACTTTTTCTTAAACTATATAATCCAATACAGTGACCCTCAATCTTCAGAGTAACCTGGAGGACTTTTTGAAGCCCAGACTGCTGGTCCTGATCCCGAGAGTATCTATCTCATTCAGGAATTCTTTTCCATTAATGCAAACTCTTTAAAGTCTAGCCTAAACAAATCTCGATTCTCATATCTGCTTCTGCATTCAATTTGTTGTAATATATAACTTTGTTTGATGTATATAAAGAAAATCTAGCTTCACACAGATATGTAGTTGGAAAAGATAAGAGTCTTTTAATGAGATAACTGTAGACATTCTTCTTTGATACTATACCCAAACATGGCAAGTGGTGGTTTTCTAAAAGTTAGTTGCAATGTGGAATCTGAAACCATATCCATGAACTTTTCATACCATTACATTAGAAACCCATTGGTCTATTTTGAGCACTGAATGGATCTTTTACTCATGCATGATTTTGTAATATCATGCATTGGTCATGTGGAAAATATTAGTTCACTGATTTATAAAGATCTTCCAAAATGTTCACATACTTCATTACACAATATTTTAAAAATCACAATCATTAATATCACCTCCTTCATATCATCAGAAAAGCCTTTTAGTTATTAGGAGGATAAGCTCATGGTGGTGGATACAATTACAATTTGCTAAGTGTAAAGTGTAAAGTAATAATTATTACTGACAGCTCATACTTTATCACTAGCAAGAAATATGGTCAGTCATTTTCTTTAAGTGACAGGCTCACTTTGTTCATTTGCAAGAAGACATCTGCCAAATACCCAAGTCTAAAAGACTGTAATTGGTCTCTTGGTAATTCTTCAAGTAAAAGCAATAGCCCATAAAAAAAAACAAAACAAAAAAAAAACTCCTTCAACTTGCAATTCAGTCACTGTGTGCTTTCTCTAAAGCCAGGCATCATACTTCAGTATGCAGCACACGTGCTGTATGCACACTTCCTGTTTCATCCCACTGAACATTAAAAAGATGTCTACTTAAGTGTCAAGATTTGATAGAGTTAATCATTTTTACTCTTTAATAAGAAAATTATTTTAAATAAAACTGGCTGTTTTGTGTGTGAGTGTGATACTGAACTCAGGTTTGGCTGCCTGCTTCTTCAAAATCCAATACTCAAGAGACAGTTGTTGATGTAAAGAAAAATGGTTTATTCGAGTGCCGGCAGCCTGAGCAGATGGCGGACTCCTGTCCTAAAGACCATCTTTACATCTCAGTGCAGGCAGGGGTTTTTATTAGCAGGGAGAGGGAAAACAGAACCAAGAAATCAGGGGGAGAGGGGTTGAAAGTCAGCACAGTCTATTCTGATGATCGTCTGGAAGTTCCTCAAGCGGAGGTCTGGTTTTCATGGATGAAAGTCAGCAAGTCTCCTGGAGTCGGAATTTCTTGTTGCTGGAGTCAGTTTCCTTTGAAGTTAGTTCCTGGAACATTTACAGAAATATGATTTTTATTAATGGGTTACATATTAGTTAATTCATCTTTTACAAAAACACTTTTAACAGAAATAATGTTAAAAGAATGGAGGGGTGGGTTACTGGAGTACATGGAAAGGAAGAATATGACTACTGTACAGTTTAGTGCCACTGCTTTGATTCATGCCAATGCATCAGCAAACTTACCATTGCTTTTGACCTTCAGTGAAAATGTTAACTTTCCCAAAAGTCATTATAAATTCCACCTTTAACTTATACTTTGTATGTAGTGATATTTGGAAGAGAAGAAAATGATCATAAAGATCACAAAGAAGTATACATTTCCAAAAATATTCATGAAATGGTGAAAAAATATAGTGGATTGATGCTACTGGCCTGAAGGGGTAACTGCTACAGGAATTTCTGTCCCACTATTAAGAACTAAAAACACAGGTAAAATATATGAAATAAGTATTTTTCAGACACAGGGCAACAGGCAATGAACAATTGAGGTGAGCACTAACCCCAGATTACTACCTGGAGGCAGTGTCCAGGATATAGCCCAGGTACAGGAAACCCAAACAGGGCCTAGTATCTCACTAAGTTGAGGGCAAAGCGATTACAGATCTGAAAGGCCAAGTAAGCTACATGTGTGGGGCAGAATACTAGAAAGGAGAAAGATTTTCAGAGGAAAATCTTGAGAGATCTGCTGAGGAGTTAAATCAAACCATTGGCTGAATCCTGATCTGCATATATTTAGATGAAACTCCCAAGGCTTAGTTAAGCACTACCATGAAGCAGTGGGCCATGCAATGCCCAGAGCTCACATAAGGATGGGCATATACCAGGCATAGGATCAAGTCTTCTGAAGGGAATCACCCAAGTAGTGGGACTAAATTATCCTAGATTGAAGGCTGAACTGACTCATCCTTAAAAAGCAGAAAAGCAAGCCTTAAAGGATCAAACTGATTCCAACTAATTTTACAGCATGTGAGATCAAAGGCCAATATTTTCTAAGGAATACAACAAAATCCAGCAACCAACAAAATAAAAATACAAAAATTAACAAAGTAATCCACTATATCAATAGGCTAGAGAAGATAAAGCATGTAATCTTACAAAATGTATTTTACATAATCCAATACCCACAGCAAAAGACCACAAACTAGGAGAAAACATTTAAAAACAAGAACAATAACAGAAAACAAAAAAACACCCTACAGCTAAAATCACATTTAGTAGTGAAAGACTCAGTGATTTTCCACTGGGTTAAGGAAACAGCTCAAAGGTAAACACACTGTAGTAAAATCCATTAAAAAAATACTATTCTGCAATAAAAAGGAATAAACAGCTGAGACATGCAACAGCATGAAAAAATCTCAAAATATTATGCAAGTGAAATATTTCAGAAAATAACCACATACTGTGTGATTCCGTTGATATGAATTCTTTAAGTGAAAGCTATAGTGATAGAAAGCAGATTAGTGGTGGCCAGGAACTGGGGCTTGGGGAATGGAAAAATTTCTATATCATGGAGGAGTAAAATACACACTTGCAGACCCTCCCTAAACTTCCTTTCATCTGGCCTGTTCCATACTCCTCTGACAGCATCCATCCCTTGGCACCCTCTACCATCCTCTTCTCCTGTGCTAACCACCACACCCAAAATACACACTCCACTAGTTTTTGAGGAGGGCGCTATTCGTGACAGTAGCTACTACAGTTCATAGCACCCAGAAGGAGGTACAACACATTGCAAGTGGGCAACAGTGAGGAATTGTGAGAAAAGCTGATGATCAGCAGCACAAAAATGTTAGAAAAATCTATCAAAACACATTTACATGTACACTACATCATTTTACATTTAACTTCTATGAAACAAGGATATAGCTTACAATTGATGGCATCATGCAATTCTAATTGGGTATGCTTATTTATCTTAGTGGTAAATATTTTAAAACATTGCATCTTAGAAATGATGGCAGAATTCTGACGCTAACTACAGAATGGCTGGACATGGGATTTTAACTGTGCACTGAATGATAGTAGTTCTCCTAGTCTCTCTCCAGTCTCCACAGGACCAAGGGCATGCCACAGTCCTGGATGTACAGTGAGTACTCCTTCATGTGGTCCTGTGAGCTTGGCTGCTCTGGCTGTGCAGGTAGATGCCAGGCACACCTGTGTCTCCACCACACATTGCCAGGATGGGCATGCTAATAAGTTTCTGGCATCCAGCACCCCCCACTTCCTCCCCCCCCACACACACATCACCTCACATCTTTGACTGTGCTGCTGCGGCAGGCACACCACCCACACACCTTGATTGAATAATCCTCTGCCAGCGTGGAGTAGTTGGTGTTCATCTGTGCCGGGGAGCAGTGCTGTTGGCTGCAGTGGCTGGTGCAAGAGGAGCAGTTGTCAAGGGGTCCAAATGTTTGCTGCTGGGAGTACATGGAGTATAGAGTCAGGTCTTCCCATGTCGTCTCCCAGGCCAAGAGCTTGCCCTACGACTACAGCCTGCAGCTCTGGTGCTGAAACTGCAGGGGGAGGCTGTGCAGGTGCATGGGGCTGAGGTCCACCCACCTGCAGGGAGAGGCTGGTGGGTCTAGGGACCCAGGGTAGGGGTTGGGGGATCTGCAATCATTGGACTTTAAAAAAGTGAGCAGCTGGGAAAGACAAAGCTGTGTTACCCTGGGGATCCAGGTGCTTCCGTTTTTCCCAAGTAAGAGGGTACTGGAGGGCAGGGCTTATCTCTAAAAGCAAGCCTGTTCTTTGTTTTGATTTTTTATTCCCAGTGGGAGGTGGGACTAAAGACAGCACCCACATAAAGGTTTCCTGTGACAGATGTGTGCCTGTAGCCAGGGTGTCTTTTTTTTTTTTTTTTTTTTTTTTAAGGTGGAAAGGAATTCTACAGCTACAGAATCAAGAAAATGCCTATTTAGTATTATGTTAAACCAGAAGAAATGCCTATTTCTGTAGGTGAAAAAATAGCCCAGCAGGGGGAGTTATATGGTTCAACCAAATACTATTACGAAACCCACATAAACAGATTTCCTTTTCCATGAAGACTCTAAAAGGGAAGGAAGATGGAACATGGAAAACGACTGATGCAAAAACTTACCATACCGCCATGTGCTTTATAGTCCATTCTGCTTATCTGAGTCCACACTATAAATATTAACCAATATGGCACACAGTGCTAGGACCACCTGTAAAATTCAGGGGGGCCCTGTTGGCCAAGTACACAAAGACATGAGTTCAGTTCTGACCGCCCCCAGGGGAGAATGCAGAGTCCCAACCACATGGAAATATATTATGACTCCAATTCCTCTTACAAAGGAATCTCATGAAATTGTTCTCTTTTCCTCCCTTGGAGAGACTGCAGTCCACAGAGTCCAAAACCGAGGCTGGGTCTCTGATATTCAAAACACAGCTACAGTTCCAATTATATATCTGACAAGGGGTTAATTTCTAAAATATAACATAGATAACTCAACACCAGGAAGAGAAACAATCCAATTAAAAAGTTGGCCAAAGACCTGAATAGACACTTCCTCAAAGAGGCCATACAGATGGCCAAGAGACGTAAGAAAAAATGTCACTAGTCATCAGAGAAATGCAAATTAAAAGTACAATGAGGTACCTCTTCACATCCGCTGGAATGGCTACTGTCAATAAATCAATAAACAACAGGGGATGGAGAGGATGTGGAGAAAAGGGAACCCTAGTGCACTGTTGCTGGGAATGGAGACTGCTGAAGCCACTGTGGCAAAGAGTATGGAGTTTCCTCAAAAATTTAAAAATGAAACTGCCCTATGACACACTGATCCCACTTCTGGAAATATATCTTAAGAATACCAAAACATCACCCTGGCCGGTTTGGCTCAGTGGTTAGAGCGTCAGCCTGTGGACTGGAGAGTCCTGGGTTTGGTTCCCACTAAAGGCACGTACCTCGGTTGCGGTTTGTCCCCAGCCCCAGTTGGGGTTGTATGGGTGGCAACCACTTGATATATCCCTCTCACGTCGATGTTTCTCTCTCTCTCTCTTCCTCCCTCTCTCCCTCCTGCTCTATCTGAAGATAAAGGCAAAAATGTCCTTGGTGAGGATTAAAAAAAAAAAAAGAATACCAAAACATCAATCAGAAAGAATATACACACCCCTATGTTCATAGCAGTGCTGTTTACAATAGCCAAGATCTGAAAACAGCCCAAGTGCCCATCACTAGATGTGTGGATAAAAAAGCAGTGGTACAGTTACAAAATGGAATACTCTGCAGCTATAAAAAAGAAGGATCACTTACCTTTCGTGACAGCAAGGATGAACCTGGAGATTATAATGCTAAGTGAAATAAGCCAGTCAGAGAAAGTCAAATAATCATATGACCTCACTTATATAAGGAATCTAAACAGGAAAATAAACTGATGTACAAAACAGAACCAGAGACATGGATACATGGAACAGACTGACAGATGTCAGAGGGGAGGTGGGAAGGGTGTCAGGATGAAAGACGGTGAAGAGATTAGCCAAAGAACAAGTATTCCTGGCCCATGGACACAGACAACAATGTGGTGAGGGCCGGAGGGAGGGGAGGACTAGGTCTGGGTGGAGTGGGGCAAAGGAGGAACATGAGCGATATCTGTAAACATTTCAACAATAAGAATAAAAATAAATTTGAATTGTCCAGAGTGAATAGATAAATAGATAAATAAATAAATAAACGTGAGCAAATAAAAAGAAGGTGGCCACCTACAAGCCATGAGGAGAGGCCTCAGAATGAAACCTACCTTATCAGCACCTTGATCTTGGACTTCCCAGTCTCCAGAACTTCCAGAAATAAATTTCTGTTGTTCAAGCAAAAACAAAAAAAAGAACAAAACACAGCTGCATGCTCCCCTGCAGCCCCACTTCCTCCCCACCGTGTAACAGAGCTGACAGTAAAAGTATTATGCTCTGATTGCTGATAGCAGGGCCCAGACAACTGCGTAAATAACCCACCAGCCTTTCCCCACATCAACAGCAATTACTATTATTCTTGCAACTATCCTCATTACTCTGACTTGAGCAGAACTTGTATGATTTCTGTCTGAATAGCCACTTCTCACTTCCCACCTGAGTTTCCCTATGGGGCAAAAATTAACTGTCACTTAATATATTTCCATTTCATTGATGCCCTGGCCTCACAAGTTTGGGGTTAAATCCATAGGAACATGCTCAGAGATGGTTCTGGGTTGGAATTCTTTCCTCTTCTCTGTGAGGTGCTGGCTGGGGTCCCGGCGGGGATCACTGCTGTTTCTCCTGCTACCTCCAGGCTCTCCTAGCAGGTTTCAGTCTTTGATTAGTGATGCAAACCTCCATCAGCCTTTTTCCGCCAGGGCTGCCAGGTTCACACTTAGATTTGGGTGAAGCATTCTGGTGCGGCCACCAGCCACCCTCCCCCACCGTGGGACCTCCTGGTTCCGACTCAGAGGATCTGGTCCACCCCTCCCACTGCTTCCAGGATGCCCGTGTTCCTGTGAATTCACCTTCACGCTAAACCACAGCGGGTTCTCAAAGGGCAAGGAGGCCATTAAAAAGACACTCACCCTGGGCAGTGTTTCTCAGTGGTCAGAGTATCAGAGCAAGGACGGATAGGCCATGGGTTCAACTCTTGGTCAAGGGCATGTACCTGGGTTGCAGGTTTGATCTCTGGCCCTGGTTGAAGTGCGTGCAGGAGGCAACCAATCTATGTGTCTCCCTTATATCGATGTTTCTGTCTTTCTCTCTCTCCCTCCCTTCCTTTTTCTCTAAAAATCAGTGGAAAAAAATATCCTTGGGTGAGGATTAATAAGAAAAAGAAAAAAATTCTACACGGAAAACCACTAGACTCTCAAAGCAAAAATTTCATATCATAATACTTGTACTAATTCTCCTCAATTTTAAGCAAAATACAACAGTGTTTTATACTTACAGCTGTTACTGTATAATTAGGTATTGGGTTTATATAAAGAGATATATACCTTACTATTTCTAAAGAAGATAGTCTTGCAATCCCAATTTATTTTTTTTATCCTCACCCGAGGATATTTTTCCATTTTTTGTTCAGTTAGAGTGGGAGGGAGAGAGAGGAAGAGAGACAAAGAGAAACATTGACGTGAAAGGGGCACATCGAGTGGCTGCCTTCCGCATGACCCAACCAGGGCCAGGGACAAACTGCAACCAAGGTATATGCCCTTAGCGGGAACTGAACCCGGGTCTCTCTGGACTACAGGACGACACTCTAACTGCTGAGCCAAACTGGCCAGGGCAAGCAATCTCAATTTTACACTAAAGAAAACTAAAGGCTTGAGAAGTTAAGTAACTTGGGATCTGAGCCCAAGTTTGCCTCCAAAGTCTAAGTTCTTCACATTATGGTGCCTTGAAAACTGTAAAGGATTCTTCTATTATAAAGCACTTACCCGAACCTCTAAGTAATACTGAGCCATTAAAAAGATGAATAACAACCAACTATATTCTAGTGAAACATTAATCATGAAAGAGATAAATACACAAAGAATATACTTACTCCTTCCTGAGCATTGTCTGTCACCATCCCATACATTAGAAACAGCACGTCCAGTCAGTGGGAGGTTAAACTTTGGCTACTAATAGAAATTATAAAGTACTTAAAATGTGACAAAAATGACTTTCAAATAAAATGATCCCTTTGGTAAGTCATAAAGTAATGACTTTTTACACTAATTTATGTTGTTTAAGAAACAAAGTTAAAAAAAATTAAAATTTTCATTTTACACATTCAACCCAATAATAGCCCTGTTAACTGTATCACTAAATTGATCACCACAATGGTATCTACTGTTGTATTTATTCAAATAAATTTAACTTTATCTAGGATACCATATTTGAATAAATAAAAATGTAATACTAGACTGATAACTGACTTAATATTTATATCATCTTAATATTTATATCACATATATATATATATATATGTGCTATTTTGTGCTTGACAGAACATATGTGAACTTTAACCTCTGAGGCAGAAAATTATAGAGAAGTACTTATTTTTTATTTTATTTATTTATTTTTAAATAGGTTTTTATTGATTTTAGAGAAACAGGAAGGGAGAGAGAAATAGAAACAATGATGAGAGAGAAACATTGATTGGCTGCCTCCTCCACTCCCCCTGCTGGGGATCCAGCCAGAAACCCCGGCTTGTGCCCTGACCCAGAATCAAACCAGTGACCACGTGGTGCATGGGTCCATGCTCAACAACTGAGCCACACCAGCAAGGCAGAGACGTACTTATTATTATTTTTTTATCCTCACCCGAGGCTATTTTTCCATTTATCTTCAGACAGAGTGGAAGGGAGGGAGAGAGAGAGAGAGAGAGAAAGAGAGAGAGAGAGAGAGAGAGAGAGAGAGAGAGAGAGAAACATCGATTTGAGAGAGACACATCGACCTGGATGCCTCCTGCACGACCCCAACCAGGGACAGGGACAAACCACAATTGAGGTACATGCCCTTGACTGGAATCAAACCCAAGACTCATTGGTCCACAGGCCGATGCTCTAACTGCTGAGCCATATTGGCCAGGGCAAAGTACTTATTTTTTAGAGTGAGTTAATAATCCTTGTTTTATCAATTTCAATAGAAATAGCTATTAAAAAGTTTGAGACGGCCCTGGCTGGTTTGGCTCAGTGGTTAGAGCGTCAGCCTGCGGTCCAGAGAGACCCGGGTTCGGTTCCCGCTAAGGGCGTGTACCTCGGTTGCAGTTTGTCCCCGGCCCTGGTTGGTCATGCGGGAGGCAGCCACTCGATGTGTCCCTTTCACATCGATGTTTCTCTCTCTCTCTCTTCCTCTCTCTCCCTTCCACTCTGTCTGAACAAAAAATGGAAAAGTGTCCTCGGGTGAGGATAAAAATAAAAAAAAATTAAAAAAAAAAAAGTTTGAGACGGAGGGTAGTTTCATAGAGAAAACTATGAAGAAATGTTTTTCACCCAAACAGGAAAACATTTATAAACAGGTAAGTATATACTATTTCTCAGTCAAAATGAATAAATTTAATCTAGTCAAATCTCATAAGTGGAACATCAAGCAGAAGTTGTTACAATACTCCCCGGCCACCTTGAAACAAAATATGTGCTACAATAAATGCACCGCAGGCATAAACCTAAAGTGGAAGTTAACATTTCATACATAAGGCAAGGGGTGCATAAAGCATGAGACTGCTCCCATCCACAGACTTCATGCTGTCAACTTGGAAAAGTAAATTTTCTGACTCCACAGTACTTTACTCTAAGTCAAGTTCTTACATTAAAGTCCATTGTTTGAACAGCCCAAGTGTCCATCAGTAGACGAATGGATAAAAAAGCTGTGGTACATATACACAATGGAGTACTATGTAGCTGTAAGAAAGAAAGATCTCTTATCCTTTGAGACGACATGGGAGGACCTGGAAACTACTATCCTAAGCAAAACAAGCCAAGCAGAGAAAGACAAATATCATATGATCTCACTTATTTCTGGAATATAATGAACAGAACAGTCTGAGGAACAGGGTAGTCCCAGAGACGTGGAAGTAGGGTACAGACTGACAATTGCCAGAAGAGGGGGTGGGGGAGGGGAGCGATGAACCACAGAACTTGTACACATGTACTCATAACCAATGGACATGGACAACAAAGCTGGGGATGGGGCGGGGAGGGAGGGGGAGGAGGGTGTCAATGGGGGAAAAAGGAGAAACATCTGTAACAAAAGTAAATTAATAAAAAAATAATAATAAAATAAATTATAAAAAAGAGAAAAAATATTTCAGCAATAAAAAATAAAATAAAATAAAGTCCATTGTAGTTAATTACCTGCCATGTCCAAACACGGGATCTATCAAAGTTTCAGTTGAATCTTCATTTTATTTTTATATTTTCAATGCCCTAAATAAACCAAATATTCTACACTTATTTTAAAAACTAGAAATAAAAGTGTTATACTTTAAAAATAGACTAGTTTATACTATAAAATAAGAAAACAATTTTTTAAGTAACCTTTCTTCCAAGGAATTAACCAGATTTGAATCAGGGGTGCATTTGAGATGATAATGGTAAGAAGCAGTTTCTCCAAAAGTATCTTTTTATTTCCTTTATGGGCTAGCCACTACATAAAGAATACAGGCAACAGATGGAATATTGGTTAAACAGGGAGAGAGGGATAATGATTAAATTTAAAGAGGAAGAAAGAGAAAATTATTTAACCCAAAGTTAATATTCATTTAACTTTAGACTAAATTAAATGCAAAAGTAATATACCTGCTAAGGCATCTGATATGTTTTCTTAGGTCATTTAAAAAGCTTATTGGTTCTAAACATGTATACACATCTGTGTTGATAGAGATATAAACTTAAAATTACAATGTTATAACCAATACATAAAAAAATGAAGGTTTGCTTTTGATTGTGTGTTTTCACAAATATTGGTAATTCAAATGTATAGTGACAAAAATATAAATTGAGATCATAAAGTTTCTTATTTTCTTGAAAACCAATTATCTGATATTTTTAATCCCCAAAAGTTCTAGATACCGGATCACTACAAAAAGATTTGGCACAACTCCCAAATGACACAGATAATCTGTCATTGGTTCTATCAGATTACAGGCCACTTCTAAGGGTTAAAGAGACGATGAATCCATGATCACATATTTAATGACTGCGTGAGGACATGTAGGAGGACACAAAAGAGTATGGGTTCTTGCACTTGCCTTCCTTGTAAATGACAATACAAAGCAAGTTCTGATAAAGCTAAAATGAATAGGAACAAATGATATAATCACTGGGGGGAGGGGGGACATCATTCAAAAGACAGGCTCAAGGAAGAACTACTGGACATGAAGATTTATGGCTGTAAAGGACAAGCGACACAGGAGGTACCCAAAGTCTTGAGCATAGAAAACTGGCAGAATAATGAACAGTTAAGATGAAGCCGTAAGAAACCAGTCCTCTTAGATACCTCCACCACTGCTCTTCACCACTTCTCACCAACCACCAAGTACTTTAGGTCCTTTCACTTAAACAACCATCTAAATGTCTTTAAATTTAAAACATGCTTCTAATTATGCTCCTTTTCTCTTTCCACAGTCACTGCCCCAGCTTAGCTACACTTATTTCAATAATCACTTTTCTAGTTTTCCTGACTCGACTTATATTCCACATACCAACTCCCTCCAGCACAACTCTTATCTCAATTAAGGAAACTTTTATTAACATAAAGGTCTTGCCACTCTTTGTTGAAAATTCTTGTTTATTCTAATTTTGGTCACATAAAATCTGAAGTATTTCTGTATAACATACAAGGACCTTCATATTCTAAATCTTATTTATTAACTGCCAGTCTCATCTTCTACATTGCCTTTCTAGTATATCATGCTGCAGAAATACGGAACATCTTACGCTTTCCCAGACACGTGTTATACGCTCAGTTGACTATACCTTTATACTTGCTATTCCCACTGCTTGGAAAACCTTCCCACAGCTTTTCTGTCTAGGAAATGTTCCGTCATCCACCGAATGATCCCTACTATATAAGGTCCTCCTATGATTTCACCAAATGGACTTCGGCATACCTTTACTATTTTCCCTTCTGCTTTGTGCATGCAACACACACACACACACACACACACACACACACACACACACACACACACACACATACACACACCCCAAATACGCTGCCATAATGGAAGTCATCACTAATGTGTCCACTGGTTTTTACAACACTGAAGAGGAGCTATTAAACACAATTATATCCCCCATTATCAGTCTGGGGCCTTATACAGAGGCCAATAAACCTTTGTCAGATGAAAGGAGTTTGACTTTAGCATCATGAATCTAGTAGAATAACTGAGACTAACAGGCTGCTAAAGACAGGAGATGGGCACTTGGGGAAAAGGGCAGGACAGGTACTGCACATATTGGAATTAAACACATAAAGGTCAGCTGAGAGAATAAAATACCCATAAAAAAGCATAATTCAGAACCCAGGGACTGAAATTTCTGGAATATAAAAGCTTACAGGAAAAGAGAAGGAAACAGGGATAACAGATAAAGATGGAGAAAAAGAGATGAACAAAAAAATGTTACGAGAAATTTCCAAAGTCAATTTTGTGCCATGATTTATAAGATAAGTTAAGAAAGGGATTAGAGATTAGAAGGAGCTTCCAAAAGGATTTAAGGTTTCAATTGCCCGACATGTTAAGAACAAAGAAATAAAATTGAGAAGAACTGATGCATTTCATAATGAGCACATTATTGATAACCTCTGCAGTCCAGAAGAGCAGGGGTGAAAGTAAGTTTCAAAGTGGTTCAGTAACAAGTGAGAGGTGAGGAAAGAGAAGTATTATCAGCATAAGAGATTTTTATAATGAGATTTAGAAACAGCATCAACAATAATATTCTTCCTCAGAGCAGGAAACATATACTAAACTCAAACTAAAAGCCAGCAGAAGCATCTTCTAAAACAAACCTTTGTCAGTAACACAGAACACAGAAAAAGCAATTTTCCACATTGGTTTCCCCACACTGAAGACTGGTTCGAGACAGCATCTTCTAATTCAGACAAACTTCTGGACGATCTTTTTCTGGGTGTGTGTGTGTGGGGGAATAAATATTAGTACCATCATGATGTTTATTACATCCATACATGGGAAAATTCCTTAATGTATAATTGTCTTATACATTAAAATGTATATAAGCACACAGCAGATTTTTGTAAGTGTCTCACACTTTCAAATACAAATTTAGCCATTAAAAGCAAAAGCTATTCCTGACAATTCTCCCTATATATAATACATCCCACTAAGACAGAATGTCTACTTGGTAGGGAATCCTTTCATCTCTAAGGTGAGCTGTCTGGCATTGAGAAATTCTTCAATAATTATACAGTTATTTGAAGAATGAGGTGGCCCTCTCCTAAGATGAGTTTAAGAACAAACAAAACTTGACATTTTAGTCTAAAAATCATTGAACAATTATCTGATACCAAAGATAACTTGTACATTTATGACTTCTTTTAAAAGAAATTGATATTTCAACTCAAATACCACCTGTACTTCTACAACCGCAGCTATTCTTACCATTTATTGTGTAATAAAAAGTTTAAATGCTCTAATGAAAACATAGCCCTTTTAATTAAATTTATAGAAAGCATACTTTGACAAACATTAAATAATATTTCAAATATGTATTCTACTAGAAACCTTCATACTCACGTAGAATAGAGAAATATTAAGCTAATATTATTTTTTCATTGTAATGATGTAAAATCTTTTAATGTTATAAAAAGTGTATTTTGATAGTTAGTTGAGAAATCTGAAAAACTTTAGTACACATTTACAAATTATTTTTTAAATTGGAAAACAAATGACTGCTTAGGCATATAAATCTAAGTACCTTTCCCCATTATGAACAGACTGAAAATGGGAATGTGTCCACAAGGGAAGTATTTTAAATGTTCCAATGTTACTTACTGAATTAGTGCATGAAATTGCTCAAAGCTAGGCTCCTCAGCAGCCAAGGCAGCTGGACATGAAAGACAATTTTCCGCACTACACATGGCAAATAAATGACACCAGATACACACAGTGGGCAGTAAACACTTTCAAGCCGTAAAAAACTTTTCTCTTTCCTTCTCCCTTAAAATCCTTAGTTTATTTTCAACTTTACTATAGTATAAATTTATATTTATACTATAAGTATAAATTTAAATTTATATAATCATGGTAACTAACATCTTAGTTACCATGATTATAACTAAATGGATATAATACTGAAAGTATAAAAGGGTGATTAAATAATAAACACTTCATTTCAATTCACTCATGCCAGGATAGTTTATAAAACATGAGAAATTATTGGCAATCATAGTACTTCAAACATCATTATAATATGTCTTGCACTTTTAAATAATCTTTCAATCCATAGGCCCAGGTAAAATCTTTATACTTAATCTTCCCCCATGTAATATAAAATCTTTAGGTTTACTGCTTAATTATTAAACACACGTGAATACAAAGCAGAGACTCTGAAACCACATGGGTTCAATGACAGCTTTGTTTCCTCATTAATTCATAGACCTGTTGAGAAGCTTTCAGTAACTTATTTAGATTATGTTTATTAATCCACACAATTATTAATTTTTAAAAATCAAAGAAAGCCTTTAAGCCAAAGGCAATGTTTAATTGGCATATTTCTAATGGCTAGTTGTCTTATTTCTTTAAAAACAATTTCCAGCAATGAGAGTTAATGGAATGCATTATAGGTAGAATAAGTCAATTATTCAATATAAGAACTTGGATCTACCAATTACCAAAAGCCACCTGCTAGCAAGTTAGTTCCTGAAAAGAAAAACAGAACAGCAACTCTTTTTATCCAACTTCTGCACCACCAGAAATCTCCATTTTACCAGGTCATTCTGGAAGTTCTTAGGCCAACTACATAAAAATTTGCAAAGGTTTTTAGAGAGTATATGATAGGAATAGTCATTATTTAATTTATTTAAAAGAGAAATCCTCCCCCAGTCCAGGTGGCTCCACTACTGGGAGCATCTCCCCATGCACAGAAGGGTCATGGGTTCTGTTCCCGGTCAGGGCACATACCCAAGTTGCAGGTTTGGTCCCTGGTCTCAGGGACCGTACGGGAGATGGGAGGCAACCAATAGATGTTTTTCTCTCTCTCTCTCCCTCTTTCCCTTTCTTTTTTTTCTAACATCGATTTTTAAAAAAGAAATCTTCAAAGTCTGAAAAACACAAATTAAAACTCATAATTAAATTTACTTTAAAATAATTCATATACAGTAACAATGTCCAAACATTCAGGAGAAAAGGAAATGCATAATAAAAATTTTAAAAAGTGTCCCTTTTGCTCTAGGAAGCAACAAAAAGTATTTAAGAAATTTTCTAATGTAAAAAAAACAACAACAGCTTTCTTCCCAATATCAAAGTAAAAATTAAAGCATCTGAAACTATAGTATATAGAAACAGGTAACTTAAACTTTCTAAATGAGAGTACCAAAGCTCAAAAGAGAATGTCAGGTAGGAGGTTACTAGAACTTTTTAAAAAGTTGAAGAGATACATTTCCTTTACTCCAAAAATGAAAGCAAAAATAAACACATGTAATATGCTAATATACTATAGTAATTAAAATAATCAAAAGGAAATTAAAAAATACTAAGGCTTATGAATTAAGCTTAGGTTAAAAAGTTCCTCATGATATTTTAAAACTTTCACTTCTTTTGAAAGAGCAAATACTAAACTTGCTACAAAAGGAAATATTATATTTCAATAGTCCTTGTTTTTGTAGAAGAGAAGCTAATTCTGTTAATACCCCTCATTTCTCTCTTAAAAGGAAATAACTTAGCTGGGTTTTGCGCAGGAGCGGTGATATTTCTCCAGTCATGGATGAGGGCTCCTCATGGCACAACCCCTCATTTCTCCTTTAAGATAAGATGGCATTGGCATGCTGTGTACCAGTAAAATGATCACAGCTGCTAAATTTTTTTATGGCCACCCTGCACAGGTTTGGGTTTTCACAATATCTGGAAATAGCCTAGGAGAAGAAATCAAATAGAGCATGTGTATGTTAAAAATGAAAGTGTTCCAGCCTTAACACAGAGAGCATCACTGAGAAGCCCCGTCCCCACCTCTGGATATAGATGATAGTCACTGCCCTTTGGAGAGCTGTGGTCGACACTGCTAGGTCCTTGGAATTCTACTTTATGCTGACTGAATAAGGTGACTCTTTCAGGGACTGTGATCAGATTCACAGAGCAAAGGTGAACTCAGAAAATTTTGAAGTTTGGGTTTTCTCAGTGGTGTTAATGGTGTGACAGGCCCCTAAAACAACATCCTCTGTTGCCTGTATACTTGGTTCCTTAAATATAATAAACATACACTTGGGCAGAATCAATGTTTACTCAGCTATTGAAATTCTATCTAATCTTTTTACTTATTACATACACTAAACTCATTTTAATGAGGCAGGCATGCACTGTACTTTCTTTATTGAAAAGTAGGAAAGGTCTAATGACTGAAGCATCCACCATGAGGTACTATTTCACTTGCACATGAATTAAGTTAAAAACATGTCTTATTCTAAAGTACCATCAAAGCACCACAGAAAGTGTCCATTTTAACAGGGTCCATTTCAGTTGTGAATAATTTTATTGTATACTCACCAAAAGTCATAGCCACAAATACTACATTTTTCCATGTACTTACACTTTTCATTAAAAACTCATCTACTTTCTACACCGAGTTTATGGAACGTGAATCATACAATCTAAGTATAGGTCTCTCTGGTTAGCTTCCTCTAACAAACTCATGGGACTGAACTGTGATATATACAGAAAGGACATGAATTTGCAAACTGAATTAAGAGTGGTAAGTAGATTATGTTTGTAGATATGATCAGTGAGACAACTGTTTGTTTTTGTTTTTTAACACATTTTTATTGATTCAGAGAGAGGAAGGGAGATAGAAACACTGATGTGAGAACTTCCATTGGCTGCTCCCTGCACACCCCCTACTGGGGATCAGACCTGAAACCCAGGCATGTGTCCTGACTAGGGAATCAACCAGGATCTCTCAATCCATTGGACTATGTTCAATGCACTGAGCCACATTGACCAGGCGATTAGTGATACAATTGTAAGAAATTATTCAGGGATGGTTAGAAAAAAGAACAGAGTTTTTAAAAAGTCAAAGATTAAATTTGATTTAAAATATTCTGAATCATGGTCACAGTAGATATCCTTTTTTTAATACAATGTGGGATTCTTATATAAACCATAAAAGATACCAGAAATATGATGAAGAGAGTTAATAAGCCTTCTTCAATGTGTTAGTTTAAAGATCTTTGCATTTCCCTAATCACTACATAACATGATTGAGCCATAGATGTGGTTTCGGTGTCTGGCAGAAAAGCCCACTTTGTGATCCCACAGACTCACCTCCAGGTTCTTTGCTCTTTCTTTTCGAAGAGGATCAAATGCAATAGGCAGTCCGTGATCACCTGCTAAGGTCCGAAGGTCAAAATAGTATTTGGCATAGACACTGGTAGAGACGTAAAGATTAAACTGGAGTAGATATATATATTGCCTTTCCAACTCATTCCTGGGGAAGAAAGAAAAGACAAAACCAGCACAGCACAATTTTAGTCAACTTGGCAATCTTCAAATTAGCATTCTAAGCTACCATAATGGCTCTAAGTTTTGTTTTGAAACAAAAAGGCTACCCAGTTGTACTAATACTCTAATGTTCAAACAGACAAACAGGGTACAACTATTTGTGGTCCTTTCTGCATCCCAGCCCTTTGCGTTGGGGACCATGGGGAGGAGGTCATGTCTCCTGTGCACTCGTGCTGACTGGGGCTCATTCGTCAGTTCCCATTGGTGCAGCTGCTGAGTCAGGCTCCCTGCTCACTCACAAGGCCCCACTGCAGTGCTCAGATGGAAGGAATGATGTGCTGCTTCTTAGCTCTGAAGAACTTGCAGACATTTTCATCATAACAGGAAGGGGCTTATTAAAGTAGAGACATGCCAACAAAAGGAGTGGGCATATCATCATGGCAACAAATGGATCCACTGAGAGCCACCACTACTATCTCTGAGGGAAAACTACTGAGGTAACAAGGATTCATCTCTAATAAATAAATAAGTATGTCAAGTTCCATGGGAAGGGGAACCCCCCTTACCCCAGTCAGGGGGCTAATATAAAAGACCACAGTGAAAGTTTCTGTTCACCTTAATCTTACTGGGGTGAGAAATTGTCACCATGACAGAGTTGGCCTGAGACTCAGCACTGGCATTGAGTTTGAGTATGTATCCGTCTGGTGATCACAACTCTCCTCTACCTGTTGATTAACTGAGAACCTACTTCACGCAACTCAGTACCACCAGAGCCTAATAGGCATCCTACAGAAGGAGGCAGGTGAAGACAGATCTCAGAGTGCCTTGAGCCTTTTGCTGACCAGCACCTAGCTCAATGCTGGTGGATGGAAGCATGGGTGAGCAGCTTGGTCCTTTCCAGGTATAGCAATCAAACCATGGGCAGACACAAACTGAGTCTCTCTTTGTAGCTCCAAGCCAATTGCCCAGGGCTAGTCAAAGGCAGTGTCTGACATTTACTTGTGCTGAGTCTCTCCCAAAAGACCTCAAATGGAACAGACCAAGCACCAAGATTTAGACACCATCACAGTAAAATTCAGCACATACACAGGAAGATCTCAAGAAGCACCAGACCCTGCTGAGGTGAAGTCTGCTTTTGTTGATAGCTCCTGCACAGCAGATCCCACATTGTGGTCAAGGTCAATCTTCACAGTCAACCAGCCTCAGGGTCAACCTCACTCACAGATTGGCCAATGGCAATCAAGACTAAACCAAAACAGAACGACTTACATAACCCACACAAGAAACATTCCTGGAGCAAAAGTTCCCGTGATCAGATACTGTAAAACTGGGTCCCACAGGACTCCTACGAAGTAAGGCCACCCTACCAAGACTGGGAGACATAACCAATTGACCTAACATACTGAAACAAACACAGAGAGGCAGCCAAAATGGGGAGACAAAGAAACATGCCTCAAATGAAAGAAGAAATTTCCAGAAAAAGAATTAAATAAAATGAAGCCAAACAATCTAACAGATACAGAGTTCAAAGCAATGGTTGTAAGGATGCTCAAGGAACTTCATGAGAACTTCAACAGCATGACAAGAACCTAGAAATCATAAAAAACAACCAGTCAGAAAGGAAGAATACAATATCTGAAATAAAGACTACACTTGACAGAATAAACAGGTTAGATGCAGTAGAGGATCAAGTCAGTGACTTGGAATCAAGGTAGCGGAAAAACAATCAGAGCAGCAAAAAGAAAACAAAATTGTAAAATATGAGGCTGGTCTAAGGGACACATGGGACAATATGAAGTGTAACAATATCAGCATCATTGGAGTACCAGAAGGAAAAGAGAGAGCACAAACAATTAAGAATTTATTTGAAGAAATAATGACTGAAAATTTCCTTACCCTCATGAAGGAAAAGACCAAGAAGTCCAAGAAGGGCAGAGAGTCCTAAACAAGATGAATCTATAAAGGCCCACACCGAGGGATACTACAATTAAACTGGCAAAGACTAAAGACAAAAGGGAATCTTAAAAGCAGCAAGAAAATAACAGTTAGTTACCTACAAAAGAGCTTCCAGAAGACAATAAATTTCTCAACAGGAACATTTCAGGCCAGTCTGGATAGGCAAAAAAATATTCATGCCTTGGCTGGTTTGGCTCAGTGGTGAGAGTGTTGGCCCACGGACTGAAGAGTCGCAGGTTTGATTCCAGTCAAGGGCATATACCTCGGTTGTGGTTCGGACCCTGGCCCTGGTCAAAGTTGAGTGGGAGGCAACCAATCAATGTGTCTCTCTGGCACCAATGTTTCTCTCTCTTTCTCTTTCTCTCTCCCTGCCACTCTATCTGAAGATAAATGGAAAAATATCCTCAGTGTGGATTTAAAAAATATATATGGATATATATATATTCAAAATGATGAAAAGCACTGATCTACTACAACCAAGCATAACCTACCCCACCCCACAAGACTATCATTTAAAACTGAAAAAGAAATAGCTTTCTAGACAAGATAAAGCTGAAGGAATTCATTAACACCCAAACCAGAATTATCAGAAATATAAAGGATCATTTTTAAGAAGATGAAAGGAGAGGAAAAATACAGCTATTAAAAATAAAATGGCAATAAACATATACCTATCAATAATCACTTAAATGTAAATGGCTTGAATGCTCCAATCAAAAGTCATTGGGTAGCTGACTGAAGAAGAATACAAGACTCATATATATGCTGTCCTCATGAGACCCACCTTGAATCAAATGAAAATGGAAACACAACAACCTCAAATCAGTGAACACACCAAAAGTAGTCCTAAGAGGGAAAATGATAGGACAATGTCCCTGATGAACACAAATGTAGAATCCAAGACAAAACATTAGCAAATAGGATCAAACAATACATTAAAAAGACCATATACCATGATCAAGTGAAATTTATTTCTGGGAAATAAAGTTAAAATGATATCTACATGTCAATTAACATGCTACACTACTTAAACAAAATGAAAGATAAAAACCATATGATCATATCAATAGATGCAGAAAAAATTCTGACAAAATCCATAACCCATATTTATGATAAAATGTCTCAGCAAAGTAAGAATAGATGGAACCTATCACAACACAATAAAGGGCGATATATGACAAAAACACAGCTAACATCATAATCAATCAAGCAAAACTCAAATTGTTTCTCTTAAGGTCAGTAACAAGACAGGGCTGTCCACTTTCATCACTCTTTTTTTTTTTATCCTCACTCGAGGACATTTTTTCATTTTTTGTCCAGGTAGAGTGGGAGGGAGAGAGAGGAAGAGAGAGAGAGAGAAACATCGACGTGAAAGGGACACATCGAGTGGCTGCCACCCGCACAACCAACCAGGGCCGGGGACAAACTGCAACCCAAGTATATGCCCTTAGCGGGAACCAAACCCGGGTCTCTCTGGACCGCAGGCCGATGCTCTAACCGCTGAGCCAAACCGGCCAGGGCTACTTTCATCACTCTTATTCAAAATAGTACTGGAAGTCCTAGCCACAGCAAGCAGAAAATAAGACAAAATGAAAGGCAACCAAATTGGAAGGAAGAAATAAAACTCTCACTATTTGCAGATGTCGTGATACTGTGTATAGAGAATCCTAAAGATTCCACCAAAATACCTACTAGAACTGAGCAATGAATTCAGTAAAGTAGCAAGATACAAAATTAATATCCAAAAATCAGTTGCATTTTTATATACCAATAATGAACTATCAGAAAGGGAAACTAAAAAGCAATCCCATATATAATTGCATAAATATACTTAGGAATAAATTTAACCAAGGAGGTAAAAGACTTGTACTTGGAATATAATAAGCACCCAAGAGAGAATTTAAAAAAAGATACAAATCAATGGAAATCTATACCAGGCTCATGGATAGGAAGAAATAACATCTTTAAAGTGTCCATACTACCCAAAGCAACCTATACATTCAACAAGATTCCTATATCAAGATATCAATGGCATATTTTACAGGAGAGGAATAAATAATCCAGTATTTTATATGCAATCACAAGACCCTGTATAGTCACAGCAATTGAGAGAGAAAAGAACAAGGTTGGAAGTATCATGTTACTTGATATCACACTACATTACAAGGCTATAGTAATCAAAAGAGCATGGTACTGGTATAAAAATAAACATATAGATCATTGGAACAGAATAGAAAGCCCAGAAATAAACCCACACCTAATGTGGCCCATTAATATTTGACAAAGGAGGAATGATCATTCAGTGGATAAAAGAAAGTGTATTAAAATAGTATTGTGTAAATTGGACAAATACATACAAAAAATGAAACTATACCACCTTCTTACACCATATACAAGAATAAACTCAAAATGGATTATTAACTTAAATGTAAGATTTGACCATAAAACTCCTAGAATAAAACAAAAGCAGTAAAATCTGGAACATTTCTCTTAGTAATATTTTTTTCTTGAAAGATCACCTTGAGCAAGTGAAACAAAAGAAAAATAAACAAACAGGACTACATCAAACTAAAAAGTTTTAGCACAGCAAAGGAAAACATCAACAAAATGGGAAGACAACCTACTGATGGGAAAACATTTTTGACAATGATATATCTGACAATGGGTTTAATATTCAAATTTTATAAAAAACATATACAACTCAACACCAAAAAACAAACTATGCAATAAAGAAATAAACAGAGGACCTGAACAGGCACTTTTCCAAAGAAAACATACAGATGGCTCAAACACATATGAAAATATGCTTAATATCACTAATCATCAGACAGATGTAAATTAAAACCACAATGAGACATCCCCTCATGCACATAAGTCAGAATGGCTATCGTCAATATAAACAAACAACAAGTGTTGGCAAGGATGTGGAGAAAACGGTACCGTGTGCACTTTTGGTGGGAATGTAGAATGGTGCAGCCACTGTGGAAAACAGTATGGATTTTATTTGAGAAATTAAAAATGAAACTGCTCTATGACTTAGTGATTCTGTTTCTGGGTATATAGTTCAAGAAACTCAAATCACTAATTCAAAAGAATACATGTACCCCTATTTTCACTGCAGTATGATATACAATACCCACACTATGGAAGCAACTCAAGTGTGCAGCAATAGTTGAGTAGATTGAAAAGCGGTGGAATATTACTCAGCCATAAAGAAGAATGGGCCTAGAGGGTATTATGCTAAGTGAAATAAGTAAGTCAGAGAAATACAAATACCATATGATTTCACTTTTATGTAGAATCTAAAGAAAAATATAAATGAACAAACAAAACAGAAGCCGATTCATAGATAAATTTTTTTAAATCTATATCAAAATATTCATAGATAGAATATTTTGATGGTGGCCAGAGGGAAAGGGTGTTGGGGGGGCTGGTAGAAAAAAGTAAAGGGATTGAGAGTACAGATTAGCAGTTACAAAACAGTCATGGGGATATACAGTAAACCATAGAAATTAGGATCAACAATACTGTAATAACTATGTATGGTGCCAGTTCGGTACTGAAAATGTTGCAGAAAGCACTTTGTAAAGTTTATTCTTTTCCAACCTTTATGCTGCACACCTGAGACTAATACAAAATAATAATAAATGTAAAGTCTTATTGAAAAAATAAAAATAAATTAATAAATAACATTAAAGTTGGGGGGGGGGAAGGACTGGAACTGGTACATGGCTTTAAGAAAGTCATGAAGATATTTGCAGCACTTTGGTTCTCGAAGTGAGCTTGTACAATGTTTGCCAATAGCTACCAGAGAAATTTAAAATTACCACACTAGTTATTACAACAATAACATATGTAGACCTACTAATTAGTGAGAAGGAATATGAATTGTTATAGCAAATGTGGATAAGAAAATGTATGTCATTTTATGCCTAGTTCAGTTCGCTACACAATGTAACCTTTAAAAATATTTCTTAATATGTAATCTTTATGGGGACAAATCAGGTATTGGAAAATGTTAGCAAGTTCACCGAAGCCTTGCAAACTCACAGGTCCTTAAGGGTAATGCTCTTCATGACTCTGCAGAAGTGCACATTCCATGTAGTCATATTGTACAAATACTTGGTTGCGAGAAGAATGGCCCCCAAAACGACTCGTTTCCAATTCGTGGGGCCAATGTCTATTTCTGCATAAACCACAAGTCTTTCTAAGTAAACCTGCAAAAGTAAAACAAGGGTCTTTGATATCAGTTCAGTTTAAGTGCTGTGATGAGAATTGTTAGGAAGGACAGATTTCACCTGTTTTTGACTTGACTCTTTTTCTTAGGTTCTACAGAGACTGCTTGGCCAGCCAAAGCCAGAGGCCAAGTCACAGTTGCAAATCAGGTATTTCTGTTTCCTACGTTGCCCAGGTGAATTTCTAGCCCTAGTTTTGGTCACAGGAATGAATGGACATCTTAGCAAAGGACCCTCTGAAGAAATGTCATTACTTTTGCACTTGTAAAGGGCAGGATACTTGAGTGCCTACCATGTGTACCGTTTCATACCTGGCTTGTAGTTGTACAGTGATTTAACATAATACTGGAATACGTAAATCCCTGATAATACTGAGCACATGAATATCTTCTTTACGCAGTAACTAGTCCTTCAGCAGCACAAGCAGTATATCAAGCAGGTTGTCAAGACTGCCCCCCAGTGGCTGCTGTGCAATGCAGCAGGACAGGCAGTACGAAGGGCTGTGCTTGAGGCAGGTCTTGACAACTGTGAAGTATTCCTGGACTTAGTGCCTTTGTAAGAAACACACATGCACACAAAGGAGAGTCCTTTTTATATCCCTAATCTTCACATCCCCAGGATCACTTTATCAAATTCATCTCTGTCTTACACAGTCTGAGGCTTAGTTCTGGTGGTTTCAGGTGGTAACAGAGCTGCCATCACTGCATCCCCGGTCCTCCTCTACACCTGCCAGGTAGCTTGTGAGGGTTCATGATTTCTTTCCCATGTATTACATGTCTATTCTACAAAGAACTGGGCGAACTTAACAGCTAAGTAAAGATTACAGAAGCAAGCTGTGATTTGTGGTTACCTCAAAGGGTGCTTTACAGAAGTGTATGTATGCCATCTGCCAAAGAAAAAAAAAGGCCTGGATGGTTTGCTCAGTGGTTAGAGCATTAGCCCATGGACCAAAGAGTCACAGCTTTGATTCTGGTCAAGGGCATTTATCTGGGTGTCGGTGTGGTCCTGGCCCTGGTCGGGGTTTTGCGGGAGGCCACCAATTGATGTCTCTCTCATGTCGATGTTTCTCTCTGTCTCTCCCTCTCTCCCACTCTATCTGAAGAAAAATGGGGGGGGGGGGGTCCAATTTTAAGGAATATGTTAACTGTCTGAGGTTATCAGATTGATAGCTCTGTTTTGCCAATGTTCTTCAAACCCAAGGTTATTTTAAAAATATAATAGTTATTGAATATTATATGATCTTAGTGAAAGTTTGCAACAATCATTCAAAATTCAGCGCTCACAGATATCCTAAGAAAGAACCTACTTACAAGGTTCAACTTTGTACTTTTTGGGACTAGATAAAGGCATTTATACAACACTGGCAATCTCTCACCTTCCTGACACCTTTACTGGCAGACTTGGTGTGTGCCATCCTCACTCATTCATGCCTCTTGCCCTCCTGTGTCAGTGGAGCTGAGATTTTCCTTCTCACTGAAGCTGACTCCTCTCTCAGTGAGGTCGATCCCATCTCACTTCTGAAGAACACCTCCCACAATTCCTCTTTTTGAAGAATCCTCCCTGTCTGCCAGAGACTTTCCCCAATGTGTTGACACTGTTCCCTGCCACTGCCCAACCCCTAGAATGCTGCCCCTCATTTTGCTCACAGTAAATGCCCTGATGCTGCTTCTCATCTCCCATTGTCACCTCAACCCACTCTGTCCGCCCCCTGCTGCTATAAACTCTACTGAACTACTATTGCTAAGACCATCGGTGCCTTCGCACATACACACCAGAGCTCTTCATCCTCCCTCCCCTCCCCAAGCATTCCCTCATGTCATAAAGTGCTCTGCCATTTGCCTAGTTGCTGGGCCCAAAGCCTCCAATTGAGTGAGCCTTCTCCAATCTGTTAACGATTCTTGTCTCTACCTGTCACTTGTCATCAGATCGCTTTCTATTCTATTTGTCACTTCTCACCTGGATCACTGTTATTGCCTCCTGACTTCTCGGCCTCCACTCGGACTCCCACCTACAGTCTATTCTCCCCAAACAACCAGGATAGCCTCTATAATCAAGAGCACTTCACGACGCTGCTCCATATCTGCCAAAGGTTTCCCATCAAACAAAGAAAAATGTAATGTCTTCCCATGGCCTGCCAGCTCCAGGGCCCTATAAGATATGACACTGCCTTTCTATGCCCTCATTCCTACATTCTTTCCCTCATTCCACACTCTGATCACACGGGCCACACCTCACTGTTGCTTGAACACACAGAACATGGTCCTGTCTCAGAATCATGCACTTGTCCCCTCTGCCTACGATGCCAGAGCCCCTCACCCTCCTCAGTTCAGTCAGGTCAGCGTTCCATCGTTTCCTCTTTAAAGGGGCTCTTGCTGATTGGTCCATCTAAAGTAGCCAGACCCTGTAATCACTTTATTTCTTTACCCTGCTTCATTCTCTTGGTATTTATACCACTTGAAAAAATCATCTTAAAAAAATTTTTTTTCTTTATTGATTTTAGAGAGAGAGGAAGGAAGAGGGAGAGAGAGATAGAAATATCGATGAGAGAGAACATGCGTTGGCTGCCGCCTGCATGCCCCCCACTGAGGATTGGGCCCACACCCTGGGCATGTGCTCTGACCAGGAATCCAACCAGCAATCTCTTGGTGCATGGGTCTATACTCAACCACTAAACCACACCGGCTGGGCTGCAATATTCATCTTTTTAAAAACACTCATTAAAAAAAATATTTGTAACTTTCTTATAGAATATAAGCTCCATAAAAGCAAAAACTTATTCAACCATGTCTCTCTCTATCCTCAGCACTGAGCTCTGTAAGGATGATCAGCATGAAAGCGGGGAATCCCCAGGAGTGGTTGAGAGTGGGGGGAAACCAGGAGAGAATAATGAAAAGTCAAGATAAATGAGGTTCAAGGAAGAGAATAAGGTCAAAATGCTAGATGCTGCCAAGAAGTTGCTCATTCCATGAATATCTACTGAATGCCTAAGTCTCTGTCATTGTTCTATTTTGTATACACTATTTATTCACATACTTTCCATGCATTTAAACAGCGGATCATAATTCCCTATCTCCAGCTCAGATTCATGCTCTGCTCCGCACATTCAGATGATTCCTAGAGATCCC
The DNA here is from genome assembly GCA_030848825.1 of Tadarida brasiliensis. Taxonomy (NCBI): domain Eukaryota; kingdom Metazoa; phylum Chordata; class Mammalia; order Chiroptera; family Molossidae; genus Tadarida; species Tadarida brasiliensis. The sequence continues at coordinate 108,348,686 of CM061257.1, read as the reverse complement.
ACCTGCTGTCTCCCAGGTGCATCAAGCTTAGCTCATCTACAAAGGACTCCCCCTCTTCCAGCCCAAATGCTTTCCTTCTGTACTACCGGGCTCTCCACATGGAAGCACCCTCCTGCCTTTCTCCACCTCCTGCTAAGCCCTCCTAGTGGCTGGCAGCTCCAAGAGGCCTGTGTCTGATCCAGTGCCCATGAAGGTTTTCTAGTCAGAAGCACAGTGGCCTCTGCAAAATTTTACCTGAATACTGAAGGAGGAGGCACTGACCTAAGGATTCGTTCCCTTCTGACCATGCAGTGCACTTTCCCCTTTAGGACTGCTGGAGGGAGGAGTAATACAATCCTGACCACTTCTCACTAGAATAGGACTACTTATTCCAATTGAGAAACTCTTCCATAGGAATTCTGTATGAATGACACAAAGGTCCTCACACAGCATAGCTTAGCAGGCAATTAGCACAGCCTGTTCAGAAACTACTGGCACTATGATCCTGGGTAATGTCACAGGCAGGCACAGGAGGACAGCAGGGATAGATTTACACCCATCTTTCAAGGAACAGAATTCAGGGCTCCAGTTCTCAATCAGGACACAATCAGAACTGCCTGGGGATCCAGCCTGGGATGCAGCTCAGACCTACACTGAATCAGTCTCTGCCTGGGAAGCAGATGGTTTTGTTATTGCCCATCCTGCCCCATCAGCACACCTTGTACGTGTGCGTGTGTGTGCACTGCATGTGCATGTGTCTCCTGAGGGGTGGAGGCAGAAACCAGAACTCTCTCCTGCTCCCTCAAATAGCAGGTGTTTTGTGATGAGAAAAGCAAGAACACTTGAAATCATAATAATTATTAACCTCAGATGTGTGTATTTCACATCCTTGGATAGGTGTCTCTAATAAAGTTTGGATGAATTTTTCAGGAACTTACTTTTATTTGAAAAACAAAATCACACCCTGTGGACAAGACAGGAAAGATGTTTTCTGAAAGAAGAACTATCTTACCAAAGTTGTTATTGCAAATTCACCGGTTAGGTGAAAGGCATCGAAAAGAGGACGAATGAAACTGTAAATAGATTCGGGATCAGGACTACGATGAAAATATTCCTTTGGATCCGTTTCATCCTGAAAGGAGAAAATGCAATGTAAGTATCCAGGGAAGAAAAACACTTAAGTACTTCTATGGTGGCAGTCTTCTACTTGTGCCCACGTGCCCCTGAAAATAATTTTCAATGGGTGACGTGTGTTTTAGTCTTATAGGTATAAACAATGGGACTTGAAAAAACAATAGTGATGCAAAACCACCACTCATTAAAGATAAATACAGGCACAACCTCAGAAAACTCATATGGAAGTTCCTTTCCACCTTCCCTACAGAATTTATCTAAATATAAACTATCTTTAGGCTCAAAAGTCTTGTTGATTGCCCTGTCCTACATCTCTGTGGTCAGCTCTGAACATATATTCTCAGTTCCCTGTAACCGTCAGGCTCTAAGGCTGGGCCCTGCTGCACAGCGTCACAGCCACACATGGCTACAGAGCCTCTGAACAGGGGATCGGAACAGGTTGGTCATTCTAATTCATTCAGAATTTAAAGAGTTTGTTAAAGTTTCTTCATAGAGGTCTTAACATATCTTAGGTTTATTTACAAATATTCATATAGTTTGATGCTACTGAAAATTATCTTTTAAAAAGATACTTTTGGGGCGGGGGGCATGTTTACTCTCCTTAGCTCACTAATTATACAAAGCTGCAACTCAGTTCTTACTGACATATTTCCTATACAACATTTTTTTGGTAAAAATAATTAGATACAACATGGGGTGGAGAAGAACCCTTCAAGGAAGAAAATTTTGACTTCAAGCTGGAGGGAGTCTTTTCTTCCAGTAATTAATTTTAAAGCAAATCAGCATGAAACAATCATGACTGTATGAGAAAAATCCAACCTCAATACAGCTGACACTTACTATAAATGGATGCAAGTGCTCCTCAAAAATATCCTTGGATCTGTTTGCATCTCTATAAAATAAGAACATGTATTTAAACAATGAATCCAGGACTTGTTGCTAACTTAGTAACACATCTGCTGGGAGTAGACAGAGGGATGGAGGGAGAAGCTAAATCTTGAACACAGTATTTTACACATTCTGATTTTGTAAGAATTTTCTGACCTCTTTTCATTCAGCACATGAAATTCTGGGAGATCTTTTCTACACTGACCAGCCAGAGTTACCTTTATAAGCACTGACCCTCCCTAATAGGCAATGCGGGTCACCCAAATCTATTTCCACCCCCTAAGCTCACACTGGAATACACCAGAACAGTTATGAAGCAGCAGTGTTGGGCAATCATGCTTGTGAGTACAAGATTCATGTTTTTTATTTTATTTGTTTCCTATCTTATATTCTTATTATGTATTTTGTTTTATCTCTTTTAAATAGTTTGAGTTAAAAACTTGTCTGTTTAAAAGTGAGCAGTCTACTTGAAATAATTCTTACTTATTTTAGAAAGAAGAAGAAGGAGAGATAGACAGAGAGAGAAACAGAGAAAGAGAGAGAAACATTGGGGATCGACCTGAAATCCAGGTATGTGTCTGAACAGGATTTGAACCCTCAACCTTTTTATATACAGGACGATGTTCCAACCGAGTGGCACAGGCTGGGGAAAGCAGTCCTTTTTTGTTTGTTTGAAGTGTACCACACTAATACAAACACACTCTGCTCATTTAAACAGTGGTTCTCCAAGTGTGTTTTGCAGGCCTCTGGGGTAATCCTAGACCAGTGGTTCTCAACCTTCCTAAGGCCAGGATGCTTTAATACAGTTCTTCATGTTGTGGTTACACCCCACCATAAAATTATATTTGTTGCTACTTCATAACTGTAATTTTGCTACTGTTATGTCTTAGGCGACCCCTGTGAAAGGGTTGTTTGACAAATGGGTCATGATCCACAGGTTGAGAACAGCTGCTCTAGACCATTCTCAGGACACTCATGATGCCAAAACTGTTTTTATAGAAATATCAAGGCATTGCCTGCTTTTACACTGATACTGGCAATAACGGTATAAAAGCAAAAGTCAGTAAAACCGTCTCTGATTATGACTCAAGCAGGAATACCACACTGTACGCATGGTCATTCTATTCTTAACTGTCACTTGACATTCTGCTCTACTTAAGAACATCTTTGATAAAGCAGTAACAGTGCACAGTGGTATTATCATAGATTCTTTTTATATTCTGATCAGTGGAAAGCATGCATTAAGTGCTTCTGCATACAGGAACGTGGCTGTGTTGAGGAAAAGCACTTGTGACTTAGCTGTGAGCTGAACAAACAACATTTTTCATAGAATAACATCTCTGTGTGAGAGCACAATGGTCATTCTCTCAAAACTGAAAAGTGAACCTGTCACTCCAAGGAAAATAACTTGTATGTTTGTTGTCAATGACACAGTTCAAGCTAACATGCTACAAATCAGGATTGGGGAAAACGTGTAGCATATTGTGAGCTTGACAGCTTTTCAATAGTTAAAGGCTTTTCTGGTAAGACTGGTGGTGATATGATACTAACAAAAGTGAGTGTGAACACTGTATAAAGAAATGTGAACCAATACTTCCCAAATGACCAATGTATAACATTATTATAAAATTATTTACAAGTAAATAGATTCATTCAGCAGACAAGATAGATGTATAGGTAGTAATTTAACACAGACCTTACTACAAACTCATGGATATGATTTAAAATTCCATTGGAACTATTTTAAGAAACCAGCACTTGTGGCCTTTTGCTACAGTATCAAAGAATGTGCACAATTATCTGAAAGTTTTAAAAATACACCCTTTTCTAGCCTTAAAGCTATTGAGGTCTTCTCTATATTGTTTCTTTAAAACAAATTATTGAGATGATTGAAGTAATGACAAATGATTGATGACAGGGTATACATGGGAACTAGCTTTCTTCTATTAAACCAGACACAAAGAGATTTGTAAAACTGTAAATAGATGAACACAATTTCCACTCAACTTTTTTGTTATGGAAAAGAATTATATTTTATAAAAAATGATGTAGCCTTGGTCAATTTGGCTAAGAGGTTAGAGCATGGGCCCTTGGACCAAAGAGTCATGGGTTCAATTCCAGTCAGGGGCATGTGCCTGGGTCCCTGGCCCTGGTCAGAGTCATGTGGGAGGCAACCAATCGATGTGTCTCTCTCACATGGATGTTTCTCTCTCTCTCTCTCTCCCTCACTTTCTATCAGAAGATAAATAGAAAAATGTTATCGAGTGAAGACTAAAAAAAGAAAAATTAATGAAAATACTATGGTTCCCAATCAGGGGTGATTTTGTACCCCAGGAATTATTGGCCATGGTTGGAGACAGTTTTTGCTGTCACCATGTGGCGTGGGAAGAGGGTGCTTTTGGCATCTAGTGAGTAGAGGCCAGGGAGGCTGCTGAACATCCTATGATGACAAGGCCATCCGCCACGACAAAGAATTGTCTAGCTCAAAATTTCAACAGTGCTATGAAAAAACATGTTCCAACATACAAGGACTTATTTTTTAGTTCTCAATTTTAATTTCTAATACAGAAAACATCAATGCAGCTCAAATAAAACAATATCCTTTGGGATCCTCAATAACTTTTAAAAACCAATGATTCACTTCAATAATGTAGTAAGAGCACTCTATGGCTTACTCCAATAATGTCTGCAGTTACTGCCTAATACTAAACTTTGTATCTTGTACGTTAATTACCTAGAATAACAAGACAGGTTTTAAAACTCACCTGTTCCTAATGAGGTAATATATTGCTAATATCATGCTGTGGAGAGAAAAAAAAATTGTAACAATTGACTTTCTGTGAGGTGTGAAGACATGTTTGAAAAGGGGTTGTGGTGGGGGGAGACCTGCCCAGCTGCCCAGTGGCCATGGAGCCCTCACTCAGACAGCACGTGGGCACTCTGCACCTGGTTGCAGTTCTGTGCCTCTTAACAAAATTAGGAAAACCAAAATGCTATGGAATGTGCTGTCAACAAACACGTTCGGATGATTATTATAATATACGTTATTACACATCTCCCCTGTCATTTGCCTTCTACCCACAGAACCTCTCCCCCTGCACAAGTTACATCTATCTGTACACATGCTTAAATTTAAGTCACACAGTAGCTTTTCCACCTACCCACCCATTTTCTATCTTTTCCCTGAAGATAAAATGCTCCATACCAAATAAAATCATTTAAGATCATTTTTACATAATTATGAGAAAATGTAATGGCAGATATAAGAACCCATAAAATCAATAGGTCTAAATCTACTAAAATAAGCAGTGCTAACAAGGCAGCATAATAGGACACAGTGTAATATTAATAACATTTATTTCCAAATTAATTCTAAAAAAAATTAATGAGCAGATATACGTGCTCAGCTACAGTGTAAGTCACTGTGTTCCTAAGGTATCACAGATGCTGTGCAATAGGAAACAAAGGGGTGCTGTAGGTTAGGTGATATGCTTTTTCTCCTTGTTCCCAGTGTCTAAAATGAAGCGCAAAATAATTGAGAAAAAGCAATTCTGAATTTTATAACTAGGACTACAGAATAGCAGCACTTAAAAAAAAAAAAAAAGGCCTATAACATTGTTAGCATCAAAGATACTAACTTCTATAGCACTTCAAACAGTTTCATCTTATTGATTTTAAAATCACAGAATTTGAAGCATGTAAGTTGAAAAGAACCAGTGAACTTGTGGTGACATTTAATCCAACAACCCATTTCACAGATGAGGTAAGCAGGGCTTCAAACTGACTTGCCCCAGGTCCCCCAGCAGGGAGCAGCAGTTCTCTTTCTCCTGCGCTCTCACCAGGCAGCGTGGTGCCCAAGCTTGGCTGGACCTGGGGTCATGAGAGGAGCTTTAAAAATGGCCTGGCTTGCCCTTCAGAGGATCTGACTTAACTGGCACTGGGTGTGACTGGGATGGTTTTTAAAGCTTCCCAGGTGACTGCAATGTGCAGCACGTTTGAGAACACATAAGTTAGGGTTAAAATCAGAATCACCCTGGACGCTCTTCTCCATTTAATTATGCCTCCCACCCTTCCTTAGCTGATCAAAAAGCCTGTGAGAGTGAGAGAATGTGTCGGAGGAGGGGAAATGGAATGCCTGTGTTTAGAGACATAGATTTTGAAAAAAGTGGCATCAGTGATAACAAAATTTAATACATCTATAACACTAAAACCTCAGTTGAACAAATTTTATCCACAAAGAAATTAGCTTGAAAAATTTTTCCTTAAGATTGGTTTGATGAATTTTTCCTGGAAGGAGAAGTGAATTTTTATATAAAAATAGTGCAGAAAAAAACATGTATGATCTAGGAAACCTGTCAAAATCCAATTAAACCTAAATGCAGATGCACTCTGGTGCCAGCAGGGGACAAGCTGCTCCTTCTTCCAGGAGCAGCTTCCAGAGGAGCACACATTGTTAGAGGCCTAGATCCCATAAAGAAATACTGTTTCTAGAAACATTCAATAAAAAGTCCCTCTCCTTTCCTTGTTCAACAATGTCTCAACAACAGTAATGCATCAAGTAAAGATAAATACTTTTGGGGGATGTTTTATTTGCTAACTGGCTTTCCCTTCTTCCATCCACTCTAAGATTATAATGGAACCTGAAATCACTACATACCTGACAGCAGCTTCTTACCCTGATCACAGAAAAGGACAATCAAATGACTGAAATTACAGAGGGGCAGCATGCTCGTAGCATAAGGGAGTCTTGTCACTGAGCCCTGGGCACCTATTTGTACTCACGAATACATGGTGATTCTAGCATTAGGCTGGAACATTGTGCTCTCATCTAAAAAGATGGTTGAGCATGAGCTGTGCTTTCCACGAAGGACACCTGAAGACATCTGAAGGGGAAGGGAAATGCAAGAAAACACTACAGTAAGTTAAACCTATAAAAGTGTGTTTTCTTGGTTAAAACATCAAACAATTAAACATTCCACTTTTTTCTTGCCCTGCCCAGTTCGGCTCAATGGTAGGGTTAAGGTTAGGGTCTGAAGGGAAGATGTGAAGAGAATATTCATGAACTTTTGAGGTGTGTCCCCTCAGAGCTGTGGTCACCACTGGGTGTTGGGTGCCAGGACAGGGGGTCATTAGTCATTGCTGCTGGTCCTGATGTCAGTCAAGGCATTGTCCCACCTAGCCTTGCTGCTTTTCTAGGCCTAGATGTTATCTCTAGTTTATCCAAAACTCTGTCTCTGTGCTCAACAGAACTGAGACTCTGTTCCTAAGATTATATGACGCGGGTCAGAACCTCACTGTCCAGAGATAAGCTAGGGAAGGAAAGGTCACCCTGGGGGTGAGATCCACCCTACAATACTAGGTGTCCCAGTTTGCCCATTGCTAGGCACCCAAAGCTTTCCTCCCTGGTGACACACTTGGCCCATTGTTCCTACTGGGTTCATGTCTAGGTAACTGCCTACTATAGCAGTTTTGTTGTATTTTTTAAAATTTATTAATTTTTGTTACAGATGTTTCTCCTTTTCCCCTCATTGACACCCTCTTCCTCCCCCCACCCATGGCACTGTAGTCGATGTCCAGTTTTGTTGTAGTTTATAAACTAATTCAGATGAGCCTTCCTTCCTCACATTAATATAAAGCAGCTTCCATCATCTGTCATATGTTCCCATCAGTATCCCCCACTAATACACCAAAGATAGGACAGGGAGAAAATCTAGTTGATGTCTTTTAAATACAGAGCATTTACAAACTTCCAGTAGCCAATAATCAGATAAATCTTTATATTATATAAAACACCATTTGCCTGTTTCAGATGTGTTACTTCAAAGCCACTTATTCCTCATGAACCACAGTCCCGGATGGCATATTTTCTAGAAGAATCACTATTTGGAGGAAAACATTCTCCTTCACTCTTAAAATGTTTGACTATAGTTAAAATTCTGACGTGTCCCTTAAGCTATGCAGTTAATATGTAATTTACATTTAGGATCTCAAAAAGACAAATGCAGTATGAAAATCCATTTAAATACTTTTATGATAAATGGAAAGTTATCTTTTAAGATCACTCCTATCAAGGTATAAAATGGCAAATAAAATATCACAATAAAGTCACCTATGACCAAAAACCTATATATATAGGGGACTAAAAGAAATAGGAAAAAAATGCACCAAAACAAAAACTAGATGGTAAAGCTTTGGGTGATATGTGTTCCCATTTTCCCCTATTGAATTTTTTCCATTATGTACGTATACTGGTTTGTATTTGAAAACGTTAGTGCTAAAACATTTAAAATATTTAATTTAGACACTGGCTCACAGCTCTAATGGGGCTCAGCTAGTAAATCAATAACTTAGTCTACTGGCTACATCCAACCAAAGCAACAGGGAACATTTCCCTGTCACCCCAGGCCCACTCCCAACTATTCCAACTTTTCAGTTTCAACATCTGCATCCACTAGAGGGCGACAGAACTCAGCCTCCTAGCAAAGCCTGGATATACTGGCTGCCAGAGATTACTTTCCCCTCATCCTGCTTGAAAATGTAAAACAATTGTTCTTTATGGTTAAAACCTTACTATTGCTGGCTAACAACCTCAATAAACTACACTGACAAACACAAAGATAAAAATGGAAATATCAACAATAAAAATAATAATCAAAGAGCCAAAATACTGTTGATAATTTAGTGTTCATAGGCATTTTGATTGGCCACTAGAATAGACAGGGACAAAAATCCTACCACATCTTCATTCATTCAGTACAAATGGCAGAGTAGGTGGAGTTTCACAATCTTTGCAAAAAGGGAAGGGGTTACTTAACAGACTTAAAGTTCATAGCAAAGAGAAAAATATAACCATACTAAGAAGTCTAATAAGTGACATCTGAAACCTTACTAACAAGTGAAGGACCTGTTGAAATCCTGCCCCCACCATTGTGCCTACTATCTCATGTTAACCCATTAAAACATAAAGCTGAAGTTTACTGACTTTGTGTGGTGGGCACACGATGCAATATACTGATCATGTATCTTAGATATTGACACTTCAAACCTATATATACTTATTTACTAATGTGATCCCAATGACATTAATTTTTAAAAAACCTGAACTCATAAAAAAAGTTGAAAACATTTTCTAAAATCTACATGCTAAGTATATCACATTTTTTTAGTGATTACTTTAATAGGGCAACTTAGAATCTATGGTATCAGCATATGAGTTGTTCTATGAAAACTAAAAGCATTGAATAAAAGAAAATTAATGGGAGTGATAAAATTGAGGATCTAATGAAACACTTTAAAAAATAATTCTTAACCAGTAAAGGCAAAAATTTGCATTGATAAAAGAACAAAATAGTATAAAAAAAGCATGATACGATATAAGAGAACACTATAAATTAACAACAAGATGGACAAAACAAAGAATTATAAAAATGTTGGAGCATAAAATCAAGAAAATCTCCAGGAAGTAGAAAAAGACAGAAAGAAAAATAAGAGATGGGACAATTTAGAGATCAGTGTAGGAATAATGGTCTAAGAGTTCCAAATTCTGAGAAATGGGAATATTAGGAAAAAGAAGGAATACAGAAATTATAAAAGAAAAAAAATTCCATGAAAGTAGCTAAGATCAGCAGTCTTAATGACCACAATAAAGTGAAAAGGTACATAGTAAATCATAATATAAAATTTTAGAATCCCAGGAACACAGAAAGTTCTAAACATTTCCAGAGAAGAAGGGGATGGGGAAATAACTAGAATTGGCAATATACAGTGTATTATACAATGTCAGCAGATTGAAGAGCAATGCTGGAATGGGAAAACAGCAGAAATGTCTTAGAACTGCAAATTAAATTCAACCTAGAATTCTATGCTTTATTAAGTAGGAGGCATTCCAGAGAGGTTATATCTCTAAAAAACGTCTGCGCATGGGTCCTGTCCCAGGAAAAGGCACTCTAGTAAACAGGGGGAGATAACAAGACAGAGGAAAACATACAACCTGGGACAGAGCCTTTCCCCCGGTGTCCCGTGCGGCACACTGAAGAATTTTTAAAACATGCCACACCTGACTATGTAGACAGGGGCACTGACCTCTTTTCCCTTAGACTGTCAAATTCAAAAAATGACAACAGCCAACACAATAGACATCCAGTGTGAGTGAATCAAAATTATAACTATTTTATCATGTGTCAGATTGGCCAAATATATCTTTTCGGTGTGCTGCACAATTGTAGTAATTAGTTTATGTCTGCTGTGAGATAAGAAAAAGGTTGAAAATCACTGATCTAATACAGAGGGGATCCCACACAAGACAGCAGTTATGTGAGACCCAGATGACTTTAAAGAATTATGCCCAAAACACAGGGGCAGAGCAGGCCTAGAGAACCCAGTCTGTGCTAGAATAGGGTAACACAGGTGGGGGCGATTGCTTCCCATGGAAAATGGAACAAATGTGTTTAGTAAATGAAAATATTTTTGACAGGCTTGTGACCAATGCTACAGCATTTTCAGGAAAAAAGTAGCTGTTAGAAAACAAGAAGTGAATATAGTTCAAAAATGTATTCCACACACTCAAAAATGAAGACTTAGGTACAAAAACATTATTTTTGAAGCAGGGAGACCAGCCTACTCTCTGCATTGGGCTCTGAGATCATGTTGACCAGGAAGAAGGAGTTTGGAGTGTCCTGGAGAAGAGGAGAAGTGCTCAGATTTCAGTCATATTAGAGAGAAAGAATGAGGGGTGTACAGGAAAGAGGCACAGCCAGAGAACCCTATGGCTCAGCAGTAAAACTATTTACACAGCCATAACAATGTGAACAGTGATTCTGACTCAGTAATAACCATGATACACGTTGAGGGAGAGGGTGGAAATAAGGCCACGTGGAGAGAAAGCTGAGCTCTCAGCTGCTAGGACAGTCAGTCCATAGACAGTGCTAACAGCTGACGGAGCCAGGACATTGGTGTTCACTTTGTTAAAAACCAGATTAATAACTAAAGCTAAAAATTAAGATAATTCTTTGTACCACGACTATGTTATTGAAATTTAACTTAAAGGTCAGAACCCCTTCAAAATTGGGCATTCATAAGCAGAAATTTTTCCTGGATATATAAATTTGAAAATTAAGATAACAAGAGAGATTTAGAAAATCTACCAGAAAGGTCCATGCTAATAATATTGGGTCCATTATATATATTTTTAAAATCATAGCAGATAATTTTTCATTTAAATTATTAATTTCTTACTTAACTTTTAAACTGTTTACTTACATGGTATGGATTGTTCTTCATACTCTTTCCTCGCACTAAGGATAAAAAAAATTAACTTATCAATTCTGATACAAGTGATATAGAAAAACAAATGTTACTGATTACCTGAAAGATTACCAACATACAAAAGAAGGCAAAATTTCATTCCATTCCTTTTATAATTTCCAATAAAATTTATAACTTAAATCATCTGGCAAGTTGAGTTCCATAAAGAAACATCTTAAAACTAAGTTTTACAGTTTTGACCTAACAGATGCTCTGTATCAGGTACACATGAAAGTCTCTCCATGTACAGAAGAAAAGGGCAAAGCAAACCGGGCAGGTGAGAAACGCAGCTAATACAAAGTTGACCTGTTGCGCATCTGAACCACTACTCAGTCGTAGTTTCTGATTCTACATTTACACCCACTCCTCCTGAATCACCAGGATTAACAGTTGACAGTTCAAGAGCCAGTTTCTGGCCAGGCATCTGGAAATATCCTGAACCCCTTACTGGTAATCAACTAGAATATCTTCACTGAAAAAATAAATGGGTCTTTATTCAACTGTAAACTCACCTATCTAATTTAAATTTAAAATGAGTGTGGCTAACCTAACTAAACATATGTACAACACAAAATCATTTGCTCTAACAGAGATCAGAAGCACAGAAGCTCCACAGAGGGTCTTGGGCTGTCCTGTGTCCCACACAGCCTCCTTTAATGAGGACGGCATCACGGGCACACACTCCTCAGGACTGAAGAGAGGCCACGGGAGAGCATCTCCTGTCCTGTCTCCACCCTCTCTGCATGTGAGCAGCCCGTGGCTCTGGGAGACACTGAGAAATACAGCAATCCTACCCAAAAATGATCAGCTCCAGACAGTCAAAATACACACATACCATGAAAATGCATGTTAACACCCCCATTTTTTATTGTGCTGCGTTACTTCAAAGATAATGGAATGTTTCCCTTTGGTACTTCTGCTGTCATAAGCAATGAAACCTTGACCACATGTGCCTTATTAAGCAAGTAAACTCCATGTACCATAACATAAAGGAAACTAAGCAGGCAAGCAGAGTGTCAAAACCTACACTTCTGAGCCTTGTCCTAAAACAAACAGGACCCAGGAAGTGGACACCAGTGTCCCGTGCTGATGTGAAGCTTCTGGGAACCCCACAGGCCCTGTGGCTCTCATGCACCCGGCAGCATTAAGTTAGGATGAGAGAGTCTTCAACAGCTAAATAGTTCTGGATGTGACATGGGATCATTTGGTTGAGCACAATGTAACATAAAACCAAAGTCACAAATTCATCCTCATATATAAACAACTGATTATTATGATTTGTTGAAATGAAAACCTAACTGTGACCAAAATCCTATCTGACTTACCATCCATTTGAGATTTCTTTAGGAAAATGGTGTTTGCCCTTGGATGGTCCGAAGGGATTAGTTCTAAATCCATCTCTGTGTAGGAAGAAGAGAAAAACACATAATAATGTACTTGAGTAGAAAAGTACATAATTTAAAAAATAGCTACACATCAATTTTAATCACATAAAAGTGTTGGGAGGAGTTTTTAGTAATGGTAACAAGCCAATTTTAGTAAAGGCAACAATATGGGGAAAAGTTCAAATTTGTAGAATGTGTCTATACCTGTGGAATGAAAGCAGGATACATCTTAGACTTTTTAAAAACTTGCACCTAAACAATCTACGAATTGTATATATGCTTTCCCCCTTCTACTTATCAATCAGCAATAGCGTCATTCTTTTTGATGCTGATCTTACTAGCTCATTCCAGAAACAATCTCCAGAAGCAAGTTATGCTGATGCCAGTGAGTGTCAGAAACCAGCTAATATATCAAATATGCCCAAATCAAGGGAGCTGTTTTTGGCAAATGTTTTTTACACATTTAGGCTAATTCTAACTCCATTCAAAAATTGAACTTACTTATGTAGTTAGCTGTGGTTACTTGGGGCTATTTGTCCTTGTGGATTTAAAAGGATAGCATAAAAGCTCAATTCTCTAATCTACAGGAACACTTTCAAGATAATGACTTTTAATACTTCCATCAAAGGGATTTTTAAATTCTACCCTCAATTTCCAAAGCTAAATTCTCACTTCATCCTTCCATGCGACACAATTAATTTGGGGCTTTAATAAGAATACCTTCTGATGCTGATCACAGGGCTGAGTCTAACCATGTAAAGGTAGGTCTGCCTGTAGACCACCTTGCACCAAGGTGGGATAATGTTCTTTTTAAGCAACAATATAAAACAGGTATTTAAATTATAATACCACAAAATTTGTCACTATATGCAATAATAAAGTTGTCATTTAAAATAAACTCACCCTATGATATGCCTTAGTAATGTCTATCTCAAAGTACTTAACCTGTCTTGTAAGAAAGTGGACCAAGATCCTGAGAGTGTAATGGTTAAGGCAGTATTTCCAAAATCACATAATAATGTTTCTATGTTTTAAAAGAGCATTTGGAGTTCAAATCTAAATAAACTACATCCTTAGTTCTTAGAGAATCAAAATGATCAATGATATGTTAAAAACGAATCACTCTGACACCGCTGTACTTAACCTAGTTATTAAAAAGAGGAGAGAGTGAAGGGAAAAAAAAAAGGCGTGGCATTTGGACAGCTTCACCAGGAAGCTCCAGCTTTACACTCCCCAGGGAGCCACTGGTCCATTCTCTCAGATCCTGGGGGAAGGGACTGGACAAGGGGGAGACAGACTCATGCCCAGTAAAGCTGGAGGGGAGGAGTGAAGGAGCTTGCTGTCAGTCACACCTGGGAAGAGGTCATTGGCCAGAGTAGGCGGGGCCACGGCCAGTGCAGGAAGATGTGAGATACTGAATTCCCTGAGGAAGGAGTTTGCTCTCTGGGCTGTGCTCTTGGGCTCTAGGGCTCTTGGCTGTTGGCACGTTATGCTTGACTCCTGGCTAGGGGGGCTGACTGGCTCCTGCTTCCTGTGTTTGTGCACATGGCCCATGCAGACCCCACACGATGGACTAATGGACTGGAACTAGCCTGAGGCTGAACCGGACCCAGCTGCCACATGGAACGGAAACTCTAGACACTGGCTTTGTTTGTAGTGCTACTGAAACCCTAAGCACACTTCTTCCAGGACTGGATTAAGGAAATGGGACTTTGGAAACCCAGGGATGTAATTCCACACAAATTAAAACCACTAATCCTCCCATGCCAGTCTCAGAAAATTATTTTTCACTGATATTGTAAGGACACTACCCCAAGCACTCAGTGAGAAAAGGGATACCCCACTTTCACTGATAACAAGTCTAACAATGAATAATGTCTAACAAATCATTTTTCCAATTTACATACCTAGAATCCTTTTTTCTTTCTAAATAATAGTTAGAATATTGCACAAACATAATATAGGACTTCCTGGTTGATAGACACCTGAGCCATCCATTTTGATGTACTGCCAACACTAGAAATTTAAATCACTAAACCAGTTGCCATGTTCTTTTAAGAAAACACCACTAAATTTGAAGTTTATTAAATTGCTTTTGGAGAAACAAATCTATTCAACATATAATGTAAAAAAAAAACAAAAACCCATACAATTAAAGTTTTTTTCTACATATCTGACAAATTAGAAAAATGTTAGTTATTTTGAAAAATAAATTAATTCAGTTGTGCACAAAGTGAGAGAGAGACTGTTCCAACAGCCTCTAATCTCAGGTTTCTGAAAGAATTCAAGACTTATTTCCTACAAAAAATAAAGCAAATATATTGCATCGGAATTTAAAAAAAAGTAAAAGTTTGCAGAAGAAGTCATATTACGTATCAGTGCCTAGGGCATAATAAAGTTTGATTACAATTTTCAATGGGAAGCCCAGGAAAAGTGTGTACTTGAATTAAAAGAAGAAGCAGGCTTAAACACACACACACACACACACACACACACACACACACACACACACATACCCCAAACCAAGATGTGTTACTATGGCTCTAAATACAAAAATCAAGAAGGCTGGAATAAAAGAAAAAACAACTTGCAGAAAGAAAGCTAAATTAGCTCAAGTAACAAACAAACAAAAACTCCCCCTACCCTACACCTATGTTCTAGGGCAGACATGTGCCCCAGGGCTGGCCAATCAATCACAGCTGACCTGGGACCTCTCAAGAACCAGAAGGGAATGGCCAGCTGGTGTGGCTCAGTGGTTGAGCATCCATCCATGCACTAAGAGGTCACCAGTTAAATTCCTGGTCAGAGCACATACCCAGGTTGTGGGCACGATTCCCAGTGTGAGGCGTGCAGGAGTTGGCCAATTGATGTTCTCTCTCATAGATGTTTTTATCTCTCTCTCCCTCTCCTTTCCTCTCTTTCCAAAAATAAACAAAAAAAAATCAATAAAGAAAAAGAATTTAAAAAATAAAACAGAAGTGAAAAGCAGAGCTGACTCTAGGATCCTTGGAGTCTGCAGCTGTGGACTCTCCCTTTGCCAGCATGAGGAGAAGCCTTTTCAGGAGAGATCAACAGGAGAGCAGAACTGAGACAAGTTCTGAGACCATCTCTGAATTCCTGAATCAAGGAGCACCTTGAGGTTTACTCCATGAACTCTGGTTATACAAGTCAACACTTTTCATTAAAAGATTTTAAGCTATGCCCTGGCTCGTTGGCTCAGGGGTTAGAGTGTCAGCCCATGGACCAATGAGTCTTGAGTTCCATTCTGGACATGGGCAAGTACCTCGGTTGTGGTTCATCCCAGGCCCTGGTTGGGGTCATACAGGAGGCAGCCACTCCATGTGTCCCTCTCACATCAATGTTTCTCTCTCTCTCTCCCTCCCACTCTATCTCAACAAAAGTGTAAAAATGTCCCTGGGTGAGGATGAAAAACAAACAAACAAGGATTTTGAGCTATCCTCTGGCTGATTTGTCTCAGTGGTTAGAGCATCTGCCCTTGGACCAAAGAGTCACGGATTCAATTCTGGTATAGGGCCCATACCTCAGTTGCTGTTTGGTCCCTGGCCCTAGGCAGGGTCTTGCGGGAGGAGGCCAGTGGTTGTGTCTCTCTCACATTGATGATTCTCTCTCTCTCTCCCCCTCCCACTCTAACTGAAGATAAATGGAAAAATATCCTCAGGTGAGCATTTTAAAAAAGATATTAAGCTATTTTGAGATCGATTTATTTTAACTTTCAGCATATTTGCTGTTTAAAGGATACTTCATTGCTTATCAAGTGTTATTCCTATACTTAGCTTCCTATTGTGTTTTAAATACTTACAAAGTTCTATTAATATCATACTGTCACATTCTTTACATATATAATAATTTTAAAAATCTCCTTAAAAAAACTCTTTAAAATAAAATGACTAGACTAAAGGTTAGATGTTTTAATGGCTCAAAATATAAATGTAAGTTGCTTTATAAAACAGATGAAGGCATATTAGTGTATAATGCTACCAAGCATAGCAATATTAGCTGCTACCCTAGCTTTGAACACTTTAAAAAATATCCTAGTCATGTGAATGAGGAACCACACAGTGTCTCTAATTTGCATTTCTTTGATTACATAGTGGGACCACAGTTAACAGCGTTATTTACACTTTGGTGAACTGCCCATCATTTGTATGTACCATATGATCTGTACCGACTAGGGTCCTAATGTTCTCAACTTGCAAGAGGCTTTCATACAATATTTTCTGGTTATAGCCCTGATGGGTGTGGCACTGTTGGTTGGGTATGTTCCCAGGCACCCAGGGATTGCCTGTTCCATTCCCAGGCAGGGCACATGCCCAGGCTGCAGGGACAATCCCCAGTAGGGGGCATACAGAAGGCAGACAATGATCTCACATCGAGGTTTATCTCTCTCTCTCCAAATCAAGTAAAATTCTTTTTAGCCCTGGTCAGTTTGGCTCAGCAGTACAGTGTTGGCCCACGGACCAATGAGCCGCAGGTTCGATTCCAGCCAAGGGCACGTACCTCAGTTGTGATTCATCCCCGGCCCTGGTCTGGGTTATGCAGGAGGCAAACAGTGGATGTGTTCCTCTCACATCGATGTTTCTCTCTCTCTCTCCTTTTCACTCCATCTCTCTCCGTCCTTCCCACTCAATCTGAAGATGAATAGAAAAATATCCTTGGGTGAGGATTAAAAAAAAATTCTTTTTAAAAAAATTGCTGCACCACCCTGAATGCATCTGAGCTTGTCTACAACAGTTTTACATATAACTTGCACTTTTTGCTCATTGCAAATAGGGCATCACTATTTTATAGAATGGTTTTAAGCAGCATTTTTCAGAAAGACATTCATTTGAACATGATTTCAATGTATTCCAATGAAATAGAAATGTCAGCAGTTTCTGAGTCAACTGCTGGGCACCTGTTTACTTAAGGTTTCCTGCATTTCCTGAACTGCTCTATCCCCATACTATACATTATATTTACCATACATTGTATTAGTTTTGGGGCCCACAACATGGAATTTAGAGTCTAACAATTACCATGTACACTAATGATTTTATCTCTTGGAGTTTACACTTTGTGCTCCAGTCAGGTGCCTTCTACCTGGTGGCCTTGAGCTGGCGGCCTCCCCAAAGGCACACAGCAGGCTCCTGTGTCCCCCAGTCTCCTGCTCCTGGAGCCTGGCTTCCAATTTCCTAGCCTCTGACAATCCTCACTCTGGCTTCCAACCACCTGTGTAGCTGCCTCACCTTGGATCTCAGTATTGCCCTGATTTAATCCTCAACCTGTTTGAATGACTCACTGAGCTGTGACATTTCATACAGTGAAGTACACCTTTCTTCTGTATGTATTTTTAAAAAGTACTTTGCTCACTGTCTTGGACTTTTAAGACCATTTCTGAGTAGAAATTTCCCTCAAGTTCTTCTCACATTATGTAATGTTACTGTTTTAAGCCTAAAGTTTAATTATTTTAATGCACTAAAACAAGCAGTATGTGAAAAGGTAGTATCCCCAAGGCTGATCACACGACATGTCATTCTATAAATGCTATTCCTATGTGCCAGGCATCTGGAGTTGACATTCCTGCTCTGTCCAGCCTGACTTTTCAAACCTTGGACAACTCAACTGATGCCACTTAGAGCCTGTCTTCTCACACATAAAACAAATATAATTCCTATATTACTGAACTCAAAGCATTGCAAGGATCAAATGGAATGCAAGTGGCATTTATATACTACAAATTGAGTACAAAAAATTCACAAATTAACTCAAATGCAAAATATGAACATTTAGCATTTCACTGGAAATTATGAAATGTCCACTCATTACCCAAACATCTTAAGTTCATATGTGCTGTCTGCCCCTTAAAGGGAAAGGAATGAAAGTCACACAATTAACAAGAATTTGTCTCAGTGTTTTTTTTTTTGTTTGTTTTTAATAAGCAAAAACATAATTCCCCTATTTTGTCATGTAGATTACTGGATGTCCTCTCCTTCCTTTATAAATGTAACTTAACCTGGAGATCACCACATAGCAGGATAGAGATAGTTTATTCTTTTTTATAGCTCCTTAGTGGTCTACTGCAAGAATATAACAGTTTATTTTACCACTCTCTTACTGGAAATAAGTTATTTGCAAAATATTTTTTGAAAATAATGCAAGGGAAACAATGTGAATATGTTGCTTCCTATTTGTGGGTATGTCTTCAGAATAAATCCTCAAAGTAGGATTCCTGATTAATGCATCTGCACTGTGGGGTGATTATGCCAACATCCCTTACTGGGCGGAGCCATTCTGCACTTCCATCAGCAACATATAAAGTACTGTTTCTTCACAGTCCTCCCAAAACACTGAGTGTCAAGTTTATGGATCTCCCAATAGCAGAGAATCTACAGTATAGTTTTATTTACATTTATCTGTAGCAATACATTTAGACAGACTTTATTTCTCTAAGTCATCCTATTGAGGCCCTTACTGTTTGGTGTGTTTTTTTCCAAGCCACTGTTGAGTCTCACTTGAATAACTGTGCCAGCCTTCTACCCACCTCCCTGCTTCCTCCATTCTTAAACAGTAGCTTCTCTCTCTGTCTCTCTCTGTTCCTCTCCCTCTCTTTATAGAATCAGCATCATTTCCCTACATATAATCCCCCAACGGTTTCCCATTTCAACTAGACTAAAATTCACATTTTTGTCAAGGGCCCCTAGGCACACAGGTTTAATGCACCCTATTCCTGCTCCTGGTGTCCCTTCAGTCTGCAGCTGCCCCGTGTTTGCTGTGATTGGCCTGCATGCTGTATTCCCATCTGGGGAACCTGCATGGACGCCTCTTCTCCCACATGTTCACAGGGCTCCCTCTCATTTCTAGGTCTGCTCAGTGTCACTTACAGAGAGCAGCTGTCATTAACCACCTGACTTCCTTGCTGGTTCATGTGTTGTCTGACCCAGGATGGTCTAGAATGTCAAAGCCTGAGTTAGGCTGGGGGCTCAGCCTTGAATATCACTGTCCTGCATCTACAAAGGTGCCCAATAGACATCTGACTATTTCAGTATTCCCCAAACCAATTAATTTTCTCTCAATTTACTTACAGTTTCTAAAATTTTATCTAATGCAATCGTTTTTTTTTTATCCTCATGAGAGGACACTTTCCATCTTTGTTTCAGATAGAGTGGGAAGGAAAGAGAGAAACATCGACGTGAAAGGGACACATCGAGTGGCTGCCTCCTGCAAGGCCCTGACCAAACCAGGGCCGGGGACAAACTGCAACCGAGGTATGTGCCCTTAGCGGGAACCAAACCTGGGTCTCTCTAGACCACAGGCTGATGCTGTAACCGCTGAGACAAACCAGCCAGGGCATCTAATGCAATCTTTTGATTTGTCAGTTAAGATCAGCACTTCTTTCAGATCTTATAGTAGTAGTTATTAAAATTTAGACACAAAACGCACAATAAACTTATAGAAGTTCTAGCATCCAGTGAAAAACCAATGGTGACTTCAAGTTGGGATAAAAATATTTAATGTTAAAATTCCTTAACCACAAAATGACATCCTAATTAAGTTATAAGAAAGTATACCATCTGAAATCTACAGGTAGGTACAATGCATCTGTTTTTGTCTGGGTCCCAGAATAAAGCATTGTAATGGGTTGTATACAGCTTCACTCTGAAAGATGGCCCATTGTAACGGGTGGGCCCCTGAAGGATGCTCCAGCCCCTTGAAGGTGCAGAACAGCTGTCAAAAGGCTGCAGGGGAGCTCCTCGCAGCTGCATGGACACATTGCCTGCAGTGCTCTCAGGGCCAGCACAGTCCCGGGAGTCTTCTCTCATTTCTTCTCTTTACAAAACAGAGTTATAAAGAGCACATAAAGAGTGACCGCATTTGTGTAAACTAAACAAAATGTGAAGTTTATACTCATACAAAAGGTTCAGGAGATATAAATACATAAATATTAATACAAGTTCTGGGTATTCCCAGCATCAGTGAATGGCTTCTGGATTTTGTAAATCTTTCACATCAAATGCTTATTAATATTGTCACACACAAATAGAAAAGAGGGTTTAAAATAGCTACTGGAAAGAGTCAAGATCTGTTGCACAGAGGTTTTTCCACATAATGTTACCAATTCCTTCCCCACTCATTCCTCAGAGCCAGGGGGAGGAAAGGGTCACTTGAGAGAGCACCTTTAGCCAGCAAATTAGCAAAGCTCCTAAGGTCAGAACATAAAGGCTGGTGAACAGTTGATGAGCAATACTGAAATTGGAAAACAGGACCTTAGGGTCTTTGTGGGGTTACTGATACCATCCAGGGTTACATTAGATGTGCCGTTAGACAAAGGCAAGGTAATAGAAAACTTATTTTAAGTCTATCTGAAATCTATACTAGGCTCTTAAGAATATCTCTCTGAAATGACTCTAGGAAATGATGTTCTGTTTCAGAAGAACAAGGCAGAGCATCGTTCAAATATGATTTTGTGTAAGTTGTCAAATAACTCAATTCTCCAATGTAGAAAAGCAGGACTGTTTTACATCTAAGTAGGTATTTCTTAGTTTCAGGGAAACTGATATAAAATTCTCTGAAATAAAGACATTAAATAAGCTGTCGATGAAAAGAGATCCAGAATCATGGAAGTAGGGAACAAACTGATGAACCTCAGAGGAATGGGGGGGTGGGAGGGATGGGAAGAGACAGACCAAGGAACTTATATGCATATCTGCACAACCAAGCTACAGGGACACTAGGCTGGGGAAGGCAGGAGGGGGTGGGAAAGGGAAGGAGGGGGTCAATGGGGAAAAAAGGGGGACATATGTAATACTTTCAACAACACAAAAATTGAAAATAGTTTATATCACAAAAATAAAAAAATGAAGATATTAAAAGCAAACAAATGGCCAAGAGACATATGAAAAAATGCTCAACATCACTAATCATCAGAGAGATGCAAATTAAAACAACTATGAGCCTTGGCCAGTTTGGCTCAGCAGTTAGAGTGTTGGCCTGCGGTCCAGAGAGACCCGGGTTCGGTTCCCGCTAAGGGCACATACCTTGGTTGCAGTTTGTCGCTGGACCTGTTTGGGTCGTGTGGGAGGCAGCCACTTGATGTGTCCCTTTCACGTCGATGTTTCTCTCTCTCTCTCTCTTCCTCTCTCTCTCTCCCACTCTATCTGAACAAAAAATGGAAAAATATCCTCAGGTGAGGATAAAAAAAAAACAAACAAAAAACAACTATGAGGTATCACCTCATACCTGTCAGAATGGCTGCCATCAAAATACATCAAACAACAAGTGTTGGCAAGGGTGTGGAGAAAAAAGGACTTTAGTACACTGGTGGTGGGAATGTAGACTGGTGCAACCACTGTGGAAAACACTACGGTGTTACTTCAAAAAGTTAAAAGTTGAACTGCCATTTGACACAGTGATCCCACTTCTAGGAATATATCCTAAGAAGCCTGAAACCCCAATCAGAAAGAATATATATATACCCCTATGTTCATAGCAGCACTATTTACAATAGCTAAGATTTGGAAACAACCCAAATGTCCATCAGTAGATGAGTGGATAAAAAAGCTGTGGTGCATATACACAATGGAATACTATGCAGCTGTAAGAAAGAACGATCTCTTATCCTTTGAGATGACATGAAGGGACCTGGACAATATTATGCTAAGCAAAACAAGCTAAGCAGAGAAAGACAAGTATCACATGACCTCACTTATTTGTGGAATATAATGAACTAAATAAACTGATGAACAAAATTGACCCAGAGACATACACGTGAGGTACAGACTGACAAACCTCAGAACATATATGCATGTATGCTTGACCAATGGACATAGACAACAAAGCTGGGGATGGGGTGGAGGGGATGGGGAGGAGGGTGTCAATGGGGGAAAAAGGAGAAACATCTGTACAAAAACAAGTTCATCAAAAAAAAAATTTTTTTTAAAAAAGCAAACATTTAATGTCCTTGTACTTTATATTTGGTATGTTGACCTTGTTTCTACAGAAACTCAGTAACAGGCAAATGCTGAAAATGAGGTTTCTCATATCATTTTATTGAGTGTCCCCCCAAATTAATAACAAACTGAAATAAAATGGTAGCTATCATATGAAATATAAAAATGTATATTCTATACTTATGAACTCTGTTTTTCAACCATTCTGATTGAACATTACTTATCATGGGCTTATGCTTAATCCTTGTTACTTCATCGGCCCTCGTACCAGCTTCTCCTAAAGTCCCTCTGTGTCCAGAGCACTCTGTGCATCAATGTCAGGTCACCAGAACACACTCTTTAAAATATATCAACTTATTAACTTGGAAAATTCATGCTATTTCATGATTTCTGCTTTTATTCTTATCCACTGTAATGAATTTATAGACATATGATGGAGTGGTAATTGTGGCTTCTGAGTTGCATACAATAATTTCAAAAGGAAATAAGACTGGAGTAAGTTTAAATAGGCTCACTTCATGGAGAAATGATCAAATATAAGCTGTGTTCTAAAGAGCTTTTTCAGCCCCACAGAGATGGAATCTGGCACATCTATCAGCTCCCCGTCAGCCCTTCTGCTCAGTAGCCGTGTTACATTCAGGTCACACCTATCAGTCTCCGTTTCCTCAGCAGCAGCAAAGGGAGAATACACAGGGGCCTTGTTTGCAGTTAGAAGGCCAAAGGAGATACACATGGGAGTGAGCTGTAAATCTTAGAGAATTACATAGAGCTCCACCACTACCCATTACTAACTGGGTTATGAAATCACTCAGACAGAGGCTTACCTTACAGCACCAAGCAGAGCAGAAGTTTTCACTGCTACTCACTTGCTTTGTGTTTAAAGGTACAATTAACTCACATCATTTGTTCATTTTTGTCACAATATTTGAATAATCTGAAAAGGGAGTACTTTTCAGTTACAAAGCCACGTTTACCATTTTGGTGAATCCACAGGTTTAATTATTCCAACTTTTAAGGAAATTAAAAGCTCAACTAAAGTTTAAATAAAATAAGAGCTATAATACATTTTGTCTATGAAATAATAAAATAATATCTGACATTTAAGTGAAACAAATGGACCAATGGGATTTCAACATCTTTGTGAAAGAATCTTTCTACTTCAAAAAACACAGTCTTCATTAGCTACCTTGTGACCCGGAATTATTTTACACCAAATGTTTCCTCTCTTCTCCCTCCTCCTTCTCTTATCCACTCCCCCTTCCCCTTCAGCCATCTGGTCTTCAGAACTTTTACCTCAACATTCTCCCAGTTAAACAGGAATCCCCTGGCAGGAGGAAAAGAGAGAGCCATGGAGACAAACATTCTCATGTGCATGACCTGTTACCTTAACTCCCAAGGCTTTATGTTACAAATTAAAGTTTAAATTTCTGTGCTCTTCTCTTGGGACATTTTTGATCAACAGTCTTGTGAACACCTCCCCCCAGCCCCCTTTACAACAGGCAATATGCAAGTGAAGTCTGTAAGTCACTGAAGGAAGAGTGAGACATATTTGTGTCAGAGTGGATACATGAAAGTGATCAGAATTCCCTGGGTTCTCCTTTGTTTTTTGGTTTTATTTTGTTTTTTTATCCTCACCCGAGGACATTTTTCCATTTTTTTGTTGAGATACAGTGGGAGGGATAGAGTGGGAGGGAGAGAGAGGAAGAGAGAGAGAGAGAGAGAGAGAGAGAGAGAGAGGGAGAGAGAGAGAAACATCGACACGAAAGGGACACATCGAGTGGCCGCCTCCTGCACGACCAACCAGGGCCTGGGACAAATTGCAACAGAGGTACATGCCTCTAGTGGGAACCTAACCTGGGTCTCTCTGGACCACAGGCTGATGCTCTAACCACTGAGCCAAACCAGCCAGGGCCCTGGGTTCTCCTTTGTGTAAAAAATAGACAAACAACCAAAAACTCTTTTCTGTAACGCTGGCAGTAACATTTCACATCATCAGTACTTTAAGTTCCCTCTCCCACCATTTCCTTCTGTGTCCAAATTAAAGTCAGAAGGAATAAAGCAGCTGCTACCCAGGCAACTGCAAACAGCCTGCTTAAGAACACCACATAGATTCTATGTCAGTTTTGAATTTAAATAAGAACCTTTAAAATCTTTGCAGCTGAACTGTCCTGAGTACCAACAATCCTTTTTTTAAATTTTTTTCTTTTTATTGATTTTAGAGAGAGAGGAAGTGAGAGGCAGAGAGAGATAGAAACATGTATGAGAGAGAACATCGATTGGCTGCTTCCTACATGTCCCCCAAAGGGGATCGGGCCCACAACCTGGGCATGTGTCCTGACTGGGAATCGAACTGGTGACCTCTTGGTGCATGGGTCGATGCTCAATCACTGACCCAGACAGTACCAACTATTTTAACAGGTGGGGGCAAGGGTATCACCAGGCCCTACCTGGTTCCTTCACTTAAGTACCATATGGATAAGTAACGTCTTCATAGAATCCCACAGATATTAACAGAGCTTTAAGCAGCACTGTCTTAGGCTGGGATATAACATGGGAACAGAAGAAAAACCTGGGTGTTTGGGTAGTGAACAGGGGAAAAACTGGCCACACATGATGGGGAAAAGAATAAGGTGTGGGGATGCCAGGAAAGCCAGCTCTTGGAAAGCCGGCTCCAGACAAGAGGGAGGCTGAGGTGGTGGCTCCTTCCAGGGTATCCTGGGGCAGTGGGGGCCAGAGGTCCGCTTGAGAGCAAAGAACACCTGGCGCCTCCTTACCTGCAGGCATTTTCAGGTCACTCATGCGCAACATAGGTAATCCCACGTCGAAGTCTATGTCATCCAACCGTGTAAATTCCAGGACAGCTATGGCTAGAGGTACTGCCACTGAGTTCCTGGTGTTTGGGTCACAGACATCAGACTCATCAATGACTAGATTCACCTTCACAGAGTGCCAGCCTGGACTGGGGGTGGTATTGGGGCTGGCACTGTGCTTCTGGCAACACGACAGTATGTTGCCCATGAGGTGACTCCACTCCTCACTGTTGTCACTGTCTTCACTCAGCAGTCCCCCCACAACCCCCAACAATGGCAAAGTCCCCTGCAGCCCAGAGGCCACTGGGCTGCCAGGCCCACAGGGCCTGGCCACGCCCCTGCTGATGCCCTGAGCTGCTGTCCAGCTGCTACCGCCTTCCGAGTTGACAAGTCTGTGAGGACAGCAAGCAGCCTGAATTATTGAAAAGGTGATCACACAAGCACTGAGAACCACAACCACTGCAAGAAGAGAGCACAGCCAAAGCTCCTCCTCCCTCCACAGCTGCCTCTCAACTGAAGGCAGTTCTCCTTGTGGGCACCAGCCAATCAGAACACATTCTGTGGTCACCTGGTTACGAGGGACCAATCACGCCCAGAGTTCCATCCATGAGCCCAACTTACAGAGAAGGCACATGTTCAGAACGCTCCCCCTCCCCACTTTGCAGCCACATCACTGCTCTGTCCTTTCCAAGCACACACACATGGCCTAGTCTTGAGTTCCATACACAATTTCCTAAACATTGTCACATTTGTCGGGAGGGCAAAAAAGCTATAGATGCTTATGACTATGGCAACTGGGTGCAGAAGTGAACAGGACATGAGAAAGTGAGGAAAGCCACTGAGGGCTTCTCTTCCCAAACATTTGGCTGAGAAGGGAGATGCAGTAGGAGTGAGAAGGAAATACACTGCGAGGATTTTTTATTTTAAGATGAAAAAATGTGAGTATATTTATGTCAAAATGTACGAGCTAATGGAGGGGAAAAGTGACGTTAGAGAAGGGGAATGAACGGAGCAGGGCCCCACAGAAGGCAGCCGTGGATGCACTCCAGAGCAGGGGCAGGTTAGCTCTGGGGCCATAGAAGAGCAAGGAGGGAGAAAGACTGTGTGGTCATAGAGACATTTCTTGTAGAGGTGGGACTCAGGAAGAGCTCTTCTGATGAGCCCTATTATTCTTTATTTTATTTTTTAGGGTTTTTAAAAATTGAATTTAGAGAGAGAGGAAGGGAGAGGGAGAGAGAGAGAGAAATGTGGATCAGAGAGAAACATCAACTGGTTCCCCCTGCACACTCCTCTAAGGGATTGAGCCTGCAACCCCACACATGTGCCCTGACCAGGAGTCGAACAGGTGATCTCTTGTTGCATGGGTCGACACTAAACCATGAGTCATACCAGTCAGGCAATGCTTTATTTTAAGAGGCTCCTATTTGGAAAGCTACTCAAGGAAAAAGAGGATAATGGGTAGAAAAGTATACACCTTAGAAAAGCTCAAAATTGCTAACAAAAACCAAATAATATCTTTACTCAAAGGTGGGTATATTGAAAAGAATGTTGAGCAAAATCCAAGGAGCTCTACAATAAACAAGTATGTCACCAAAGTAGAAAGGGAGGCTATTTATTTCTCACAAGTAGTCAAAAGATATAGCAACAACTTTTGGAGAGGTATAGAAAAAAAACTTAAGAAAAAATGACAAGCAATTGCAAAAACTGTAAATATTTATAAACCCTTTAATCACATAAGGAGCCCCCACCCCCAAAATAAATAAAGGACCAGACGGAGTGTTCCTCTTTAATAAAAGGATAGCAGGAGGGAAAGGTCACATCAAAAATGAGGGAAGCAGGGCCCTGGCCAGTTTGGCTCAGTGGTTAGAGCATCAGCCTACAGACCAAAGAGTCACAGATTCTATTCAGGTCAAGGGCACATACAATTGGTTAAGGTTCAGTACCCTGCCCTGGTTGGGTCATGTGGGAAGCAACCAATCAATGTGTCTCTCTCACGTCAAAGTTTCTCTCTCTCTCTTACTCTCTCTCTCCCTTCTTCCCTCCCTCCCACTCTATATGAAGATAAATGGGGAAAAAATATCTCAGGTGAGGATTAATTAAAAAAATCAGGGAAACAGGGATGATTAATATTTAATTTAATAGTTTAAAAGATACAAGTAAGGTTTGGTTGCAAGAATGAGCCATATATTGAAATGTGGGAGACCACAGTGGAATGGGAAAGGATTTCATGAAGTTCTGTTTCAGTAAACAGCATCTAGTTAAATCCTTAGGAATGAGTGACTGCATTCCATGGTAATAAATTATTGTCTGAAGTCCTAGGAATGCCACTAGATACATTTTGGTACACCTGAGACAATGCCTAAGATTATGTTACAAAACAGTTCCTGCATTTAACAACAGATACACACAAATAAAAATGCATAATCTTTTTTTCTTTTCTTTTCTTATTAATCCTCACCCAGAGATATTTTCCCATTGACTTTTAAGGAGAGTAGGCGTGAGCTTCAGAGGTGAGAGAGAGAGAGAGAGAGAGAGAGAGAGAGAGAGAGAGAGAGAGAAACATTGATGTCAGAGAGACACATCAACTGGTAGCTTCCGTAATGACCACCAGGGCCAGGAATCAAACCTGCAACCCAGGTACGTGCCCTTGACCAGGAATCAAACCTGAGATGCTCTGGTCCTCTGGCTGACACTCCAGCCACTGAGCCAAACCAGCAAAAAGGAAGAAAATGGGAGACATCTGTAATACAGCCAACAATAAAGAAAAATGGGTAACCCTGAATAGTAAAGAATTTAAAACTTGTTAAGCAAAAAAATAATGGAAAGAATTGTTGGGAAAATTGATTATAAAATATTTTGTTTGAACAGAACACTGAAGAGAAGCAAGAAAAATTGTCTCCTTCTACAAGAGTAGCAAGTCTGAGAGCACAAAGGGCAGCTAATAGGAGGAATGTGATTTGAACTAAGGAAGAGTTTCATTTTGTGATAGAAATACACATCTTGCCTTTGCAACTGATGGCTGAATATCCCCTGGGAGGACTTTAAGGTCAGTGTTTTACATGATCTGATGCAAACTCATTAATTCAACCATTCATTCAATACCCATTCAATTCCCAAGCCTATACCACATCTACACACATTTTTAGGTGCTGGGGATGTGGCTTTGACCACAAAAAACAAGGTGCCTATTCTCATGAAATTTATTTCTAGTAGAAGGGTCAACACTCAGCATTGCCCATCACACCTCAAACTCAGGTTCAGGATGGCTATTGGTCTCTAGCTGTTTAATCTTTTTTTCTAGACAGCAGGGTGGAATACGATAAGGGAGATTTT
The DNA here is from genome assembly GCA_030848825.1 of Tadarida brasiliensis. Lineage (NCBI taxonomy): Eukaryota > Metazoa > Chordata > Mammalia > Chiroptera > Molossidae > Tadarida > Tadarida brasiliensis. The sequence continues at coordinate 108,319,907 of CM061257.1, read as the reverse complement.
TTCAGAATATCCACATAGCACAGTGCTTACATATTCTGGCTTAAAGCTTAGTCACATGGCCACACATAGCTGCTAGAGATGCTCAAAAAATGTCATCACATAGCTGAGTAACTAACACAGAAGGGAGAACTGGATATTGAAAAGTAACTAGTACTCTATGCCACAATCTGTAAACAAAGGTTAAAAAAGTTTCAATTTCAGAAATAATCATGATAAAACTTCGTAATCCTTGGAAAGCATATGTGAAAAACTTATACAAGCTGGTCTGTAATAATCTTTTCTCTGGACCTTTTTTTTTTTTTTTTTTAATCCTCACCCGAGGACATTTTTTCATTTTTTGTTCGGATAGAGTGGGAGGGAGAGAGAGGAAGAGAGAGAAACATCGACGTGAAAGGGACACATTGAGTGGCTGCCACCCGCATGACCAACCAGGGCCGGGGACAAACTGCAACCGAGGTACATGCCCTTAGCGGGAACCGAACCCGGGTCTCTCTGGACCACAGGCCGACGCTCTCACCACTGAGCCAAACCGGCCAGGGCTGTAATAATCTTTTCTGAAGCAAACAGGACAGAAACAGTGGAGAGAGACTTAACCTATACAAAGAAACCAGGTTAGATGCAAGAAAAACTTGATGGCAGTCAGTGATCAGGATTACAGAGTACATGTGTATTGTGACTAACAGGGTTCCAGCTTGAGTATTATGACCAGTGGTTCTTACAGAACAGGAGTTTGTGTGTAAGTAACAGGTACATTTTTCCTTGGCTGAGTTTGTCATTATCCTCATATTCTCTAAGACATATGTAAACAAAAATGCTATGAATTACTATACCTCATTTGATGTAAAATAACTCTCATTCTCAATTTCAGAAAATTATAATCTGGATACTGAGAAAGATGGGCATTCCTTGGTGCTGATATTCACATTGTAGTTAACTGTCTGGTGTCTCTTTCCACACCTTCTGAACCTTCTCCCATCTTCTCTCTTCTCACAGCATGTAGGTTTCTTTCTGCCAAGTGAATCAGTGGAGATGAAAATGCTAAATGATTTCAAATGATGCTCTGAGAATAATAATAAGGTGTTAGTTTACCATACCATCAGGGCAATTAATACTTACCAGACAGGTCAGTTTTGTCCCCAAATGTTCACTGTGATTACAGTCCCAAATTTGGGGCATTTTATAAGACAAGTTCTAAGAAGGGCCTGCAGTGTTGAGAATAGTGGTTTCTTTTACTTTCATTTCATTTCTTTTTAGGTATTCAGTAAGTTTATAAATAATCTCAGTAGAAAAAAATGCCCTTTCTCTTCCCGGTGAGTGAGTGAGCTGTATGTGCATCACATATTTAATGGGATCAAGCTGGCTAGCTGTCTTTAAAATATCCCTTCAGAAAGAAATAACCTGCCTCAGGTCAGCACAGGCTTCAAAGCTGAGTATTCACCATGGTTCAGCTGTATTTCCTGAGCCTGTAATAGAAACTGGAGTTTCAATAACCAGGCCCAGAACAAAGGTACACACAGATATATGTGCATCTAGATAGTACACACCCCTCCGAAACAAAAATGTGCAAGTCAGTCAGTGAACAAATAATTCTATACCAGTCTATTGTGAGAGCTACATGCCCATCTTAACTGCTGTAAGTATAGAATGTTAAACTGGAGTCTCAGGCAAAGAAAAACTATTAAATCAGATGAAAATATGAATAATTTCTATAACAAAATCAACAAATATTTTAAACAATAATAAATTGTATTTGAAAAATGCTCTCCACCCTGGCCAGTGTGGCTCAGAGGTTGGAGCGTCTGCACACACACCAAAGGGTCACAGGTTCAATTACCTGTCAAGGGCTCACACTTTGGCTGCAGGTTTGGTCCCTGGCTCAGTCAGCACGTGCCTGAGGCAACTAATCAATGTGTCTCTCTCACACTGACCTCTCTCTCTCTCTCTCTCTCTCTCTCTCTCTCTCTCTCTCTCCCCCCTTCCATCCCTTCCACTCTCTCTAAAGATCAGTGTAACAAATATCCTCTGGTGAGGATTAACAAAAAATAAAAATAAAAAGCTCTCAACTCAAAAATGTTTTTGTGATATAGAAGTTGTCAGAAGGTTCTTTTGACAGCTTTATTGAGATATAATTCACATAACACCAAATGTCAAGTAGGTAATCCAATGAGCTCTTTCTGTCTCTTGAGCATGCCTGGGCCTTTCCTTCTATCCTTCCCCCAGGCTCATTCTCTGCCTTTCTTTTTCCTAAGATCCAAGTGGCCTTCTATTGCCCTGTAACTCATTTCCTGAACCTATTTCTTCTACGGCTCACTTCTTCTCCCTCTGTGACTTCCTAAATAAACTTTGGCTTATAGTTTGAATCTAGACTCTGAATACTTTTTTAGCCAGAATTCAAGTACTGAGGTCTGGTCGGACTCCACTGGTTTAAAACCTGGTGTGGTTTTCACTGCCCCCAGCAGGAAGAGATGACTGAGCTACTTCTTTTGGTGTGACAGCAGATGAAAACTGTCAGTATAACTAGGAATGACTGCAGACAAACGGGGTATGATTTTTAGTTCTGCCATCTGCTTTATTCACAGGACAATAGATCATAAATAGTCCTCCATGTCAGTACTGCTGGATCTAGTTCATTTTTTAAAAAGAGATTTTATTTTCCAGAGAAGTTTTAGGTTCACAGCAATATTGAGCAGAAGTTATTCAAAAGCCCCATTCAAGTATCATTTTTCTAGAGTAACACTTGGAATTAGATTATCCATTCAACAACAAACAAAATTATTCATACCACAGGAATAATCTCATGACTAGGTGAATGAGTCACTATTTATTAAAACTACTCTCACTTTGCAGATGAAAGGCAGATCCTATGAGTGGCCCCAGGGCTAAGTATGCATGAAGATGCCCTATGTTCCTCTGTTGGCCAGTGAGAGCTCAGGGTCCTGCTGAGCTGGGCACCTGCTTACATAATTGTAGCTGGAACATCATTTTTAAATTTTTAAAAATATATTTTTATTCATTTTTTAGAGAGAGAGAAACATCCGTGGGCTGCCTTTTGCGTGCCCCCTACAGGCATGTGCTCTGACCAGAATCGAACTAGGACCTCTGAGTCCAAGGGACAATGTTCAATCCACTGAGCCACACCACTGGGCTGGAACATCATTCTTTACTCCTTACCCTGCACATCCACCACCAAGTTCTGCTAATTTTAATTCCAAAATATATGTCTCACAGCAGGCCTCTTTCCCATCCTTGTGAACAATGCCTTATTTCAGTCACGTGCCATTGATCACCCAGACTGCCACTCAGCCCTTTCACAGAAACTGCCACCGTCCTCAGACCTGACCCTCGAAATCCCACTGAAGCCAGAGGGAGCTATCTGAAATACTGGTCTGACTACTTCCGGTTGCACTTCAAACCCTTTGTGCCCCACCAGATGTAGACAATGGCTAGATGTGACCACATGAGGTAAGAATGGTTTTTATACTTAAATATGAACTGTCTGGAATTCAAATTCCAATATTTATAAATAAAGTTTTATTAAAACACACCCATCCCTACCCTGGCCAGTTTGGCTCAGAGGTTTGAGCGTGGCCAGCAGACCAGAGAGCCCCGGGTTCATTCCCAATAAGGGCACGTACCTTGGTTGTGGTTTGTCCCCGGTCCTGGTTGGGGTTTTACGGGTGGCAACCAGTCAATGTGTGTCTCTCACATTGATGTTTCTCTCTCTCTCTTCCTCTCTCTCCCCCTCCTGCTCTATCTGAAGATAAATAAAAAGTGTCCTCGGGTGAGGATAAAAAAATAAAAACACACCCACCCCTAGTCATTTGCACACTATAAGGCTATTTTCACATTGCAGTGATGTATTCAGAACTTTTGACATTGACCACACAACCTACAAAGCCTGAACTATTTACTGTTGGCTCTTTAAAGAAAAAAATCTGCCAACCCCTGACCTATGGGATACATTTCAAGGTACCCCAGGCAGGCCACACCTGATCCCCACATACAGCCCACAGGGCCCAGTCACTGTCCCACACTTTACCTCCCTCCTTTCTCCCCTCCCTCCCATGTCCCATTGGCAGGAAGTGCCTTTCTACAGCTTCACTCTCATGTTGCTAATTCCTCTTCATCCTTTAAAAGTCCTAGTTAAGGTGTATTTAAGAAACTTCTCCGGACTCCTCAAACCCTCCCCAACTAGCTTAGAGGCCCCTCATCTCCAGCCCCCGACTGTCTACATGGACATTGCTCCTTCCTTGTCCCCATCTCAGTCACACTCACTGCAGGCTGACCCTGTGGGCAGACAGTGGGGATCAGACCCTGGCCCTGGGGAGCTTTCAGCTATAGATATTAAATGAACACCAAGTGTAATTATGAAATGGGAGCAGGGCCTCAAAGGAAAACGGGGTGCCACAGGACAGCACAATGGAGGGGCATTTCCATGGGCTGCTCAGGGAAGGCCTTCTGAGGAGGTGTCACTGAAGGACACACAGAACCAGCAACACACAGAGGCACAGGCAGAGCTGCCAATGCCGAGTCAGAGTGACCTGGCTGCTTGAACGGCATAGAAACCAGGGAGGGGGAGCTCAGTGTGGAGGCCCTCGTGCCTGCAGAGGGTGGCCCACACCACACACTCACACTGCCTCACAGTAGCTGGTGTGCTCTGTGGGTCCCTCAGGAGTACAGGTTCTCAGTTTTTAAAGTTAATTTTTATAACCTTTAAGGCCTCATCTGGTATCTAGAGCCAGCAGGTATCAATGAAAATGTGTCAAAGGCATGAATGCCGGAGTGAAGGTCATCGTCTCCCAATACTGCACTGTCCAATATGGAAAACACTGGCACATGTGGGCATGTAAAGTTACGTTTAAATTAATTACAGTAATCACAGTAGAAATGGAGCTCCTCGGCCACACGCACACATTTCATGTGCTCAGTGGCCACGTGTGGCAGTGGCTCCAGACTGCACAGAACAGACGGAGATTCCATCACCACAGGAAGTTCTCCTGCACAGCACGATCGTGGGCTACAGAGTCTTAGCTCAGAATCTGAGTGAAGAAACCCCGAGTATCGGAACAGTTCAAGGAACTCCTGAGGGTCTGAGCATGACTCTGAGCCCTCAAGGATCTGACCTTCACTTGAAGTCCTTGCAGTGACTTAGAAGGCTCTAGATCAGTGGTTCTCAACCTTTAAGGCCGCGACCCTTTAATACAGTTCCTCATGTTGTGGTGACCACAACCATAAAATTATTTTTATTGCTACTTCATATCTGTAATTTTGCTATTGTTATGTCTTAGGCGACCCCTGTGAAAGGGTCCTTCGACCCCCAAAGGGGTCGCAACTCACAGGTTGAGAACCACTGCTCTAGATGTTCTCTACCCCCAACCAAATACCCCCCTGCCCTCTGTGCCTAGTCCCTCCCTTCCAGGGCATCGAAAAACCTGTGTCCTTGCTTGGCACACTGTCCCCACCCACCCCCCAGACACTGTCCACACTGCTCCCTCACCTCCCTCAGTCACTGCTTGAATGTCACCTCCTGAACGAGGCCCACACTGACCACTAGCTCATGTCTTAAACTATGATGGAAATGTTGGAACCCAGCTAAAAGCAGAGAGGATAGGATGAGGAAACCCCCTGCACCGATAAACAGGTTCCAAACACCCACTCTCTGCCATTGCTGTTTATCTATCCACTGCCCACCCCCATCTTCCTCCCTCCTGCCCTCTCCCACTTTTTTTTTTTTTTTCAGGAACATTTTGAAGAAAACCCTAGATATTATATTCAGTCATATTATTTGCTCATAAATATTTCATATAATAAGGACTTTTAATAAACATGCCCAAAATGACATTATCATTCCCAATACATATAACTACCTCTTTATACTATTTCTCACACAGCCAACATTCAATTTTCTCTGGTTATCTAAAAACAATTTTTTTACATTCTGACCATCGTATCTAAAGTGTCCATCCAACCCCGCCTGCCATCTTTTGATTAAAGGTGATCAGAACAAGCCTGTGAGTCCATTCTTGCAAAGTGTCACAATTTTTCCTTTAGGTCACAGGAGTAAAATACCTAAAGGTCAATACGTTTGGATATGTTCCACTTCCTGTCCTGACAAGAGCTCCAGACATCACTTAGCTCTCTGGGAACTGCCCAGATACCAGGACACTGGAGCCTAGAAATTAGAAAACATATTCCATTTGCTAGTTTGTATAAACAAAATACCAAATACTTGGAAATGCAATTTCATTTTTCCAGTTAACTTTTTTTTCTTGAAATAGTGGGTACATTTAAGCAATAATTTCTATATAAATATTGCTACTCTTCCTTTCCCATCCGAATTATTTCTAAATATATTAAAATTAAAAGCTGCCTCTAAAATTAGATCACTATGGTTCCTGCATGCCCCAGACTAGTAATATGGCAGAAGCCCGAGGTGGAAAGTAGTGATGCATCTGTGAGCTGGCTCTGCTTGATGTTAGTAGTTGTGCTGAGGTTTCTAAGGTTCTATGACAAAGATTGCTCATAGATTATTGATTAGTGGGAGGAAGGAGATGGCAGATGTATTCTTTGTATTTACAGACCCAGTAGTCCTTTGCTGAGTATTTACTATGCAACTCAGTTGTGATTTATGTAATCTACAAAGATATGCTAATGCAGCTAAATAGTTTAATAGTCTAAACTGAGAGAATTTAAATCCTTAACATTTAATGGAAAACTCCACACTTCTAGCTTTTTGTGGATCTCAAAGCAAAGGGTGAGAACTCTCCAGGCCCTGGTTTCCATGCTAGGCTAACCCTTCAGGCAAGCAGGGCAGTAACAGCCTGGATATGTGCTGAATGAATCCCTATGTTTTGTACCACAATCATTTATAAGGTGAGGTAAAGGCTACAGACATGGAAAAAAGTCACTGTCAGCTGTGAAAAGAGGACACTTCTGTGCCCTGACATTTACATGCAAGTCAGGCATGAAATTACATTTTTCTTTTGTTTCCCCTGAGCCAGCTTTAGTACTGGGAGCATGTTTGTACTGCAATCCATGGGAAGAGGGAACCTACGTGTTTCCAAATATTGTTAAATGTAATTAATATATATTTATAAATGCTAGTTGGAAGAGCAAAACTATATAGGATGCATACTGCAATCCTTAAAAAAGGTTATTTTCTGGTATAAGGACAACCTTGGAAATTTCATATAGCCTTTCTCAATATTAGACATTTTTCTTTTGTTACTGGTTCAGTAACAATCAACAATATCAAGCAATTAGATTACTCAATGAAAGAAACAGGACATATGACGTGTTAATGGAGAACACTCAGAAATGAAGAAGAGGCCTGTCAACTTCTTTCTAAAGCAAAATACTCTTCTGCAGCCCAGTTCTCATGCGCTCGATATTCACACTGCGAAACCACCACCATCAGCGTCCTGCAAGCAGCTGCAGCCTCCCGTTTATGCTCTGAAAGAGGACTGAGTCCTCCACGCCCACAGAGCCTTGCTAACATGGTCATATCCACCCATATTTGTCAGAGCAGAAATTAAACTGGAAAATTTAAAACAGAACAATACAGAAGCACACACTTCATATAGCCTCTGGAAGACTTCACAGCACACTTGTAAGATAATGAAAATAAAAACTGCAAATCCTGTTTTAGTGTTATTATAAACATAGTTGACTTCTTGGAACCCTGAAAGGGTCTCGGGGACTTCCAGAGGTCCCTGGGTGCACTCTGAGAACTGCAACCTCAAGTCTCTGAAGGAAGGAAAACTGGGTAGGAGGATGTAGATGAGGAACCTTCAGTGAAACATATGTCCGGGCAAACAGGCAGGAAAAAGTACATAAACTCAGCAATTATAAGCACTCCAGGTTTCCACAGAAGCAGAAAGCAGAAGAGAATGGACTATGTCAGCTATAAAAAAATATAAGGTCCTAGAAAACAGGGAGAATATTTACTTTTCCTGACCAACAATGGCTTATTTACTTCAGGGCCTATACTTGATTCTTTCTGACATCATGACATCACAGACTCTTCAAAAAATTCGAGAGAAGCATGAAATACATTTTAAAATGTAAAATAGAAACAAATTATAGTTGTTGTTTTCAGGAAGAGATGAGGAGAACACAAGGCTTAGATAAAAATGGTAACTTTGGCAAAATCAGAAATAGTGAAGTGGTAATGTTTTCTGAGTGTTCAATAAAAAGCAAAAAATATTTTCCAGTACCTGAGACAATTTTAAATTTCACAAGCAAATTCTATATCTCAATCAGACTTCTTTCACATAGTCCAAATAATATGCATTAATCAAAAGACTCTGTATATTGAAATGTGTGTAACATCTGCTTATAAGGACATAAGGGGATAAAGCTTAGAGTCTATAAAAAATACAGAAGCAGTGTTGTTATGTCCAACTATGTGGCCAAGAATCCAGCTCTGGCTGGTGAGGCTCAGGTGTACTGGGAACTTGCAGGTGGCAGCCAATTGATGGTCTACTCTCACACTGATGTTTCTCCCTCTCTCTCTCTCTCTCTCTTCCTCTCTCTCTAAAAATCAATAAAATATATTTTTTTTTACTTTATGATCCACACCTGAGGACATTTTTGCAGATAAAGCGGGAAGGAGAGAGGGAGGAAGAGAGAGAGAGAGAGAGAGAGAGAGAGAGAGAGAGAGAGAAACAAAAGATTCCAGAATAATGCTGACTGGTTTGGCTCAGCGATCAGAGTGTCAGCCTGTGGACCTAAGAGTTGTGGGTTTGATTCCAGTCATGGGCACAAACCTGGGTTACAGTCAGGGGTGCTGTAGGAGGCAACGAATCGATGTGTCTCTGTCATATCAATGTTTCTCTCTTTCTCTCTCCCTCCCTCCTTTCTCTCTATCTAAAATCAATGGGGAAAAAAATGTCCTCAGGTAAGGATTAACCAAAAAAAAAATAAACAAATAATAAATAAATGAATAAATAAAAGATTGCAGAGTAGAGATGTAAGCAATGATTATGGTTATTTATGTGATTAAAAAAAGAAGCAATAGGACACTAAACTTTAAAATAAAAATCGTCTACTGCTACAAAATCGAGGACATCTCGTGTGTCTTCTCATGTCTTCACAAGCATGTCCTTACAACACAGCAGAAACGCTGGGAGATTGACCTGACTCCAGCTCTTTATCTGATTTTTTAAATATCTGAAAGAAAAATCCAGCTTTGTTTAGAAATGTTCAGCACCAAAATGAAAAACAAAGCAATGGTTCAAGGGCAGAGAAACTGATCACGCCTGGAAAAACCTTAGTGTTTCAGGGAGCAGTAGCCAACGGTGTGTTCTCCTGGACTGTTCTGTCCTGACATTAGACCTCTGGGCAAGTGAGTCCGGGGTTTCCATGTCCTCTTCTGTGAAATGGGGAAGGTGACCCACCCATCGATGATGGTTATCAACAATAAATGAGACTACAGATGTGCAATGTCTAGCATGATGCTGGCCACGATGAATGATAACTCATATCCAGAGGTCCATGAAAAAGATATAAAGCAGAAACATTAATAATGAATCAGAAAATAAGACATCCACAGACAAAAGTTGCATTCAATGAGGTTCTTTTCTTTATGCTTCATGATACAAATCTGTTCTTAAATGACGTGCCTGCTACACTGGTAGCATCCATCCGGGCCCCTGAGAGGAGGAGGTGGTCTGGTGTATGCTGCATTGTCCAGCCTCTAACTCAAGAGATTGCTATCGGCACCTTCCAATTTCCCAATATCTGTACTCTCATCTCTTCTACCCCCTCCTTTTTTCCCCATTAATTTATTCTTTATCTTTCTTCCCTTCTCTAAGACTGGAACATGTCAACAAGAGCTGTTTGGACCTTGACAATCATCCTTTCCTGCTTCACCTACACTCTCATCAATGCCCACAAGACATGTGGTGGGGCTGAACCATGAGCCCCCACAAGAGGTGTGTTCGAGTCGATGGCAGAAGCAGAGGGATCTCACAGGCACATGGAAGCCTGGGGCCTGCCTCCCAAGACCTCCACTTATGAATGACATGCCCTTGTCTAAGTGTCAAACTTCACAAGCCTTGGCCTTTTAATCTGTAAAATGGGGATAAGAGGCACCAACTTCAAAAGGTTATTGTAAGAATGTACTGAACAACACATGTGAGAGCACTTTATAAACTTCAGTTTATTAGGGAAATAAAAACCAATGCCTGACCAGTAACTTTTACCAACTATTATCTGCACTGACTGATTCTGGTACAAAAACATATAGACCAATGGACAGAGTCAAGTTAAAAAAACTGTTAGCAGTTCAAGCTCTAATCATCCTGAATAAGCCCATGATAGGTACCAAAACTTCTTCTTCATTCCATTCTGGGCAACCTACATGTATGTGGGCACTTTCCTTAGACACACGCTAGAGTGTCTGAGGTTCCACAAGCTGGAGTCTGGGGAGACCAAAGCAGAATAGCATCAGCCTCTAGTGAACAAAGCAGGTGGGCTTGAAGGTTTCATTCCATCAACTCACAGACAGCAAAGCAGCTAACAGCTGGCAAGGGGGATGCTGAGATGAACGGGGCCTACAGAGGACAGGTTCCCTCTCAGTGGGGTGCACTGCCCCTTTTCTCTCACTGCCATTTGTGCCCCTGTGACTCTGTCCCTCAGGGTCCTGGCCATGAGCAGAAATTGTTTCTAGCTTCAAAGAATCAGTAAATATTCACTGTCCTGATGCTAGTGACCTCTCTGAATATTTTCCTATTTCTTCATTTCCCTTCCGTCACCCTGGCTTGAGAGGCCTGCTCTTTCCTCCCGCGGGTGTGTGCACCCTCCTTCTTCATGTCACTGTGTTTTTATTTTCATCTGCTCTGATCTACGATCCCCGTCCCTTCCTGGTCTCACAGAGAGGCAGTGAGCTCAGTAGTTCGAGCACCCACTTCTGCAACAACAGCTCAGACAGAGGGAAGAACATGCCTTCTGCTCCTGCCAGGTCACACAGCCCAAGAACGATGACCCTGACACTCTGACATCCGCTTTCCTTCACCTGCACCCCTCTCCTTATTAAATTCTGCCTAAGGTCAGACATTCGGTGATTCTCGTCTACTCTCAGAAAAAAGACATCAATTCACGCAGCCACTGATCACATGCATTTGGCAAACACACCACTGGCCAAAGGACCAAGGAACCGAGTGCACTGGCCCTGGGACGGCCACAGGGGAGGCCCTCAGCACGTTCGAGAGGAACACAGCTACATCCCACATGGCTCCCTCAACCAGGGTAAATACCTACTAAGCTGCTTTGTAAACTCCCCCCAAATATTATAGAATAACTCTGAAGAAATCAAAACGTCAAACAATGAGCCCATCTGTGGCGGACAGATTCCAAGATGATCCCAGTGAGGTCGGTCTCATGGTGTTCACATCCTTGTGATCCACTCCTCTCAAGTGTGGTGGGACCTGTGACTTGTGTCTATCCAATGCAATGTGGCAACGTGACTGGACGTCACTTTTGTGAACTGGGGTAAGTTCTAACGTCCATCTGCTAGGACAGTTTCTCTATGGACGCTCTCCTCACTGGCTGTGATGAACAAGCTGCCATGTTGTCAGCCGCCCTGTGGAGACTCCCATGTGGCAAACAACCGAGGGCAGCTTGGACTGACAGCCAGCAAGGAACCGAGCCCCTCAGTCCACCTGCCGGCCAGGAACTCAAGCCTGACAACGGCCATGAGCACTTGGAAGTGGATCCATCCCTGTCAAGCCTTCAGGGGAGACCTGGCTGACCCCTTGATGGCAGCTTCCTCAGAGACCCTGAAGCAGAGGCCTCAGCTGGCTGTGCCTTCCTTCCTGACCCACAGAACCCGGGAGACAGTAAATGTGTTGTTTTAAGCCGCTATGTTTGTAGTCATTTGTTACAGAGCAATAGATGACTAACACCACCCAAGCCAAGACTGGTGAGCACAATTAACTTAAAAAGCCTTAAGAAACACAAACTGGTATTTCCTAGTAAACTCCCTTACTTCTACCAGCCCAAGTTCTGTACAGACATTTTACCTACCTATGCATATCCTCAGATACATAAACCAGTTTTTCAGACTCCTGCAAATAATTCTTTTCTACATTAAAAGCTTCAGTATACAGTCTTAAAAAACGTCAAATCATTTTTACTTACATGCGGAAGTCTGTATAGCTCCATTGTTCTCTGTAAAGTCGTATTTCTACTCACGTGAGAAAACTTCACTTCTACCAGTTTTCTGGGGTTTGGTGATCAATGTCAGTATCTGGAATACAATAAAGGTTTGAAAATCAAACTGAATTCTAACTCTGCAAGTTTTTCCTCTGTCTCAGCTCAGCTGCTGTGGAACACTTCATGAATGTTTCTGTTGTGTGGCGTAATGCTGGATGCTAAGCCCTTTTCCAATGCAGTTACTTTCTCAGTCATCTGTTACCTCTAAAACATGTCCTGCATTCCTAGTTTTCTTCCTTTGTAGTTTCATCTCATTCAGTAAAGAGATATCTTAAAATTGTAAAAGTCACATTAATAATGCCCCACTAGCAAGTATTTAATAACCATCACCAATTCTATAGAAAGCAAACCAATAAGTTTAAAAACATGAAAATATTCCCCTTAAATTACTAGCCTTCATGCTTATGGAACACACACCAAAGAACATAATTTGGAGAAACTAGCTTGAATTTCGCAAGTGATTCCAGTTTAGGTATTGGGATGAATGACTTGTATTAATATGTACCTGTGGTATAAGTACTGCGCACTGATTACGTCACTAGCACTCCAATATGTACCTGTGAAGTCTTATTGATTCTGTTTATGTATGAGTAATTGAATAGGACATAGTAATTTAATGGGTTTCTTAATAGTATGTTTACATGAACTGTCATTTTATTTGATTCAATAAAAATAGTGGAAGGAGAGAAACTCAGATTCTTCAGAAACAGTTTAGTCAAGTGACAATCTGATACACAATTTTCTCCCTGGAGTAACCTCTGAAAGGTTGATAAGAGCAGATGGAGTCATAAAAACAGAGCTTAAGCCTCATCTTTGTCTTAGCGAACAAATATGTCTGGGCTTTTCAAGGGATGTTTATCAGGTTTTTGGAACAGCACTGCAGAGCACGGTGTTAGACTGAGTGTGAGAGGAGGAAAGAAAATGGCACCACCCGGAACAGTTCCCCATCACCAGGCCCTGGCTTTCCCCAAGGCAGACACAGCCCTAGTCTTTCCAATGGAAGCCACACTGCAGCACAGCTCGAGCACCGCGTACAGGGGCTGTGGGGACTGGAAAGGAGCTGGGCTTGGTGGTTCCTGCGTCTAGTCTCCATCTCTGCTACTAACCACGTACATGACCACGGGTGAGCCAAGATCCCTCCGAACTACATGTGAGGAGAAGAACACTTCTAGCAACAGGGCAGGGAGGCTCAATGCTTAGGTACAGGTGAGATGCAAGGGAAGGGTGTTGCTATTACCTGCATGTGGCCACTGGCTTAGGGAGAACCACGCCAGCAGTATAAATGGCCTGGAAAACCCCTTCCAGGTTCACTCTTCTAGTTATTTCTCGAGTTAACACTGGGGCTACCTGTTTTGATCTCAAGTTCTAATGAACACAAAGAAAGTTGATTTTGACCATCTTCTTCACACTAGGAAATAAAGATGTTAAAAAAAACAGAGCAAACATAAGATGAAAATATTCTTTTTTAATCCTCACCCGAGGATATTTTTCTATTTATCTTCATATAGAGTGGGAAGGGGGGGGGGGAGAGAGAGGGAGACAGAAACATTGATGTGAAACAGACACATCGACTGGTTGCCTCCCACATGACCCAACCAGGTCCAGGGACGAACCACAACTGAGGACGTGCCCTTGACCAGAATCAAACCCGTGGCTCTTTGGTCCATGGGCCAACACTAACCATTGAGTCAAAACAGCCAGGGCAAGATGAAAACATTTTTAAAAATAAGGTAACATTTCAAAGAATAAGAAATTGAAAGATCTCCTTAAACATAATTATTATAAAAGTATTCTATCATCTAGACATTGCACCAATTCAGATCTATACACTATTTCCCATACACCCCTAGCAAAATGATTATAAATTCTTGGAGATGCAAACCCTTTATTCTAAATACATTTTAGGACTTTGGTCTTTTATAAGTTTTCAGTTTAGAAGCTGAATCCGAGGTGCCTCCGAGTTTCTCTATGTGTGTTTCTTGTATTGTATACAATTATGACAATAACTGGGTCACCCACATGCAGAATCTGATAGGATAATGCTCGGAATATAATGCAATCCCCAGGACCCCTGACAGCTGCCAGGACCACCCCAGACCTGGTGCTGTTCTGAGCTGCAATAAACCTTCCAGAGCTTCCGAGCCCATCCTGTCCCTGCCCTGGTTCCAGGTATGCAGACATTTCATTCAGCACGCGATAGTCCTTGGGAAGAAACGTGTTTTACCAGTAAGTAACCCGTTATATTGAAAGGTAAACAGGCCTATTAGTATTAGGTCTGTGACTTTTACAGCTGGGTCTTTGACCTTCTAGCCTCAAGACCCAGAGCAAAAATGCAACACACACTCATCCCATGAAAGAGATTTTAAAAAATCTCTCTTCAAATTTTCTAAAGCGTATTCTGCCGGCTTAGCCCAGCAGTTGGAGTGTCAGCCTTTGGACGTAAGTGTCGTGGGTTTGACTCCAGTCAAGGGCATGTACCTCGGTTACGGTTCAGTCTGGGCCCTGGTTAGGGTCACATGGGAGGCAACCAATTGATGTGTCTCCTTCACATCAATGTTTCTCTCCCCACCCCCCTCCCTGTCACTCTATGTGAAGATAAATGGAAAAGTACTCTCAGGTGAGGATTTAAAAAAATATTTTTTTCTAAAGTAATTTTCCCCCCAGAAATAAATCTGAAATACCTATTTATAGCTTTGTTTGTTCTGCTGCACACATATATACACGTATATGTACTTGTGTATATGTACACAAAACATATCTCTTTGTGCACATGTATGAGAATGAGAGGCACAGGAAAATATAAATTGTCCCTTTTTGTTGTTCACAGACCAATGTTTACAAAAATTAATAGACATCATGTTTTTTTTCCTTATCCTCACCTGAGGACATTTTTCCATTTTTTGTTCAGATAGAGTTGAGGGAGAGAGAGGAAGAGAGAGAGACAGAAAGAGAGAAACATCAATGTGAAAGGGACACATCGAGTGGCTGCCTCCCGCATGACCCAGCCAGGGTCAGGGACAAACTGCAACGGAGGTACGTGCCCTTAGCGGGAACCAAACCTGGGTCTCTCTGGACCGCAGGCCGATGCTCTAACCACTGAGCTAAACCAGCCAGGGCAACACACATCATTTTGTTAAGAGCAGTTTTAAGTTCACAGCAAAACTGAGCAGAATGTACAGAGTTCCCATGTACCCCTGCCACCCCATACACAACCCCTCTATCAACTGCCACTATGAAGTCACATTTAAAGCCTCTTATAGTTGCCATTTTTGAACAATCAACACATCAAAACTGACACGGGCAAGCTTTAATATGTACCTGTGGTATATCCGCATGTTTGCAGGGATGGCAATTATGAACCCTACCAGTTCTTTGTTTGAAGATACACTGAGTCCACAGTGCCACTGAAGAAGCCAGCCCAGGGGACGCAGAGCCCTGAAGTCAACATAGGCAAGGAAAACAGGTGCCAGTTAGTGTCCAAGAATACAGGGACAGACAGAGATGTGCCAGCCCACAGCCCGTGAGACCAGCGAGACTCATCACAGCAGGAACTCGGGCGAATAGTCAAACTGGAAAATGTCATTGTCCTCCACGTAATTCTCCTTCAGCAAGGTGGACAACTCCTGAGCTACGGGACCAAACAGGTGTCATGTCCATGGTCTCTGCACCCACTCAGAAGTCCTCTGCGTGAATGCAGGTGTTGAATTTAAGAGCTTCACTCACCACTTCAGCGTCACCCAGACCTACAGTGTCCCCAATAAACCCTGTGGCAAGGAACATGGTCCTTGATGCATGTTGTCTTTATCTGCTTCGATCACACCATGATGCATTATCACTTCACATGGAGAGGGAGAGGAAAGACAAACAGAGGGAATATTCAATTACAAAGCATTCTGATGACCAAAATGGTCCATTATATAAAATAAAATCATATTTAGGGCCCTTTGCTTAGTATAATCATTAATATACTATTATTTCAGCTACCCCTAGAGTAAAAAAGGGCAGCTAGGTAGTGGTGGAGAACAACTGCTACCTCACCACTAAAAGAAGAAACCCTCTGTCATGCAGGGACAAAGTGCATAATGAAACAATGGTGATTTCTCAGTCTCAGCCCGGAGAGTACAGATCAATTGTACAGCACCATGGGAGACAAGGTTGTTGTGATGGCAGACTTAGAGATGTTGCCTTTTAAAAAATTTTTTATTTTTATCTTTTTTTTTAAATTCTCACCTGAGGATATTTTCTCATTTATCTTCAGGCAGAGTGGGAGAGGAGAGAGAGAGAGGGAGATAGAGAGAGAAACATCAATGTGAGAGAGACACATCAACTGGTTGTCTCCCGCACAACCCAAACTGGGGCTGTGGACCCAACCATAACCAAGGTATGTGCCCTTGACTGGCATCAAACCCAGGACTCTTCCGTCCGTAGGCTGATGCTCTAACCACTGAGCCAAACCAAACAGGGCTATTTTTATTTTATAGTTGAAACCCTTTTTTCCCCAATTGACTACCTCCTCCCGGCTCCCACCTCCACTCCTGCTTTCCCCAAACTATTGTCTGTGTATACTGGTTGTGCATATATGCATATAAGTTCTTTGGTTTATCTCTTCTCAACCCTCCACCACCCCTCTTCAATCTGAGGTTTGTCAGTCTGTTCCTTACTTCTATGTCTCTGGGTCTATTTTGATCATCAGCTTGTTTTGTCCATGATATTCCATACATAAGTAAGATCATGTGTTACTTGTCATTCTCCAACTGGCTTATTTTGCTAAGCATAATACTCTCCAAGACCCTCCATGTAATCTCAAAGGGTAAGAGATCTTTCTTTCTTACAACTGCATAGTATTCCATTGTGTAAATGTAACACAACTTTTTTATCCACTCATCTACTGATGGACACTTGGGTTGTTTCCAGATCCTAGCTATTGTAAATAGCACTGCTATGAACATAGGGGTGCATATGTGCTTTCTGTTTCGTGTTTCAGGCTTAAAATGTCCATATTGTCCAAAGCAATCTATAGATTCAATGCAATTCCTATTAAAGTACCAATGGCATATTTCACAGATCTAGAACAAATACTCCAAAAGACTATGTGGAACCAAAAAATACCCCAAATAGCCATCTTGAAAAAGAAAAACAAAGTGGGAGGAATCGCAATACCAGATATTAAGTAATACTACAAAGCCATCATAGTCAAAACAGTACAAGAATAGGCATATAGATCAATGGAACAGAATAGAGAGCCCAGAAATTGACCCAAGATTTTATGCCTGATTAATATTTGACAAAGGAGGCAAGAGCATACAAAGGAGTAAAGACAGTCTCTTCAATAAATGGTGCTGGGAGAACTGGATAGGTACATGCAAAAAAGTAAAACTACACCACCAACTCACATAAGAATAAACTCCAAATGGATAAAAGACTTCAATGGAAGTGACAAAACCATAAAAACCCTAGAAGAAAACATAGGCAGTAAAATCTCAGACATCTCTCGTGACAATATTTTTGTCTATATGTTTCCTAGAGTCAGGGAAATAAAGACATAAGTAAACAAATAGGACTACATTAATTAAATACTTCTGCATGCCAAAAAATAGTCATATATAAAATCAAAAGGAAACCCACTATATGGGAGAACATATTCGACATTGATTCAGCTGATAAGGGGTTGAATTCCAAATTATATAAAGACATTATATAACTCAACACCAGGAAGATAAACAATCCAGTTTATGGTCGGGGCACATACCCAGGCTGTGGGTCCCTGGATGGGGTGCGTGCAGGAGGCAACTGATTGATGTTTCTCTTTCACATTGATGTTTCTCTCTCTCTTTCTCCCTCTTGCTTCCTCTCTCTCTAAAATCAATCAAAATATTTTTTTTATGGGCAGGGGACTTGAATAGATACTTCCTTCAGAGAAGACATACGGATGAGAAACAGACAGAAAAAAATGCTCAATATCACTATTCATTAGACAGATGCAAATTCAAACCACAATGAGATATCACCTCATAACTATCAGAATGACTACCAGCCAAAAAATCAACAAACAAGTACTGGTGCGGATGTGGAAAAAAGGGAACCCACGTGCACTGTTGGTGGAAATATAGACTGGTGCAGCCACTGTGGAAAACAGTATAAAGTTTCCTCAAAAAACTAAAAATGGAACTGCCTTTGGCCCAACGGTTCCTCTTCTGGGAATATATCCTAAGATTCCCAAAACACCAATTCAAAAGAATATATGCACCCCTATGTTCATAGCAGCGGTATTTACAATAGCTGGAAGAGATCTGCAAACAGCCCAAGTGCCCATCAGTAGATGAGTGGATAAAAAGGTGTGGTACCTTTACACAATGGAATACTAAGGGGCACTAAAAAAAGAAGGAATTCTTAACTTTTGCAACAGCATGGGTGGACCTGGAGATTATTATGCTAAGTGAAATAAGCCAGTCAGGGGAAGACAAATACTATATGATCCCACTTGTATGTGGAATTTAATGAACAAAATAAACTGACAAACAAAATAGAAACAGAGGCATGGATACATGGAACAGTCTGACAGCTGTCAGAAGGGAGATGGGGCGGGGGGAACTGCATGAAAGAAGGCAAAGGGAATAGCCAAGGAACATATATGCATAACCCACGGACACAGTCAAAAGTGTGGGGATCACCAGAGGGAAAGGGGGCAGGGGTTGGGTGGAAGTGGGTAAAGGGGGTAAGGGGGAATGGGGTTATCTGTAATAGTGTCAACAATAAAAATAAATAATAATAATAAACTAAAGCTCAGATAAAAATAAATAAACACAACACAACCTAGTATGGAAGTCCTTGACATTGAGCAGCAGATAATCTAAATGACAGACCACCAAATCCAACTCAAAAGATCCAAAATTGACTGTTCATGTTTCAACCTCCAATGGATTGAATAAATATTAATAGATTGCACATTCTCATTGCTGCCAAGATGATAATGGGTGACTCCTTTCTCAATTCTATATTCATTTGGTTGCCAAGTAAATCCTGCTCTTTGCAATATTCTAATTCCATTGCCTAAGCCTAGTTCAGGCGACCATCTTTTTCTTCTTTAAAAAAAATTATTTTTATTGAATTTTAGAGAGAGCGGAAAGGAGAGGGAGAAAAACACTGAGGTGAGACCAAATAGATAGGCTGCCCTCTGCATGCTTCTTACCAGGGATGGAGCCTGCACCCGGGCATGTGCCCTGACTGGGAATCGAACCCAAAACCCCTCAGTGCATAGTACATTGCACAACCCACTGAGCCACACAGGCCAGGACACAACCACCATTTCAGAGGCATTCTCTAATTTCTCATCTAATTCATCCTGCACTCAGTTGACAGATTAATTTTCCTAAACCACAGATATAATCCATCACTTCAATACCTAAAAATGTTAATACTTTTTCAATAGACAAGTAAATCCAAACACTTATTTTGGTTGGCATTTATGGTCCTCCATTATCTGGTCTTTATCTATTAACATTTTTACATCTCTGCCACCCACTATTCCCTTACCTTTGGCTCCAGCCAATCATGGCTATTTCATCATATCTGCAAAGTCCCTGAATATTCCCTATTGCCTTTTTTTATCTTTTTTTTTTTTATCCTCACCCAAGAAAATTTTTGCATTTATCTTCAGATAGAGCAGGAGGGAGAGACGAAGGAAGAGAGAGAGAGAAACATTGATGTGAGAGAGACACATCGACTGGCTGCCACCTGCACAACCCCAACTGGGGCCGGGGATGAACCACAACCAAGGTACGTGCCCTTAGCAGGAACTGAACCCGGGACTCCCTGGTCCACGGGCCCATGCTCTAACTGATGAGCCAAACTGGCCAGGGCTGAATATTCCCTATTTTCTTCCTCTCTTTTTTTAAATCTTCACCGGAGGACATGCCATTGATTTTTTTTTTTTTTTTTTTTTTTTGAGAGAGAGAGGAGAATGAGAGGGAAGAGGGAAGGGGGGAGTGAGGGGGGGAAGAGAGAGAGAGAAACATCAATTGGTTGCCTCCTACATGTGCTCTGACCTGGGCCTGGTATCGAATCCACAACCTAGGTATGTGCCCTGACTGGGATTTGAACCCGCCACCCTTTGTTGTATGGGACAATGGCTCCAACAGCCATACAGACCAGGGCTCTCTATCTTCATTTATGTCATTTCTTTTCTCCCACCCCCAACCTGATTAACAGTCTCCACAAATCTGCAGCTTTCAGAAGCTTACCCAACCTTTGGTTCAAATAACATCATTGTTCTAAAATCTTCCCTCCATCCTGGCTCTATAATATATATAAAGGCTATTTTTTTTATATCACTTATACTTCATTTCTACTATAGTGACCTGTGAATGTCATAGCCTTCCTGTTAAGTTGATAAGCAAGTTGATTATATAGAAAGTTTTCTTCATTACCTTATGGAGAAAAATCATTGCCATGAGAATATCTTGTAAGAGTCACCTTAATTATTTTTCATAAAGACAGATTGAAAATTTATTTTCCCCCTAACATTAATGAGTATACCTTCTACCTCCTATGTGTGCATGAATAGTTACAAAAATAGTTACTCGCTCAGAATATAAAATTTCTTTCCAAAGTTATAAGTTTACATTATTGTAGGTACCACCTACTGGTCGTACACTCAATGGCCTCCCCACTGAAAACAGCAGTGCAGAAGGAAATGGCCTGCCTGGAGGCGGCCCCAAGCCCACAGCGCTGAGACAACCCAACTTCCCTTAGAGAGGAGCAGTCACAGATCAGCATACTTCCCTGTCTGGCTTCCTCCACACCTCCATCACATCTACCAACCCCAATGTCTGTTTAGAGCCCGCACTTCCAGGTTCACAAGTTAAAATACAGGTAATTTAAGTTAAACAATTAATTCACCTAGGATTTTCTGAATAACTACTATGTGGGAAGCACTGCTGGGGACACAAAAGTTAATAAGACAATTTTCATCTTCTGGAACTCATGATTAAATGCACACACACACACACACACACACACACACACACACACAAATAGCTCCATTATAAAGCAGATTATGTTAATGCTAAAAAAAAATTCCAACAAGGTACAAACAGAGCTCTATGAAGAGAGACATGAATTTAATCAAAGAGTTATCTGAGAAGCTTCAAATGAGAGATGGGTTTCTATTTGGCCTTTTAAAAATCAAGAAATAACATTCAAGATTTTTAGATTTATTATTTATGAGTAAATAATTTCATTTGTTTTAAGAATTTTCATTCATAAGTATTGCAAGAGAACTGGATTTTGCCCATTGAAATGTAATGATTTGACCTGTTAAAATTTTAGTTAAATGGATTTTGGCTTTAGGTCACCTTGAAACATGGGATAATGTATTTTACAGACAAAACTTGTGGCGTATAATTGAGAAGAAAAATTTCTGTATGTTTAAGGGAATGATACAATGTACCCAATAATCTATATTAATATTTACTTAAAATTATACTCCTGAGAAAGGTTAGGTACATATAAATGGGCCACCCAATTTCTACAGAAATTTGTTCAGCATACTAAGAGTCCATTAAAAGGGAAAATACTGAACTGAAAATAAAATTCAGGGCCCGAGATACATTTTTCATTCGTGCTACCTCCTCCTGAAACACTGCCTTCTTCCAGATACATGGCCAAAGGTCTGAATCAGACCTGGAAGCATTTGCTTTTCAAGTAAGCTCCACTGACACCACTTCTACACTTAGATACTTCTTAAAGGTTCTGAATTGTCATGACCTAACTTTCGATATGCCAAACACTGTAGGACAGACAAAAGGACCACACTCATTTCAGCTTAAAATAACGCACACAGAGGGGTGGGAAAAGTCCGAGTTGACAGATGCCAAGGGAGGACACTTTTAAAAGAGGGAATAATGATAAGACAGGAGTGAAAGCCAACTGGGGGACACGTAGAAAGAAGCGTGGTATTCCAAATTGCCACTAGTGTTTTTTAAAAACTTCCTGCTTTTAATTACATTACAGAATTCATCACATGTTTTGTAATTACCGAACAGTTAAACACCAAATTAGGAAAAAGTTTTAGGATAAATTATATGTAGTTTTACAAAACATATTTGCATTTAAATATTTCATTAAAACCAATCTCTTGAAATTGATTATAAATACAAAGGAACTAAAATCAGATTATAGATTTCGGCAGGGGAAGCTGGGGAGAATAACTAATATAAATTGGGTATCATGCTACACGGGGCAGTTCCCTGCTCAAGGAGACAGAGGGAGAAACCCGGTAGAGGTGCTGATAACAGGAATGTTGCCCAGTGCAGCCATCCAACACTAACTCAACAGCCAGCGGCTCCACCATCCTTGCTCAGGTTCCTCCTGGCCACCACAAGATATCTGTTCAAGTCCTGGCCGGTATGGCTTAGTGGTTAGAGTGTTGGCACATGGACCAGAGAGTCCTGGGTTCAGTTTCTGCTAAGGGCATGTACCTCGGTTGCAGTTTGTCCCTGGCACTGGTTGGGGTTGTGTGAGTGGCAACCAGTTGATCTGTCTCTCTCACATCAATGTTTCTCTCTCTCTCTTCCTCCCTCTCTCCCTCTCACTGTATCTGAAGATAAATGAAAAATGTCCTCAGGTGAGGATAAAAAAAAATACTAGAAAATTTTCTTGAGAGACAAAAATACTATAATCTTAATTTGGGTGATGGTTGTACAGATGTATACTAATGTCTAAAGTAAATGATCTTAAAACATATTGTATTTTTTATTTATAAATGTAAATTACACCTCAATAAAGTTGATTTTAAAAATCTATTCAAGAATCTCATTTCAAAAGAAAATCAACGCCTAAGGTATCCATTTTCAAAACACAGTATTCAAATATTTTCCCATGCCCTGGCCGGTTTGGCTCAGTGGTTAGAGTGTCGGCCTGCGGTCCAGAGAGACCCGGGTTCAGTTCCCGCTAAGGGCATGTACTTCGGTTGCAGTTTGTCCCCGGCCCTGGTTGGTCGTGCGGGTGGCAGCCACTCGATGTGTCCCTTTCACGTCGATGTTTCTCTCTCTCTCTCTCTTCCTCTCTCTCCCTCCCACTCTATCTGAACAAAAAATGAAAAAAAAATGTCCTCGGGTGAGGATAAAAAAAAAACAACAAATATTTTCCCATTCTAAAAATCAAGAGAGTTGCCCCCTCCAGCCTATCAATATCTTTCCAATTTTTCACAAATACCTCAAAATTCTGACATATCGGATATGATTTATCTAGAACAGGAAGTAATTCAAATCAAATAAATGTTCACTTATAAATTCTTCATTCATTCAGGGTATTTTTTTTTCCTTATAAACATTCACTCTATCTTTTAGCATAAAGATCTTTATTTTGGAAAAGAATAGTGAATTGAAATAAAATTTGAGGATTTTGACCAGTTAAATCAGTGTCTCAAGGGAAGGCCCAGACACAGACATTTTCTATTTCATTTCTAATGAAAAGCCAGGACCAGACTTCTAAAGCTAGAACTAGGATTTTAGAAGGTCATCGAGTCAGACCATCTTATTTTAGAAATAGAGAGATTAAAGTATATGACATAGTTTCATTAATTGAAAATTTTTATTGAAAAACACTACTTCTGCATAGTTTCTTCCCTTGCCAACTTGCTAATCCTTAGATACACATACCATTGTCTAAATTCTCATAATATATTTAGAAGGGACTGAGATGGCAGATATACTCATATGTAGGTATCATATAAAGCTTATGTTGATAGCACACCAATGGGCTAAACTCAGAAAGAAGAGCTGAATGAGAGATGCTCAGAGACCTCTAAACCACCACATTAGTCTAAGCCTCTACCTGAGAAAGGTCAACCAATGAGGTAGTGATGTTTTCACTTTGTCCTATCTGATAGTGCCTCACCTGGACAAAACCCAATGAATTCAAGTGGTTTTACTTCTGCTATTCAATCCACTCATGTCTAATACAATCTCTCTCTCTCTCTCTCTCTCTCTCTCTCTCTCTCTCTCTCTCTCACACACACACACACACACACACACACACACACACACACACACACAAAATCTCCCAGTCTCTCACACCATCTCTGTCTCTTCCCCTGCCCCCCACAGGCATTTTTTTTATTTCCATGTTTCTCTTTGGAATAGAAGGGGTTACCTGGGAATTAAAACAATTTAAGAATATAAACTGGCTACTTTGATGAAAAGGATATATTTGCTTATTAATTAAAATCACTCTTATCTATTCAGTTAAATAAGTTATGGTGAGGCTCTACTTGGAAAAATTTCCTTAGCCTATGTATGCTCAAAGGGAATAAAGAAAAATTTATTTAAGAATGTGTGGTAGCCCAGCTGGTGTGGCTCAGTGGTTGAGTATGGACCCATGCACCAAGAGGTTGTTGGTTCAATTCCTGATCAGGGCACATGCCCAGGTTGTGGGCCTGATCTCCAGTGGGGGGCATGCAGAGGTGGCCAATCGATGTTCTCCCTCATTGATGTTTCTACCTCTCTCTCCCTTCCTCTCTCTCTAAAATCAATAAGGAAAAAAAATTAAACATAAAAAAGAATGTGTGGTAAATAGAATGATGCTTCCCCCAAAGATACCATGTCCTAATCTCTACAATCTGTGAATGTTACTCTATATGGCAAAGAAGAATACAGTTGCTGGTGGAATTAAGATTGCTATACAGCTGAAATTGTTTCTCTTAAAATAAAGAGATTAGTTTGGATTAGCCAGGTGGGCACAATATAATCACAAGTGTCCTGAAAGTGAAAGAAGGTGGCAGAAGAAGGGACTCAGAAGGAGATGTGGCTATGGAAGAAAGATGAGAGAGATGCAAATTTCTGAAGAGCCAAGAAGTAGGGAAGATTCCAAAATGGCGGCAGAGTGAATGGAAACTACACAGACCATCTCCCAGGACCAAACTGGAAATACAACTAAAATAAAGTCAAATCATCGGGAAAAAGCAACAGAAAAGCAGCTTGCGAGGACCATACAACCAGGGACACTGAATCCATCCTGGTAGGATTGCGGAGGCGCGAGAGGGGAGCTGGGAGCCCACGGAGAGCAGCGGCCTTAGTCGGGAGCGGCACCCGCCCTCGGGGTTAAAGCCCGAGCCGGCACCACAGCGCAGAGGCCGGGACAGAGCGCTAAAACAGCCACAGCCTCTCACCTGGGCTCCGGCAGAGGGAGGGCAAACTGGACTGGAACTGTGTGGGGACACTCGGAATTTGGAGGGCGCTCAGAGCTTTTGCTGAGTTGTGGCCACGCAGGACTGTGGCCTGGCCTTCTTACTCCATCCCAGGGCTCTGGGGAGAGGTGGCAGCCCTTCCCTGGGAGATCCAGCCACACCCTAGTGGGCCATTGAAATGCAAATCGAGGCTCATTACCTACCAGCATCTGCCCCACCCTCGGGAAATCCTCTCACGCTGAACACCTGAGGGAGGTTCTCATTCAACTGAGAACCCAAGGCTCTTCAAGTAACCACAACTAATAGCCTCTAGGCAAAAAGCTAGAGGATAACGGAACCTTTTCTGGGCTTGCAACTCTACCCAGGAAAGTAAGACTTGACAGTGGTGTATAACGTGGGTCCTCTCACGCTCATCCAAACCCAGTACAGGGAGCCACAAACAGCAGAACACCAACATCCACAGGGAAAATTTGGCAGGCTCCAAAAACCACTGAGATAGCCAAAATGGTAAAACAACGAAACAGATGCCAAACGAAAGAACAAGAGACTTCCAATGAAGATGAGATAAATGAAATGGAGCTAAGCAAGTTAACAGAGCTAGAATTCAGAGCCATGATCTTGAGGAAGCTCAACAGCATGTGTAAGGACATCAACACCATGAGCAAAGACATAGAAATATTGAAAATAAATCAAATGGAAATGAAGAATGACATAGCAGAAATGAAGAACACATTGGAAGGACTAAACAGCAGAGTAGAAGAAGCTGAGGACCGGATCAGTGAATTAGAAGACAGGGTAGAAAAAATCAACCAATCAGAAAACCAAAAGGAAAAAACAATGAAAAAACAGGAAGACAGCTTAAGAGAACTGTGGGACAACTGGAAACGTAATAATATTCGCATCATAGGAGTCGCCGAAGAAGAAGAAAATGAGAAAGGGTTAGAGAATATATT
Organism: Tadarida brasiliensis; assembly: GCA_030848825.1. NCBI lineage: Eukaryota > Metazoa > Chordata > Mammalia > Chiroptera > Molossidae > Tadarida > Tadarida brasiliensis. The sequence goes on along the minus strand of CM061257.1, from coordinate 108,293,552 downwards.
TGAAGAAATAGTGACAGAAAATTTCCCTAATTTGGTGAAGGAAGAAGGCATTCAAGTTCAAGAAGCACAGAGAGTCCCAAGTAAGAAGAACCCAAACAGGCCCACACCAAGACACATAGTAATTAAAATGCCAAAAATTAAAGACAAAGAGAGAATCCTAAAGGCAGCAAGAGCTAAGCAACAGGTTACCTACAAAGGAACCCCCATAAGGCTATCAGCTGACTTCTCCATAGAAACACTACAAGCCAGAAGAGAATGGCATGAAATAATCAAGGTCATGAAAAACAAGAATCTGAACCCAAGACTACTCTACCCAGCAAGGCTATCATTCAAAATAGAAGGTCAAATAAAGAGCTTCCCAGACAAAAAACGGCTAAGGGAATACATTAGCACCAAACCAGCACTGCAAGAAATGTTAAAAGGACTGCTGTAATTAATGGAAGAAATAGAAAGGAAAATAGAAACACACTAAACAAAAATGGCAATAAGTAAGTACATATCAGTAATCACCTTAAATGTAAATGGACTGAATGCCCCGATCAAAAGACACAGAGTAGTGGACTGGATAAGAAAGCATGACCCATATATATGTTGTTTACAAGAGACCCACCTCACAACAAAAGACTCACATAGGCTGAAAGTGAAGGGATGGAAAAAAATCTTCCAAGCAAACAGAAAGGAAAAAAAAGCTGGGGTAGCAATACTCATATCTGATAAAATAGATTTTAAAATGAAGGCCATAACTAGAGACAAAGAAGGCCACTACATAATATTGAAAGGATCTATCCAACAGGAAGATATAACCTTGGTAAACATATATGCACCCAATATAGGAGCACCAAAATACATTAAAAATCTTCTGGAAGACTTCAAAGGAGAAATCGACAGCAATACAATCATAGCAGGGGACTTCAACACCCCGCTGACATCACTGGATAGATCCTCTAGACAAAAAATTAACAAGGAAACAGAGACTCTAAATGAAGCACTAGACCAAATGGATTTAACAGATATTTACAGAGAATTACACCCCAAAACTACAGAATTCACATTCTTCTCAAGTGCACATGGGACATTCTCAAAGATAGACCACATGTTAGGAAACAAACGAAGTCTCTACAAGTTCAAGAAGATTGAAATCATATCAAGCATCTTCTCAGATCACAATGGCATGAAACTACAAATCAATTGCAAAAAGAACATGCAAAGACATTTGAATACATGGAGGCTAAATAGCATGTTATTAAACAATGAATGGGTTACCAAGGAGATCAAGGAAGAAATTAAAAACTTTCTGGAAACGAATGAAAATGAACACACAACAACACAAAATCTGTGGGATGCAGCGGAAGCAGTTCTGAGAGGGAAGTTCATAGCACTACAGGCCTACCTCAAGAAACAAGAAAAATTTCTAATAGACTTTCTAACCTCACAACTTGAAGAACTAGAAAGCAAACAAAAGGAAAACCCCAGAGCAAGTAGAAGGAAGGAAATAGTAAAGATCAGAGCAGAAATAAACGACATGGAGACCAAAAAAACAATTCAAAGGATCAATGAAACAAAGAGCTGGTTTTTTGAAAAGATAAACAAGATTGATGGACCCTTAGCTAGACTCACCAAGAAACAAAGAGAGAGAACCCAAATACACAAAATCAGAAATGAAAGAGGAGAAGTAACAACTGACACCACAGAAATACAAAGGATCGTTAACAAATACTATGAACATTTATATGGCAACAAATTCGACAATCTAAGCGAAATGGACAAATTTCTAGAAACACAGTCTCCCAAAACTGGACCGGGAAGAGATAGAAGACTTGAACAGACCAATAACAACGAAGGAAATTGAAGATGTAATCAAGACTCTCCCAGCAAACAAAAGTCCAGGCCCAGACGGCTTCACAGGGGAGTTTTACCGAACATTCAAAGAAGAACTAACACCCATTCTTCTCAAACTATTTCTAAAAATTCAAGAATAAGGAAGACTTCCAAACTCATTTTATGAGGCCAGCATAATTCTAATTCCAAAACCAGAAAAAGACACTACCAAGAAAGAAAACTACAGGCCAATATCCCTGATGAACATAGATGCCAAAATCCTGAACAAAATACTAGCAAGTCGGATCCAGCAATACATCAAAAAAATTATTCACCATGACCAAGTGGGATTCATCCCAGGGATGCAAGGCTGGTTCAATATTCGCAAATCAATAAATGTGATACACCACATAAACAAAATGAAAGATAAAAACCACATGATCATATCAATAGACCCTGAAAAAGCATTTGACAAAATTCAGCACCCATTTCTGATAAAAACGCTCAGCAATGTGGGAATAGAGGGATCATATCACAACATTATAAAGGCCATATATGAAAGTCCTACAGCCAACATCATACTCAATGGGCAAAAACTAAAAACATTTCCCTTAAGAACAGGAACAAGACAGGGATGCCCACTTTCGCCACTCTTATTTAACATAGTACTGGAAGTCTTAGCCACAGCAATCAGACGTGAAGAAAAAATAAAAGGAATCCAAATTGGAAAGGAAGAAGTGAAACTGTCATTATTCGCAGATGACATGATATTATACATAGAAAACCCTAAAGAATCCATCAAAAATCTACTAGACCTAATAAATGAATTTGGCAAAGTAGCAGGATACAAAATTAACGTCAAGAAATCGACGGCATTCTTATACACCAATGATGAACTCACAGAAAGAGAAACTAAAAAAACAATCCCATTTACCATCGCGGCAAAAAAATTAAGATACCTAGGAATAAACTTAACCAAAGAAGTAAAGGACCTATTTGCAGAAAACTACAGGACATTGAAAAAAGAAATAGAGGAAGATATAAAAAAGTGGAAGCACATACCTTGTTCATGGATTGGAAGAATTAACATCATTAAAATGTCCATATTACCCAAAGCAATCTATAGATTCAATGCAATCCCCATCAAAATACCAGTGACATATTTCACAGAACTAGAACAAATACTCCAAAAGTTCATATGGAACAAAAAAGACCCCGAATAGCCACAGCAATCTTGAAAAAGAAGGACAAAGTAGGTGGGATCACAATACTGGATATCAGATTATACTACAAAGCTACTATAATCAAAACAGCCTGGTACTTGCACAAGAACAGGCATATAGACAAGTGGAACAGAACAGAGAATCCAGAAATTGACCCAAGACATTATCCTCAACTAATATTCGACAAAGGTGGCAAGAGCATACAATGGAGCAAAGACAGCCTCTTTAATAAATGGTGTTGGGAAAATTGGACAGCTACATGCAAAAAAATGAAACTAGACCATCAACTTACACCATACACAAGAATAAACTCAAAATGGGTAAAAGTCTTAAATGTGACTCGTGAATCCATAAAAATCCTAGAAGAACATGTAGGCAACAAAATTTCGGACATCATACGCAGCAGAATCTTCACTGATACATCACCTAAGGCAACAGAAACAAAGGAAAAAATGAACACATGGGACTACATCAAACTCAAAAGCTTCTGCACAGCAAAAGAAACAACCATCAAAACGGAAAGGGAACCCACTTGATGGGAGAGCATAATTGCCAATGATACATCAGATAAGGGGTTAATCTCCAAAATATATAGAGTGCTCATACAACTCAACAAAAGGAAGACAAAGAACCCAATTAAAAAAATGGGCAGAGGAACTAAATAGACACCTCTCCAAACAGGACATACAAATGGCTAAGAGACATATGAAGAAATGCTCAACATCACTAATCATCAGAGGGATGCAAATTAAAACAACAATGAGGTATCACCTCACACCTGTCAGAATGGCTGTCATCAACAAATCATCAAACAACAAGTGTTGGCGAGGGTGTGAAGAAAAGGGGACTCTAGTACACTGCTGGTGGGAATGCAGACTGGTGCAGCCACTGTGGAAAACACTATGGTGTTACCTCAAAAAATTAAAAATTGAATTGCCATTTGACCCAGTGATCCCACTTCTAGGAATATACCCTAAGAAGCCTGAAACACCAATCAGAAAAAATACATGTACTCCCATGTTCATAGCAGCACTATTCACAATAGCTAAGATCTGGAAACAGCCCAAGTGCCCATCAGTGGATGAATGGATAAAAAAGTTGTGGTACATATACACAATGGAGTACTATGCAGCTGTAAGAAAGAAAGGTCTTTTATCCTTTGAGACGACATGGAGGGACCTCGAGAGTATTATCCTAAGCGAAACAATCCAAGCAGAGAAAGACAAATATCACATGACCTCACTCATGTGTGGAATATAATGAACATAACAGTCTGGGGAACAGGGTAGACCCAGAGATGTGAAAGTAGGGTACAGACTGACACCCCTCAAAAGAGGGGGTGGGGGGGAGGGAAGTGATAAACCACAGAACTTATACGCATGTATGCATAACTGATGGACATGGACAACAAAGCTGGGGACGGGGTGGAGGGATGGGGAGGAGGGTGTCAATGGGGAAAAAAGGAGAAACTTCTGTAACAAAAATAAATTAATAAATATCCTAGTTAAAAAAAAAATACTACACAGCAAAAAAAAAAAAAAAAGTTGTAAATGACATAATCTGGTAACATTCTCTGCAGGTATCCATATATATTGTAATGCTGAGATTTTTCAAAGCTACCCAACTATCTAAACTGCATATGTGTACCATCCAAAGTATCCTGTATTTTCTGTAATTCCCACACGCAAAGGGGAACCGCAACCATTAGGACCACCAGGTCGATGACCGCCACTAAAGGTCGAATCCATTGTCTCCAGTTCCTCCAGGTACAAGTGCAAGGCCTGTTTCTGCATAAATCAGCTCAGAGTAGCAAGGAAAATCAGCTTGAAGGAGGTTGTAATAGGGAGCCCTGTTCTTTGGCTGTTTTATCAACTCGCATACTATGGAGAAACAGCTGTTGGGCGACTTTACTAGCAGCTGAAGCCGCCTCCTGGGCCTGAGCTGTGCTTCCTGCTGCAGCTGTGGCAACTGTGGCCGCTCTGGGTGCTACTGGGAGCAGGAAGGGCAGCATCCTTTTCTCCCCACCCCGCATCCACCCAGTTCTTCCGCTGTGGAAACCAGGGCGGAGCCGCCGCCCTCGCCTGGGGATCTCGCAGAGCTCCGCCTGCACCATGGCCTGGAGAGCGGCGCCAAACAGGACCGGCTTCCAAGGGCCCTGCACACAGTCTGCTTCTGCCCCGCAGCTGCCAGCCTCCTCGCTCTTTCCTAGGGCTGTGGAGCTTCCCACCTCCTGGGCTCCAAGGCATCTCTTTGCCCAATTCAGACAAACAGGAGGTGAGACAAACTCTCCAGCCCCAGGATTCTCTCACCTGCTCCTATGGACCACCCCCCACCCCAAGGCAGACTATCTCGGATATTTCTATTGCTAATGACCAAAAATGCTACATTTTCTGACCGTAATTTCATCTGAGTATTGACTGATCTACTTCTTCCTTGGACGCATTCTACTGCCCTTGCCTTTCCTTTCGAAATCACATTTTCTTTTCCCTTGTGATGATAAATTATTTTTAAGGTTTTACCATTATATACATTTTTCTCTTTTGCTTTTCTCTTTTGGTCTAAAAACAAAATGTTCCCAGAGTATTCCAAATGACACTATACAAGAGGATAGTAGTAATAGGAATTCTGTCATGTTAGAACATCAGATAGTATGTGGAATTCTTTTCTAAAAGTCAATGTTATGAAATATCTTTGACATAATAGATAAAAAGAGTCATACTGAATCTGAGTAAATTTTCCTATTCAATTCATTCAATTTCCTACATTCAATTATGCAACCTTGACATTTTAAGCAAGGTAAATTTATGTTTGTTATATTTTTGTGATGTCATAGGATCACTACTTGGGTGATACTTTTATTTTCATGTTAATGAAAATGTTAATAAACATGGCTCATGATAATGAAGATTTGAAGGATCCAATTTCTTACAATTAATTACATACTTGATTTGTCATTCTAGCTTCATATCTTATTGGTGAATTTAAAGCGTATTTCTCCAAGGTTATTATCAACAACTGTAACAAGATACTTTTCAAAATTCAAATTACATATTTCATAATCCTTTGATACATAGTTTCTTTCTTTCTTTTTTTAAATCCTCACCTGAGGATATTTTTCGATTTATCTTCAGATAAGGTGAAAGGGAGGGAGGGAGGGAAGGGAGGTAAGGGAGGGAGAGAGAGGAACATCAATGTGAGAGAGACACATTGATTGGTTGCCTCCTGCATGACCCCGACCAGGGTCGGGGGACTGAACCACAACTGAGGTACGTGCCCTTGACCAGAATCAAACCAAAGCGTCTTTGGTCCGTGTTCCAACACTGTAACCACTGAGCCAAACTGGCCAGTTTCTTAAAAATAATGACAATCCCTCACATTTGTGAACCTAGACTAGTTCTTGATGCACACTTAGGAAATATTTCAGTGCTCTGCCCTTTGCCTCAAATGCTTTCTCCTCACCTGCTTGGTGGACTTTTATGCACATGTATTTTTTTTTTCTTTTTATTGATTTAGGAGAGAGCGAGGAAGGAAGAGGGAGAGAGAGAGAGAGAAACATCAATGAGAAAGAACATCAATTGGCCGCCTCCTGCATGCCCCTCACTGGGGATCAGGCCCACATCCTGGGCATGTGTCCTGACCGGGAATTGAACCGGTGACCTCTTGGTGCATGGGTCGATGCTCAACCGCTGAGCCACACCTGCTGGGTTTTATGCATATTTTAAAACCACCCCCTGTGAATGTTCTGACTCTCAGAACTGCCTCTCCTATATAACTCACACGTTTCATTGCATGTCATGATCGTGTACACATCAATCCCCATACTAGAACATGAACTCAGTGGGAAGCAGCAGCTGCCTTCTTCAACTTTGTGTCCCCAGTGCCCGTCACTGCCTCTGGCATATAACAGAAGTTCAATAAAGGACTGTGGGTGAATTAATCATCTAATCTGATCTGCATATACCACAAGGTGAAGGTGAGAAAACAGAGGATCAAAAATATCTAAACATTTGTGAGAGGCCAAACTGCTAGTAAGTCACAGAACATAAGGAATATGTTTTATGATTCCTGTCCCACTACACTACCCTGTGCATATGTAACCATTACAGAAAGGTGGAGGAAGAAAAGAAAGAACATAAGATGAAAACTCTGCCTAAAATGGTATATGAATTTCTATAATCACTGCAGTCAGAAGAAGAGAAGAGTTAGGAATAGAGCTATAATAATGAATGAACTGCATTTATGACTCACTCGTTCATAGAACTGACAAGTTAGTTATCATGGAAAAAGCCTGAGTGAAACAAGTGGTTTCTATAATCAAATATGCTAGTTAACAAGCATCTAGAGGGAAACAGCCTTTTGATAGAAAATTCCAATCTATGGGTGTTTAATTTTTTCCCTATCTATACAAAGATGGATATTTTAACTTTGAATATGAGTTGGATATGAGATAGATGTTTTAACTTTGGATATGATAGAAAATTCCAATCGATGGGTATTTAATTTTTTCCCTATCTGTACAAAGATGGACATTTTAACTTTGGATATAAATAAATTCTAGCCTGGATAAGGAATCATTCAAAATTGGATCTCAAGGTCTAGAAAATCTAGAAAAGTTGTTTCTATATTTGATCACATTTCCTCCCAGTAACATAAAGAAAATCAATAGATCGATTTAAATAAGCGTTGGGAGCAATGGAACTACACTCTCACTTTTGATCAAGTGTTATTTTTAAATTAAAAATGGAATATGGAAGAACTGACTCTGTATTAGAGCAAGTACCAACTGTGTGTTTAGCCCTGGATAAGACCTTTAACTCCTCTGTTTAAGCTTTATCATTTGCAACATAAAATAAGGACTAGGTGCTCCTCAGAATTCTCAGTGAGCACACTGCTGCTCACCTGCAGCAAGTGACTGACTCCCTGTGCTTCGATGTCTTTATCAGGAAAATGAAAGTTGTTGTGAGGATTAAATGAGTTATTATGTGGAGCACATTTAACATAGTGTTTGCCACAGAGTCTACACTATGTATATTTTAGCTATTATTACTTTACCACTCCAACTTTCACCAATAATGAAAAGGTGGGACTAGGAATGTAAACTTGTTATAATGAAATTTCTGCTTGAGCTAATTGAAGCCCAAGGCCTTGGTGATTTGTGAATATACTCCTACATGTTCATACTCTCCCACTGAAACATAATGGATGGGACCTGCCAGCTACTATGTGAGATGTGGAAGCCTAAAAACAGAATTGATCTCACATTTACCACAATGAAAATAACCAAGAAAATTCTGAACAATCTAAACTCCCAACTTTTCTTGAACTCATTAGGAAGCCCAGGTGGCAGGCCAACAAACTCACGAAAAATCTAAGGAAAGACAGGCACCTGAAGGAGAAACAGGATAAAAACACTTGCTTACTTGGCACAGATACTGTCCAGAAAACAGTAAGACTTAAGCTAAAATTTTTAATAAATTGGTAAAAGTTAAATATGGACTAGTAAAAAAGTATAAAATACTGGGGAGCCACACATATAAGAGGAATTCACAGCACTTATAGACTTGAGTCTGAGGAAGCTTCCTTCATGATGCAGGCATGAAGGAATATATAACAGACACAAAAGCCCACCCAGATATATCTTCCATTCCCCCCCTCCCTGTAGAAAAATGCCTTTTACTACTGGTAGAAGGCTAACAAAGATGTTCACTCTTTTTTTCTTTTCTTTTTTTGGTTAATCCTCACCTGAGGATATTTTTTCCATTTATTTTTTGAGAGACTGGTAGGGAGGGAGAGAGGGAGAGAGAGAGGGAGAGAGATGTGAGATACATTGATTGGTTGTCTCCCGCACCCGCACTGTGACTGGGGCTGGGGATAAATTCTACAACCCAAGCACATGTCCCTGACCGGAATCAAACCCGTGACCCTTGGGTCCAAGGGCTGATGCTCTAACCACTGAGCCAAACTGGCCAGGGCAAGATGTTCACTCTCAAGGCACTAGTGAAAATCTGCTGAAGCTGGGGGAACAGAAAAAAAGAGGGTGGGGCAAACAAGCCTCTATAGCTGGAGGAGGGGCAGGAATACAAGCCAGTCCCAGAACTAAAACTGTGGGTGGAACAGGAACACTGATGAAGTCATACCCCTGAGATTCATGGACATAGTACCTGCCTCAAAAAGAAGCTTAATCAGAACTATAAAATATACCCCCAACTCTCACCACAAAGAAATAAGCACAAAGTACCAACAGTATACTGCAAGAAGAATGGACAAGAATGCAGAGAAAACCCTCTAATGCACGGCACCAAAAGAAAATCTGAAGCTGAGGGGAGATCACTGAGAAAAAAATTCCGTGACAAACTACCATCCCCTAAACAAGGTAAAAACCAGGAGAATCTGCAGCCTGTGGTGCAGTGAGGGTGATGCTAGAAACAGCAATCCCAAACCTAAATCAACCCCAGTCCACACTGACTCCAAAGCACACTGAAGGCTTAACAGAAGTTAGGACATGCATATTTCCAGGCCAAAAACAAAACCAAACAAACAAAAATACCTCTATATACTTTAGTTGCTACTGTCTTACACCAGATGTTCGAATTTCAAGAAAAACTTATGAGCCATCAAAAAAGAAAATAAAAACACAATGTGAAGAGACAAAATGATCTAAATGACTGGATTCAAACATAATACACGTGTCAGAACTATTAGGGAATCTAAAATACTATTATTAATATGTTAAAGTCTCTAGTGGAAAAGGTGAACAGCATGTAAGAACAAATTTAATTTAATCCAAGAGATGAAAACTGTAGAAAGAAATCATGGAAATGTTATGATGAGTTTCATAGTAACAAAAATAAAGAATGCCATTGGCAAGTTAATCAGTGAACACAATACAGCCAAAGTAAGGATCACCAAACTTGAAGATAGGTCAATAGAAAGTATCCAACTAATACAAGAGAAAAAGAGTGGAGAAAAAAAAATTCAGAATAAAACCTCTAAGATTGGGGAAGAACATCAAATGCAATGAAAGACACCAAACCACACCTCCTAGGGGCTGAGATAGCCCACAGTAGGACATACACTAAAATAAAACAATTGCACACATGTGTGTGAGCAGGTGCACTCACACACACACACACACACACACACACACCTAAGCGTATTATATTAAAACTGCTGACAACAAAAAATAAAGAAAACAATCTTGAAGTACACCAAATGAAAAAAATTACTTAGACAAGAAAAATATAAGAATTACAGTGGCCATCCAATAAGAAACAATTCAAATCAGAAGACAATGAAATGTCATCTTACAGTTCTCAAAGAAACAAAAAAAGTCAATACAGAATTGTATAACTCAGAAATTTTCAATCATTTTCATCTCATGGCACACACAATCTAATTATTAAATTTCTGGGGCACACCAAAAAATATATTATAATTTTTCCTGATCTGACAAAAAATGGGTATAATTATGATTGATTTACAAAAAAATGATACTAGTAATTATCTACCCGTTTTGCTCCAAAGTGACTTTTATTTATTATTTTATTAATCCTCACCCAAGAATATTTTTCCATCTATTTTCAGAGAAAGTAGAAGGGAGGGAGGGAGGAGGATAGAGAGAGAGAGAAACATCGATGTGAGAGGGACACATCAATTGGTTGCCTCTTGAACACGCCTCGACTAGGGATGGAACCTGCAACCCAGGTACATGCACTTGACCGGGAATCGAACCCGTGACCCTTCAGTGTGCAGGCCGATGCTCTAACCACTAAGCAACACTGACCAGGGCTCCAAAATTACTTATAAAAAAATCAGGTGCCTATACTTGTATGCAAGGACTTCTGGTACCAAGAATTAACCAATCAGACACAACCTGATTAGGTGACATGACACTGGATGGCTATTGTGTTGGCTGTTGTCATTTTTTTATTGTTGTTTTTTTAATCCTCACCAGAGGATATGATTTTCAGATAGAGTGAGAAGGAGGGAGAGAAGAGAGAGAGAGAGAGAGAGAGAGAGAGAGAGAGAGAGAGAGAGAGAGAAACACTGATGTGAGAGAGACATATCAATTGGTTGCCTTTCCACACGATCTCCAACCAGGGCCAGGGATGGAACCTGCAACCGAGCTACATGCCCTTGACTGAGAATTAAAGGCTGTTTGGTTCGAGGGCCCACACTCTAACCACTGAGCCAACCCAGCCAGGGCTGTTGTCATTTTTTTTTTTTTTTTTAATTTAACAGTCTAAGGGAAAAGAGTCAGGTATGTATGTTTTAAAATTTCTTGTGGCACACCATTTAAAAATTACTGGTATAGCCAGTGAAAATATTTTTCAAGAATAGAAGAGAAATAAAATTTTTTTCTCCGATAAACAGAAACAGAATTTTTGCCAGCATATGTACACTAAAAGAAATGTTAAGAGTTCTTCAGGCAGAAAGAATATGACACTATACAGAATCCTTAATTTATATGCCAATAAATAAATAAATAAATAAATAAAGCTGAATATAGGATAGATGAAAGAATATATAAAATTTATTATTCTTGATTTTTTAAATGCTCTAAAAGATATTTGACAGTCTAAAGCAAAACTAGTAGCATTATATTATGTGCTTATAGATATAGAAAAGTAAAACTGCACCATAACAGCACATAGGATAAGAAAAAGGAATTGGAAAAAACTGTTGTACAGTCCTTACACTACATGTAAAACATATTTGAAGGTAGACTCTGAGTAATTAAGATGTACTTTGTAAACCGTACAAAAACCATTAAAATATTTTAAACAACAAGGTTTAAATATTAATCCAACATTAAAGATAAAATGAAATGCTAATACCCAATTTTTAAAAAATAGGTCAGAAAAAGAAAAAAACAAGAAAATTAATAAAAAGAAAAAAATGTATTGTAAGACATTATATTTTAATCAGTGCATATCACTAATTACATTGATTGTAAGTGATTTAAACAAATTAAAAGACAGATTGTCAGATAATAAAATAGCAAGACCCAAATATAGTCTATGTATAAGCAAACCTACCTTAAATAGAAAAACAAAAACAGGTTAAAAAACAACATAGAAAAAGATATATAATTCAAGCATGAATTTAAAAAACATCTGGAATAGCTGCATTAATATCAGGAAAAGAAGACTTCAGAAAAGGGATAATAACAGATAAAGAGACAAAATTACATAGTGTTAAAAAAGTCATTTTCAAAAAAAAAAATTCTAAATAGGTATATAACAACAGAGTTTCAAGATACATTATATAAAAACTGATCAAACCAGAAGGAAAAATAGACAAATCCACAATTAAAGTTGGAGACTTCAATAGTCCTCACTCAGTAATTTGTATAAGTACACAGAAAATCAGTAAGGCTATACAAGACCTGAACAACACTTTCAAACAACTGATCAACTTGACATTTAAGGCAAAGGAACTTTCAAGGGAAACTGGAATGTATTTTTAATTAAATAAAAATAAAAATACAACATATAGAAATTTATTAGATTTGACTAAAGTAATGCCTGGGGGGATTAATAGCTTTAAATGATTGTATTAGAAAAGAATAGTATCAACTTGGTAATCTTAGCTTCTGATATAAAAAACTAGAAGCAAGGAGAAAGAACAAGAACATAAACAGAAATCAGTGGAAAGGAGGTTAAGTTGTGTTTTTTTTTTATGATTAATTTAACTGCATGGGCAGACATGTGGTGTGGTCAGTATGCTACCAGCTCTTTAAAATTGGTTAAAATGTGGGGGGGCGAGGACACACGGGGTAAGTGGGCTTGGCAGGGGTGCTAAAGCAGGTCCTCCAGGCAAAAGCGCAGCCAAATTGGTGGGCGCCTGGGCCGCCCTCCCTGGAGGCCTGCTCCCCAAGCCCCCTTCCAGAGGCCACGCTGCCGCAGCAGTGGCGGGGCGCCCGCGGGGCTCTGGGCATCAGGTGCAGCTCCTGCTGGTCCGAGGGGCCCCGCAGCGCCCGCAGAGCCCCCGGGGCCAGCGCGCTTCGCAGGCAGGCGCGGGAAGGCAACGGGGCGCTGCGCCGGGACCCCCGCTTCTGTCCGGATGGGAACACGGAGCTGAGGCCAGTCTCCAGCTTGCCTGGGGCCCCGGCCTCCCACGTGCACCTTCGTGTGCTCACCTGCATTCAGCTCCCCACACTCGAGTCAGTGGGTGGGAAGCACAGCGCCCCTCATGCAGCACCAGGTCTGCACTCCCCACCTGCCCGCCAGCCCATCTGTGCGGCTCCATGCCCAGGACCCCACAGTCCCGCGCCCATGACAGCGCCTGGTAAGGCCGGTGGCGGGCACGTGAATGCGCTGGGGCCTCTGTAACAAAGGCAATGGCCGGCAGGGGCCTGTGAAGGTGCTCCCGCCTTCCCATGGGAGTCAATGGAGGTGAGGGTGGGGGAGGGGATTTCCAAGGTGACTCAGAGGCCAGGGGGCACGTGGATGCGCTGGGGCCTACCTGTGGGCTGCAACCGCAGGGCACCGGGACAGGCGGGAGGCGAAAAAGTGGTCCTGCCAGGAGCCGTGTGATGGGTTCACCATATTTCAGTTTACAGTTCCTTCTACTTTTATATATGCTTGAAAATCTCTGTAATAAAAATCTTTTAAAGTACCCAGTAGTTAACAAGAGGGAGAGGGGTGGGAATTATTCCCCAGAGAAAAGATGAATAATAGAACGGACCTCCACTACATAGATAACCGTTATTACACATAGGAAATGACCTTTCCAAATTCTTTTTTTCAAATATATTTTTATTATTTTTTAGAGAGAGAGAGTGAGAAGTATGGATGTGAGAGAGAAACCTCTATAGGTTGCCCCCAGCAGGCGCCTGACCTGGGATTGAACCTGCAACCTGGATTCGGGCCCTGACCGGGAATGCAACCTACTCAACCAACTGAGCAATACCGACCAGGGCCCACATTCTTATGTATCTAGTATTTCATACTATAAATACTAGAAAATACACAGAGAATATGTTCTAGACAAATATTATTTATGAATATGTATTTTAAGGTCTTAAAAAAGGAATGAATGCATATATTAGAATAGTAAATTACAGCAAAATTAGGTTTATTCTAGGATTTTAAGGATGGTGCAATATCAGGAAATCTATTAATATAATTTATCTCATCAGAAGGTCAAAGGAGAAAAAATTAGCTCTATATGCTGAGGAGGAGTTTAAGCAACGGCAACATTTAATCCTAACAAAATCTCCCAGTAAGGTATAAGTAGCAAGTTGCCTTGTTAACATAAATAGACTATTTCAAAACCCAAATGCCAGACGTTTTACTAACAGAAAAACACTAGATGCTTCTCCATTGGACTCTGGAACAAAACCCATAATGCCTACTATCAATGCTAATTTTTTTTACCATTGTTCTGGAAATTCTAGTCACTGTAATGAGACACAGAAAAAAGGACAGGCAAGCAGGGATAAAGGAAGAAGGGAGAAGGAACAACAAAAGAGTTTAAAATAGTAGAACAGACATGATCATATGACATGATCTGAAAAAAATGATAAGAAAAAAATTAAGAGAACCAACTAATGATTATATAACCTTGGAATGCTGAAGAATTTCAAGCATATTCTCAAAGAAAGAAACATAGAAGATAAAAATTGCTATATAATAAATTCAGAAGAACTTAAAACAAAATGGCCATAAACCCATTTAGAAAATTAAACCCACCGTTAAGAAAGAATGGAAATATATGCATGACACGTGTTAAAGCAAAGGCACAATATATTTTATTAAAGATCTTTTACAAATCATTGGGGAGGAAAAACTATACTATTAAAAAAATGAGTTAAGAATATAAATATATAAAAATAATGAAGGAAGAAATTGAATGATCCACACGAATATTCTACAACTCTAGTGACTAAAGGACTATACTTGAAACAAGATACTTGTTTTTTCCTATCCACAATAATTTCAAGTCCTTATAGCATATTTAATGAATTGTTACATATTTTTGTACAACTTGTCAAAATGTCTCAAAAGCCTTCAAAGTAGTGTGTACTCTTTGACCCAGCATGTGTGCTACTATAAATTTATTCTAAGCAAATAATCAGATAAGCAGGCAAAGACATATGTATAAGGATTGTTTTTGAGAGCATTTTGCTCATTTTTTATGTATGAAAATAGGGACTGGTTAAATAAATTGTATGGCATTTATTAATACAAAACTGCAATAATTAATGTAGATTCAGTAAAGCTATATTTATTAATGTGAAAAATTCTTTTCTTTTTTTTGTTAATCCTCACCAGAGCACATTTTTGCATTTATCTTCAGATAGAGCAGGAGGGAGAGAGGGAGGAAGAGAGAGAGAAACATCGATGTGAGAGAGACACATCCATGGTTGCCACCCACACAACCCCAACCAGGGCCAGGGGCAAACTGCAACCGAGGTACGTGCCCTTAGTGGAACAAAACCGGGGTCTCTCTGGTCTGCGGGCCAATGCTCTAACCACTGAGCCAAATTAGCCAGAGCAAAAATTATTCTTTTTTATTTTTTATGTTTTTTTTCTCAATCCCTTCACCTTTTTCACTCAGTCCTGACTTAGAAACAGCAGGACACCGAACGTGTCTGTGCATGCGTGTATGCGTCTTTGATTGCAAAGCAAAGAAACCAACTTGAGCTAGCCAAAGCAAAATAAAGGGAATTTATTATAAAAATAAAAAGATGTCTCAAGGATTTGAAGCCTACCACTTCAGAGAAATTTCTTAGGAAAAGAGTAAACCACATATTGAAACGTTGCCAGCATTCTAAGAATATATGAATGTATAATGTCCATTTATTATGGCCAGAGGAATAGAATTGTGTCAGATAAACATGGCCACCAGGAGCCCTCTGTGTTTGGGAGTTGATGTTATCACTGTAAATGAGGAATGAATATTGCTGGACAGAAATCTCACAGGTGTCATATAAAAATATGTGAACACCTGACTGGTATGAAGCTGAATCACCTGTTGGTCCTCATTCAAATAAATAGTAGTGTGAAATCCTCCCAGAATTTGAAAAGCAACTTAAATCTTTATAGTGGCATAATAGGCACACATTGCTTCAAGTTTCTTCTGTATATATTCTCATGCCCAATGAATAGCCCATTTTCCGCTCTCTCAGCCCCTGGCAACCATCATTCTACTCATTGTTTCTGAGTTTGACTATTTCAGATATCTCATGTAAATGGAATCATGACTGGCTAATACTGGAAAGATATTCTGTGTTCATGGATTGAAAGACTTAATAATGTTAAAGTGTCCATACTACCCACAGAGATGTACAGATTTAGTGCAGTCTATTGAAATCAAAACTTTTTCTTTACAGACACAGAAAAACATTATAAAATTCATAAGGAACCACAAAATACCCAAATAAAGAAGAGGAATGAAGATGACCAAGAGAGTTCAGAAACCCCTGAGAGAACCAGTCAGTCCTGACTCTAAGGGAGATGTATTCATTTTTATATTATGCATCCCGTTCCATCACAGAATTTAAAAAGTGAAATAGTGCAAACAACCCAGATGTGCTAAATGAGAGAATGATTAAAGAAGTTATAGTTCACACACACAACTGAATAATGTGGAACATAAAACCATGTTTCAAAAAATATTCAATGATGTGACAGTGCTCATGATACAATACTTAGTAAAAAGGTAAAATTAACTAAACTGGAAATACAGCATATAGTCTCTATTTGGTAAGAAAAGCATGTAAACCTAGAAAAATAATTGGAAGGAAACGTACCAAAATATCAGGTTATCTGTCAATAGGACCACTGGTGATTCTTCTTTTCTTCTATACACCACAATTTGGTACAAATTCCATAATTTGGAAAAAATACCAGACAGCAGTAATTTTCAGTTTTATTAAATTATTATTATTATTTTTTAATCCTCACTCGAGCATATTTCTACATTTATCTTCAGACAGAGTGTGAGGGAGAGAGAGAAAGAAACATCCATGTGAGAGAGACACATCGACCGGTTGCCACCTGTACGACCCCAACGGGGGCCAGGGTCGAACTGCAACCGAGGTACGTGCCCTTGGCTGGAATCGAACCCAGGACTCTTTGGTCTGCGGGCTGATGCTCTAACCACTGAGCAAAACTGACCAGGGCTTATTAAATTATTATTGAAATTCTTCATAATTGTTTCTAGCATAATTACTTTAGAAATTGTGTATGATGACTATTAAATAATGCAATAAAAGAAAGCAAAGGATTAGACAAAGTATATATTTTAAATCTTTATAATTATTCAATCAATATTTTAATATTTTTGCTGAGTTATTACCTTATATCTGCGGCCTAAACCAAACATAAAAAATAGTCCTACCCTGCCTGGCTGGTTTGGTACAGTGGATACATCATCGGCCTACAAAGCCATCCCAGACAAACTAGCTCCCTAGATATGCCTCAGTTTCTGCAGCTGTTAAATGGGGAGGATCACCCTGGCCAGTGTGGCTCACTGGTTAGAGCATTGGCCTGCACACCAGAGGGTCTTGGGTATGATTCCTAGTCAAGGGCACGTACCTGGGTTGCAGGTTCGATCCCCAGCCCTGGTCAGGGTCATGTGGGAGGCAACCAACGGATGTGTCTCTTTCACATTAAATTGTCTCTGTCCTTCCCCAACTCCCTCCCTTCCACTCTATCTAAAATATATCAATGGAAAATATACTCAGGTGAGAATTAACAACAAAAAACAAAAAACAGTCCTACCCTTGACATTACCAGCTAACTTGAGAATCAAGAAATAGATCCTGAAAACGTAAATTACGTAAGATAAATATGATTTAATAGCATGCACGGGGCTATAATAAAGCATTCACAGAAATTAAAGAGCAGTCATTTTCTAAAAGGAGAAATAGTAAGATTCAATATATTACTGATGAGATTATTCCTCAGTTGAAGTAACTCATCCTAACAGATTATTTGTCATTTCTGGAGATGGCAGAAAATACCAAATTTGATCAGGATGACCTGGGTTTCTTTTGTTGCTGTCCTAAGGGATAGAATGTAACTTGTTTTTTTGTGGGTTTTTTAAAAACTATATAATCTAACACAGTGTCCCTCAATCTTCAGAGTAACCTGGAGGACTTTGAAGCCCAGACTGCTGGTCCTGACCCCAGAGTATCTATCTCATTCAGGAGGTTTGGGGTGGGGCCCAAGAATCTGCTTTTTCAACAAGTTCCCAAGTGAGATGGCTGCTGTTGATCCAGGAGCCACACTTTCAGAACCACTGATCTGACATATTATTTTGGAATCCCTCTGGGTAGGGGAAATGAGTGAGTCAGAAACTCAGTCTGCCTGGAGTCTTGAACAGGAGTGGAGCAGGAGGCATGTGTCTGCAGCACTGTCATGGGTGTCTCTCAGGGCGCCCGCCCACTCACAGTGACACCACCATCAATTTCTTAAAGGAAGGGGGCAGGCTCCTTCTGGATCCAGCCACATTCACATGCCTGCTTTGTGTGGGTACACCATGGGCAGGTACCGACCCAATCTGGGCCAGTCAGAGCCGGTTCCCTAGAAAATGGGTAGTGGAGCTATGCCAGTGGCTGGCTCCAGACCAGTCCATTCTGACCTGCAAGAGCCCACTGCTAAATTTTTAAGAATTGCATGCGTCAGCTGTTAAGTGTAGCCATTATTAAAAGTTAAATGTTTATTTACAATTAAACCTGTTTTATTACAGACAAAGACAATACACAGAAACTATTACTAATTATATTACTACATGTTACTATTATTTATGCTCCAAGTTAGCTATGACTATTGCATCTTTGTGGTGGAAATACTATATAATATGGCTACTGTGTATCTCCTACCTGTTCTACACTTGAGGATGTCATACTGGTAGCCTGAAATCAGCCAGAGTTGGAGTGTTTGTGCCACAGAAACAGGGAATGCTACAACCTGGACTTAATTTATTATTTTGTTGATTGTCTAAACTTTAAAATGTTATAGAGAAAATGTTAATAATACAGAATTATCTCAAGCTTGGGCCAGATCATTCTTTTTTGGGGGGAGTGGCATGGAGGTGTCCCTGACTCTATCCATTAAGTGCCAGTAACACCCCGTCTACAGTTCTGAAAATCAAGAATGTCTCTGAACACTGCCAAGTGTCCCCTGAGGAGTAAAATCTCTCTCCACTTGACAATCACTGATACAAATTAAATAAATGTAAACGTGCTCTTTCTGTAGCTGTTACATAGTAAAGAGGACAAAGACTTGAGGAGATATTCTTCCAGGATTGGAAAACTATCATCTGATTTAGTAAAGAAGTTTCTCATACTATTGACAAATGGGAAATTTGAACAGGCCACTTCATTGTTTCATTTTCTCCTAGTCATTAATTTATGCAAAAATATCAACCTGAGATGAACTCATTCATCAGTTGTAACCACAGATTGGCTGGCAATATTGGCTAGGGAGAAATAACCAAGACACAAAAAGCATTAAAGGACATATGAGAAATACCACCTGTGAATCCATAGCAATAAAGTCAGAAACCCAAAATATACAATTTCCTAACAGAAAGTTAAGTTACCAAAATTGTTCCACAAACAGCAGAAAACAGAGATTATCAATTACAGCAAAGAGAAAAAAAGAAGGTGATTATAGGTCCCTCAATTTAAAAGCTACCAGATCATTGTTCTTTTTTTTAAAATTATTGATATGCATCCTCTTTAAAGAAAAGGTAACTCAAATTTCCTGATCTCAGAACCCCTTTCTATTCCAATAATGCTTGAGGTCTTCAGACATGTTTTATCATGTGGGTGATAAACATCAATATTACCATACTAGAAAAAATTTAAATAATTTATTTAAAAGTAACTAACTTCCACATTTTTATATCTTGCTTTATTTCTTTTTTCAATGTCTTACAGTTTTGTGAGAACAGGTCTTTTAACTCCTTGGTTACGTTTATTCCTAGGTATCTTATTTTGTGGTTGTTGCAATAGTAAATGGGATTATTTTTTTACTTTCCTTTCTGAGTGTTCATTATTGGTGTATAAGAATGCCATCAATTTCTAGGTCTTAATTTTGTACCCTGCTACTTTGCCAAATTCATTTATTAAATCTAGTTAATTTCTGATGGAGTCTTTGGGGTTTTCTATGTAGAATATCATCATCTGCAAATAATGACAGTTTCACTTCCTCCTTTCCAATTTCGATGCCATTCATTTTTTCTTCTTGTCTAATCACTGTGGCTGAGACTTGGAAGAATAACATCATTAAAATGTTCATACTACCCAAAGCAATCTACAGATTCAATACAATCCCCATTAAACTACCAATGCCATATTTCACAGATCTAGAACTAATACTTCAAAATTTTATACGGAACCAAAAAAGACCCCGAATAGCCACAGCAACCTTGAAAAAGAATAACAAAGTTGGAGGAATCACAATTCTGAATATCAGGTTGTATTACAAAGCCATTAAAATAAAAACAGCCTGGTACTGGCACAAGAGCAGGCATATAGATCAATGGAACAGAACAAAGAACCCAGAAATCAACCCAAGGCATCATGCACAATTAATATTCGACAAAGGAGGCAAGAACATACAATGGAGAAAAGACAGTCTCTTCAATAAATGGTGTTGGGAAAATTGGACAGGTACATGCAAAAAAATGAAACCAGAAAACCAACTTACACCATACACAAGAATAAACTCAAAATGGATTAAAGACTTAAATGTAACTCATGAAAACAGAAAAATCCTAGAAGAAAATGTAGGCAAAAAAATCTCAGACATCACACACAGAATTTTCACTGATACATCGCCTAGCAGTGGTTCTCAACCTTCCTAATGCCACAACCATTTAATACAGTTCCTCATGTTGTGGTGACCCCCAACCATAAAATTATTTTCGTTGCTATTTCATAACTATAGTTTTGCTACTGTTATGTTTAGGCGACCCCTGTGTAAGGGTCGTTCGACCCCCAAAGGGGTCGTGACCCACTGGTTGAGAACCGCTGGCCTAGGGCAAAAGAAACAAAGGAAAATATTAATAAATGGGACTATATCAAACTAAAAAGCTTCTGCGCAGCAAAAGAATCCAGCATAAAAATGAAAAGGGAACCCACACTTTTGGAGAACATATTTGCTAATGATACATTGGATAAGGGGTTAATATCCAAAACATATAGAGTACTCATACAACTCAACAAAAGGACAACAAACAATCCAATTAGAAAACGGAAAGAGTACCTGAATAGATATTTCTTTTTTTTTTTTTTCTGGTACATGTCCCTAGCGGGAACTGAACCCGGGACTCTCTGATCCGCAGGCCAACGCTCCAACTGCTGAGCCAAACAGGCCAGGGCTGGACACTTCTTTAAACAGGACATACAAATGGCCAAGATATGTATGAAAAAATGCTAAATTAAACTAATCATCAGAGAGATGAAAATTAAAATGGCTATGAGATATCAACTCACACCGGCCAGAATGGAGGTCATCAACAAATCTGCAAACAACAAGTACTGAGGAGAATGTGGAGAAAAAGCAACTCTAGTTCACTGCTGGTGGGAATGCAGACTGGTGGAGCCACTATGGAAAACAACTTTTTCCTCAAAGAGTTAAAAATGGAATTGCTATTTGTTCCAGTGATTCCCCTTCTACGAATATATCCTACGAAGCATACAACCCCAATCAAAAAGACTATATACACCCCTATGTTCATAGCAGCGCTATTTACAATAGCTAAGATCCTGAAAAAACCCAAGTGTCCATCAGTAGATGAGTGGATAAAAAAGCTGTGGTAGCCCTGGACAGTTTGGCTCAGCAGTTAGAGCGGCGTCCTGCAGACCAGAGAGTCCCGGGTTCGGTTCCCGCTAAGGGCATGTACCTTGGTTGCAGTTTGTCCCCGGCCCCAGTTGGGGTCATGTGGGTGGCGACCAGTCAATGTGTCTCTCTCACATCAATGTTTCTCTCTCTGTCTTCCCCCCTTTCTCCCTCCCTCTCTATCTGAAGATAAATGAAAAAAAAAATTAAAAAAAGCAGTGATACATTTACACAATGGAATACTATGCAGCTGTAAGAAGGAAAGATCTCTTACACTTTGAGATGACATAGAGAGACCGGAAGAATTTTATGATGAGTGAAATAAGCCAGTCAGAGAAAGACAAGTACCACATGATCTCACTTATTTATGGAATATCATGAACAAAATAAGCTGTCGATCAAAATACATCCAGAGTCATGGAAGTAGTGGACAGACGGACAAATCTCAGAGGGAAGGGGTGGTTGGGAAGAGATAAACAAACAACTTATATGCATATATGCATAACCAATTGAAACAGAAAATAGTGTGGGGAAAGCAGAAGTGTGGTGGGAGCCAGGAGGAGGTGGTCAATGAGGGAAAAAAAGGGGACATCTGTAATACTTTCAACAATAAAGATTAAAAAAAAGAGAAAAATTAAAGTAATAATAATACACATTATACATTAAAAGAAATAATCCCCTGGCTAGTTTGGCTCAGTAGTAGAGCACTGGCCTGATGACCTAAGTGTCATGGGTTCGATGTCCAGTCAAGGGCACGTACCTCAGGGTTGCAGGTTTAATCCCCGACCCAGACCAGGGTCTCGCTGGAGTCCAATCGATGTATCTCTCTTGCATTGACATTTCATTCTCTCTCCCCTTCCCCTCCCTTCCACTCTAAGAATCAATGGAAAAATATCTTCAGGTGAGGAACAAAACCAAAAAGCAACAACCAAGAAACCAAATAATACATTATCATGGAAAATGATGTTTTGCAAAATTTAGGGAGAAGAGTGGCATTCTTTTACATTAATACAACCTCTTTAATGTCTAGCCTAAACAAAAGAAATCTGTATTCTCATATCTGCTTCTACATTCAATCTGTTGTAACATGTTATCTTGGGGGCATCAGCTCGCCTGTGCCTGATACCGCACCATTCCGTCTGTGTGCTTGTCGGACGGGCACCGCAGTGCTGAGTAGCCCCTTGTCCAGTGTAAAGGCTGCCCGGCCTGGTTAGGCCACAGCACTGTGCTCGCCCAACCCCTGGGCCTATTTTGACGGAACCAGTGTAAGTGAACTGCTGCTTATTGTACAAACATGAAACTAGTGCAAGGAACCTGGCTTTGCTCACAGGGCAACAGATGGCTTCTCAATGAACTTTTTTTTAAATTGATTTTTTGGAGAGGAATGGAGAGATAGAAAGAAACATTGATGTGAGAGAAATACATGGATTGGCTGTCTCCTGCACACCCCCTACTGGGGAATAAGCCTGCACCCCAGGCACGGTCTTCAGTGCATTCAGATAAGAGGTTTTCCGTTGTTTCTTCAGTTTTTTGCTGACACTGGGGTCACTGATAAGGCAGCGGGCAGCCTCTGAAATCTGGGACTGAATGGCAAACTCTCGTTCCAGGCCTTCCAGCTCGGCTTCCTATGGGAGGGAGAGCCAGGGCTCATACTTTGGGGATGCTTGGCAGGCGGACACCTGTCCTTTCTTTCCTTGCCCCTGTACCAAGGTTAGCCAGCCTTCCTTAGTGCTGGGGGCCATGGGCACTGGGAACCCAGCAGCCCCACTGCCTAACTCCTACCCTGCCTGAACCCGCAGTGGCCCAGGAGGAATGAAGCTGTGTCAGAAAATGCCCTGGGAGAACACACCTGCATCTTGCCCTGGGTGACTCACTGTCACGCCAAGGTCTGCCAGGAACTCGTCTAGCTACCTAGGAGCACAATGTGAGGTTTCTCAGAATCAACAGACAGATATTCCCAGGTAGAGTCCTGTAAAACCTTCTGGCCTCTGGGCACCACGCCCCAGGCTGGAGCCTCCATCCAGGGCAAAACTCTCAGCTTGATTTTATTCTGGGTGATTTAAGCCTGAAGGGAGCGAAGACCAGGAGTGAGAAAGAAAGGTGAAGATGAAACAATAATGCCTATTTAGGCAATAATGAATGTTCAGATCCTTCGAATCCCACTGCATTTGTTCCCTGAGATGGAGAAGAAAATCGGGACAGACTCCTGTCTGGGGCCTGGAAACAAGTCAGCAGGGACAGGGATGAGCTGTGAGTGTGACCCCCCCTGGCAGCGGGGCTGAGCCTGGTTCAAACACTGCCTGTGTTTTGTGCACGCCCAGGACAAGTTCTCGCTACTAAAACTGAGCCCGGCGAATGCTGGCAGCCCGTGTAGTTACTATAATTTGATATATAAGAAAACAGATTTATAAACCTAAAATTAAGTAACCTAAATTTATATTGCTACTAAGTTGTAAGAGAAAAATCATACTGTCATGTGCCATATAGCCACAGACAGCATATAAGATGGTGCTCCCATAAGATTCTAAAGGAGCTGAAAAATTTCTATTGCCTAACATCATAAACAACACGTTACTCATGTTTGTGGTGATGCTGATATAAACAAAACTATAGCACTGCCAGTCATATAAAAAATTTAAATAAATGAATAAAATTACAGCATATACTATTGTCGTACTGGGCTATCCCAGCTCAGGCTGTGTAAGTGCACTCTATGATGTCTGAACAGGGATGAAACGGAAATATCCTGATGATGCATTTTGCAAGATGCATCCCCGCTGTGAAGTGGCACATGACTATTCCTACAAGTTGTGTGACTCAAATTTTCAGACAAGGAAAGAATGAATCTGCAAGAGTAAAAAGTTTCAAGATAAAAGAAAGTGTTTTTATAAAGATAATTGTGTCCAAAAAGCATTTATAAGAACTTCACAGATCCAATAACTTAAATTTCTACATGGCAATTTACAATGAAATTTAAGGTATGATGAGGTTTTAAAATTATACTTCAAAAGCCAGTGACGTAGCTATTATACTTTAGTTATATTATAATCAGGCAACTACACAAATGCAAAGGAATCAAAACAACCTAGCTAACAAGGGACATTATGGTAATATGTGTGTGTGTGTGTGTGTGTGTGTGTGTGTGTGTGTGTGTGTGTATAAACTTTTCAAAGGTGTCTTTGTTAGTAGGTAGAATAGCTAAGCTCAGGCTCCAAAGAGAATCATAAAGATGATTTGTATTATTCTTCCATAACCTCCCAGCACAATCAATTTTACCAAAATATTCTGGGGGTGACTTCAGCAAGATGGAGGACTAGGAGGCCCCAAGGCTTATCTCCCACATGAGAAAAATGAAACAAAACAATAAACAACTACAAGCTGAAGAAAATCAGTTCAAAAACTGATATAGTTAAAAAAAAAAAAATCAAGGAAGGCTACATGGACACGTACAGGAAGCACATTACCTGGGTCACCCCATTCCCAGTCAGGAGTCCATTGGCACCACGAGGGGTCCCCTCAGAGGAAGTTCACGACAAGGGGAAAGATGAACCCCAGCAAGATTTATTCCGCTGCACAGGCAGCAGACTTTGCTAAGAAGTCTCCAGTGTTCACCAATGATGATCCCAGATGACGGAGCTGCCCAGAGCTCTCCCCTCCCCCTTACGACCCTCATCTACTCCCACAGGCTGGCACTGTCACTGCAGTGACACTTGGTTTCAGGGGCCCCAGTCACTGATGCAACCTGATCTCCGGGATGGGACACCACAGCACCTCACCATATGTGTGTGAGAGCTGCCACTGCTCTGTGCCCCATATTAGGCCCCAGATCTTGGCTTTGTCCCACTATTACAGACTACAACTCCAGTCATGCTGCTGCTGACCTATGGCTTCCCCTCTGGAGCCAGAAATGAGACTCTGACCACCACCCCCAGGCTGTGCTGCTACACCACCCTGCTCCTAGGCCCCAGTCTACCACTGCACCTTGTCATCTCAAGGCCTGTGCCACTGCTGCATCCCTGCATGCTGGCCAGAGTCACTACTGTGAGGCCCTGAGACCCAAGTCCAAATTCCATGGGAGATCTGCACATACACGCACCACCAGACACCAGCAGTACCAAAGACACAGCAAGTGCATCTGTAACCCAGAACTGAGGCAATGCGGTAGTTCTGTATGTACCTCATTCTACATCGGATACTGCTCTGTGGCAGCATGCCAAGCCAGGAGCCAAGGATTCCCTCTGCTACAACTTCCTCCCATGAGCAAAAAGGGAGAACAGAGAGACCTCAGCAGTTTTCACTTTTGAGGATCCCAAGAGCCCTACCTGCCTCTGCTACACACACAACCAATGAAGTATTCACTGACAGAAGACCCTGCAGTGTAGCCAATGTCAACCTCAGCCAATGGAGTTTCACAAAGACTATACCACTGTGCCATCTCAAGACCAGATGCTGCATGCCACCCAGCTGGCACCTTTGCAGCTACCTCCAGATTTAAGTGTTTTGCCACTGAAGCCAGTCTAAAAAAGTTATACAAGGTGACTGCCACCTAAGTGCAACCTATGTGAATTGTGGGCTCCACAGAGAATAAACGTATGTGCGTTATGGAGTCTTGGAAGAAAAAAAAAAGGGAGAAAGGAACACAAAACTTACTTAAAGCAATAATGGCTGAATATTCCCAAATGTGGAGATGGCTGTCCAGGTACAGGAAACTCAAAGATCCCCAGAGAGATTCAACCTGAAGAGATCTTCACCAAGACATATTATTATCAAACTATAAAAAAACCAAAGACAAATTGCCTGGCTGGTGTGGCTGAGTGGAATGAGCATCATCCCATGGACTGAGAGGTCCTGGTTTGATTCCCAGTGAAGGGCACATGCCCAGGTTGCGGTCTCGATCCCCTGTTGGGGCCATGTAGGAGGCAGCCAATCGATGTTTCTCTCTCACTCACATGTTTCTCTCTCTCTCTCTCCCTAAAAAAATCAATAAAAACATATATATTTTAAAATCAAAGATAAATGGAGGATTTTATAAGCAGAAGGAGAAAAATATTTATCACATACAAGGGAATCTTGATAAGGCTGCAAGAAGATTTCTCAGCAGGAACCTTACAGGTCTGGAGAGACAGGGATACATATAATCAAAGTGTTCAAGATAAAAAAAAACAATAAGTCTTTACCCAGGCAAGTTATTCACAAATAAAGGTGGCATACAGACTTTCGAGACAAACAAAATCCAAAGATATATATAAAAATAGACCTGCCCTATAGTAAATACTAAAGAGAATTCTATAAGTTGTAAAAAAAAAAACAAAAAACAAAAACAAACCCACTAATTAGTAACATGAAACATATCAGAGTATAAAATTCACTGGTCAAATGAATATATAGTCAAATTCAAAATCTCTATTAGAGTTGCATAATTAGATTATTTATGTCAAGGAACTGGAACAAGAAGAACAAATAAATCCCCAAATTAGTAGAAGGAAGAAAAAAACACATTTCTGAACAGAAATAAATGCACAGAGACTAAATAGACAATAGAAAAAGCAATGAAATGAAAACTTGTTTTTAAAAAAATGTACCCACCCCTGGCCAGTTTGGCTCAGCAGTTAGAGCATCAGCCCACTGGCCAAAGAGTAGCAGGTTCAATTCTGGTCAAGGGCATGTACCTCGGTTGCAGTTCAGTCCCTGGCCCTGGTAGGGGTTGTGTGAAAGACAACCAATGGATGTGTCTCTCTCACATCAATGATTCTCTCTCTCTCTCTCTCTCTCTCTCTCTCTCTCTTTTTCTTGTGCTCCCACTCTGTTTGAAAATAAGTGGAAAAATATCCTCAGGTGAGGATTTAAAAAATAATAATAATAAATAAACAACAACAACAACAACAATAATAATATTAAATGTAACAAAGAAACCTTTAGCTAGATTTACCAAGAAAAAAAGGACTTACAGCCCTGTTTAATGTGGATCAGTGGTTAGAGCATCAGCCCTCACACTGAAGGGATGCAGGTTTGATCCTCCATCAAGGGCATGTACCTGGGAGGATTCCAAAATGGTGACAGAGTGAATGGAAGCTACACAGACAATCTCCCGGGACCAAACTGGAATTACAACTAAAATAACGACAAATCGTCAGGAACAGGCAACAGAAAAGAAGCTTGCAAGGACCATACAACCAGGGACACTGAATTGGTCCTGGTAGGATTGCGGAGGCATGAGAGGGGGGCTGGGAGCCCACGAACAGCAGCAGTCTTAGCTGTGAGCACCGCCCTCGGGTTTAAAGCCCAAGCTGGCTCCACAGCGCAGAGGGCCAGGACAAAGTGCTAAAATAGCCACAGCCACTCACCTTGGGCTCTGGCTGAGGGAGGGCGGACTGGACTGGAACTGTGTGGAGACACTCGGGATTTGGAGGGCGCTCAGAGCTTTTGCTGAATTGCTGCCACGCAGGACGGTGGCCACCCTTCTTCCCAAGGGTCTGGGGAGAAGCGGCAGCCCCTCCCTCGGAGATTCAGCCATACCAGGTGGGCCATTGAAATGCAAATTGGGGCTCATTAACTACCAGCATCTGCCCTACCCTCAGGAAATCCTCTCACACTGAACACCTGAGGGAGGTTTTCATTCAACTGAGAACCCAAGGCTCTTCAAGTAACCACGACTAATAGCCTCTAGACTAATAGCTTCTAGGCAAAAAGCTAGAAGATAACCTTTTCTGGGCTTGCAAATCTACCCAGGAAAGTCAGACATGACTGGGTTGTTTAACGTGGGTCCTCCCCTGCTCATCCAAACCCAATAGAGGGATCCACAAACAGCAGACACCGACATCAACAGGGAAAATTTGGCAGGCTCAAAACCCACTGAGATAGCCAAAATGGTGAAACAAAGAAACATCCCAAATGAAAGAACAAGAGACCTCTATCGAAGATGAAATAAATGAAATGGAATTAAGCAAGATAACAGAACTAGAATTCAGAGCCATGATCTTGAGGACGCTCTACACCATGAGTAAGGACATCAACGCCATAAGCAAAGACATAGAAACACTGAAAATCAACCATTTGGAAATGAAGAAGCACCAAGAAGAAATGAAGAATGACATAGCAGAAATGAAGAACACATTGCAAGGAATAAACAGCAGAGTAGAGGAAGCTGAGGACCGGATCAGTGAATTAGAAGACAGGGTAGAAAAAAAATCAACCAATCAGAAAACCAAAAGGAAAAAACAATGAAAAAACAGGAAGACAGCTTAAGAGAACTATGGGACAACTGGAAATGTAATAATATTCACATAATAGGAGTCCCCAAAGAAGAAGAAAATGAGCAAGGGTTAGAGAATATATTTGAAGAAATACTGACAGAAAATTTCCCTAATTTGATGAAGGAAGAAGGCATTCAAGTTCAAGAAGCACAGAGAGTCCCAAGTAAGAAGAACCCACACAGGCCCACACCAAGACACATAGTAATTAAAATGCCAAAAATTAAAGACAAAGAGAGAATCCTAAAGGCAGCAAGAGCTAAGCAACAGGTTACCTACAAAGGAACCTGCCGGGGTCCAGCCTCGGCAGGTCCAGGGGTTCCCAAAGGTGTGGATGGAGTCGGCGAGAGAGAGAGAGAGAGAGAGAGAGAGAGAGAGAGAGAGAGAGAGAGAGAGAGAGAGAGAGAGAGCGCACGCAACGTGGGAGACAGAAAATCCTTGATCTTACTTCTGCTTAGTCTTAATGCTTCTCCTTCTCCTTCTGCCCCAGACTAGCAGAGAGTTTTTATTATGTATATCGATCCACAGGTTACATTGTTTCCCCCAAACCTTTTAGGCAAAAAAGTACAGACATTCTTTTGGTTGTTTACCCAACTCTTATGTATATTACATGTTAATTACTAACTATTTTCACCCTTCATCCAGACATCCTCTTAAAACTCCTGACCTTTCCTCCTATCTAAGATCCTTTTAAGCTTCCACATTTCTATCCTAAATCTTCATTACTTTCTTGCTTTTCTTCTTGCAAACTTTTCCACCATTTACATCATTAGTCATCTATATGTTACTTCTATAATAATTTCTAACAGACAGCTAACAGATAGAGAAAGCAAAGATTAGTCTCCTTCAGTTGCTATCCTGCATTTTTATTTTCCCATTTACTTTATATCTTCAGTCACTGTTCTTCGTGATTCCTGCCACGCAGAGAATCCACTTCTCCAGGGACAATGTCAAACCATGGAGCTCACCCGGGACTATGTCAAACCGTGGTGGTCCTCGTATCTCCAGGGACTATGTCAAACCATGGAGCTCACCCGGGACTGTGTCAAACCGTGGTGGTCCTGTTCCAGTGACACTGCTCCCAACAGGAACCCCCATAAGGCTATCAGCTGACTTCTCAATAGAAACACTACAGACAGAAGGGAATGGCATGAAGTAATCAAGGTCATGAAAAACAAGGATCTGAACCCAAGACTACTCTACCCAGCAAGGCTATCATTCAAAATAGAAGGTCAAATAAAGAGCTTCCCAGACAAAAAAAAAAAAAAAAAAAGGCTAAGGGAATACATTAGCACCAAACCAGCACTGCAAGAAACGTTAAAAGGACTGCTGTAATTAGTAGAAGAAATAGGAAGGAAAATAGAACCGCACTAAACAAAAATGGCAATAAATAAGTACATATCAATAATCACCTTAAATGTAAATGGATTAAAAGCTCCAATAAAAAGACACAGAGTAGCGGATTGGATAAGAAAGCATGACCCATATATATATTGTTTACAAGAGACCCACCTCACAACAAAAGACTCACATAGGTTGGAAGTGAAGGGATGGAAAAAAATCTTCCAAGCAAACAGAAAGGAAAAAAAAGCTGGGGTAGCAATACTCATATCTGATAAATTAGATTTCAAAACGAAGGCCATAACTACAGAAAAAGAAGGTCACTACATAATATTGAAAGGATCTATCCAACAGGAAGATATAACCTTGGAAAACATATATGCACCCCACATAGGAGCACCAAAATATATTCAAAATCTTATAAGGACTTCAAAGGAGAAATCGACAGCAATACAATCATATCAGGGGACTTCAACTACCCGCTGACATCACTGGATAGATCCTCTAGACAAAAAATTAACAGGAAACAGAGACTCTAAATGAAGCACAGACCAAATGGATTTAATAGATATTTACAGAGAATTACACCCCAAAACTACAGAATTCATGTTCTTCTCAAGCGCACATGGGACATTCTCAAAGATAGACCACATGTTAGGACACAAACTAAGTCTCTACAAGTCCAAGAAGATTGAAATCATATCAAGCATCTTCTCAGATCACAATGGCATGAAACTAGAAATCAATTGCAACAAGAACATGCAAAGACATTTGAATACATGGAGGCTAAATAGCATGTTATTAAACAATGAATGGGTTACCGAGGAGATACAGGAAGGAATTAAAAACTTCCTGGAAACCAATGAAATGAACACACAACAACACAAAATCTATGGGATGCAGCAAAAGCAGTTCTGAGAGGGAAGTTGATAGCACTCCAGGCCTACCTCAAGAAACAAGAAAAATTTCTAATAGACTATCTAACCTCACATCTTAAGGAACTAGAAAGCAAACAAAAAGTGAACCCCAGAGCAAGTAGAAGGAAGGAAACAGTAAAGATCAGAGCAGAAATAAATGACATAGAGACCAGAAAAACAATTCAAAGGATCAATGAAACAAAGAGCTGGTTTTTCGAAAAGATAAACAAGATTGATGGACCCTTAGCTAGACTCACCAAGAAACAAAGAGAGAGAACCCAAATACACAAAATCAGAAACGAAAGAGGAGAAGTTACAACTGACACCACAGAAATACAAAGGATCGTTAACAAATACTATGAACATTTATATGGCAACATTCGACAATCTAAGCGAAATGGACACATTTCTAGAAACACAAAGTCTCCCAAAACTGGACCAGGAAGAGATAGAAAACATGAACAGACCAATAGCAACTAAGAAAATTGAAGATGTAACCAAGACTCTCCCAGCAAACAAAAGCCCAGGCCTGGACAGCTTCACGGGGGAGTTCTACCAAACATTCAAAGAAGAACTAACACCCATTCTTCTCAAACTATTTCAAAAAATTCAAGAAGAAGGAAGACTTCCAAACTCGTTTTAGGAGGCCAGCATAATCCTAATTCAAAAACCAGAAAAAGAAACGACAAAGAAAGAAAACTACAGGCCAATATCCCTGATGAACACAGATGCCAAAATCCTAAACAAAATACTAGCAAATCAGATCCAGCAATACATCAAAAAAATTATTCATCATGACCAAGTGGGATTCAACCCAGGGATGCAAGGCTGGTTCAATATTCGCAAATCAATAAATGTGATACACCCATAAACAAAATGAAAGACAAAAACCACATGACATATCAATAGACTCTGAAAAAGCATTCCACAAAATCCAGCACCCATTTCTGATAAAAATGCTCAGCAATTTGGGAATAGAGGGATCATATCTTGATATAATAAAGGCCATATGTGAAAGACCTACAGCCAACATCATACTCAATGGGCAAAAACTAAAAACATTTCCCTTAAGAACAGGAACAAGACAGGGATGCCCACTTTCGCCACTCTTATTTAACATAGTACTGGAAGTCTTAGCCACAGCAATCAGACGTGAAGAAAAAATAAAAGGGATCCAAATTGGAAAGGAGGAAGTGAAACTGTCATTATTCGCAGATGACATGATATTATACATAGAAAACCCTAAAGACTCCATCAAAAATCTACTAGACCTAATAAATGAATTTGGCAACGTAACAGGATACAAAATTAACGTCAAGAAATGGACAGCATTCTTATACACCAATGATGAACTCACAGAAAGAAAAACTAAAAAAACAATCCCATTTACCATCACAGCAAAAAAATTAAGATACCTAGGAATAAATTTAACCAAAGAAGTAAAGGATCTATTTGCAGAAAACTACAGGACACTGAAAAAAGAAATAGAGGAAGATATAAAAAAGTGGAAGCACATACCTTGTTCATGGATTGGAAGAATTAACATCATTAAAATGTCCATATTACCCAAAGCAATCTATAGATTCAATGCAATCCCCATCAAAATACCAATGACATATTTCACAGAACTAGAACAAATACTCCAAAAGTTCATATGGAATCAAAAAGACCCCGAATAGCCACAGCAATCTTGACAAAGAAGGACAAAGTAGGTGGGATCACAATACCGGATATCAGATTATACTACAGAGCTACTGTAATCAAAACAGCCTGGTACTGGCACAAGAACAGGCATATAGACCAGTGGAACAGAACAGAGAATCCAGAAATTGACCCAAGACATTATGCTCAACTAATATTTGACAAAGGTGGCAAGAGCATACAATGGAGCAAAGACAGCCTCTTTAACAAATGATGTTGGGAAAATTGGACAGCTACATCCAAAAAAATGAAACTAGACCATCAACTTACACCATACACAAGAATAAACTAAAAATGGATAAAAGACTTAAATGTGACTCGTGAATCCATAAAAATCCTAGAAGAAAATGTAGGCAACAAAATTTCGGACATCATACGCAGCAGAATCTTCACTGATACATCACCTAAGGCAACAGAAACAAAGGAAAAAATGAACACATGGGACTACATCAAATTCAAAAGTTTCTGCACAGCAAAAGAAACAACCATCAAAACGGAAAGGGAACCCACTGTATGGGAGAGCATAATTGCCAATGATACATCAGATAAGGGATCAATCTCCAAAATATATAGAGTGCTCATACAACTCAACAAAGGGAAGACAAAGAACCCAATTAAAAAATGGGCAGAGGAACTAAAGAGACACCTCTCCAAACAGGACATACAAATGGCTAAGAGACATATGAAGAAATGCTCAACATCACTAATCATCAGAGAGATGCAAATTAAAACAACAATGAGGTATCACCTCACACCTGTCAGAATGGCTGCTATCAACAAATCGTCAAACAACAAGTGTTGGCGAGGGTGTGGAGAAAAGGGGACTCTAGTACACTGCTGGTGGGTATGCAGACTGGTGCAGCCACTATGGAAAACACTATGGTGTTACCTCAAAAAATTAAAAATTGAATTGCCATTTGACCCAGTGATCCCACTTCTAGGAATATACCCTAAGAAACCTGAAACACCAACCAGAAAGAATACATGTACCCCCATGTTCATAGCAGCACTATTTACAATAGCTAAGATCTGGAAACAGCCCAAGTGCCCATCAGTGGATGAATGGATAAAAAAGCTGTGGTACATATACACAATGGAGTACTTTGTAGCTGTATGAAAGAAAGATCTCTTATCCTTTGAGACGACATGGAGGGACCTCGAGAGTATTATCCTAAGCAAAACAAACCAAGCAGAGAAAGACAAATATCACATAATCTCACTCATTTGTGGAATATAATAAACATAACAGTCTTGGGAACAGGGTAGACTCAGAGATGTGAAAGTAGGGTACAGACTGACAACCCTCAGAAGAGGGGGTGGGGAGGGAGGGAAGAGATAAACCACAGAACTTATACGCATGTATGCATAACTGATGGACATGGACAACAAAGCTGGGGAAGGGGTAGAGGGATGGGTCAATGGGGAAAAAAGGAGAAACATCTGTAACAAAAATAAATTAATAATAAATAAATAAATAAATAAATAAATAAATAAAAAAAAAAGAAAGTAGGGTACAGACTGACAACCCTCAGAAGAGGGAGTGAGGGGGGAGGGAAGAGATAAACCACAGAACTTATATGCATGTATCTATAACTGATGGACATGGACAACAAAGCTGGTAATGGGGTGGGGGATGGGGAGGAGGGTGTCGATAGGGGAAAAAAAAAACACCTATAACAAAAATAATTTAATAATAATAATAATAAAAAAGGGCACGTACCTGGGTTGCATGTTCCACCCCCAACACCGTTCAGGGTCCTGCAGGAGGCAATCAATTGATGTTTCTCTCTCTCTCTCTCTCCTTCCCTTCCACTCTCTAAAAAACAGTAGAAAAATATCCTTGGCTGAAATTAAAAAAAAAATAAACACACAAAACTTGACTTTGTAAAGCCTGAAAATTATTTAACAATTATCTGAATACCAAACATAAGTTATACATTTATGATGCCTTTTAAAAGAAATTAATATTTCAAATCAAATACTACCTAAAATTCTATAACCATAGCTATTCTTACCATTTATTTTGTAATAAAAAGTTTAAATGCACTAATGGAAACATGGCCCTTGAATGAAAATAACAGAAAACATACTTTGAGAAACAATAAACAATAATTCAAATATTTATTCTACTAGAAACCTTTATATTCACTTAAGACATGAAAACATTAAGCTAATATTATTTTTTCACTGTAATGATTAAAAAGCTTTCAATGGTACACAAAGTATTTTGATAGTTAATAGGGGAATTTGAATAATTTAAGTACACATTTACAAATTCTTTTCTAATTTCAAAAGAAATGAATTCTCAGGCATATAAATCTAAGTACCTTCCCCCAGTATGAGCAGACTTAAAATGGCTATCTGTCCACAAGGGAAGTATTTTAAATGTTCCAATGTTACTTACTGAATTGATGTATGAAATTGCTCAAAGCCAAGCTCTTCGGCAGCCAAGGCAGCTGGACATGAAAGACACTTTTCAGCACCATACATGGCAAATAAATGAGACCAGATACACACAGCAGGCAGTAAACACTTTCAAGCAATAAAAAACTTTTCTCTTTCCTTCTCCCTTAAAATCCTGTTTATTTTCAACTTTACTATCAATTTATATTTTAACATCTTAGTTACCCCAATTATAACTAAGTGGACCTAATACTGAGAGGATAGAAGGGTAATTAAATAATAAACACTACTTTGCAATTCACTCATGCCGGGATAGTTTATAAAATATGGGAAATTATTGGCAATCATAGTACTTCACACATCATTATAGTATGTCCTGCACTTTTAAATAATCTTTCAATCCATAGGTCCAGGTAAAATCATTGTACTTAATCTTCCTCTGTGTAATATAAAAATCTTTAGGTTTACTGCTTAATTATTAAACTTATGTGTATACAAAGGCAGAGACTCTGAAACCACATGGGTTCAACAACAGCTTTGTTTCCTCATTAATTCATAGAACTATTGAGAAGTTTTCGGTAACTTATTTAGTTTATGTTTATTAATCCACACAATTATAAAGTTTAAAAAAATTAAAGTAATTCAAAGAAAGCATTTAAATCAAGAGCAATGATGTTTATTTGCACTTTTCTAAGTGCCAGACCCCTTTCCAAATGCTCTACAGGTGTGACCTCACCTAGACCTCATAACAACCCTGTTAGTGCTCCTTTCACAGGAGAGGAAACTGAGGCACAGAGAAGAATCCTCTCAAGTGCACACAGCAATAAACAGCAGACTAGCCTGGCCAGTGTGGCTCAGTGGCTGAGCATCAAACCATGCACCAAGAGGTCACCAGTTCAATTCCCAGTAAGGGCACATGCCCAGGTTGTGGGCCAAATCCCCAGTGGGGGACACACAGGAGGCAGCCAATCGATGTCTCTCTCATTCATGATTCTGTCTGTCTCTCCCTCTCCCTTCCTCTCTCTCTAAAATCACTAATGAAAAAAAATTTTATATACAAAAACAAAAACAAAAAACCCAACAAATTTTAATTAGTTCAACTATCCCTGCCTAAATTTTGGTAACCTTAATGAAACTATTAAACATGCTTACATGAAACCCAGTAAAACCTGGAAAATACTTAAACCAATCTTAATGATATTTCTGACTATCATCCTTGTGAATAGTTTCCACTCATTTCCTTCAACTGTATTATCAACTCTAAAAATGTTAATTTATTTGAAAGGGTATGCTTGAAAAACCTGAAAAATAAATGCCATTGAACTGTTTCAATTTCAAAATGCTTCCTTGGGAAAGTGCTATCAGGATGTGCCATTGTAACTGCAGAGGCAGCAGAGAAAACACTGACATCGCAGACACGTTTTAGCTCAAGGAGGCAACAGTGCATCATAGTCGGTCCTATAGGGACAGCAAGGTGTATATCACAATCAATCCAAATTTACGTTCTAGAACTCAGTTGTGTTATTTCTTCAAAAACAATGTCCAGACATGATAGTTAATGGAATGCATTATAGGTAGAATAAGTCACTCATTCAATACAAGAACTCAGACCTACCAACTACCAAAAGCCACCTGCTAGCAAGATAGTTCCTGAAAAGAAAAACAGAACAGCAACTCTTTTTATGTAGCTTCTGTACCACCAGAAATCTCCATTTTACCAGGACATTCTGGAAGTTCTTAGGGCAACTACATAAGAATTTTCAAAGACTTTTCAGAGAACAAATGATTTTTATAATGAGAATAGTCATTATTTAATTTCTTTTAAAGAGAAATCTTACCCTGACTGGGTGGCTCAGTTGCTTGGAGCATCTCCAGATGCACAAAAGGGTCATGGGTTTTGGTCCCAGTCAGGGCACATACCCAGGTTACAGGTTTCATTTCTGGTCTTGGGGCCCCTATGGGAAACAGGAGGCAACTGATAGATGTTACTCTCTCTCTCTCTAACATCAATTAAAAAAAAAGAAATTGTCAATGTCTGAAAAACTGTAATTAAAATTCATAATTAAAATTATTTTATTTTTTAATTATTATTTTTTAATGCTCACTCTAGGATATTTTCCCATTGATTTTTAGATAGAGTGGGAGGAATGGAGAGAGAGAGAAATGTTGATGTGAGAGAAATACATCCAGGTTGCCTCCTGCACAACCCAACCAGGGCTGGGGATTGAACTGAAACAAGGTAGGTGACCTTAACAGGAATTGAATCTGGGACCCTTTGGTCCATGGGCCGATGCAGTAACACTGAGCCAAACTGGCCAGGGTTAAAATTACTTTAAATAATTCATATATAGTAACACTGTCCAAAAAGTTCAGGAGGACAGGAAATAAGGCATAATGAAAATAAAGTACCCCTTTTGCTCTAGAAAGTAATGAAAAGTATTTAAGAAATTTTCAAACATAAAAAAATTCCCATTTTTCCCCAATATCAAAGTAAACATTACAGCATTTGAAACTATAGTATATAGAAATAGGTAACTTAAACTTTCTAAATGAGAGTACCAAAGCTCAAAAGAGAATGTCAGGTAGGAAGTTAACTAGAACTTTTTCAAAAGTTTAAGAGATACCTTTTCTTTTTCTCCCAAAATAAAAGCAAAAATAAACACATGTAATACCCTCTAGTAATTAAAATAATCAAAAGGGAAATGAAAAATACCAAGGTTTATGAATTAAGCTTAGGCTGGAAAAGTTCCTCATGATGTTTAACAACTTTCACTTCTTTTTTAAGAGGAACTATTAAACTTGCTGGAATAGAAAAAATTATATTTCAACAGTCCTTGCTTTTGTAGATGAGAAACTAATCATGCTAAAACCCCTGATTTCTCCCTTAAAAGGAAATAACTTAGCTGGGTTTTGAGCAGGAGCGGTGATACTTCTCCAGTCATGGATGAGGGCTCCTCATGGCACAACCCCTCATTTCTCCTTTAAGATAAGATGGCATCAGCACGCTGCATATCAGTAAAATTATCACAGCTGCTAGATTTTTTTATGGCCACCCTGCACAGGTTTGGGTTTTCACAATATCTGGAAATGGCCTAGGAGAAGAAATCAAACAGAGCATGTGTATGTTAAAAATGAAAGCATTCCAGCCTTAACACAGAGAGCATCACTGAGAAGCCCCGTCCCCACCTCTGGATATAGATTATAGTCACCGCCCTTTGGAGAGCTGTGGTTGATGCTGCTAGGTCCTTGGGATTCTACTTTATGCTGACTGACTAAGGTGACTCTTTCAGGGACTATTATCAGATTGCTAGAGCAAACGGGAACTCAGAAATTTTTGAAGTTTGGGTTTTCTCAACGATGTCAAAGGTGTGACAGGCCCCTAAGAACAACATCTTCTGTTGCCTGTACACTTGATTCCTTAAATATAATAAACATACACTTGGGCAGAATCAGTGTTTACTCAGCTATTGAAATTCTATCCAATGTTTATTAATTATCACATACACTAAACACATTTTAAAGAGGCAGGCATACACTGTACTTTATTGAAAGGTAGGAAAGGTCTAATGACTGAAACACCCACCATGAGGTACTATTTCATTTGCACCTGAGTTAAGGTACAAACACATCTTATTCTACAGTACCATCAAAGTACCACAGAAAGTGTCCATTTGAGAAATGTCTATTTCAGTTGGAAACAATTTTATTGTATACTCACCAAAAGTCATAAGCCATAAATATTACTTTGTTCCATGACCATTTTCATTAAAAAACATGTACTTTTTACACCAAGTATTTAGAACATGAATTATACAATCGAAGTATAGGTCTCTCAGGTTAGCTTTGTCTAACAAACTCGGGAGACTGAACTATGATATATAAGGAAAGACACAAATTTACAAACTGGGTTAAGAGAGGTAAGTAGATTATGTTTGTAGATAGGATTAGTGCTATATTTGTAAGAAATTATTCATGTATGGTTAGAAAAAAGAACAGAGTTAAAAAAACCATCAAAGATTAAATTTTAATTGAAATATTCTGAATCATGGTCACCACATGTGGGGTTCTTACATAAACCATAAAAGATACCAGAAATATGATGTTAGAGGTTAATAAGCCTTCTTCAATGTGATAGTTTAAAGAGCTTTGCATTTCCCTAGTCACTACACAACATGACTGAGCCACAGATGTGGTGTCGGTGTCTTGCAGAAAAGCCCACTTCATGATCCCACAGCCTCACCTCCAGGTTCTATGCTCTTTCTTTTTGAAGAGGAGCAAATACAATAGGCAGTCTGTGGTCACCTGCTAAGGGGTTAATATCCAAAACATATACTCATACAACTCAACAAAAGGATGACAAACAATCCAATTAAAAAATGGGCAGAGTACCTGAATAGACACTTCTTTAAACAGGACATACAAATGGCCAAGATACATATGAA
Organism: Tadarida brasiliensis; assembly: GCA_030848825.1. Lineage (NCBI taxonomy): Eukaryota > Metazoa > Chordata > Mammalia > Chiroptera > Molossidae > Tadarida > Tadarida brasiliensis. The sequence goes on along the minus strand of CM061257.1, from coordinate 108,253,654 downwards.
AAAATGCTAAACTTCACTGATCATCAGAGAGATGCAAATTAAAACGACTATGAGATATCATCTCACACTTGCCATTATGGAGGCCATCAACAAATCTGCAAACAACAAGTGCTCATGAGAATGTGGAGAAAAGGCAACTCTAGTACACTGCTGGTGGGAATGCAGACTGGTGCAGCCACTATGGAAAATAACTTTTTCCTCAAAAAGTTAAAAATAGAATTGCCATTTGTCCCAGTGGTCCACTTCTAGGAATATATCCTATGAGGCCTACAACCTCAATCAGAAAGAATATATAAACCCCTATGTTCATAGCAGCACTATTTATAATAGCAAAGATCTGGAAACAACCCAATTGTCCATCAGTAGATGAGTAGATAAAAAAAAAAAGTGGTGGTACATTTACACAATGGAATACTATGCAGCAGTAAGAAAGAAAGATCTCTTACACTTTGAGATGACATAGAGAGACCGGAAGAATTTTATGATGAGTGAAATAAGTCAGTCAGAGAAAGACAAGTACCACATGATGTCACTTATTTATGGAATATCATGAACAAAATAAGCTGTCGATCAAAATAGATCAATAGACATGGAAGTAGTGGACAGATGGACAAATCTCAGGGAGAAGGGGTGGTTGGGAAGAGATAAAGCAAACAACTTATATGCATATATGCATAACCAATTGACACAGAAAATAGTGTGGGGAAAGCAGAAGGGGTGTCGGAGCCAGGAGGAGTTGGTCAATGAGGAAAAAAATAGAGACATCTGTAATACTTTCAATAATAAAGATTCTAAAAAAGAAAAAAATTAAAGCAATAATAATACACACATTACATATTAAAACAAACAATACCCTGGCTAGTTTGGCTCACCAGTACAGCATTGGCCTGACGACCTAAGTGTCATGGGTTCGATTTCCAGTCCAGGGCACATACCTCAGGATTGCAGGTTTAATTCCCGACCCAGACCAGGGTCTCGCTGGAGTCCAATCAATGTATCTCTCTTGCATTGACGTTTCATTCTCTCTCCCCTTCCCCTCCCTTTCACTCTAAGAATCAATGGAAAAATATCTTCAGGTGAGGAATAAAACAAAAAAGCAACAACCAAGAAACCAAATAATAGACTTCCGGTCAAGATGGCGGCCTAGGTAAACGCGGTATCGCATCCTCCCACAACCACATCAAAGTTACAACTAAACTACAGAACAACCATCATTCAAAACCGCCTGAAATCAAGCTGAATGGAAGTCCTACAACTACGAAATTAAAGAAGAAGCCGCATCCAGACTGGTAGGAGGGGCGGAGGCGCGACGGGCTGGTCCCACACCCACATGTGGTGGATAAAAATCAGGAGGACACCTCGGCTGGGAAGGTCCTCCCTAAGGACTGAGGGGTCCCCGTCCCACACCAGGCGCCCAGCTCAGGGTTCCAGTGCCAGGAAGAGAATCCCCATCACTTCTGGCTGGAAAAACCAGTAGGAACTGAGGCTGAGGCGGCTGGAGCCCCCGGCAGCTCCTCTTAAAGGGCCCGGGCATGGACTTGCTCGGACTCCCACCCTCCAGGCTCCAGCATGCGGGAGGGAGCCTGAAAGGCACCAGAGTCATATGGGGAAGAACTGAGCTGTTTGGCATTGGGGCGAGGGCTGGAGAGGCAGCTTTCTCCTGGACAGACGTGCTATCAGAGGCTTTTGTTCCTTTGGTGAGCCCTTCCCTGGGCCCGCAGACGCAGCCATATCTGGGACTCCAGCAACCTGGCTCACACTGTTTGCCCCGCCCTGGTGATTCCCTGAGGCCCCGCCCCACCCAACTTTCAGGCCCACCCAAGCTGTTGCCAGTTGCTTTACCATAGGATTGGCCTGTCTTGGACCCTGCTTTAGCTTTTCCTAAATTCTTTCAAACAAACAGCATCTGGTCTCAGCTAGCCCCCCATACCTCTCGCTAAGTAATACATAGAAACAAACACAGGGAGGCAGCCAAAATGAGGAGACAAAGAAACAGGTCCCAAATGAAAGAACAGAACAAAACTCCAGGAAAAGAACTAAGTGAAATGGAGTTAAGCAATCTAACAGATGCTGAGTTCAAAACACTGCTTATAAGGATGCTCAATGGACTTAGTGAGAACCTCAGTGAACTTAGTGAGGGCCTCAAGAGCATAAAAAAGGATCAGTCAGAAATGAAGGAGGCACTAACTGAACTAAAGAATAATTTATACAGATTAAATAGTAGAGTAGGTAAAGCCAAGAAGCAAACCATTGATTTGGAATATAAGGAAGCAAAAAACACCCAATCAGAACAGCAAAAAGAAAAAAGAATCCAAAAAAATGAGGATAGTGTAAGGAGCCTCTGGGACAACTACAAGCGTGCCAACATTCGCATCTTGGGGGTGCCAGAAGGAGAAGAGAGAGAACAAGAAATCAAAAACCTATTTGAAACAATAATGGCAGAACACTTCCCTAACTTGGTGAAGGAAACAGACATACAAGTCCAGGAGGCACAGAGAGTGCCAAACAAGATGAACCCCAAGAGGCCCACACCAAGACACATCATCATCAAAATGCAAAAGGTTCAAGACAAAGAGAGAATCTTAAAAGCAGCAAGAGAAAAGCAGTTAGTTACCTACAAGGGCGTTCCCATAAGATTGTCAGCTGATTTCTTAAAAGAAACTTTGCAGGCCAGAAGGGAGTGGCAAGAAATATTCAGAGTGATGAAAAGCAAAAACCTACAACCAAGATTACTCTATCCTGCAAAGCTGTCATTTAGAATCGATGGCCATAGAAAGAGTTTCCCAGACAAGGAAAAGCTAAAGGAGTTCATCACCACCAAACCATTATTATATGAAATGTTGAAGAGTCTTCTTGAAGAAAAAGATAAAAAAATATGAACAAACAAAATGGCAATGAATACATATCTATCAACAATTGAATCTACAAACAAAATGAACAAGCAGAACAGAAACATTCTCAGAGAACTTTTGTTGGATACCAGATGGGTGGGGGCTGTGGGGATGGGTGAAAAAGGTAAAGGGATTAAGAAGTACAAATTGGTTGTTAGACTGACAAACCTCAAAGGGAAGGGGGGTTGGGGGGTGGGAAGAAATAAACCAAAGAACTTATATGTATATATGCATAACCAATGGACACAGACAACAGTGTGGGGAAAGGCAGGAGGGGGGCGGGAATGGGGAGGAGGGGGGCAATGGGGGAAAAATGAGGAACATCTGTAATACATTCAACAATAAAGATAAGTTAAAAATAACAAAACAAAAAAAAGAAACCAAATAATACATTATCATGGAAAATGATGTTTTGTAAAATTTAGGGAGAAGAGTGGCATTCTTTTACATTAATACAACCTCTTTAATGTCTAGCCTAAACAAAAGAAATCTGTATTCTCATATCTGCTTGTACATTCAATCTGTTGCAACATGTTATTTTGTTTGATGTATATGAAGAAAATGTAGCTTCATATAGATATGTAGTTGGAAAAGAGAAGAGTATCCTAATCAGATAACTGTGGACATTCTTCTTTGATACTATACCCAAAATGATAGTGGTAGTTTTCTAAAAGTTAGTTGCAATGTGGAATCTGAAACCATATCCATAAACTTCTCATACCGTTACATTAGAAATCCATTGGTCTATTTTCAGCTTTAAATGGATCTTTTAATCATGCATGATTTTGTAAATCATGCATTGGTCATTTGGAAAATATTAGTTCACTGATTTATACAGATATTCCAAATGTTGATACACTTTATCACACAATATCAAAATAATCACATCCATTAATATCACCCCCTTCATCTCATCAGAAAAACCTTTCTGTTATTGGGAGGATAATAAGCTCATGGTGGTGGATACAATTTGCTAACTGTAAAATGTAAATTTTTACTGAAAGCTCATACTTTATCACTAGCAACAAGTATGGTCAGTGAGTCATTTTCTTTATGTGACAGGATCACTTTGTTCATCTGAAAGAAGACATCTGCTAAATACCCAAGTCTATATGACCATAACTTGTCTCTTGGTTACTCTTCCAGTAAAAGTAATGTCCCATGGGGGTAGGGGAGCTACTTCAACTTGCAATTCAAATGGCTACTCGGTGCTTTCCCTAAAGCCAAGCATCATAGTTCAATATGCAGCATAAGTGCTTTATGCACACTTCCTTTTCATCCCATGGAATATTAAAAAGATGCCTACCTGCCCTGGCAAGTTGGCTCAGCATTTAGAGCATCGGCCCACAGTCCAGAGAGACCCAGGTTCGGTTCTCGCTAAGGGCACATACCTCGGTTGCAGTTTGTCCCTGGCCCTGGTTGGGTTGTGTGGGAGGCAGCCACTCAATGTGTCCCTTTCACATTGATGTTTCTCTCTCTCTCTTCCTCTATCTCCCTCCTACTCTATCTGAACAAAAATGGAAAAATGTCCTCAGGTGAGGATAAAATTAAAAAAAAGATGCCTACTTAAGTGTCAAGATTTGATAGAATAAATAACTTTGACTTTTTATTAAGAACATTTTTTAAGTGAAACTGGCTATTTTGTCCATGAATGTGATACTGAACTCAGCTTTGGCTGCCTGCTGCTTTGTAAGTCAATACTCCAGAGACCCATGCTGGTGGAAGAAAAGACGGTTTATTCAAATGCCAGCAACCTGAGCAGATGGCGGACTCTAGTCCTAAAGACCACCTTAACATTTCAGTGCAGGCAAGGGTTTTTATTAGAAGGGAGAGGGAAAGAAGAACAAAGAAATCAGGGGGAGGAGGGATGAAAGTTCTCTACACGTAAGTCAGCACAATCTATTCCGATGATTATCTCAAAACTGGTTAAGTGGAGGTCTGGTTTTCATGAATGGAAGTCATTGAGTCTCCTGATGCTGAAATGTCTGGGTCTGGTTGCTGGGGTCAGTTTCCTTTGTAGTTCCTGGAACTTTTACACAAATAATGGGTTATATATTAGTCAATTCATCTTTTAACAGAAACAATATTAAAGATTGGAGCAGTGGGTTACAGGAGTACATGGAAAGGAAGAATATGACTACAGTTTAGTGCCACTGCTTTGATTCATGCCAATGCATCAGGAAGCTTACCATTGCATTTGTACCTTCAGTGCAAATGTTAATTTTCCCAAAAGTAATATAAAAATTCCCCATTTAACTTATACTTTTTATGGAGTGGGATTTTGCAATGGGAGAAAATGATCTTAAAGATCACAAGGAAACATACATTTCCAATAATAGTCATGAAATGGTGAAAAAGCAGAGTGGATTGTTGCTTCTTCCCTGAAGGAGTAACTGCTACAGGAATTTCTGTCCCACGATAAAGAACAAGAAAAACAGACAAAATATGTAGAACAACTATTTTTCAGATATAGGGCAGCAGCCAGCAAAGGGCTATGGCTCCTGAGAGGAAGGAAAGAAATGAGGTGAGCACTAGCCCTGGATTTCTACCTGGAGGCAGTGTCCAGGATACAGCCCAGGTACAGGAAACCCAAACAGAGCCTAGTATCTCACTAAATTGAAGGCAAAGAGATTACAGTTCTGGGGGATTGAGGATGCTACCTGTGTGGGGCAGAATATGGAGAAAGATGTTCAGGAGAAAAATCTTGAAATACCTGCCAAGGGGTCCTTTCAAACCATTGGCTGAATCCTAATCTGCATATATTTAGATGAAACTCCCCAGGCTGAGTTAAGAACCACCATAAAGCAGTGGGCCATGCAATGCCCAGAGCTCATACAAGGATGGGTATATACCAGGCATGAGATAGAGTCTTCTGAAGGGAATCATCCAAGTAGTGGGGCCAAATTATCCTAGACTGAAAGCTGCTCTGACTCACCCTAACAAAGTAAAAATCAAGCCTAAAGGATCAAACTGATTCCAACTAACTTAACTGCCTGTCAGATAAAAGGCCAGTATTTCTAAGGAATACAACAAAATCCAGAACCCAACAATATAAAACTGTAAAAATTAATCAGTGCAATCCACTGTATCAATAGGCTAAAGAAGATAAAGCATGTAACCTTACAAAAAAATATTTGACAAAATGCAACACCCACAGCAAAAGACAGCAACGTAGGAAAGAACATTTACAAAACCATACACACACACCCTACAACTAAAATCATGTTTAATAGTGAAAGATTCAATGGTTCTCACTGGATTAAGTAAACAACGCAAAGGTAAGCAAACAGTAAAATCCATTCAAAGGAATACTATTCTGCAATAAAAAGGAATGAACAGCTGAGACATGCAACAGCATGAAGTAGTCTCAACACATTACGCACATAAAATATTTCGGAAAAATTACCACATACTGCGTGATTCCATTGATATGAATTCCTTATGTTAAAAACTATAGGGGTAGAATATTTGAGGTCTCCAGAATCTGGGACTTGGGTTGGAAATGGACTACAAAGGGGCAGGAAGGAAATTTGAGGGGGTATGGAAATATTTCTATATCATAGAGTGATAAAAAGACACTCTCAGGCCCTCCCTAAGCTTCCTATCATCTGGTATGTTCCGTACACCTCCGACCACATCCATCCCTTAGCATAGTCTACCACCGTCTTGTCCTGTGCTAACCACCTCACCCAAAATTCACACTCCACCAGTTTTCAGAGGAGGGCACTACTTGTGACAGCAGCTACTACAGTTCATAGCACCCAGAAGGAGATGCAAGACATTGCAAGTGGGCAACAGTGAGGACCATGACAAAAGCTGGCTTTAAGCAGCACACAAGTGTTAGAAAAATCAATCAAAACACATTTATATGCTATATTTCATCATTTTACATTTAACTTCTATGAAACAGGGATACAGCTTTCAATGGAAAACATCATGCAATTCTAATTGTGTCTTTTCATTTTTCTGAATGGTAAATTTTTTGAAAATGTATTTTTATTGATTATTTTCTTTCAGAGAGAGAGGAAGGGAGAGGGAGAGAGAGATAGAACTATCACTGAGAGAACATCGATCGGTTGTCTCCTGCACACGCTCTCATGGGTGTATAGCCCAAAACTGGGATATGTGCCCTGATGAGGAATCGAACCGGCGACCTCTTGGTGCATGGGATGATGCTCAATCCACTGAAACACACTAACTAGGCACTGGTGAATTTTTAAAAAATTGCATCTTAGAATTAATGGCAGAAGTCTGGCTCTAAACTGCAGAATGCCTGGAACCAGGATGCACAGGATTTTAACTGCACATTGACACTGCAGTGGCCCCCTTAGTTTCTCGAGGCTGCTCACTGCCAAAGGAATGGCACAGTCCTGGATGTACAGCAAGTATTTTTTCATGTGGAACTGTGAGCTGGGCTGCCCTGGCTGTGCAGGTAGATGCCAGGCACACCTCTGCCTCCACCACACACAGCAAAGTTGCGCATGCTACCCCAATTTCTGGCATCCAGCATGTCCCTCCCACCCCACACCCTTGTCTGTGCTGCTGTGACACGTGCACCTCATGCACACCTTGGATGAGCAATCCTCTGCCAGCGTGGAGTAGTTGGTGTTCATCTGTGCCAAGGAGCAGTGCTGTTAGTTGCAGTGGCTAGTGCAAGAGGAACAGCTGTCAATGCAGTCCAAATGTTTGCTGCTAGGAGTCCATGGAGTATAGAAGTCAGGTTTCCCCATTGTCTCCCAGCCCAAGAGTTTGCCCTGGGACCCCCAGGAGGAGTCTGGTGCTGAAAATGCAGGGGGATGCTGTGCAGGTGCATGGGGCTGAGGTCCACCCACCTGCAGGGAGAGGCTAGTGGGTCTGGGGTCTCAGGGTAGGGGTTGGGGGATCTGCAATCATTGGACTTAGGAAAAGTGAGCAGCCGAGAAAAATAAAGCTGTGTTACCCTGGGGATTCAGGTGCTTCCCGTTTTTACCAGGTAAATGGTTGTTGGAGGGCAGGGCTTATCCCTAGAGGCAAGCCTGTTCCTTGCTTTGATTTTTTATTCCCACTGGGAAATGGGACTGAAGACAACACCTACATAAAGGTTTCCTCTGACAAATGTGTGCCAAGAGCGAAGGCTTTGTTTTTTTAAAGGTGGAAAGGAATTCTACAGATACAAAGAAAATGCCTATTCTAGTATTATGTTAAACCAGATAAAAATCCTATTTTTGCAGGTCAGTAAACAGACCAGCAGGGGTATTTCATAATGTTCAACCAAATACTATTACGAAACCCACATAAACATATTTCAATTTCCATGAAGACTCTAAAAGGGAAGGAAGGTGGAACATGGAAAATGACTGATGCAAAAACTTACCATACCACCATATGCTTTATAGTCCATTCTGCTTATCTGAGTCCACACTATAAATATCCACCAATATGGCACATGTGAATGCTAGGGCCACATGTGAAATTCAGGGTGGGCCTGTTGGCCAAGTACACAAAGACATGTGTTCAGTTCTCACCACCCCCCAGGGGAGAATGCAAAGTCCCCACCATGTGGCAATACATAACAACCTCAACTCCTCTATTACAAAAGAATCTCATGAAATTGTTCTCTTTTCCTCCCTGGAGAGACTGGAGTCCACAGAGGCCAAACCAGGGCTGGGTCTCTGATATTCAAAACACAGCTCAAGTTCCAAGATGGATGTGGTGCAGGTGAAAGCAACACACACCTCCACCCAGTGCCAACCCCAATTTACAGCTGAAATTAGAGAAATCAACCTGAATAACAACTGAAGGCAGTGTTTCCCTTAAGATCAGAACAGCCCTGGCCAGTTTGGCTCAGCAGTAGAACATCAGCCCGTGGACAGAACAAGATGGTGATGTCCACTTTCACCACGCTTATTCAACATAATACTGGAAGTACGAGCCACAGCAATCAGACATGAAGAAGAAATAAAAGGCAACCAAATTGGAAAGGGGGAAGAAAAACTGTCATTATTCACAGATTATATTATATTGTATATCGAAAACCCTAAAGACTCCAACAAAAAACTACTAGATCAAATAAAGTGACTTTAGCAAAGTAGCAGGATACAAAATCAATATCCAGAAATCAATGTCATTCCTATACATCAATATTGAACTATAAGAAAGGAAAAGTAAGAAAACAATTGAACTTACTATTGCAACAACACACAAATAAACTACCTAGAAATAAATGTAACCAAGGAGGTAAAGATCTGTACTTTGAAAATTATAGGACATTGATGAAATAAATTGAGGAAGATACAAATAAGTGAAAAGATATAACATGGTCATGGATTGGAAGACTTAATATCTTTTAAATGTACATAGTACCCAAAGCAATCTATAGATTTAAAGCAATTCTAGGCCTGGCCCGTGTGGCTCAGTGGTTTAGCATCAACCACTGCACCGAGAGGTTGCCAATTTGATTCCCCGTCAGGGCACATGCCCAGGTTATGGGCCCGATCTCCAGTGGGGCCCATGCAGGAGGTGGCCAATCGATGTTCTCTCTCATCAATGTTTCTCTCTCTCTCTCTCTCTCTCTCTCTCTCTCTCTCTCTATCTATCTATCTATCTCTTTCTCTCTTGCTAAAAAAAAAAAAATGAATAAAGGGTGAAAAAAAGCAATTCCAATTAAAATACCAATGGCATATTTCACAGATCTAGAAAAACTATTCCAAACATTTAGATGGAACCAAAGACCCTGAATAGCCTCAGCAATCTTGAGAAAGATGAACAAAGTTGGAGAGATAACAATACTGGGTATCAAACTACACTACAAAGCCACTGTAATCAAAACAGGCTGGAACTCACATAAGAACAGACATATAGATCAATGGAACAGAACAGAGAGCCCAGAAATCAACCCATGCCTTTATACTAAATATTTGACAAAGGAGGCAACAGTGTACAATGGAGTAAAAACAGTCTATTCAATAAATAATTGTGGGAAAGCTGGATAGAATCTAGACCACCCACTTAAGCCATACACAAGAATAAAGCCAAAATGTATAAAAAACTTAAATGTAAGTTACAAAACCATAAAAATCCCAGAAGATGACATAGGCAGTAAAATCTCAGACATCTCTCATAGCAATACTTCAGCTGATTTTTCTCCTAGGGCAAGGAAACAGAGGAAAAAATAAACGAATGGGACTACATCAAACTAAAAAGCTTCTGCACAGTAAAGGAAACCATCATCAAAATGAAAAGGGATCCCACTGTATGGGAGAACATATTTGTCAATTATACATCTGATAGAGGTTAGTTTCCAAAATGTAACCTATATAACTCAATACCAGGAAGACAAACAATTCAGTTAATAAATGGACAAAGGACCTGAATAGATACTTCTTCAAAAAAGACATACAGATGGTGAAGAGACATGTGAAAAATGCTCCAAGGTCCTGGTCATCAGATGCAGATTAAAAGTACAATGAGGTATCACTTCACACCTGCCAGAATGGCTACCATCAATAAATCAACAAACAACAAGTGCTGGAGAGGATGTGGAGAAAAAGGAACCCCACTGCACTGTTGGTGGGAATACAGACTGGTGAAACCACTGTGGACCACAGCATGGAATTTCCTCCAAAAATTACAAATGGAACTGCCCTATGACACAGCAATCCCACTTTTGGGAATATATCCTAAGAATCCCAAAACACCAATTAGAAAGAATATATGCACCCTTGTGTTCATAGCAGTGTTGTTTACAATAGCCAACATCTGGAAACAGCCCAAGTGCCCATCAGTAGATGAGTGGTTAAAAAAGTTGTGGTACGTTTACACAATGGAATTCTATGCAGCTGTAAAAATGAAGGAACTCTTACCTTTTGTGACAGCATGGATGGGCATGGAGATTTTAATGCTAAGTGAAATAAGCCAGTCAGAGAAAGACAAATATCATATCATCTTACTTATATGTGGAATCTAAAGAATAAAATAAACTGACATACTAAACAGAACCAGAGACATGGATAAATAGAACAGACTGACAGATATTAGAGGGTAGTTGGGAGGGGCAGCAGGATGAAAGAAGGTGAAGAGATTAGCCAAAGAACAAGTATGCTTAGCTCATGGACACAGACAACAAAGTGGTGAGGGCCAGAGGGAGGGGAGGGCTAGGTCTGGGCAGAGTAGGGCAAAGGAGAAAAAATGGGGGACATCTGTAATAATGCCAACAATAAAAATTAAATTTTAAAAATTATAATTGTTCAGAATAAAGAAATTAATGAATTAATAAAGTTCATGTGAGCATATAGCAAGGTGGTGGCCACCTACAAGCCATGAGAAGAGGCCTCAGAATGAAGCCTACCTGACCAGCATCTTGGACTTCCCACCTCTAGAGATTCCAGAAATAAACTTCTATTTTTCAAGCAGAAAACAAAAACAAAACAGCAGCCTGCTCCTCTGCAGCCCCACTTCCTCCCCACCATGTAACAGAGGTGACAGTAAAATATTACGCTCTGATTACTAATAGCAGGGCCCAGACAACTGGGTGAGTAACCCACCAGCTTTTCCCACATCAACAGCAATTATTATTATTCTTGCAATTATCCTCATTACTGGAACTTAGGTAGACTTTGTATGTTTTCCATCTGAATAGCCACCTCTCACTGCCCAACTGAGTTTCCCTATGGGGCAAAAAATTAACTGCCACTTAATATATTTCCATTTCATTGATGCCCTGGCCTCACAAGTTTGGGGTTAAATCCATAGGAACATGCTCGGAGATGGTTCTGGGTTGGAATTCTTTCCTCTTCTACATGAGGTGGTGGCTGGGGGTCCAGACAGGGGATCATTGCTGTTTCTCCTGCTACCTCCAGGCTCCCCTAGCAGGTTTCAGTCTTTGATTAGTGATGCAAACCTCTGCCTCTTTCCACCAGAAATTATGAATACTCAAAAGGAGACTATGCATGGTGCACAGATTCTCTATTCAGGTAAAAGTGTTTGGTAACTAGTAAGGTAAAGTACGACATACTGAATATCACCTTAGATCTCACCTCTTGGCCACAGGAAACACTAAATTCCAACAGACATGGTTTATGTAGCGCCAATCAACTCCCATCCAACCCGCTGACGTGGGAAGGGAGAGAAGGGCAGGGAGGCCGGCTGCCCTGCTGGCCCAGGTCTCACCTTTACACTGACCCGTCCCGGACCACACAGCTTAATCCCAGTTTGATCTGTGCCCCTTGTTCTCAAGCAGGAAGTGGACAACCTACCATCCTCCAGAACAAGGTCATCTGAGAGGGAACTGCCAACATTTCCATCTGAGAAGACAAAAAAGCAGAAATCGGAGATGATCACATCCCTTAGAAAAAGCCCTGTCTGTGAAAATCATGTGCAGCACCATCCCATAGCCTTCACTTTCTGATAAGAAAGGACCCATGAAACACAACTAAAATGCTATGACGGTCCCTGTGGGGGCATCAGCTCGCCTGTGCCTGACACTGCACCTTCCCGTCTGTGTGCTTGTCTGACGGGCACCGCAGTGCTGAGTAGCCCCACGTCATTGTAAAGGCTGCCCGGCCTGGTTAGGCCACAGCACTGTGCCCACTCAACCCCTGGGCCTGTTCTGACGGAACCCAAGGAAGTGAACTGCTGCTTATTGTACAAACGTGAAACTAGCATAAGGAACCTGGCTTTGCTCACAGGGCAACAATTGGCTTCTCAATGAACTTTTATTTAAATTGATTTTTTTTAGAGAGAAATGGAGAGAGAGATAGAAAGAAACATTGATGTGAGAGAGATTCATGGATAGGCTGCCCTCCTGCACGCCCCCTACAGGGGATCAAGCCTGCAATCCAGGCATGGTCCCTGACTGGGAATCGAACTGGGACCTCTCAGTCCATGGGACGACACTCAATCCACTGAGCCACACTGACTAGGCTCAATAAACTTCTTAAGTCATTAGTAGAAAAAAAGACTGCTAAATATAGCTTCTGTCTCTACAAAGCTTATTTTCATAGACCACATTCAATTACCCAAGAGAACATGCCAAAGATTGAGACAGTAAGGTAATGCTCCCCCTCTTTTTTTTGTTAATGCTCACCAGAGGATGTTTTTGCCATTGATTTTATTTTTAGAGTGAGTCGAAGGGAGGTAGTGAGAGAGAGAGAGGAGAAACATCGATGTGAGAGAGAAGCATTGATTGGTTGTCTCCTGCTTGTGCCCTGACCAGGCCAGGGATCGAATCTACAACCCAGGTATGTGCCCTTGACCAGGAATCATACACAAGACACTCTGGTATGCAGGCCGATTCTAACCAGTGGGCCACACCAGCCAGGGTGATCCTTCCCCTTTAATAGCGGGGAAACTGAGGCACATCTGTGGAGCTGGGATGACTCTACTCTCCTGGCAACATTAGTAAAAGGTCTCAAGTCTTCATATACCAAGTTTAGTGTTTTTTCCTTGGGGGGTGGGGACTGCTAAGGAACTAAGAAGAATCTTAATTACTCCTCTAATTCAAATGGGCTCATGTGATGAAATTATTACTTGAAAGAGGCATCAAAACAGAGAAGTTATATTCTTGAAGGGTTAAAAAAAATGGCTGCAGGTTTGGATGTGTTCAGTCACCAGATAGCATAGACATAATGTGAAAATGGACTCTGTCACATTCCTGACAGAACAGCCGTCACTGGGATCGCCATAAGACCAGGCTCTCCTGTGGCCAACCAGTGAGCGCCTTTCCCTGCAGCGCCCCTCCAAACTGGGCTCTGTGCCCACCCCGGATGTTCCACTAGAGCCAGGACCCCCAAGTGCCTTCAAGAGGGCAGAAGGAGAAGGGCTGTGGATGGTAGTTCTGCTAGGAAGTTGGGGGAAAGTGACCAAGTGTTGGCCAAAGACAACAGGGTAATATGGGAAAGGATAGTTATTCCACATTTACTACAGCAAAGGGCTTTCTTATGGTCTCTCTTCTTTTTCAAACCAGGAATTTACTATTTGTATTGTGTGACAGATTGAGAACATCTAGGAGACTGTGGCATCTTAGAGCCTAGAATATCATTGCTGCTCCAGTGTACCCACAGTTTTAGGTTGCAGATTCTATCTATTGATCGATCAATCTGTCTATCATCTATCTATCGATAGATAGATGATCGATCGATCGATCGATAGATGATAGATGATAGACAGATAGATAGATAGATAGATAGATAGATAGATAGATAGATAGGTTGATGATAGATAGATACAAAATGGTGGTAAAATATACATAAAATTTACCATTTTAACCACTTTTCTGTACAGCTCAGTGGCCATAAGGACATTCACATTGTTGTGCAACAATCACCGCCGTCCATCAGTAGAAGTTCATCTTCCCAAAGGGAAACTCTGTCCCCATTAACACGAAGTCCCCATTGCCCCAGCCCCTGGTTACCACCATTCTACTTTCTGTCTTCCTGGAGAAAAAGGTTTTTCAACATGAAAAAACGATGAAACTATCTATCTCTATCTCTATCTCTATCTCTTTCATCTATATCCATATCATCTATCTATATCTATAATCTTCATCTAATCTATATCTATACATATATTGTAATGAATTTGCTTATTTAGGGAAAAAATGATTTAACATTTGGGGAACTTGATGGTTTTGATGGTTGTTGTTGGATTGGGGGGGGGTATTTTCTTCTAGTGTTTACCACATATAATCACCCAAACTCCTATGCTGTCCTGCCCCTGGTTCAGGGCTCCAGACAGTCAGAGTGGGCAACCCAGTGCTCCCAGCTCTGCGTCAGAACTGGGTCCCAACATGGAGGAGCACAGAGGGATGAGATGTCAGCTGCAGGCAGCCCAGCTGTCCACATTTCCCTCCAGACAGGCTGCTCAGCCCTGAGGACAACTGGACAAGCACAGTCAACTGGGCTTAGCGCACAGGAGGGCTGGGAGAGCAGTTAGCTCATGGCTGCAGGCTCTCCCAGGGAGGCAATAAACAGTGATAAAGATAGTCTGGTTGGCATAACCCTTTCATCTAAGGACCTAAGTGCACTTTATTGCTCTCATTGGGTCTCAGGACTTATTAGCTAAATTTGATAGGTGGTAAATAAAGGCACAGGGTGGTAGCTTGCTTAGGTCATGCCAGGAGTTGGGCTCTGGCCCACTCACAGGACTGGCGCCCGTTCCCCGGGGCAGTGGGGGCAGCCCGCTGTGGGAAGTGGGCTCAGCACTGACCGTCGATGATGAGCGAGGCCCTCTGGGTGGGTTTCTTCCCAGACTTGATGCGGTTCTCATTAACTGCATTCTCGATCTCCTGCAGCTTCTTCAGTGCATTCAGATAAGAAGTTTTCTGTTGTTTCTTCAGTTTTTTGCTGACACTGGGGTCACTAGCTAGGTGGCGGGCAGTAAAAAGTTTCAAGATAAAAGAAAGTGTATTCATAAAGATAATTGAGTCCAAAAAGAGTTTATAAGAACTTCACTGATCCAACAACTTAAATTTCTACATGGCAATTTACAATGAAATTTAAGGTATGATAAGGTTTTAAAATTATACTTCAAAAGCGAGTGACGTAGCTATTATACTTTAGTTATATTATAATCAGGCAACTACACAAATGCAAAGGCATCAAAACAACCTAGCTAACAAGGGATATTATGGTAATGTGTGTGTGTGTGTGTGTGTGTGTGTGTGTGTGTGTGTGTGTAAACTTTTCAAAAGTGTCTTTGTTAGTAGAATAGCTAAGCTCAGGCTCCAAAGAGAATCATAAAGATGGTTTGCATTATTCTTCCATAACCTCCCAGCACAATCAATTTTACCAAAATATTCTGGGGGTGACTTCAGAAAGATGGAGGGCTAGAAGGCCCCAGGGCTTATCTCCCAGATGAGAAAAATGAAACAAAACAATAAACAAACAACTACAAACTGAAGAAAACCAGTTCAAAAACCCGATATAGTTAAAAAAGAAAAAATCAAGGAAGGCTACATAGACAAGTACAGGAAGCACATTACCTGTGTCACCCCATTCCCAGTCAGGAATCCATTGGCACCATGAGGAGTCCCCTCAGAGGAAGTTCACCACAAGGTGAAAGAAGAACCCCAGCAAGATTTATTCTACTGCACAGGCAGCAGACTTTGCTAAGAAGTCTCCAGTGTTCACCAATGCTGATCTCAGATGATGGAGCTGCCCAGAGCTCTCCCCTGCCCCTCCCCACCACATCTACTCCCACAGGCTGGCACTGTCACTGCAGTGACACTTGGTTTCAGGGGCCCCAGTCACTGATGCACCCAGATCTCCAGGATGGGGCATCACAGCACCTCACCATATGTGTGTGAGAGCTGCCACAGCTCTGTGCCCCACTTTGGGGACCAGATCTTGGCTTTGCCCACTATTACAGACTACAACTGGGGTCATGCTGCTGCTGACCTATGGCTGCCCCTCTGGAGCCAGAAACGAGACTCTGACCACTACCCCCAGGCTGTGCTGCTACAGCACCCTGCTCCTGGTCCCCAGTCTACCCTGCATCTTGTCATCTCAAGGCCTGTGCCACTGCTGCATCCCTGCATGCTGGCCAGAGTCACTACTGTGAGGCCCTGAGACCCAAGTCCAAGTTCCATGGGAGATCTGCACATACACGCACCACCAGACACCAGCAGTACCAAAGACACAGCAAGTGCACCTGTGCCCCAGGACCCAGGCAATGTGGTAGTTCTGTATGTACCTCATTCTACATCTGATACTGCTCTGTGACAGCATGCCAAGCCAGGAGCCAAGGATTCCCTCTGCTACAACTTCCTCCCATGAGCAAAAAGGGAGAACAGAGAGACCTCAGCAGTTTTCACTTTTGAGGATCCCAAGAGCCCTACCTGCCTCTGCTACACACAGAACCAATGAAGTATTCACTGACAGAAGACCCTGCAGTGTAGCCAATGTCAACCTCAGCCAATGGAGTTTCACAAAGACTATACCACTGTGCCATCTCAAGACCAGATGCTGCATGCCACCCAGCAGGCACCTTTGCGGCTACCTCCAGATTTAAGTGTTTTGCCACTGAAGCCAGTCCAAAATGCTATACAAGGTGACTACAACCTAAGTGCAACCTATGTGAATTGTGGGCTCCACAGAGAACAAACATATCTACATTATGGAGGCTTGGAAAGAGTAGAAAGGGAGAAAGGAACATAAAACTTACTTAAAACAGTAATGCCTGGAACTTCTCAAATGTGGAGAGAGAGATGGCTGTCCAGGTACAGGAAACTCAAAGATCCACCAAAGAGATTCAACCTGAAGAGATCTTCACCAAGACATATCATTATCAAACTATAAAAAAACCAAAGACAAATTGCCTGGCTGGTGTGGCTCAGTGGAATGAGCATCATCCCATGGACGGATAGGTCCTGGTTTGATTCCCAGTCAGGGCACATGCCCGGGTTGAGGGCTCAATCCCCAGTTGGGGCCATGTAGGAGGCAGCCAATCGATGTTTCTCTCTCACTCACATGTTTCTATCTCTCTCTCTCCCTGAAAAATCAATAAAAACATATATATATATATATATATATATATATATATATTTTTTTTTAAATCAAAGATAAATGGAGCATTTTTTAAGCAGAAGGACAAAAATATTTATCACATACAAGGGAATCTTGATAAGGCTGCAAGAAGATTTCTCAGCGGGAACCTTACAGGCCTGGAGAGACAGGGATACATATAATCAAAGTGTTCAAAATAAAAAAAAACACTGTCAACCAATAAATCTTTACCCAGGTAAGTTATCATTCACAAATAAAGGTGGCATACAGACTTGCAAGACAAACAAAATCCAAAGATATTAATAAAAATAGACCTGCCTTATAGGAAATACTAAAGAGAATTCTATAAGCTGAAAAAAAAGGACACTAATTAGTAACATGAAACATATCAGAGTAGAAAATTCACTGGTCAAGTCAATATATAGTCAAATTCAAAATCTCTATTAGAGTTGCATAATTAGATTATTTATGTCACGGAACTGGGAGAAGAAGAACAAATAAATCCCCAAATTAGTAGAAGGAAGAAAAAAAACACATTTCTGAACAGAAATAAATGCACAGAGACTAAATAGACAATAGAAAAAGCAATGAAATGAAAACCTGTTTTTTAAAAAAATGTACCCACCCCTGGCCAGTTTGGCTCAGCAGTTAGAGCATCAGCCCACTGGCCAAAGAGTAGCAGGTTCAATTCTGGTCAAGGGCACGTACCTTGGTTGCAGTTCAGTCCGTGGCCCTGCTAGGGGTCCTGTGAGAGACAACCAATGGATGTGTCTCTCTCACATGATTGTTTCACTCTCTCTCTCCCTCTCTCTATCTTTCTCCCTTTCCCTCCTTCCCTCACTCCCACTCTGTCTGAAAAGAAGTGGAAAAATATCCTCAGGTGAGGATTTAAAAAATAGTAATAAAAAATTTAAAAAACCAATAAAATAATAATAATAATAATAATAATAATAATAATAATAATAATAAATGTAACAAAGAAAACTTTCGCTAGATTTATCCAGGAAAAAAGGACTCACAGACCTGGCTAGTGTGGATCAGTGGTTAGAGCATCAGCCCTCACACCGAAGGGATGCAGTTTGGACCTCCGTCAACGGCACGTACCGGGGTTGCATGTTCCACCCCCAGCACCGTTCAGGGTCCTGCAGGAGGCAATCAATTGATGTTTCTCTCTCTCATTCTCCTTCCCTTCCACTCTCTCTAAAAAAACAATAGAAAAATACCCTTGGTTGAAATTAACAAAAAACAAACAAACAAAACTTGACTTTGTAAAGCCTGAAAATTATTTAACAAATATCTGAATACCAAACATAAGTTATACATTTATGACTCCTTTTAAAAGAAATTAATATTCCAAATCAAATACTACCTAAAATTCTATCACCATAGCTGCCCTTACCATTTATTTTGTAATAAAAAGTTTAAATGCTCTAATGGAAACATGGCCCTTAATGAAAATAATAGAAAATATATTTTGATAAATAATAAATAATAATTCAAATATTTATTCTACTAGAAACCTTTATACTCACAAGACAAGGAAACATTAAGCTAATATTATTTTTTCACTGTAATGATTAAAAAGCTTTTAACGTTACACAAAGTATTTTGAAAGTTAATTGGGGAATTTGAATAATTTAAGTACACATTTACAAATTACTTTTTTAATTTGAAAAGAAATTAATTCTCAGGCATATAAATCTAAGCACCTTCCCCCAGTATGAGCAGACTGAAAATGGCTATCTGTCCACAAGGGAAGTATTTTAAATGTTCCAATGTTACTTACTGAATTAGTGCATGAAATCACTCAAAGCCAAGCTCTTCGGCAGCCAAGGCAGCTGGACACGAAAGACACTTTTCAGCACCATACATGGCAAATAAATGAGACCAGATACACACAGCGGGCAGTAAACACTTTCAAGCAATAAAAAACTTTCCTCTTTTCTTCTCCCTTAAAATCCTGTTTATTTTCAACTTTACTATACTATCAATTTATATTTTAACATCTTAGCTACCCTGATTATAACTAAGTGGACCTAATACTGAGAGGATAGAAGGGTAATTAAATAATAAACACTACTTTGCAATCACTCATGCCGGGATAGTTTATAAAATATGGGAAATTATTGGCAATCATAGTACTTCACACATCATTATAGTATGTCCTGCACTTTTAAATAATCTTTCAATCCATAGGTCCAGGTAAAATCATTATACTTAATCTTCCTCTGTGTAATATAAAAATCTTTAGGTTTACTGCTTAATTATTAAAAACATGTGAATACAAAGGCAGAGACTCTGAAACCACATGGGTTCAACAACAGCTTTGTTTCCTCAATTCATAGAACTGTTGAGAAGTATTCAGTAACTTATTTAGTTTATGTTTATTAATCCATACAATTATAAAGTTTTAAAAAATTAAAGTGAATCAAAGAAAGCCTTTAAATCAAAGGCAATGTTTATTTGCACTTTTCTAAGTGCCAGACCCCTTTCCAAATGCTCTACAGGTCTGACCTCACCTAGTCCTCATAACAACCCTGTTAGTGCTCCTTTCACAGGAGAGGAAATTGAGGCACAGAGAAGAATCCCCTCAAGTGCACACAGCAATAAACAGCAGACTACCCCATCCAGTGTGGCTCAGTAATTGAGCATTGACCCATGTACCAAGAGGTCACCAGTTCAGTAGTCGGTCAGGGCACAAGCCCAGGTTGTTGGCCAAATCCCCAGTAGGGGACACATAGGAGGCAGCCAATCGATGTCTCTCTCATTCATGATTCTGTCTGTCTCTCCCTCTCCCTTCCTCTTTCTCTAAATTCAATAAAGAAAAGAAAAGTTTTTTAAAAAACCAAAAAAAAAACAACAAAAAACCAACAAATTTTAATTAGTTCAACTATCCCTGCCTAAATTTTGGTAACCTCAATAAAACTATTAAACATGCTTACATGCAACCCAGTAAAACCTGGAAAATACTTAAACCAATCTTAATGACATTTTTGACTATCATCCTTGTGAATATTTTCCACTCATTTCCTTCAACTGTATTATCAACTCTAAAAATGTTAATTTATTTGAAAGGGTATGCTTGAAAAACCTGAAAAATAAATGCCATTGAACTAGTTAAATTTCAAAATGCTTCCTTGGGAAAGTGCTATCAGGATGTGCCATTGTAACTGCAGAGGCAGCAGAGAAAACACTGACATCGCAGACACGTTTTAGCTCAAGGAGGCAACAGTGCATCATAGTCGGTCCTATAGGGAAAGCAAGGTGTATATCACAATCAATTCAAATTTACATTCTAGAACTCAGTTGTGTTATTTCTTTAAAAACAATGTCCAGACATGATAGTTAATGGAATGCATTATAGGTAGAATAAGTCACTCATTCAATATAAGAACTCGAACCTACCAACTACCAAAAGCCACCTGCTAGCAAGATAGTTCCTGAAAAGAAAAACAGAACAGCAACTCTTTTTATGTAGCTTCTGTACCACCAGAAATCTCCATTTTACCAGGTCATTCCAGAAGTTCTTAGGCCAAGTACATAAGAATTTTCAAAGACTTTTCAGAGAATATATGATTTTTATAATGAGAATAGTCATTATTTAATTTCTTTTAAAGAGAAATCTTTACCCTGGCTGGGTGGCTCAGTTGCTTAGAGCATCTCCAGATGCACAGAAGTGTCCTGGGTTTTGGTCCCAGTCAGGGCACATACCCAGGTTGCAGGTTTGATTTCTGGTCTCTGTGCCCCTATGGGAGATGGGAGGCAACTGATAGATGTTTCTCTCTCTTTGTCTCTCTCTCTCTAACATCAATTTAGAAAAAGAAATCTTCAATGTCTGAAAAACTGAAATTAAAATTCATAATTAAAAGTATTTTATTTTTTTAATTATTTTTTAATGCTCACTCTAAGATATTTTTCCATTGATTTTTAGATAGAGTGGGAGGAATGGAGAGAGAGAGAAATGTTGATGTGAGAGAAATACATCTATTGGTTGCCTCCCACACGACCCCAACCAGGGCTGGGGATCTAACTGAAAGAAAGGTAGGTGACCTTGATGGGAATTGAACCTGGGACCCTTTGGTCCATTGGCTGATGTAGTAACACTGAGCCAAACTAGCCAGGGCTAAAATTATTTTAAATAATTCATATATAGTAACACTGTCCAAAGACATCAGGATGACAGGAAACAAGGCATAATGAAAATAAAGTACCCCTTTTGCTCTAGAAAGCAACGAAAAGTATTTAAGAAATTTTCAAACATCAAAAAAAATCCCATTATTTCCCCAATATCGAAGTAAACATTAAAGCATTTGAAACTATAGTACATAGAAATAGGTAACTTAAACTTTCTAATTGAGAGTATCGAGGCTCAAAAGAGAATGTCAGGTAGGAAGTTAACTAGAACTTTTTCAAAGTTTAAGAGATAACTTTTTTTTTCTCCCAAAATAAAGCAAAAATGAACACACGTAATACCCCCTAGTAATTAAAATAATCAAAAGGGTAATGAAAAATACCAAGGTTTGTGAATTAAGCTTAGGCTAGAGAAGTTCCTCATGATGTTTAACAACTTTCATTTCTTTTTTAAGAGGAACTATTAAACTTGCTGGAATAGAAAAAATTATATTTCAACAGTCCTTGCTTTTGAAGATGAGAAGCTAATCATGCTAAAACCCCTGATTTCTCCCTTAAAAGGAAATAACTTAGCTGGGTTTTGAGCAGGAGTGGTGATACTTCTCCAGTCATGGATGAGGGCTCCTCATGGCACAACCCCTCATTTCTCCTTTAAGATAAGATGGCATCAGCACGCTGTGTATCAGTAATATTATCACAGCTGCTAGATTTTTTTATGGCTGCCCTGCACAGGTTTGGGTTTTCACAATATCTGGAAATGGCCTAGGAGTAGAAATCAAATAGAGCATGTGTATGTTAAAAATGAAAGCGTTCCAGCCTTAACACAGAGAGCATCACTGAGAAGCCCCGTCCCCACCTCTGGATATAGATGATAGTCACTGCCCTTTGGAGAGCTGTGGTTGATGCTTCTATGTCCTTGGGATTCGACTTTATGCTGACTGACTAAGGTGACTCTTTCAGGGACTATGATCAGATTGCCAGAGCAAAGGGGAACTCAGAAATTTTTAAAGTTTGGGTTTTCTCAATGGTGTCAAAGGTGTGACAGGCCCCTAACAACATCTTCTGTTGCCTGTACACTTGGTTCCTTAAATACAATAAACATCCACTTGGGGAAAATCAGTGTTTACAAAGCTATTGAAATTCTATCCAATGTTTATTACTTATCACATACACTAAACAAATTTCAAGGAGGCAAGCATGCACTGTACTTTTGAAAAGTAGGAAAGGTCTAATGACTGAAGCACCCACCATGAGGTACTATTTCATTTGCACATGAATTAAGGTACAAACACATCTTATTCTAAAGTACCATCAAAGTACCACAGAAAGTGTCCATTTGAGAAATGTCCATTTCAGTTGGAAATAATTTTGTTGTATACTCACAAAAGTCATAACCCATAAATATTACTTTGTTCCATGACCATTTTCATTGAAAAACATGTACTTTCTACACCAAGTATTTGGAACATGAATTATACAATCTAAGTATAGGTCTCTCAGGTTACTTTGTCTAGCAAACTCGGGAGACTGAACTATGATATACGCAGGAAAGACACAGATTTACAAACTGGGTTAAGAGAGTTAAGTAGATTATGTTTGTAGATAAGATTAGTGCTACATTTGTAAGAAATTATTCATGTATGGTTAGCAAAAAGAAAAGAGTTAAAAAAAACCATCAGCCCTGGCCGGTTTGGCTCAGCGGTTAGAGCGTCGGCCTGCGGTCCAGAGAGACCCGGGTTCGGTTCCCGCTAAGGGCATGTACCTTGGTTGCAGTTTGTCCCTGTCCCTGGTTGGTCGTGTGGGTGGCAGCCACTCGATGTGTCCCTTTCACGTTGATGTTTCTCTCTCTCTCTCTTCCTCTCTCCCTCCCACTCTATCTGAACAAAAAATGAAAAAGTGTCCTCGGGTGAGGATAAAACAAACAAACAAACAAACAAAACAAAAAAACCATCAAAGATTAAATTTTAATTAAAATATTCTGAATCATGGTCACAACATGTGGGGTTCTTACATAAACCATAAAAGATACCAGAAATAGGATGTGAGAGAGTTAATAAGCCTTCTTCAATGTGTTAGTTTAAAGATCTTTGCATTTCCCTAATCACTACACCACATGACTGAACCACAGATGTTCTTTTGGTGTCTGGCAGAAAAGCCCACTTCGGGATCCCACAGCCTCACCTCCAGGTTCTGTGCTCTTTCTTTTCGAAGAGGAGCAAATGCAATAGGCAGTCCACCATCACCTGCTAAGGTCCGAAGGTCAAAATAGTATTTGGCATAGACACTGGCAGAGACATAAAGATTAAACTGGAGTAGATATATATATTGCCTTTCCAACTCATTCCTGGGGAAGAAGGAAAAGACAAAACCAGCACAAGACAATTTTAGTCAACTTGGCAATCTTCACAGTATCATTCTAAGCTACTAGGAAGGCTCTAAGTTTTGTTTTGAAACAAATAAGGGCTACCCAGCTGTACTAATGGTCTAATGTTCAAACAGGTAAACAGGGTACAGAAATGTGGTCCTTTCTGAATCCCAGCCCTTTGCATTGGGGACCACGGGGAGGAGGTCACTTCTCCTGTGCACTCGTGCTGTTGACTGGGGCTCATTCCTCAGATCCCATTGGTGCCGCTGCAGAGTCAGGCTCCCCGCTCACTCACAAGGCCCCACAAGGGCTGAGATGGAAGGAATGATGTGCTGCTTCTTAGCTCTGAAGAACTCGCAGACATTTTTACCATAACAGGAAGGGGCTTGTTAAAGTAGAGACGTGCCAACAAAAGGAGTGGGCACATCACCACGGCAACAAATGGATCTACTGAGAGCCACCACTGTTATCTCTGAGGGAAATCTCCTGAGGCAACAAGGATTCATCTCTAATAAATAATAAATATGCCATGATCAATGGGAAAGGGAACCTCTCCCCCTCCCCACTCCTCCCCCAGTGCATGGGGCTAATGTCAAAGAGCACAGTCAAGTTTCTGTTCACCTTAATCTTACTGGGGTGAGAAACTGTCACCATGACAGAGCTGGATGCACTTTTAAACTGTGGAAGGCAGAAAGATTACAGACCGCTGTCTCGGTGGACTGAACCACTTTACAGTGTGAGCTCTGACAGAGCACTGGACTCAACCTCAGACAGTGCTCTCCCCGCTGGGACTGCAGCCCTGCGATGCTCAGTAACCCTGCCCTTGGCAGAACAGAAGGGAACATTCCCTCAGGGGGGGAGTTCAATAAAGTGGGAAAGGAAATTGGGGAACAGTCCTTTGCTATGTGACCATACTGCTGTCACTTGCCAAGTTCTTGAAGAAATATAAAATTAGAGTAAACTGTACTACTTCCAGTCATCCCTTGACACAGTTAATTAATAAAATATGAAATGCCTCAACATACATGAGAGAGGCTTATTTTCTAAGATATTTGTTTTCTCAGTGTTAAAGCTTTAATGTTTTATTCATTGGACGGGTCAACCACAGCTTGCTGTCCTCCTCTATGGAGAGCAGTCAGAATATGAGCAGAGATGAGGTTTTCTCACTTGTTAAACTTCAAACCTAACTGCACTGATATCCAAAATTAATGTCCTGTTCCTATGGCCATAAGTTTATAGAAATATGTAAATCAGATAATTATTTTTTAATGCTTCCATAGATTTGTTTAACACACTGTGGTTTTCAGCAGTGCGATAGGCCATCATGTCATCTGATTCATTTATTTATTTACTTATTTACTTATTTACTTATTTATTTATTTATTTATTTATTTAATTTTATTTTTTCCATTACCATTTATCCCCTCTATGCTCTCTTCCACCTCCAGACACACCCCTACTCCTCAATCACCACACTGTTGTCCATGTCTAAGTGTTCCCTCTCTTTATTTTCTTGTTTCCTCAATCCACCCTGAACCCCCCACCCTCACCCCCACCAGAGCTGTCTGATGCTCTCTATCTATGAATTTGTCTCTATTTTACTTGGTAGTTCAGTTTGTCCTTTAAATTCCACATGTGAGTGCAATCATAGGGCACTGTCTTTCTCTGACTGGCTTATTTCAGTTTGCATAGTGATCGCCAGGATTGAGAAGCAGCCCAGGTGCCCATCAGTGCATGAATGGATAAAAAGCTGTGGTACATTTACACAATGGAAAACTACTCTTCCGTAAAAAGGAAGAAAATTTTACCCTTTGCGACAGCATGGATGGACCTGGAGAAAGATAATGTTTAGATAATCAGCTAATCAGGACTTAATTTAGAACAGGAATAAATGCACTTTACTCATACATGTTAACGGTGAAGAAATACAGTACCTTCACAGGATGAACATGTCTGTTATAGAGAATTAATCATGGAAGAAAAGCATTATGCCTACACATTGTGCATCACCTAGTGTTTTCTTTTCTTTCTTTCTTTCTTTCTTTCTTTCTTTCTTTCTTTCTTTTTTTTTTTTTTTTGTATTTTCAATGTCTAGATGGCTGAACTGCATACCACTTACAGACACAGCAAATCTTCTGAACATCACCTGCTCAGTTTACCTTATTCTTTGAAGGGAAATAATATTCCAAAAGGACACACAGATATTGGAAAGTTTTAAGAAAAAGCTGATGGACAACAATTTTTCAATTGAGACTCAAAAGGAGACCATTACCAATAGTCACCTGCAGGGGGATGGTACGGCTGTATACTACACACTGTGATGATGCCTTCCAGTTTCCAAAGGTCATACACAAAAGCAGCTACTATAAACATAGCTCCTGGTGTTTCTGAGTTCATACACAAAAAGCATTCTGTACTCGTCTGGAGCTGGACACGGCCACCACTTCCCCTACAGCTCACATCTATGGACACGCACACGTCTCCCTGCATGTTCTCTGGTGTTTAACTAGAACCAGAGCCCAGCCAGCTGAATTGCTGGTTTGGAGAAAATGTCAGCTGCCATCAGGGCAGGGCTCATGGTCATGAGGACACATGATCCTTCCTTCAAGGGACCAGTTTGAAGACTGATGACAGTGGTGTCAAGTCACTTCACCTTCTGCAACTTTCAGAAGTACTTCCATTTGTTTCAAGTGTACAGTTTGCTGTCCCACTGTCTGCTCAGATGGCTACCAGAAGATCACCACGATTGCTCAGTTTACACCATTATCTAAGTGGGCACTTTTACCAAAAGCCACATGGACAGCAGCTGATAATCCCTGGTCCCTTCCTTAGGCACAAGTGTCCTCCCTTCAGTTGCAAATAAGCATTTTGGTGATTCTGAGAGTGTCATCTAGAGGAACAAGAAAGGTAACAGAAACAAACTCTGGCACTGCCTGCCATAACTTCAATTTTCCCATGCTGCCCAATAGACCAATCAAGAGGTGTTCTTTCACATTTTCCTAAGTGCCACCTCAAATATATTTTAAAAAATTTTTATTACATTTATTGGGGTGACACTGGTTACTAAAATTCTATGAAAAAGAAATAGCTTCCTGGACAAGAAAAAGCTAAAGGAGTTCATGAAGACCAAACCAAAATGACAAGAAATGTAAAAGGTCTTCTTTAAGAAGACGAAAGGAGAAAAAAAATAGTTATAAAGAATAAAATGGCATTGAATACATACCTATCAATAATCACTTAAATGTAAATGACTTGAATGCTCTAATCAAAAGTACAAACGTATCCAAAGGAATGAGAAAAAGAACAACGAACAATGCCCAAAGCGAGTAGAAGGAATGAAATAATAAAGACCAGAGCAGAAACAAAGAAAATTAAATAATACAAAAGATCAATGAACTAAGATCTGATTCTTTGGAAAAATAAGATGGATAAACCTTAAACCATACTCATCAAGAAAGATAGGGCTCAAATAAATTAAAAGCAGAAATGAAAGAGCAGTAGGAACAACTCACACCACAGAAATACAAAGGATTAAAAGAAAATATATGAACCATATTCCAACAAATTAGACAGTCTGGAAGAAACAGACACATTGATAGAAACATACAATCTTACAAAACTGAATAAAAAAAGAAACAGGGCCCTGGTCAATTTGGCTCAGCGGTTAGAGCGTCGGCCTGCAGACCTGAGAGTCCTGGGTTCAGTTCCCACTAAGGGCACGTACCTTGGTTGCAGTTTGTCCCCAGCCCCAGTTGGGGTTGTGCAGGTGGCAACCACTCGATGTGTCTCTCTCACATGGATGTTTCTCTCTCTCTCTCTTCCTCCCCCTCTCCCTCCTGCTCTGAAATAAATGAAAAAAAAAAATGTCCTCGGGTGAGGATAAAAAAAGAAACAGAAAATCTGAACAGAATGATTACAACCAATGAAATCAAAGTTATAATAAAAACATTTTTAAACAAAAGTCCTGGACATGATATCACAACTAAATTTTACCAAACATTCAAAGAAGAACTGACACCAATCTGCCTCAGTCTACTGCAAAAATTCAAGAGGATGGAAGACTCCCAAGCTTATTTGAAGAGGCCAGGAATATCCTAATTCCAAAACTAGATAAGGGCACTAGAAAGATAGAAAATTATACTATAGCCCTGGCCAGTCTGGCTCAACAGTAGAGTGTCGGCCCACAGACCAATGAGTCACGGGTTCTGTTCTGGTCTAAAGGCATGTATCTCAGTTGCAGTTCATCCCCAGCCCTGGTCGGGGTCGTGCAGGAGGCAACCAGTCAATGTGTCTCTCTCAGATCAATGTTTCTCTCTCTCTCTTCCTCTCTCTCACTCTACCTGAAGATAAATGGAAAAATATCCTCAGGTGAGGATTGAAATAAATGAATAAATAAAATAATAAAATAAAATAAAATAAAAATAGCCCTGGTCAGTTTTGCTCAGCGGTTAGAGTGTCAGCCCATGAACAGGAGTCATGGGTTCGATTCTGGTCAAGGACACGTACCTTGGTTACAGTTCAGTCCCTAGCCCTGGTGGGGGTCATGCAGGGGAGGCAACCAGTCAATGTGTCTTTCTCACATCAGTGTTTCTCTCCCCTTCTCCCCTCCCACTCTGTCTAAAGATAAGTGGAAAAGTTTCCTCAGATGAGGATAAAAAATTAATAAATAAATAATAAGAAGAAAAATACATAAATAAATAATAAAAAAGAGGAATAAAAAAAGAACTGGAACTGGTAGATGGCTTTTTTTTTTTTTAATCCTCACCCGA
Organism: Tadarida brasiliensis; assembly: GCA_030848825.1. Classification (NCBI taxonomy): domain Eukaryota; kingdom Metazoa; phylum Chordata; class Mammalia; order Chiroptera; family Molossidae; genus Tadarida; species Tadarida brasiliensis. Next base: position 108,225,018 of record CM061257.1, on the reverse strand, counting down.
GGACATTTAACCATTTTTGTTCAGATAGAGCGGGAGGGAGAGAGAGGAAGAGACAGAGACAGAGAAACATTGACATGAAAGGGACACATGGAGTGGCTGCCTTCCAAATGACCCAACCAGGGCTGGGGATGAATAGCAACTGAGGTACGTGCCCTTAGCGGGAACTGAACCCGGGTCTCTCTAGACCATGGACTGAGGCTTTAACCACCGAGCCAAACTGGCCAGGGCTGGTAGACAGCTTTAAGAAAGCCATGAAGATATTTGCAGTACTGTGGTTCTTGGGTCTGAGCTTGCACAATTTCTGCCAATAACTACCAGAGAAATACATTTCAAATTATCGCACTGGTTATTCCAACCATAACACACGAAGACGTACTAATTAATGAGAAGGAATATGAATTGTTATAGCAAATGTGGATAGGAAAATGTATGTAATTTTATGCCTAGTTCAGTTCTCTGCACAATGTACCCTTTAAAAATATTTCTTAATATGTAATCTTTATGGGGACAAATCAGGTATTGGAAAATGTTAGCAAGTGCACCAAAGCCTTGCAAACTCACAGGTCCTTAAGGGTAATGGTCTTCATGACTCTGCAGATGTGCACATTCCATATAGGCAGATCGTGCAAATACTTGGAGGCGAGAAGAATGGCCCCCAAGACGACTCGTCTCCAGTTCGTGGGGCCAATGTCTATTTCAGCATACATCACAAGTCTTTCTAAGTAAACCTGCAAAAGTAAAACAAGGGTGTCTGATATCAGTTCAGTTTAAGTGCAGTGATGAGAACTGTTAGGAAGGACAGATTTCACCTGTTTTTGACTTGACTCTTTTTCTTAGGTTCTACAGAGACTGCTTGGCCAGCCAAAGCCAGAGGCCAAGCCACAGTTGCAAATCAGATACTTTGTTGCCTGTGTTGCCCAGGTGACTTTCCAGCCCAAGTTTTTGTCACAGGAATGAATGGACATCTTAGCAAAGGACCCTCTGAAGAAATGTCATTACCTTTGCACTTGTAAAGGGCAGGATACTTGAGTGCCTACCACGTGCACCGTTTCATACCTGGCTGGTAGCTATATGGTGATTTTACATAATACTTGAATATGTAAATCCCTGATAATACTGAGCACATGTATACTTTCTTCACACAGTTACCAGTCCTTTTGCAGCACAAGTAGTAGATAAAACAGGTTGTCAAGAGTGCCCCCCAGTGGCTGCTGTGCGGTGCAGCAGGACAGCCAGTACTAAGGGCTGTGCTTGAGGCAGGTCTTGACAACTGTGAAGTATTCCTGGACTTAGCAACTTTGTAAGAAACACACATGCACACAAAGGAGAGTCCTTTTTATATCCCTAATCTTCACATCCCCAGGATCACTTTATGAAATTCATCTCTGTCTTATACAATCTGAGGCTTAGTCAGTTCTGGTGGTTTCAGGTGGTAACAGAGCTGCCATCTCTCCATCCCTGGTCCTCCTCTACACCTGCCAGGTAGCTTGTGAGGGTTCATGATTTCTTTCCATGTATTACATGTCTATTCTACAAAGAACTTGGCAAACTTAACAGCTAAGTAAAGATTACAAAGGCAAATGGTGATTTGTTGTTACCTTGATGGGTGCTTTGCAGAAGAGTATGTATGCCATTTGTCAAAAAAGTCCAATTTCAGAGAGTATGTTTAATGTCTGAGGTTATCAGATTAACAGCTCAGATTTGCCAATGTTCTTCAAACCCAAGGGTATTTTTAAAACCAAATGGTTATTGAACATTATATGTTTTTAGTGAAAGTCTACAACAATCATACAAAATTCAGCACTCACAGATATCCTAAGAATGAACCTACTTACAAGGTAAAACTTTGTACTTTATGGGACTAGTTAGAGGCACTTATACAACACTGGAAATCTCTCACTTTCCTGACACCTTTACCAACAGACTTGGTATGTGCCATCCTCACTCACTCATGCCACTTGCCCTCCTGTGTCAGTGGAGCTGAGATTTCCCTTCTCACTGAAGCTGACTCCTCTCTCAGTGAGGTCGATCCCATCCCACTTCTGAACACCTCCCACAATTACCGCTTTTTGAAGAATCCTCCCTGTCTGCCAGAGATTTTCCCCAATGTGTTGACACTGTTCCCTGCCACCGCCCAACCCCTAGAATGCTTCCCCTCATTTTGCTCACAGTAAATGTCCTGATGCTGCTTCTCATCTCCCATTGTCACCTCAACCCACTCTGTCTGCCCCCTGCCGCTATCACTCTACTGAACTACTATTGCTAAGACCATCAGTGCCTTCGCACATACACACCAGAGCTCTTCATCCCCCCTCCCCCTCCCCAAGCATTCCCTCATGTCATAAAGGGCACTGCCATTTGCCTAGTTGCTGGGCCCAAAGCCTCCAACTGAGTGAGTCTGCTCCAATCCATTGGCGATTCTTATCTCTACCTATCACTGATCATCAGACAACTTTCTATTCTATTTACAACTTCTCACCTGGATCACTGTTATTACCTCTTGACTTCTCGGCTTCCACTTGGACTCCCAGCTACAGTCTATTCTCCCCAAACAGCCAAGATAGCCTTTGTAATCAAGAGCACTTCACAACCCTGCTCCATATCTGCCAAAGTTTTCCCATCAAACAAAGAAAAATGTAATGTCTTCCCATGGCCTGCCAGCTCCAGGGCCCTATAAGATAGGACACTGCCCTTCTATGTCCTCATGTCCTACATTCTTTCCCTCACTCCACACTCTGATCACACTGGCCACACCTCACTGTTCCTTGAACACACAGAACATTGTCCTCTCTGCCTACAATGCCAGAGCCCTTCACCCTCCTCAGTTCAGTCAGGCCACAGTTCAGGTTCAATTGTTTCCTCCTTAAAGAGGCTCTTCCGGATTGCTCCGTCTAATGTAGCAAGCCGCTGTGATCACTTTATCTCTTTACCCTGCTTCATCTTGGTATTTACTACTATCTGAAATATTCATCTCTTTAAAAACACTCATTTAAAAAAATTATTTCTGTCTTCCTTAGTAGAATATAAGCTCCATAAAAGCAAAAACTTTATTCAACCATGTCTCTCCTCTATCCTCAGCACTGAGCTCTGCAAGGACCATCAGCATGAAAAGGGGAGTCCCCAGGAGTGGCTGAGAGTGGTGGGGAAACCAGGAGAAAATAATAAAAATTCAAGATAAGTGAGGTTCAAGAAAGAGAGTGAGGTCAAAATGCTAAATGCTGCCAACATGTAGCTCATTCCATGAATATCCACTGAATACCTAACTCTCTGTCACTGTTCTATCTTCTATACACTGTTTATTCACATGCTTTCCATGCATTTGAACAGCGGATCATAATTCCCTATCTCCAGCCAGACTCATGCTCTGCTCCACACATTCAGATGATTCCTAGAGATCCCACTCTGCTGTCTCCCAGGTGCATCAAGATTAGCTCATCTACAAAGGACTCTTCCTCTTATAGCTCAGGTGCTCTCCTTCTGTACTACCGAGCTCTCCACCTCCTGCTAAGCCCTCCTAGTGGTTGGTAGCTCCAAGGAAAGGCCTGTGTCTGATCCAGTGCCCATGAGGGGACTCTAGTCAGAAGCACAAAGAGGCCTCTCCAAATCTTACCTGAATACTGAAGGAGGAGGCACTGACCTAATGATTTGTTCCCTCCTGACCATGCAGTGCACTTTCCCCTTTAGGACTGCTGGAGGGAGGAGTAATACAATCCCGACCACTTCTCACTGGAATAAGACTGCTTATTCCAAAAGAGAAACTCTTCCATAGGAATTCTGTATGAATGACACAAAGGTCCTCACACAGCGTAGCTTAGCAGGCAACTCACACAGCCTGTTCAGGAACTACTGGCACGATAATCCTGGGCAACGTCACAGGTAGGCACAGGAGGACAGCAGGGAAGGATTTACACCCATCATCCAAGGGACAGAGAATTCAGGGCTCCGGTTCTCAATCAGGACACAATCAGAACTGCCTGGGGATCCAGCCTGGGACGCAGCTTAGACCTACACTGAATCAGTCTCTGCCTGGGAAGCAGATGGTTTTGTTATTGCCCATCCTGCCCCATCAGCACACCTTGTACGTGTGCGTGTGTGTGCACTGCATGTGCACGTGTCTCCTTAGGAGTAGAGGCAGAAACCAGAACTCTCTCCTGCTGCCTCGAATAGCAGGTGTTTTGTGATGAGAAAAGCAAGAACATTTGAAATCATAATAATTATTAACCTCAAATGTGTGTATTTCACGTCCTTGGATAGGTGTCTCTAATAAAGTTTGAATGATTTTTTTAGGAACCTACTTTTATTTGAAAAACAAGATCACATCCTGTGGACAAGACAAGAAAGATGCTTTCTGAAAGAACTATCTTACCAAAGTTGTTATTGCAAAGGCACCGGTTAGGCGAAAGGCATCGAAAAGAGGACGAATGAAACTGTAAATAGATTGGAGATCAGGACTATGATGACAATATTCCTTTGGATCAGTTTCATCCTGAAAGGAGAAAATGCAATGTAAGTATCCAGGGAAGAAAAACACTTAAGTACTTCTATGGTGGCAGTCTTCTACTTGTGCCCACGTGCCCCTGAAAATAATTTTCAATGTGTGACCTGTGTTTTAGTCTTTTAGGTATAAACAAGGGGACTTGAAAAAACAATAGTGATGCAAAACCACCACTCATTAAAGATAAATACAGGCCCTAGCCGGTTTGGCTCAGCGGTTAGAGCGTCGGCCTGCGGTCCAGAGAGACCCGGGTTCAGTTCCCGCTAAGGGCATGTACTTCGGTTGCAGTTTGTCCCCGGCCCTGGTTGGTCGTGCGGGTGGCAGCCACTCGATGTGTCCCTTTCACGTCGATGTTTCTCTCTCTCTCTCTTCCTCTCTCTCCCTCCCACTCTATCTGAACAAAAAAATGAAAAAATGTCCTCGGGTGAGGATAAAAAATAAATAAATAAATGAATAAATAAATAAATAAATAAATAAATAAAGATAAATACAGGCACAACCTCAGAAAACTCATATGGAAGTTCTTTTCCACCTTCCCAACAGAATTCTATCTAAATATAAACTATCTTTAGGCTCAAAAGTCTTGTTGATTGCCCTGTCCTATGTCTCTGTGGTCAGCTCTGAACATATATTCTCAGTTCCCTGTAACCGTCAGGCTCTAAGGCTGGGCCCTGCTGCACAGCGTCACAGCCACACATTGCTACAGAGCCTCTGAACGGGATCAGAACAGGTTGGTCATTCTAATTCATTCAGAATTTAAAGAGTTGTTTAAGTTTCTTCATAGAGGTCTTAACATATCTTAGGTTTATTTACAAATATTTACTTGTTTGATGCTGCTGAAATTTATCTTTTAAAAAAATACAATTTTTTTGTTTTGGGGCGTGTTTACTCACCTTAGCTCACTAATTATACAAAGCTGTAACTCAGTTTTACTGACATTTTTCTTATACAACATTCCTTTTGTAAAATAATTAGAAACAACATGAGGTGGAAAGAAAACAAAGGAAGATAATTTTGACTCCAAGCTGGAGGGAGTAATTTTCTTCCAGTAATTAATTTCAAAGCAAATCAGTAGGAAATAAACACGACTGTATGAAAGAAAAATCCAACCTCAATACAACTGAAACTTACAGCAAATGGATGCAATTCCTCCTCAAAAATATCCTTGGATCTGTTTGCATCTCTAGAAAATAAGAACATGTATTTAAAAAATGAATCCAGGAATTGTTGCTATCTTAGGAACAGGTCTGCTGGGTGTAGACAGAGGGGTGGAGGGAGAAGCTTAACCTTCAACAATGTCCTTCTACAAATTCTTAGATTCTGTAAGAATTTTCTGACCTCTTTTTACTCAGCACATGAAATTCTATGAAATCTTTCTACACTGACCAGCCAGAGTCACCTTTATAAGCACTAACCCTCCCTAATAGGATATGCAGGTCAACCAAATCTATTTCCACCCCCTAAGTTCACACTGGAATACACCAGAACATTTATGAAGCAGTAGTGGTGGGCAATCGTGCACGTGAAATTGAGATTCATGTTTTTTTCCTATATTGTTTTTCTTATTTGTTCAGTATATTACATTCTTATCTTGTTACTTTTAAATAGTTTGACTTAAGCCCTGGTTTGGCTCAGCGGTCAAGCATGGGGCCATGGACCAAAGAGTCGCGGGCTTGATTCTGATCAAGGGCACATACCTCGGTTGCAGTTCATCCCTGGCCCTGGTCAGGGTCGTGGGGGAGGTAACCAATCAATGTGTCCCTCTCGTGTCAATGTTTCTCTTTCTCTCCCTCTCTCTTACACTGTCTGAAGATAAATAGAAAAATACTCTTAGGTGAGGATTTAGAAATAAAAATACATAGTTTGAGTTAAAAATGACTTTTATTTTAAAAGTCATCAGTCTATTGAAAAACATGTTTTAAATTGATTTTAGAGAGGCAAAATGAGAGTAAGAGACAGAGGGAGAAAGAGAAAAAGACAGAAACATTGATTGGCTGTCTCCCACACATGCCCTGACCAGGGTTCAAACCTGCAACCTGGGTGTTTTGCAGGCATCTGGGTTCCCCTAGACCATTTTCAGGAGACCCACGATGCCAAAACTGTTTTTATAGAAATATTAAGGCATTGCCTGCTTTTACACTGACACTGGCAATAACTGTATAAAAGCAAAAGTTAGTAAAACGGTCTCTGAGCATGACTCAAGCAGGGGTATCACACTGTACGTGTAGTCATTCTGTTCTTCACTGTCACCTGTTGTTGAAAAATGTTCTGCTCTACTTAAGAACATCTTTGATAAAGCAGTAACAGTGAATAATGGTATTATCATTGATTCTTTTTATATTCTGATCAGTGGAAAGCATGCATTAAGCCCTTCTGCATACTGAAATGTGGTTGTGTTGAGGAAAAGCACTTGTGACTTAGCTGTGAACAAACTACTTTTTCATAGAATAACATCTCTGTGTAATAGCACAACCGTCATTCTCTCAAAACTGAAAAGCGAGCCTGTCACTCCAAGGAAAATAACTTGTATGATTGCTCTCAATGACACAATTCAAGCTAACATGCTACAAATCAGGATTGGGGAAAACGTGTAGCATTTTGTGAGCTTGACAGCTTTTCAATACTTAAAGGCTTTTCTGGTAAGACTGGTGGTGATATGATACTAACAAAAGTGAGTCTGAACACTGTATAAAGAAATGTGAACCAATACTTCCCTAATGACCAATGTATAATATTATTATAAACTTACTTACAAGTAAAAAGATTCATTCAGCAGACAAGATATATGAATGGGTATTAATTTAACAGAGACCTTACTACAAGCTCATGGATGTGATTTAAAATTCCATTGTAACTAATTTAAGAAACTAGCACTTGTGGCCTTTTGCTACAATATCAAAGAATATCCACAATTATCTGAAGGCTTTAAAAATACAAACTTTTCTAGCCTTAAAGCTACAAGGCTGGGTCTTCTCTATATTGTTTCTTTAAAACAAATTATTGAGATGACTGAAGTAATGACGAATGATTGAAGACAGGATATTCATGAGAAGCAGCTGTCTTCTATTAAACCAAAGAGATTTGTAAAAATGTAAATAAATGACACAATTTCCACTCAACAATTTTGTTATGGAAAAAAATTCTTTTTTTTTAAATAAAAAATTATGTAAATACTACGGTTCCCAATCAGGGGTGATTTTGTCCCCCGGGAACCATTTGGCCATGGTTGGAGACAGTTTTTGCTGTCACCATGTGGCGTGGGAAGAGGGTGCTTTTGGCATCTAGTGAGTAGAGGACAGGGAGGCTGCTGAACATCCTCTGACGACAAGGCCATCCGCCACAACAAAGAATTGTCTAGCTCAAAATTTCAACAGTGCTATGAAAAAACATGTTCCAAGATACAAGGACTTATTGTTTAGTTCTCAATTTTAATTTCTAATACAGAAAACATCAATGCAGCTCAAATAAAACAATATCCTTTGGGATCCTCAATAACTTTTAAAAACCAATGATTCACTTCAATAATGTCCTAAAAGCACTCTATGGCTTACTCCAATAATGTCTGTAGTTATTGCCTAACACTAAACTTTGTATCTTGTACATTGATTACCTAGAATAACAAGACAGGTTTTAAAACTCACCTGTTCTTAATGTGGTAATATATTGCTAATGCCAGGCTGTGGAGAGAAAAAAAAAAATTTAAGGATTGACTTTCTGTGAGGTGTGAAGACATGTTTGAAAGGGGCTGTGGTGGGGGGAGACCTGCCCAGCTGCCCAGTGGCCATGGGGCCCTCACTCAGACAGCACGTGGGCACTCTGCACCTGGTTGCAGTTCTGTGCCTCTTAACAAAATTAGGAAAACCAAAATGCTATGGAATGTGCTGTCAGAAAACACGTTCGGATGGTTATTATAATATATGTTATTACACATCTCCCCTGTCATTTGCCTTCTACCCACAGAACCTTTCCCCCTGCACAAGTTACATCTATCTGTACACATGCTTAAATTTAAGTCACACAGTAGCTTTTCCACCTACCCACCCATTTTCCATCTTTTCTCTGAAGGTAAATAAAATGCTCCATACCAAATAAAATCTCCTAACATCACTTTTACATAATTATTAAAAAATGTAATGGCAGATATAAGAACACAACATCAATAGGTCTAACTCTACTAAATTAAGCAGCACTAACAATGCAGCATAATAGGACATGGTATAATATTAATAACATTTTTTCCAAATTAGTTAAAAAAAAAACTTTAATGAGCAGATATACATGCTCAGCTACAGTGTAAGTTACTGTGTTCCTAAAGTATCATAGATGCTGTGCAATAGGAAACAAAGGGGTGCTGTAGGTTAGGTGATATGCTTTTCCTCTTTGCCCCCAGTGTCTAAAATGAAGCTCAAAATAATTGAGGGAAAGCAAATCTGAATTTTATAACTAGGTCTATAGAATATTAGTACTCGTAAAAACACCTATAATATTGTTAGCATCAAAGATGGGTACTTCTATAGTGTTTCAAACGGTTTAATCTTACTGATCTTAAATCACAGAATTTGAAGCATGTAGGTTGAAAAGAACAAATGGACTTGTGATGACATTTCATCGAACAACCCATTTCACAGATGAGGTAAGCAGGGCTTCAAACTGACTTGCCCCAGGTCCCCCAGCAGGGAGCAGCAGTTCTCTTTCTCCTGCGCTCTCACCAGGCAGCGTGGTGCTCAAGCTTGGCTGGACCTGGGGTCATCAGAGGAGCTTTAAAAACGGCCTGGCTTGCCCTCCAGAGGATCTGACTTAACTGGCACTGGGTGTGACTGGGATGGTTTTTAAAGCTTCCCAGGTGACTGCAATGTGCAGCACGTTTGAGAACACATAAGTTAGGGTTAAAATCACAATCATCCAGAATGTTTTTCTCCATTTAATTATGCCTCCCACCCTTCCTTAGCTGATCAAAAAGCCTGTGAGAGTGAGAGAATGTGTCGGGGGAAGGGAAATGGAATGCATGTGTTTAGAGACATAGATTTTGAAAAAAGTGGCATCAGTGACTCTAAGAAGGCTCACCCACCCCATTCAGATCAATGCACTACTACCCCACAATAAAAATTTTTCTAAATCATTCCTAAAAGCCAATTAGCTGTATTAACTTTCTCAGTCCACCTTTATTTTACCAATAGTAAATGTACTGAATGATCATTTTCAAAACAAAATGAGAGCAAATTAAAACTTACTGTACATCCAAAAATTAGACTAATTTGGAGAAGAAAAGCATAACACCTACTTGTCTGAGCAAGGTTAATCTCTGAAACTACTTTTGAATTATATGCTGTAACATCACAATCTTTGGAACTCAAAAGAAGCTATGGAATGCAGCCAGAGTGGAGCTGTTTTTACCCATGGATTTAGTGTCCCGCTGAATAAAAACCTCCAGTGATTATGTGATAGGTGCTCAAGCTCAGGACTTAGAGAGGGACAGTGTGTTTTTTCTTGGATAAAATGTCAATTTTTGCTGAAACACAATTTGATCTCAACTATTGTTATAAGTGAGAGAAGTTATATTATTATGATTGTGAACTTGCTGTTTTTAATTAAAGTAGAAGTTACTGATCATTTAGTTAGCAGAAAAGCTGGTACAATAGGAAGAAAATTAAGTTTAGAAACAAATTATAGTTTTAGGACTGAAAAATAAAATTAGGATTGAGGATATTCATATTTTCAGGGAGCATTTCCCAAACAGTTCTCTGGGAAATCAACACTCACTTCCCAGGGAGACACTGACATGTTCCTTGGAGAGCCCAGGGGATTCAGGAAGCTCTGCCTCCCATTTCAGTTTTATTTCACTCTTAGAGAAGCTTAAAAGTGTCATCTTAGGGTGTTTGTTTTTGAAGAGTGTCTCCACTGTGGACTATGTGGTGCTCACAGAACTGAAGGAAGTTTTCATCATCACGACACCGTTGTGTTTGCTTCCGTGTAAGTCTGCCTGTGGCTGTGTTCCCACAGCCTCACCGCTCTCATGTTTCTCTGCGGTGATTTTCTTATATAAGGACTGATATGGTGTCTTGAAGATGTATTGATATGTCTATACATATACATGATAACTAAATTTAATACATCTATAAATTAAAACTTCAGTTGAACAAATTTTATCCACATAGAAGTTGGTTTTAAAAGTTGTTCCTTAAGCCCTGGCCAGTGTTGCTCAGCGGTTAGAGCATTGGCCTGTGGTCCAGAGAGACCTGGGTTTGGTTCCCGCTAGGGGCACGTACCTGTTGCAGTTTGTCCCCGGCCCTGGTTGGTCATGTGGAAGGCAGCCACTCGATGTGTCCCTTTCACGTAAATGTTTCTCTCTCCCTCTCTCTTCCTCTCTCTCCCTCCCACTCTATCTGAACAAAAAATAAAAAATAAAAAAATAAAAGTTGTTCCTTAAGACTGGTTTGATGCGCCTGGCCGGTGTGGCTCAGTGGTTGAGCATTGACCCATGAACCAAGAGGTCACCAGTTCAATTCCCAGGCAGGGCACATGCCCAAGTTGTGGGTCTGATCTCCAGTGGGGGGCAAGCAGGGGGCAGCCAATCGATGTTCTCTCTCATCGATGTTTCTATTTCTCTCTCTCTCTCTAAAATCAATTTAAAAAAATTTTTTTAAAGACAAAAAACAACAACAGGTTTGATGTATTTTTCCTGGAAGGAGAAGTGAATTTTAATATAAAAATAGTGCAGAAGAATAAATGTACAATGGGGGAAAACCTCACAAAATTCAATTAAACTTAAAGGCAGATGCACTCTGGTGCCAGCAGGGGACAAGCTGTTCCTTCTTCCAGGAGCAGCTTCCAGAGGAACACACATTGTTAGAGGTCTAGATCCCATAAAGAAATACTTTTTTTCTAGAAACATCCAATAAAAAGCACCTCTCCTTTCATTGTTCAACAATGTCTCAACAACAGTAATGCATCAAGTAACTATCGATAAATACTTTTGGGGGGATTTTTTATTGGCTAACTGGCTTCCCCTTCTTCCATCTATTCTAAGATTATAATGGAACCTGAACTCACTATATACTTGACACCAGTTTCTTTCTTTCTTTCTTTTTTAATCCTCACGTGAGGATATTTTTCCATTTATTTTCAGAAAGAGTGGGAGGGAGGGAGAGAAAGAGCGAGAGAGAGAGAGAAAGAGAAACATCAATGTGAGAGAGACACATTGACTAGGTGCCTCCTACACAACCTCAACCAGGGCTGGGACTGAACCACAACTGAGTCATGTGCCCTTGACTGGAATCGAATGCTCCACTCTTTGATCTGTGGCCTGACGCTCTAAACACAAAGCCAAATCAGCAGGGGGGCACACCAGTTTCTTACCCTGATCACTGTAAAGGACAATCAAATGAGTGAAATTACACAGGGGCAGCATGCCTGTAGCATAAGGGGGTCTGTCACTGAGCCCTGGGCAACCTATTTGTACTCACGATTGCACAATGATTCTAGCACTAGGCTGGGACATTGTGCTCTCATCTAAAAAGATGGTTGAGCATGAGCTGTGCTTTCCACGAAGGAGACCTGGAGACACCTGAAGGGGAAGGGAAATAGAAGAAAATATCACAGTAAGTTACACTTATAAAAGTGTGTTTTTTCTTGGATAAAATGTCAAACAATTAAACATTAAAATTTTTCTTATACTCTGTGAACTGCTGTAGTGTGATATCATGTGCAGCTCTATGGGAAACCCATTAGCAATCCACAGACAAGATTTGAGGAAGGGGTTATGAAAGGCTGCCCTCGATCTAGTACCTATAATCAAACACGACAAACACCTGTGATAAATTCCCTTTATAATAATGTGAAATATTTAGAATAAGATTTCAGTTTGTATTTTATCTTAAGAAATGAGTGCAGCTGAGATTTCTCTTTCTACTATTTATTTTCTACAATAAAACATAATTCCTTATATAATATTGGAACAAGAGCATTTTGTTGAAGTAAATGAAACCAACAATAAATATTAGTTCAGGAGACAGTGTGGCAAAACAAAGGTAGTTGAGTCAGAGGTGTGTGTGCTGGGGCTGGCTCAAGGCTTACAAGCTCGGGGGTCAGAGGTCTCTCTGGGCCTCAGTCTACTTATCTGGAGGATAAAAGAGTATTGTTTTAAGATTCTCTTACATCCCAGAAAACAGATGAAACAACTCTGAGGATTTAACTCTCCCTTCATGTTTGACTAAGACTATCATTACATTATTCCAATGGGAACCTCAGAGAATACTTTCTATTACGTTATTACTTCTATCCTCTGAGTTACTTGACACTCATCAGGACCCTGCCTCACTCATGCTGCTCTCTCTGGCTACAAGGCCTTTTCTTCCTCCTTTTCCCAGCAAGCTTAACCCCACTTGCCATCTGCCTCCAGGATGCCTCTGCCAGCAGCCATACTACAAAACGTCTCCCTGTCTCTGTGCTTACACACAGAGTTACCACTGGTTACATGGTATCAAGTGCTTACAGGGTGTCCCCTCATACAAAGTGAGCCTCTCCAGGAAGAGAGGACTCTTATTTCTCTTCTACCTCCAGTGCTGAGCACAGAATCTGGGACAAATTAGGAGTTCAAAGGTGTTTGACAAATTATTTAAAATCAGTTACAACTGGAAGGTAAATCTTACTACAGATACAAATTAAAATTTATCTGCAGTGGTGTCAGAGAGGTGACAGTAAATTTTTGAGACCCTCTAGAGAATAAACTAAAACACTTTAGAAATAGTCATTTATTTTAAAAGTATTTATTGATTTGTAAAGAACCCAACAATATAGCAATAATCAAATAAGGAAATAGCCTAAACTATGTTAGCACAATCCTTTTAAAGTAAAACCAAAAACTAATCCCAGTCTGTGTAAGTAGCCGAATGTAATAGTAGCATTCTTTAATATCACAGATTACCAGCAATGTTAATATGCTTTTTATATTAGCAGAGAAATGGCACCAGATGTTAGATCTTGGTCCTTGAGTTTGGCTGAGAAAGACTTTAGAGCCAAGAACTCAAATGATAAGGGAAAGTGTATTTAGAAAGTCACAGAGGTAGAAGAAGTGAGCCGGCTGAACTGCATGGACTCAGGAAACAAGTTACAGAGGCAAAGGGGCCCCTGAAACCTTGGAGAAAGAAAGGAAGGATACACATGCCTGGGGGGAAATGTGGATGAGCACCAGAGTGAGTGCACCTGAGAACAGAGTAAGAAAAGGCCTAGGCATGTGAGAGAGAGAGAGAGAGAATGTTCAAGATAGACAAAACAAAGAATTATAAAGGGTTGGAGCATAAGGTCAAGAAAATCTCCAAGAAGTAGAAAAAGACAAAAAGGAAAATAAGAGGGAAATCAAATTAGAGATCCATGCAAAAGTACTGGTCTAAGAGTTCTAGCTTCTGAGTAATGGGAATATTAGAAAAAAGAAGGAAAAAAGAATATATGAAAGAAATAAAAAAATTCCCTTAAAGTAGATAAGATCTGCAGTCTTTCTTTTTTTTTCAAAAAAAAAATTTTTTTCTTTATCAATTTTAGAGAAAGAGAGAGAGGACGGGAGAGGGATAGAGAGATAGGAACATTGATGAGAGAGAACATTGACTAGCTGCCTCCTGCACGCCCCCACTTGGGATTTGGCCCACAACCTAGGCATGTGTCCTGACCGGGAATCAAACCAGCAACCTCTTGGTGCATGAGTCGATGCTCAACCAGTGAGCCACATCAGCCAGGCAAGATCTTCAGTTTTTTGGTTGTTTTTTTTTTATTCCTCACCCAAGGATATTTTTACATTTATCTTCAGAAAGAGTGGGAAGGAGAGAGTGAAACATCGATGTGAGAGAGACACATCGATTGGCTGTCACCCACATGACCCCAACCAGGGCTGGGGACAAACCTCAACCAAGGTATGTGCCCTTGGCCGGAATCAAACCAAGGACTCCCTGGTCCACAGGCTGATGCTCTAACCACTGAGACAAACTGACAAGGGCAAGACCAGCAGTCTTAATGGCCACAAACAAATGAAAAGGTACATATCAAATTATAAGATTTCAGATTCCTAGGAGTAAAGAAGATTCTGAAAGTTCCTAGAGAAGAAGGGGATGGGGGAAATAACTAAAATTGGCAATATACGATGTATCATACAATGTCAACAGATTTAAGAGGAACACTGGAATGGGAACACAGCAGAAATGTCTTTAGAACTGCAAAAATTGATTTCAATCTGGAGTTCTATGCTTTATTAAATAGGAGGCATTCCAGAGAGGCTACATCTCTAAAAAAAATCTGCCCATGGGTCCTGTCCCAGGAAAAGGCGCTCCAGTAAACAGGGGCGGATAACAAGACAGAGGAAAACATACAACCTGGGACAGAGCCTTTCCACCGGTGTCCCGTGCGGCACACTGAAGAATTTTTAAAACAGGCCATACCTGACTATGTAGACAGGGGCACTGACCTCTTTTCCCTTAGACTGTCAAATTAAAAAAATGAAAACAGGTAACACAATCAATGTCCACTGTGAATGAATCAAAATTACACCTATTTCATTACGTGTCAGATTGGCAAAATATATAATGTTTGGTGTGCCACAAAATTTTAGTGATTAGTTTACGTCTGCCAGGAGATGAAAAAGGTTCAAAATCACTGATCTAAGACATAGGAGATCCAACACAAGAGAGCACTTATGTGAGACCCAATGACTTTAAAGAAATATGCCAAAAAATACAGGAGCAGAGCAGGCCTAGGGAACCCAGTCTGTGCTAGAATAGGGTAACACAGGCTGCGGAGATTGCTTCCCATGGAAAATGGAACAAGTGTGTTTAGTAAATCAAAAATATTTTTGACAGGCTTGTGACCAATGCTACTGCATATTTGGAAAAAATAGCTGTTAGAAAACAGGAAGTGAATATAGTTTAAAAAAAAGTATTGCACACACACAAAAATGAAGACTTACTAGGAATTATGCTAATGTAGCATAAATGTAGTATTTCTGTCTGATAGTTATCTTTCTCTGCCAAATTGCTAGACAGTTAGGTACAAAAACATTATTTTTGAAGCAGGGAGATCAGCTACTCTCTGCATTGGGCTCTGAGATCATGTTGACCAGGAAGAAGGGGTTTGGAGTGTCCTGGAGAAGAGAAGTGCTCAGATTTCAGTCATATTAGAGAAAAAGAATGAGGGGTGTACAGGAAAGTGGCACAGCCAGAGAACCCTATGGCTCAGCAGTAAAACTATTTACACAGCCATAACAATGTGAACAGTGATGTGATTCTGATTCAGTAATAACCATGATACACGTTGAGGGAGAGGGTGGAAATAAGGCCACGTGGAGAGAAAGCTGAGCTCTCAGCTGCTAGGACAGTCAGTCCATAGACAGTGCTAACAGCTGATGGAGCCAGGACATTGGTGTTCATTTTGTTAAAAAACAAGATTAACAATTAAGGCAGATCTTTGTACCATGACCATGTTATTGAAATTTAACCTAAAGGTCAGAATCTCTTAAAAAATGTGCATTTGTAAACCAAAATCTTTCCTAAATATGTACATCTGATAATTAAGATAATAGAAGAGATTTAGAAAATCCACCAAAAAACATCCATGCTAATGATATTGGGTCCATTATATATTTTTAAAAACCATGGCAGACAATTTTTCATTGAGATTATTAATTTCTTACTTTTCAACTGTATACTTACATGATATGAATAGTTCCTCATATTCTTTCCTCTCACTAAGAATAAAAAAATTAACACATCAATTCTAATACAAATGATTCAGAAAAAAAAAAAGTTACTGATTATCTGAAAGATTACCAACATACAAAGTAAGACATTTTATTTGATTTCTTTTATAATTTCCAACAAAATTTATGACTTAAATCACCTGGCAAGTTGAGTTCCATAAACATCTTAAAACTAAGTTTTACTGTTTTGACCTAACAGATGCTCTGTATCAGGTACACATGAAAGTCTCTCCATGTACAGAAGAAAAGGGCAAAGCAAACCGGGCAGGTGAGAAACGCAGCTAATACAAAGTTGACCTGTTGCGCATCTGAACCACTACTCAGTCGTAGTTTCTGATTCTACATTTACACCCACTCCTCCTGAATCACCAGGATTAACAGTTGACAGCTCAAGAGCCAGTTTCTGGCCAGGCATCTGGAAATATCCTGAACCCCTTACTGGTAATCAACTAGAATATCTCACTGAAAAAATAAATGGGTCTTTACTCAACTGCAAAGTCTCCTATCTAATTTAAATTTAAAGTGAGTGTGGCTAACCTAACTCATATGTACAACACAAAATCATTTTGCTCTAACAAAGATCAGAAGAAACACAAAAGCTCCACAGAAGGTCTCGGGCTGTCCTGTGTCCCACACAGCCTCCTTTAATGGGGACAGCATCATGGGCACACACTCCTCAGGACTGAAGACAGGCCATAGGAGAGTGTCTCCTGTACTGTCTCCACCCTCTCGACATGTGAACAGCCCGAGCTCTGGCAGACACTGAGAAATACAGCAATTTTACCCAAATTTGATCAGCTCCAGACAGTCAAAATACACATATACCATGAAAACACATGTTAACACCCCCACTTTTTATTGTGCTGCGTTACTTCAAAGATAATGGAACCTATCCCTTTGGTGCTTCTCCTGTCATAAGCAATGAAACCTTGACCACGTGTGCCTTGTTAAGCAAGTATACTCCATGTACCATAACACGAAGGAAACTAAGCAGGCAAGCAGAGTGTCAAAACCTATACTTCTGAGCCTTGTCCTAAAACAAACAGGACCCAGGAAGTGGACACCAGTGTCCCGTGCTGATGCAAAGCTTCTGGGAACCCCGCAGGCCCTGTGGCTCTCATGCACCCGGCAGCATTAAGTTAGGATGAGAGAGTCTTCAACAGCTAAAAAGTTCTGGATGTGACATGGGATCATTTGGTTGAGCACAATGTAACATAAAGACAAAGTCACAAATTCATCCTCATATATAAACAACTGATTATTATGATTTGTTGAAATGAAAACCTAACTGTGACCAAAATCCTATCTGACTTACCATCCATTTGAGATTTCTTTAGGAAAATGGTGCTAGCCCTTGGACAGTCCGAAGGGATTAGTTCTAAATCCATCTCTGTGTAGGAAGAAGAGAAAAACACATAATAATGTACTTGAGTAGAAAAGTACATAATTTAAAAAATAGCTACACATCAATTTTAATCACATAAAAGTGTTAGGAAGAGTTTTTAGTAATGGTAACAAGCCAATTTTAGTAAAGGCAACAATATGGAAAAAAGTTCAAAATTGTAGAATGACTCTATACCTGTGGAATGAAAGAAGGATACATCTTAGACTTTTTAAAATCTTGCACCTAAACAATCTGTGAATTGTATATATGCTTTCCCCCTTCTACTTATCAATTAGAAATAGTGTCACTCTATTTTATGCTGATCTTACTAGCTCATTCCAGAAACAGTCTCCAGAAGCAAGTTATGCTGATGCCAGTGAGTGTCAGAAACCAGCTAATATATCAAATATGCCCAAATCAAGGGAGCTGTTTTTGGCAAATGTTCTTTACACATTTAGGCTAATTCTAACTCCATTCAAAAATTGAACTTACTTAAATAGTTAGTTGTGGTTACTTGGGGCTATTTGTCCTTGCAGATTTAAAAAGCATAAAAGCTCAATGCTCTAATCTGCAGGAACACTTTGAAGATAATGACTTTTAATACTTCCATCAAAGTGATTTTTAAATTCTGCCCTCAATTTCCAAAGCTAAAACCTCACTTCATCCTTCCATGCCACACAATTAATTGGGGGCTTCAATAAGAATATTTTCTGGTGCTGATCACAGGGCTGCTTATAAGTATGTAAAGGTAGGTTTCCCTGAAGTCCACCACACACCAAGGTGGGATAATCTCCTATTTAGGCAAGAATACAAAACAGGTACTTGAATGTTAATAACACAAACTTGCCACTATATGCAATTATAAAGTTGTTATTAAAACAAAAACAAACAGACTTCCGGTCAAGATGGCGGCGTAGGTAGACGCGGTATCGCATCCTCCCACAACCACATCAAAGTTACAACTAAACTACAGAACAACCATCATTCAAAGCCACCTGAAATCAAGCTGAATGGAAGTCCTACAACTACGAAATTAAAGAAGAAGCCGCATCGAGACTGGTAGGAGGGCGGAGGCATGACGGGCTGGTCCCACACCCACGTGTGGCGGATAAAAATTAGGAGGGCACCTCAGCTGGGAAGGTCCTCCCTGAGGACTGAGGGGTCCCCGTCCCACACCAGGCGCCCAGCTGAGGGCTCCAGTGCCAGGAAGAGAAGCCCCCAGAACTTCTGGCTGGAGAAACCAGCGGGAACTGAGGCTGAGGTGGCTGGAGCCCCCAGCAGCTCCTCTTAAAGGGCCCGTGCACAGACTTACTCAGACTTGCTCCCTCCAGGCTCCAGGGCGGGGGAGACAGCCTGAGGGGCACCAGAGTCATATGGGGAAGAACTGAGCTGTTTGGCATTGGAGTGAGGGCTGGAGAGGCAGCTTTCTCCTGGACAGACCTGCTAACAGAGGCTTTTGTTCCTTTGGTGAGCCCTTCCCTGGGGCAGTAGACACCGCCATTTCTGGGACTCCAGCAACCTGGCTCACACAGTTGGCCCCGCCCTGGTGATTCCCTGAGGCCCCGCCCCACCCAACTTCCAGGCCCACCCAAGCTGTTGCCAGTTGCTTTACCATAGGATTGGCCTGTCTTGGATCCTGCTTCAGCTTCTCCTAAATTCTTTCAAACAAGCAGCATATGGTCTCAGCTAGCCCCATACCTCTCGCTAAGTAATACATAAAAACAAACACAGGGAGGCAGCCAAAATGAGGAGACAAAGAAACAGGTCCCAAATGAAAGAACAGACAAAACTCCAGGAAAAGAACTAAGTGAAATGGAGTTAAGCAACCTAACAGATGCAGAGTTCAAAATACTGCTTATAAGGATGCTCAATGGACTTAGTGAGAACCTCAGTGAACTTAGTGAGGGCCTCAAGAGCATAAAAAGGGACTAGTCAGAAATGATGGAATCACAGTTAGAAATGAAGGAGGCACTAACTGAAATAAAGAATAGCTTAGGACTTCCGGTCAAGATGGCGACCTAGGTGGACACGGAACCGTGTCCTCCCACAACCACATGAAAGTTACAACTAAATCACAGAATAACTATCATTTAAAGACCGCATGAAATCAAGCTGAATGGAAGCCCTGCAACTACGAAATTGAAGAAGCAGCAGAATGGAGATGGCATACTGCCCTCCAGGACCCTCCTTGTTGCCTGAAAGGAAACATGATCCTGCAGCCAGGGGCGCCTGCGGAAGCTGAGTGACCCCCCCCCCACCACGGAGGAACCCAGGTGGAGCGGGGGAGCCAGGAGACGCCCCCACCGTGGGGGAGCCCAGGCAGAGCGAGGGAGCCGCGACCCCGCCACCACGGGGGAACCCAGGCGGAGCGGGGGAGCCGCGACCCCGCCACCGCGGGGGAGCCCAGGCGGAGCGGGGGAGCCAGGCGACCCCCCCACCAACGGAGGAAGCTGGCAACACACAGGAGAACTGAGCAAACTGAACAACGAAATTGACCCAGAGACATGGAGGGTGGAGTACGGGATGACGGGCCTCAGAGGAGGGGGGGAGGCGGGGGAAAGAGATAAATCACAGAGCCTATGTGCATGGGTGCATAACCAATGGACATGGACAACAGGGATGGGCAGGAGGAGAAGGGGAGGGGGAGGAGGGTGTCAATGGGGGAAAAAAAGGAAAAACATCTGTAACAAAAACAAATTAATAATAAAATAAATTATAAAACAAAACAAAACAAAACAAAAACCCTATGATATTCCTTAGTAATGTCCATGTCAAACCACTTAACCAGTCTTGTAAGAACATGGACCAAGATCCTGATAAAGTAATAGTTAAGGCAATATTTCTGAAATCACATAATAATGTGTCTATGTTTTAAAAGAGAATTTGGAAGTCAAATCCAAATAACCTACATCCTTAGTTCTAAGAGAATCAAAATGCTCAATACTGTGTTAAAAACAAATCACTCTGACACCGCTGTACTTGACCTAGTTACTAATAACAGGAGAGAAGTGAAGGAAAGGTGTGGCATTTGGACAGCTTCACCAGGAAGCTCCAGCTTTACACTCTCCAGGGAGCCACTGGTCCATTCCTTCCAGATCCCTGGGGAAGGGACTGGACAGGGGGGATACAGACTCATGCCCAGTAAAGCTGGAGGGGAGGATTGAAGGTGCTTGCTGTCAGTCACACACCTGGGAACAGATCATTGGCCAGAGTAGGCGGGGCCACTGCCAGTGCAGGAAGATGTGAGATACTGAATTCCCTGAGGAAGGAGTTCTCTCTCTGGGCTGTGCTCTTGGGCTCTAGGGCTCTTGGCTGTTGGCACGTTATGCTTGACTCCTGGCTGGTGGGGATGTCTGGCTCCTGCTTCTTGTATTTGCTCACATGGCCCATGTAGACCCCACATGATGGACTAATGGACTGGTACTAGCCTGAGGCTGAATCGGACCCAGCTGCCACATGGAACGGAAACTCTGGACACTGGCTTTGTTTTTAGCTCTAGTGAAACCCTAATTACACTTCTTCAAGGACTGGATTAAGGGAAATGGGACTTTGGAAACCCTGAGATGTAATTGCAAATACTGCATCACTATTTTATAGAATGGTTTTATTTTTATTTTGTCCTTCATTGATTTTAGAGGGAGATGAATGGAGAGAGAGAGAGAGAAACACTGCTGAGAGAGAACATTGGTTGGCCGCCTCCTGCATGTCCCCCACTGGTGATTGGGCCCACAACCTGGGCATGTGCCCTGACCAGAAATCGAACTGGCTACCTCTTGGTGCATGGGTTGATGCTCAACCAGTGAGCCACACTGAATGCTTTCAAGCAGCATTTTTCAGAAAGACATTCATTTCAACATGACTTCAATTTATTCCAATTAAATAGAAATGTCAGCAGTTTCTGGGCCAATGACTGGGCACCTGTTTACTTAAGGTTTCCTGCATTTCCTGAACTGCTCTATCCCCATATTATACATTATATTTACTATACATTGTATTAGTTTTGGGGCCCACAACACAAAATTAAGAGTCAAACAATTACCATGTACACTCAGACTCCACACTTTCAGCCCCAGGCGGGTGACTGATACCCAATGGCCTTGAGCTGGTGGCCTCCCCAAAGGCACACCGCAGGCTCCTGTGTCCCCCAGTCTCCTGCTTCTGGAGCCTGGTTTCCAGTTTCCTAGTCTCTGATAATCCTTACTCTGGCTTCCAACCACTTCTTTAGCTGCCTCACCTTGGATCTCAGTATTGCCCTGATTTAATCCTCAACCCATTTGAATGACTCACTGAGCTGTGACATTTCATACAGTGAAGTACACTTTTCTTCTTTATGTGTTTTTAAAAAGTACTTTGCTCAGTGTCTTGGACTTTTAAGAACATTTCTGAGTAGAAATTTACCTCAATTTCACCTCATATTATGCAACTGTTTTAACCCTAACATTTAATTACTTTAACAAGGGGTATGTGAAAAGGTGGTATCCCCAAAGCTGATCACACGATGTGTCATTCTATAAATGCTATTCCCATGTGCCAGGCATCTGGAGTTGACATTCCTGCTCTATCCAGCCTGACTTTTCAAATCTTGGACAACTCAGTTGATGCCACTGTGATCCTGTCTTCTCACACATAAAACAGATATAATTCCTACAGTACTGACCTCAAAACATTGCAAGGATCAAATGAAATAAAGAACAATTTATATACTACGAATGGAGCACAAAAAAATGCAAAGCTTTCACAAATTAACTCAAAAGCAAAATATAAACATTTAGCATTTCATTGAAAAGATGAAATGTCCACTCATTACCCAAACATCTTAAGTTCATATGTGCTCTGGCTGCCCCTTAAAGGGAAAGGAATGAAAGTCTCACAATTAGTAAGAATTTCTCTCATTATTCTGTTTTTTGTTTTGTTTTGTTTTTTAATAAGCAAAAACATATTTCCTCTGCTTCTGTCACATAGATTACTGGATTTCCTCTCCGTCCTTTTTTAATGTAACTTACCTGGAGATCACCACATAGCAGGATAGAGATATTTTATTCTTTTTCTTAGCTCACATAGTAGTCTACTGTGAGAAACCAGTTTATTTGTTCTAAAGGCATGTTTAAAGGTAATTTTCACTTCTTTTTTCTGTGACTAGTCATTGATGTCTACAGCACTACATTTAGACTGACTTCATTTCTCTAAGTCAGCCTATTGAGGCCCTTACTGTTTGGTGTGTTTTTTCAAGTCACTATTGACTCTCACTTGAACTACTGTGCCAGCCTTCTACCCACCTCCCTGCTTCCTCCATTCTTACACAGTAGCACCTCTCTCTCTCTTTTCTTCTCCCTGTCTTTATAGAATTAGCATCTTTTCCATACATGTAATCCTCCAGTGGTTTCCCATCACAACTAGACTAAAATTCACATTTTTGACAAGGCCTCCTCGGCACACAGGTTTAATGCACCATATTCCTGCTTCTGGTGTCCCTTCAGTCTGCAGCTGCCCCATGTTTGCTGTGATTGGCCTGCACGCTGTATTCCCATCTGGGGAACCTGCATGGAAGCCTCTCCTCCCACATGTTCACAGGGCTCCCTCTCATTTCTAGAACTGCTCAGTGTCACTTACAGAGAACAGCTGTCATTAACCCTGGCTTCCTTGCTTGTTCATGTGTGTCTACCCCTAGGATCTTCTAGAATGTCAACATGTGAGCTAGGCTGGGGGCTCTGCCTTGAATATCACTGTCCTGCATCTAGAAAGGTGCCCAATAGACATCTAACTATTTCAGTATTCCCAAAACCAATTTAAGAAAAAAGATAAGAAGAAAAAGAAAGTAGAAAAGGAAGACAAAGAGAAAGAGAAGAAAAAGGGACCTAGTAAAGCCACAGTTAAAGCTATGCAGGAAGCTCTGGCCAAGCTTAAAGAAGAAGAAGAGAGACAGAAGCGAGAAGAGGAAGAGCGAATAAAGCGGCTTGAAGAATTGGAAGCCAAGAGTAAAGAAGAGGAAAGATTGGAACAAGAAAAAAGAGAAAGGAAGAAGCAAAAAGAAAAAGAAAGAAAAGAACGCTTGAAAAAAGAAGGGAAACTTTTAACTAAATCTCAGAGAGAAGCCAGAGCCAGAGCTGAAGCTACCCTTAAACTTCTACAAGCTCAGGGAGTTGAAGTGAAAAATAAAATAAAATAAATAAATAAAATAAAATAAACAATTTAGTTTCTCCCAATTTTCTTATATTTTCCAAAATTTTATCTAATGTAATTTTTTGATTTGTCATCTAAGATCAGCACTTCTTTCAGATCTTAGAGTAGTAGTTATTCAGAATTAGACACCAAAAAACCTAAAAGTTCTAATGTCCAGTGAAACACCAATAATAACTTTAATTTGGGTTAAAATAATTTAATGTTAAAATTCCTTAACCACAAAATACATCCTAATTAAGTTATAAGAAAGTATACCGTCTGAATTCTACAGGTAGGTACAATTCATCTGTTTTTGTCTGTGTCCCAGAATAAAGCATTGTAATGGGTTGTATACAGTTTCACTCTGAAAGATGGCCCGTCATAACGGGTGGGCCCCTGAATGATGCTCCAGCCACTTGAAGGTACAGAACAGTTGTTAAAAGGCTGCAGGGGCGCCCTGGCCAGTTTGGCTCAGCGGTTAGAGCATCGGCCCGCGGACCAGAGAGTCCCGGGTTCGGTTCCCGCTAAGGGCATGAACCTCAGTTGCAGTTTGTCTGCAGCCCCAGTTGGGGTTGTGTGTGTGGCAGCCAATGTGTCTCTCTCACATCAATGTTTCTTTCTCTCTCCCTCCCACTCTATCTCAAGATAAATGCAAAAATGTCCTCAGGTGAGGATAAAAAAAAAAAAAAAAGGCTGCAGGGGAGCTCCTCACAGCTGCATGGACACACAGCCTGCAGTGCTCTCAGGGTCAGCACAGTCCCGGGGGCCTTCTGTCATTTCTTCTGTTTACAACACTGAGTTATAAAGAGCACATAAAGAGTGACCACATTTGTGTAAACTAAACAAAATGTGAAATTTCTATGCATGCAAAAGGTTCAGGAATAAATACCAAAATATTAATATAAGTTTTGGGTATTTGCAGCTGAAGTGAATGACTTTTCTGTTTTTTATAAATCTTTTATAGCAAATGCTTATTAATAGTGTCACACAATAAAAAAGAAAAAAAAAGTGGGTTTAAAATAAGTACGAGAAAGAGTCAAGATCTGTTGCACAGAGGTTTTTCCACATAATGTTGCCAGTTCCTTCCCTACTCACTCCTCAGGGCCAGGGGGAGGAAGGGGTCACTTGAGAGACCACCTTTAGCCAGCAAATTAGCAAAGCTCCTAAGGTCAGAACATAAAGGCTGTGTGGACAGTTGATGAGCAATAATAAAATTCAAAAATAGGACTTTTGTGTGTCACTGACACCACCCTCAGTTATATTAGTTATACTGTTAGATGAAGGCAAGGTAGTAGAAAACTTCTTTTAAGTCTGTCTGAAATCTATACTAGGCTCTTAAGAATATCTCTTTGAAATGACAAAGAAATTCTGTTCTGTTTCAGAAGAACAAGGCAGAGCATCATTCAATTATGATTTTGTGTAAGTAGTCAAATAACTCCATTCTCCATTGTAGAAAAGCTGGACTGTTTTACATCTAAGTAGGTATTTCTTAGTTTCTAGGGAAACCAATCTAAACTGGTCTGAAATAAAGACATTAAAAGGAAACTTTCAATGTCCTCGTACTTATATTTGGTATGTTGACCTTGTTTCTATGGAAACTTAATAATAGGCAAATGCTGAAATTGAGGTTTTTCCTATCACTTTATTGAATGCCCCCCAAAATTAAAAACAAACTGAAATAAAATTTTAACTATCATATGAAACATAAAAAGGTAAAGTCTACACTTATGAACTCTATTTTTTCAACCTTTCTGATTGAACATAACTTATCATGGGCTTATGCTTAATCCTTGTTACTTCATCGGCCCTCGTACCAGCTTTTCCTAAAGTCCCTCTGTGTCCAGAGCACTCTGGGCATCAATGTCAGGTCACCAGAACACACTCTTTAAAATATGTCAACTCATTAACTTGGTAAATTCATGCTATTTCATGACTTCTGCTTTTATTCTTATCCACTGTGATGAATATATAGACATAAAATAAAGTGGTAATTGCAGCTTCTGAGTTGTATACAATAATTTCAAATGGAAATAGTCAAGGTAAAATTTTACTGGAGTAAGGTAAAATTCTCTCACTTCATGAAGAAATTATCAAATATAAGCTGTGCTCTAAAGAGCTTTCTCAGCCCCACAGAGATGGAATCTGGCACATCTGTCAGCTCCCCGTCAGCCCTTCTGCTCAGTAGCCGTGTTACAGTCAGGTCACACATCTCAGTCTCCGTTTCCTCAGCAGCAGCAGAGGGAGAATACACAGGGGCCTTGTTTGCAGTTAGAAGGCCAAAGGAGATACACATGGGAGTGAGCTGTAAATCTTAGAGAATTATATAGAGCTCCACCACTACCCATTACTAACTGGGTTATGAAATCACTCAGACAGAGGCTTACCTTACAGCACCAAGCAGAGCAGAAGTTTTCACTGCTACTCACTTGCTTTGTGTTTAAAGGTACAATTAACTCACATCATTCGTTCATTTTTGTCACAATATTTGAATATTCTGCAAAGGGAGCACTTAGTTACAAAGCCACGTCTACCATCTCCGTGGGTCCACAGGCTTAATTATTCCAACTTTTCAAGAAATTAAAAGCTCAACTAAAGTTTAAATGTAGTAAGACCTATAATACATTTTGTCTACTAAATAATGAAATAATCTCTGGTATTTAAGTGAAATGAATGAACCAATGGGGTTTTAACATCTTTGTGAAAGAATCTTTCTACTTCAAAAAACACAGTCTTCGTTAGCTACCTTGTGACCCAGAGTTATTTTAAACCAAATGTTTCCTCTCTTCTCCCTCCTCCTCTTCTTATCCACTCCCCCTCCCCCTTCAGCCATCTGCTCTTCAGAACTTTTACCTCAACATTCTCCCACTTAAACAGGACTTCCTAGCAGAAGGGGAGAGGACGGAGAGGGAGCCATGGAGACAAACATTCTTGTGCACGACCTGGCATCTTAACTCCCAAGACTTTATGTTACAAATTAAAGTAAAAATGTCTGTGCTCTTCTCTTTGGACACTTTTGACCAACAGTCTCATGAACCCTCCAACCCCCCTTTACAACAGGCAATATGCAAGTGAAGACTGTAAGTCACTGAAGGAAGACTGAGACACATTTGTGTCAGAGTGGATACATGAAAGTGACCAGAACTCCCTGGGTTCTCCTTTGTGTAAAAACAAACAAACAAAAACTATTCTCTGTAGCGGTGGCAATAACATTTCATATCATCAGTAATTTTAAGTTCTCTCTCCTACCATTTCCTTCTGTGTCCAAATGACAGTTGGAAGAAGTGAAGCAGCTGCTACCCAGGCAACTGCAAACAGCCTGCTAAAGAACTCCACATAGATTCTATGTCAGTTTTGAATTTAAATAACAAACTTTAAAATCTGTGCAGCTGAACTGTCTCCTGAGTACCAACTATATTAACAGGTGGGAGCAAGGGTATCACCAGGCCCTACGTGGCTCCTTCACTTAAGTACCATATGGATAGATAAGGATAGGGAGATGGAATGGACACTCTGAACTTGGGCTATTAAAGTTTTTATTGAGAAAAAGGAGAAAAAATACCCCAAAGTCTTCATACAGTCTCACAAGACATTAAACAGAGTAATAAACAGGAAGGGCCAAGGGCTGCAGTGTCTCAGGCTGAGTTGGAAAATGGGAACAGAAGAAAGAACTGGGCGTTTGGGTAGTGAACAGGGAAAGAAACTGACCAGACATGATGGGGGAAAGAATAAGGTGTGGGGACACCAGGAAGAGCCAGCTCTTCGAAAGCCGCCACCGGGCAAGAGGGAGCCTGAGGTGGTGGCTCCCTTCAAGGGGATCCTGGGAGCAGTGGAGGCCAGAGGAAGACCTGAGAGCAGAGAACACCTGGCACCTCCTTACCTGCCGGCATTTTCAGGCCACTCATGCGCAGCACAGGTTTTCCCTTCTCGAAGTCTAGGTCATCCAACTCTGCGAGTTTCAGGACAGCTGTGGCTGGTGGTACTGCCACTGGGTTCCTGGCACACGCCTCAGAGACATCAGACTCATCGATCCTCTGATTCACCAGCCAAGAGTGCCAGCCCGGACTGGGGGTGGTATAGGGGCTGGCACTGGGGCTGGCACTTGGCTTCTGGCAACACGACAGTATGTTGCCCATGAGGTGACTCCACTCCTCACTGTTGTCACTGTCTTCACTCAGCAGTCCCCCCCACAACCCCCAACAAGGGCAAAGCCCTGTGCAGCCCAGGGGCCACTGGGCTGCCAGGCCCCCAGGGCCTGGCCACGCCCCTGCTGCTGCCCTGAGCTGCTGTCCAGCTGCTACCACCTCCACTGAGTTGACAAGTCTGTGAGGACAGCAAGCAGTCTGACTTATTGAAAAGGTGATCACACAAGCACTGAGAACCACAACTGCTACAAGAAGAGAGTACAGCCAAAGCTCCTCCTTCCTCCACAACTGCCTCTCAACTGAAGGCAGTTCTCCTGGTGGGCACCAGCCAATCAGAACACATTCTGTGGTCACCTGGTTACGAGGGACCAATCACGCCCAGAGTTCCATCCATGAGCCCAACTTACAGAGAAGGCACATGTTCAGAATGCTCCCCCTTCGCCCTTTGTAGGTGACCCCACTCTGTCCCTTCCAAGCACACACACGTGGCCCAGTCTTGGGTTCCATACACAATTTCCTAAACATTGTCACATGTTGTCGGGAAGGCAAAAAAGCTACAGATTTATTGTCTATGGCAACTGGGTGCAGAAGTGAACAGGACACGAGAAAGTGAAGAAAGCAACTGAGGGCTTCTCTTCTCAAACATTTGTCTGAGAAGAGAGATGTGGTAGGAGTGAGAAGGAAATACACTGCGAGGATTTTTTAATTTAAGATGAAAACATGTGGCTATATTTATATGTCAAAGGGTGAGAGCTAATGGAGGGGGGAAAAAGAAATGACATTAGAAGAGAAGGGGATGAATGGAGCAGGGCCCCACAGAAGGCAGCCATGGATGCACTCTAGAGCAGGGGCAGGTTAGCTTGGGACCACAGAAGAGCAAGGAGGGAGAAGGACCTGTGTGGCCATAGAGACATTTCTGGTAGAGGAGAGATTTAGAAAGACCTCATCTGATGAGCTCTGTTACTCCTTATTTTAAGAGGCTCCTATTCAGAAAGCTACTCAGGGAAAGAGAGGATAATGTGTAGAGAAGTACACACTTCAGGAAAGTTCAGAATACCTAACCAAAAGCAAGTGACATCTTTCCTCAAAGGTGGATAGATTGAAAAGAAATTTGAGCAAAACCAAGGAGCTCTACAATAAACCAGTATGTCACAAAAGTAGAAAAGGACACTAATTATTTCTCCTAAGTAGTCCAAAGATATAGCAACAACTTTTGGAGAGGAGTAAAGAAAATAATTAAGAAGAAAATTACATGCAATTACAAAAAGTTGTAAATATTCACAAACCCTTTAGACATATAAGGAGCCAAAAATATAAATAAATAAAGAACCAGAGGCAGTGTTCCCTTTTATCAACAGGATAGCAGGCCCTGCTGCTGACAGTCCAGAGAGACTCGAGTTCGGTTCCCACAAAGGGCACGTACCTCGGTTGCAGTTTGTCCCAGGCCCCGGTTGGGTCATGTGGGAGGCAGCCACTCGATGTGTCCCTTTCATGTCAATGTTTCTCTCTCTCCCCCTCTCTCTCCCTCCCACTCTATCTGAACAAAAAATGGAAAAATGTCCTCGGGTGAGGATAAAAAAAAAAAAAAATCAGGTTGCCCTGGCCAGTTTGGCTCAGTGGTTAGAGTGTCAGCCCGCGGACTAATGAGTCGCAGGTTCTATTCCAGTCAAGGGCACATACCTCGGTTGCGGTTTGTCCCTGGCCCTGTTTGGGTCATGTGGGAGGCAGCCAGTCGATGTGGCCCTATTACATTGATGTTTCTCTCTGTCTCTCTCCCTCCCTCCCACTCTATCTGATAATAAGTAGAAAAATGTCCTCATGTGAGGAATAAAAACAAAACAAACAAAAATCAGGGAAGTAGGGATAATCAGTATTTTATTTAATAGTTTAAAAGATGTAAGTTTTGGTGAGAAGAAAAAGCAATATATTGAAATGTGGGAGACCAGTGGAATGGGAAAGGATTTGATGAAGTTCAGTTTCAGTAAACATCATCTAGTTAAATCCTTAGCACCTAATGACTGCATTCCATGGTAATAATATTGTCTGAAGTCCTAGATATGCCATTAGATACCATTTTGGATGATTCTTGTACACTCAAAACAACACCTCAGATTATAGTGCCTGCATTTAACAACAGATACACACACAAATAGAAATAAATAAACTTCATTTGTTGTTGTTAATCCTCATCCTAGGATATTTTTCCATTGATTTTTAGAGAGAGTGGAAGGGGTGGAGCAAGGGAGAGGAAGAAAGAAACAGAAATATTAATGTGAGAGAGACACATCCTTTGGTTGCTTTCTGCCGACTGGGGCCAGGGATTAAACCTGCAACTCAGGTACGTGCCCTTGACCGGGAATCAAACCCAAGATGCTTTGATCAGAGGGCCAATGCTCTAACCACTGAGCCAATTTGGCAAAAAGGCAGAAAATGGGAGACTTCTCAAATACTGTCAACACTAAAGTAAAATTTACAAAAAAGCATGACCCTGAATATTAAAGAATTTTAAACTTGCTAAGCAAAAAAATGAATTGTTAGGAAAACAGATTATAAAATGTTTTGTTTGAAGGGAACACTGGAGAGCAGTAAGAAAAAAACTTCTTCTAAAAGAGTAGCAAGTCTGGGAGCACAAAGGGCAGCTAATAGGAAGAATATGATTTGAATTAGGGAAGAGTTTGATTTTGTGATAGAAACAGAGATGTTGCATTTGCAACTGATGGCTGAATATCCCCTGGGAGGACTTTAAGGTCAGTGTTTTACATGGTCTGGTGTAAACTCTTTTATTCACTCATTCAATACCAGAGCCCTTACCACATGCCACACATGTTTTTAGGTGCTGGGGATGTTGCTTTGACCAAGATAAACAAGGTGCCTATTCTCATGAAATTTATTTCTAGCAGAAGGGTCAACACACAGCATGGCTCATCACACCTCAAACTCAGGGCTCAGGTTGGCTATTGGTCTCTGGCTGTTGAATCTTCTTTCTAGGCAGCAGGGAGATAAGGAAATAAGTAAGATAAGGGAGATTTTTTCAGAATATCCACATAGCACAGTGCTTACACATTACTGGCTTAAAGTCTAGTCACATGGCCACACATAGCTGCAAGAGAGGCTCAAAAAATGTCATCACATAGCTAAGTAACCAACACAGAAGGGAGAATAGGATATTAGAAAGTAAGTAGCATTCGCCCAGCAGGTGTGGCTCAGTGGTTGAGCATCGACCCATGCACCAAGAGGTGGCCAGGGCATGTGCCCAGGTTGTGGGCCAAATTCCCAGTGGAGGGCATGCAGGTGGTGGCCAATCCATGTTTTCCTTCATCGATGTTTCCATCTCTTTCTCCCTCTCCCTACCTCTCTCTCTAAAATCAATAAAGAAAAACAATTTTTTTTTAAAGAAAGTAAGTGGCACTCTATGCCACAATCTGTAAAGAAAGGTTAGAAAAGTTTCAACTTCAGGAATAATCATGATAAAATTTCATAGTCCTTGGCAGGCATATATGAACAACTTATACAAGCTGGTCTGTAATAATCTTTTCTGAAGCAAACAGGACAGAAACAGTGGAGAGAGGCTTAACCTCTAGGATGAAACTAGGTTAGATGCAAGAAAGACTTGATGGCAGACAGTGATCAGGATTACAGAGAACATGAGTATTGTGACTAACGGGGTTCCAGCCTGAATATTATAACTAGAGCGTCTTATAGAACAGGATTTAGTGTGTAAGTAATATGTACATTTTTCCTGAGCTCAGTTTATCATTAACTCCATTTTCTCAAAGGCATATGTAAACAAAAATGCTAAGAATTACTTTACCTGATTTGATGTGGAACAACTCTCATTCCCAACTTCAGAAAATTATAATCTGGATATTTTAGGATGTTGGGCATTCGATAGTACTGATATTCACATTTTAGTAAACTGTCTGTTGCCTCTTCATCTATCTCTTTCCATGCCTTCCAAATGCTTCCCTATCTTCTCTTCTCACAGCATGTAGGTTTCTTTCTGCCAAGTGAGTCAGTTGAAATGAGAATCCTAATTTTTTATATGATGCTCTGAAAAAATAATAAGAGTATTAGTTTGCCATAAGATCAGGGCAGTTAATCCTTATTGGACAGGTTGGTCTTGTCCCCAAAGGTCCACAGTGATTACAGTCCCAAACATCAGGGCATTTTATGAGACAAGTTCTAAGAAGGACCTGCAGTGCTGAGAATAGTGGTTTCTTTTCTTTCTTCTTCTTCTTCTTTTTTTTTTTTTTTTGCTTTTTAGGTGTTCAGTAATTTTATTTAAAAATGTCAGTAGGAAAAATTACCCTTTCTTTCTCTGGTGAGTCAGTGATCTGTGTGTGCATCACATACTTAATGGCATCTAGCTGGCTAGCTGGCTTCAATACATCCCTTTAAAAAGAAATAACCTGCCTCAGCTCAACACAGGCTTCAAAGTTGAGTATTTTTCTTCCTCCGGCTGTATTTCCTGAGCCTACAACAGAAACTGGCACATGGTACTCAATAAATGGCTAAGTGGCCCTGGCTGGTGAGGCTCAGTTAGTTCAGCATCGTCCCATGCACCAGAAGGTCACCGGTGATTCCTAGTCAGGGCACGTACCCAGGTTGTGGGTTTGATCCCCACTTGGGGTGTGTACAGAAGGCAATTACTCCATGTTTCTCCCTGACATCAATGTTTCTCTCTCACACTCTTTCTGTCACTTTCCCTTCCTCTCTCTCTAAAATCAATAAAAACATATTTAAAAATAAAATAAAATAAATGAGTAGGTCCATTAATTTTATGTTCAGAAAAACCCAGCTGTAAGAGAAAAAGTAAGCAACTTTTGATTCTACACAGAATAAAGCAAATAAAATCTGCAGATAAACTGAACTAAGTAAGTTTAACCTCTTCCTTCCCCAATATTCCTAAAAGAACCAGGCCGAACTCCAGACCCAGGTGCAGGGAGGTAGCTGCCCTCTCCTCAGGAAGGCGCCCAGAGGCTGGCCCAGCTGGCATCTGGGAACTTACATTTCCGAGGGCTCCCACCACCTTTAGTTAAGAGAGTCTCCCTGTGCCTAAACGGTCTGTACAAACAGTGTGGTTTGTGGGATACATAAGCTTTCCTTCTGGGGGCTAAAACTTGGCTGTGAAGGGTATCAGAAGCTCACAGGATGGGCCCCCAACAAAATGTCGGGGTGCTAAATCCTGCTGGCACTTGTTCCAGAACTGCGTGCCCACACAAAACACCCCACTCCAGGCACCGTTGTGCCCCTTGCTACTGGGAAGTCCCCCACCTCTGACCCCCAACAGAAAAGCTGAGTTGAGACCTGTCTGGAGCTTGCCTTCTGCCGCCTTTCCCAGGTGCCCCTGCGTGTGCTCACCTGCAGTCAGCTCCACAACACTCGGGTCAGTGGTTCCCAAGCACAGTGCCCCTCAGGCAGCACCATGTCCTCACAATGGGCCTGCCAGCCAGCCTGTCTGCTCCGCTGCGTGCCCAGGGCCCCAGGAGCCACTGTGTGGTAGGGATGGAGGGAGGGAGGTGAGAGGATGAGCAGGGGACTCAGGTGCAGGCACCAAATGTTTGGAGGGGAGGCAGGCAGCACACACGGGTAGGCTGGTGCACAGGCTCACTGCAGCAGGCACCAGTGGCCAGGTGGGGACAAGTGGACTAGCTCAGGCCCAGATTCTTGCATCTGGGGGGTGGAGGGATGGGTTGGCTTGGGGGCACAATTTAGAGGGTGTCAATGGGGGGGTGGCCTTTACTGGTAAGGGAATATAGTCCTTAAGGTGTACAGATATGCCCAAGGACACTTCTGGGAATTCTCTAAGAAACTGCCCTGGGAACACTTTCCTCCTTCATCCAGAGGACAGCATCCCTAGTCCCAGGCCTCAAAGCAAGCCCAATGAGGTCTTCTCCTCCTGTTCATGCCTCTGGGCACTACCTAGGCATGGAAAAGGAGACAGAGGCCCTAGAAGATGTCCAAGGTGCCTGCACTGGGATAGTGGCAGCAGGCAAGGAGGCTGAGCCCATGTCTTGGCCCCTTCCCAGGCCAAAGGGTCCCCTCTCCACCTCCAGTTTGGGCAGAGCCAGCGGCCTCCACTCTGCAGGGCCTTCAGCAGCACAACTCAGGTCTCCTCACAGCGCATCTCAGAACCAAGAGACAGACAGATGGTCAGACCGTGCAGACTGAAGACTCGCACCCCTCCTGGAAGTGTGCTGTGCGCTGAGAGCAGTGCCAGCCTGGTGACTTTCCTAACTAGGTCACTGTGCAGAACCCTCACGGCCTTTCAGAGCATGTGTTCCAGCCACTGGCTTTCGGGCTTCCCCGCAGGGTTTGGGGGAGCCTCGCAGAGGGGCCCTGCATGTTTATGAGGCCCCTCCCACCTGAGGAGACCCAGGGGAGGCTGGGTGTACTCAGGGCTCCCAGCACCAGCCTCTGGGGTCCCCTCTGAGCGGATGCATGTTTCAGATGAGTCTGTCACCACACCAAATATTCCACCTCAAGAGCAGGGTCAGAATGACAAAGTGACCCCATGCTCATCAGGTGTGTTTAAAGACAGCTCCACTGTCTCCACCCTGAAAGGTGAGGGTTTAGGGTCCGGAATGGCACAGGGGTCAGTGTGTAAAATGCTCATGGGATAGCAGGGAGCCTTATTCAGAGGAGAGAAAATATTCACCAGGCCCCAGCCATGTTTTCAAATGATTATAAATTATTTTATCAGTGCATCTGCAAAGGTTTATATAAACACCCAAAATGTATTTTTCCTGATTCTAGAGTTACCAGCATGACAGCTAATGCAGTGATGATCCATTTCAAATGCCAGTGGGTAAGCTGTACAAAGCTGATTTCATACATTCTTCTTGTTGGCTGTATTGTAGTTAATGAAATCAAACACACCCATCCCCTTTGTCTTCAGGGCACAAGGAAGTGAACACACCACTGGTTTACTTTTCTATTGAAATAAATTGCAGACAGCCACATTGGAATGGCCCTGAGTGGGCTTGACCCAGGGGCCAGGGACTCTCTGGGCCAGGGCTGGGCTGAGGCTCTGGTATTCAAAATATTATGACATTTAAACCTATAATGTTAAAAAATGAAACTTTTGTAGTAACCTTGAGGATCATTCCATTGCTCTTCCTAGAAAAAAGGTCTTTAATTTCACTAATAAGAACAGGAAAGAGGATAAGAAATCTATGAAACAGTTTACTACTTAAATAAACAGAGCAGTTCATCATCCTTTTCCAAAACCTTGTGATTTAAAGAAACAGTCCCCTAGAAGTTGGGTCTGTGACACAGAAAATAAAGAAAATAAACTGGCCTGTGCAGGCCGCCTGCCTGAGAAGTTACCCCATGATGGACATATTTGCTGAACTCCAGTGATTCTGCCT
The DNA here is from genome assembly GCA_030848825.1 of Tadarida brasiliensis. NCBI lineage: Eukaryota > Metazoa > Chordata > Mammalia > Chiroptera > Molossidae > Tadarida > Tadarida brasiliensis. The sequence goes on along the minus strand of CM061257.1, from coordinate 108,189,731 downwards.
GTCCACAGACTGAAAGCCCATCATCAAAATACAAGGTTTTGTTTTTTTTCCTGAGGTTTCTGAGGACCATGAAACAATGGTCCAAGTTGTGTTCAGCAGGAATGTGAGATTGAATGTAGCTTTAACTTTCGGGAAAAAGAGAATAAGCAAATTTGTAGCTTATTGGTGAGGATAGAAGACCCTGGAGTGGGGGTGGGTTGCTTCTTGGACTCAACAATAGCTCCAGGAAGAAAAGTAATACATGTCACTTGGCTGCTGTGTAGACTTGTCTCTAGTAAAGTCACTACTTAAAACCAAATTTGAAGAATATATAATAGTTGGTTTAAACTGGCAGCAAGCAGTCATAAAAATGTGGTGGTTAGAATTATCACCCAAAACAGAAGTTTTAAATGATGAAAATATTCACATTTTAATACAACAATTAAGTGGATTGTGGGAACAAGAAAACCATCTTACTTTGGCTTCAGGCTACAGTGATAATCTAGGTAAGGTGTAGATACTTATTTAAAAACTTAAAGTATACTTTGTACTTACCTGTTTTTTAAATAAGTCCTGTGAACACAGAAATCTATTTCTCTATTCAGTATACATGCTTAAAAAGAAGGAAATTTCCTTTTTTTTCCCTCTTGATTTCAACAATTTATTTAATCTGGAATGGCCAGCAAAGATCTACCTTTCCACTTTTTCACTTGGTAATATACTCACTTGTAAACTTGTCACAACTGTAATAGTAATCTTACAGCTGATCCCTGACTTTCCTACAATTTTCTTTGTAACCCACCTTGACTGTGTCACTGATTCCTTCAATTGTCTTTCCAAAAGTGAGTCTGGGTTGAGTTCATCGGGTCATAGGACAGCGGCACTCCTAACAGCGCACGTCGGGCAGTGCCCATTTGTCGGCGCAACGTTTCTGCCAACGTGTGAGTCTTCAGCCATGTCTGTGCCCTTATGATACTGGGTGGAAAATATAAACGTGAATTTACCAACACCAAGAAGCACAGATGATACAAACATAATGCAATCATTACAGCTGAATCTAAAATGCTATTAACCAGAAATCCTTTCCCCTTAGTAACAATGTAAGCTTGCCATCTAGTGGAAAGAGTACCTGCTGCCTCCCCAGCTATCATTGCAGAAGAACCCAGTTTCTGCCATTCTGTGTTCTGAAATGTATTAAAGCAAAGAAAGAGTATTTCTGATGCTCCAGGAATAACTACTGAAGCATAGCTCATTTACTCAGAATAACATAAATACTAAGGGAAAGAGAATTAAGATTCTGGGGAGTCAGACGCTTCTCCTGAAACACCTTCTGAACCCCTCCGTTATATAAACTTCCCATATCCTTAACTACTCAAAAGCATTTCTTCTACCACCTTTGAGCTCATCAAAACCTGGCCCTCGGGGCGACTGCTTTCTCCAAGCCCCCCAGTGGAATTATTGATTCACTCTCACCCAGATACCTCAGGGCAGAGGTGAGCTCTTTGTTCCCATCGCACCTCCAGGCCATTGCTACACGCCCTCTTCCATCAGGCACTATTCCACTGGAGTTCAGACTGTCTGACTGGAGCCTTGCCCAACACCCTCACTGTGCCACCCGAGTCCTCACTGGCTAAAGGCTTCTGGCTCAGCTCAGTCCCCTTCTCCATCCATGACCTGCCTTCATGCTGCCCAAATGGAACACACATCCAGCCTCTGAACTAGCTCCAGGCCCCGCATCTCTCCCAACCTCTGATCTTCACTAACGCACCTCAGATTCAACATGCATGAGACTGAACTCACGACCTGCGTCCTTCCCAGCCTTAGGCCAGTGTCTACTCAGCAGATGACACATCTATAGTTGCATGAGGCAGAAATCTAAAAAAGGGTATTTTTAGATTTAATTACCTGCTCTCTCACCCAGAATATCACAAAGGCATTTGATTCCACTACGTCTGTATCTCTTGAACCCACCCATGTTTCTCAGCTTCCACTTTTCTCCACCTTGATCCAAGCATCCCTTATACTGTGACTAGATTACCACGGTGCCTACTACCGGATCTCACTGATTCCACTCCTACACCTCCTTTTACCCGCATCTGCACTGGACACCGCAGGCACAATGACTCTGTTTGCTTATTCTGTATTCTCAGCACACGTACACTGCTAGGTGCAAGCAAATAACAACATAGGTTGAATATATGTCAGAACAGGAAAACAATAAAGACTCGATAATCAATATTCCCCCATTCTAATAACTCTTATGGTTTTGTAGAGAAAGGAGAATTGATATTTGTAACCACTGATATAAACTGTTCTTAGTCAATGGCCAGAATAAAATAAAGACCCGGTCTATGACCAGAGGTTCTCTAACAACATTTAGATCATGGCGGCAATGGTGCACCTATTCTCTTTATTACATACAGTCAGATTTCTAAAGAACAAAAGCCTTCAGTTATCATTTGGTTAAGCACCCAACTATTTAGGCACATCATGACTAAATGAATAAGCATGAGAAAATTTTAAATAAGGTGAAATACTCCATTAGAGAGTATTTTTAACTTACATGAATGAAACCCATTTGTCTCAAAGTTGTTCTTAGAGTAACATGATTTAATGTAATTAATAAATATTTTAAACAAAGTAAAAATTTTAAAAATGAGTGGAATTCCACAACACATATGAACTACAACAATGTCAACTGAAAACCAAAATAGGTAGAACTATCATCTTACTCACTACAGTGCAGCCTAGGCCTCCTCCACTGACCCTGTGGGTCCTGGGGGCCCAGGAGGGGCTGAGGGGCCCATGGCCAAGAAGCATGCAGGTGAGCGCGACAAGAGGCTGGCAGCCAAGAAGGAGATGGACAAGAAGCGGGCTCTGCGGCGGCTGTAGTTGGCTCTTCCCTCCCTACACCTGCCGGACCCTCAACTCTGTCTCTAAGTTATTTAACTTATGGCTGGGGTGGGGGAGGGTGTGGGGCACTGGGACCTGGATTTGTTTTTCTAAATAAAGTTGGAAAAGAAAAAAAAAAAAAAAGAACTATCATCTTACTCACTACAGCAAGAGGGAACACTGAATTCTATTTCTAGAAATAAACTTCCAATTTAAAAGGAATGTCATAGCTAACCTGTTTTGAAGCCAATTCGAGATTAAAAATAAAAAGTAAGTACTGAAAAGAGTAAAATTAACTATTCTTTTATCAGCAATATCAGATAAGAGTAAAGACATGGGCACCCATGCCTCCAAAAAAGTTTAATCATATAATCTATGTTTGTCTGTAACAGGCCTAATGGTTTTGCATGTAACCTTTCAAAATGAAGAATTTATTATCTAGCATACTGAATAGTTTAAGATAGGGGAAAAAAAGAAAACCTACCCATTAGAATTTTATCTGTGGAAAACGCGAGTTCTCTCGTGGTGACCATCTCTTTCCCATCAGCTGCGGCCTGTGATGCAGCTTGGCTCACGGGTCTGCAGCTCTGCTCCAGAAACGCCAGCAGCACCTCGAGCTATGGCTTCTGGATCAACAGCTGTGTAGACGCAACACAATATATTAAAGTTCCAAACAATGAATAGAAAGTTTCTCAGAAAGAACCCAAATTCCCAAAGAGGGACTGGGGGGGGGGGGGCAGCCATCATAAACTATAATTTAAAATATTTATCTTAATGAAAGTAAAAACTAAACTTACTTTATTAAATTCTAAGGGGGGAAAAGCCAAACTTGCTATTAAATATGCCATGTCTTTGGGACAAATCACAAAACTTCTTAAATTTAAATAACTTTGTGAAAACTAAAGAAATGTACAGTTATCAGATCATATTAAAACCTTAATTATGACCTGTATCATTACAGGCCTAATGACAAATTGAAAAAGCCTACCCATAGCAACATTGTGTTTTCTAAATTTCATCCTGAACTACTTGGGACATAAAACTGCCCTTGTTATGGGAAACACATTTGGTTTTATGACTTGATTCAGACATCTTTGAAAGCACTGCAGCTTTAATGGCTGCATTTACTACTTGGGTTGGTCCATGACATTTCCTTTCCGTGTGTTTTGTTTTACAGGTGGCTTTCCCCCTCCTTGGGCACCAAAGTGATTATATCATAAGGCACTGTGCTCATAATATACAGGTTTTTTTCTATTATTTCACATTTTACATGAATCTTAAAAAACATATATACCTTTATCTTCAAGTATTATCTATCTGAACACTCAAAGAAAACTTTCATTAGAATCAGAATTCAAAATTATGAAATCTTTTAAAAGGGTATATAAATGGAAGAAAAAAGAACAGATAAGGAAACAGGTCTTTTAAGACACTGCTCAAGTAAGAACCACAAACAGGGTGGCTAACATATTTCCATTTTATGGAGATAACAATGTTTATAGCATGGAATTAGACTTACAGTGATCAAACTTTATTTTATTGAGATACCATTTCAAAATTTCTGTTCAACCTTTTTTTACATCTGGACTTGGAACTGTAACCTGCATGTCAAAATGACCAGGACAAATTAAGGCACTAAAGAGAGAATACAAAAAGAAAATGAAAATTGGTAAGCTGACTGTGCTGAAAGCCAGGTTAAACAGGAGACTTCACTAAGGAGAGGCTGGAAAGACAATGCAACTTGAGGTTAGATGGACTTTTAAACCTAAGGGTCCAGATAATTCCTTTTAAAACATGGCTCAAATAAGTTTCAACAACCAGAAGATAGAACAAGGGTACACACAGATGTATGTGTGCATCTAGATAGTACACACCCCTCAGAAACAAAAATGTGCCAGTCAGTAAGCAAGTAATTCTGTACCAGTCTATTATGAGAGCTACATGCCCATCTTAACTGCTATACGTATAGAATGTTAAATTGGACTCTCAGGCTAAGACAAACTATTAGATCAAATGAAAATATGAATAACTTCTATAATATAATCAACAAAAACTTAAAACCATAGTAAATTTTATTTTTAAAATGCTCTCTGCCTTGGCCGGTGTGGCTCAGTTGTTGGAGCACTGGCTGGCACACAAAAGGGTTGCAGGTTCGATTCCCTTTCAAGGACACATATCTGGGTTGCAGGTTTGATCCCCAGCCCCGATTGGCATGTGGGGGAGGCAACCAATCGATGTGTCTCTCTCACATGGGTGTTTCTCTCTTCCCCATCTCTGCCTCCCTTCCACGATCAGTGGAAGAAATATTCTTGGATGAAGATTAACCAAAAAGAAAAATAAAATGCTCTCCACCCAAAAAAGTTTTCCTGATATATAAGTTGTCAGAAGGTTCTTTTAACAGCTTTCCTGAGATATAATTCACATACCACCAAATGTCAAGTGGATAATCTACTGCGCTTTTTCTCTCTCTTGAGCATGCCTGGGCCTTTTCCTCTATCCTTCCCCCAGGCTCTTCTCTCTGCCTTTTGTTTTCCTAAGATCCACGTGCCCTTCTTTTGCCTTGTAACTCATTTCCTGAGCCCATTTCTTCTACAGCTCACTTCTCCCTCTGTGACTTTCTAAATAAACTTTGGCTTATAGTTGGAGTATTGGATCTGAATTCTTTCTTAGCCAGAGCTCAAGTACTGAGGTCTGGTCTGAGTCCAGTGGTCTAAAGCCTGATGCTGATTTAGTTAATTCTTTTGGTGTGACAGAAAATGAAAAAATGTCAGTATAACTAGGAATTATTGCAGACCACTGGGGTATGATTTTTTAGTTTTGCCATTTGCTATATTCATATGACAATATATCATGAATAGTCCTCCAGGTCAATTGTGGTAGGTCTAGTTCTTTTTTAAAAAATATGTTTTTACTGATTTTTTTAGAGAGAGAGAAAGGGAGAGAGAGATAGAAACATCAATGTGAGAGACAAACATCGGCCAGCTGTCTCCTGCACACCACCTACTGGATGGGGATCGAGCGAGCCTGCAACCCTGGTATGTGCCCCAGGAATCGAACCAGGACCTCTCAGTCCATGGAACGACGCTCAATCCACTGAGCCACACCAGCTGGGCTCTAGTTCATTTTTTTAAAATAGATTTTATTGCCCTGGTCGGTTTTGCTCAGTGGTTACAGCGTCAGCCTGAGGACCTATGAATCGAGGGTTCAATTCTGGTCAAGGGCACATCATACCTTAGTTGAGGTTCAGTCCTTGGCCCTGGCCAGGGTTGCACGAGAGGCAACCAATTGATGTGTCTCTCTCACATCGATGCTTCTCTCTCTCTCTCCCCCTCCCTCCCACCCACTCTATCTGAAGATATATGGGAAAATATCCTCAGGGGAGGATTAAAAAAAAAAAAAGATTTTATTTTCCAGAGCAGTTTTAGGTTTACAGCAATATTGAGTGGAAATTATAGAAATGTCCCACTGGGGTATCATTTTTCTAGAGTAACACTTAGAATTAGATTATCCATTCAACAACAAACAAAATTATTCATACCACAGTAGTAATCTCATGACTAGGTGAGTGAGTCACTATTTACTAACACTACTCTCCTCTTGCAGATGAAAGGGAGATCCAATGAGTGGCCCCAGACCTAAGTGTGCATGAAGATGCCCTATGTTCCTCTGCTGGCCAGCGAGAGCTTGGGTCCTTGCTGACCGGGGGGACATGCTTACATAATTGTAGCTGGAACATTGTTCTTTTATAAAAACATATATTTGTATTGATATTTTTAGAGAAATAGGAAGGGAGAGAAACACTGATGTGAGAAACATTGATCGGCTGCCTCCTGCATGCCCCCTATTGGGGATCAAGTCCACAACCTGGGCAGGTGCCCTGACCAGGAATCGAACTGGGAATTCTCAGTCCATGGGACCATGCTCAATCCACTGAGCCACACCAGCTGGGTTGGAACATTATTCTTTACTCCTTACCCTGCACATCCATCACCAATTTCTGCTGATTTTAATTCCCAAATATATGTCTCAGAGCAGACCTCTCCTTCCCATCCTTGTTAGCAATGCCTTATTTCAGGCCCGTGCCATCGATCACCCAGACTGCCACTCAGCCTCTTCACAGAAACTGCCACCGTCCTCAGACCTGACCCTTGAAATCCCACTGAAGCCAGAGGAAGCTATCTGAAATACTGGTCTGACCGCTTCCTGTCCCGCTTCACACCCTTTGTGCCCCACCAGATGTAGCCGAGGGCCAGACGTGGCTGCTGCCTATTTTTATAAGGTCCATGAGGTAAGAATGTTTTTTTATACTTAAGACCTGTTTGGAATTCATATTCTAGTGTCTAAAAATAAAGTTTTATTAAAACGCAACCACCCCTAGTCATTTGCACACTGTAAGGCTGTTTTCACATTGCAGTGATGTATTCAGAACTTTTGATATTGACCACATGACCTGCAAAGCCTGAACTATTTACTGTTGACACTTTAAAGAAAAAAATCTGCCAACCCCTGACCTACGGGGTACATTTCAAGGTACCCCAGGCAGGCCCTACCTGATCCTCACACACTGCCCACAGGCCCCAGTCACTGTCCCACACTTTCCTTCCCTCCCCTGTCCCATCTGCAGGAAGTGCCTTTCTACAGCTTTACTTTCTTTTCTTTTTTATCCTCACCTGAGGACATTTTTACGTTGATCTTCAGATAGAGTAGGAGGGAGAAAGGGAGGAAGAGAGAGAAACATCAATGTGAGAGAGACACATTGAGTGGTTGCCACCCACATGACTCCAACCAGGGCCGGGGACAAACTGCAACCGAGGTACGTGCCCTTAGTGGGAACCGATCCCGGGACTCTCTGGTCCGCGGGCCGACGCTATAACCGCTGAGCCAAACCGGCCAGGGCAAACCCCACCAGTTTTTTGTTCGAAGATACCCTGACTCCACAGTGCCACTGAAGAAGCCAGCCCAGGGGACGCAGAGCTCTGAAGTCAACCCAGGCAAGGAAAACAGGTGCCAGTTAGTGTCCAAGAATACAGGGACAGACAGAGATGTGCCAGCCCACAGCCCCACCACAGCCCGTGAGACCAGCGAGACTCACCACAGCAGGAACTCAGGCGAATAGTCAAACCGGAACATGTCCTTGTCCTCCATGTAACTTTCCTTTAGCAAGGTGGGCAACTCCTGAGCTATGGGACCAAACAGGTGTTGTGTCCATGGTCTCTGCACCCACTCAGAAGCAATCCATGTGAACGCAGGTGTTGAATTTAAGAGCTTCACTCACCACTTCAGCGTCACCCAGACCTACAGTGTCCCCAGTAAACCCTGTGGCAAGGAACATGGTTCTTGACACACGTCTTTATCTGCTTCAATCGCACCATGAGACGTTATCACTTCACATGGAGAGGGAGAGGAAAGAAAACAGAGGGAATATTCAATTACAAAGCATTCTGATACCAAATTGGTCCGTTACATAAAATAAAATCACATTTGGGCCCTTGGGCTTAATATAATCATTAATATACTATTATTTCAGCTACCCCTAGAGTAAAACTGGGCAGCTAGGCTGTGGTGGAGAACAACTGCTACCTCACCACTAAAAGAAGAAATCCTCTGTCATACAGGGACAGACTGCATAATGAAACAATGGTGATTTCTCAGTCTCAGCCCGGAAAGTACAGATCAATCGTACAGCACCATGGGAGACAAGGTTGTTCTGATTGCAGACTTAAGAGATGTTCCCTTCTTTTAATTTTTATTTTTATCTTTATTGTTGAAACCCTTTTTTCCCCAATTGACCCCCTCCTCCCCGCTCCCACTTCCCTCCTGCTTTTCCCAAACTACTGTCTGTGTCCATTGGTTGTGCATATATGCATATAAGTTCTTTGGTTTATCTGTTCTCAAGCCCCCACCCCCTTCCCTCTGAGGTTTGTCATTCTGTTCCCTATTTCCATGTCTCTAGATCTATTTTGATCGGCTGTTTATTTTGTTCATGATATCCCATTTATAAGTGGGATCATGTGGTATTTGTCTTTCTCTGACTGGCTTATTTTGCTCAGCATAATACTCTCCAGGTCCCTCCATGTTGTGTCAAAGAATAAGAGATCTTTCTTTCTTACAGCTGCATAGTATTCCATTGTGTATATGTACCACAGTTGTTGTTTTTTTATCCACTCCTCTATTGATAGACACTTGGGCTGTTTCCAGACCCTTAGCTCTTGTAAATAGCGTTGCTATGAACATAGGGGTGCATATATTCTTTCTGTTTGGTATTTCAGGCTTAAAATGTCCATACTACCCAAAGCAAAGTACAGATTCAATGCAATCCCTATTAAAGTACCAATGACATATTTCACAGATCTAGAATAAATACTCCAAACGATTATATGGAACCAAAAAGACCCCAAATAGCCACAGCAATCATGAAAAAGAAGAACAAAGTGAGAGGGATTACAATACCAGATATCAGGTTATACTACAAAGCCATCATAATCAAAACAGCCTGGAACTGGCACAAGAACAGGCATATAGATCAATGGAACAAAACAGAGAATCTGGAAATTGACCCAAGACATTATGCTCAATTAATATTCGACAGGAGGCAAGTGCATATAATGGAGAAAAGACAGTCTCTTTAATAAATGGTGTTGGAAAAATTGGACAGCTAGATGCAAAAAAATGAAACTAGACCTCCAACTTACACTATACATATGAATAAAGTCAAAATGGATTAAAGACTTGAATGTAACTTGTTTAATCACAAAAATTCTAGAAGAAAATATAAGCAGAAATATCTCAGACATCACACATAGCACAATTTTCTGCTGATATATTGCTTAGGGCAAGAGAAACAAAGGAAAAAAGTAATAACATCAAAATAAAAAGCTTCTGCACAGCAAAAGGAACCAACATCAAATGGAAAAAGAACCCACAATATGGGAGAGCATAATTGCCAACGATACATCAGGTAAGGGGTTAATTTCCAAAATATATAGAGTACTCATACAATTCAACAAAGGAAGACAAACAATCCAATTTAAAAATGGGCAGAAGATACCTCTCCAAACAGGACATACAGATGGCCAAGAGACATATGAAAAAATGCTCAACATCACTAATCATGAGAGATGCAAATTAAAATGACTACGAGATATCACCTCACACCTGCCAGAATGCCTGCCATCAACAAATCATCAAACAACAAGTGCTAGTGAGGGTGTGGAGAAAAGGGGACCCTAGTACACTGCTGGTGGGAATTCAGACTGGTACAGCCACTATGGAAAACAACATGGTGTTTCCTCAAAAAATTAAAAATGGAACTGCCATTTGACCCAGTGATCCCACTTCTAGAAATATATCCTAAGAAGCCTGAAACACCAAGAAGAGAGATTCCCTTTTTATTTTGCACTTCAACTAATTGGGGGTAGGGGGGAGTGGGGGAAGAAGGGCTGCAGAGACCTCTGGCCTCTTCCAGCAAAAGCTAAAATTAATTTCCACAGGAGGTGGAGGGTAGGGAGTAGGTGAAGGGGGTCAAAAGATGCAAACTTCCAGTTATAAGATAAATAAGTCCTGTAATGTATAGCATGGTGACTGTAATTAATAATGCTGTAATGCATATTTGAAAGTTGCTAAGAGAATAAATCTTAAAAATTCTCAGTACAAAAAAATAACTCTAACTGTGTGGTGATGGACGTTAACTACTTACTATGGTGATCATTTTGCAATATAGACATATATTGAATCATTGTTACACACCTGAAACTAATATAATATTGTATGTCAACTGTACCTTGATAAAACAAATAAAACCAGGAAAGGGGGAACCCAAGTATCTGATTACAAATGACCCTCAGGTACAGGTTCTTGTCATCACAGACCTTTTGATGGGTGGAAGTCACAGGGTTGTACCGGCTCAAAGGGGTTTCCTTTGCCCTCCTTTCTAATCCCTGACTTTGATCCATTCATCCTATATCTACTCTACCAGCTCATCGCCAAAGGAGTACCTTAGACTTCCTCAAGTCAGCCCAAGTGACTGAATTCTCAGTTGCTCCCTCAGAGTCCCTTCAGATTTTTGCTTAGGGCTTGGCTACCCACACACCATCAGGGGACCATCTCATTCAAGCAGCTGCAGTTGGCTGTGTTTAGACTGACCTGGGACATAGCTCTGGAGAGAATGGAGAGGCACAGTCTCCCCAACTTTCACATGTTCTCGCCTACCTCAGGCTCCCTCTTCGGTACCAGGGGTTCTAGGAACTAGAGAATCCTACAAGGATTTAGGGGAGAGGCCAAAATGTGATGAGCACCCGGGATGGCTATCTTCCCAAAGAGGTATGCTGGGGGGTTAGGCACCCTGGAGGGGGCATTCTCCCCATGGCAGTGACCTACAAGCATCAACAGCTTGCCAAGCAGCATTCAGCTAAACCCATACATGTAGATCAATGAAATACATCCTTTTAGCTAATGGCCACTCAATTCAATGCCACTTAAAATCTGTAAATTCCCTCTAGAGGGTCTGCCTGCACCAGCGCACACACTTCTGGAGCCTGAAATAAAAGGCAGGTAGGAAAATGTCTTCCTTCTTTCTCTCACACTCTGGAGTTCATGCTTGTTAAGTGGATCGGGGTGGGCATGGGTGGGAGACAAAGGGTAACTTCAAAAAATGTTGACAACCATTATTAGAAGGCACAGAGGACTGTTCCCTGATTTATGTGTGATAATACTGATTATTTGTACATTACTGGGCTATTAAGAGTTTTGGATGGTGCCCTGGTCAGTTTGGCTCAGGGGTTAAAGCATCAGCCCATGAACCAAAAGGTCACGGGTTCGATTTCCAGTCAAGGGCATGTGCCTGGGTTGCGGTTCGATCCCTGGCCCTGATCAAGGTCATGCGGGGGGCAACCAATCGATGTGTCTCTCTCACATGGATGTTTCTCTCTCTCTCCCTCCATCCCTTTCACTCTATCTAAAAATCAATGGAAAAATATCCTCAGGTGAGAATTAACAAAACATTTTTAAAAAAGAGTTTTGGATGGCAATTAATCCTTTATATTACACAGATTCCGGAACCCAAACAAACAAGAAAGAAAAACGTAAAAATAATTATATAATAAACTACTGTCATTTAAACATAAAACAAAGCAGCCGAAAAACCTTGTATTTATAAACATATTATGGCATTTATATTATCCTCTTGTCTTGCATAGTGTGAAAGAGGAACAATTAAATGGTGTTTATGGCAACTTAAGTGGTAAAAGTCTAAGTGAAATGTCATGGAGCAGGCAAAGCACTGAGGGAAGACACCTGTTAGAAAGGGTTACATGACCCAAAGCCCTCATGAAGTCCTTCAGAGGTGTCCCAATCCCCTTATTATACTGGAATATTATCACATTGGGTATAATCAACACCACTGGTGAGTGTTCAGAATCTTTTTTTTAAATTTATTTTTGTTACAGATGTTTCTCCTTTTTTCCCCATTGACACCCTCCTCCCCATCCCCCTACCCCACCCCCAGCTTTGTTGTCCATGTCCATCAGTTATGCATACATGTGTATAAGTTCTGTGGTTTATCTCTTCCCTCCCCCCTCACCCCCTCTTCTGAGGGTTGTCAGTCTGTACCCTACTTTCACGTCTCTGGGTCTACCCTGTTCCTCAGACTGTTATGTTTATTATATTCCATAAATAAGTGAGATCATGTGATATTTGTCTTTCTCTGCTTGGCTTGTTTCGCTTAGGATAATACTCTCGAGGTCCCTCCATGTCGTCTCAAAGGATAAGAGATCTTTCTTTCTTACAGCTGCATAGTACTCCATTGTGTATATGTACCACAGCTTTCAGAATCTTACTGTTAGCAGCACAAAATTTTCTGTTTCAGTAAGATTTAATAGGTCACATTTTCTGTCTTCTGCAATAACGGAGATATGAAACTGTTAAAATTTTATGCATACGAGAAACAGCTTCATGAAGCTCAGAACAAAAAAAATAGGGGGTTGGGGAGACTCCCTCTTTAATAGGGATTTTTAATACACTAATGGTTCAACTGTGAGAAAATTGGATTTTTCATAGGGATAGAAATTAGACTAAAATTGTTACCGAAAGGCAATGTCACTACCCAATACGGAGGGCAAAAGCAGGTATACATCTGTTTGTATGGAAAATAATACAATAATTAAGAAATAATAATATAAGAAAAAATTCGTTTCATGTACTCACAACTGTAAACCTACTTTTGCCCCACCATCTATGTATGTGTGTGTGTGTATGTATGTGTATATATATATATACACTTTTTTTTTTAAGAAGAAAAGTATCACCTCTCCAATCTGTAGTACAAAGAAAGTTACATAAGTGAAGTAAAGCCTCTTTTGTGTTTTTTGTTTGTTGTTCACCCAGCTTTGTTTGGGGGGAAAGAAAGGCAAAAAAGCTTACTTAGTTTGGGTACCAGCTGTGTGTCCCAAAACTGGTATCTGTGTTTGGCAGCCTCAGTGATGTTCCTGGCAGAACCCTGGCATGCAGATAACAGCTCCACTGCTCTCTGGATGCCCTGCAGCTTCTGCACTGGAATGGCAGTGTCAGCGCAGGTAGCTAGTTATTAATACAGCTAGTTATTAACATAAGGAAGAAAGGAAAAGGAAACTGTTATCGGAGAAATGTGTGGATGGTCTTTCTCCATTGCTAGTGGGAGTGGGGTCCTTACTATATCTTGAGAAAAAGAATTTTTTTAGACACAGGAGGATAAACGATTTTTATTTGCGTGGAATTACATCTCTTGGTTTCCAAAGTCCCATTTCCCTTAACCCAGTCCTGGAAGATGTGCAGTGGGGGATTCAGTAGAGCTAGAAGAAAGCCAGTGTTCAAAGTTTCCATTCCATGATGGAGCTGGGTCCGCTTTAGCGTTAGGCTAGTTGTAGTTCATTTGTTGACTGTGTGTGGGGTCCACGTGGCTGTATGCCATGTGGGCAAATGCAGGAGCGTGAGAGCCCCACAAGCCAGGAGTCAAGTGCAAGCAAGCAAGAGAGCTGAGAGCCAAGAGTAAGAGATTTAACTCCTTTGTTTAGGAGATTAAATTATCTCCTATCTTCCTAAGCTTGCAGCGGCCACACTTACTCTGGCCAATGACCTGTTCCCAGGTGTGACTGACAGTCAAGTGCCTTCCCTATGTCCCCCAGACTTTACTGGGTAGGCATCTATTCTCCTCTTGTCCAGTCCCCTCCCCCAGGATCTGCAGGGGATAGACTAGGGAAGTGTTAACTGCAGCTTCCTAGCAAAGCTGTACAAATGACATGACTATACTATTTGGTCTTCCCCTTGCTCCTTTTCTGTTAATTACTAACTGGGTTCATGACAATGGTATCAGAACTAAATCTTTTTTTTTTTCTTTATTGATTTTAGAGAGAGAAGAAGGGGGGAAAGAGAGAGAGAGAAAGAGAGAGAGAGAGAGAAATATTGATGAGAGAGAACATCAATTGGCCACCTCCTGCATGACCCCCACTGGGGATCGGGCCCACAACCTGGGCATGTGCCCTGACTGGGAATCGAACCAGTGACCTCTTGGTGCATGGGTTGATGCTCAACCATGTAGCCACATCAGCCGGGCACAGAACTAAATCTTAATAAACTGGGAAGATGAAGTAGGTAGCAGTACAACACTCCATCTAGTATAATGGTAACCAGACCCACTCACACAATCCAGGGAACTGCCCGCTAGGAGAGTGAATCCTGGTAAAGGACAGGAAAACCACCCCTGGACTGCTAAAGGCCTGGTACCAGAGGGAGGGGTGGAAATTACTCTGTTGGGCTCATGCTCAGTGACAGTCAGGGTGACAAAACAGAGGGGCAGGGCCTTGCCTGGGAACAATCAGAAAGGTAATTGGATAGGATAAAGGGCATGAAACTCCAACAGAATTTTCTGGGAGAAGGGCCCAACTCAGGACCAGGAAAAATTAGAAATTTGGGTTAGATAATTTGAATGGTTCTTTGTTCTTTACCTGAACCAAGAAGATATATGGAGGATTAACAGGAGCCTAGGGGCAGCACTCTAGAGCCTGCCCACCACTCAGGGGTGGGGAACATCTGGGCCCTCAAAATTAATACCAGCTAACATCACATGCCTTACCAAATTAGCCTAGCCAAAATATAGCAGGCTAAAGTTTAACTTGGTAATTTTGTATGGCCGGTGAATTATGTTACAAATATCCAAATGGCCTTTGGCATTAAAAAGGTTCCCCACCCCTGTTCCCGAAAGGTGCATTAATTCCCCTTAACTCACAATAAAATCTTGCTGTCACGTTTGAACTTCTCCAAGAGTGTGCCTTTGAAAATTTCAAAGGCCTTTGAAATTCCTTTCTCATGACTCAGCAAAAGAATCCATTACTTTTGCGGGCAACAGCAGGATTCTGCAACAGGAAAGATACACACACACACACACACACACACACACACACACACACACACACTCTATTAGGAAGCTGCCACTGATCCAAAACCTGGGGCAGAGACAGATACATCTGCCTCAGAGACCACAACACCAAAAAACAAAGAGTCCTCCTGGTCAGGTCCTTGGGCTTATGTATGCTAATGTATTAAAATATAAGCAATCATATTATGGTAAAGATAAACAGAGCTCTATAGTTTTACTGGGGCTCTGAATATTAATTTTGTATCCTACAACTTTGCCGAATTTATTTATTAGATCTAGGAGCTTTCTGGTGGAGTCTTTAGGGTTTTCTATGTACAATATCATGTCATCTGCAAATGCCAGTTTTACTTCCTCCTTTCTAATTTGGATGCCTTTAATTTCTTCTTCTTGTCTCATCGCTGTGGCTAGGATTTCCGGTACTATGTTGAATTAACAGTGGTGAAAGCAGACATCCCTGTCTTGCTCCTAATCTTAAGGGAAACACCTTTAGTTTCTGCCCATTGAGTATCATGTTGGCTGTAGGTTTGTCATATATGGCCTTTAATATGTTGAAATATGATCCCTCTATTCCTACTTTGCTGAGTTCTTATCATAAATGGGTGCTGGCTTTTATCAAATGCTTTTTCTGCATCTATTGATATGATCATGTGATTTGTATCCCTTTGTTTATGTGATGTATCTCATTTATTGATTTGCAAATATTATACCAATGTTGCATCCCTGTAATAAATCCCACTTGATCATGGTGTATGATATTTTTTATGTATTGCTGAATCCAATTTGCTAATATTTTGTGAGGACTTTAGCATCTATGTTCATCAGGGATACTGGCCCATAATTTTCTTTCTTCATAGTGTCTTTATCTGGCTTTGGAATTAGAATAATGTTGGCCTTGTAAAAAGAGCTTGGAAGTCTTCCCTCCTCTTGGAATTTTTTGGAATAGTTTGAGAAGGATAGGTGTTAGTTCTTCGTTGAATATTTGGTAAAATTCGCCTGTGAAGCCATCCGGTCCAGGACTTTTGTTTGCTGGAATTACTTTGATTACTGCTCCAATTTCATTAATTGTAATTGGTCTATTCAGGTTTTCTGATTCTTCCTGGTTCAATTTTGGAAGTCAGTATATTTCTAGGAATTTATCCATCTCCCCAAGTCATCCAATTTGTTTACATATAGTTGTTCATAGTGTTTTCTTACAATACTTTGTATTTTTGTGATGTCAGTTGTTACTATTCTTTCATTTCTGATTTTATTTGGGTCCTCTCTTTTTATCTTGATAAGTCTAGTTTTATCAACCTTGTTTATCTTTTCAAGGAACCAGCCCTTGGTTTCATTGATCTTTTGTATTTATTTTTAAGTCTCTGTGTCATTTATTTTTTTACTCTGATATTTATTATTTTCTTCATTCTACTTACTCTGGGCTTTTTTTGTGTTTGTTTTTTTTCCCCTAATTCCTTTAGGTGTAGGGCTAGATTGTTTATTTGAGATTTTTCTTGCTTCTTGAGGCAGGCCTGTAATGCTATGTATGAACTTCCCTCTTAGGAATGCTTTTGCTGTGTCCCAAAGATTTTGGGTTGTGTTCATTTTCATTTGTTTCCAGGTAATTTTTGATCTCTTCATTGTTCTCATTGTTAACCCATCAATTGTTTAACAACATGCTATTTAGCCTCCATGAGCTTGAATGTTTTAGAACATACAATGGGGTAAACACAGTCTCTTCAATAAATGGTGTTGGGAAAATTGGACAGTACATGGGAAAAAAATGAAACTAGACCACCAGCTTACACAAGAATAAACTCAAAATGGATAAATGACTTAAATGAAAGTCACAAAACCATAAAAATTCAAGAAGAAAACATAGGCAGTAAAAATCTCAGACATCTCTCATAGCAATATGTTTGCCTATATGTCTCCTACGGCAAGGAAAATAAAGGAAAAATAAACAAATGGGACTACATCAAAATTAAATAGTTTCTGCACAGCAAAAAAACCATTATCAAAATGAAAAGGGAACCAACTGTATGGGAGAACATATTTGGCAATGATACATCTGATAAGGGGTTAATTTCCAAAATATATAAAGAAATTAACTCAACACCAGAAAGACAAACAATCCAATTAAAAAATAGGCAAAGGGCCCTGGCCAGTGTGGCTTAGTTGGTTGAGCATCATCCCATGCACCACAAGGTCACCAGTTCGATTCACGAGCAGGGAATCCCTGGCTGTGGGGGAGAGTATGAGAGGCAAATGATCAATGTTTCTCTCTCATATCAATGTTTCTCTCTCTCTCTCCTTTCCTCTTCCTCTCTCTCTAAAGTCAATAAAAAGATATTTTAAAAACAAAATGGGCAGAGGACCTGAATAGAAATTTCTTCAAAGAGGACATACAGATGGCCAATGAACACATGAAAAAATGCTCAATGTCACTAATCATTAGAGAGATGCAAATTAAAATCACAATGAGATATCACCTCATACCTGTCAGAATGACTATCACTAATAAATCAACAAACAACAAGTGCTGGAAAGGATGTGGAGAAAAGGGAACCCTCATGTACTGCTGGTGGGAATGCAGACTGATGCAACCACTGTGGAAAATAGTTTGTAGTTTCCTCAGAAAATTAAAAATGGAACTGCCTTTTGATGCAGTGATCCCACTTCTGGGAATATATCCTAAGAATCCCAAAACACCAATTCAAAAGACTATATGCACCCCAATGTTCAGCATTATTTACTGTAGCTATGGTTTGGAAATAGCCCAACTGCCCATCAATAGATGAGTGGATAAAAGAGCTGTGGTACATATACACAATGCAATACAATGAGGCCATAAAAAAAGAAGGCATTCTTTTGTGACAGCATGGAAGGACCTGGAGATTACTATGGTAAGTAAAATAAGCCAATGAGAGAAAGACAAATACCATATGATCTCACTTATATGTGGAATCTAATGAACAAAATAAACTGATGAACAAAATAGAAACAGAGGCATAGATACATGGAACAGTCTGACAGCTGTCAGAGGGACGGTATGAGGGGGTGACTGGATGAAAGAAGGTGAAGGGAAAAGCCAAAGAACATATATGCATAACCTATGGACACAGACAACATAGTGTGGGGATTGCCAGAAGAAAGGGGGAGGGCTGGATGGAGGTGAACAAAGGGTGGGAGGGGATGGGGATAACTTAATAGTGTCAACAATAAGAATAAAGAAAAAAAATTACCTAGTATAAAAGTCCCTGTCATCAAGGAGCAGATACTCTAAATAGCAGACCAAAAAGTCCAACTCAAAATATCCAAACTTCACTATTCCTGTTTCCTCTTCCAATGGATTAAATATATATTAATAGATTGCACATTCTCATTACTGCCAAGGCAATAATGTGTGACTCCTTTCTCAATTCCATATTCAATTGGTTGACAAGTAAATCCTGTTCTTTATTTGCAACAGTCTATTCCCATTGCCTAAGTCTAGTTGAGACCATTAAATATTTTCACCGAAACTGCAACCACCATCTTTTTTAAAAAATGTTTTTATTGATTTTTAGAGAGAGAAAGAGGAAGGGAGATGGAGAAACACTGATGTGAGAGCACATCAACAGGCCCCCTTTACGTCCCCTGCTGGGGATTGAGGCCAAACCATGGGCATCGAGCCCACAACCCAGGCATGTGCCCTAACTGGGAATTGAACCAGCAACCATTTAGTACACAGGTCCATGCTCAACCAACTGAGCCACACGGGCCAGGGTGTAACCATCTTCTGAAGCATTCTCTAATTTCTCATCTAATTCATCCTGCATGGGACTGACAGATTAATGTTCCTAAACCACAGATGTGATCCATCACTTCAATACCTAAAAATGTTTAATAGTTTCTCAACAGACAAGTCAAATCCAAACACTTGTTCAGCTTGGCATTTATGATCCTCCATTATCTGGTCTTCATCTATTAACATTTTTACATCTCTGCCACCCACTATTCCCTTACCTTTTGCTCCAGCCAAACAAAGCTATTTAACCTTATCTGGAAAGTCCTTGAATATTCCCTATTTTCCTTTTTTTAATCCTCACCTGAGGACATGTTGACTGATTTTTCTTTTTAAGACACAGGGGGAGGGGGTGAGGAGAAAGACAGAGAAAGAAAGATCGATGTGAGAGAGAAACCATCAATCGGTTGCCTGCCACATGTACCTCAACCAGGGCCTGGTATCAAACCCACAACTTAGGTATGTGCCCTGACTGGGAATCAAACCCGCCACCCTTCAGTATACAGGACAATGCTCCAACCAACAGCCACACCGGCCAGGGCTCTCTATCTTCATTTATGTCATTTCTTTCCTCTCACCCCCAACCTGATTAACAGTCTCCACAAATCTGCAGCTTTCAGAAGCTTACCCAACCTTTGGTTCAAATAACATCATTTTTTAAAATCTTTCCTCCATCCTGACTCTGTAATATATGTAAAGGCTATTTTTTATATCACTTATACTTCATTTCTACTCTAGTGACGTGGGTATGTCATATCCTTCCTCTTAAGATTATAAGCAACTTGAGAAATGAATGTCTTATTCATCTTTGTCCTCCCACAGTACACTGCACATGGCTGACATTCAGTAAATATTAGGTACATGTTGAATTTATAATAAAATATATACATAAAATAACGGCATGGTCTATAAAATTATATAGGAAGTTTTCTTCATTTCCTCATGGAGAAAAATCACTGCCAAGAGAATATCTTTTTTAAAAGTCACCTTAGCCCTGGGCAGTTTGGCTCAGCAGTTGGGGCGTCGGCCCACAGAACAAAGAATCATGGGTTTGATTGCCAGTCAAGGGCATGTACCTCAGTTGCAGGTTTGATCCCCAGCCCTAGTCGGGGTCATGGAGGAGGCAACCAATTGATGTATCTTGCTCACATCGATGCTTCCCTCTCCCTCCCTCCCACTCTACCTGAAAAAAATCAATGGAAAAATATCTTCGGATGAGGATTAAAAAAACAATTGTAACTCACCTTATTTTTCATAAAGACAGATTAAGAAGTGATTTCCCCCTAACATTAATCAGTATACCCTCCACCTCTTATGTGTACATGAATAGTTTTAAAAACTTCATTGGCTCAGAATATAAAATTGCTTTCCAAGGTTATAACTTCACATTATTGTAGGTATCACCTACTGATCATACACTCAATCACCTCACCACTGAAAACAGCACTGCAGAAGGAAATGGCCTGCCTGGAGGCAGCCCCAAGCCCACAGCGCTGAGACAACCCAACTTCCTTTAGAGAGGAGCAGTCACAGATCAGCATACTTCTCTGTCTTGCTTCCTCCACACCTGCATCACATCTACCAACCCCAATGTCTGTTTAGAGCCCACACTTCCAGGTTCACAAGTTAAAAATAATAGGTTTTAAGTTAAATAATTAATTCACCAAAGATTTACTGAATAACTACTGTGTGGGAAGCACTGTTGGAGACACAAAAATTAACAAGACAATTTTCATCTTCTGGAACTCGTAATTAAATGCACGGGTGCGCACACACACACACACACACACACACAAATAGTGCCTTTTAAAGCAGATTATGCGAGTGCTATAAAAACTTCCAACGAGGTACAAACAGAGCTCTATGAAGAGAGACAGATGAATTTAATCAAAGAGTTATCTGAGAAGCTTCAAATGAGAGATGGGTTTCTATTTGGCATTTTTTAAATCAAGGATTAGCATTCAAGATTTTCAAGATTAATTATTTTTGAGTAAATAATTTCATTTTTTTTTTTTTTCCATCCTCACCTGAGGACATTTTTCCATTTTTTGTTCAGATAGAGTGGGAGGCAGAGAGGAAGAGAGAGAGAGAGAGAAACATCAACGTGAAAGGGACACAATGAGTGGCTGCCTCCCGCATGACCCAACCAGGGCCGGGGACAAACTACAACCGAGGTACATGCCCTTAGCGGGAACCGAACCCAGG
The DNA here is from genome assembly GCA_030848825.1 of Tadarida brasiliensis. Lineage (NCBI taxonomy): Eukaryota > Metazoa > Chordata > Mammalia > Chiroptera > Molossidae > Tadarida > Tadarida brasiliensis. The sequence goes on along the minus strand of CM061257.1, from coordinate 108,168,486 downwards.
TCTCTCTGGACCGCAGGCCGACGCTCTAACCGCTGAGCCAAACTGGCCAGGGCAATAATTTCATTTTTTTAAAGTATTTTCATTCACTGGCATTACAACAGAATTGGATTTTTCCCATTAAAAATGTACTAATTTGACATGTTAAAATTTTAAATGAATTTTTTTTAGCTCAGTTTGAAACATGGGGAAATGTATTTTACAGACAAAACTTGTGGCCTATAATTGAAAAGAAAATTTTTGTATGTTCAAGAGAAAGATAACAATGTATCTAATAAGCTATATTGATATTGACTTAAAGTTATACTCCCAGAGAAAGGTTAGGTACCTATAAATGGGCCACCCAATTTTTACAGAAATTTGTTCAATATAATAATAGTACATTAAAAGGGAAAATACTGAGCCGAGCCCATGTGACTCAGTAGCTGAGCATGGACCCATGCACCAAGAGGTCACCGGTTTGATTCCCGGTCAGAGCACATGCCCAGGTTGTGGGCCAGATTCCCAGTGGTGGGCATACAGGAGGTGGCCAATCAATGTTCTTTCTCATCGATGTTTCCATCTCTCTCTCCTTCTCACTTCCTCTCTCTCTAAAATCAATAAAGGAAAATAATAATGACAATAATAATAACCTTAAATGTAAATGGCTTAAATGCTCCAATCAAAAGATATATGGTAGCTGACTGGATAAGAAAACATGACCCCTATACATGCTGTCTACAAGAGACCCACCTCAGAACAAAAGACTCACACAGGATGAAAGTGAAGCAATAGAAAAATATATTCCAGGCAAATGGAAATGAAAACAAAACTGGTGTAGCAATACTCATATCTGACAAAACAGACTTCAAAATGAGGACCATAATAAGAGACAAAGAAGGTCACTATATAATATTAAAAGGATCGATCCAGCCGGCCCATGTGGCTCACTGGTTGAGCATTGACCCATGCACCAAGAGGTAGCTGGTTTGATTCCTGGTCAGAGCACATGCCCAGGTTGAGGGCCCAATCCCCAGTGGGAGGGCATGCAGGAGGTGGCCAATCGATGTTCTCTCTCATCAATATTTCTATCTCTCTTTCTCCCTTCCTCTCTCTCTAAAATCAATAAAGAAAAAAAATTTTTAATAAATAAAAAATAAAAGGATTGATCCAACAACAGGATATAACCCTGGTAAACATATATGCACTGAATATAGGTAACCAAAATATTTTTTAAAACTTCTGGAGGACTTCAAGGGAAAGAGTGACAGCAATACAATCATAATGAACACCCCACTGACTGACACCATTGAATAGATCTTCTAGACAAAAAATTAATAAGGAAGCAGAACCCTAAACAACACTCTTGATCAGCTGGATTTAATTGATATTTACAGAACATTTCACCCAAAAGCTGCAGAATATACATTCTTCTCATGTGCACATGGGTCATTCTCAAAGAGAGACCACATGTTAGGACAAAAACTAAGTCTCTACTAGTTCAAGAAGACTGAAATCATATCAAACATCTTCTCGGATCACAATGGCATGAAATTAGAAATCAATTACAATAAAAACACTGAAAAGCATTCAAATACATGGAGGCTAAACAGCAAGTTATTAAACAATAAATGGGTTACCAATGGGATCAAGTAAGAAATGAAAAAACTTCCTTGAAACTAATGAAAATGAACACACAACACAAAATCTATGGGACACAGTGAAAGCAGTCCTGAGAGGAAAATTCATAGCATTACAGGCCTACCTCAAGAAACAAGAAAAATGTCTAATAAACTATGCAACCCTACAACTTATAGATTTAGAAAGAGAACAACAACAACAACAAAAAACCCAGTCAGTAGAGGAAGGAAATAATAAAGATTACAGCAAAAATAAATGACATATAGATTTTTTTAAAAAACACAAAAGATCAATGAAACCAATAGATGGTTCTTTGAAAAGATAACAAAGATTGATCAATCTTTAACCAGATTCACTAAGAAACAGAGAGGACCCAAATTAATAAAATCAGAAATGAAAGAGGTGCAATAACAACCAACACCACAGAAATACAAAGCATTGTAAAAAAAAAAAAAAAAATACTATGAACAATCATATGCCAACAAATTCGACAACCTAGGTGAAATGAAAAAATTTGTAAAATCATGCAGTCTTCCAAAACTCAACTGTGAGGAGTCATAAAACCTGAACAGACCAATAACAACTAAGGAAATAGAAACAGTAATCAATAACTCCCAGCAAACAAAAGCTCTGGTCCAGACGGCTTCACAGGGGAGTTTTAGCAAACATTGAAAGAAAAACTAACACCTATTCTTCTCAAACTATCGAAAAAGTTCAAGAGAAAGGAAGATATCCAAGCTCTTTTTATGAGGCTAGCATAATCTTAATCTCAAAACCAGATAAGACAATACAAAAAAAGAAAATTACAGGTCAATATCCCTGATGAACACAGACATCAAAATCCTCACCAAAATATAAGCAAATTGGATCCAGCAATATATTTTAAAAAATTATACACCACGACCAAGTGGGATTTATCCAGGGTTGCAAGGCTGGTGCAATTTTCATAAATCAATAAATGTGATATATCACATAAACAAAAGGAAAGATAAAAATCACATGATCATATAAATAGATGCCGAAAAAGCATCTGACAAAATCTGGCACCCATTTTTTATTCTTTATTGATTTCTAGAGAGAGAGGAAGGGAGAGGGAGAGAGAGATACAAACATTGATGAGAGAGAACATTGATTGGTCACCTCCTGCATGCCCCCAAGTGGGGAATCAGGCCCACAAACTGGGCATGTGCCCTGACCAGGAATCTAACAGGTGACCTCATGGGGCATGGGTCAATGCTCAACCACTGAGCCACACCAACCAGGAATAGCACCCATTTTTTATAAAACCTCTCAGCAATGTGGGAATACAGGGATCATACCTCAACATAATAAAGGCCATATATGACGAACTAACAGCCAACATTGTACTCAGTGGGAAAAAACTAAAACCATTTTCTTTAAGAACAGGAACAAGACAGGGATGCCCACTTTCACCATTCTTATTTAACATACTACTACTACTGAAAGTCTTAGCCACAGCAATCAGACATGCAGAAAAAATAAAAGGGATCCAAATTGGAAAGGAGGAAGTGAAACTGTCATTATTCAAGGATGATATGATATTGTACAAAGAAAACCCTAAAGACTCCACCAAAAAACTAAATTCAATAAATGATTTTTGCAAAGTAGCAGGATACAAAATCAACATCCAGAAATCGAAGGCATTTTTATACACCAATAATGAACACACAGAAAGAGAAACTAAAAAAAAATCCCATTTACTATTGCAACAGAAAAATTAAGATACCTAGGAATAAACTTAACAAAAGAAGTAAAAGACTTGTTCTCAGAAAACTACAGGACATTGAAAAAGAAATAAAGGAAGATATTAAAAAGTGAAACCATACACCATGTTTATGGATTGGAAGAATTAACATCATTAAAATGTCCATACTACCCAAAGCAATCTATAGACTCAATGCAATCCCCATTAAAATACCAATGACATACTTCACAGATCTAGAACAAATAATACAAAAGTTTATATGGAACCAAAAAAGACCCCAAATAGCAACAGCAATCTTAAAATAGAAGAACAAAGTGGGAGGAATCATAATCCTGGATATCATGTTATACTACAAAGCCATTATAATAAAATCAGCCTGGTACTGGTGCAAGAACAGGCATATAGATCAATGGAACAGAACAGAGAACCCAGGAATCGACCCAAGACATTATGCTCAGTTAATATTTGACAAAGGTGGCAAGAGAATACAATGGAGTAAAGACAGCCTCTTCAATAAATGATGTTTGGAAAATTGGACAGCCCCATGCAAAAAAAATGAAACTAGACCACCAACTTACACCATACACAAGAATAAACTCAAAATGGATAAAAGACTTAAATGTGACTCATGAATCCATAAAAATCCTAGAAGAAAATGTAGGCAACAAAATTTCGGACATCACACGCAGCAGAATTTTTGCTGATACAATGCCTAAGGCAAGAGAAACAAAGAAAAAAATTAATAAACAGGACTACATCAAACTAAAAAGCTTCTGCACAGCAAAAGAAACAAACATCAAAATGGAAAGGGAGCCCACTACATGGGAGAGCATAATTGCCAACGATACATCAGATAGGGGTTAATTTCCAAAATATATAGAGTATTCATACAACTCAACAAGAGGAAGACAAACAATCCAATTTTAAAATGGGCAGAGGACCTAAATAGATACCTCTCCAAACAGGACATACAAATGGCCAGGAGACATATGAAAAAATGCTCAACGTCACTAATCATTAGAGAGATGCAAATTAAATTGACTATGAGGTATCACCTCACACCTTCCAGAATGGCTGCCATCAACAAATCATCAAACAACAAGTCCTGGAGAGAGTGTGGAGAATAGGAGACCCTAGCACACTGCTGGTGGGAATTCAGACTGGTGCAGCCACTATAGAAAACAATATGGTGTTTCCTCAAAAAATTAAAAATGGAACTGCCATTTGACCCAGTAATCCCACTCCTAGGAATATATCCTAAGAAGCCTGAAACATCAATCAGAAAGAATATATGTACCCCTATGTTCACAGCAGCACTATTTACAATTGCTAAGATCTGGAAACAGCCCAAGTGTCCATCAATAGATGAGTGGATAAAAAAAGCTGTTGTGTATGGCTGGTGTGGCTCAGTGGTTGAGCATTGACCCATGCACCAAGTGGTCGCCCGCTCAATCCCCGGTCAGGACACATGCCCAGGTTGTGGGCCTGATCCCCAGTGGGGGGCATGCAGGAAGCAGCCAATAGATGTTCTCTTTCATCAATGTTGCTATATCTCTCTCCTTCTCACTTCCTCTCACTCTAAAATCAATAAAGGAAAAAAAATTTTTTTAATCTTTTTTTTAAAAAAGCTGTGGTCCATATACACAATAGAATACTAAAAGCAGCAGTAAGAAAGAAAGCTCTCTTATGCTCTGAAACAACATGAAGGGACCTGGAGAAAATTATGCTAAGCAAAATAAGCCAATCAGAGAGACAAATATCACATGATCTCATTTATTTGTGGAATATAATGAACAAATAAGCTGATGAACAAAATAGACCCAGAGACATAGTGGTAGGGTTCAGACTGACAAACCTTAAAGGAAGCAGGTAGGGGGGAGGGAAGAGATAAACCAAAAAAGTTATATCCATATATGCATAATCAATGGACATAAACAACAATGCTGGGGGTTGGGGGGCAGGATCGGGAGGAGGGTATAAATGGGGGGAAAAGGAGAAACATCTGTAACAAAAATTAATTAATTAAAAAAATTTTTTTTTAATTTAAAAATATATTCCAAGTTGCCCCTACCTAACATTGGATATGATGAACACTGCAGGACAGATGAAAGGACCACACTGGTTTCAGCTTAATATAACTTGGCACAGAGGTGTGGGAGGGGTGGGAAAATTCCCAGTTGACATATGCCTATGGAATACATTTTTATTAATTTTTAAAATCTTTATTGTTGAAAGTATTACAGATCCCCCCCTTTCCCCCACTGACATCCTCCTTCCTGCTCCCAACCCCCTCCTGCTTTCCCCAAACTACTGTGTCCATTGGTTATGCATATAGGCATGTAAGGTCTTTGGTTTATCTCTTCCCAACCACCACCCTTCCCGAAACCCCCTTCCCTCTGAGGTTTGCCAGTCTCTGAGGTTTTCTAGGTCTCTAGATCTGCTTTGATCAACAGTTTATTTTGTTCACGACATTCCATAAATAAATGAGATCACCTGATACTTGTCTTTCTCTGACTGGCTGATTTCACTCAGCATAATACTCTCCAGGTCCCTCCATGTCCTCTCAAAGGGTAAGAGATCTTTCTTCCCAATGCAATACATTTTAAAAAGAGGAAATTATGATAAGTCAGGAATGAAAGCAAACTGTGGAACATGTAGAAAAAAGTATGGTATTCCAAATTGTTAGTATTTTTTTTTTAAGAAACTTCCAGCTTTTAATTACATTACAGAATTCATCACATGTTATGTAATTACTGAGCAGTTAAACAACAAATTGTGAAAAAGCTTTAGGATAAATGACATGTTCTTTTACAAAACATATTTGCATTTAAGTATTTCATTAAAACCAATCTCTTGAGATTAGCTATAAATACAAAGGAACTAAAATGAGATTATACCCCTACCTGGTTTGGCCCAGCTGTAGAGAGTAGTCCACAGTCCCCAACATCAGGGTTGGATTCCCGGTCAATGGCATGTACCTCAGTTTCAGGTTGATCCCTGGCCTGGTCAGGGTCCTGCTGGAAGCAACCAATAGATGTGGATCTCTCCATGTTTCTTTCTCCCTCTCTCTCTCCCTTCCTCCCACTCTATCTAAAAATCACTGGAAAAGTATCCTCAGGTGAGGATTAAAAATAAATAAAATCAGATTATAGATTTAGGCAGGGGAAGCTGGAATGAATATCTAATATAAATTGGGTATCACGCTACATGGTGCAGTGTCCGTCTACAGTGGACAGGCACACACAAAAAACACCAGTAACTGCGTTGAGCACAGGAATATATGCAGTAATTCAACAGCCAGCGGCTCTACCCATCCTTGGTCAAGTTCTTCGGGGCCTCTGACAGGTCATCCTTTTAACCTGTGAAGCAGGCAGCTTTCCCCCCAAGAACATAATTTCTGTGCAGGTGAGCACTGCTTGCTCACACTTCCCCGCCTGGGAACGAGCCTTCTCCAAGGTGGGGAAAGGTCGCCCTGGCGGGGAAGTTATGTGAAGTGGTCTTCCTGTGGGGTCTCCCTCAAGCTTGCAGCCCCGCAGACGCCCAGGAAAGGAAGTGGACGACCTGGAGAGAACTGCGGATGCGGGCAGACTGCGAAGCCGCGTGTGCTCCGCTGGCCGACTCTCCCCGAGGCAGAGCCGCTGTCTCACCGGGACTGAGAAATCTGTCAACTTTGGGCGAGAAGTGCCTCGCACCTGTAACACGCCGCCCAGAGGCAGGACACTGCCAGGCGGTGCTAGAGGAGGAGGGTGACCCACTCACGTTCCTGCGCCTGCGGGGTGGGCCAGGCGAAGGTCTGCAGGCGGAGGGCAGGGCGGCCTGGGCAGGGCGGGAGGCCGGAGGAGCAGTGGGCAGGGCTGCCGGCGGGGGAGCAATGCTCCAAACAGGGGGCGCCCAGGGGCCCAGGAGCTTTCCCAGGACCCACAGCGCAGAGAATCGTGATGGTGACAGCCTGTTTATAGAGAAAAAAATCAGAAACCTCTCTAGCCACATGGCCATCATATGCCCCACAACAAACAGTTACCGCTAATAGGCAAAGGGCTCTCATTACAGCGAATTAACACCCACATACTTTGCAAAATGGCAATGGACTGTAGTATTACAAAATTTTTTAAATAACATTTTATCCATTAAGTCAAATATGAAATATTCATTCTGAATATTTAACACACCAGGGATATTCCAGGTTTACACAGAACATCTTTTTCAGCATCCTTTAAAAAAAAAGTTTTTATTGATTTTTAAGAGAGAAACATGATGTGAGAGACATACATGGATCAGCTGCTTCCCGCACGCCCCCTACTGGGGATGAGCCGGAAACCTGGGCATGTGCGCTGAAGGGGAATCAAACCAGGACCTCTCTCTCAGTCCGAGGGACAATGCTCAATCCACTGAGCCACATTGGCAGGGTTTTTTCAGCATTCTTATTCCTTATTTAGCTTGTTTAGGAAACTAGCCATGGTTAACTGGGGAAAACACACACACACACAAATATTCCACACACAAAATTATACAACTTTGCAAATATTGTTTCATTTTATGCTTCCTTTGTTGTATTTTATTTTTTTTAACTTATCTTTATTGTTGAATGTATTACAGATGTTCCTCATTTTTCCCCCATTGCCCCTCTCCTCCCCATTCCCGCCCCCCTCCTGCCTTTCCCCACACTGTTGTCTGTGTCCATTGGTTATGCATATATACATATAAGTTCTTTGGTTTATTTCTTCCCACCCCCCCAACCCCTTCCCTTTGAGGTTTGTCAGACTAACAACCACTTTGTACTTCTTAATCCCTTCACCTTTTTCACCCATCTCTCCAGACCCCACCCATTCGGTATCCAACAAAAGTTCTCTGTATCTATGAGAATGTTTCTGTTCTGCTTGTTCACTTTGTTTGTAGATTCAATTGTTGATAGATATGTATTTATTGCCATTTTGTTTGTTCATATTTTTTTATCTTTTTCTTCAAGAAGACCCTTCAACATTTCATATAATAATGGTTTGGTGGTGATGAACTCCTTTAGCTTTTCCTTGTCTGGGAAACTCTTTATATGGCCATCGATTCTAAATGAGAGCTTTGTAGGATAGAGTAATCTTGGTTGTAGGTTCTTGCTTTTCATCACTTCGAATATTTCTTGCCACTCCTTTCTGGCCTTCAAAGTTTCTTTTGAGAAATCAGCTGACAGTGTTATGGGAACTCCCCGGTAGGTAACTAACTGCTTTTCTCTTGCTGCTTTTAAGATTCTCTCTTTGTCTTGAACCTTTTGCATTTTGATGATGATGTGTCTTGGTGTGGGCCTCTTGGGGTTCATCTTGTTTGGGACTCTCTGTGCTTCCTGGACTTGTATGTCTGTTTCCTTCACCAAGTTAGGGAAGCTTTCTGCCATTATTGTTTCAAATAGGTTTTCTCTCTCTTCTCCTTCTGGCATCCCCAAGATGTGAATGTTGGCATGCTTGAAGTTGTCCCAGAAGCTCCTTACACCATCCTCATTTCTTTGGATTCTTTTTTCTTTTTGCTGTTCTGATTGGGTGTTTTTTGCTTCCTTATATTCCAAATCGATGGTTTGCTTCTTGGCTTTACCTACTCTACTATTGAATCTGTGTAAACTATTTTTATTTCAGTTAGTGCCTCCTTCATTTCTAACTGTGCATCCTTCATTTCTGTCTGGTCCTTTTTTATGCTCTTGAGGCCCTCACTAAGTTCACTGAGGTTCTCACTAAGTCCACTGAGCATCCTTACAAGCAGTGTTTTGAACTCAGCATCTGTTAAGGTTATTTATCTCCATTTTGCTTAGTTCTTTTCCTGGAGTTTTTGTTCTGTTCTTTCATTTGGGACCTGTTTCTTTGTCTCCTCATTTTGGCTGCCTCCCTGTGTTTGTTTCTATGTATTACTTAGCAAGAGGTATGGGGCTAGCTGAGACCAGATGCTGCTTGTTTGAAAGAATTTAGGAAAAGCTGAAGCAGGATCCAAGACAGGCCAATCCTATGGTCAAGCAACTGGCAATAGCTTGGGTGGACCTGAAAGTTGGGTGGGGCGGGACCTCAGGGAATCACCAGGGCGGGGCAAACAGTGTGAGCCAGGTTGCTGGAGTCCCAGATCTGGCGGCGTCTGCTGGCCCAGGGAAGGGCTCACCAAAGGAACAAAGGCCTCTGATAGCATGTCTGTCCAGGAGAAAGCTGCCTCTCCAGCCCTCGCTCCAATTCCAAACAGCTCAGTTCTTCCCCATATGACTCTGGTGCCTTTCAAGCTGCCTCCCCGACGCTGGAGCCTGGAGGGTGGGAGCCCGAGTAAGTCCGTGCGTGGGCCCTTTAAGAGGAGCTGCCGGGGGCTCCAGCTGCCTCAGCCTCAGTTCCCGCTGGTTTTTCCAGCCAGAAGTTATGGGGACTTCTCTTCCTGGCACTGGAACCCTAAACTGGGTGCCTGGTGTGGGACAGGGACCCCTCAGTCCTCAGGAAGGACCTTCCCAGCCGAGGTGTCCTCCTAATTTTTATCCGGCACACGTGGGTGTGGGACCAGCCCATCGCGCCTCCGCCCCTCCTACCAGTCTGGATGCGGCTTCTTCTTTAATTTCGTAGTTGTAGGACTTCCATTCAGCTGGATTTCAGGCGGTTTTGAATGATGGTTGTTCTGTAGTTTAGTTGTAACTTTGATGTGGTTGTGAGAGGAGGCAATACCGTGTTTACTTACCCGCCATCTTGACCGGAAGTCCCTTTTGTTTTATTTTAAAGACATAAAATAAAAATGCAGGTTTAGAAATGTTTCAAAATAATATAACTTAAAATAATACAAAGTCTTATAACCACATAACCTACTTTAACACTACCACTTGAAAAAGATTTCAAATCAAAATACTGCTTTAAGACATAACATGTACATTTTGGATTATAAAACTATGCTCCCCTCCTAAATTATATTTGGATTCCTCTACATTATCAAAATTTCTTTACATTGTTAAAATTACCCAGAAACTCAAATAGATTTTTTTTACATCAATTATTTCTACTGATATTTAGTATACTAAAAACTAAGAGACTTTTTAAGATTTTAGTGGTTCATTTAAATCGAACAATTATAAAACTATTGTTATATAATTAATATTTTAACAAAAAATAGTTACATTTTTAAAACAAAAAATATTGAAAAATATGTTATTTAAAATTTTTTAAATTAAATTCATTGGGGGGGCATTGGTTAATAAATTACAGAAGTTTCAAGTGTACAGGTCTATAATACGTCATCTGTACACTGCACTGTGTTCGTCACCCAAAGTCATCTCCTTCTGTCACCATATTTTGACCCCTTTACCTGTTTCTACCTCCCCAACTCCCCCTTCCCTCTGGTAACCACCATACTGTTGCCTGTGTCTGAGTTTCTGTTTGTCTTTTTTGTTAGTTTGGTTTCAGTTTTATATCCAACATGTAAGTGAAATCATATGATAGTGCACACAAACACAATTTAAAGAGACACAATGCTTTTCAAAGTGAAAAAAAATGTAACATGTCAATGAATACTGTTAGCTAGGCAATATGTTTTTTTAATAATGTCATCCAAAGTAGAAAACTATGTCAAGATCCACCTTGCACAGGTAAATTCCATTGACTTTATAATTATATGTATTTACATAATTATATACAATATAGAATATATAAAATTATATATATGCAGAAATAACACCAATCTTATAAAAACTCTTTAAGAAAATAAAGTCAAACATACACCTACTGTATGATCCAACATTCTACTCCTAAGCATTTACTCAAGAGAATTGAAAGTATATGTCCATACAAACACCTGTGCACCAGCGTTTGTAGCAGCATTATTGTAATAGCCAAAAATGGAAACAACCTAAATGCCCATCAACAAGTTCCTGAATAAACAAATTGTGGTATATTCCTACAAGGGTGGAATACTGCTCAGTAAAAAAAAAAAAAAAAAAAAAAAACCAAAACAACAAATTTGTTTTTTGTTGTTAATCCTCATCCGAGGATATTTTTCCATTGATTTTTTTTTTAGAGTGGGAGAAAGTGAGAGGGAGGGAAGGAGAGTGAGAGAGAGGGGGAGAAACATGCATGTGAGAGAGACACATCAATTGGCTGCCTCCGGGAATCAAACCTGCAACCCAGGTACGTGCCTTCCTTGACTTGAATCAAACCGGTGACCCTTTGGTCTAAGGGCCTTTGCTCTAACCACTGAGCAAAACTGCCCAGGGCAAAACAACAAATTCTTGATACATACAACCACGTGAATGAATCTAAGAATTATTAGGTTGAATGAAAAAAAAAAAGAATACATTAAACCAATGTGTTTATATTAAATTCTAGGATATGCAAACTCATTTAAAGTAACAGAAAGTAGATCAGAGGTTGCCTATGAACAGGGTGGAGGTGGGACGCAGGAAGGGACAGGAAAATGGATTACAAAGGGGTAAAAGGAAACTTTGGGGTAAGATGGACATGTTCACTCAATTGTGGTGATAGCTGCACAGGCATATACCTATGTCAAAATTCACCAAATTGTACACTTTAAATATGTACAGTTTACTGTATGTCAATTATACCTCAGTAAAGCTGCTATAAAAATAAAATATCACAAGGAGGAACCAGGAGAATAAGGAGAAGGAGGAGGAAGAGGCAGGAAGCAGGAGGAAGAGGTGAATAAACAATAAAAAAGAAAAACTAGTCGTAGTGGTGGAGGCATTTGCACTGCCTGCCTTGAGGACTCCCCACAATCTACAGCAATCAAGACGGGGAGGCACTGGCACAAGGATCAACAGGGAGATCACAACAACAGAGTACAGCACCCAGAATGGAGCCACACACACAGTTACAGTTCATTCTTGAGCCCCATGGGTTTGAATTGCGTGGGTCTACTTATATTTATTTTCTCAATAAATACTGTTTTCTAACAAATTATATTATTTTATATTCCCAGATAGAACACAGAAAACAGTAACCATAAAAAGTGATAACCTGGGCTTTACCAAATCAAAAGTTTTTGCTTCAAGAAAGTGATAAATGTTCTTAAAAGGGGAAGATACATGGTGATGGAAGGAGACTTGAGTTGGGGTGGTGAATGTGCACACACGCATATGCACACGCACACACACACACACACACACACACACACACACACACACAAAATGAGTAGAAAACCCACAGTCTGGTAGAAAATATTCACAAAACATATACCTGGCAAAGGACTGGTATCCATAATATATAAAGAATTCCTTCAAATCCATAAGAAAAAAAATAGAAAAATATGCAATTTTAACACACACTCCACAATAAATGATAAAAAGCACACCACATGAAAAGTACTTAACATAATTAATTATGAGGGAGATGCAAATTAAAACCACAATGAAATATCACAACACATCCACCAGAATGGCTGAAATTTGAAACACTGACAAATCTTTGAAACCATGTAAGGCATATGAACTCTCTTACTTTCCTGGTGAATGTGTAACATAGTCCAATGACTTTGGAAAAAGATCTGCTCACCTTTTATAAAACTAAACATCTAGGTACTCTATGCAATTCCACTCCCTGGCATTTTCCTAAGAGAAGTGAAAACCTAAGACTTGTGAAAAAGGTCCACAGCACCTTTAATCATAACAGCCACATCTTGAAAACAGCCCAGCATCAGTACAGTGGATTAACAAACTGGGTATATGCAGACAAGGGAGTACTGCTGAGCAGTAAAAGGAATAAACAACTGATACATACAACAACATGAATAAAACTCAAAACATTATTCTGACTAAACAGTATGGGACATGAAAGAGTACACAGTATGATCCAGTTATGTGAGTTTCTACAGCAGGAAAAACTAAATGCAATGGAAAACAGTTACAACAGTGGTTGCTTCTGGGGCAGTAGGGGCAGGGATTGAGTAGAAGGTGGACTGAGGGTGATATGCTGTATCTTGACGCAGACTGGGCTAGACAGGTGCATGCATTTGTCAACATTCATTAAATGGCACACTTATGCCTTGTGTATTTCTTCATATGTAAATTTTTGCATACACACCAAAAAAAGTATAAACAAACACTAAACACTAATGATATGCATGCCAAATTGTGAGAGGTGAAGTGTACCAATATCTGGAACATAATTTGAAATGCATAAAGATAAGTGAGTTGTTTTCATTACCCCAACTGCAGCTGAAAAACACCTGTCTATTTGGAATTGCTGTTCCAGAAGAGCTGCTGCATCTGTGGTCATTTTAAGTGGCATCAGCTTCTTATCTGTGATAGTTGATACAGTAACTGCTTAGCTTGTGGTGGCCTCTTGGCAAAGTGGAGAAGCTGCTGAAAGAGCCTGTCACCTACCCTAAAATGTCCCACCTGGTATAACTCTGCCAAGGTTAAAGTTGCTTATATGTTGCTAGATGAACTGATGAATAGACATAGAATGATGGATAGATGGATAGTTACATGATAAAGCAACTATATTAAAATGTTAATTGCAGGTTTAATTGTAGAATCTAGGTGTTAATTGTTTTGAGTTTTCTGAGCGTTTGAATATTTTCACTGATTTTGATGTTTATGTAAACATGTGCATTAAATTTTGATTAAGGCCTGAGATGGAGAACATAAGAGAGGTGAGTACTTGAACAAGCAAACTGATGAGTAGGCTTTTCAATACAGAAGGGGAATAAAGATGGTCAGGAGAGTTCAGAAACACTCAAGAGAACCAATCAGTCCTGACTCTAATGTATTCATTTTAAAAATATGCATCCTAGTCCAGGCCCATGCGGTTCAGTGGATTGAGTATCGTCCCATGAACTGAGAGGTCCTGGTTCAATTCCTGGTCAGGGCACATGCACGGGTTGCAGGCTCAATCCCCTGTAGGGGGCGTGCAGGATGCAGCAGATCAATCTTTGTCTCTCACATTGATGTTTCTATCTCTCTCTTCTTCTCTCTCTAAAAAATCAATAAAAACATATTTTTTAAAAATTGTTTCAAAATATACATCCCATTCCATCACAATATAATTTAAAAAGTGAAATATTGCAAATAACGTAGATGTCCTAAAGGGGAGAAGGAAGTAAGTTATAGTTCACATATATAACTCAATAATGTAGAAACGTGGTTCTCAACCTTCCTAATGTCGTGACCCTTTAATACAGTTCCTTATGTTGTGGTGACCCCCCAACCATAAAATTATTTTTGTTGCTACTTCATAACTGTAATTTTGCTACTGTTATGTTTTAGGCGACCCCTGTGAGAAGGTCGTTCGACCCCCAAAGGGGTCGCGACCCACAGGTTGAGAACCACTGACGTAGAACATCAAAAATCATGTTTCAAAAAATATTCAATAATGTGAGAGTGCTCATGATATAATATTTAGTCAAGAGGTAAAATTAATTAAACTAGAAATATAGCATATAGTCTCTATTGGTAAGAAAAGCATGTAAATCTAGAAAAATGATTGGAAGAAAACATATGAAAATATCAGGTTGTTACCTGTCAGTAGTACCACTGGTGATTTTTCTTTTCTTCTGTATACCACAATTTGGTACAAATTCTGCCAGGGTCCAACCTCGGCAGGTCCAAGGATTCCCAAAGATGTGGACGGAGTTGGTGAGAGAGAAACGGGTGAGACAGAAGGTGCTTGATCTTTCTTCTTCTGCTAAGGCTAGCAGAATCTTTATATATATATCTGCAGGTTACATTGTTTCCCCTAAACCTTTTAGGCACATAAGTACAGACATTCTTTTGGTAGTTTGCCCAACTCTTAGGTATATTACATGTTCATTACCAACTATTTTTATCCTTCACCCAGACATCCTCTTAGACTCCTGACCTTTCCTCCTATCTAAGATCCTTCCAAGCTTCCACATTCCTATCCTAAATCTTTATTACTTTCTTGCTTTTTCTTCCTGCAATCTTTTCTACCATCTACATCATTAATCATCTACATGTTACTTCTATAATGATTCCTGACAGCTAACAGATAGACAGAGAAAGCAAAGATTAGTCTCCTTCAGTTGCCATGCTGCATTTTTATTTTCTCATTACTTTATATCTTCAGTCACTGTTCTTCGTGATTCCTGCCACGCAATGAATTCACTTCTCCAGGGACTATGTCAAACCATGGAGGTCTTCATATTTCCAGGGACTATGTCAAACCGTGGAGCTCACCCGGGACTATGTCAAATGGTGGTGGTCGCTGTTCCAGTGACACCGCTCCCAACAAAATTCCATAACTTGGAAAAAATATATCCTGAATGCAATCATTTTCTGTTTTATTAAATTATTATTGAAGTTCTTCATAAAATTTTCCAGCCTAATTACTTTAGAAATTGTGTATGCATGATAAAGTTTAAATGCCAAATTTTAAATAATTCCAGAAAGCAAAGGATTAGACAAAGTATATATATTTTAAATCTTTATAATTATTCAATCAATATTTTTATATTTTCTATGAGCTCTGTAATACCATAGATTCTTTGGCCTAACCCAAACATAAAAAATGGTCCTATCCTTGAGGATATTATCAGCTAATTTGAGAATAAAGAAAGAGATCCTGAAAAAGGTAAATTAGGTAAGATAAATATGATTTAATAGCATACATGGGGCTATAATAAAATATTCACAGAAATTAAAGAGCAGTCATTTTCTAAAAGAAGAAATAGTAAGAATCAACACATGATGGATGAGATTATTCCTCTGTTGGAGTGACTCATCCTAAAATATTATTTGTCATTTCTGGAGACTGCAGAAAATACCAAATTTGATCAGGATGGCCTGGCTTTGTTTTGTTGCTGTCCTAAGGGATAGAATGTAACTTGGTTTTTTGTTTGTTTGATTGTTTTTTTAACTACATAATCTAACAGTGGCCCTCAATCTTCAGAGTAACCTGGAGGACTTTGAAGCCCAGACAGCTGGTCCTGATCCCCAGAGGATCTATCTCATTCAGGAGGTTTGGGGTGGGGCCCAAGAATCTGCTTTTTCAACAAGTTCCCAAGTGAGATGGCTGCTGTTGATCCAGGGGCCACACTTTCAGAACCACTGATCTGATATATTATTTTGGAATCTCTCTGGGTAGGGGGGAATGCATGAGTCAGAAACTCAGTCTGCATGGAGTCTTGAACAGGAGTGGAGCAGGAGGCATGTGTCTGCAGCACTGTCATGGGTATCTCTAGGGTGCCCGCCAACTCACAATGACACCACCATCAATTTCTTAAAGGAAGGGGGCAGGCTCTTTCTGGATCCAGCCACATTCACAAGCCTGCTTTGTGTGGGTACACCATGGGCAGGTACCAACCCAATCTGGGCCAGTCAGAGCCAGTTCCCTAAAAAATGGGTAGTGGAGCTATGCCAGTGGCATGCTGGATCTAGACCAGTCCATTCTGACCTGCAAGAGCCCACTGCTAAATTCTTAAGAATTTTGTGAGTCAGTTGTTAAGTGTAGTTATTAAAAGTTAAATGTTTATTTACAATTAAACACAAATAAAGCTAATAAATACACAGAATCTATTACTAATTATATTACTACTACTAAAATTACTATTATTTTAGCTCTTGGAGTTAGCTATTGTAATAACTCCATTCTGACCCTCAGTTACTGCACGTACACACCTTGGCAGTTTCTTTTTTGTAAACATAAGGGCCTTGAGAAACCCAAAGAAAACTGTAAAGATAAGGGGTTAATGAAGGCCTTGGGAAACTCAGAGGAACCATGAGAAGAAAGAGATTAATGGTTGCTTTGACCTAACCGCTCCTCTCCCCCACTTCTCTGTATCAGCCCCCCTTAACGGTGCCAAAAGCGGCGCCAAGAGAATGTAGTTTTTTTTTCCTGTAGTTTGTGCCTTTAAAAGTGGGCAACAAAGAAGGCTCGGGGCTGAGGAGTTGGGGAAGCTGTACCCCCACAGTCCACCGGTGTAATAAAGTGCTCCTTTACAATTCGGCTGTGCGTCTCTGGTTATCTCGCTGACACCTTACAACACTATGACTATTGCATCTTTGTGTTGGAAATACTATATAGTATGGCTACTGCGTATCTTCTACCTGTTCCACACTCGAGGATGTCATACTGGTGGCTTGAAATCAGCCATAGAGGGAGTGTTTTTGCTACAGAAACAGACCAATGCTACAAATCTGGACTTGATTTATTGTTTTGTTGATTGTCTAAACTTTAAAAAGTTATAGAGAAAATGTTAATAATATAGATCAGGCTTTCTCAACCTTGAGCCAGATCATTCTTTTTTGGGATGGTGGGGGGCTGGGCTGGGGATGTCCCTGACTCTACCCATTAGATGCCATTAACACTCCTCCTACAGTTCTGATGACCAAAAATGTTTCTGAACACTGCCAAGTGTCCCCTGAGGAGCAAAATCTCTTTCCACTTGAGAATCACTGACACAAATCAAATGTAAATGTGTTGCATCTGTAGCTGTTACATAGTAAAGAGGACAAAGACTTGAGGAGATGTTCTTCCAGGATTAGAAAACTATGATCTGATTCATAAAGAACTTTCTCACATTATTGACAAATGCGAAATTTGAACATGCATCTTCGTCGTTTCGCTTTTATTTTATTCATTAATTTATGCAAAAATATCAACCAGAGTTCATGTTAGAGCTGGATGCATTCATCACAGACTGGCTAGGGATATGAGTTCTGCAAAAATCAGTTAAAGCATTCTGTGAGAATCAATCAGTTATATGGCATTTACAATAAGGATATTGTATACTTCATCATTATTTATAAATCATGCCCTCCATATCTTTATATCAGTAAAAATTATATGAATATATGCACATACTTCTTTTCCTCCAGAGAACCAATTTTTAAACACTTACCAGCACAGCACTGGCCATTATCCACCTCCTGTGTGGGCTTTGCTAAACAGTTTAGCAAAGAAATTGGAATATCAAGAAAGGGATAAAACAGATTTGCAAGAAGAACCATGAATGACAGACAATGGAGAATAACCCCAGAGGCCCTCTGGATTTCTGGTTCTCTACTCTGGTTTCCTGAAGTCTAATTTGCATCCATACCAAAAACCACTACTGAATCCTCACACCATATTTCTACCTTTTTAAGGTGCACTTTTTCCCCCACATTTTAACATTTCTGAATTCAGGATGCATCTAACAACCTATATGTTTGTAGTGAGTGCTATGGTATTCTGCCCACTCTCTTCAGGGCCAAGGCACCCATCCTCCATGTTCTGGGTATAGGGAGCCCACAGACACTCCCTCACTGGGCACAGCCCGAGGCTGCAGGGACCTAATTCAAGGTGATAGGAAGCACCCACAAGCAGTGACTGACTCACATGGAGATTCCAAGGCCCAGCTCCATTGCCTTAGCTGAGGTCAACTCTAAGTGGTCATCCTAGCTCCAGAGCTCCCCATGGGATCACAGGAGTGTCAGCTGCAACTTCATTGTGGTCCAGTTTCTCCCTCTGCCAAAGTCTGCCTCCTTCATGTCCTTAAAAATGCATCTCCAAAAGCAGTCCCTAAAAAACCACAAACACTTGTATGCAAAGAAAAGAAATGCATTGACAGGTAGACACAGGTATTCTGCTTTGTTTGTTAGGGAACTATTCAACTGCTACTCTGGCTCTCACATCAGTCATTTTTGTGGTTAGCCACAGTTACTCCAGAGTTTGATCCAAGCTTGGTTACACAAGCAAAACTGAATATAAGGATGCTAAAAGTTGAGAGGCAGAGCTTGGATCCTGGTGAATCTACAAATATCAATGGTCCTGTGATGCCTAGGCTGAGAGACCAACTGACAATCCCCATTGACATATTTTCTCTTGAACTTTCGCAGTGATAAGATGAGGGAGACAGCCCCTACAGCACATCCATCCCCTTCTTTCTTCCTTGACATTTCTTGTCAACTGTGCTCCCCTCTTCTACTCTTTTTGTCCCAAAGCTTTTATACTGTTTTATCAGTGGTGTGTATAAAATAAATGAAATAAAGAATGAGTTCAAAAGAAAAAAAATCAAGAGGAGGAATAAGAAAGGAGAAAATAACCAAGATACAAAAATTATTCAAAAAAATATGAGACATACTACCTGTGAATCAATAGCAATAAATTGTTCAACAAATAGTAGAAAACTGAAATAAGCAATCATAGCAGAGAGAAAGAAGTGATAGCAGGTCGGCTGATTTAAAAGATACCAGATCCGGATGTTTTTATTGCTGACATTCATGTCATCTTTAAAGAAGAGACAACTCAAACTTTCTGGTCTCAGAACCCCTTTCTATTCTTAAAAATGCTTGAGGACCTCAAAAAGGTTTTGTTTATGTGGATGATAACTATCAATATTTACCATATTAGAAACTAAAACAAAAAATTTTAATGATTAATTCATTTTATTTAAAATAAGTTTTTTTCTTTATTGATTTTAGAGAGAGAGGAAGGGAGAGGGAGAGAGAGATAGAAACATCAGTGAGAGAGAACATCGATTGGCCGCCTCCTGCATGCCTCCACTGGGGATTGGGCCTACAACCTGGGCATGTGCCCTGACCAGGAATCAAACCGGCGACCTCTTGGTGCATGGGTCGATGCTCAACCAGTGAGCCGCTCCAGCCGGGCTGATTAATTCATTTTAAAAATAACAATACCAAACACGTTACATGTGAATACAAATAATACATTATTGTGAAAATGATGTTTTCCAAAAATTTAAAGAGAACAGTGGCATTCTTTTACATTAATGCAACCTCTTTAATGTCTAGCCAAAATAAAAGAAAGCTGGATTCTCATATCTGCTTCTACATTCAACCTGTTGTAACATGTTATTTTGCTTGATGTATGTGAAGAAAATCTAGCTTCACATAGATATGTAGATGGAAAAGAGAAGAGTCTCTTAATCAGATAACTGTGGACATTCCTCTTAGATACTATACCCAAACATAACGAGTGGTAGTTTTCTAAAAGTTAGTTGCAATGTGGAATCTGAAACCATATCCATAAACCTTTCATACTGTTACATTAGAAATCCACCCTGGTTGGTTTGGCTCAGCAGTTAGAGCATTGGCCTGCAGACCAATGAGTTGCAGGTTCTATTCCAGTCAAGGGCACATACCTCAATTGCAGTTCGTCCCCTGCCCTGGTGGGGTCATGCAGGAGGCAACCAGTCAATGTGGCTCTATCACATCAATGTTTTTCTCTGTCTCTCTGTCTCTCCCTCCCTCCATTCCCACTCTATCTGATAATAAATAGAAAAATATCCTCAGGTGAGGAATAAAAAATTAAAAAAGAAATCCATTGGTCTAGTGTGAACTTTGAATGAATCTTTTACTCATGCATGATTTTGTAACATCATGCATTGGTTATTTGGAAAATATTAGTTCACTGATTTATACAAATCTTCCAAAAATGTTGACACACTTTATTACACAATATTTTAAAAATCAGATTCATTAATATCACCCCTTCATGTCATCAGAAAAGCCTTTCAGTTATTGAGAGGATAATAAGCTCATGGTAGTGGATACAATTTGCTAATTGTAAAATGCTAATTTTTACTGACAGCTCATAATTTATCACTAGCAAGAAATATGGTCAGTCATTTTCTTTAAGTGACAGGCTCACTTTGCTCATTTGCAAGATGATATCTGTCTAATACCCAAGTCTAAATGACTGTAATTTGTCTCTTGGTTATTTTTCAAGTAAAAGAAATGTCCCATAAAAAAAAGAGCTACTTCAACTTGCAATTCAAACACTCACTGGGTGCTTTCCCTGAAGCCAAGCATCACACTTCAATATGCAGCCCAAGTGCTTTATGCACACTTCCTGCTTGATCCCACGGAATATTAAAAAGGTGCCTAAACAAATGTCAAGGTCTGATAGAATTAATAATTTTTACTCATTATTAAGAACATTTTAAAAAGTGAAACTGACTGTTTTGTGCATGGGAGTGCATGGAAAGGAAGAATATGACTACTGTACAGTTTAGTGCCACTGCTTTGATTCATGCCAGTGAATCAGCAAACTTACCACTGTTTGTGTACCTTCGGTGCAAATGTTCACTTTCCCAAAAGTAACATATAAATTTCACATTTCACTTATAATTTTTACGGAGTGGGCTTTGCAAGAGGAGAAAGTGATCTTAAAGATCACAAGGAAGTATGCATTTTCTATAATAGTCAGAAAATGGTGAAAAAGCAGAGTTGATTGTTGTTTCTAGCCTGAAGGAGTAACTGCTACAGGAACTTCTGTCCCACCATAAAGAACTAGAAAAACAGGCAAAATATATGAAACAACTATTTTTCAGACACATAAGGCAACAGGCTCCTGAGAGAAAGGAAACAAATGAGGTGAGCACTAGCCCTGGATTACTACCTGGAGGCAGTGTCCAGGATACAGCCCAGGTACAGGAAACCCAAACATAGGCCAGCAACTCACTAAATTGAGGGAAAAAAGATTACAGTTATAGGGGATTGAGGAAGCTACATTTGTGGGGCAGAATATGAGAAATGAGAAAGATGTTCAGGGGAAAATCTTGAGAGATCTACCAAGGGGTCCTTTCAAATCATTGGCTGATTACTAATCTACATATGTTTGGATGAAACTACCAGGCTGAGTTAAGAACCACCATAAAGCAGTGAGCCATGCAATGCCCCGAGCTCACATAAGGATGGGCATATACAAGGCATGGGATAGAGTCTTCTGAAGGCAATCACCCAAGTAGTGGGGCCAAATTATCCTAGACTGAAGACTGCTCTGACTCACCCTAACAAAGCAGAAAAGCAAGCCTAATGGATCAAACTGCATGTCAGATCAGAGGCCAATATTTTTTAAGGAATACAACAAAATCCAGCACCCAAAAATATAAAATTCCAGTGTCCTGAGAGCTAAAAAAATTACCATGCATGCAGAAAATATAATCCATAATCAGGAAGAAGATCAATCAATAGAAATAAACCTAGAAATGATGGAGATAATAAAATAGGAAAGCTTCTAAGCCAGCTATTATAAGTATGCTCCAGATACTCAAGAATACAGAAGAAAACATAAATACAATGAAGTGAGAAATAGAAGAAAATAAGATCCGGGTGGAACTTCTGGAGATGAAAAACAGAATATCTGAAATAAAAACAAAACAAAACTTATGACATTAACAGCAGATTAGATATAACAGAAAAAAGTCCGTGAATTTGAAGACATCGCAGTACATATAAACCAAAGAAGAAACAGAGAGAAAATAATTTTTAAAAAAGAATAGAGCATCAGGGACCAGTGGAACAGTACCAAGAAATCTAATGTATCTTTAACTGGAGCATCAAAAGGGTCATGGGGCAGAGGGGTGGATATTTCAAGAAATAATAGCCAAAATTTTTCCAAATTTTATGAAAACACACAGATCCAAGAAGCTCATGAACCCAGCAGAAAACTAAAACAAGGCACATTATAATCAAATTTCTGAGAACCAGTGATAAAGGAATATGTTAAAAGCCACCCCCACCAAGTTATTATATAATGAGTTACCAAGAAAAGAATGACTACAGACCTTCTATTACAAATGATGCGGTCCAGAAGACAAGCAGTGACATTTTAAAATTATGATTGCCACACATCACTATCTGTAATTGTTGGAATAAGTAGACAGAAGATCAATAAGGATATAGTAGGCTTGAACACAATCAACTAATATGACCTAATTAAAATGTATACCTTCCACCTTAAGCTTCAAAATGCATATATGCTCTTTTAAAATCCATTTGGAACATATACTGAGACAGATCACATACTGGGACATTAAATAAGTCTCAATAAATCTGAAAGTATTCAAAGCATACAGTATATGTTCTCTGATAACAAATAAACTAAAACAGAAATCAATCACAAAAATATCAAGAAAAATCCCCAAATATTGGAAATTAAACAACACAGTTATAATTAACCCACAGAGTCTAAGAAAAAAATCACAATGGAATTTAGAAAGTATTTTGAACTGAATGGAAATAAAAATACAGGGTATAAAACTCTGTGGGACAAAAACAAATCTCCAAGCCCTGACAGAGTCACTGAAGTTACCAAATCTTTAAAGAAGCATTAAAACAAATTCTGGACAGTTTCTTCCAGAAAGTGGAAGATGAGAGAACACTTCCCAACTTGTTTTATGAGGCCAGCATTGCTCCAAACCAGGCAAAGACAGTGAAGAAAAATTACATACCAATATCTATCATAAATTTAGACAAAAAATGTCTTACAAAGTGTTAGCAAATTGAATCTAACACTGTATAAAAAGAATTACATACCATAATAAAGTGGTATACAAGGGTGATTCAACACCCACAAATCAATCAATATAATCCACCATATCAATAGGCTAAAAAAGATAAAGCATGGGACCATCCTAAAGAGCATTTTACATCATCCAACACACACAGCAAAAGGCAGCAAGCTAGGAAAAATCATTTTACAAAAAAAAAAAAAACAAAAAAAAAACCAAAAACCCTATAGCTAAAATCATTTAGTAATGAAAGACTCAATGGTTCCCTACTGGGTTAAGGAAACAAACCAAATGTATATCAACTAATGAATGGATAAACCAATTCAGAGAAATGCTATTCTGCAAAAAAAAAAAAAAAAAAAAAAAAAAGGAATCAACAGCTGAGACAAGCAACAGAATGAAAACGTCTCAAAACATTATGCAAGTGAAATATTCCAGACACAAAACCACATACTGCATGATTCCATTGATAGGAATTCTTTTTTTGTTGTTGTTGCAATTTTTATTAATTTCTTTTTGTTGCAGATGTTTCTCCTTTTTCCCCCATTCACACTCTCCTCTGGATCAGATCCCACCCCTGTCCCCCAGCACTGTTGTCTATTTTCACTGGTTATGCAAACATGCATATGAGTTCTGTGGTTTATCTCTTCCCTCTCCTACATCACAATCTTCTCAGGTTTCTCTGTCTGTACCCTACTTCTATGTCTCTGGGTTTATTTTATTCACCAGCTTGTATTGTTCATTATATTCCACAAACAAGTGATATCATGTGATACTTGTCTTTCTCTGATTGGCTTCTTTCGCTTAGTATAATACTCTCCAGGACCCTCCAGGTCATCTCAAAGGATAATAGATCTTCCTTACAGCTGCATAGTATTCCATTGTCTATATGTACCACAGCTTTTTTATTCACTCATCTATTGATGGACACTTGGGCTATTTCCAGATCTCAGCAATTGTAAATAGTGCTGCTATGAACATAGGGGTACATATGTTTTTTCTGATTGGTGTTTCAGGCTTCTTAGGATATATCCCTAGAAGTGGGATCACTGGATCAAGTGGCAGTTCCATTTTTAATTTTTTGAGGAAACACCACAATGTTTTCTATAGTGGCTGCACCAGTCTGCATTCCCACCAGCAGTGTACTAGAGTCCCCTTTTCTTTACACCCTCGCCAGCACTTGTTGTTTGATGATTTGTTGATGGCAGCCATTCTGGCAGATGTAAGGTGATACTTCATAGTCGTTTTAATTTGCATCTCTCTGATGATTAGTGACATTGAGCATTTTTTCATATGTCTCTTGGCCATCTGTATGTCCTGTTTGGAGAGGTGTCTCTTTAGGTCCTCTGCCCATTTTTTAATTGGGTTCGTTGTCTTCCTTTTGTTGAGTTGTATGAGTACTCTATATTATTTGGAAATAAACACCTTATCTGATGTATCGTTGGCAATTATGCTCTCTCATATAGTGAGTTCCCTTTCCATTTTGATACTTGTTTCTTCTGCTGTGCAGAAGCTTTTTAGTTTGATGTCTCATTTAATCATTTTTTCCTTTGTTTCTCTTGCCTTAGGCATTGTATCAGTGAAAATTCTGCTGCGATGTGATGTCTGAAATTTTGTTGCCTACATTTTCTTCTAGGATTTTTATGGATTCATGAGTCACATTCAAATATTTTATCCATTTTGAGTTTATTCTTGTGTATGGTGTAGGTTGCTGGTCTACCTTCATTTTTTTGGCATGTAGCTGTCCAATTTTCCCAACACCATTTATTAAAGAGGCTGTCTTTACTCCATTGTAAGCTCTTACAACCTTTGTCAAATATTATTGGATCATAACATCGTGGGTCAATTTATGGGTTCTCTGTTCTGTTCCACTGATCTATATGCCTGTTCTTGTGCCAGTACCAGGCTATTTTGATTACAATGGCTTTGTAGTATAACCTGAAAACTGGTATTGTGACCCCTCCTACTTTGTTCTTCCTCTTCAAGATTGCTGTGGCTATTCAGAGTCCTTTTTAGTTCCATATAAACTTTTGTAGTATTTGTTCTAGATCTGTGAAATATGGTATTGGTATTTTGATGGGGATTGCATTGAATCTATAGATTGCTTTGGGTTGTATGGACATTTTAATGATGTTAATTCTTACAATCCATGAACAAGGTTTATGCTTCCACTTGTTTATATCTTACTCTATACTTTTTTCAATGTCCTGTAGTTTTCTGAAAACAGGTCCTTTACTTCTTTGATTAAGTTTATTCCTAGGTATCTTAGTTTTTTTGCTGCAATGGTAAATGGCATTGTTATTTAGTTTCTCTTTCTGTGAGTTCATTATTGGTGTATAAGAGTGCCATCAATTTCTTGAGGTTAATGTTGTATCCTGCTACTTTGCCAAATTCATTTATTAGCTCTAGTAGATTTTTGATGGAGTCTTTAGGGTTTTCTACGTACAATATCATGTCATCTGCAAATAATGATAGTTTCACTTCATCCTTTCCAATTTGGATCCCTTTTATTTTTCCTTCTTGTTTAATTGCTGTGGCTAAGACTTCCAGTACTAGGTTAAATAAGAGTGGCAAAGTGGGCACCCCTGTCTTATTCCTGTTCTTAGGAGAAATGGTTTTAGTTTTTGCCCATTGAGTATGATGTTGGCTGTAGGTTTTTCATATGTGGACTTTATTTTGTCAAGATATGATCCCTCTATTCCCACATTGCTGACCGTTTTTATCAGAAATGGGTGCTGGATTTTGTTGAATGCTTTCTCGGTGTCTATTGATATGATCATATGGTTTTTAGCTTTCATTTTGTTCATACGGTATATCACATTTATTGATTTGCAAATACTGTACCAGCCTTGCATTCCTGGGATGAATCCCACTTAGTCGTGGTGAATAACTTTTTTAATGTATTGCTGGATCTGATTTGCTAATATTTTGTTAAGGATTTTGGCATCTATGTTCATCAGGGATTTGGCCTGTAGTTTTCTTTCTTTGTAGTGTCTTTTTCAGGTTTTGGAATTAGAATTATGCTGGCCTCATAAAATGAGTTTGGGAGTCTTCCTTCTTCTTGAACTTTTTGGAATAGTTTGAGAATGGGTGTTAGTTCTTCTTTGAATGTTCAGTAAAACTCCCTGTGAAACTGTTCAGGCCCCGGCTTTTGTTTGCTGTGACTTTCTTGATTACATCTTCAATTTCCTTAGTTGTTATTGGTCTGTTCAAGTTTTCTATCTCTTCTCGGTTCAGTTTTGGGAGACGGCATAATTCTAGAAATTTTTCCATTCGCCTAGATTGTCCAATTTGTTGACATATAATTGTTCATAGTATTCTTTAATGATCCTTTGTATTTCTGTGGTGTCAGTTGTTACTTCTTCTCTTTCATTTCTGATTTTGTTTAGTCGAGTCCTCTCTCTTTGTTTCTTGGTGAGTATGGCTAAGGGTCCATCCATCTAGTTTATCTTTTCAAAGAACCAGCTCTTTTTTTTTTTTTAATTTATTTATTTTTGTAACAGATGTTTCGCCTTTTTCCTCCATTGACACCCTCCTCCCGATCCCTCCCTGCCCCCCCCCCACAGCATTGATGTCTATGTCCATTGGTTATGCTTATATGCATAAGTCTTTCAATTATTTCTTCCTTCCCCTCCACACTAATCCTCTGAGGTTTGTCAGTCTAAATCCTACTTCTATGTGCCTGGGTCCGTTTTGTTCATCAGCTTAATTTGTTCATTATATTCCACAAATAAGTGAGGTCATGTGATACTTGTCTTTCCCTGACTGGCTTATTTTGTTTAGCATAATACTCTCCAGGTCCCTCCATGTTGTCTCAGAGGATAAGAGATCTTTCTTTCTTACAGCTGCATGGTATTCCATTGTGTATATGTACCACAGCTTTTTTTATCCACTCATCTACTGATGGACACTTGGGCTGTTTCCATATCTTAAGCTATTGTAAATAGTGCTGCTATGAACATAGGGGTACATATATTCTTTCTGATTGGTGTTTCAGGCTTCCTAGTATATATTACTATAAGTGGGGTCACTGGGGCAAATGGCAATTCCATTTTTTTTATTTTTTGAGGAAACACCATATTGTTTTCCATAGTGGCTGCACCAGTCTGAATTCTCACCAGCAGTGTACCAGAGTCCCCTTTTCTCCACATCCTTGCCAGCACTTGTTGTTTGATGATTTGTTGATGGCAGCCATTCTGGCAGGTGTGAGGTGATACCTCATAATCATTTTAATTTGCATTGCTCTGATGATTAGTGACGTTGAACATTTTGTTTAATAACATGCTATTTAGCCTCCATGTGTTTGAATGTTTTTGCTGTAATTGATTTCTAGTTTCATGCCATTGTGATCTGAGAAGATGCTTGATATGATTTCAATCTTCTTGAACTTGCAGAGACTTAGTTTGTGTCCTAACATGTGGTCTATCTTTGAGAATGTCCCATGTGCACTTGAGAAGAATGTGAATTCTGCAGTTTTGGGATGTAATGCTCTGTAGATATCTAATAAATCCATTTGATCTAGTGCACCATTTACAGTCTCTATATCCTTGTTAATTTTTTGTCTAGAGGATCTATCCAGTAATGTCAGTGGGGTGTTGAAGTCCCCTGCTGTGATTGTATTGCTGTCAATTTTTCTTTGTAGTCCTCCAGAAGTTTTAAAATATATTTTGGTGCTCCTATATTGGGTGCATATATGTTTACCAAGGTTATATCTTCCTGTTGGATAGATCCATTCAATATTATGTAGTGGCCTTCTTTGTCTCTAGTTATGGCCTTCATTTTGAAGTCCATTTTATTGGATATGAGTATTGCTACCCCAGCTCTTTTTTCCTTTCTGTTGGCTTGGAAGATTTTTTTTCCATCTCTTCACTTTCAACCTATGTGAGTCTTTTGTTGTGAGGTGGGTCTCTTATAACCAACATATATGAGTCATGCTTTCTTATCCAGTCAGCTACTCTGTGTCTTTTGATAGGAGCATTCAATCCATTTACATTTAAGGTTATTATTGATATGTATTTATTTATTACCATTTTTGTTTATTATGGTTATATTTTTCTTCCTATTTCTTCTACTAATTACAGCAGTCCTTTTAACATTTCTTGCAGTGCTGGTTTGGTGCTAATATATGCCCTTAGCCTTTTTTTGTCTGGCAAGCTCTTTATTTCACCTTCTATTTTGAATGATAGCCTTGCTGGACAGAGTAGTCTTGGATTCATTACCTTGATTACTTCATGTCATTCCTTTCTGGCCTGTAGTGTTTCTCTTGAGAAGTCAGCTGATAGCATTATGGAGGTTCCTTTTTAGATAACCTGTTGTTTATCTGTTGCTGCCTGTAGGATTCTTTGTCTTTAATTTTTGGTATTTTAATTATTATGTGTCTTTGTGTGGGCCTGTTTGGGTTCTTCTTACTTGGGGCTCTCTGTGCTTTTTTGTACTTGTATGCCTTTTTCCTTCACCATGTTAGGGAAGTTTTCTGTCACTATTTCTTCAAATATATTCTCTAACCCTTGCTCATTTTCTTCTTCTTCTGGAACTCCTATGATGTGGATGTTGTTATGTTTCATATTGTCCCACAGTCCTCTTAGGCTGTCTTCCTGTTTTTTTTCATTGTTTTTTTCTTTTTAGTTCTCTGATTGGGTGATTTTTTCTACCCTGTCTTCTAATTCACTGATCCGATCCTCAGCTTCCTGTACTCTGCTGGTTATTCCTTCCAATGTGTTCTTTATTTCTATGTCATTCTTCATTTCCAATTGGTTGGTTTTCAATGCTTCTATGTCTTTACACATGCTGTTGAGCTTCCTCATGAGTATAACTCTGAACTCTCCCTCTGATATCTTGCTCAATTCCCTTTCATTTATTTCTTCTCCCATCGAATTATCTTTTTTTTTCATTTGGGATTTGTTTCTTTGTGTCACCATTTTGGCTGTCTCAGTGGGTTTTGGAGCCTGCCAAATTTTCTCTGTGGGTGTTGGTGTTCCACTGGTTGTGGCTCCCTCTACTGGGTTTGGATGAGTATGGGAGGACCCACGTTAAACACCACTATCAAGTCTTACTTTCCTGGGTAGATGTGCAAGCCCAGGAAAGGTTCAGTTATCCTCTAGCTTTTTGTCTGGAGGCTATTAGTCTCAGTTACTTGATGAGTCTTGATTTGTAGCCCTCAACTGAAATCCTCAACTGTAAGAGGATTTACAGTAGGTGGGGCACTTACTCACTATCAGACTTTAGATGTTAATGAGCCTCAATTTGCATTTCTCTGGCATGGCCTGGTGGTGTTAAATTACTGCAGGAGGGTTCATTGCTTCTCCCCAGGGCTCTGGGAAAGGGCTCTTTGAGTAAGATGGCTACTGTCTTGTGAGGGAGCGAGTCAATACAAAATTCCTGATGTCCTCCCATCCAGTTCTCTCCTAAGCCAGGAGCGCCAGACTCTCTCCACACAGTTCCAGTCCAGTCCACCCAACCTCTGCCAGATCCCAAGGTGAGTGGCTGTAACTGATTTGGTGCTTTAAAAAAAAACAAAAACCCCAGCTTTCTCAGTGGGAAGCACACACTGCTATTACAGTCCTCCACTGCTGTCCGTGGGCTCCCAGCCTGCCCCAACACACCTCCGCAGTTCCTACCAGGATCGATTTGGTGTCCTCTCTCTGTCCCTGGTTGTACTGGCTCTCTCCAGCTGCTCTTCAGTTGTTTTTTTCCTGAAGATTTATCTTTATTTTAGTTGTAATTCCAGTTTGGTCCTGGGAGATGGTCTGTGTAGCTTCCATTCACTCCGCCACCATCTCTGTTCCTTCCATTGAGATGAATTCCTTAAGTTAAAACTAGAATGATAGAGAGAAGATTAGTGGTTGCCAGGAGCTGGGGCCTGGGCTGGCAATGGACTACCAAAGAAGCAGGTACTACCATTCATAGCACCCAAAAGGAGGCAGAAGACACTGTAAGTGGGCAACAGTGATACCATAAGAAAAGCTATGAGCAGCACACAAGCATTAGAAAAATCTATCAAAACAATTTATATGCTATATTTCATCATTTTACATTTAACTTCTCTGAAACAGGGATGTATCTTTCCACTGATGGCACCATACAATTACAATTGGGTATGTTTATTTTTCTTAGTGGTAAATTTTTAAACATTGCATCTTAGAATTGATGACAGAATTCTGACTCTGAATTTCTACAGAGTCAATAAACTGCAGAATGGCTGGACACAGGTTCCATGACATTTTGCTGTGCATAAGGGAGCAGAGATGAGAGCCAAGGCAGAATCTAGAGCAACAGACCCTAAGCCTGGGCCAGAGTCTCCAACTTTACATTATAAATGAACAGCCCTGCCCACACCTATTCCTGTCCTTAGTTAAGGCTGAGGAGGTACCCTGGCAAGTGGTGCCACAGACTTTGGAACAAGGAGTCATTCATAAAAATTGCTGGAAAAGATAGTGGTAGGGAAATGTTAACAAAAGCAGGCCCCATATACCTCCAGCAGGTGGCACCATAAACAGAGAAGACAGATAAACTTAGGCAAGGCTTGCTCAAGGAGGCATACGGCTCACCAATTACATTATGAAATTAGGTAACTAAGGAACTTGCCACAGTGCAACCGGTGAACTAGACAACAGGGCCTAAATATTATAATTACTTAATCTTTCTGGATTTCAGTTCTTTACCTGTAAAATAGGGATAATAATACCTACCTTCTCTGTCTGACTTATTTCACTTAGCATAATACCCTCTAGATCCATAATAATACCTAGTAGAATGAATGCAATGATTAAAACGAGATAACGTGTAAAAAGAACTAAAAAAAACAGTGCCTGCCATGCCCTGGTTGGTTTGGCTCAGTGGTTAAAACGTTGGTCTGTGGACCAATGAGTCGCAGGTTTGATTCTGGTCAAGGGCATGTACCTTGGTTGTGGTTTGTCACCAGCCTGGTTGGGATAATGGAGTTGGCAGCTAGTCAATGTGTCTCTCTCACATTGATGTTTCTCTCTCTCCCTCTCTCTCTCCTTCCCTCCCACTCTAAACAGAAAAATATCCTCGGGTGAGGATTTAAAAAAATAATAAGTAAAAAAATAGTGTCTGCCATATGGTAAGTATTCAATAATTATATATATTCATTATGATCATTTTCATAAATATTTTTAAATTCATCCATCCATTCATTCATTCTTTCAAAAAACATTTATTTAGCAGTTATGATGCTAAAAGCTGAATGGTTTATTGTATTTCATTACTGTTCTCTAAGTCTTTTTTTAAACTATCTTTATTATTGGATGTATTACAGATGTCCCCCATTTTTGCCTTCATTGACCCTCTCCTCTCCACTCCCACCCCTCTCTTGCCTTCCCCACACCATTGTCTGTAGCCATCAGTTATGCATATATGCATATAAGTTCTTTGGTTTATCTCTTCCTACCCCTCTCCCTTCTTCCCTTTGAGGTTCCTCAGTCTAACAACCAATTTGTATTTCTTAATCCCTTCACCTTTTCACCCATCCCCCCAAACCCTCTTCCACCTGGCAACCAACAAAAAGTTCTTTGTATCTATGAGTCTGTTTCTGTTCTGCTTGTTCATTTGATTTGTAGATTCAATTGTTGATAGATATGTATTTATTGCCATTTTATTATTCATATTTTTTATTTTCTTCTTCTTTAAGAAGACCCTTCAACATTTCATATAATATTGGTTTGGTGGTGATGAATTCCTTTAGCTTTTTCTTGTCTGGGAAACTCTGTATATGTCCATAGATTCTAAATGATAGCTTTGCAGGATCGTGTAAAGGTTGTAGGTCCTTGCTTTCCATCTAAGTCTTTTTAATCTGCTAGAAATGGCCAGTGATAAATTCCAATTCTTCATAACTCTTACTTACCCTCCTCAATATATTTTATTTCTGTTCCATCATCCTTCCAGTTAAATAATTAGTTGAAAATAGGGCCAGAGTTTTTACTCTTTATATTAAAACCAATACTATTGATTCATCATAGAAGATACCAGATGTTAACATGCCAAGAAGATCTAGAAAAACACACAGGACTGAAAAAAAAATGGCTTTGTCACTTAAGAGCTGTGACTGTAGGCCAGTCATTTGCAAAATTATACATTTTAATTTTTATATTTTAATTAAAGTTGACATTCAATATTATAACAGTTTCAGGTGTACAGCATAGTGGTTAGACAGTTATATACTTTGTGAAGTGATCCCCTAATAAATCTAGTACCCATCTGGCACCATATATAGTTATTACAATATTAACTATATTCCTTATGCTATATTTTATATCCTCATGATTATTTTGTAACTACCAATTTATACTTCTTAATCCCTTGATCTTTTTCACCCAGCTCCCTAACCTCCCCATCTGTATCTATGAGTCTGTTTCTGTTTTGTTTGTTCATTTATTTTGTTCTTTAGATTTCACATATAAGTGAGATCATGTGGTATTTATCTTTCTCTGTCTGACTTATTTCACTTAGCATAATACCCTCTAGATCCATCCATGTTGTCACAAATGGTAAGATTTCATTCTTTCTATGGCCAAGTAATATTCCATGGTATATATGTACCAATACTTTTTTATCCAGTCGTCTATTGATGAGCACTTGGGCTGCTTCCATAGCTGAGCTGTTGTAAATAATGCTGCAACAAACATAGGGGTGCATGTATCTTTTCAAATTAGTGTTTTGGATTTCTTCAGATAAATACCCAGAAGTGGAATTGCTGGGTCATGTTTTCCACTGTGGCTGTACCAATCTGCAATTCCACCAAAAGTGCATGAGGGGTCCCTTTTCTCCACATTCTCACCAACACTTGTTTGTTGATTTATTGATGATAGCCATTCTGACAGGGTGAGATGATATCTCATTGTGCTTTTAATTTGCACTGCTCTAATGATGATTGACCATAAAGATAATACTAAACTGGTGGAGATTTTGAGAGAAACAAATGAGATGATGTAGGTCAAAATGCATACATTTATTTTATAAGTAGACTTTAAATCATAATAGGTTTTTGTTATAAAAAATAACATGTATATACCTGAAACTAATATGTTATTTGTCAATTATACTTAAATTTTTAAAAATTAAAAAATTCAAATAAAAAAATAACATTTTCTTTTGATTGATAAAGATTTTTAGTAATTAAATATATTTACATAGTAACTTCCTACAAAAGAATTCCCAAATTCAAGTCTCAGAATGCCTAAGAGAAATAAAGGACAGAAATAATACACTATTATGAGTTTATATACCATTTTTCATGGTATTGATAAGAGGAAATTATCCAAGGTTTATTAGTGGGCCCTAGTGTTAGATCTAGAATCTGTACCTCCTACTTCCCAAGTTTGCATTTCTCCCCTTGAATTCTAAGCCCCTTAACCTCTCAAAAGAGAAAACTTACATATGCACCAGAATTACCTGGCAGCTTTAGAAAAATACTAGTGCCCAGGTCTTATTCCAAACCTATTGCACCAGAATCTCTGAAAGTGGAGTCTGGACATTAGTCATTCATAAAGCTTCCCAGATAATTCTAATGTGCATCCAATATTGAGAATCACCAGTAGAAAATTAAACACCAGTTATACAATGTGAATATCACACATGCTACAATACACTTTTCAATGTCATCTCTCCTGAATGGATTTTGTCGAGTACATACATACTCCATACAAAGCATAGCACTAAGTGTTGACTGTCACGGCATCCTTTCTTTTTTAAATCTCCATCTCACTTCATTTGTAATTTTCTTGTTGTGGCCAATAGCCTGCCTTATTGTATAGCTATTTTTGCATTTATTTACGCCATCTTTTGAATATACCTTTCTTAAAGGCAAGAACTGACAGTGCCCTTTAATGTCAGTCCTTTGTTAACTGTTTTTTAGTTGCCCACCTTATCGTTTCACCTTGGAATGGTCTTGCATCCCATATTCCTAGCCTTCACTCCCATCATGCACCTCCCTGCTATTACACCAATAATCTTTTCCTATTTTCAACTCTCACCTCCACACACTTGATTTCTGTTCTCATAGAATTCCATTTACCAATCATCCTCATTCTTTCAAGTGCTTTATCCCCCAAATATTACTGGAGCAGCTTGACATCCTTCCTCTCCCTCCATAGTTCCTCCTACTATCTCTTTGCCTCGTTCCTTTCCCCTATCACTTAACCACCTTTCTTCTAAATTCCCCATAGAGAGTATTCAAAGAATCAGTTGTCAAATGGGAGGGAGCAGAGGTGCACAGGAGTATCATTTCTGGTCAGTTTTGGTGAAGTGTTCAAAGGGAGCTAGACCTTGAAACAGAGCAAAGGGTGGCAGTTGGGGAAGGAGGACCTGATCATTCCATGTTGAATAGGCCGGGTGGGGGATAGGCAGGGAGAGAATATGCACCACTGTTAAAATGCCAAGTGGAAGATGTAAGCCAAGACTATAGCCAGGAAGTTCAAGGATCCAGCCAATATCCAGATAGGTTAGACAAACAGAGAAGAAACATAGGTAACACAGGGCAGAGGTCAAAGTCCATTAGCAAAACAATTAGATAAATATATATATTTATAGCTGCCTAGTTTTAATGGCACTCCACAACTCTTTTTTGCCGTACCCTGTCAGTCTTACAGTGTTCATACTTAAATGCTTTCTGGCTCTTCTCTCTATAGACCTTTCTCCAGAGCATTACCAGATTGGAACTTTGTGGGTAAATGAGGTGAAAGTTGCTAAGAAGCTATAATTCTTATAGTAGAGAGTAGGCTGATGTGTTCGTTTCTTTTTCTGATATGTAAGTTTCTTATATGTGGTTCTATTAACGGGGCTAGGGTAGAAATACCTGTCATGAGTAGGTAATGTCAGGTGTTGTGGGGGCTGGGATGAACCAGGCAGAATTGTCAACTCAAGAGAGGTGGAAGCAGAGATAATATTAGGGGTAAATTCAAGTGGTTGTTGTGAAGAGAAATCAGAAGTCCATGCCCCAAGGACAGCCCCAAATATGAGATCAGAGGGGAGTATACAGACATAAGTAGGAGGTGGGGGCAGGGGATCAAGAGCCAAAATGATCCAAACTATTTCATGCAGCAGAGTGGAATCATGAAATAAACATTCCAGGCTGTGCCCAATGCATCAGAATAGCCATCCATTTACATTGAGCATTGGACTCATTGCTGGGGGAGCTGGCCAATTTAAAGACACAAGGTCAAGTTAATCTCCACCAATAGGTCCCTCATATCAGACAGGATAGGTCCAGAGTTGCCCATTTGGGGTTTTTTTGATGGAAGGTGGACTGCTCTTTGGGGTCCATATGAGTATCCCTTGAGGATCCTTCAGTGTGTGCCCCTCCCATTGGATCAGAGTTGGAACTTGTTTTGGAGGTTGTGGCTACATCAACTTCACTAATCATTTGGGGCCTCGTATAAGATTGCTGGGAGAGTCTTTAGAGTATGTAATAGAGGACAGGTGCTGATATTTGAGGTGGAACAGCATGAACAGGAGGAACTGAATACGGAAGTCAATCAGAGCTATAAACATTGTAATTATAGAGGGCCCTAGATTCTCTGGCAATGACAGATGGGAAGAGGGGTAAAAGGAGAGCCAGGAGATCTCACATCTGAATCATTCCCCTTGCAATTTGGGTTAATGATGATGGCCTGGTATTGTAGTGTCCCTTGTGGTGCTAGAGGTTGTGCTGAGCACCCAGAGTTCCTACATAGATTTGACCAGCAGCTGGGTTCGCAGAGGCTCTGGACGATACCAGGAAGAGGTGGTGGTAAAGCCATAACCACCACAAAAGGGAGTATTCAAGGGAGATGAGTTCAGAGAACTATTATAAACAAATTCAGGGGCTATTTCTGGACTACTTGCTTATCTGTTCATCTTTGCTCTCATTAAGGTGGACAAAGAGTGCCACGTTCCCCGCCTCCTCTGAATATTGCTGTCCTCAATAAATTCTGGGCACTGGATGATGGTGACTTTCAAACTGTCCCAGGAGAGACAATATTTCAGAACTCATTGAGTCACAAATCATTAAGCACAGCCCTGCCATAACCTCCCCAAAATGGGGGTACAGGATCTACTCAGGGGCCAGTGCCCTTCTTCCTCTGCAGTAACTTGGTGGGGCTGAAAGACAGCTCTATCAACAGCTCTTCCTTGGCCTTGTTAAAATCACCCTCCAATCCCACAAGATAAATTATGCCACCCCCTGAGCAAACAGAGACATGGCATGATTAAGAAACTTCCCCACTGTCACACAGCTATGAGTAGAGGACACATAATTTAAACCCAGGTCTGCCGTATTTCAAAGTACACGATCTCATCAACTATGTTAGTACTGTGTCAAGGTAGAGATAAAGAACAGTATTGAGATAAAGAACAGTATTGAGGGACAACGAAGCACAGCTGAAGGCCAATGGTCAGGGTTTGTTGATTTCAATATTAATTGCCATCATGGCCAAACGGGAAGGGAAAGTGACTACGACAAAGTGTGGGCACCTGGTGGCCTAGAAGGGCACTGAAGCCCAGCTATGCTAGAAATCAATATACTAAATCCAATGCGAAGATTTTCAGTAAGTAGGTCTTCCTTGAGGTGCCTGGAAATAGATGTTTTGGTTGTTGTTGTTGCTTGTTTGTTTTTATTTTTTCATCAGGACCAAACCTGCTATTGGTGGTTAAATAATAACTTGCTGAAAATGGCTGCATTTATATTCACTAAAGACTTGTTCCAGGATCTAGGAGACATCAGAATACCAATTAATTTATCAAAATAATCATTTAAACATATAAGGACTTAGTTTAAATAGGAAGTTAAAATTACAGAATCTTTAAATTTTTTTTTCTTCTTTGATTTTAGAGAGGAAAGGAGAGGGAGAGAGAGATAGAAACATCGATGAGAAAGAACATCGACTGGCTGTCTTCTGCGTGCCCCCAACTGGGGATCGGGCCAACAACCTGGGCATGTGCCCTGACCGGGAATTGAACTGGCAACCTCTTGGTGCATGGGTCGATGCTCAACCACTGAGCCACACCAGCCAGACTCTAGGCCAGATCTTAAGCACCACACACCTCAATTAATGGATTAACATGCTGGCCAGCCTCCCCTGCTTTTATTGCGCTTACCACTAAGAGATTAGTCATCCTAAAATGCCACTTTCTTACTTATCTGCATGTCTTCCAAGTAGCATGATTTGACTACTCTTATAACCCTGACAGACCAAAATGTGAAGCAGGTCAGGCCCCCAAAGGCTAAGCAATGGGAACCAGAAAATAACCTGGAGCTAGTGGGACTAGATTTAGGATGCAGCAACCCAGAAACGTTGGGCCCCAAGATGCATGCCACTGTGTCCACTGGAGCAAGAAAAACTTGGGCCATTTCAAGTTGAACCCACCCAGGAGGTCTCATGCGGTAAGTGAGGGCACAGCACTGATGGTCTCTGAGTAGTGGTAACACACACCGTCAAGCAGAACCAAAAATCAGAGCCCAAGAGAACTGTATCCAGGTTGAACTAGACTTAGAGTGGAGTGAGCAGTGTCAGACACCCTGGGGCACAGGAGACAACAAAAACTAGACAGGGGATCAGAGCCCAGCCGAACAGGTGTAGGTTTGTGGCCTGATTCCAGAACTACCATATTGCTAGAGTGGAACCAGGGCAGAAGCCCAGCCGTATAAACTAGGCCTTCGTGGGGAGCGGTAGGGAAGGTTGTGCCCACATGCAGCAGGCATGCTTGGAAGTAACCCGATTTTGAAGGAACCACCACAGTAGATATCTGGTTGAGAGTAGTACATCTGGAACTTGTGGACAAGGGTTTTTAATCTATTACCCAAGGACTGAGATAATCTATTACTCAGAGACTGTGAAGACAGCCTGCTGATATAGATACCCACTATCTGTAGGTAGTAGAGACTGACATCCAGGAAGATCCTCCAACAAAGACAAGATAAGTAAAACACGTATCTATGTATGTATAATCACATGCTTATATGGCACAGTCCACCAGCCTTTTAGGACTCCTTTCTTTTGGTTTGAAAACACTATACTGTGAAAAACATATATAATGCTCTATCAGTTTCACAAAAACAACAATTTAGTGTAAATTATCTGTTTCTCCACAAATTGAGAATTAGTTGAAAGCTGATTCAGGTTGAGAGCAAAAGTGGGACAAGAGGGATTCAGAACAGATAGTGGACTATTAGCCATTGTATTAGCCAGAGAGCCAAGGTTCTCCAAACAAAACCAATAGAATATATAGATATGTATCTAGAAATATATATCTAAAATATATATATATATAGAAATATATATATTATAGAATTCCTTCTTTTGGGGCGAACCTCTGTCATTTTCTCTTAAGGCAGTGGTTCTCAACCTTCCTAATGCCGCGACCCTTTAATACAGTTCCTCATGTTGTATGTGGGCGTATCTGCATGTGGGTGGACAAGCCTGGAGACGGATAGAGGATCAGTGTCTCGGTTCCTAAGACCACTGGAAATAGGTGTTTTCCGATGGTCTTAGGGGACCCCTGTGAAAGGGTCGTTCGACCCCCCTAAAGGGGTCGTGATCCACAGGTTGAGAACCACTGTCTTAAGGTCTTTATCTGATAGGCTGAGGCCCCTCACATTATGGAGGGTAATCTGCTTTAAATGGAGTTACTGATTTAAATGTTAGTCCCACTGAAAAAGCAACATCAAGACTAGTTTTGACCAAACAACTGGGTACTATACCCTACACAAGTTACATTTTACAATAATTATAATTTTATATAATTATGTTATATTTATATCTGTTACATATACACTATTATTTATATATTATCATATATCTGTTCAATTTTATAAAATTATAATTTCACTTTCATGAAATTATAAAATTAAGCATCACAGTGAAACAAATCAAAGTAACTGAACTCCTGAGCATGGGAGAAAGATAAAGACAAATGCATCTCCTCCCAATTCTTCCCAGATTGTGACCAAACCCAAACTTCTCATTGTTATATCTAAGGACTTAAGGACTATTTCTCATGGCTCCTGAAAACAACCTTCACTCATCCAGTCAGGTCAGCTCTGCCTCTTTCCAGTTCACCACCACTCACCAGTGGACCATGGCTACTCCTGCTCTACGAATCCCAATCTCTGCCTACCCAGACCTCCCACTTTCTTCAAGAATAAGCTCACAGCAGTGCTTCTGAACCAAGATTTTTTTTTTGCATGTGGACTCAAACCAGAGGTGGCATTTCCCTTCTGATTAAATGCAAAAGAAGCCCGGCCAGTGTGGCTCACGGGTTGAGTGTTGACCGATGCACCAAGAGGTCGCTGGTTCATTTCCCAGTCAGGGCACATGCCCAGGTTGTGGGCCCAATCCCCAGTGAGGGGCATGCAGGAGGCAGCCAATCGATGTTCTCTCCCCTTGA
Organism: Tadarida brasiliensis; assembly: GCA_030848825.1. Classification (NCBI taxonomy): domain Eukaryota; kingdom Metazoa; phylum Chordata; class Mammalia; order Chiroptera; family Molossidae; genus Tadarida; species Tadarida brasiliensis. The sequence continues at coordinate 108,128,561 of CM061257.1, read as the reverse complement.
TATTTCTCTCTCTCTCTCCAAAAAATCAATAAAGAAAAAATAAATTTAAAAAAATTAAATGCAAAAAAAAAGATATAATGAGGCCACAGTTGGAGAAATGAAACCTGGAACTGGCATTTTTCCCTCTGCATATTAACCTGAAAAAGTCTTGCTCTACAAGCGTTTACATTTGAGAGCCATTCTCCACCATTCATGACGCTCAACAATGCAACGTCTCTTCAAGGTCAAAAACACTTATTAATAGCTCTGTTCCACCTCCTTTAAACTTTTCAGTGTTGCATCATATATTTAGTTGACTACTGCCAACTTAAGCACAGATGACAATATAGAGTTGATTTTATTATTGAGATAAAATTCACATGCAGTTAAATCTATAGATCTTAAATGTATTATTAAATGAGTTCTGAGTAATATATACACACATGTAACCACCACCCTAGTTAAGATGTAGACATTTCCATAGCTACAACTCTTTCCTCATGAAATTGGCTTTTTACATTTCCTCTCTTTTGATTTTTTTCTTTATCTTTTAATATCATTTAGAGCAGTTTTAGGTATATAAAAAAATGAGCAAAAGTACAGAGCTCCCATAAACCCCTTTACCCCCTGCACTGAATTTCCCCTATTATTAACATTTTGCATGAGTATGGTACATTTATTATAATTAATCAGCCACTACTGACACATCATAATTAACTAAAGTCCAAAGTTTACCTTCAGCTTCACTCTGTGTTGTACATGCTATGTTTTGACAAATGTGTAACAACATGTACACCATTACAGTACCCTACAGAATAGTTTTACTGCCCTAGGGATCCCTCGTGCTCTACCTCTTCATCCCTCCCACCCTCCCTCCTCCTGAACTCTGAAAACCACTGATATTGTCTCCATTGTTTTGCCTTTTCCAGAATGTTATACAGTTGAAATCAGACAGTATATACTTTTTTCAGTCGTCTTCTTTCACTTAGCAATATGCAGATAAGCTTCTTTCGTGTGTTTTTTTGTTTGTTTGTTTCTTGTAGCTTCATAGCTCATTTCTTTTCATTGCTGGATAATATTTCATTGTATGAATGTCCCCCAGCCTGTTTATCTGTTCACCTGCTGAAGGACATTTGGTTGCTTCCAAGTTTGGGCAATTATGAATAAAACTACTATAAAAATTTATGTGTTTTCTGTGGACATTTTCAACTCATTTGGCTAAATATCAAGGAGCATGATTGCTAGATCATAAGGTAAGAGTAATTTAACTTTTAGAAAGAAGAAAACTGCCAAACTGCTTTCCACAGGGCTTGTATTCTTTGTTACGCCCACCAACAATGGAGGAGAGTTCCTGTTGCTCCACATCCTCGCTAGCATTTGGTGTTGTCACTGTTTTGAATTTTAGCCATTCTAACGGGTGTGTAGTGGTATCTTGTTTTAATTTGCAATTAAAGACATGGTATTGAGCACCTTTATTTTTTATTTATTTATTTTGCATTTATCTTCAGATAGAGTGCGAGGGAGGGAGGGAGGAAGAGAGAGAGAAACATCGATGCGAGAGAGACACACTGAGCGGCCGCCACCCACACGACCCCAACTGGGGCCGGGGACAAACTGCAACCGAGGTACAGGCCCCTAGCGGGAACCGAACCCGGGACTCTCCGGTCCGCGGGCCAATGCTTCAAACGCTGAGCCAAACTGGCCAGGGCAAGCACCTTTATTTTTTAAACAAAATTTTTCATTGATTTTCACGAGAGGAAGGGAGAGAGAGAAACATCAACGTGAGAGGAAACATTGATCGGCTGCCTCCAGCCGCTCCCCAACTGGGGATGGAACCCGCAGCCTGGGTATGTGCCCTGACAGGGAATCCAACCGGCCACGTTTTGGTGCACAGGATGGTGACCCAACCAACTAAGTCAAACCAGCCAGGGCTCGAACACCTTTTCTTATCATTATTTGCCATTTGTATATCTTCTTTGGTGAGGTGTCTGTTCAGATCTTTTGACGATTAAAATAAGTGAGCTGTTTGTTTTCTTACTGTTGAGTTTTAAGAGTTCTTTATATATTTTGGATACCAGTCCTTTACAAATATGTATTTTGCAAAGATTTTTCTCCCAATTTGTAACTTCATTCATTCTTTAAATGGTGTCCTTTGCAGAACAGAAGTCTTTTAATTTTAATGAAGTCTACTTATCAATTTTTTTCTTTCATAGATCATGCTTTTGGTGTTTTATCTGAAAAGTCATCACCAAAACCAACGTCACTTTGATTTTTTCCTAATTTATCTTCTAGGAGTTTTGAAATCATGTACATTTAAGCCTATTACTCATTTTGAGTTACACTGTGTGAAAGGTGTGTAGATTCATGTTTTTGCATGTGGATGTCCAGTTGTTCCAGCACCGTTTGTTGAAAAGACCATGATTTCTCCATTGAGTTGCCTTTTTTTCCTTTATCAAAGATCATTTAACTGTATTTGTGTGGATCTATTTCTTGGCTTTTTATTCTTGGACTGGGATTGCATTAAATCTATTGATCAAGTTGGGGAAAACTGACATCTTGACAATATTGAGTCTTCCTATCCATATACATAAAATATCTGTCATTTTCCTTGTATAGATTTCATACACATTTTCTTACACTTATATCTAAGTTTTACATTGTGAATGTAAATGGTATTATGTTTTTAATTTCAAATGTTACCGTTTGTTGTTATGTAAAAAAGCAATTGATTTTTTTAAATATTAACCTTGCATCCTGCAACCTTGCTATAATCATTTATTAGTTCCAGGAGGTTGTTTTTTTGTTTGTTTTTTTTTAAATTCCTTAGGATTTTCTACATAGACAATCATATCATCCACAAACAAAGACAGTTTTATTTCTTACTCCTCAACCTACATTCCTATTTTTCCTTTTTCTTATCTTATTGTATTAGCTAGGACTTTCAGATGATGTTGGATAGGAGTGGTGAGAGTGGACATCCTTGCCTTATTCCCAATCAAATGGGAAAGCATCTAGTTTCTCACCATTAAGTATGATGTTAGCTGTAGATTTTTTGTATATCCCCCCTTATCCATGGCAGATATGTTCAAGAATCTGACTGGATACCTGAAATTGTGAATAGTACCAAATCCTCTATATATTATATTTTTTCCCATACATACACACCTATGATAAAGTTTAATTTATAAGTTAGGTACAGTAAGAGATGAACAATAACTAATCATAAAATAGAATTATAACATAGACTGTAATAAAAGTTATTGGGGCCATTATTCGGTAAAATAAGGGTTACTTAAACACAAGCACTGCGCCCAGCTGGTGTGGCTCAGTGGTTGAGTGCTGACCCATGCACCAAGAGATCGCCAGTTTGATTCCGGGTCAGGGCACATGCCCAGGTTATGGGCCCAATCCCCAGTGGGGGGCATGCAGGAGGCGGCCAATCAATGTTCTCTCTCATCAATGTTTTTATCTCTCTCTCCCTCTCCCTTCTCTCTCTCTCTAATATCAATAAAGAAAAAAAGATTTTTTTAAAACAAAACACAAGCACTGTAATACTGCAACAGTCAATCTGATAACTGAGACAGCTACTAAGTAACTGACAGTCAGACAGTGTATATAGTATGGAGACTCTGGACAAAGGGATGATTCATGTCCTGGGTGGGCAGGAGGGTAAAGATTTCATCACACACTCAGAATGGTGCCCAATTGGAAACTTATAAATTGTTTATTTCTGGAATTTTCCACTATTTTCATACCATGTTTGAGCACAGGTAACTGAAACCAAGGAAAGGAAAATCGTGGAAAGAAACTGCAAATAAGGTGGGGGGAACTACTATATTCTTTATCAAGTTGACGAAGTTCCCCTCTATTCCTACTTTGTTGAGAGATTTTATCATAAATAAGTGTTGGATTTTCTCAAAATATTTTTTTCTGCATCTATTCACAGGATCACATGACTTTTCTTCTTTAGCCTACTGAGGTGATGGATTACATTAATTGGTTTCAAATGTTGAACCAGCCTTGCATAACTGCAATAAATCTTATTTGGTTGTGCTGTATAAATTTTTTATACATTATTGGATTTAATTTGCTAATATTTTGTTGAGGAGGAATTGATTTTTAAGCAACACTAAGACAAATATTATTTTACAGTATTATACTTGGATTCATAAAAAAAATTCTTTCTTTACATTCTTCGCAAAGGAGAATGATCAAACAGGCATATTAAGTGGGGCTATATATTTAAAAATTCTAAAGGGATTGTGTTTAAATAATGATATCTACATATCTTTTGTATTTCCCACCCCCCACCCCCATCTCTACCTGCTGCTTCTCTCTCCATGAGCGATAGCTGAAATCTCTGCTCAATTCTTTCAGTATCTAGTTGCCATTTTTCCACTGGGCGCTTTGTGTTCTCCCACACTGATGCGTCCTTCAGTGGTTAGACCAGAATTCGAGCAGGGTTTATATGCAGATCTGGGGACTCACCACCTCCATAGCTTCCTCCCTTGTAGGATCCCTCCTTGCTTCCCTGCTGTTCTTCTAGTTCTGACCTCTGTACTCTTTTTTTAATGGATGGAATTTTTTTTTTTATTTTTTTAGAGAGAAAGGAAGGGAGAGAGAGAGAAAGATAGAAACATCAATGAGAGAGAACATCGACTGGCCGCCTCCTGCATGCCCCCCACTGGGGATTGGGCCCACAACCTGGGCATGTGCCCTGACCGGGAATCGAACTGGTGACCGCTTGGTGCATGGGTCGACGCTCAACCACTGAGCCACACTGGCTGAGCAGACCTCTATACTCTTGATACGACCCTCCAGTAAGGCTGAAACTTTATCCTGAGCCACCTAGAGTATTGGTGAGCATCTCTGGGCAAAAACTGCAAACTCAAAAATCACAATGGTGTAGTTCCAATCTTGTAAGTTTATACTCCTCTCCAATTTCTGCCTGCTTTTAGTTTCTGTCTAATGTGTTAAAAAAAAAAAAAGTCAATTTGCAATATTTTCATACATACTTTATCATTATTATCTACGGGAAGATTAATCCAACTAAGTTACACCACCATTACCAGAAGCCAAAATTCCCAGCTTTACTATTTTGGTCCATACTGAAATCATGCTCCCTTCTCCATTCTATTCTTGGTGGTGATGGTGGTGTTGGAAGTGGTAGAACAGGAATTTTGTTCAAATGTCCATCCTCTTCCCAAATATCTCTGGGAATAAATCCTGAGTAGTCTGTGTCAGTGTTGTAATTCATTTCCCTTGCACCAGTGATATGTTTAGAAAGGGTCATCTGTCAGTCAGGGAACCAGAAGCTACTCTTTACAGTCAGGATGTAAAGTGTTTCAAAATAGGAAATTGGTGGCTTACCCAGCGAAAAGGCCTACGGGAGCAATGGTCAGAAAAATCACCACTGGCCTTCTCAATGTGAAGCACTCAAGCAGGTTGTTCTCAAAACTCACCTTGAAGTTCTCAGGAGTGTAACATCCACTCATGACTCTGGCTCCAATGGACTGGAGAATAATGATCTCTCCATCACACTGGCTCAAGGGTGTCTCTCATCAACACACTCCAGCCTGGAACCATACAACAAAGGGCATTCTGGCAAATGTAGCTCCTGGCTTTTCCTCTTCAAAGCAAAGGAGCTCTTAGAAGGGGTGGTGGTGATGCCATGTCAACAATGGATAATCCAACACAGGGCACGTGACCCAAATTAGCCAAGGGCACAGGAGAGGAGGGAGCTGGAGAGTTCCTGGAGATCTATTTGCTGATAAACTAAATAAAACAAAGCACACAAGAACAGTCCCTCTTCCTCTTCCACCGGATTTTTTTTTTCATATGACTCTTGGAACCAAATCCTGAATCTCATGATCATGACAGGAGCCCACTGAGGTAGAAGCCCACACGGCGCATGAAGCCTGTCCAATTTGGACTTCTTGTTATGTGAGAACACATGCTATTATTTAAGTCATCTTCAATGGTTTTTTCTGTGACTTGTAACACATAAAGCATATTATTTAGATCATGGAGGTTAATCTCAGAAGAAAACATTTAAAGGGGTGAAAGTGGGAGCAATACTGGAGATAATGAGATGTGGTGTTTATTCACCTTATGCTATTATACATTGTTAAGAAGATATATGCACTACTCGAATAAAAATTAAAAGAGAAGTCCTGGCCGGTTTGGCTCAGCAGTTAGAGCGTCAGCCCATGGACCAATGAGTCACGGGTTCGATTCTGTCAAGGGCACGTGCCTCGGTTGCGGTTCATCCTCGGCCTTGGTGGGGTCGTGCGGTTGGCAACCCGTCGATGTGGCTCTATCACATCGATATTTCTCTCTGTCTTTCTCTCTCTCCCTCCCTCCCACTCAATCTGATAAGAAAAAGAAAAATATCCTCGGGTGAGGAATAAAAAAATTTTTTTTTTTTTTTTATCCTCACCTGAGGACATTTTTCCATTTTTTGTTCAGATAGAGTGGGAGGGAAAGAGAGGAAGAGAGAGAGAGAGAGAAACATCGATGTGAAAGGGACACATCGAGTGGCTGCCTCCCGTACGACCCAACCAGGGCCAGGGACAAACTGCAACCGAGATACGTGCCCTTAGCGGGAACCGAACCCGGGTCTCTCTGGACCACAGGCCGACGCTCTAACCGCTGTGCCAAACCGGCCAGGGCGAATAAAAAAAAATTTTTTAGAGAAAAGGGACAATCTGACAACTCAATTCCATCCCCACATCATGCTTTTCTTGATTTACTCTGACCTATAGTACAAGAAGAAATGGCAGCTAAATGCAACAGTTCTTCCTCACTCTTATTTCAGGCAATCACCAACTCTAGCTGCCTATTGAAGAGCTTCCTGAGTGAACCTCATTCTCTTGCCCTTGATCTACTGTCTGCCACCAAGATAATCATTCCAAAGGGCAAATATGATTGCATCCCTCTTCTGCTTAAAATCCCTTATTGGACTCACATGGTTTCTACAAGATCCAATTCAAATTCCATAATATGGTATCCAAGGCTCTTCGTGATCTGGCTCCTGACACTCTCTCGTGTGTATATTCCAGATATTCTGAAACTCTCGCTTTTCTCTACACACCACATGTTCTCTCAGCCCTCCAATCCTCAGCACACACTGTTTCTTTGGTTTGGAATGGCCTTCCTCACTAATCCCTTTTCAGCTACTTCTTCTGTGAAGATGTCTTACTCCCCTAGTCCTTCTACAACTCTCTAGATATGGATCAGAGATAACGCCTCCATTAGCACAAATTATATTACACACCAAAAATCATATACTGGAGTCTGAATTCAAGAAAAATCTATGAAAACGAAAATAGTTTGGGTAACTCATTTGATGGCAAAAACAGAATTGAACTATTTCGATTTGTAATTTGAATGTATTCCACTTTGTGTGAGTGTTCACTAATCTTGTTACAGAGTACTAATGGGTTTCATTGCAGAGCGAAGCCTCAGACCCACTGGTGGTCTCATGTGAATGTCGCACATGCACCTGTGGCCCATTCCAAACACGGCTACTACAGTATTTCTCATGCCACAAGCTCTGCAACTTGCACTACTCATCAAACAGTGAGGTCGATTTGCCCCTTGAAACTGGGAGTGACTTTATAACTGCCTTGAAGAATAAAAGCAGCAAAATGACATTGCTTTTTATTACTTTTTTATGACTTCCAAGGCAAAGTCATATAAGGTGATATGCTTGTTTTTCTTTCTCTCTCAAAATGCTTCCCCTGGGAACCCAGTCACCACGTTGTGAGGAAACCCGGCCACACAGTGAGGCCACATGTAGGTGTTCTGGCCCACAACCCTGGCTGAGTCTCAACCAACAGCCAGCATCAATCACCAACCAGCATCAACTGGCTGACGTGCCTGAGTGATGCCTTCAGGTGATGCCTGTGCTCGGCATTCAGGGGCCCCAACTGCGGTCCGAGGGGAACAAGCTGGTGCAACCAAGTCCTGCCCAAAATGCAGATTTATGAGAAAAATTAATGTGTTTGTTGTTTTAAGGCACTAGGTTTTAGGGTAATGGTTCTGGGCCCATAAAAACTAAAATTCCATCATATAACCTTGCAAAAAATCTGAAATATTATGAATTCCAAAACCCATCAAAGGTTTCAGATAAGATGTGTGCACTCTACTTGTGCATCTAGATATCAATTTCTCAATGGAATTAGAACTTGAGTACAAGAACTAAGTCTTCTCACCTGATACCCTCAGAGCCAGTGTCTAAGACTGGGTGAGTTCTCAAGGCCTGTCTACTGAATTAATGTTGAACAAACCAGTAAATAAACACAGCTCTAAACAAATGGTTATTTTGAACTAGTTTCGTGGAAGACTCCAGTTTCATTCAACTCAATCCATTGCTCAAAAATCACTTAGAATGACTTATTTGTATAATTATCTTCAGTTGATGAGCTTTATAAAGAATTTCATTAATTTTCCTATCCTGTTTTTATCCAAAAGTGTTATCTACTATGATTACATACTTTATCTATCAAAATATGTTCCAATTATAATTGGCTGTTTCCAAAAGTTAAATGCATCTTTAAGGATGAAGATTTTCCATTACTGGGGATAACAAATATTTTGATATAAACTCTGAAGGTAATTCCAAAACAGGAGATCCCAATGTTTTGAACAATGCAATGTTCAAATACAGTGCAATGATGCATAGATGCAATGATTTTAGCATCCATGGTGAAAACTTTGGAAGAAAAAATCCCACTAATCTGGAGTAAAAGTTCTACTTTGCATGACAAAAATATATTTATTTATCTCATGGTCACACATCATGTCACACATACAGGGGTGGGCAAAAGTAGGTTTATAGTTGTAATATACATAAATAATACAACAATTAATAAATAATAATACAAGAATAAACTCTGTGTTTCACGTACTCATAACTTTAAACCTATGTTTGCCCGCCCCTGTATATTTAACTATAAGAGGGAAAAGAGAAAATCCATAATGTCATGAAGACAAGACTAGATAATGTTGACTTTTTTAATGTTCCTGTTGGGAATAACTGCTTTCGCTCTTCCCATGAAATGTTATAATGATAGAATAAATGAGGCACTACTTTTGCAGTTTTATTGCCCAACATTTGGTCAGAATTTAATGAGTTCTTACTTCCCTGCTTTTCCTCCTTCCCTCACTTTGTGTAGATGTCATAAGCTAGGCTATATGTAGACATATCCCAGGATAATTCACATTAAGAGGAAACATCACTGTGACAGCAAAAATAGTCATTAGATAAATATAATTATTAACCATATTTTAATTACCCAAATATTAACCATGTCTCAAAAAGAAAAAAAAAGTAAGACAAATCTTACAACTTACAGCAAAACTTCTTGAAAATCTTTTTCTTTCTCCTCTCTGATATCTCACTGGCCCTGCAGGAACACTGCCTCAGGGACCCCTTCTTTCTCTACATATTCCTCCCAACTCCCCCACCCCACATGGCCCCTTCCACACACACATGACCTTGTTCTTTTTCTGCCCTACCTCTCTCATCTTCTGAATCCCTTCTTTTGTCATGCAGCCACTTTTTGAGATCAATCAGACTGGCCTTGGCTGCATTAACTTCCTTCCCTCTTCCATTAACCTGGTCCCATGCAATGCCGGAACCAGGGACTCAGTGCAGGTAAAGACAGAACTCTCCTGTTCAAGGTGAGGAGGGGGACAGGCTGTGCATCCTCAAATATTAATTTTTTTCTTGTCACACCAACATCTTACCAGCAAAATACATTCCACAAAATAGCAGTGGTATGGTGGGTAACTTTAACCGGATATACTGCTAGGACATCATGAGGTACAACGTGACCTAGCTATAGAGTCCAGATGAACAGCTGAAGGACCACATATCATTGATATATATTGCTGCAGCCCTGCTGGGATCTGCATAAATTGGTATTGATTTCAATGGATGCATAAAGCCCTGGCAAGTGTGGTTCAGTTGGCTGGGCATCATCCCATGCACCAAAAGGTCACCCGTTCAGTCCCTGTTTGGGTCACCAGTTCAGTCCCTGGTTGGGGTACATATGGGAGGCAACTGAAAGCAACTGATCGATGTCTCTCTCTCTCCCCCTTCTTTGTTCTCCAGAAGTCAGTAAAAACATATTTTAAAATAATAATAATAATAATAAATGGATGCATAAAGTCCCATGAGGAACTATGTTATTCCTGGGGTCCTCTTCATTTTATCTAGTACCTCAGCACCACTTTTCTAGGCTGAGAAGGAAGTTAAAAGCTCCAGACATTGACAAGGACCTAGCAATGAAAGTCAACCACTCCTTCCTGTATCCCCAACCCCTGCCCAAATGGTGTGGCTCAGTGGTTAAGCGTTGATCCAGGCACCAAGAGGTCACCAATTTGATTCTGGGTCAGGGCACAGGCCTGGGTTTCGGACTTGAACCCCAGTAAGGGGTGTGCAGGAGGCAGCTGATCAATATTGATGTTTCTCTCTCATCGATGATTTTCTCTCTCTCTCTCTCTCTCTCTCTCTCTCCCTCTCCCTTCCTCTCTTTCAAAACTCAATAAAAACATATTTTTTAAGCATTCATTCTTTTTGTGAAATTCAAATTTAACTGGGTGTTCCTGTTTGATTTTTTCCCCTATATTTGGCAACCTTAATTTATGACCATCAATGAGAGGACTATCAACCAGGAATGAATACCTTAGGCTTGAAAATGGGAATTCTTAGGTATATATTGCCTCTGGTGTTACCCACAAACAATTTACCTAAAACACTAGAATATCAAAAAAGCAGTCTCTGAAACAGCAGGATGAGACAGAAGCAGTCTGGAGCATTAAGAAGCTCAAGGAGCTAAAGTGTTCTATTGGTTTACTACAGACAGAGACCAAGTCAGCTTGTCCTTGAAGAATCTATGGTTCTATAGCCACATGGAAATTAACTTGTCAGCATACCCTGTATAGATGATTTCAAATGTGTTCTCAGTTCCTGGAAAGAGAGTTGGGAATTTCAAAGCAAAGTGTTTATAGGAATGTTTAAAACTCTGAAGGAAATCTGCATTGCCAAGTTGAAAAAACATAGATCAAAGATACTACAATCAAATGGAACTACACTACCTGGAAAACATGAAGAGGGGTGAGGGGAGGCATCAGCCAAAGTGCCCCCTCCCCCCAAAAAAGTCATGAGGATATAAAGGACAACATAAGGAATATAGTCAGTAAGATTGTAATAACTATGGTGACAGATGGTTACTAGACTTACCATGGTGATCACTTCGTAAGGTACAGAAGTGTCTAATCACTATGTTGTACACCTGATACTAGTACAATATTTTATGTCAACTATAGTTTTAAAATAAATTAGTTAATTAGAAAAGTTCATGATTCTTTTTCTTGAAAAACACTAATAGAGACTGAGTAGAAAAGTGAAAATCTAAAGTGATAAATACAGTCTAATCTTGCTAATTCTCACTTTCTTATCTTCAATCTTGATCATTCTCATAAAAAAAAGAAAAAATAGGAATCTCACCTTAATTCTTCAGAAACTGAAACAGCTGCAGTGTCGCATCTCTTCATAGGACTAAATCATTATTCTAAAAGAAAATCTGGAATATATTACGATGCATTTGTTATGCAATTATAAATTATATCTGTTACATTAGTAAAAATTATTAGAAGTGCATAAATGTATCTATATAGATCATTAATTACTAATAATCAAATTATGAAACCAGATGAATCTCTAAATCACCCAAGTTTCACAGCAGATATCCAATTTATTTATTTTTCCTTTGCTGTATTTTAAAACTACATTATCCCCATAAGATACAGGGCTCATCAAAGCAATCTTGAGCAAAGTTCCACTACAAAGGATCCTGAAGATGAGATGAGACCCTTTGGTCACCCCAGGGGGATGGACAGGGCGTGTGCTGTTGAGGGGCAGCAGCCTCCACGGAGGGTGATGAGTGCTGAGCCGCCTCCTGTGCCCACAGTGATTCCCTGTTGCCCCAGTGTTTGGGGATTCACAGGAAGGCTGGGTCAATGAGGAGATACAGCCTGCGTGAAAGCAGAGCTGCCCTGAGAACAAAGCAGGGAAACAGGGAGAGGCACCTAGAGCAAGTCAGAGGAATGGGATCGGTCAAGGCTTTGGAGTGAAGGCCCCAGCAGTCACAGATACAACTGTCCTGTTTGTGCCTCCTCTGAACAAGTCCAAAAATTACTTCCCACTTTGAGCTCTATGTTTGAAAGGAATGCTATTCTGCTAAAATGTGACATCAGAGTTGTGATGGTTAAATGTTATGTGTCTACTTGACTGGCATGGGGCACCCAGATTAAATGTTACTTCAGATGAGATCAGCAGTTGAATCAGTGGACCCAGTAGATGGCCCTCCCCAATGTGGGTGGGCATCACCCAACCCACTGAGGGCCTGAATAGAACAAAAAGGCAGAGGAAGGAGGAATTCACCCCCTTTGCTTCCTACCTGGCCTGCTTGAGCTGGGACATTGGTCTTCTTCCCTTGGACTAGGACTCATACCATCCTCTCCTTTGGTTCTCAGGCCTTCCAACTCAGACTGGATTACACCAACAGCTCTCCTGGGGCTCCAGCTTGCAGATATAGATCCCGGGACTTCTCAGCCTCTGTAATCATGAGACTTCCTCAAATGAATCTCTTTATCTAGATCTTTGTCTATATCTGTCTATCTCTACGTCTACATCTATATCTATATCTCTCCCTTTGGTTCTGTTTCTCTGGAAACTCTCTAACACAAGAGTAAAAACAAGTCCACTGAGCATCACAGATGGAAATAAACCTATACTCACCCAATCTGGCAATCTCCTCCTGCAATAACCCTCTCCCTATCCCACATATCCATCTGAATTCCAATTCCCATTTTCATTTAGTGTTTTAGAAGTGATGGCCCATATGAAGACAAGAGCTCTTTCTCATTTTAGCAGCTAACCAAACTGTACATTCACTAAAGGCACGAGCTGTATCTCAGAGATGTGTATTTCCCACAGGGCCTAAAACCTAGAAGCAAGTGCTCTGCACATAGGTAGGCATTTCAGTGAATTAATGAATGCAAACTAAATGTTAATATTTAAGAACACTAGTATTGCATTAATCTCAAACGTCAAAAACTGAATTACATAGAAACCATCATGCCTTTACAGTTCTCACCCAGACTCCTATGAGACTGAAGTACAGGTCAGGGAAGTGTGGAACAGACTGCAGTCTCCAAGCTATCAGTTTGCCCCCTTCACCAGCATTAAATTAGCCATGATAAAATGAATGAAACTCCTGTCAGCATGTTACACACATTGGCAAAAAGAACAAATGAAATTACCTTTTTTGAAAATCCTCATCTGAAGATATGTTTTTATTCATTTTAGAGATAGAGGAAGGGAGAGAGAGAGAGAGAAACATCGATGTGAGAGAGAAACATCGATCAGTTGCCTTTGGCCGTAACCAGGGATCAAAAGTCAACCTAGGTATGTGCCCTGACCAGGAATCGAACAGCAACCTTTTGGTGTACAGGACAATGCTGCAGCCAACTGAGCCACCTGGCCAGGGCACAAATAAAATCATTTTGACAAAATCTGTCTCTCTTTTCTATAGAATTGCTCATTTGATCTTTATCTCAAACCTTCTCTGACATGATTAACCAAAGATTGAAAACTGAAAATATGAGACACACAAAAACCTACTGGATTGCCTGGCTGGTGTGGCTCAGTGGTTGAGCATCAACCCATGCACCAAAAGGTCGCTGGTTTGATTCCAGTCAGGGCACATGCCCAGGTTGTGGGCCCAATCCCCAGTGGGGGGCATTCAGGAGGCGGCCAATCGATAGTCTCTCTCATCGATGTTTCTATCTTTCTCTCCGTCTCCCTTCCTCTCTAAAATCAATAAAAAAAAAAATTTTTTTTTATCCTCACCAGAAGACATTTTTGCATTTATCTTCAGATAGAGCAGGAGGGAGAGAGAGAGGGAGAGAGAGACACATCGACTGGTTGCCACCCACACGACCCCAACCGGGGCCAGGGACAAACTGCAACTGAGGTACGTGCCCTTAGTGGGAACCAAACCCGGGACTCTCTGGTCCATGGGCTGATGCGCTAACCGCTGAGCCAAAATGGCCAGGGCAAAAATTTTTTTTTAGATAAAATAAAAAAACCTATTGGATTATCTAGTCCACATTTTAGGCCACATGTACTAGAATGTGTTCCCTATAGAAATATTTTCTATAATTTTGTCTAATCCTTTTCCAGTAAACTTCCTCTAAACGTTTTATAGTCTTTTCTGAAGAGCTTATTCTAGTTAGACATATCTTAGATACCTGACAGTTTTTCTGGAACTTCTATTTCAACTTGTGTTATTTACATTTTGTCCCATTACTCCTGCTTAATCCCTTTTCCTGTCACTTTATTGTAGATAGTGTTCATATTCCTTCTTAGGCATAATTTAACCATGCTTCACACATTAACTTGAGTAGACAGTATGGTATAAATTACAGAAAACAGCGATGTGTACAGACATTCTGTGGTGAATAAATTAAAACATTAATTTCAGACATATCAAACTAACACTTTTTAAATTTGTGGTTCCTATAATTTTCAGACCTATTTTGAAAGTCTTTGGAATGGGGGAATTAAATGGAAGAGATTAGTTTAAAACTTCTACTTTTATTTCATAGGTAGAAGATCAGCCAGTGCCATGAATATTTAAAAGAGGAAAAAAATCTTAAAAGAGTAATTTAACACAGAGGTCCCCCTCAGACTTAAGATGCTGACAATCAGACACACAGGTGAAAAAGACTGGCTTTAACAACTCATCAGACATAATCACCACCAATCTGGTACTCAACAGAGAAATAAGACTACTGCCAATCAGAAAAGGACCTTATCGCTCCCTGAGTATACGTGCAGCTTGGTACAATAACCCTGAATTGACTGAAGAAGTGAACATGTTTATCATAGTGTAAAAGGAAGATTTAAAAAAGGAGAACCTAACTCAAATTTAACCAAAATCTCTATGGAGAAAGGAAAACATTCCTAACACAGACTCTCCTGGGATCCTGGGGTTTCTGATTTTCACAGGAATAAATGGAACTGGCATCAACACACACACACACACACTGCTTTTTTAAATAGTGAGATGAGAAAGAATCAAGTGTATCCTCATTCCCAGTTTTACTTTTCTCCACATATTGATCATTTATAACATATTTTCATTTATTTTGCTTATTGCCTATCTCTCCCAGCTCCCTACCTAGAATCCAAGCAGCATGAGAACAGAAATGTTGTTTTGTCTTGTTCACTTCAGTATCCCCAGGGCCTAGAACACTGTCTGACCCATAGTAGGCAATAAACAAACACTGAACAAATTAAATTTGGCACTGATTTCTCTATTAAAAAACTCAAACAGAAATATATCATGCATATTTCTCTGCTAAAAAGAACTAGACCACCCCCCTCCAAATTGTTATACTATTAGAAGTCTTTACATTTCTAAAGGTAGGCCTTGAGATAGTATTAATCCTTAAAATATAACCTAGGAAGCATCTCAAATCTGACCATCCAGTTAAAGGTGCTAAAGATGAAGCTCCATGAGGGCAGAGGCAATGTCTCGATTTTCTACCAATATCAGCTTGAGACATGGGCCTGGTGTGGGGCAATACATAAGAGGCAACTGGAATAGCTAACTGTGCTAGACACCGGCCTAAGCACTCGCATACATTCATTCATTTACTTTTTATAATAATTCCATGTGAGGGGTACATTATGATCCCTCAATTTCAGATAAAGAACATAAAGGAATAAATAACTGTTAGCTATCAATGTATTGTCTCTCAACTCCAAACCCACCCCTTTACCCTTTGCAAGCTGGAGCTGGAGGAATGTTAGGCTATGTCAACAGAGGGCACCAGAGGGACACTGCAAGGCTGCATCCCCAGGAAGACCCTCCCTTACAGACCTGACCCTCCATGGTCTGTATTCAATGTGGGAGTCCAGTGGCCAGTGTGGTGGAGTCCCAGTTATACTTTGGGCCACACTCTCCTCAATGCTCACTTCTTCTGCAGACCAGCTCTGGCCCCATTTCTTGAAAGTATTTTGCTACCAGCAAGCTGCATGACCCTCTAGTAGCCACAGCTTCTCTGAAAAGAATGGAATCTGAAAAGGTGGACCCTCCAGTCGTCTTTAATTCCTTTATTGTCCCCTCTCCCTCAACCAAGAGGTAGAGGCTATACTATGCCTTCTGTACCCCTTAAGACACTTTTACCCCTTTTTGCACTAACCCCCCTTCTAGTTAACAATTCTTTATATTAAATTATCCCTGGATATAGTACTGGGAGGGTACTCTTATATCAGTACCCAAATTGTCCAAGATTGTGCCAGTAAGAAGCAATCAAGCAGGGCTTCAAACCCAGGAAGTCTGATACCAGAGAACACACTCCAAACTATAATGCTACACTGTCTCAAACATTTGGGATAAAATCCAGGCTAACTTCCCCTATGGCCTGGACACTTTTTATTTTTATTTTTATTTTTTATAGGTTTTTTAGAGAGAGGAAGGGAGAGGAAGGGAGAGGGAGAGACAGAAACATCAATGAGAGAGAATATTGATTGGCTGCCTCCTGCATGCCCCTCACTGGGGATTTGGCCCACAACCTGGGCATGTGTCCCGACCGAGAATTGAACCAGCGACCCCTTGGTGCATGGGTGGACGCTCAACCACTGAGCCACACCGGCAAGACTGGCCTAGACACTTTTAATGGCATAGGCAGTATTTACCTGCCTAGGAGTTTCATTCATTGGCAAAGATGTGAATTTTGATACCTGGGTAAGGTACTCAATTTCATTTTCTCAATGAACTAGCATGGACTAATACCACACGACCCTAAATTTTAATATTTTAAATCACTTTTACATGCAAGATTTCACTGAAACAACTTTGTAGAGTTGATAAGGCATGCCATTATTATTACAAATAAAGAAACTGAGACTCACAGATATTAAAATTTTGCCTGGGTAGTTGCACTTATTTCCAAACTCCCAGCCAGAACTTGTCTATAATATGACTGTCTCGCCTTGAGATTTAGATATTCTGGAGTTAATCTGACTAGGAGACTTAAAAATAGATCTCCAAAACATCCACATCCCAATCCGTGGAGCCTGTGAATATGATCTTATATAGAAAAGGGTTACTGTAGATATGATTACATTAAGAATCTTGAGATGGGAAGATTATCCTGGATAATCGGGTGGGCCCTAAATGCCATCACAAGAGTTCTTACGAGAGAGGCAGAGGGAGACTTCACACACATAGAGGAGGGGTATTGTGAAGAAAAGGCAGAGACTGGAGTGATGTGGCCACAAGCCAAGGAATGCCCGCAGCCTCCAGAAGCTAGGTGAAGCAAAGCACAGAAAGAGGCAAGGCACAAATTCTTCTGTAGCACCTCTGGAGTTAGCACAGATCTGCTACCACCTTGATTTTGGCCCAGAGATAGTGATCTCTGACCTATGGATTCTAGAACTGTGAGAGAATAAATTTCTGTTGTTTTAAAACACTAAGTTTGTGGTAATTTGTTGCGGCAGCCTCAGGAAACTATTACTCAGACAAATTCAAGTTTAAAAGAAAAGTATGCAGGCCCTGATTAGGTAGCTCCATTGGTTAGAGTATCATCCTGACACACCAACGTTTTGAGTTCCATCCTCAGTTAGGGCACATACAAGAATCAACCAATGAATGTACAAATAAGTCGAACAAAAAAATTTGATGTTTCTCTCTATCTGTCTCTATCTCTCCCTCTCTCCCTCCTTCCCTCCTCTATCTAAACATAAAAAAAATGAAATAAAAATGAAAAAGTATGCAGAAAGCCTTGGTCAGTGTGGCTCAGTGGTTAGAGTGTCAGCCCATGCACAGAAGTTTCTCAGGTTTGATTCCCAGTCAAGGGCACATACCTGGGTTGCAGGTTCAATCCTCAGCCCACATTGGGAGTGTGGGAGGCAACCAATTGATGTGTATCTCTCACATCAATGTTTCTCTCTCTCTCTTCCTCCCCCTCCTTTCCTCTCTTTCCTTCCCCCTCCCTCCCTCCCTTCCACTCTCTCTCTAAAAATCATTGGAAAAAATATCCTCGGGTGTGGATATTTTTAAGTATACAGATAGAAAGAAAAAAAACTTTTAAGTATACAGGTAGAAAATAATTTATTTAACATGACATAAAATGATCTATAAACCCAGCTTCATAAAATTTCATAATTTTAAGAACAATGAAAATGAAACCATAAAGTATAGATTGGAAGAAGATATTTGCTATACAAATATCCTTCAAAAGACTTATATCTAGAAAGAGAAACAGAAAGAGAAAGAGAAAGAACTCCTTCAAATTAATTAAAAAGACCAACAATGTAAAACATTTTAAATGGGCAAAAGACTTGAACAGGCTCATTACAATGAGGATTCCCAATGATAAATAAGTATATGAAAATGTGCTTACCATCATTGGTGAATTGGGGCATCACATTAAAATCCCAAGGAGACAGGGATTTACCACTACACCCCTGATAATACCCAGTGTTGATGAAAATATGGAATAGTTAGAACTTTCATACACTGCTGGTGGGAGTGTAAATTACCATAAGTACTTAAGAAAACTATTTGACAGTATCTACTAAAGCTAAACATACATATATGCTATAATGCAGAAATTCCACTCATGCATATATACATGAGATTAAGTGTGCTATGTCCACCAAAAGAAATGGACTAAAAAGCACAACAACATCCATCAACAGAATGAATGAAAACTTGTGGTATATTTCTACAATAAAACAATATACAGCAATGAAAAAGAGTGAACTACTACTACACCAACAATGTGAATAACTCTCACAGACATAAAGTTGAACAAAAGAAGCCTGACACAAAATAAGACACACTGTATAATTCCATTTATATGAAATTCAAGAACAAGCAAAACCAACCTATAGTGGTAGATGTAAGAATTGTGGTTTCCTTGGGGCATTGAGGGACCACAGGGGAGCCTGCTGGTATGCTATGCTGGAAATATTCCCTTTCTTAGAGAGTAAGGGAGGAGGGGTTGTACATGGATGTGCACATAATTAAAAGAAATTGATTGAGCTGTACACTTAAGATTTATGTCCTTTACTGTATATAAGATAGATCTTAATAAAAAAAAGAACATTAACAATTTATGTTAAGGAAAGGACAGAAAGGTATTAAGGTTAATGCATCACATTTAAGATAATGAGGAAACCAGCGTGCCATTTGAGTTTCGCTAAAAAAAAAAAAAAGTTTTATGGACTCACACAGGATGAAAGTGAAGGGATGGGAAAAAATCGTCCAAGCTTATGGAAATGAAAAAAAAGCTGGGGCAGCAATACTCATATCTGATAAAATAGATTTCAAAACGAAGGCCATAACAAGAGACAAAGAAGGCCATTACATAATATTAAAAAGATCGATCCAACAAGAAGATATAACCAAAATAGGAGCATCAAAACATATTAAATATATTTTAAAATTCTGGAAGACTTTAATGGAGAGATTGACAACAACACAATCATAGCAGGGGACTTCAACACCCCACTGACATCACTGGTTAGATCCTCTAGACAAAAAATTAACAAGAATACAGAGACCCTAAATGACTCACTTGATCAGATGGATTTAATTGATATTTATAATTACACCACAAAACTGCAGAATATACATTATTCTTATGTGCACATGGGACATTCTCAAAGATAGACCGCATGTTAGGACACAAACTAAGTCTCTACAATATCAAAAATACTGAAATCATATAAAGCATCTTCTCAGATTACAATGGTAAAAAAACTAAAAATTAATTACAATAAAAACACTCAAAAACATCAAATACATGGAGGCTAAATAGTATGTTATTAAACAATGAATAGGTAACCAAGGAGATCAAGGAAGAAATAAAAAAAACTTCCTGGAATCAATGAAAATGAACACACAACACAAAATCTATGGGACACAGAGAAAGCAGTTCTGAGAAGGAAGTTCATAGCATTATAGGCCTACCTCAAGAAACAAGAAAAATTTCTATTAACTATTTAACTCTACAATTTAAAGAAGTAGAAAGTGAACAAAAAGAAAAACCCAAAGTAGAAGGAAAGAAATAATAAAGGTCAGAGTGGAAATAAATAATATGGAGACTAAAAAAACAATACAAAAGATCAATGAAACCAAGACCCGGTTCTTTGAAAAGATAAACAAGATTGATGAACCTTTAGCCAGACTCACCACAAAACAAAGAGAGAAGACGCAAATAAACAAATTCAGAAATAAAAGAAGTAACAACTGACACAACAGAAATACAAAGGATTATTAGAAAATACTATGAACAATTATTCACCAAAAAGTGGACAACCTAGGCAAAATAGACAAATTCCTAGAATCATACAGTCTTCCAAAACTCAACCGGGAAGATCCTGAAAACCTGAACAGACCAATAACAACTAAGGAAACTGAAGATATAATCAATAAACTCCCAGCAAACAAAAGCCCTGGTCCGGAAGGCTTCACAGAGGAGTTTTACTGAACATTCAAAGAAGAACTAACCTCTATTCTCCTCAAACTATTCCAAAAAATTCAAGAGGAATGAAGACTACCCAGCTCTTTTTATGAGACCAGCATAATCCTAATTTCTAAACAACATAAAGACAATACAAAGAAAGAAAATTAGAGGTCAATATCCCTGATGAACATAGATGCCAAAATCTTCAACGAAATATTAGCAAATCAAATCCAGCAATATATTTAAAAAATTATTCACCACAACCAAGTGGGATTTATCCCAGGGATGCAAGGCTGGTACAACATTCGCAAATTAATAAATGTGATACACCACATAAACAAAATGAAAGATAAAAATCATATGATCATATCAATAGATGGTGAAAAAGCATTTGACAAAATCCAGCAACCATTTCTGATAAAAATGCTCAGCAAAGTGGGACTAGAGGGATCATATTGCAACATAATAAAGGCCATATATGACAAACCTATAGCCAACATCATACTCAATGGGCATAAACTAAAAGCATCTCCCTTAAGACAGGAACAAGACAGGGATGTCCACTTTCACCACTCTTATTTTACATAGTACTGGAAGTCTTAGCCACAGCTATCAGACAAGAAGAAAAAATAAACAGCATCTAAATTTGAAAGGAGGAAGTGAAACTGTCATTATTCACAGATGACATGATATTGTACATAGAAAACCCTAAAGACTCTATAAAAAAAAAAACTACTAGATTTAATAAATGAATTTGGCAAAGTAGCAGGATACAAAATTAACATCCAGAAATAGATGGCATTCTTATATACCAATAATATACACTCAGAAAGTAAATAAATAATCCTATTTACCATTGCAACAAAAAAATTAAGATACCTAGGAATACACTTAACCAAGGAAGTAAAAGACCTGTTCTCAGAAAACTACAGGACATTTAAAAAAGAAATAGAGGAAGATATTTTAAAAAGTGGAAGCATATACAACGTTCATGAATTGGAAGAATCAACATCATTAAATTGTCCATACTACCCAAAGCAATCTACAGATTGAATGCAGTCTCTATTAAAGAACCAATGGCATATTTCACAGATCTAGAACAAATACTCCAAAAGTTTATATGGAATCAAAAAAGACCCCAAATAGCCACAACAATCTTGGAAAAAGAAAAACAAAGTGGGAGGGATCACAATACCAGATATCAAATTATACTACAAAGCAATCATAATCAACACAGCCTGGTACTGGCACAAGAACAAGCATATAGATCAATAGAACAGAACAGAGAACCCAGAAATCAAGACATTATGCTCAATCAATATTTGACAAAGGAGGCAAGAGCATACAATGGAGTAAAGACAGTCTCATCAATAAATGGTATTCGGAAAATGGGATAGGTACATGCAAAAAAAATGAAATTAGACCATCAACGTACACCATACACAAGAATAGACTGAAAATGGATTAAAAACTTAAATGTAAGTCACAAAACCATAAAAATCCTAGAAGAAAATGTAGGCAGCAAAATCTCAGACATTACAAGTAGCAGAATTTTCACCGATATATCGCCTATGGCAAGAGAAACAAAGGAAAAAAATAATAAATGAAACTACATCAAACTAAAAAGCTTCTACACGGCAAAAGAAACCATCCTCAAAATGGAAACAGAACCCACTCTTTGGGAGAACATGTCTGCCAATGATACATCGAATAAGGGGTTAATATCTAAAATATATAAAGTACTCACGCAGCTCAACGAAAGGAAGACAAACAATCCAATTTAAAAATGGGCAGAGGACCTGAATAGACACTTCTCCAAACAGGACATACAAATGGCCAACAGATATATGAGAAAATGCTCAAAGTCACTAGTCATCAGAGAGATGCAAATTAAAACCACAATGAGGTATCACCTCACACCTGCCAGAATGGCTGCCATTAATAAATCATCAAACAACAAGTGCTGGCTCCAGTGTGGAGAAAAGGGGACTCTAGTACCCTGCTGGTGGGAATGCAGACTGGTGCAGCCACTATGGAAAACAATACCCAAAATATTAAAAATGGAACTGCCATTTGACTCAGTGATCCCACTTCTCGGAAAATATCCTAAGAATCCTGAAACACCAATCAGAAAGAATATATGAACCCTTATGTTCATAGCGCCATTATTTACAATATCTAAGATCTGGAAACAGCCCAAGTGCCCATCAGTAGATGAGTGGATAAAAAAGTTGTGATACATTTACACAATGGAACACGATGCAGTTCTATGAAAGAGCGAGCCTTTGAGATGACATGGAGGTACCTGGAGAGTATTATGCTAAGCGAAATAAGCCAGTCAGAGAAAGTCAAGTATCACATGATCTCACTTATTTATGGAATATAATGAACAAAATAAGCTTACGATCAAAATAGATCCAGAGACATGGAAATAGGGAACAGACAGACAGACCTTCGAGGGAAGGGGGATGGGGGGTGGGGGAGTGGGAAGAGGTAAACCAAAGAACTTATATGCATATATGCATAACCAATGGACACAGACAATAGTGTGGGGAAGGCAGGAGGGGGTGGGAGCAGGGAGGAGGGGATCAATGGGAGAAAAAAGGAGGAACATATGTAATACAACAATAAAGATTTTTTAAAATACATTTTTAAAAAGATTTTAAAACTGTCTCAAGAAACCTGATTTTCCTCATTTGCAAGATTGGAATATTAATATCTTTCAACCTCATATAGCAACTAAACCTATTAGGTCATGTATAAATATTCTTGTGTTCCTTTAAGAATAGCCCTACAAAACATATAAGGTAATATCATTTTGGAGCATTCCAAGTTCTCATTTCACTTAAGTAATCTCATTATAAATACTGTTTACTTTCTTTAAAATTACAACCACTAAAACCCATAAAGCAAATGAAAGTGGAAAGTTGAGTAAGGCCAACAACAAATTAATAAATTGGGGCTAAAGTAGGGATGCCTATTCTTTTCATGACTGTTATGATGGACAAATGTCATAAAACTGAAAAGTTAATATGTATAATTATTAAATCTTCCTGAAGGATGCTAGAATCTACTTAGTGACAGGATTTTCAATTCCAGAGACTCCAATCAAAGATTTTTAAACAGAGACTCATGTCATGATGGCAGCATAGGAAAAGGCACTATCGCCTCCTCCCACAACCACATCAAAATTACAATTAACTACAGAACAACCATCATTCAGAACCGACTGAAATCAAGCTGAATAGAAATCCTACAACTATGAAATTAAAGTAGCCACATCAAGACTGGTAGGAGGGGTGAGGTGAGGACAGGCTGGTCCCACATTCACGTGTGGCAGATAAAAATCAGTAGGGCTACCTGGGCTGGGAAGGTCCTCCCTGAGGAGTAAAGGGTCTCTGGCCCACACCAGGACCCCCAGTTTAGGGTTTTAGTGCAGGAAGAGAAGTCCCCATAACTTCAGGCTGTAAAAACCAGCAGGAACTGAGGCTGAGGCTGCTAGAGCCCCAGGCAGCTCCTCTTAAAGGGCCCACGCACAGACTTACTCGGACTTGCTCCCTCCGGGCTCCAGTGTGGGGGCCAGCTTGAAAGGCACCAGAGACATACAGAGAAGAACGGAGTTGTTTAGCATCTGGGTGAGAACTGAAGAGGCAGCTTTTTCCCAGACAGACATGCTGGCTGAGGCCTTTGTTCCTTTGGTGAGCCCTTCCTCCAAGGGGCCAGCGGACGGGCGCCATATCTGGGACTCCAGCAACCTGGCTCACACAGTTTGCCCCGCCCTGGTGATTCCCTGAGGCCCTGTCCCACCCAACTTTTGGGCCCACCCAAGCTGTTTCCAGTGGCTTTACCATAGGGTTGGCCTATCTTGGATCCTGTCTCAGATTTTCCTAAAGTCTCTCAAACAAGCAGCACCTGGCACCAGCGAGCCCCATACCTCTAGCTAACTCGCTCCAGGCCTGGCACTAGAAGCAGCCGGTCTTGGTTCACAGCTTGGCTTTGCCTGGGCACCTCCAAGCCCAGCACAAGAAGCAACCATCGGCAGATCGCTTTCTAGCTTATGCCTGGTGGCCACGGGTGGAACACAGGCAGAGGCTGACCTTGCCCCAGAGCCAGCACACCCAATGGACAGCTTCAGACCACGTTGAAGCACCACCACACAACCACCTCTACAAGCAACACACTCAAGGAATGGACTCAGTGGGTACCAGAGCCCTGCTGAAGTATGTCTTGCTCTGTGTGGTGGGCCCCTGCACAGCTGGTCCTCCAAGGTAGTCAGAGGTCAGTGGTCAGTGGGCACAGCCAGTCCTTGCAGCTGATCAGCCTGAGTAAATCTCTCCCACTGAAGTGCCAACAGCAATCAAGTCTCAATTATAACAGTCCAGTCGGTGTGGCTCAGTGGTTGAGCCATGGTGCATGGTCGACCCATGCACCAAGAGGTCTCCAGTTCAATTCCCGGTCAAGACACATGCTCAGATTGTGGGCCCGATCCCCATTGGGGGTATGCAGGAGGCGGCCAATTGATGTTCTCTCTCATTGATGTTTCTAGCTCTTTCTCCCTCTCCCTTCCTCTCTCTCTAAAATCAATAAAGGAAAAAAAAAATTTTTTAAAGACTCAATTATAACAAAAGGGTGTACAGTCCACACTAGGGGTGCACCTCAAAGGCCCAACTGGGGTGATCAGAGAGGCTGTGCCACTGGAACCTACTACAATAGGCCACCTTACGAAGCCTAGAAGACATAGCAACTCTACCTAATACACAGAAACAAACCCAAGGAGGCAGCAAAAATGAAGAGACAAAGAAACATGTCCCAAATGAAAGAACAGAACAAAACTCCAGGAAAAGAACTAAATGATAAAACAACAATGAGGTATCACCTCACACCTGTCAGAATATCCGCCATCAACAAAGCATCAAACAACAAGTATTGGCGAGGGTGTGGAGAAAAGGGGACTCTAGTACACTGCTGGTGGGAGTGCAGACTGGTGCAGCCACTATGGAAAACACTATGGTGTTACCTCAAAAAATTAAAAATTGAATTACCATTTGACCCAGTGATCCCACTCCTAGGAATATACCCTAAGAAGCCTGAAACACCAATCAGAAAGAGTACATGTACCCCCATGTTCATAGCAGCGCTATTTACAATAGCTAAGATCTGGAAACAGCCCAAGTGTCCATCAGTAGATGAATGGATAAAAAAGCTATGGTACATATACACAATGGAGTACTATGCAGCTGTAAGAAAGAAAGATCTCTTATCCTTTGAGATGACATGGGAGGACCTGGAAACTATTATCCTTAGTGAAACAAGCCAAGCAGAGAAAGACAAATATCATATGATCTCACTTATTTCTGGAATATAATGAACATAACAGTCTGAGGAACAGGGTAGTCCCAGAGATGTGGAAGTAGGGTACAGACTGACATTTGCCAGAAGAGGGGGTGGGGGAGGGGAGCGATGAACCACAGAACTTGTACGCATGTACTCATAACCAATGGACATGGACAACAAAACTGGGGACGGGGCAGGGAGGGAGGGGGAGGAGGGTGTCAATGGGGGAAAAAAGGAGAAAAATCTGTAACGAAAGTAAATTAATAAAAAAAATAAAAAATAAAAATAATAATAAAAAAAGAACTAAATGAATCAGAGATATGCAATCTAACAGATGCAGAGTTCAAAACACTGGTTTATAAGGATGCTCAAGGAACTTAGTGAGGACCTCAAGAGCATAAAAAAGGACCAGTCAGAAATGAAGGGTGCACAGTCAGAATTAAAGGATGCACTAACTGAAATAAAGGATAATTTAAAGGGAATCAATAGTAGAATAGGTGAAGCCAATAAGCAAACCAGTGGTTTGAAATATAAGGAAGCAAAAAAATACCCAATCAGAACAGCAAAAAGAAAAAAGAATCCAAAAAAATAAGGGTAGTGTAAGGAGCCTCTGGGACAACTTCAAGCGTACCAACATTCGCATCATTTGGGGTGGCAGAAGGAGAAGAGAGAGAGCAAGAAATTGAAAACTTATTTGAAAAAATAGTGACAGAAAACTTGGTGAAGTAAACTGACATACAAGTTCAGGAAGCACAGAGAGTCCCAAATAAGATGAACCCCAAGAGGCACACACCAAGACACATCATCATCAAAATGCAAAAGGTTAAAGACAAAGAGAGACTCTTAAAAGCAGCCAAAAAAAAAAGCAGTTAGTTACCTACAAGGGAGCTCCCATAAAGACTGTCAGGTGATTTCTCAAAAAGAAACTTTGCAGGCCAGAAGGGAATGGCAAGAAATATTCAAAGTGATGAAAAGCAAGGACCTACAACCAAGATTACTCTATCCAGCAAAGCTATCATTTAGAATCGATGGACATATCAAGAGCTTCCCAGACAAGAAAAAGCTAAAGGAGTTCATCCCCACCAAACCAGTAATATATGAAATGTTGAAGGGTCTTCTTAAGGAAGATCAAAAATATGAACAATAAAATGGCAATAAATACATATCTATCAGTGATCAAATCTACAAACAAAATATACATGCAAAACAGAAACAGACTCACAGATACAGAGAACTTTTTGTTGGTTGCCAGATGGGAGGGGGGTTGGAATGGGCAAAAAGGTGAAGGGATTAAGAAGTACAAATTGTTTGTTAGACTGACAAACCTCAAAGGGAAAGGGGGAGGGAGGAGATAAACCAAAGAACTTATATGCATATATGCGTAACCAATGGACACATACAATAGTGTGGGGAAGGCAGGAGTGGGGCAGGAATGGGGAGGAGGGGATCAATGGGAGGAAAAGGGGGGACATCTGTAATACATTCAACAATAAAGTTAAAAAAAAATTATAAACAGCCTCAAGCCCAATAATACCATTCAGCTTATCTCCTTTGTTTTGAGAGTTACTGATAAAAAATATTAAACAATACTGTAATCTGGTTGAAGTTATATCTATGTATATAGCATGGTTCAAATCATAGAATTCTTCTAAATCTTAGCTGTCCCATATGTCCACTACATACATATGGTTATTGAGCACTTGAAATATGGCTAATCTGAACTGATGTATCTTCTAAACAGAAAATACACACCATTTTCAAATCTTTATAACAAAAAAAGAATGTGAAATATCTCATTAATATTTTTATATTGATTACTTATCTAAATGGTAATATTTTAAATATACTGGGTTAAGTAAGATATATCATTAAAATGAATTTAAACCTGTTTATATTTACTCTTTTTTAATGTGACTAATAGAAAACATTAAATTCTATATATGACTTGGGTTATATTTCTATTGGACAGCAGATCTCTAAATAAAGGTGGAAATTTTCATAATGCTATTCCTTTTAAGACAGTTTTCAGAAAGAGAGTTTTAGAATTAGGGTTAAAATTAGTTAATGTTGCCCTGGCCAATATGGCTCAGTGGTTAGAGCGCCGGGCTGCAGACCAAGGAGTCCTGGGTTTGATTCTGGCCAAGGGCATGTACCTCGGTTGCGGTTTGTCCTGGCCCCAGTTGGGGTCGTGCAGGTGGCAACAAATCGATGTGTCTCTCTCACATTGATGTTTCTCTCTCTCTCTCTCTCTCTCTCTCTCTCTCCCTCCCTCCCTCCCATTCTGTCTGAAGATAAATGTAAAAATATCCTCGGGTGAGGATAAAAAAAAAAAATTAGTTAATGTTTTCTGGACAAATTACCTGTCATTGACCAAGATTAAAACCTACATTTAATCTTTATCTATAATCAGCTAAGTTTTAGAATGGTCATGTAATACAAAGTTTGTTTTACATGAACTCACAGAATATCTGACATATATATTTACATGAGTGTTTAAAAACATGTAAACCTGCAGCTCTAAAACTTTTGAGGGCTTTGAACTACAGAGGCAGAGAAATTACCTTAGTACATCTTCTACAGGACTTCCCAGGACACTCCAACACAAAAACTATATTTGGTTACAAAAACAATACTGATAAAGACTGAATTCTGTCCACCCAAAATTCACTTTGAAGCCCTAATTCCCAATGTGATGGTATTTAGAAATGGGACCACTGGGAGGGCATTAGGTTTAGATGAGGTCACAAAGGTGGGACACTGATAATGGGATTAGTGTCTTATAAAAAGAAAAGAGAAAGAGATCAGAACTCTTTCTCTTTCTCTCAACCATGTGAAGACACTGCAAGAAGGTGGCCATCTAAAAGCCAGGGAGGAAGCCCTCACCAGAACTGAAACTGCTAGAACTCCATCTGGGACTTCTAGCCTTCAGACCTATGAGAAAATAAATTTCTATTGTTTAAGCCACACAGTCCATTGTGTTTTATTGTGGTAGCTCAAGCAACTAATACAGATACCTACCACTTAAAGCAATCTCTTTTTATTAAATATCATAATTAGTATTTACTTAATGCTTATTATGAATACACAACATTTTGTTGTACAAAGGTAATGTGATTTGCACCATGTGGAGAATAAATAAATATCTATTGATTTTCTCTATATGTCAATAAGACAAACCTGACCTATGGCCTCTGGAAATCAACTGGCTCATAGACCATCTTTGCAGAGTCAGGAAAAAGGTTCAAGGAAAATGATTATTAATTTAGAACATTATTAATTTGAAATATTTTTAACTATATCAAAAATATTTTCTTCAGTAAATGGAATTCATATTCCCATTTGAATTGAAAATACTAAGTTGTTAATATCTCCCCTAGGGATTTGCTTCTTGGTATGGCACCTTCAATCATTTCATCATAGTTTAAGCATAATAAAATCTCATTTATGCTCCAGGGCATGAACAATCCTAAATGTTCCTCAATCAGTATAATAGTCAGCCTTGTGGCGTTTGGAATAACATGTTTAAAACATTACAAAAAAGGAAAAGGAAAAAGGAAAGGGTCCCAGCCTGGGAAACAAAGTCCTATGCTTTTTTTTCTTTAGAAACATTCAAAACCTCTTCAAGTTTTTAACTGCCGAGAGAGAGAGAGAGAGAGAGAGAGAGAGAGAGAGAGAGGATAATAATAAAAGAAGAGAACCAAATAGGGTAATTGATTTAATCCCTGTTGTCACTTTAATCGCTTCTGCCCCCTTTTAGAGCTCCAAATGGTCTAAGAACTCCAAGAAATCTATACAAAATTTTGTTTGTCCTATACATATTTTCTGGGGAAAGGGACCTGAGCTTTGAATACAATCTCAAAGGAGACAGTGATATCAAAGTTTAGGAATCTCCTGTTTAAGGGTTTGCTTTAAGGAACTGAATGAACAGTTCTGCTGGCACCTGGCCAGGTAAAACTGCCAGGCACTTGCTGCATAGCACCTAAGACCTCAGATGTGTACCAGGCCCTGCCTCCACTACTTGGTTGGCTACCTTGTTCCTTGGTTTTGTTTCCTAGTGCGTGTATGTTTACGCTAGTTGCCTTCAACTTCTCCGTTCCTGCCAGCTGTGCTACTCTGAATATCCCTGTTCAATAAGAGTGGACCGAGTGACTCTCTCCTCATTTCGGTGAGACTCACAGTAGAACTCACCACGCTTGTCAACATACCCTTTTCCCTTATTCCTCTTTACTCTTTGGGGGCCGCCTGAATTTGCCGCGGTACTGGATATGTTGTCCACCTCTTTACTCTCTGTATTTGGGTCTGGAAATGATCAGTTTGGCCAGGTACTTTAAAGCTTGTCATATCCTGTACTGCCATTTCCAGGTGGTGTAAAATTCTTTTCCTTTCCCACCTTAAAGATGATAGCTCCCCAGAAAAGAATATTATATAAAACTAATATAAGCACTCTGTTTATGTCAATGAGTGTGGCCCTATTACATCAAGTGGCAGAGTCTCCTGCACCTGCTTTGCCCATTTCTTCCCTAAGACTCAGCAGAGCAATCAAGCACCCACAGACTTTGCACCCCCTCATCCTTCCAAGTCCCACATACCAAGTTGTCTCCTTAAATATTACTCCGGATCTTCCTACATCCCTCTTTGTATTGGGGTACATGGAAGCTCACTCTTGCTATACTCACCAATAAATTCCAAAATCTCTTCCTTCCCTAGCAGCGCCCAGATGGGTAAGTTTTCAGTATTTGTTTCTCCTAAAACTTGCCTAAAACCAATGAGTCTAGCCTTTGGACATCTTGGATCTCAAGGCAAGGAGGGGCTGGCCAGGAGGATCCCCGACACCCAGGACTATTTATAACAGGATCCACCGGAGGGAGGGGCGCCCCCACTCCTCGCCCTGCGCGGCGCCGGCCTAAGGCCCCCGGGGGAAGGCCAGCGGGCTGGGCCGAGGGTGCTGCGGCCTCTGCCTCCTCCCCGGGGCGCGCGGCCAGGTTGGTGGGTGGCGGCCGCTGGCCCCGGGGATGGCCGCAGCCGCGCTCTGCCAGCAGGTGGCCCCGGGGTCCCAGCGGCGCCGCCTCCTCCCGGCGCCCCTCCTCCCGCGGGGGCGGTCAGCGCCCCGAC
The DNA here is from genome assembly GCA_030848825.1 of Tadarida brasiliensis. Classification (NCBI taxonomy): domain Eukaryota; kingdom Metazoa; phylum Chordata; class Mammalia; order Chiroptera; family Molossidae; genus Tadarida; species Tadarida brasiliensis. The sequence continues at coordinate 108,097,577 of CM061257.1, read as the reverse complement.
CCGGCTCGCACCCCGTCCCCGCCGCCGCCTTCGGCCCGCCCGCCGCTGCCGCGTCCCCGGGGCCGCGCTCGCCACCGCCACCCCTACCGCCACCGCCGCCGCCGCCGCTGCTGCCACCGCCGCCGCCGCGTCCGGAGCTGCGCCCAGGCCGCCCGTCCACCTCCGGGGCGCCCGCCCGGCCCCCCCTCCCCGCCCCCGACTCGCTCCCCAACGGAAAGTTCGGCTCCGGCCGCGTTTTCCCAGAAGCCGGCGAGCAGCCGGGGTCGGGGGCGTGTGGCGGGGCCGGGCGGCGGCCGGGAGGGGACAACTTCTCCCAGGGAAGCGCCTCCTGCAGCCCCGCGCCGCAGCCCGAGCGGTGCGCGGCGGGTCCTCCCTCCCCGGCCTCCCCCCTGCGGCTCCCGGACGGACCTGGGTCTGGCGCTCCCGCAGCCCTGCTCCCACCATGGAGCTCTCCGAGAGGAAGAGGAGCAGGAAATCCCAGAGCTTCAAACTGGTGAGCGGAGGTAAGCGGCGCCGCGGGTGGGCGAGGACGTGGCGGTGTAAACAGCTCCGCGCGCGGCCCGCGCCCCGCTCGGGGCTCCGGGACCCCGACTTCCCTCCCGAGGGGGCCGCAGCTGCACAGCCGGGAGGCGAGCAAAGTTGTGCGGGGGAGACGGGAGGCTTATTCCGCGTAAACAAGTCGGAGGCCACTAAGGAAATTAGCAAACAATGACACTTGGGGAGCAGAGAGCCCTCTTTGGTATTCCACGCCAGTGGCCAGGCTGGGGGCTGGGGGAGAGCCGCCTTTGCATCAGGCCAGGGACACCGATCCCGACCAGTGGCTGTGGGCTCGGGGTTTTCCCCCCAAAGCGAAGGAGAAAGGGTGGAGGTGGTTCTTTTAAGAAGGAGAAAGCAGCTCATGAGCCCTACAAGCCATATAAGAATTGTTGATACCCGAAAGCTTTTGTAGATACGTTATTTGGGTTGCAAAGGTGTCTTAGAATAGATCATTTGTCAGTCAGACAAGTATCATTAAAAAAAAAAACACCAAACCCCAGCCAGTTCCTGATGATTTAACAGGTGTGCACCTCCGTCTCTGGGCTTGGGTTGATTTTATCAGGGGAGGGGAAAGTTGAATGGTGACATCGCTTGAACAGTGTGTGTTCAGTTACTTGTTAGAGGCTTTATTTTCCTGATTTGACTTTAAAAAACAAACAAACAACAACCGGTGAGAACTTAAGAACAGATGTAAAATGGAAATGCATTGTGTCACTTTAAAAGAGAGGCAGGTGACTTTTTTTCGTGGCAGTGCCACAAGTCCTAATATTGAGTTTAGAATCACTGGTTTAAATATCTTTGAATTAACTTGAGGTCAAAACCAAACCACAGAACCTGTCCATTTTTCCTTGGTTGCCTTGTCTAGCTTTGGCATCAGAGTAGAGAGCAAGGCAATTGTCTTAACAACCTAGGGGAGTCACATATAAGCTGATGAAAATTAGAGTGCAATTGCAAGAAATAGAGACTTTCAAGCTAAGCTAACTATGATGTAGAGTCAATAAAGCCAGCTTTCGGTTGTTCTGAAAATGGTTTTCTTACAGACATTTTGAAGATCTACTGGTATCTGTTTCCCCTGCTTTAGTTTGACACTGTTTAATGAAAGGTCTGAAATAGTTTTACGAATTCAAAATATTTGTCTCTTTCCTCTTTCTGTGTACATCCCCCCCCCCCCCCCCAGCAGTGTTGATTACTCAGTCATTTGTACTTTAAAAATCTCTCCATGTGTGACTGGCCTGTTTGTCTATCTGATTCACTTAGGAATGTAGGCTGCCTTCTTATTTATGATCTCAGGGAACTTACTACTTTATCTGAAAAGTGAGAGTACTTCTGTAGACCTTGTCCTGTGAGGTCCAAGGCCAAAAAAAGGATTAGCTGTTGCTAAGAAGGAACTTCTCTTTCCTTACCTAGGCAGTCCTACTTTTTAGAAATAGATTGCTAAAGCACTGTAGCCACAAGAAGCTGGTAAAATACTGTATTTTAAAGTTTGACTGACATAGCAAGTTTTTCTCCTTTTTTTCTTTTTCCCCCTAAATATGGGTCTGATTCTTCTCTCTGCTCTGCAGGTGCTTTTTAGAAAACAAACTATTGCATATTAGAGTATAGTAGCTGAATGCAGAAGACTCACTTGTGTGAAAGATGGGAATCTTGCTTTCTTATCCAAGTTACACTATGTTTGAAATAACAAGTCAGTATTTTTACAGTGTTATTGCCTCTAAGCTGCTTAAAGGCGGGGCTTTTTCTGGGTAAACTGAGAGTGTCAGGTAACTCTAAAGCATTCTATTATTCATATGCTCTTGAAAATGGGTTGTGGAGATAAATTTGGAATTCTCCCCAGCCTATGATTGGGCATGGTTTTCTTTTCCTTATAAACATCCTTGTCGTTTGAATGAAGAGAAGCCTAGTAATTGGCATCTCTGGGCCAAATTTACTCTGAAAACCATGTGGTCAAGCAGAGCTGTTTTCTAAAGTCAAAGTAATGTTTCAAGTTTGTGTACTTCACGTAAACAAAGTTTTAGGGATTATTAGTAACTACAAATTCTGTGATTGATCGATTTCTGGAAAATTATATTTTTTAATTAAAGTATAGGTTACCCATATTATATAGAATGAGATTCTAGTCTATATTGCTTATTCATATCGTGCAGATCATTAGAATTCTAATTTTTGGTTGTCTTCTCTCCCAGATTATCATCAGGAGGCATATAAGATCTCAGAATTCAGCAACGATGTCAATGGGGAGGCCAAAGAGACACAACCCATTTATTTAGGTAGGTTCCTATGTCAATTAATTCCTCAGCCAAACAAGGTGGCCATTTGCAGTTGGGGGGGGTGGATTGTGTCAGAATAGGAAATGTCTGCCATTGCTTAATGTATGATATTCTTTTCAAGACCCCTTATTTTACAGATTGCCAATATATCCCTTATTAACATTGGTGAAAGTTGTAATTTCAGACATAAATGTTTATTAGTGTCTACACACAGTGCTAATTATCACTCACTCCCAGAGCCAGATGCTGACGGTGCAGTTTTGTCGCTCTGTGCTCACCCCATTTACATTGCATATTCGCTGGCACGCTTCACTGGCGATAGTTTGTGTAATTGGGGTATTACATCTTTGACATCTGGATAACAGAAATTCAATTTCCAGGAAGCCGCTATTTGTTTGGTTTTGCTTCTGCCTTGGGTGGGATAGAGGATTAATACGCTGTCTTGTTATTATGTCCCTTCACCTTTGTGGCCCGATTGCTAATCCTGCCATGACAAAATTAAATTAAATCTACAGTCAAAAAGCATAAGGAAAATAAAAGTGTGATTGTCTGCCTAACCTCCTCTTGATAGTGCTAGTTATCACTGCGAAGCTCCTCATTTTCCTGGCTTTGTGTTCATTTCAGGCCAACATTTGGGGTCAGAGACTAGCCATGCTTTGCTCTCCCTGTCCTCATTCCTAGCTCAGCTCAGGGACACAGAGCAAAAGCAGCATCTTTGAGACCTTTTGACAGATGTAGCTGCATGATGAATGAGTAGGGAGCCCAAAATGTTGCCACTGTGTCCATGTGTAGTTTTGGTACCTTGCGTGTGCAGTTTGTTATCTTCAGATCAGGAGCCCACAATTAGGATTTTGCCTCTAGGAGTGAAGGACCCATAAAATCAGAGTGCAGAGTAAATGGTGGCATTTGGCTGTGACCTTGCCCATCCTGCGTGCCTCTCCACTACTGGTAGTAGGGGGAGAGCTGGATGCTGCACAACAAGGAAGCAGAGAAGGGGAGAAAGTCTGGGCAAGAGTGATTGAAAGCAAAGGTCAGAACTGGGGAGAGTTGACAGGGCTTAAGGAAGCAGATTGCTGCTCAGACCCAGCGTGAGTAGTGCTACAAAGTAAAACAATGTGAAAGCCAGACCCCATAGTTGTCTGTCACTGGGATCTCTCTTTCCTGCTTTGAGGAGGAGAAAGGGTGGGTGGCAAAGGAGTGAGAAGTCAAACCTCACTTAATAGAGGTAAAATCGGAGGGACATACGTAGCATTTCTTAGCCAAGCGATCATTGAAGGCACGTGGATCTTCCCATCGAGGGAGAGACTGAGACCGGCACTGCTCTCAGCACCTGTTCACTGTCAAGAGAACTAAAACCAAAAAGTTACTAGTCAAGTAATATGCTGCGACCCAGAGGGAGAGGATTTTTGGATTGTGCTCTTTCCAGTTTCTTAAACTTAATCAGTTGGAATTCTGTGTTTTCAGTTCCTTCAACTTGATTGGTTGGAAATCTCACGTCTAGGTACCACTCGATTTATCCATTGAAATGAATTTGCCTATTAGTAGAAACTTTACATTTATCATACAAATGGAACAGCATGTCTTTGGGTTAGTATGCTCCAGTGAAGCAGGCTTTCCCCCCTTTCTGCTGTGCACTTGGAAGACAGTAAGGATGCTTTACAGCAGGTTACTTGTGGATATAAGAGAGTGCAGGAAGAAGAACAAGAAGACACTAGTGCTCAAAATTCAGTAAAATGTACACTCTTAAAGGGGCAGAAATTGCTGCTTTCATTTGTCCTAGCTCGAGTCCAGGAAGATAAGAGAACATCAGTGACAGACCAGAGCTGGGGTAAGCTTTCCAAACTTGGCAGGAAGGCCTTAGACATCAGGAGACAAAAGACTGAACAGCATGAAAGGGTGCCTAGCTTACTTGTCAATCTTTTGCTCATTCTGGACGAGGACTGATATGGTTCATAAAGAACATTTTTATTTTGTGATCTCCAGGTCAATTTTATTTTTAAGGGGAAAAAGCAAGTGATTACACAAACGTAATTTCTAGGGCAATTGGGAATAGTTATGGATAGCATATAAAATGAAGGATTTTGTTGACAGTGTTATAAAATGGACATTTTTTAGTTTGTAATTACTCTTCTGAAAACATAGATTTAAATCACGTTTGATTTGTAAGTCACCAGCGTCTAGCCATAATATTCGTTGTGGTGTAGAACTCGGTGTGAGGTTTATGGTATCCAAGGAAGTTTGTTGGCAAAACCCCAGAAGGACCCTTTCACCCATAACGCAGCCCTGAAACACGGCCCTCAGGTTGCTGTGCGGCATTTTCTGTGCTCACATGTGTGTTGCCTGTGATACTGTCTGCACCTATAAGATTAAAGTTCATGTCTTGGGGAAAGAGAATGCTCCAGAATTTGGCAGAGGTCCCCAAAGGAAATCTATTTCTTTGCAATATGTTTAGGCTGTTGACTATGTAGGGCGTCCGACTATGGAGGACGCTCAGCAGTGGGGCGGCTCGGCTGTGTGCTTTGGGATCACACATTTTACTGTGATAACGGCCAGCAGAGGTTACTCTACCCTGTGTACATTGATTTTGTCAAGCTGGCTGTGATGGACTATTGAAAAACTTGAGCACTGTTTAGAGAAGAACAAGTTAATTCATTTTAAGCAATTCAACAGGTGTTTGTGGGGAAAATACGATGAACTGAGCACTTTTCTGGAATGGAAGTGGGGTTAGGGCAGGGTCCCTTTTCTCAGGGATGAAAATGCAGTGGGGGAGATAGGACAAATTCAGGACACAGTGAAGGAACAAGATTCAGTAGTCATAGCAGCTACAGTTGTTTGAGTGCTTACTGTATGCACAGCCTTGAGTACTTTATGGGAATGATGTCATTTCCGTGAGAGCAAATCTGTAAGAGTCATTATCATCCCTGTTTTGCACATGAGACTGAGAGATGCTAGAGGTAGCCTGTCGGAGGTCTCAAATAGCAAGTGCCACAGCTGGGATCCCCTGCAGGTCTGCCTGTGCTGCACACACCCCACTGCACTGTCGCTCTCTGTGGCCGATAATGAAATAACAGTTGTGAACCATTTGGGCAAAAGTAGAGTTGGAAGAGAAGGATCTCGTTCAGGGTCTGGTGGAGAGCTCCTGAGAGGCTAGGGAACTAGGTTAGGGTCATTGTAATCAGACTTTAGGTGAGGGCTGCATTTCAGAGTTCAGAATGTGCTTTCACATCTGTCAGTTCGTGATTTTTACAGTATTCCCGAGTGATAGTGAGGATGGGTGTTGTCAGTCCCACTGTCCGGAGGAGGAAACAGGCTCAGAGTTAAGTGACTTGCTCATAAACCGCAGAACCTGGAGCAAACCCAAATCTCCTGTCCAAAGATCTGTTCTCTCTAACAAGTTGAGCCAGGCAAGTTCAAGGGTCACGGAAGAAACCTTAGCTGGTAGCAAGGCACTTTTACAAAGTATTTTAATGAGGCAGTAACTCAATTTATTATTCGGAACAATCACACAAACACTTAATACAGTCTTTTTGTATACATTGGATGTTGGTTTAGATTTACTGTTATAGTATATAAATTTGAAACATGACTGTTTTTCAGGTGTTCAGTGTCAATCATGTATTCATTTAACAAATATTTACTGAGCTCCAGTTATGTGCCATGCCCTGTTCTTTTCAGTATTTGGTTCAGCTACGCAACTTTCAGAAGGTGAAGCACAGGTGTAGTAGCCCTGCCAAGTGAGCACGGTTGAGATCTCAACTTTAGTCTTTTCAATGGCTTTCCTGATGACAGCTGCCCCCACCAGGGTCCCCAGAGTCTCCTCAAAGATGACACACTCAAAAGATTCCTTCCCACTTTTCCAAGTGAGGGAATTAGGTCCTGACCATAGTGTAACTCTCCTTCCTGAGAAGTGGACAAGTCCATGTTTTAGATAGGGTGGGCTTCCCCTAGGGTCCAGTGGCCTGGGTCCTTCCTATTCTTGTTTGGCCTCAAAGGGCCCGGGAGCTGGGCCTCCTTCTAAGCTCTGATGTTTCACCATCTCTGAGGCTGGCGTTCTAAGTGTGAGAAGCAACCTCAAATAAATGGAAGGTCTAAGCCCTGGCCGGGTGGCTCTGTTGATTGGAACATCATTCCGTACAACAGAAGGTTGTGGGTTCGATCTCCTGGTCGGGGCGTGTACAGGAGGCAACTGAACGATATTTCTTTCTCACACTGATGTTTCTCTCTCTCTCTCTCCCCCTTCCTCTCTCTAAAAATAAATAAAAAACATATCCTCAGGTCAGGATTTTAGAAAATGAAGGTCCAAGAGAGAGGAAAAGAAAGACCCCAAAAGGCACATTGTTTGGAAACAAGAGTGTTTCTCCTCTAAAGCACCATGCTCAGCACCAGGGCCCACTGTGTCCCCATGTCCCCGACCTTTTTCATGTCAGTTCTCCCCTTTTTTGGTAGTGGAGTGAAGGGGACAGAACAGTAAGAGCGGCTCTTAGGGTTAGGAATGTGGCCAATGATAGTAGGTGTCATTTATGCAGAGCTGGCTGTGTGTCAGGCACCTCGCTGACTCTGTATGTTGTCCGGTTGATTGTCCCAAGAAGGGCATCAGTCCCACGCTATGGATGAGGAATTTGAGGAGTTCACACAGTTACTCGGTGACAGAACCAGGATGAAACCAGGGTCAGTCTGTCTGTCTCCAGATCATGCCCTGAACCCCATGAAATGCTTTGGTTAATGCAGTCCCCTGTGGAACCCCCAAAACGTCTAACAGGTGAAAGGGGACGGGCTGCTTGAAGCACCTTGCACCACGTCCCACAGTCCTCTGCCTCCCCACCCCTGCGGACCTCTGCCGAACTTTTAGGGCACCCTCATCACAACTTAAAAACATCCGTCTAGATTGTTTCCAAGGTTTCCTGCCGCACTAGAAGTATATCTGGTTATACTATGGATCCAAAACGTGGCTTAAAGCAATTGCAGGGATAGAGGTATAAACAGTTATTTTATTGTAAAACACATTGAAATTTCTGTATTCCCTGATTATCATACGTTTTCTCTTTTTAAAAAATGATGTAAGTCTTCATTTTTATGCCATCTGTTAATTTGCCAACAAGTTACCTTGTAAATGAGAAGTTATGATAGCCCTGAATTTTAACTAGTTTTGATTTATACGTTTGATACTGTGAGGCAACTACTTAACATTTTTATTTTAGTTATTTAAAAGGCGTTTAGAGCTTCAAGAGTGATTTTTGTATGCAGTGTTGTTTTAAATTTTGACTAATCTCATAAAATTGCAGTACTCTTCATTGTAAGACAACTTGAAAGTCCATTGGATGTTCTTCAAGACCACAGACAGGCTGGCTTTGGTCCCTTTTTTTTTCTATCCTCACCCGAGGATATTTTTCCATTGATTTTTAGATATAGGGGGAGGGAGGAGGAAAGGAGAGAGAGGGAGTGGGAGATAACATCAATATGAGAGAGACACATTGATTGGTTGCCTCCCGCACGACCCCGACTGGGGCCAAGGATCGAACCTACAACCCAGGTACGTGCCCTTAACCAGGATTGAACTCGAGAACCTTTGGTGCATAGGCCAACGCTCTAACCACTGAGCAAAACCAGCCAGGAGTCACTTCTGCTATTTGTAAGAATAGGACCTATTGCTTTGGATTACTATATGAGAATTGAATGAATTCACTCCCGGATGCTGGAGATAAAAAAACATTTAATTCATAACTTTTATATTAACCAATGTAGGAAAAAAATAAAGTGCGCCCTCTCTCTCTCTCTCACTCACACACACACACACACACACACACACACACACACGATTGCAACAAAGTGAAAGATGAGAGCCTCTTGAGGAAACTTCAGCACTGATGGCATCTTTGAACGGAAGTGCACAGGTTAACGTGTTTCTGTAGCTACAGAGTGACTCAGTCATTCTTAGATATTACTTCCTGCCCAAAGTTTGGGAGGCATTTGCAGTTAGGCATGTCTCATACTTTTTCATTAATCACTTAGTTAATATCACAACTACATCATAAGGTTGGTGTTATACCTGTTACATGCACGGGAAGCTGAGCTCAGAGATGGAATTGGTTTGCCCAAGGTCACACAGTAATTAGTTACAACCAGTTCTGCACGCTTCACTCTTCACTATGTCAGAACTACCTGCAGTCCCCACCCCTCCCATTCTACCCACAAGGGCTGATCTTAGTCATAACCCTCATCCTCTCCCAGCAGAGTGGGAATTGCAGATGTGGAGGGGAACCATAGATAGCAGGAGAAGGGTGGACAGGGGACAACCCAGGGCCCACTTGGGAAGAGACGAACTGAGGTTTATTTAACATCTACTGTATGCTGGGCACTTCCCATACTGTATCTCATTTACCCCTCGCACCGATTGTGAGAAGATATTTTTATGTCCATTTTTAGATGGAAAAATGGGCCTTTGGAAGTGCCAGCTTTTAAGGTCATCTAGCTCCTAGATGAGAGCCTGGGTGTGGACTGGCTTGCCGCATTCTTTGCGCTTGGCCGTGCAGCCTCTGAGGACGTGAAACCCACGCTCCTCCCCCTTTGCTGTCTGACTGTTTCTAACTTTCTAGCCTTAGCTCCTTCCTCCCCCTCACTGAAAACATTTTCTTGTGTCCAGCTGGTCTCTCATTGTTCCTTCCTGAAGCACCTTTCCTGTTCTCTCCTTGGTTGCTTTCACCATCCCAGTGTCTCCATACCAGTACTCCTTCTCCGCCCATGTCCCAGCCCAGTCCACACTCCATCTGTTACAATCCTGTCTCTCCCATCAGTGTTTAAAGCCCAGTTCAGTCCAGCTGGTGTGGCTCAGCGGTTGAGCGTTGACCCATGCACCAAGAGGTCACTGGTTCAATTCCCGGTCAGGGCACATGCCCAGGTTGTGGGCCTGATCCCCAGTGGGGGGCATGCAGGAGGCGGCCAGTCGATGTTCTCTCTCATCAATGTTTCTGTCTCTCTCTCTCCCTCTTACTTCCTCTCTCTCTAAAATCAATAAAGGGGGGGAAATTTTTAAATAAATAAATAAAACCCAGTTCAAACATTACCTAGGAGCCTTTTCCATTTATAAAGCATAGTAGAGAGAAGTAAGGTTTACAGTCAGAAAGCCTTGGTTGGACAAAACCTCAGGTGGACAAAACTGTTGAGGGTTTTATCTACCATGATAGAATAGTAATGTTGGCCCTCCCCGCCATCAGGGTTCCTTACAGCATATAGGAAATCCTATATGGTAAAATACTTTTTCAATTAGAAAATGCTGTATTCTTATTATCCCCTCTCCAGCTCTTCTTCTGAATTGGAAGATATCTCAAGAAAAAGTTCAAGTCTTTGTTATCTAAATGCATGAATATATTGGACACTGTTGTATAGGATTCTGAAGATCTGTTTTAAAATATACTGCTGTTTTGAGACTTCAGAGACATTTAGTGAGCCAAACTAAAATGTGCTGTATTTAACTGGAAGAGGCTTTTTAAATATACTAAACTAGCATAGAAATTTGGGGTTTCCGATGTTGATTTGTGAGATTCAACTTGAAATCTTTTGGAAAGCCAGCTACATGTTGAAAAGCGAGATTGAAAAATAGCATATGCTCTGTCAGTTCCAAATTCTGCTGTAACGTTGAGGTGCTTAAGATAATATTGACCTGTTTATAAATTGATTTTGGCATTGCCTAGTGCTCAGCTCCACAGGAGGCAAGTTTTCCCACCTTAATTTAAGGAAACAAAGCCATGCATTAAACACAGCAGACCTTGGCAAAAGTCACGTTTGCGCGGGAATGGCCCCTGCAGACAGCCGCAGGAGGTGGGCCTGCTCCCCAAGGCTCGTCTCGAGGGAGAACTGCCTCCTTCTGTCTTTCATGAAGGCTAGCATGGTTCCACCCTTGCCCTATGCTTGACTCATGATGCGTTGTGATAGTTTGCTTTTCCTCCACCAATCGTGACCAAAGCATTAAAAAAAATCCCCACGAAGGTCAGACTCTAAGGAGATGTATTAACAATTTAGCCTCCCTGGTTCCCATGGGAATATGGATTTTTACTTTTGGAAGAGAATAACACGGCCATCTCTAAGATAAAATAAAGATTTAGGAACTGTGTTTGCATCTCAAGGTTAAAAATAGATCTAAGAGTTTACACAGCAAGTCTGTTATTATAAGTCAGCAGATGATTGGCGAGAACATGACCTGGAAGGATGGGTAACAGCAGTGGCGGGGTGGGCCGTGGGTGGGGGAGGGGTAGACTGGAACCTGCACTGGTTTATCTGGGGGAGCACCTGCATAACTCTGAGGACTGCCCCCCTGCCAGAGATTCGTTGTGTCCTCTGTGGCTTTCAGGTTAGGATGGACTCTGAGCATAACCAGTAAGACCCTGCATGTATTGCCACCTGTCTGCTTCGAGCTTTCTCCTGACCCTTCCCTCCCACCTCCCGGGCTCCAGCCACACCTCACCTCTTCTCCCGCCAGCAGCGGGCCCTGCTTCCTCTCTTTTTAGGCCAGTCACTTTCTCACCTCAGTGGTTGCACCTGCCACCTCCTCTGCTTGGATGCCACACTTGTACCTTCCTGCCTCTCCTCTGCTGGCTCTCTGTTATGCCTAAAGTGTCCAAGCTGACATAATCTCCTCCAGGAAGTGTTCTCTGATTCCCCTCTCAGCTGCCCTTCCACAGCATCCTGAGCATGTCCCTATGGAAGCTACATACCTTTGTCGCTGGGTTGGAAACTCCCCAAAGATCGTCCCAGTGTCCACACTGCCTAGTGCCATGCTGGTCGCGTGACTAACATCAGTAGATGTTCAGCGAATGAATGAGGAGTCTGATTTTAAATCCAAAGTAAAGTGGCAACATCAGCCATTTTGAAACTTTATTATCCAACTCTTTTACCTCTAGGCTCCCACCCTGGCTTTCGAGATGAAGATTTATACATCCTCTTAGTAACTAACTGGACCTCACAAATCAGGACTAAAATATGTCAACACTGACAAGGGAATGTTTATTTTTCATTACACGTTTTTTCTTTTCATTAGGTTAATGGCAGGCCCCTTCGAAACTTGAACTCTGAAATAGGAGGCACCACTGTGCCCTTGTGTGGACACCAGCCCCACTGGGGCCTGGCAGACTCATTGCACGGTGTGAAGGTGCCTCTGGACTATTGCAGTACTGTGACCCTGGCATCTGCTCTGCTGGTTTCGTCCTGGAATGACCTCTACCACCTTTGTCTGTATGATCCTTTATATCCCTCAGGTCTCAGCTTGAATTCCTGCAGGAAAAGACCTTGAGTTTACTGTGTTCCTAGTGCACAATACTTGAGTAGACTCTCAATAAGCAATTTTGAATAAATGAATGAGTACCATTTAAAACATGTTGAAATTGCCCTGGCCAGTGTGGCTCAGTTGCTTGGGCATCATCTCATGCACCAAAAGGTGCCAGTTTGATCCCCAGTCAGGGCACATGCCCAGGCTGCAGGCTGGATCCCAGTAGGGGGCCTGCAGGAGGCAGCTGATCAATGTTCAGCTTTCATATCAACGTTTCTCTTTCTCTCCCTCTCCCATCCTCTCTCTCTAAAAAAAGTCAATGAAAACATTTTTTATTTATTTTTTAAATAATTTTTCTTTATTGATTTTAGGAGAGAGAGAGAGATAGAAACATCGATGACAGAGAACATCGATTGGCCACCTCCCACATGCCCCCCACTGGGGATTTGGCACACAACCTGGGCATGTGCCCTGACCAGGCAGCGAACCGGTGAACTCTTGGTGCATGGGTCGACACTCAATCACTGAGCCACACCAGCCAGGCAACAAAAAAGTTTTTTTTAAAAACATGTAAAATACAACTCGCCAGCAGTTAGGAAGGTCTGAGTCGGGACAGTCTTGTGCAGGACTGTCCGCATTGCAAGAGGTCTTGATTCCAGCCTCTGAATGTTGGCAGCATAATATATACGAATGTTGGGAGCACCCATCTAGTCGCTGTGACAATCAGAAACGCCCCTACATATGTGAGCTAGAGTGTGGTCCTTAGCAGCCAAGCTTGTAGAGTCATTTAGCTTTGCATACAAAAAAACTGTTGCATTGCCATAGACCTGAGACCCTTCCCTCGTGGGTTGTCTCTCAGATGCCCAGATGGCTGAGGAACAAAGAAGCTGTGATGAATCTGCTGAGCCCATCACTGTACCCAAAGAGAGAGACCAAAGGGTGCACTCCACTCATGGTCAGATTATTGTGCCTCCTTTCTACACAAAGGGCAACTTGTTGCATGCACATTTGATCATATATTATAAAATTATTAAGAAGTTTAGACAGATTTTATTTCAGTATTCCAGACAATCAGTATCCTTATAAATAATAATCCATAAAATTGTTTTCTTAGTATTGCCTATTTTTTTCAGACATGTACAAATATACTGTGCTATTTGAATTCCAAGGGTTTTACAATGTTTTTTTACTTGGAAATCAAATTTTATATCTGAAAGGTTAATGGAGAAAACTAATTATGCTATCTGGTAACCAAATGTGTGATGAGACATTTGTCTCTGTAATTAACAGCAAGGAACTTTTATAGTTTCATAAAATTGAATGCTACATAGGGTATTCTGTGAGCATTTGTTTGGACGAGGTGTCCAAACAGAGATGTTTATGGATGACATAAAGTTGAACCGGCATGTAGTGCAGGTGCCTGTGCGTCCCCAGCATTTCTCATTGTTGAAATGGAAGCCAGAAGATTAATAACTTTAGTTTGTCATGATAAAATAAGTAATGTGTTCTTGGAACAGTGGTACAGCACATAAGTTACTCAGTAATTCCAAGAATTTATTCTCTTCCAGGAATAATATCTTTAACAATTTATTTCTACAGAAAAAGTTGATACAACATAATAGCCTATGAAGTTGCTTGTATGGCTAATGGAATTATATCTCAAATATGACTTTATACCTACATATAAAATGTAAAGAACCCCACACAAAAAATGCAAGGTCAAGGTACAACATAAAAGTAAAAAGTCAGGAGATGCAAAAGTTAAAGTTCTTCTGTTAACATTAACTCATTCTCATTGCACATATATAATTTTTTCAATTACCAGCAAGACTTTAATGGGCACCTTAATAAGTACTGCATGAAATACAGTTTAGAAGGAGTTGCTACAGGAATGTTAGCTTCAGCCTTCTCGATACGTCCGCTGTCCCACTGTTTACTGTGGGGTGGGGGGGAGCCTGGTGCCCGGAGCAACAGCAGATCTGAGGGCTTCCTCTGGTTTACTTTGGTCATTTCGGGCAACCAACTTAGTCTTCTAATTTGTCAGATGGGAGAAACAACTTCCTGTCTGTCATCTTCAATGAACTAGGAAGACAGCGATGATGAGATTTGTTCCTTTGGGAAAGCTTTCATAAGAAGACATGACTGACTACAGGCACCAGGGGCCTCTGCTTGCCACCACCACACAGAAATGAGGAGACATTCTTTCAGAGGTGTCACAGGTCTTGGTTTATGTCTTTTTATGTTTATATCTTTTTTTTTTTTTTTTTTTTGCACATCTTTTTTTTTTTCCAGCTTTCCTTCACGGTGGCTTCCTGTCATATCTGATACTAGAATTTACTTGTATTCATTTCATAGGCATTTATTGAGTAGCCATTAGTGGCAGCTAGGACCATTTAAAGCCTACTAGGTTGTGATCAAGGAAATTAAGGATTCTACAGAACATGGAATGGGAGCCTCCCCAGGCCTGGTGGATAAATGGATATGACCCTTGAGAAGATGACATTTAAGCTGAGTCTTGAAGGATAAGTATGGGGTTGGGGCTGAGGATGTGTGAATCCAGGAAGTGAGAGCACCTTCCAGACCGTTGTTCTTTGTAAAGCAGGGGGCCCTCTGGCTGTCCATTATAGTCACTAATTAGATTCGGATTTCATTGTCCTGAAGTGAGGCCTGGGCACTGGTATTTTTAAAGTTGTCCCCGTGATCCAGTGTGCAGCCAGACCCGAGAGCCACTAATTTAGAATAAGGCGAGATACGGCCAGAGCCAAGGCTAGAGAACGGGGTGGGGGAAGCCGACGTGGAGGGCCAGCTAAGCCGGGTGGGGAGCCAGGCTCCATCCTGAGTGGCTGGCACTCTGCTGAGATAAGTCATGTAATGAGATGTGCATGTTCGAAAGATCACTCTGGCTTCAGGGAGGAATATAGATCGGAAGGAAGCAACACTGAAGGCCTTTGGCAGTAGTCCCATCAAGTTGCTTTTGATCATGGAAATGGGGGTGGAGAGAAATAGAAGGAGTCAAAGTAATTTAGAAGTTATAATAAGCAGGAGTTGGTGAGTGATTGTCTGTGAGAGGGAGGGAAGAGAGGTAAGTCCCACGTTTCTGGCTTGGATGGCAGAGTAGGTGCTGTTTCTTAAGGCTGAGTGGTTGTCATAAAATAGATTTTTGAGCCCTAGCCAGGTGGTTCAGTGGTTGGAGCATCGTCCTGTCCACCAAAAGGTTGTGGGTTTGATTCCCAGTCAGTGTATATCCTAGGTTGCATATTTGGTCCCCAGTCGGATATGTACGGAAGGCAACTGATTGATGTTTCTCTCTCTCACACGTGCGCGCGCGTACACACACACACACACACACACACACACATGTAAATATATCCTCAGGTGAGGATATTTTTAAAATACCTTTTTTAACATAACATAATTTTACATTGCTTTTGAAATGTCCAAGTGGGTTGTCCGGTAAGCAATTGGACATATGGGTCTGGAGTCCCAAAGTAGGGTCAGGACTGGAGTCCTCCATGCAGAGATAGTCATTGGAGCCAGGAGAGAGGATCAGTGGATCCGGAAAGAGTATGGAGGCCAGAGTCCTGAAAAACTTTGACATTTAAGGCAGTGCTTTTCACACCAGTCATTGAACAATGTTTGGGTTGATCCCAGTGTTCCCTAGTAAAACGATGCTGCAGTGAATATCCTTGTACATATGTCATAGGTACTCATTTGGCTATTCCTGTAAGATAAATTTCTGTAAGTAGAATTGCTGAATTTCTCTCCAAAAAGGTTCCCTACCAACAACATATTAAAGTGACTATTAACCCTACACTTTCACCCAAAAATGGGCTTTAGGAATCTATGGTCTTTGTCAAAATAGTAGACAAAGAATTTCCCATTATTTAATTTTTATTACAGTAATAATTGGGGAGTTTAAGAGATTTAAACTGCGTATTGCTTTTGTGAATTGCATGTTCATGTCCTTTGCCCATTTTTTCCATTGTTAGTATTTGTCTTCTTCATTGTACTTGGGGTTTTAATTCTTTGGCTCTGTTACTCCTGAACATTACTTGAAGTGGTGGCTTCTGACCCAGTCACTTAATGATGACTGGAGTCAGACATGAAAGGAACATTCGGTAGGGCAACCATGTTATAGGTGTGATAAAATAAAAGTTAGTTGTCCATGATATGAGAACATTTGGAGGAGGGATAAGCAGATAAACTGAACTGGTTGGGCAGTTCTGGCTGTGTCGTACCAGTCTCTCATGAAAAACCTTCATTGATTTCCTGTCATTTTCAGGATAAAGTAAAAACATCAAGGTCCTTCTGTCTTTGAGTTTGCCCATCCAATGCCTTAACTTCAGCTAAGCGTATTTCTTCAGTGTTATTCCCTCTTTTTCCAAAAGCTCCTATGGAAATGCTTGGCCATCTTTTATTGACCAGCTCAAATCTTACCATCTTTCTGATGCCAGCTACCATCCTCCCATTTTTTTTAAACTTCCTCTGAGGATATTTTTTCCATTGATTTTTAGAGAGAGAGGAAGGGAAGGAGGGGAGATAGAGGAGAGAGAGAGAGGGAAAAAAAAATCCATGTGAGAGAGACACATCTTTTGGTTGCCTCCCGCACATGCCCCAGCGGGAGTGGGGATCAAACCTGCAAACCAGGTATGTGCCCTTGACTGAGAATCGAACCCACGACTCTTCAGTGCTCAGGCCAATGCTCTAACCACTGGCCAGGGCCCACCCCCCAGTTTAAATGCCCTCTTCCTCTCTTTGATTTCTGGAACACTTGTAATTTATGCAGTGTCCAAGGCATTTGTCACATATCCCCTTGGTTTTGCCTGTTCCATCATGGGCCCTACAAATGTGTACCTAGAAAGTGTAGCTGGGAACGTTTAAAAGCCTGACTTAAAAGCAGCAGCCCTTTGCTCTCTGTGATGGTCCAGCCCACCCTTCCACTGTCCAGTGCGTCGTAAACTGGCAGGTATGTAACTGTGGGTGTCCCGTGTTCCACAGGCTATGGGAACCTGCATGGCTTGGTCGGTGGAGAGCAGAGAATAATATTTGCATTTTTTAAAAAGATAAAACAAAGACTTCAAAGAAAATTGTTCCTTATTCTTCTCTTATGCCCCCAGAATTTTCATGAATGTTTCTTTTCCTTTGTAAGTGTTGTTTGAGGAGCACATTTGGGTAGCAGCTTGACAGCCCATTTCAACTGCTGGTCCTTGATTCATTTCCTGGTATTTCTCTGCTCCTTTGCCCCTTAATACCCGTCTCAAGCGTTTCTAGCCCTTTTTACTTTGAAGACCTATTTCCAGCCAGTATCCATGGCATTATCTCTTAGTACCTGGCCTGGCTTCACATTCTCAGCCTACTTAAAGAGCTCCAGCCTCCCACCCTGGAAGCAGGTGGCCCATATTGGGCAAGCCTGCCCATGCGTTCGAAGAGAGGCATTATATTCTTAGAATTGTTTGTGCATTCATTTGTCTCCCGTGTTAGATTGCAAACACCTGAAGGGGAGAGACTGTGTTTATATTTATTTTTTTTTTGTCCCAGTATCTCATATTTAGTAGTAGTACAATAAATATTTATTGAATGGATGAATAAACTGAATATTGTCTAAATAGATTTGAAAGGAATTTGGTTGTCCTTTAAATGAAAATGTCATGTATACATTGGACTACTTAATTATTCTCTAGCTATAGCTCAGTTTGTCCGCAAACACATGGCAGTGAATTTGTAGTTCAGATGCTCCTTATCGTAGTTGATCCAACCAACTAAATGATTCCATAGCCACTTTTTTTGCCTCTTTCCTTCTCAGTGACATTTAGACTATGCTGTGTTGCACACCTGGAATTCTTGAATGCACTGCAAGCACTGATTCAGGAATGTGTGCTCTAGCACATTCTCTTCAACAGAACTGTGCTCCTTTTCACTTATTGGGGTTCTGCTTAAGATTGCATTGGAAAAAAGGTCTCACTTAGAAACCATTGCTCTGTTCTACAGACTAATGCTTTTCAGACCATTTTTGCTGAGTTAGAATCCCAGGCTTGCCTGTCCCTTATCAACATGGCTGTTGTCCATGAGGGCGGCCAGGTGGGTCCTTGATAGCATCTGGGTGTCGATACGGGTTTGGGATCAGCATTTGGGATCAGCATGCCGACTCCAGGTCCTCTCAGCACCAAGTCTTCAAATTCCTTTGCTTGTAGACTCATTGGCTGAGATTTGTGGTGAGGGCTGCAGCACAGGCATGAAGGACTGTGTCCTTTCTCCTGTCCCTCCTCTCGTTGCTGTCCTGTGGCAGGCTGTAGTTCCGTCTTTCCTACAGCATGGCCTCGTACCAACTTCCAGTATGTGAGAGGAGATAATTGAACCATTTAGTACAAATCCTGATTATCTTAGTATTTCTTATGGATGCACTCAGTTTTTTCTGTTTATTTTAACTTGTCAGTACCTGAATAATGCAAGGAGTTTTAAAACATTCTTTTTTTTTTTTTTTTAAGTATACTCACAGGGTTGTGCAACCATCACCACTATCCGTTTCCAGGACTTTTTCATCTTCCCAACCAAAAAAGCAATTCTTTTTTGTTGTTGTTAATCCTCACCCGAGGATATTTTTTCCATTGGTTTTTAGAGTGGAAGGGAGAGAGGGAGAGAAAGAAACGTTGGTGTGAGAAAGACACATCAATTGGCTGCCTCCCACACAACTCCGACCAGGGCCAGGGCTCAAACCTGCAACCCAGGTACACGCCCTTGACCAGGAATCGAACCCGAGACCCTTCGGTCCAGGGGCTGACCCTCTAACTGCTGAGCCAAACCGGCCAGGGCAGAAAAGCATTCTTATTGTCACTTCTTCTGCCCATCTTCTCAGCTGCTTCTGCACGGTTTCCAGTGTTTATGAACTGGAAGGGTCATCTCTTTGAGACCATATGGTGCCCAGCCTCCTGCCTGGAAGCCACAGTTTCAATCCATTTTTTCCGTGTTGATATAGAACAATATCCTACCCATAATAACCCATAGTATACTTGAAGATAATTAAGCCATTTAATAGCCATTTATTTCTCAGTGAAACAACTCATTTCCTTTCATCTTTCCTTGTTCCTTTAATCTTTGTGTTGACTTTTTCATTATCTCCTTAAGATTTTCAGCAGCCTCTTTAAAGCAACACAAAACCGGCCCTGGCCGGTGTGACTCAGTGGCCAGAGTGAAGGGTCCCTCCCTCCCTCCTTCCCTTCAACTCTCTTTAAAAATCAGTGGAAAAAATATCCTCGGGTGAGGATTAACAAAAAAAGAATAATAATAACATAAAATAATACAAAACTGGGCATGATACTATAATAAAATCAACTAATACTGAAAACAGTGGAGTAATTGTCCCTCAGTTTTTTAAGGTTCTGTCAGTCCTTCTGTTGAGGTGAGATTCCAAGTGTGGCATCCTTGGGTGAAGGATTTGATGTCGGCGCAGGGAGAGCAAGAAGTTGGAGGCGACTCCATCCTGACTGAGGTGATTGCTACTTGTCACAGAAATAGGAGGTCAGGAGGGGTAGGTTGACTCACTTTACCAGCCTGGAAACAAATGAGGTCACAGCTTTTTAAATTTTGAAATGGGGGTATTGAGCTCTCTATATGCTGGATTAATAAGAAATCTGGTATCTCCAAAGAAGGTGTCTTTTCACCCCCTGAATTGTTAATGGACCCTAGGGCCTCTCAGTCCAGAGACTGCCTACTACTTACAGAATAGTTTTGGAATACTGCTTCTTCGTCAGCTTTATGTACCACACAGCTGGATTTCCAGTTGCCTGCTTATCTAAATTTTCTTTGTCAAAATTAGGCTTTTTCTATCCCCACTTCCCTGCAACCTTTTTCCCTAATTTTCTCACTGGTATTGGTACCCATCAGTCACCCCAGCTAGAAACCTTGGAAGTATCTTTAATGGATTCTTCCTCTTTGCCACCCTGACCCCCAGCCCCGGTTCTAGTCAGTCACCAGGTCTGTGTGGTGAAGCTTCCTAAGTGTCTCTGTCTCCAACCCCGCAGTCCTGGTACAGACCCGCACCGCACTCACTGGGCCGTTAGTAATAGCATTCTAACCCGTTTTCTCTCCTACACCGCTCTCACCATAGTTTTGCCAGAATTGTTATTCTAAAGGATAGATCTGATTATTTACTATCCGTATGTTAAAAGAGATAATGACTTTAAAATTACCCAGAGTAATAACCCAATATCTCCAGTGTAAAATTACTCTTCCTTAGCCTGGCAGGTAGGGCCCTTAATGGGATGACCTTCCTATATGTTTCGACTTCATCACCTGCCACGTCCCCTTAAGAATCTTACATTCCGGCCACAGAACTGCTGTTTGGAAAGAGCAGGAAATGGTACAACTCCATGGCATCGACTCTGGGCTTCCTCCTGGGCTGGAAAGTAACATTTTGGGGAGCCACCCTCCCCAGCCCCAAGGGAATGGGAGGTGGAAAACTCATGCAGGGGCTGCCAGGAAAGCGGGCTCCTTGGGGAAGGTCTGGTAGCTGTAGCAAGGAAGCAGAGTCATCTGCAAACAGTAGGGCATTTTGCTCTCTGGAGTTCTGGGGCACACAGTTAAAAGAGGTAGAGATCAGTGGGCTGGGAAAAATCAGGACCATTTTTCAGAATCAATATAAAGGGATTTGGGTAAAAGATACTAAGAGATTTGGAGGTGGGGGCGGTGATTTGTACCAGACGATCTTTATATCTCTGGGGCCTGTGAGGCGTTTGGTAATTGTTTGTTGAACAGTTGATTTCTGGTACCTTTTTACTCCATTTTATTAAGATACTGTTTGTTTATAACCTTAGTATTACATTTAATTTTACTGGATTCATTCTGGTTCTGATCAGCCATTTCTTTCATAACTTGAGAAGGTTTATGGAATACCTAGTATACATCAACACCAGTTCATCTGTGGGACAAAGATGTGACGACTGTTCTTCATGAGGCTTCAGAGGAAGACACACGTAGATGGACATATGCTCTTGACGTACACCTGCTCGCTGTTTGTATGGTGCTGTCTTCTTCTTTTATAACCCCAGACCGTAAATAATCAGTCCTGTTCTGTGTAGTGTGTCTTTCCCTCCTGGCCAAGTGAAGGGAGGTCCTGAATGACGACTTCTCTAATGCTAAACTCTGTATGTGATATACAAATTCTTTATGTGAAGGAAAGTGATCTGGTCGAGTCTTGAAATTCGGCAAAGGCTAGAATTCAGCCTGCAGTCTTTTTCTTAAATCCTCACCCGAGGGTATTTTCCCATTGATTTTCAGACAGAGTGGGAGGGAGAGGGAGAGAAACATCAATGAGAGAGAGAGACATCGATCAGCTGCCTCCCGTATGACCCCGACCAGGGCCGGGGACCAAACCACAACCAGGGTACATGCCCTTGACCTGAATCGAACCCTCGACTCTTTGGTCTCCGGGCCGACACTCTAACCGCTGAGCCAAACCAGCCAGGGCCAGCCTGCAGTCTTTTTTAAGTCTTGTCCAAGGAGCATAGTTACTGAATTCTGTAAAGGATTTCAGTTAAGGTGGTTGTATCTGTAAGGGAGCCACATAGTGTAGATCCGTTTTAGTAAGATTTCTTCCCGCTTGTTTTGTCCAGAAAGATTCCGCCTCTCGGCGCTGAGTGTAAGTAACGACAGGGAGAGCTTTAAGTGCACATTTCTTATGGAATCGCACTTCTTTAGATCCCCATTTATCCACGTACAAGACATTGACTGGTTAGAACCGGAAAGACAGTGGAGGGCAACTAATGCTTCACATCTCAGTCTCTTACATACTTCGCACCATTTTTTAAAAATCGAAGAACTTGGGCTCCCTCAATTAAAAAACACACAACTGCCCTGGCCGGTTTGGCTCAGCGATTAGAGCGTCGGCCTGTGGTCCAGAGAGACCCGGGTTCGGTTCCCACTAAGGGCATGGACCTCGGTTGCAGTTTGTCCCCGGCCCTGGTTTGTCGTGCGGGTGGCAGCCACTCGATGTGTCACCTTCGCATCGATGTTTCTCTCTCTCTCTCTTCCTCTCTCTCCCTCCCACTCTATCTGAACAAAAAATGAAAAGGTGTCCTCGGGTGAGGATAAAAAAAAAACAACAAAAAAACACACAACTTGGGCTCCAGGGTGAGGACAGAATCAGCTCACTTCTTCTGAGGACACCCATGACTTTCAGAGGCCTCAGGCCCTGCCCCCATCACGGCGGCTGCTGTGCACCCCTTGGTGCAGAGCTCAGTCTGGTGATCTTCGTGTCATGACTCAGGAAGTTGAATCTGGGAAGAGTAGGTGACTTGTCTCATGTCAGGTAACAAGTTAGCACATTTAAGAAGCAAGTCCAGCCCTGGCTGGTTTGACTCAGCAGTAGAGCGTCAGCCCATGGACCAGAGTCTCGGGTTCGATTCCAGTCAAGGGCACATATCTTGGTTGAGGTTCCTCCCCAGCCCTGGTCGGGGTCGTGCGGGTGGCAACCAGTCAACGTGTCCTTCTTATATCGATGTTTCTCTCTCTTTCCCTTTCTCTCCCTCCCACTCTGTCTGAAGATAAATAAAATATATCCTCGGGTGAGGATTTACAAAAAAAAAAAAAAAGCAAGTCCAGGTGTCAGGAATACCCACCAGGCCTGTCCGTGCCCACACCAGTACCTGGGGGCTGAACTGTGGGTTCACCTGCTCACTGCGGTCGGCACCCACTCTATCCCAGTATGTGGGTTGACTCGGCTTTTTTGGTCACCCCTACTTTTAGTCTTCAGGTCTCCTTTCTGACCCTCTGCTCTTTCTGCCCCATGTGCAAGGAAACACTTCCCTCGCTCTGCCAGAGCCCGTCCTCGCCCGCGTGTGTAAGCGGCTCCAGGCGGTGTTTCAGAGCTGCTCCCTGCTGCTTTGGCTAAACGTAGGACAGTTCCGTTACCCCAGAACCCTTCTTGCATGTCCAGCGTCCTGTAGGGATGCCCGGCCCATCTCCTCTCAGAAGCTGTCCCCCAGTCAGCCCTTCTTCCACCTTCCCCACAGTCCCTTCACTTTCCTCTCATTGGCTTCTGCAGTTTTCTGCCCTTTAAAAGGTCCTCGCAGCCAGCTAGACTGTGGGCTCTCTGCGGAGTGAAGTCGGTCAGGGGTGCCTTGGCCTCTGCTGCCCTCTTTCTTCCTCCGGGGTTCCCCAGGCGCTGATTTGTTGTTTGGTTTTTGCTTTGACTTTGGAAGAAATGTTTTCAAACATCGCAGGGGCAGCCGACAACCAGACTGTCCTTCCCACTGTCCCTGCGGCCCAGGGTCCTGGCCTTCCACGTGAACGTGCAGGTATGCAAAACTCACATCGTATTTTCAGTCTCGTGATTTTCAGAGCTATAACTTCTGAAACCAGGAATCCAAGGGTCCTGACGAAGCAGATGTGCTCTTAGAAAGTTCCAGAATCCTCGGGACTTTTTTCCCCACCTAAAGACAGTGCTTTATTCTAGCGTTCGATCTCCAGAGCAGCGGTGGAACCTTTGGAAAGAGAGTATCCCTTGCTGGTGTGTCTGGGTTGGTGTGGAGAAGCAAGCTGGCACTGGAGCGTGGCCTCACGGCAGCCCTTGCCAGGGAGCCAGCAGGGAGGGGAGTGGCAGCCGCCAGCCAGCGCCAGCCAAGATCCGTGTGCTGCAGCCTTTGGTGGGTGCCCAGTGTCCCTGATCTAGGAGATCGAGGACAAGATCCCTGCAGGAAAGAAGCCTCTTCTTGCCCAAACTGTGCTCTTAACTAGCCAGGAAAGTGTGCGTTTGGGTGCTGAAAGTAACACCACATTCGCCTGCAGATTTATCTTTCAGAACTCCTCCGGGGGCTCCTCCAGTCACCCCTGTTCCAGACGTCTCGAGGAGGGTGTAACTTCTGGCTGCGTCACTTACGCTGTGCTCGGTCATTCCCATAAACTCTGGAGTGTGATTTATTGTTTCGGTATTGCAGTCTTCACAGGTGTTTATGTAAAAATGGTTCTATTACAAACTAAAATAGTTCTCCTCTCGAGCATATAACAGCACAGAATAATACCGTAAGTTTGGAAGTCTGTGTCACTTCTGTGTCCACCCATGTTAGATAGTAAAGGCAGAATTAATATTTTATTGTCATTTTTAAAAAGGAAGATACTTATTTCAAAACAGTATAAAAGTTTCCTTATAGTCAGTATTATATTTATATATTAACTAGTTATCTAACTACACAACACAAAAGACCTAGAGAAAAGACCTAAAGACCTGTGAAAATACCTCAGTTCCACAGAGAAATCTGGCTTACATGATACTAAATGCATTAAAACATCATCATATTAAACGTGCTGAATTTATTTGCAGGAGCTGTTTTTCCTAATAGATACTTTCTGTGGGCTTTATTTTTTAACCTCATAGTTTAAATTTCAGGCATATAATAGAGTGACTGCATGAGTGTGTATACAGACCCTGAGATAAGACTTTCATTTTAACACCCAGATTAGGGGGGGGGAAATCCACTTTTCTTAACCTCTGTGAAAATACTGGCTGATACATAATTTAAGAAGCCAATATGTTTGAAATAGCTTCTAATAGCTATCAGCATCTTCTGTTGTCCTTATTTATAGAAAATACTTTATATCTGTATAATTTGACGGTTATCTTTAAGTAATATTTACTAAGTACCCCCAGTGCCGAACAGAGAAACCTTAGCTTAAAAAAAATCGCCTGCAGGAAAAAGAGTCTTTTTTTTTTTTAACTTATCTTTATTGTTGAATGTATTACAGATGTTCTTCATTATTCCCCCATTGCCCCCCTCCTCCCCATTCCCGCCCCCCTCCTGCCTTTCCCCACACTGTTGTCTGTGTCCATCGGTTATGCATATATACATGTAAGTTCTTTGGTTTATTTCTTTCCACCCTCCCTTTGAGGTTTCTCAGTCTAACAATCAATTTGTACTTCTTAATCCCTTCACCTTTTCCCCCCAACCCCCCCCCAATCTGGTAACCAACAAAAGTTCTCTGTATCTATGAGAATGTTTTTGTTCATTTTGTTTGTAGATTCAATTGTTGATAGATATGTATTTATTGCCATTTTGTTTGTTCATTTTTTAAATCTTTTGCTTCAAGAAGACCCTTCAACATTTCATATAATAATGGTTTGGTGGTGATGAACTCCTTTAGCTTTTTCTTGTCTGGGAAACTCTTGATATGTCCATCAATTCTAAATGACAGCTTTGCAGGATAGAGTAATCTTGGTTGTAGGTTCTTGCTTTTCATCACTTTGAATATCTCTTGCCACTCCTTTCTGGCCTGCCAAGTTTCTTTTGAGAAATCAGCTGACAGTCTTATGTAACTCCCTTGTAGGTAACTAACTGCTTTTCTCTTGCTGCTTTTAAGATTCTCTCTTTGTCTTGAACCTTTTGCATTTTGATGATGACGTGTCTTCGTGTGGACCTCTTGCGGTTCAACTTGTTTGGGACTCTCTGTGCTTCCTGGACTTGTATGTCTGTTTCCTTCCCCACATTAGGGAAGTTTTCTGTCACTATTGTTTCAAATAGGTTTTCAATTCCTTGTTCTCTCTCTTCTCCTTCTGGCACCCCCAAGATGCGAATGTTGGCATGCTTGAAGTTGTCCCAGAGGCTCCTTACACTATCCTCATTTTTGTGGATTCTTTTTTCTTTTTGCTGTTCTGATTGGGTGTTTTTTGCTTCCTTATATTCCAAATCGATGGTTTGCTTCTTGGCTTTACCTACTCTACTATTGAATCTGTGTAAATTATTCTTTATTTCAGTTAGTGCCTCCTTCATTTCTGACTGTGCATCCTTCATTTCTGACTGGTCCTTTTTTATGCTCTTGAGGCCCTCACAAAGTTCACTGAGATTCTCACTAAGTCCACTGAGCATCCTTATAAGCAGTATTTTGAACTCTGCATCTGTTAGGTTGCTTATCTCCATTTCGCTTAGTTCTTTTCCTGGAGTTTTTGTTCTGTTCTTTCATTTGGGACCTGTTTCTTTGTCTCCTCATTTTGGCTGCCTCCCTGTGTTTGTTTCTATGTATTACTTAGCGAGAGGTATGGGGCTAGCTGAGACCAGATGCTGCTTGTTTGAAAGAATTTAGGAAAAGCTGAAGCAGGATCCAAGACAGGCCAATCCTATGGTAAAGCAACTGGCAACAGCTTGGGTGGGCCTGAAAGCTGGGTGGGGCGGGGCCTCAGGGCATCACCAGGGCGGGGCCAACAGTGTGAGCCAGGTAGCTGGAGTCCCAGATATGGCGGCGTCTGCTGTCCCAGGGAAGGGCTCACCAAAGGAACAAAGGCTTCTGATAGCACGTCTGTCCAGGAGAAAGCTGCCTCTCCAGCCCTCGCCCCAATTCCAAACAGCTCAGTTCTTCCCTATATGACTCTGGTGCCTTTCAGGCTGCTCCCCCACGCTGGAGCCTGGTGGGTGGAAGCCCGAGTAAGTCCTTGCGCGGGCCCTTTAAGAGGAGCTGCTGGGGGCTCCAGCCGCCTCAGCCTCAGTTCCCGCTGGTTTTTCCAGCCAGAAGTTATGGGGATTCTCTTCCTGGCACTGGAACCCTGAGCTGGGTGCCTGGTGTGGGACGGGGACCCCTCAGTCCTCAGGGAGGACCTTCCCAGCCGAGGTGTCCTCCTAATTTTTATCCGCCACACGTGGGTGTGGGACCAGCCCGTCCGCCTCCGCCCCTCCTACCAGTCTCGATGCGGCTTCTTCTTTAATTTCGTAGTTGTAGGACTTCCATTCAGCTTGATGTCAGGTGGTTTTGAATGATGGTTGTTCTGTAGTTTAGTTGTAACTTTGATGTGGTTGTGGGAGGACGCGATACCGCGTTTACCTACGCCGCCATCTTGACCGGAAGTCCCGGGAAAGAGTCTTTAAAACAAAAAGTCAGTGTAAAATCTCTGGAGATCTGTTGCACAACAATGTGAGTATACTTACCTGTGCACTCAAAAACGGTTAAGATGGTAAATTTTATGTTACGTGAGTTTTACCACTATGTTTTTAAAAAGTCAGCGCCTAGGTGAGCTGGGCTTTGAAACAACCTGTTCTGTTTTGTAGCTGCCGCGTGGAGGTGGCCGTGGACTTGGTCCTGGTGGGCAGTCAGGAGGGTGGAGCTGGGGCAGGAGGGGGCTGCACTTCCCCTTCTGCTGCTTGCGCAGCCAGGGACCCCTGGACCTCACTGGGCTGAGTCGCCATTCCAGGGCGTCTCCCTGTGAGCTGGGCTGAGAAAGACAAGGCCTTCCTCCCTCACGTCAGTGTCTCTCTGCTCCTACACTGTCACCTCTGAGGGTGATGTCTCTGCCCACTGTGTCGTACTGGAGCGTACCCTCATCAGTGGCACTGCTGCGGTGCCAACAGCCTCAAATAGCTCAGAAAGCTCTGCCTCCCAGCCAGTGCCGCACATTCCTCCTGGGGTCTGCGCCCCACTGCCACAGGTGGTGGTCGCCATCAGGAGTGGCAGCAACTCCCAGCAAGGGGGGTCAGTCGTGTGGTCCCACCTCCGTCTTCTGCCTCAGCTATTTTCTTACGGCACCCTCACCCAGAAAACACTCCCAAGGAGGGAATTCAAAGTGTGCCCCAGATGAAATGCACTCAGGAAATCGCTTTTATCATAAGAGAATTTGGCCAGAAAGAGACTAATCTGAGATGCACCCGGAATATAATTGGTTTCTTCAGACCACAGCCAGTTTCCCTGCCTTCAGTGTTTACGGATGACTTGGGATCTCGAAGCTGGCATCTGGGAGCAGTCCTCTTCGCCACTTCCAGAGAAGGGTGGTGGTGTTTTTTGGTAGTGGACTATTTTTTCTTCTGCCAATTCACAGTGCTCTCTTTGGCCTTGTTCCCATTAGGAGGTGAAAGCATGGAGATTAAGAAACAAATCACAGGAATGAGAAGACTGCTGAACGACAGCACGGGGAGGATCTATCAGCGTGTGGGCAAGGAGGGAGAAAAACTGAAGGAAGAACCCCAGGATGTGGACTCCCTCTGGCCCCCGCGTCTGAACTCCGCCGAGGCCCCGCCGAGCCTGCACCCTTCTCGGGGTGTGTGGACCGAGTTCCCAGGCCAGAGCGGGCAGTTCGCGGGGCAGTCTGGCCCCCGCCCCAGAACCTTCCAGGCCCAGCCCCACACTGCCCGGAGCCCCAACGGTATGGCCATTATCAGACGTTCAGAACGCTCGTGTGGGGGGCTGTCCGAATGTTGTTGAATCCCTAAATGTTTACTATGTTCTTTGAGTTCAAAACAAGTCCTCACTTAGTGCTGTCGAAAAGTTCCCGGAAACTGCGACTTTTAAGTGAAATAACAAAACCAGTTTTACCATAGACTCGTATAAACAAGAGTAAGTTCCTACAGCTTATTTCTGGTCACAAAAGCATCACCAAACTTGTCAATATAAAGACCCAAAGCACTTCTAATATTAAACATTGAAGGAAATGTGAGCTATCCATACATTTAAGAAAGATGAATAAAAACGGGGATTCTTCTGCCCTGGCCGGTTTGGCTCAGCGGTTGGAGTGTTGGCCTGCGGACCAGAGAGTCCCGGGTTCGTTTCCGCTAGGAGCATGCACCAAAAAAAACTGAGGATTCTTTGCCAACCCGCTGATTCCAGTTCAGGGTCGCGGGTGGCCAGAGCCTCTCCTGGCAGCTGGGCCCAAGGCGGGGACCCATCCTGGACAGGACACCTTCTATCCCAGGGCCCTCACATGCCCACACTCACTCAGATGGGACCACGTAGACACACCAGTGAACTTCAGGTGCACATCTCTGGGATGTGGGAGGAAACGAGTCCCTGCAGAAACCCAGAGACGGGGACAACGTGCCAACTCCGCACAGCGGTGGCCTTGGCCGGGAATCGATTTCTTTCTCATCAACATTATAAGAAAATGACGTTATTTGAGGACCTGCTGTACACTAAGCCCTCCTTTAATCACCTGCCTTAGCTCAGTTATTTTAAAAGGGAAGACATAATGGGGAAAGTTGCAGACTGTAAGATACCAGAATTAAGAAGCAGAAAATGGGGTTCTATAGTTGAAGTGGTGATTTCTCAGTAGAGTTTTAGCCCTTTAAGAAGTTGAAGCTATCTTTTGCTGATGAACAGGTATTGTCACAAAAGACTGAACATGAGGGCAGAAAGAGCTCCCTTTTGTCATTAAAAGAAGCTTCCTGGTCATATGGTGTATTATTAACATCCTCCTGCTGACATCATTGCTTTTCTTCATTATCAGAGGAGTCGGAGTTAAAGGGAGGACTGATAACCCAGCACCCTAGTACCTTCCTTTTAACCTCACATCCCAGCTGCTGGTCCAAATGATCCATATTTCATAACTTGCTTCATTGGAGTTAAAATGTAGTCCTTTAAAGTAAAATTTCCTTAATTGAAGTTTCTAATTGTTTAGAAAAAAATCAAATGGGAATTTTGTTTTTCAAAGCTTAACGAAAAAAATGGATGATTTTTTTCCGGTCATGTTCATTCTCATCCAGTGACATGGGATGTTACTTGTTCTATAAATTATGCATAGATGTGCAGTTCTGTATTTACACAAAGAGAACAAGAAAAAATAAGAATGCATTTTCAGTTTCTTTGAAAAGTAAAGGATTTTTTTTTCCATTTATTATCCTTCAAGATTAAGAGAACGGTTTCGATTGTATGTGTTTTTTAAAACACAATTTCCAGTAACCAGTTCAGACGCATGAAGAGCCATCCTGAGACACTGCTGGTGAGCCAGCGGGGGACCCCAAGAGATGTACTGGTGTCTTCTCTTTCCCTCAATATTACATAAGTCAATATCAGATTCACAGCCTGGCGTGCTTCCAGGTTGGAGGGGATGGCTCTTGAAAGACTCCTCCATAAAAATAAAAGGGCAGTTCTCTTTCAAATTAGAAAATGATTTATAACAAGCTGAAAAGAGTTGGTTTGTCCTCTAAAAAGGGTAAAGACAGTACTTAGAATAGTGACTAAGAATATTCTACATGGCCCTCCTGATTCTTCAGCCATGGAGGAACCGAGAAGAGAATTCAGATGCCCTCGGGCGTGGATGGAATTAGTACACCCCCACATCAACACGTTTGGGGTGAACAGAGTTCTGTTTCCAGTACACAGCAAGGAAGGTGCGTTTACTTTGGGAAGATGTTTTGTTAAAAGCTACAAACATAAATTCCCTCATATTCATTTGAAAATAGATCTCTTTTGTGGTTTCATGTTTTCAAGAGAAGTGTATTATATATAACTGTGACTGGTATTGCACTGAAATTATTTGCAATTTTAAGGTGTTATAACATCTCAGTTTGCTACAACTTTGAATGTAAATAATTGTGCTACTCCAAAAAGTATCTTGAAGTAGTTTTGCTCTGGTGAATTTTTCTGTAGTATCCACAAATAATGCATATTATAGGATTTGAATTACATATAATGTATAATAAAAGATATAACTGGACCAAAACCTTAGAACTTACCTCTTCCGCCCGTGAAAACACCTAAGTGAGAGCAGGGTCTTACACGGTGCATTTTACGGTAGTGGGCTGGATACTGATGCAGAGGGAACACCACGGAAAGTGATTTTCCAAATGTTCCCTTTTATTCTAGGAACAGTAGGAAGATTTTGTTTACTTATAAGGGAAACGGAATAGGATAGTTATTTTAATGAAAATGTACTGGATTTAAACAGTTAAAAAGAGACTAAAATGAGAGAATTATAAGAAATAGGAATGGAAAAAAGATATAGGGACATTGCCTTTATTAAGTTGGAGAAAAGCCCGCACATCAACACCCTCTAACCCATCAAGTTCAGATGTGTCCTCCCATAATCTGCACCCCCACAGTTCCCCCCACACCACACCCAGAGAGTGCCCTAAAAAGTGTTAATGTGTTGATAGTTCTTAATTTTTGAAGTAACATGCTTAATACTAAAACTATTTTTTAATAGTTAGACATTTAATTCTTAATACGAACTCTTATAACATGCAACTATACTAGTTTCTTTGGAAGGCTGTTCTCAAAGCTAGTTTTTTTGTGCACAGTATGGTGAGCCGGTTTCTAGTGAATTTTGACGCTATTGTTATCTGAGATGCACTTACTGGTGTGACAATGGGGAGGCCTGCTGTGACCGTGCATGGTATGTGGACCTTCCTGCAGGCTCCGCCACCCCCGGAACAGCACGCACCTTATCGCACAGAAGCCTGGATAATTAGATCAAGTCAGACCCCCATATTTAAGTTGTGAAAATTATTGGGTACATTTTGCTTAGGCACGGTCTCCTAATAATTGCACAGGCTTCAAAGTCCTGTCAAGATACCCCCCCCCACGCTCCCCCCCTCCCCCCCTATAATTTTGCTGGTGTTTGGAGTATGTGATTCTTTTCTTTTGTGCTCAGGAGAACTTCCAGTGGCGAATTCATCAGTTGGATCGAACTGCTGTACTTGTAACTGCCAGTCAACATTGCAGGCTATCCTCCAAGAACTCAAGACCATGAGGAAATTAATGCAAATTCAAGCAGGTACAGAGATCACACATCAGATCGAGTCCTCCGATTCTTAATACATGGCTGACATCTTCAGTTGGGATGTTTATTGGGCTTTCATTGTTGAGTTCTTCCTTCCGTGCTGTCCTGCTATGGTTTTTCAAGTATCC
The DNA here is from genome assembly GCA_030848825.1 of Tadarida brasiliensis. Lineage (NCBI taxonomy): Eukaryota > Metazoa > Chordata > Mammalia > Chiroptera > Molossidae > Tadarida > Tadarida brasiliensis. The sequence goes on along the minus strand of CM061257.1, from coordinate 108,065,924 downwards.
ATTCTCTCAGCTTTTTCTCCAACCTATTTTCCCTTTACAGAATCTAACAAAGTTTTTTATTGTTAATAATACTATTCCATTACTTCATGTACATGTGCTCTGTATACCTCACCCCCTGATCTCCTAGCAACTCTCAAATGTCAGTTCATTATATTTTGAAACAGTTACACTTGAAGGTGGGCAGAGTCCTTCAGCTCATTGTCTGAATGTGAGTCGACAAAGAGGTTCTGATCAGGAAAGAAAATGAGGCTGCCTCCTCTGGCCACTTGAGGTGTTCAGTGTGGGGGCTGCCTGCATCTTGACAGCCTCCACCCCTGCACTGACCCTTTGAGGCTTGGAGTGACTGGAGAAGCCACACATTTGCAGAGATCTGGAGGAGCCCCTTAGGAAGCAGGGCCCTGCAGATGGCTTTCTTCCCTAACATTCAGGACATAGAAGTTCAGAGATACATTTTGTCTTCTTTATTCGCATGATGTCTTTTTGTCCTTGCTCCTGTTAGGTCGAAGAACAGAAGAACAGTGAATTTGCAGTTTGGGGTCAGGGTTCGGTTTCTCCTCTTAGACCTGTGTGACTTCTCTGAGCCTCAGATTTCTCCTCTGTCTCTGGAGTATCAACATCTCACTATCAGGGTTTTCAAAGGAGAACGGGATAGTAAATGAACTCTGTAAAGCATGGCACGAGCATAAGCTGTTTCGTTAGTGTTGTTATAAAGACCACAGAGCATTTCATAGAAGTCTGGATGTCTAGATCTTGATGATAGCGGCTCTGTCTTCTAATCTTCACAATTAGGAGGAAAAAAACAGAACTTTTTTGTTACAGGTACCGAAAATAATGGATCATTTCATTAAGCTTTTCTTCTTGCAAGGTCAAGTTGTCCTTGACCTTGGCCTAAAGCAGGACATAGCACAGTGTATGACGAGCATTCCCTTCTTTTCATTGTAAAGGCATTCGCGAAGGTCATCATTCAGAAATTGTGCGTGGTGCCTTTTAGTGAATTCTAGTAAAATCTTAATATTAAGTGATGTGGTTTTGATATTAAAAAGCTTAACACTTAAGCCATCTCAGTCACCCAAGATCACATGAAAGTAAGGTGAGCAAAAGGCTCTCTGAAAAGCAGCATCTAATTGGATGTGCTGAATTTGGTTTGATCTCAAGGAGGGGAGAAAGCATTTTGGTCAGACCAGTAAGCATTTAACTCACCTTATTCCACCACGATAATCTGTGTTCTTATTAACCTTACAAAGGTCAACATCTCCTAAATAAGGAACTCAGAAATAAAGGTGACTTCACTGTGTACAGATTCTGTTCTCAGAAGAAGAATTTGTTAGCACCTAAGAAAATATGCATAGGAAATTGTAATGATTTATTTTGCGACTTAAGCTCCTTACTACTGAAATGGCAAACTGCAAATTGCAATCATTGTAAATCCTTGACTGAAGCCGTTTTACGATCTATTAAGTAAAGGCCACTTTGTCACTGTTTTCTTTTCTGAACGTTTGCAGATTAGGGCAGCACGTGAATCCAAAAGTATAAGAGAGCAGAGAAGATCAACCAAATAAATTACTATTCCTTAATTTTCTTGAACTTAAGAATTTGTGTTGTGTGGCTAGGGTTAATTGCCTGTAACACTCAGATTTAAATTATATATTTAGGAAGTTTTACCTTTAAGGTAGTAGGATCAAGCGATAAGGTCTGGATGCAAGAAAGTTCGGTTATGTCTAGACTTGCAAAAGGAGAAGGAAACTGAGCTAGTCCCTGCGTTCTTGAAACCAAAAACATTTTTACTTTTAATTTAGAATAGTGAGGCTTGGAGAGGTGTATGTTCTAGACTATCTTGATAGTTGCTTCAGTCATCCACTTGACTTTGGGGAAAATTCAGAGAAAAGTTCTCCACTCCGGCTTGCACATTAGAGTCTTGAGGATCTTTAGAAAAATCTCAGTGTCTGGGCACCACCCCTGGGAATTCGATTCAGTCAGTCTGGGGTGAGGCTGAAGCACTGACATTGTTTTCAAGCTCCAGGGTACTTCTAATGTGCAGCCACGGTCTCAAAACCAGTGAGCTCGATAAATTACCACATGGGTGATCAAAAACTTTTCAGTTTATATGCAGTGCAAGTAGTTTGTTTCTAAGTTACACATGTCTTTCCAGGCTGGGGATGAAAATATCAAGTTTAAAGTATAAATATTATTTATTTGCAAACTGATAGGAAATGATCCATATTTATTTGCATTTAAAGATCTTCAGTTTTCATTTGACATATTTATAGGTGTGTTTCTATAAAAAGACAGGCATACCCTATGGTCACACTGAGTAAGCCATATTAACACATGAAAATTTTATGTTTTTCTATTAAACTTTCCATGAGAGTATTTTTAAATAATTAACAGCATTACTTCTCAGAGTGCACCTATGAAAACTATAATTGCCATCCTTGTTTCTTTAAGTATATTTTCAGTATTAGTACTTAGTTCAGTGCTTTTTGTCTTTGGAACGCAAACTATTTCCACATTTTACTCATTTGCTTGACTTGTGTAGAACTCTATTTAATTTCTGTTTTTCAGCCACATAAAACTGAGGTATGGAGAAGCGGCCTGGTCTGAACCAGCAGGGTAGTGCTGTGGAGATAGTTGATGTGTGGACAGTATTGGTTTGTGAGGAAGGAGTTGCGGGACCTGACATGTGACTAGCAGACTGTGCCCACATGCTTATTGGTCCTGGTCATTCCAGACTGTTCGTTTGTTCGGTCTTACCCAAATGATCATCCTTGGTCCATTTCAGTGCTAGCAGCTGATCAGTTTAACCCCAAATGACAACTGGAATAGTCCTCGACAGGCTTAGCAGAAAGCATGGAAATCTACACCTCAGTTTAAGTTCCAGAGTTCTCATTTATATATAAACGTCCTGTGATCTGTGAAATCGTGCTCAGATGTCTCCTCATAGCTCATCACCCTGTTCCCTCACTGAACCCGGCAGTAGCGCCGCAGTCCGGTTATTCACCAGCATCTGCAGCCGTTGGCTCTTGGGTGTGTTCCTGCCTGGGGAACTTCCGAGTGTGGGCGAGCGCTGCAGAGCCCGCACGGGGCAAGTCGGGTCCAGCAGCTTTGTTTCACTTTGGTGCGCTTCGTCCCGAGTGAGCCCCGCTGCGGTCTCAGCTAGTGGGGCGTGCAGATAGGTGGGTGAAAAGCTTCCCTAAGTCGGACACAAGTGCCTGTACCATATTTTTGTTTATTGTTCACAGTTGGAACCCAAAACAGACAACAACCCCCACTTTCCCTTATATGCTCCCAGCGAACTGCTGTCTCACGCAAGAGAAATAAAAAGAAAAAAGTGCCCCCAAAGACTGTTGACCCTGCTACTGTGAAACAGAAGCCCGGTGTGTTAGAGACCGAGAAGACCACTGCGGACCAGGCTGCCCTCCAGGCGGCCGAGCGCACCTCCGCTGGGGAGAACCGCGTCCTAGGATTTGGCATTGTTCTGGAATCACCTTCCTCAGATGTAAGTTGACGTTTCCTGGCTGCTGACAGTAATGTGATGTCACTGTCAGGAATTTTATCGTGTTACTACACTGACCCTTTAACTTATGCTGCCCAGGCAAACTGGGAAAGCATGCAGAATAAACGTGGGAAAGAGGAAAGGAAGACGAATCATTTCCTTGCCTAGAATTTTTTCTTCTGAAAATCTTATGCCTTATTTGTTTAAACATGTTTCCATTGTGTATCTCTAAAAGAAGAAGGTTGGTGGATGCAGTAATCTACTCACTAATTTCTTTATCGTTTTTAATTTTGAAGTGGCCATTTTCAATTTCCTCAGTGTAGAGAGCTAAAAGAACATAATTAAATCCTTTGTAGATGGGCATAAATGAACCGAACCTTACAGATAAGGTGACACCTTTTCTAGAAACACAAACTAATAATAAAAAAGGAGCAGTAGTGCTAATTTTATTGCATAGACGCACGCTGCCCTGCTAATAAGGCTGCAGCACCGTGTCATTACTCTGTGGAATGACAGGTTCACGCTGTGCAAAGGTGTTTTTGCTTTAATATCATAGCCACAATGTTGTTGCAGGTCCAAGATGTTGGACCACATCTCAGATACCCATCTCACTTGCCATTTTATATTCAGTGACCATAGTGTGTGCTAGATGTACAATTGCGTACTCTCTTAAGTACATGGATGGATGTTGCAAACCCCAACTTGTTGGGAGAGTTCAAAACAGATCACTTGTTCTTGTTTATTTTAAGACCTCTCCCAACAAGTTGGGGTTATTTTATCAGATCGAATAGAATGAGAATCCTGCTGAGAACTCCCACAGGCCTCTATGGAATTGGAGTTTTGACCTACCTTTTAAATAAGAAATAAGCTGCTGTGTTTAAAAAGTGTTTCTTTTCACATTGCACAGGAAGACAGTTTGCTAACATGTGTCCGCTTTGGGTCTTTAATAGAGGGAGGCAACACAAATAATCATCTCATGACTTTTTTAGAGTAGAAAAATCATTCAAACTTTTATTCAGTCCTCAATGTCAAGGGTTTTTTGTTTTAGTTTTTCATTTATGAACGCATGATATAATTGTTAAGAAGTTCTTCTAGACTAAAACTTAATTTTAAAACATCGTTAATGATGATGATAATGTACTCTGGACAAGTCGGCTCTTTGATTAGATCATAGTGTCATTGAGACTAAGTCTCTGGCTTCAAAACCCATGTAGATCACATATTTGACAACAGAGGTACATTATTCCATAACACAAAGTACATTCTATCATAAGCAGTTTTCTTAATACTTTTATATTTTTCTTAGCATTCTTTTCTGATAGGCATTGATGTGTCAGGAGCAATCATTTCAGTTGTATAAAATAATCTCCTAAATGGGTTCATGCTAATAACTGAACTTTCTCCTTTTTTAATTTTTAAGCTCCAAATGTACTTCAGAGATAAGTTGGGGACTAGCTGATAAAGGCCTTATGTTCATTAGTGAAATAGAATTTTTTATCTTTATCAATATCAGTATTATAATTTTATTTATACACTAAATAAATATAATTTGCTTTGTTGTGTTAATCCTCACCCAAAGATATTTTTCCATTAATTTTTAGATAGAGTGGAAGGGGGAGGGGGAGAGAGAAACATCGATGTGAGAGAGACACATTGATTGGTTGCCTCCCACACGACCCTGACCAGGGCCGGGGATTGAACCTGCAACCCAGGTAAGTGCCCTTGACCGAAATCAAACCCTCAACCCTTTGGTTCTTGGGCCAGTGCTCTAACCACTGAGCCAAACTGGCCAGAGCTAATTTGCTTTTTATTCATGATTATTTTTTGCTAACAAGAGTGATTAAATTTAATAATACATATTCACAATTGTCCATGAAAACTCAGGTGCTTAGTACCTTGCTGGAAGAATAACATACTTATAAAGAAAAACAAAATGTACATATGTATATTATCTTTACATTACCCAGCTAATAAGCCATTCGATTCATCTGTTCAATAGAAACACACTGCACGTAGAGGACTGTGCAATGAGTCCCATCAGTGGATAAAGAAATCCTGTCTACAGATAGCGCTCACTGGCATTGAGGCTGGGCTGAGAAGTCCCTGGTGGAGGAGATTGACTTCCTTAGGTGACGGGACCATCAGTGCTAAGGCATCCAAACTTAGATGCCTTTTAGTCTTATTATTTCTTTGCCATGAGCCCTTTAAAATTTGGTGGAAGCCCAGAGGAGAAAACAAAATATATAATAATCTTAAATCTTTCTATAAAACAGATTGGAGAAAATATAATTGGATATATACATATATATATATAGTGTGTGCGTGTTTGAAGATGGCCTCTGAAAAGTACCCAGCATTGGGAGGATTAGGTCCAAAGTTGTAGGATCTGGCACGTGGTAGCAGATGGTGATATAGAAGTCGGGCGGGGCCAGGTAGTGAGAGCCGTGTAAGGTCTTGCCAATGCCCTTGGCCTTTATCACATGGGCATTAGGGAACCATTGCAAGTTTTAAGTAGAGAAATAATCATACCTGTGTTTTAGAATGGAAACTGGAACAACTTTGTGGATGATAGATGAAGAGACAATGCTAGAGACAAAGAGACCAGAGGAAGATAATTAGTTAGCCAGGCAAGAGATTGGGAGGGTCTGTGCACAAGCAGTGAGCCTGAAGAGAAACAATGAGAGACATTTAGGAAGTACCTGCACAGAGGACTTGGTAACTCAGTAGGATGTAACCCCCAATTTCTATCTTGGAGAACTAGGTTGGTTACTAGATGGGCCTGACTTCTTTTTTTTTTTTTTTTCTTTATTGATTTTTAGAGAGAGAGAGAGAAACATCAATGAAAGAGAACATCAGTTGGCCACCTCCCACTTGCCCCCCACTGGGGATCAGGCCCACATCCTGGGCATGTGCCCTGACCAGGAATCGAACCAGTGACCTCTTGGTGCATGGGTCGATGCTCAACCATTGAGCCACACTGGCTGTGCATGGGCCTTTAACTGAGATAGAGAAGGAAAGAGCAGAAGCAGCCTTCAGCTCTGGATGGGAAGTAAAAGTAAGTTTAGTATCCTCAGAATGTTCATTAGATATCTGGAGCACAGGAGAAAGATTAGAGCTAGAAGCAATGAAAAATGACACATAAAAACCTATGTACTTTTTGAAGTGTAAAAATATACTGTACATTTTTTAAAATTCCCAATGTATTAAGTTATCTTTTTTATGCTGTGACTTTTAGAGTCAACCAAGTACAAATTTGTATGTCTGCGCACAAACACAAGCATAAGCGCCCGTGTGAGTCTGTAGATGGTTGCAGGTAGAACACCAGTAATGACTGACTGTGCTCGAAGGTGAAAAAACAGCTCTAATCACAGCAAACTGCAGTGTCAACACCTCAGATTCTTGTAAACACTAAATGATGCAGAGTATGTGGGAAAACCCTATTGCAATGCCTTGCACATCAAAGGTGCTCAATAAATGTTACTTCATCAGCCCTGGCCGGTTTGGCTCAGCGGTTAGAGCGTCAGCCTGCGTGGTCCAGAGAGACCCAGGTTCGGTTCCCGCTAGGGGCACGTACCTTGGTTGCAGTTTGTCCCCGGCCCGTTTGGTCGTGTGGGAGGCAGCCACTCAATGTGTCCCTTTCACGTCGATGTTTCTCTCTCTCTCTCTTCCTCTCTCTCCCTCCCACTCTATCTGAACAAACAAACAAAAAAAAAATGGAAAAATGTCCTCGGGTGAGGATACAAAAAAAGAAAAAGAAAGAAAATGTTACTTCATCTGCAAATGATGAAACATCTGCATTTGCATTAAGTACAGTGTACAAACATAGGAAACTGGGTCTAGGACTTGGCTTTAATTTAGAACCCTCCCCTCAATTTAACTCCTGTTATCTCGTTCTTTCCTTGTTGTCCCCTCCAGGCACTGATATGATTTCAACAGTCCTTCCTCATAGAACTTTTATACTGGTTTATAATATTTGCTTACTATCCTTTGCTAAATAATTTATCACATTTCTTCTTTACTCTTAGGCATGATTATTGTCTGTTTATAGGTAAGGAAACTGTGGCAGACAGGGCTTAAAGCACACGTTCTCACAGCCAGAAGGGTGGAGCTGTTCTCAAACCCAGGTCTGCAGTGAGCCCTTATCTGAGTGAAAGACTTGAGCGCCTGTCCGAGCACAGTTCTTGTACATGCGCAACACAGTTCCTAGGATGATTGTTACATGAAAGAGATCTGAAAGGTTCGACTATGGCTGTGTAGTCTCTGTACTTAGAAGTCCCTGGGTAGGAGAACTTACTGGTTAGGGTACAGGCTCTGAGGTCAGGCTGCCTGGGCGAGAAGCTCAGCTGTGTGACCCTGAGCAAGCGCACCTGCCTTTGCCTTCCTCAGCGTTCTCTCCATAAACTGGGAACAGTGATAATGCTGACCTCACGGAGCTGGCCCGCTGCAAGAGTTAAATGAAGCAATCTATGTAAAATACTTTGAATAGTACCTGGTAAATTTCAAGTGCCCAGTAAATATTGATTCTTTTTAAACCTTAGCAGTCCTAGCTAAGTACTTTTATAGGGATGAATATAAGTATTTCTGCCCTGGCTGGTGTGGCTCAATGGTTAGAGTGCGAGCCTGTGCACTGAAGGGTCTTGGGTTCGATTCTCATTCAAGGGCACGTACCTGGGTTGCAGGTTCAATCCCTGGCCCCAGTCAGAGTGTGTACAGGAGGCAACTAATCGATGTTTCTCTCTCACATTGATATTTCTCTGTCTCTCTCTCTCTCTCTCCGCTCCTTCCCTCCCTCCCTCCCATTCTCTCTAAAAAGTCAATGGAAAAAATATCCTCGGGTGAGGATTAACAAATTATATATATATATTTGTTAAGTAACTATGTGTACATATAAATGCACAAGTATACATGAAAAAATAGCATTTTTTTTTAAAAGAGTGACCAGAAATGTTTCTCTTTTGGGACAGGAATATTTTACCCATTTTAATTAGCACATTAATTAAAATTGAAACCTAAATTACACCAACACAAAAGCAGAAACCCAAAACCAAATTTTAGATATAAGTACAATATTTAATTCTTTCTTCATGCATGTACAACCCAGTACTCTGCTAGTACTCAGACAAGACAGTTGTGAATTTTTTACAGTTACTGTTTTTTCCTATTTGTGTTTTTCAGGGCAGATATATATGGCTTAGGTTTGTTTCATTTTTGTTGCTTCTTGTTTGGCTTGTGTTTTGGCTTTGGTGAAACACTAAGATCAGTTTTTAAAAATATTTTAAAATGTTTTTTAAAAACATAAAAAAAATTGGTTTCTATATATTGTATTGTAATGACTGTGAATATTTTCTAGTAAATCCTAAATTACACAAAAGCTATCAGAGGATAAATCTATTAGCATCCATCAATTTAAGATACTTTTGTTCATGTTTCTTTTATATCATTATTAAATAATTTTAAAAAAATTTTTTCTTTATTGATTTTAGAGAGAGAGGAAGGGGGGAGAGAGAGAGAGAGAGATAGAGAGAGAGAGAGAGAGAGAGAAACATTGATGAGAGAGAACATTGATTGGCCACCTCCTGCATGCCCCCCACTGGGGGTCAAGCCCACAACCTGGGCATGTGCCCTGACCGGGAATCAAGCCAACAACCTCTTGATGCATGGGGTCGATGCTCAGCCACTGAGCCACACCAGTTGGGCTTATTATTAAATAATTTAAAATGCATTGGTGCTTTCAATATAAGTAGCTTTTGAATTCAGAATCTGTTTTCTTAACTTCTTCTTAGCCCAATAAATAAAATAATCAACTGGGAACTAGTAAAGCAGATAGATCAGGCAAGCTATTTTTAAATTTATTCATTGACACAATTGAATCAAGGCAGTATATGCTGGTTAGTGTAAGTTCTAGCCTAGACCGCCTGGGTTCAAATCCTTGCCTCATCACTTATTAGCTGGGTAATTTAAAAAAGTTACCTAATGTGCCCTGGCCAGTTTGGCTCAGCTGTTAGAGCGTCAGCCTGCGGACCAATGAGTCGTGGGTTCGATTGCGGTCAAGGGCACGTACCTCAGTTGCAGTGTGTCCCCAGCCCTGGTCAGGGTTGCTCAAGAGGCAACCAGTTGATGTGTCTTTCTCACATTGATGTTTCTCTCTCTCTCTCTCCCTCCCTTCCACTCTATCTAAAGACAGATAGAGCCCTGGCCGGTTTGGCTCAGCGGTTAGAGCGTCGGCCTGCGGTACAGAGAGACCCGGGTTCGGTTCCCGCTAAGGGCATGTACCTCGGTTGCAGTTTATCCCCGGCCCTGGTTGGTCGTGCAGGTGGCAGCCACTCGATGTGTCCCTTTCACATCGATGTTTCTCTCTCTCTCTCTCTCTTCCTCTCTCTCCCTCCCACTCTGTCTGAACAAAAAATGGAAAAATGTCCTCAGGTGAGGATAAAAAAAATAAATAAATAAATAAATAAAAATAAAGACAGAAAAATATCCTCGGATGAGGATAAAAAAATTTTTTTTAAAGTTACCTAATGTCTCTAAACTTTGGTTTTTACATCTGAAAATTGGGGATAATAATAGTATCCCCAATATAGGTTGAAAGTTAAATTATAAAACCAATGGAATGTGTGTTACTAGGGCCTGGAATATAGTTAGTGCCAAAGAGTGTTAGTTATAACACCATTCTCCAGGACATACTGAAATGAATGAAATAGTTCTTGTCCTTTAAGGAGCATATGAGGAGAACACATAAATAATGATTACATTATAATGGGACCTAAACTCTAGCATAGGCTGTCAAAGCAACATGGGGTCTGGAAGAGTAGAACCTCTTCTGCCTGGAGGGTCAAGGACAGGCTCTCAAAGGTGGGCATCTTCTTGGAGGAGCAGTTACAGTGGAGTTATGATGGCAGAAGCTAGGTTGCAGTGGTTAAAATCTTATGTGTTGAACACTTGGCTCAGATGTCTTTAGCATAAATCAGGCTGTCGTCCTAGAGTCATTAATTTACCACCTGAGTCCAGCTGGTGTGGCTCAGTGGCTTGAGCATGGTCTCATGGACTGGGAGATCCCAGTTCGATTCCCGGTCAGGGCACATGCCCAGGTTTCAGGCTTGATCCCCAGTAGGGGGTATGCAGCAGGCAGCCGATCGATGTTTCTATCTCTCTCTCTTAAAAAAAAAAAAAAATGTCAATTTACCACCTGAGAAAGAAAAAAGCCAAAAACATCTCTAAAAGACTTTGGAGTGTCTCATGCGAGTGCATGAAGAAATTTTCATGGAGCCCAATTGTATTGTCTTTTCTGACATTAAATTCTTAGTTCTACCAGAATTTTGTCAAATAAAAAAATCTATAAAGGGTTGGCTCTTTAGTGACTTCTTGTAATTTTTATCCTATTCAAAATTAAATATATGCCAGTATCTGGATTACACACACTTTTTTTTTTCTTCATTGATTTTAGAGAGAGAGGAAGGGAGATTGAGAGAGAGAAACATCGATGAAAGAGAACATCGATTGGCCGCCTCCTGCATGCCCCCCACTGGGGATCAGGCCCACAACCTGGGCATGTGCCCTGACCGGGAATCGAACCGGCGACCTCGTGGTGCATGGGTTAACGCTCAACCACTGAGCCACACCGGCCGGGCTACACACACTTTTTGATAGAACTTTTGCCTGAGCACTTTTCAGTCACTACAGATCAGCCACCTTACAATATTAGTCTTGATGTAACACATCCAACGTGGTGCCTCTGCCCCATCCATCAACTGTGATTCTCTGCTCTGCCGCTGGTAACAGCGGTGCTAGCTGGGCCAACTAGAGCAGGCAAGCCTCTCAATCTAGTATGTTCTTTTGGCCATGATCTTGGAATAGCATTTAATAAAATGGTAACATTCGTTCTTGTTAAATCCACCTGGAGCAGACCTGGGTGATAGGAAACAATTTTTTATTTTTTTCAAACAGAAGCAAACAAATCACATGTGAGCAAAAAAAGTCAATTGTTAAGGGGCTTTGTGTTTTTAAAAATTTCTTTTCATAAACTAAAGTGTATTTTTCTGGAAAAAGATCTAATATACTGCTAAATAAATATTAAATGAGAATAAAGGATCAATGTATATGATAGTATTGTGAACAGAAAGACTAAATTCACAGGCTTTAGACATTCTTATAAATTCTGTTATATGCTTTCAGTCCAAAATCAATTAGTTTTATTCAACAAAATCCTGTCTCGTCATCCACAGTTTTCTAGGTTTCAGTCATGAGCCAGTCTGAAACTTGACCAGCTAGCCTGCCAAGTATACAAATTATTGTGTCTAATTTATTAACTTACAATTGAAAATCTGGGACTAGTGCCCAATATGAATATTCATGCACTTCTTTTTACTCTTTTAACCTATGATCACGTATAGTTTTTTATATGTCTTACTAAAATTTGGTATTGATAATACCTTATATAAAAAGCCTGTATCAGACATGTTCCCTCTGTGATTGATTTGTATGATTTCTTTTAAATTGTTTTACAGCCCTGGCCGGTTTGGCTCAGTGGTTAGAGCTTCAGCCCAGGGACCAAAGGGTCATGGGTTCAATTCTGGTCAAGGGCACGTACCTGGGTTGCAGGTTTGATCCCCCACCCTGGTCGGGGTCATGCAGGAGGCAACCAGTCCATGTGTCTCTCTCTCTCCCCCCTCTTTCCCTTTCTCCCTTCTACTCTCTCTTAAAAGTCAATGTAAAAAATATCCTCGGGTGAGAATTAACAAAAATAAATAAATAAAATTGTTTTACATATTTTTCTTAGATTGTACAGGGGAGTCATATGATAGTCTCACAGGGACTTAGGAGAGAAATTTTTTAATTTACCTGGTTAGAGGATCTACCCACACTAGGTTTTGACTCAACCTACAGTTGGGCCTTAAAAATGTGCCAGGTAGGAGTGCCAACTCCCCACACAGTAAAAAATCCACGCGTAACTTTCGACTCCCCCAGAACTGAATCACAGTTGTTTCTCAGGGCCTGAGGGGGATTGGTTCCAGGACCCGCTGTGAATACCAAAACCCACAGATGCTCAAGTCCCCCATGTAAAATGGCATGGAACAGTCCATACAGTGGGCCCTTCATATCCTCGACTTTCAACCGTAGATCAAAAACAGTACAGGTATTAATGAAAAAAATCCACATGCAAGTTGCCCCGTGCAGTTGCAAACCTGTGATAGTCAAGGGTCAACTTCTAAGGAAAGGGAGACCACAACTGAAATGGAAGGAAAAACAAGATAATTCATGGTCAAAAGGCTGGATCCAGGGACATTTTCAAGAGTCCGTATCACCACATGCAGGTGTTGCCTCCAGAACTTCACTCGGCGTGAGATGTAATGCCGCTGACCAGGAACCAGCATTCGCCACATTACTGTTGTGTACGTGGCTGCGGGACCTAACGTAGGCAACACATCCGTGAACATCCACATTTATAGTGGGAATTCAGACTCTTAGCTCTTAAAACGATGAGTGTAAGCATCACAAATTCTGCCCCATACTTTGGATGTCGTCATTCAAAGCTCTTAAGTATTCAGTGGAATACATTGAACACATTATTACTTCAGTAGTCAGAAGAACCCGAAAATTAGTGTGCTAGCTGTCTGTTTTCACCCAGGTATCAGACAGTGGTTCTGTCAAAGGAAGTCTAGTTTTTCAAAGGAGATGCACTTGGAGTGGTGGTTTCCGTCACAGCCGTGATTAGTAAGCAGAGAGAGCTCATTTAAACTCGAGACAGCAAACGAAAAAGAGAGTCAAAGATACAATGGAAGAGTTTTAGCCTGTTTTTAAATATATGTACAAAGATGTGTAGTAATCCACCGTGGTTATATTTAGAAAATGGAGGAAATAAAGGTTTCATGTGAAAATCTGAGATTAGTTAACCTGTTATCTCTTCTTTATGTCTCAGAAAGTGGAGCTACCCTCTTTTTTTTTTTTTTTTTAAGAAATTGGTTTGCTTTGTGGCACGTTGTAGATAAAATGTGAGCGTCCACTCGCCACCAGCTAAGAGATCTGCGTGACAGAAAGGCCCTGCAGAGCAAGACGGGGCAGAGATTTGTCCCGGGCGCTGCTGCCGCCGCCCCTGCTGCTCAGCTACGAAAACTGGCTCCCTCGTGAGGGGCGCATAACCGGGCGAGTTCGTGAGCCTTCAAAATAGTATTTTTCTGGCAATAGAAAGTGATGCACTGACAACTCCTGGTTTGGGATGGTGTCTCAGAAATCAGAATACTATTATGATCTCACAGGAGTCTCCCGGCTCCCCAGAAACTTCTAGATATTTAGCTTTAGGACTCACAGCAGATGCCAGAAACAGCAACTGCATCTCTGTCTCCTATGTCCTACCGCCAGGGCCCTGATGAAACGCTGCCCTGTCCCCCCCGAACCCTTCACCCCTCCCCAGTCAAATGCTGCCTGATGCTCTGTACCTCTCTTGTATGTAGCATCTGTCCCTTTCTTCTTTGTGTAGTAGGTATTTGTGTATATGTCTCATCTACTGAGCCTGACTTTGAGCTCCTTACACACGGAGGGTGCTCAGTAAATATGCGTTGATGAGGCAGGTCCGTGTTCTCTGGGTGCTCTGCTCTCTGAGTCAGCACAGGTACTGTGTGAGGAGACCGGGACACTGAACCACGGCCCTCAGACTTTCAAACCCACCTCCTCATTTATACAGGGATAAAAAATCGATAAATCAGTGCTAGCCACGTCGAATGAATTTCTACGAAGCGTTTTGTGTATTCTGACAAATAGGTATTGGGCACTAATGGGGGGTTTGGCGCTCTGAATACAAAAGAGTGCACATTCTGATGAGAAATGCAAACTCTCAACTGGATGAACGCAGCGTGAAAAGGGCCGTAAACATAGCTCATAGAAATACTGCAAGTGGGGGAAGAAGGGAGTGCCTAGTTCTGCCTGGTGGCTAGTTCCAGTCAGGGACCAAGTCCTACAAGGTGAGTCCCAGGGCAGGTTCTGGGAGTCTCAGAGGTCAGGTGGCTGAGTGCTCAGAGCCTGTGTGATGGTATCAGAACCCAGCATGGGTATGTGAATGAGACGAGTCCTACTACTCCCTCTCTTGCAAATGCAAGAGCTCCTCTTCCTCCCTAGACCCTCCAATAGCTGTAGTCGCTGCTCCTACAGAGTAGACAGGAATTCTTTTTTCATGGCTTTCAAATGATACAGAAGCACTTAGCAAAAATCTGAGATCGATTTAGAATAAAAGGTCTAAATGCAGTCGTACAGTGTGCAAAATAAAATTCTGATTATGAACAAAACTTTGAGATTATGGTGGTAAAATCCTCTCAATCCTAATATTTGTACATTGAATCATTCAACAAATAAGCACCGGGTGCCTGGGGTGTGCCAGCTTCTGCTCTAGGAGTTGGGGGTCCAGCCCCTAGCTCCCATCAGCCTCCTCTACTGACCTTTACCAGAAGCAAGATGCAAATGTCGGGAAACAGTCTGACAGCACTGTTTTCACAGTGATATTTACCAGGCATTCAGACACCAAAAGCTGAATGGCAGAGTGAAGCAGAGAAATGAGATGTCTTTCTGGACAGTCCAGTTGGGAATTTCATTTGGGAGGGCCAGGGCCCAAACTCCTTCCCACATACTCAATAATTAAAGCCCTTCTCTGAGCCCTCTTTACTCTGCCTATAATGTGCTAGGCATTTTGAAACGCAGTAGTACAAATAAAAATAATACTTCCTGTTTTTCTCTCCAAGAGAAAAACTAATCCCAAATCCTTGCGTTTCTAATATGATTTAGAAAAACCTGAAGTAGTGCCAGGTTTGCAAAGTGATAAATATAACTGAGAATAAGCTTTTATAATGCATCTTACTTAAGTCAGGTTTCCTTCTGACCTTTTTTTAAATGAAAGTTGACCACTTACATTTCTTCATATTAAAGTTACCATTTTAAAGTTATGTTATGACCAACAGTAAATGACCTAATAGTTTAGATTATGACTAATGAGTTTTTATCTATTGGACAAGAATTTATTGAGTGTCTACTATGTGCCAGGCCCTAGAGATACAAAGTCAGAGTTCCAGGCATCAGGAAGGACCGCAATCTAATAAATAATTAGAATACAGTGTAATAAATACAAACATATAAGCATGTCAGATAATTACCCGTGACAAAGAGCGCACAACGGCCTCCTTGGGAAGGAAGGAGTTAGGAAAGTCTTTGGAAAGGAAATGATGTGAGCTGGGTGGAAAGATGAAAAGGCGAGTTGTAAACATCCATGCCATGATGACAGAGAATGTATTATTAGTGTCTGAGCGTCTATGGTAGGGTTCAAGTTGAAAGACACCGTATAGGTCTTCTGATCCAGTGTCCCAGTCATGAAATCCCCGGCAGGGAAGCAGTGTGACTGGAGCGTTGGTTTTCCCGGGTGCCCTGGGTGTGGCTTCAGATTCCTCCCCACAGTGAGGGTCGGGTGGATCTAGACTGCCTGGGGCACCTGTCCGTCATTTGTATTTATTTCATACATTAGTTTACATGAGTTTTTATTGGAGAAAAGTAATACAGTTCTGCAGCTAAAAATCACTGGCCTACTACAAAATGCATGGGACCTGTAGGAGAGCCCCATGTTTGTGTCCTTAGGCAAATGAAATTAAATTGTTTAAAGTAGGAGAAAGTGATCTGTCAACTGTAATGCACTGAGTATATTTAAATTATTTTTAAGTCATTTGGGCCTGAGTACCTTCATTTAAAAAATGAGAGTGTTTCACCTACAAGTCTCAAGTCCCCTGTAGCTCTAGAATTATATTGTTTTGTGATTATCCAGCTTTCCCTTGACTATTTCTAAAGACAAGAATGCTTTTTCAGTGTACTCCTTTCCATTGCTTTTGAGAAGACTTAACATTGAAATTGCAGCATCTTGTTTTGTGAATTATAACTAGGAATTGGTTTTGTAAATTGCAAATACTGACACACAAAGCTGAGACTGTGTGGTTCGTAGGCTGTGGACATTGCAATAGCTAGTAATGTGTTTTTGTTGCACATATGCCCAAAGTCAAATGCTTCAAATCTTGCTTTTAATAAAATATTTATGTTTTTTTGGTAGCCAGAAGTGCAACTTGCTGAAGGCTTTGAAGTGTTTATGCCTAAATCTCAGCTGGACTCTATATTGTCAAACTACACTCGCTCAGGAAGCCTTCTGTTTAGAAAACTGGTGTGTGCATTTTTTGATGACAAGACTTTGGCTAACTCCTTACCCAATGGGAAGAGGAAAAGAGGACTCAATGACAACCGGAAAGGACTAGACCAAAATATTGTGGGTGCAATAAAAGGTTGGTCTGCATCATTTCATTTTTGGGTTCTTTGTTGAGCTTTGCTTCATTCCATAAAGATGCAGCTGAAATTGTAGTAGACTAAGTAGCGGCTCATTTAACGGGCCGTTGTCAGTCTACCTACTGGCATGGCTTTTGAGTGTGAGCTCTGTAACTCAACACCCCAAATACCACTAGAATGTGCTAATTCAGGGGGATATTCATCTGTTAAAATCACAATTTAAGAGCTAGATCAATCTGCTGCAGAACCAAAAAGAAGTAGTTTCTTAATTGATTTTTAAAATGAAGGTATTTTTCCTCTCAGTAATTTCTAACTAAGAAGTTCATCAAATATGATTTCAACTTAAATTTTTTATTATAAATACGAATAAAGCTATGATACTGTTTTTGAAAATTAAGTAAAACAGTTCTCTCCAAAGGTCAGAAGTTGCTTTTAGAAGGCCATTGCTTCTAAAGACATTTTAGATGTAAGCAAACCCACTGTGAAACCCAACCCTGGGCATCTCTGCACGCTCCTGGTCTCCTCTGCTTTCCTGGCTTTGTGACATGAAGTCATGCCAATCACATGCAAAGAAGACCATGGGTCTCTTCCCTTTAACACCTGTGAACACGTGTCTGAATTCCACTGCATTTCAATAGCCATGCAGGTACATGTATGAGTAGATATTCATTTATATCCAGTTCCACATCCTAGAGCTATTTCTTAATTTAAAAATGTTTTTACTTAGGTCTCTGATAAATGCTATTTTAGGTAATAGAAGTATATAAGTGTTATTTTTTTAAATGAATTCTCAAATATAAACACAACTACCATGAAAATGAAATTGTGTATCAGGCCTTAATTAATACTAGACTCACTGCGTCACTTCCTTTTTTTTTTTTTTTTATCCTCACCCGAGGACACCTTTTCATTTTTTGTTCAGATAGAGTGGGAGGGAGAGAGAGGAAGAGAGAGAGAAACATCGACGCGAAAGGGACACATCGAGTGGCTGCCACCCGCACGACCAACTAGGGCCGGGGACAAACTGCAACCGAAGTACATGCCCTTAGCGGGAACCGAAACCAGGTCTCTCTGGACCGCAGGCCGACGCTCTAACCGCTGAGCCAAACCGGCCAGGGCTGCGTCACTTCCTTTTTGACTTGATCCTTCCCTCCCCAGCCCTGCACCCGTTACTCTGCAAAATGAGTAAATTAATTTGATAGTACTTAAAGGATACTTGGAAACCCACAATTACTTTACAAAGTAAGCCAGTTTTTAAACAGAGTCAGCAAGTTCCAGACACCCTTTGTTCATGAAGGACATAAGCCCTCATTAATAGAAAATTTTTCATTCTCCAACAGAATTTTTTTCACTTAAAAGTTTCAGTTGAGTTGTACTAAGAAAAGCTACAGAGATATCAAAATCAGTGTCATTTCTGAAAAGACTGATTCAGCCTGAAGTGACACTAAAAACAAGATGGGAGAATTTGAAAACTGGTCAGGGGAGTAACTAGGACTTGCTGACGGGAAGAAGCGTCCCATGTCGACTGAATGTGGCGGGCCTGCTGGGGACATGAAGGCCGGGGTGCTGGCGCTTTTCACTGCTGACGCTTTTAAACACACTGAAATGTAGCCAGGAGTTGCTTTAAGTTTCTTTTTTTCAGGACCGTATATTAAGATTACGAAAGTGTTTGGAAATTGGGGAACCATAAATGACCGTGTTCCAGTTTAATAACAATAGAAGTTACCCTAATAATAGATGGTAATGAAATACGTCATTACAAGTAGACTAGTAGGCGTTTACGCTGCCGTTTTCCATGGAGACTGGACATTATACAGTAGTTTGAAAAAGTGTATTACAAACAGAAATAAAGGAGATGCCTTATTTTCTTCACAGCCCTACTCTTTAGCTAGAAATAAATATGGCAATGAGGTTTTTGCTCCCAGTGCATAATAAACCAGATTATTCAAGTCAAAGAAAAAGTTTCTATACGCTATTTATATTGTTGAATTAAATCTGCATTAAAATTCTTTTAGAACAACAAAATAACTATGAAACAGACAGAAATCTACCCATAAGCGACAAACAACCTAAGTCAACAAATATTGTATATTCACTTGTTTCCATGCAGTTTATTCATAGACATTTTTATTTTGTTTCTTTTTCCTGATTACAGAAATAATACATGCTTGTAAAAATTCCAAACCGTAAAAAAAGTATGGAAAACTGAAAAGCCTCCGTAATTTCCCCCTGCAGAGGTTGCTGCGTGCTTCCCTGCAGTCTTTACTTAAAGTGTGAATGTGGTCTCAGGTTTGTCTTTCTTACAAGAACATTCTCTGTGCACTGGTCAGCCAGCATCCTCCCCAGATGGACTCTGATAATTTCTCGTGAGCATCTTGAGGACAGCTTGGTCTTAAATGTTTTTTATTACTTGTTGCTCTTAACTGAGAGCTTTGTACAAAGTAGGGTTTCTGAAAATATAAATTGGGTGAATGAATAGACATAAGTTTTTATTTTTCATCTTGACTTTGGCCTTAATTTATTGACCTAATGGGTCTAGGACTCAATGTGTCCTCCTGTCTTCTAACAGCTCATTTGTAATGATCAACATCAAACCATTGTCATAAATTTCTACCGGTTAATAAAATGCTATGAAAGCAAAGGAAGGGAAACCAAAATTGAATATAAATTTGAATGCACTTCTCTTAATTCCCTAATACTTTTTTCCTTTACATATTTATACTTTAAGTTTATTAACCCACATATTGCAGTATGAAATGATTTTGGAAGTAGCTATTAATTAGAGGTCTTTTAGAATAACTATATTCAGTTTTTCTTGCTAATGGTAGAGATAAAAATGTATTTCCCTAAACCAGGTCTTTTGAATCTGAGCAAACTGGGAAAGTGATAAAATAGTTTCTTTCTACATAACAGTGGCAAGGCACTATTGCCGTCTATCACATACTTTGAAAAGATTTTGCAAATACTAAATATTCAGTCTTTCTCTGCCCTTTGAGATAGTGCACCAATACTGTGAAAAGTTCTACAACCTAGGAATATGTGAAGACTGGTAAATTTGATAACATCTTGGAAGTAAAAATAACAGCGGAGACTGGATTTTGTTTCAGAGTGATTAGGTTGGCTAAGACAGCAGTGGGAAAAAGGGTGAATGGAAACCTGTAAAATGCTTATAAATAGGAACAGAAATGGACTGAAAAAGAAAAGCGTTTATTCTGCAATAAATACAGAGCTCCCTGTAGTGATAATTAATATTCCCCATGACAGAATCTTAAAAATAAAATATAATCCTCTTTGTAGCGATCACATTTTTCACATTGTCTCATTTGTTTTATGGTGGCTAACAGTTATTGGTAATTCATTAAAAATTCATTTATAGGGACCTGGCCGGTTTTGCTTAGCGGTTAGAGCATCAGACCGTGGACCGAAGGGTCACGGGTTCGATTCCAGTCAAGGCCATGTACCTGGGTTGCAGGGGTCATGTGGGAGGCAGTCAGTTGAAGAATCTCTCTCACATTGATGTTTCTCTCTCTCTCTCTCTCTCTCCCTCCCTCCCTTCCATTCTATCTTAAAAAAAAAAAAATCAATGGAAAAATATCCTCGGGTGAGGATTAATAACAACCACAGAAAATTCACTTATAGGTATTACCCAAGGATCCTTAACTAGAAACACCCGAACACTTTGAGTTCCACTGGGAAGAAGCAACGTATGCTCTTGCTGAGTGGAGTCTGAGGTCTTGGTGCCGAGGATAGTTTAGCATCTTGGATTTAATTTGGAATTGATTTTACAGCCAGAACACGGATGGAGGTCAGTGCCCAGTTATGCTCTACTCACCTCGTACTGAACCTGCTGAAGACTGTCTGATTCTTGATATCATATACCAGGAGACCATGAGTTTGACTAACGAGAGCCATCTAATAGTGATGGAATCGTTGGATCTCTGAATGCTCTCAGGAAAATACAGTTATGGCAAAGCCATCTTTAGAACCTGGGTTATGATGTTTAGTTCAGCTTCGTAGGCGTTAGCTGAGAAAGTTTTGTTAGTATCAAACTACACTAGGTTCTTGAATCCTCTTACATTCAAGGAAACTACAAATGCTTGTCAAGTGAAAGAACTGGTCAGCTGCTCTCAACTTGACTCTAGGCAACACATGCTTGCAATACACTCTGCTGCTCTCCCGGGGCAGTCAGTGCTGCTCTGCCAAGGTAGACCCGGGGACCAGAACCGCCCCGGGGGGAGCACTGCCTGCTTGGTGGTACTCCAAAAACTGAACTGTGCTTAGAGGATCAGAAAGCCTGACTACATTTGACAGCCCCCTTTCATAGGCTCTGCTGAACAGACCACCAAAACCTCTCACTTCAGCAACTCTCAAGACTTGCAGGGTCCGTATTTGTCATTTTAGAATACCTTTCTTTTCTATTTTTACTGCCTATCATTGTTTACTTCCTTGGATTTAATCAAGAAACGTGAATAGCTGTTTTCTATCTTATTTCACGTAGACTTAAATGAATTTGGTTGAGGTATAATTTACATCTGATTTGTTATTTCTTGATAGTAACTTCTGGATTTTCTCAGAACTTTCTGTGAGAATGAAGCTGAAACATCGGCTTGCATTTGAATATTCTTACAATGTTGATTTCCTTTTCACTTATAGGAGAGGAAACTAAGGCTATGAGAAATTAAACTTACTTAAATTAACTTAAAAACAGCTAGTAAGTGGTAAAGCCAGCATTTAATCTCAGGCTTCTCTGACCCAAAGCCACAGTCCAGCTTCATTCCATCTATGAGGCGCATTTGAGAAGAAAGAACGGTATCCCAGTTTTAAATTTGTATTTTAAAATTTAGCATTTTGGATTCTTTGTAAATTCCTCTAGAAGGCTGTCATACCGATTATGTAAAACGACTAGCCGGTGGCTGTGTTGTGCAGAGCATACTCAGTGAATCTGGAGGTAAAGAACAGCATGCCTCGGTTCATTCACCAGCTTCAGGGTGCATGACGAGGATCGGCCCCATCATGCGGGGAGGAAAACTGAAGTGTGACCCCTTCTCTCAGGAAGGACACACTTCTGAGACTCTTCCAGGACAGAACCACAAAGAAAGAGCTTGGAAGTCACACTTATGTAAGTAGTCTTTCAAAGGATGTAAATTAAATTCTAGTGTAATTGTTCGGCATTTGGAACCCACTGATGAATGCTTTAATTCGAGAGTCCTTTTGGAAGATGAGTAATCATTGTCAACTTATCTCACATATCAGATCAGCTTAAAACAGGACAGAACTGCATAATATATAACAACAAAATAATCTATAACAACTGTATAATGACGTCAGATGCATAGCTGGACTCTCAGCTCTGTCTGTGACTATTACCTAATGGTTGTTTGATTGATTTTTGTCTTCCCACTTCTGTGCGGCCCAGTGACAGAGAGGTGGCGTTGAATCTTGGCCATTCTGTATGAAGAGCGTCTGTTCAATCCCTTCACAGCTGCTCGCCTAGTCTAGTGTGCAGTGGAATTACCTGAGTTATTGGTTCAAAATTTAAATCTGGGGGTCGCATCCTCAGAAGTGATTTCATAGGTACAGGGTAGTCCCGGAAATCTGACTTTTGAACAAGCCACTGCATTGACTGACACAGGTTGTTTTCCAACCGCCCTGGAGAAGCAGTGCCCCCAGCTGCTGATCCTCGCAGCCCGTTCCCACAGGTCACGATCTACGTGGGCAGCGTACAGCATCCTCCTGTGAACCTGTTCCTTGTTCTGTTTCTTAAGGGCACCCCATTTTCTGAAGGCTGCCCTCCTTCTCTCCTGAAACAAATGGGAAGACAGCATGTGTCAGCAGCCCTCATCCTTGGAACCTCTGGGATTTAAAATGATATTTTCTGTTGTGTCACCAAGGGTCCTGGCTTCAGAAGGTTGCAGTGCCCGCCAGGACTGCACTGGTACCTGCCTGGCTCACCAGGCTGCACGGAAGGCGGTGCAGACGGCAAACGGACGGATGGACAGATCGCCAAACAAATGCCGTGTTGTTTTCCTTATGGCCTTATCATTACAGCCTTGAAAAAATGTAGTCTCCACTCTAGGCCAGCTCCCAGCCAGGCTCCTTGATGCATATTTGAAACCAAGTTTCTTCACCAAACAATGTGATACAGAAGACGTGGTCTTTGCTGCTTTTCTGATACTGGATGAGTCACGAGAACACCAAAGCGTTTGCAGTATTTTCATTGACCTTGCAAACTTGCCAATCCTCAGCAAGCATGAAATTTCTGTTCGCAGCACTAATGTTTACCGTCCACCTACTGTGAGTCAGGAGCTGGTGACATGAAGATGAGGAAGACTTGGCCCCCGACCTTAAAGGATGTGCATGCTGTGGACGCGTAAACAGCGAGCCACAGTGCAGAAGCATACTCCCACACAGAAAAATGTAAATGTCGGGCCCGTTACGGGATGGAGGGGAAAGCACAGAGGATGCAGATCCCTAAAAGAAGACCTCAAGGAATAGTGTCATCTGAACTAGACCTTGAAGGATGAGCAGTGTATCAAATGCAAAGAAAATGGAAAAGGCTTAACCACAGAATACGTTTAATGAAGCTTAAATTAAATAAAGCTTTGGGTCAAAGTCTCTTGCCTCCAGAATTGTGTCTATTCTAAGTGCTGGAGCTTGAGTCCTCAGTAACCTGCTTACCTTCGGGTGGTTAACTTCTTGAATATAAATGCCAATGAAATGGACTCAAACACAGTCTGCACCCAGGGATTTTCAACCAGAGCTGTGCTTTTTAAAGTGGCTTCTGAAAGCTTCCTAGGACCCATCCCAGACCTGATGAATCAGAAACCTTGGGGTCGGGGCCATAGCCAGTCGAAAGCCTGTCCCTGCTTAGTCACTGGCTTTCCCTAAGCTCAGAAAAGGAATCTTATCTTCCTCAAATTATAGGTCCATCTTCTTGGTACAGAAGGAGCAAATAGAAATGTGGAGAAGTTTGTTAAGAGGAAGGTTGTGGCTCTTCTTGATCTTTCTTTGGCCTGTCATATAACGGATGACAACCAGTTGTGGATTAATTCGCAAGGATCCAACTGACTCCCAGTTACTGAATTCTTAACAAAACCTGCATTTTAACACCACTGTCAGGGTTGACAAAAACAGCTTTCTGTCGAAAGAGAGATGTTTCCGCAGCACAGACAGGGCCGGCGTGATTGTGCACTGCACAGCATCACGAGCACCCTCCCGTTGTTGACATTGTGGTCTGCATGTTTATTGTGACAGTTTCTGGCCGGTGCCAGCTAACGTCCTGAGGCAGGAGCACCTTTCTGACGTGCACAGTGGCATCGCATGGGCCAGCCCTGACCCCGAGCGCAGTATTTTTTGCACAGCCCATCCTTTTCCTTTAAATCCCTGAATTGTTGGGCTGATCTAAGATGCTCACCAGCATCTTTAGGTGATGTTACATCTCTCCTATTTTCTATTCCATGGCAGGGAGACAGAATTGTGCACTCTATAGAATTGGCCAAATTACATTCTTCCTAGCTTTTCTTCTGGACCTAAAGTTGGTACCAGTAATCTGGCAAATGTTTCAATTCCATGAACAGTTACTGATTGTCTCTTACAAGGTGTGCATTAAAAATCTGAGAAACTCAAGAACTGAACTTTGCTTATATATTTTTGCCCTAAAAGTACACATGCAAACGGTCAGGGCATGTTTGTAATCTCTGTAGTACTATGGGCTAATGGTAAACTCACCAAAAAAGTAAGGGTCTATGTCAGCTTCCATTAAGAAAACCCCTTACAAGTCCATAGGCCTTCATTTAATCTTGAACTGACAGCTGCATCGGTTTGGGCTGCCTTTAGGACGTCTCGTGTAAGGGCAAGCGTGGCTGCATCTGCCCTGTCGAAAGCGCCTGGAAGAGAGAGGGGCTGCCTCTTGGAATTAGTCAGGTCTTCCCCGTGACTGCTCCCTACGTCAGATCTTCTTACACTGACTGTTTCCGGGCTCTTTCTGGCATCTGGCTCTTAGATAGATCTCATTACCTGTCCACGTCCAACTCCTGGTAGTGCTCAGAACCTTGGTATCCCCTCATCAGCCCTGCCTTTTAACACAGAGTAAATCCAATATTGGTTATTTTAAGTAGTTTCTTCCCCACACCTGTCTATCGCCATGTGCACTATTTTAAATCAGCTCATTAGGTACAACAAAGTGGGGACAAATCCAAGGAGAAATGTGGACAGAAATGAGGAGCATATGACAATGAGGACTAGGACACGCAGGACATGCCACTTAATTGTGGGGCTTGGGGCCTGTCCTGGCCTCTTTCTTTCTTTCTTTTTTTTTTTTTTTTTTTTAACACAACCCCATCCGGGGCCGGGGACAAACTGCAACCGACGTACGTGCCCTTAGCGGGAACCGAACTCGGGCCTCTCTGGTCCGCAGGCTGATGCTCTAGCCGCTGAACCAAACCAGTATCCTGGCCTCTTTCTAAAGAATCAGGTGTGGTTCTTACCCAGAGTGCATCGCCTGAAAGGTGGCATGGGCTTCTGATACTAGCAGCCCCTGGCAACCGCATTATTTTTGACAAAGACATCAACATTCTTCTACTTCTCAAGTTTGAAAGCTCAAGATCAACATCAGTACCTTTTCTCCATTTACTGCTAATCCTGCTTGATAACCTGGTCCTGTCTATTCTTTGCATCCTTCCTTGCTCATTCATTCCTCTTCGGCTTCTCTCACCATCCTAGTTCAGCTGTGTATCACCTTGTTCCTGAAGTTCTGCAATAACACTGTATTAGTCTCAGGTGTACAACGTGATTTGGTATTTGTATGTATTGCAAAATGATCACCACAGTACGTCTTGTTAACATCCATCACCATAAAACACTCTAAATAGCCTCCCTGCCCCTCATTTTTTCCTTCCAGTCCATTCTGTATATTAACAGCCAAGTAACATTTGTAAAACAAGATATTTTGACCTTTTTCTGCTTAACTCCTTTTTACCCACTAAATCTAGTCCAAACTCGGGCCTTTTCCGGACTTCCCATAACTGACTCTTCTCTCCTTGACGCTGTATTTCCCAGCGCTCCTACCCGGTGAACCAGCCCCTGTTGACACTATTCCCCAAGCTTCACATGCTCATTTCGGACTTGGAGCTACGCTGTATGCCCCAGGCCACAGTGCTCACCTGTCTTTGTAGACAATCCAACTCGTGCTTTATGGTTCAGCCCAAGTCTTACTGCCTCTATCATGAGACTTCCTCCAGATGCCCTAGCCTGCCTTGATTTCCCCTTTCTCCAAATTCCTATAGCACATGGTACTTTTCTATAGTCCAGCAATAAATCTTGATTAACCCTTTACTTTGCTATTCGTGGTTTACGAGGAGGATGACTATATCATTTGTTTCCCCAACAGACACTTTTGAGAGTGAAAATGATGCTGTCAGTCATTTCACTGGGAAAACAGGCATTTCGAACTGTCCTGAGAAAATCAAGATACGGGGTCTTCCTAGTTGTGTTTGGACGTCTTGTCTCCCTGACAAGACTGTACATTCCTGTGGGGCAGAGTCCACGTTCCGTAGTTGATGCGTGTGCTGAAAGGGTGCCACTCGCAGAACTAACGATTCATAAATACAGGAAGGAGGGATGGGGGAGTCAGGCAGTCAATTTCTCGTCACTGAAGATGGTGGTTTCTTAAAAATCAGAACTCCACTCCACTGCAGTGATGTATGCAGGACACGAATAGCAAAATAGCCACACAGCTTCTCCATGACAAGTTGGAAGAGGGTAGCTGAAATTCAAACAGGCAGAACATAAGTCTGAAGACTTGAAGAGACGACAGCAACAGACAGATGAGGTGGTGCACAGCATTCCGGATGTACAGATCCTGACCATTAAAAATATCAAGGGGATCTGCACATAAACCCAGTTTGTGTTCAGTGGGGGCTCTGAAACACTGATTAGTGTTAATTATCAACGAGGAACATACGCACCCTGCAGTATGGGAGATATCGTTTATCATGCATTTACTCATGCCAGAGAGGAATCATCTTCAAAAGGTTGAAGTATAATCATTGCATTTTGGGATTTTTATTTAAATACACCCAATAATAAAATCCATAATCAGGCTTAATGTGCCATTTCCTGTTTTTACCATCTCAAGACTTGGTAAGAACTCAGTGTTCTTATCCATCCATGTATTTTTTTAAACATCATCACAGCAACTTTGCGCCTCAAAGAGACAGTATCAAAGAAATGTTTGAGAATTTTTTAATAATCAGCCTCAAAATGTGAGCCCAAAATTTTCCTGGAGCTGATCTTAATTAGTAGGGAGTTGCCACCGTTAAAAGGGAACAGAAAAGACAACCCTTCCTCTGAGGCATCAGCCTGGTCCGAACACTCAGCATCCTCACCCTGATGGTGGCAGGGATTGGGTGGGTGTGTGAACCTGATGACCTGATCTTCGTAGGCGACACCCCATCACCACCATGCTCTCCTGACTCATCATTCTTATTCTTCCAACCTTGGCCATTTCTGAATAGGGGTGGTTGTGAGGGTCAGGATGGCACCTGAACTCCTGAATGTGTCATAGCTCACTCTGCTACTGTGGCCATTACTTCCAGACTTCTGGCTCGTGGGTGAACTCAGTACCTTACAGAGTGACTTGGAAAGTTCATATACCAAGAAACTCTGTCTTTAAAAACTGAGAGAAAAACTCAGTACTTTCTCATTCGTTTACATAAAGATCGGACAGACACATAGACGTATTCAGCGGAGCAGAGCTTTGGCTGAGAGGAGCGTTGGTGTGCGTGCGGCTTTACGCCACTTGCCTGATAACTGTTTGAGTTGATTCCCAGTCTTTTACATTTTATTTCACTTGGGCCTCAGTTACTGATCTGTAAAATAAATGAGTTGTACTATTTCCAAGATGCCTTCCAAGAAGAATTTCTATAAATCGATGATTTTGAAACATGTCTCTTTGCCAAAAAAGGGGTAAATAATAAGGCACCATTACATCAGAGCTTGTTGTTGCCCAGATCTTAATATTTAACAGATATAATGTATTCCCTTGAAATATACCGAACAGTTAGACAAACGACGTATTTTGTAATTCATCTAGCCAAAGGAAAGTGTCCATCATATTTCTAATAGCTGTATTATAAATAAGCTCTGTTCTGGGCTTTCTTAAACCGAAGCAAATTAAAATTAACTTTATTTAATTTGAGAAACCACTAAAGGCACTTTGTTTTAGACAGAGATGCCATTGTAGCAAAAAGTGAACAAAGGAAAACAGGGATGTTGTTCTTTCCCTCCAGACGACTCTGGCCTCAAGTATTTGAGAATCGCTGTGATTAAACAAGATTGTTCAAACCTCAAAGTCCCAGCAGTTTAGGGACAGTGAAGGGAGCTTTGTGGGATGTGGATTTACTCCTGACTCTGCCACTTAATATCTTGAAACATTACCTTCTCTTAAAAATAAATAAGCAAATAAATAAACAGGGTGGTTTGTCTAAATGTTAAAGTCTTTTCCAGTTCAGAAATTCTGTGGTTCAGTAGTTTTTGTCCAAATTCTCAGAAGTAAACCTATAGAATGAAATAAATATGACAGAATCAATGTTATGGATCCTTAGGGCCCCTTTCATTGCAACAACCAACTGAAAGGGACAGCACCATTCGGGGATCGGCACGTGTGCTCCATGGTCATCGTGACCCGCTGGCTGCCCTGCAGTCTCTTGTGTACATACTTCAGTAGGGTATTCTAATCTCATCAACAAATACGCATTGCGTGCATTGCTGTATTTCCTGTACTTTTAATGTAAAGATTTCATTTCAGGTACATTAGTTGATGAACTCTGCTAATCTTACTGTTAAACCTGAAATGAACTTCAGGGCTCGGTGTATTTCAAGACTTATGGCTATTTGCCGAAGAAATTCTTTCTTCCGTCCTTTCAAATCAAGTCCCAGAGCAGAGAAAAAGAGTTTCTCAGGTTCATTCTTTCACGAACCACACATCTGTGCTGCCTGTTATGTGCCAGCCACGAACAAGAGAGCCGGGATCTCTGCCTTTGTTGAGTTTATGGTTTAGATGATCAGTAGACGTTATTATTTAAAAACCACTGGTTAACAAACTCAGGGAGGCCTCGACTCAAAAGGTCACATGTCAGCTGAGACCTGCAGGATGATGGCCTCATGTCTTCACCCTGTTAATCCCAAGCCCTCTTTCAAAGATAGCGCTTGGTGCTTCTCCCAGCAGAGAGTGTATGTAAGGCCTGTACTTGACATCTCAGTATCGACATTTTCACAGCATCATCCTAGAGAAACCTTCTGATTCGTTCAGACACTGATTGAAGAATGACACTTGTCCCCATTAGCAGTCATCTTTAGGTCAGAAGTGGAAATTATATTCCTCTTCATCTTGAGTGTGTTGAAGACAGTTTCCAAGATGCATTTTCTCTCCCCCTTACCACTGGGACTTAAAACAGATTTTCTGTTTACCTCCTACCCACCTTCTTTTGTTGTTTTTTCATAAGAATCAAAATGTTCCTGTACCATCCATTCCCTTTCTCTTTCTCCTTCTTGCTCCGGAGTAACCTGAAGTTGGTGTGCATCTTTCCCATTTGTATTTTTCTGTTTCACTCAATATAAATCACATTTACTACTATTTTGTGAATTTATGAATCTACATGCAGAGCCTCATACTGTACTTTTGCGACGTTCTGTCCTTTTTATCAAGATTATTCATATAAATAGAGCAATGTCTTTCTCCAGTCTTCTATGAAGAGAGGTGGATTGCTTCTCCTTTTTCACTATTACCTGTGGCAGCAATGCCGTCGTCTTCGTGTCTGCTGGGCCCGTGCGTGACAGTTCTCCAGGGGACACACCTGGGAGTGGAACAGCCACAGGGAATACGCATCTTCAGCTTCAGGAAGCATTGCCAAGTGGCTCTCCAAAGTGACCAGTGTCATTCATTGTCCACCAGCAACGTATAAGAAATCCTATTCCTCCTCATTCTGGCCAACACCCGGTGTTAACAAGCTTTAATTTTTGTGAGTCTGACTGGTCTCAAATGGCACCTCAGTGGTGGGTTCCCTGATTATTAATGAAGTTGAGCATTATTTCATATTTATTACTCTTTGGTTAGTTTTCTCTCTGAATTTCTATCTGTTTCCAACTTTTCCATTAGGATGTTTTCTTACTGATTTGTATGAATTCTTTTGGCAGTTTTGTGTGTTACTAATATATTCTCTTATTTTTCAATTTGTGAAAACTTTGCATATGATACCTTTTATCATACCAAAGTTTAGATGTGTAAGTCAGATTATTTTATGCTTTGTGCTTTTTATGTGCTTGTTTTAAGGAAGTCTCCCTACCCTGATTATATAATGGTAGTCTCTTAAACTTTTTCCAACTATTTTAAAGTTTTTGTTTTGTCTGAGGTTCTTTTGTTTTGGGGTTTTTGGCTTTTTTTATTAATGCTTTTATTGATTTTTTAGAGAGGGAGGAAGGGAAAGAGAGATAGAAACATCGATGTGAGAGAGAAACATCCATTGGCTGCCTCCTTACAACCCCCTACTGGGGATCGAGCCCGAAACCTGGATATCTGCCCTGACTGGAAATCGAACCGGGACCTCTCAGTCCATGGGACAAGGCTCCATCCACGGAGCCACACTGGCCTCGCCCAACTATTTTAAAGTTGTATATTTTATTTACTTTAGTGTAAACTGTGAGGGAGGGATTTAATTTATGTTTCTCTATGGGTAGTCGATCATTCTAACCCCATCCTTTTTTTTTACACGAACGGTAATTTCATTTCTGTCATATTGAACTCCCACTGCACGCGTTCACGCTTGGTCTGTTCTGTGCCTCTGAGCCAGTACTACACAGTTTCCGTGACTTTGGCACTTTAATAATTCTTAATGTCTCACAGGTCATGTCCTCCTTCCTTCTCTGCCGCCCCCAGTTCTTCCGCTGCTTTCAGTTTCCTTCTTCCCCAGTAAAACTTTTAGCAATTCTTTGAATGAGGGTCTCTGCTATATTCTTTCCATTTTTGTCCTGAAAATTTCTTATTTCACCCTCACTATTGAATGATGTGGAGTTTAGTTGGGTAGTTTACTCTAAATTGAGAACTTTTTTCAGAGCAAGTTGAAAATACTCCGTTGTCTTCCAGATTCCGTGGCTGTGAATCTGCTATCGATCGATCTGTGGTTGTTTTGTGGATAATCTGCCTTTTCTGTCTAGTGGCCTTTACGATTTCTCTGCCTTTGGCATTCTGCAGTTTCTTTATTTTACATTTAGATATATCTTTATTTTTATTAGTCTGCTTGGTTGTTATGCTTCTTGAAATCAATACTGGTCATTTTTTACCTATTGTCTCTTCAAATTTTGCCTTTCATTCTTTCTCTCCCTCTGAAACATCTATTACTGTTAACTGGATATATTTATTCTGTCCTGTATGTCTCTTAATTTGTCTGTTATGTTTTCATACCAAAAATATATTTAAATACCACTTAGCCTTCTCTTGGTACTACATTCTGGGTAATTCTTCAGATCTATTCAGTGATATTAATGTATTGACTAACCTGTTCTTTGACTCTTTAAATTTCAAAATATAGTAATTTAAATATAGTAACTTAAAAATTACTGTATTTTTAATTTCTATAAATTCTTTTTGAAATCAGCCTCGTTGTTTTCTTAATGATTTAGGTCCTTTAATATCTTTCATCATTTTAAACATACTTTGTAATTCCATTGCCTTAAGTTATTGGGGGTTCAGTCCTTTTCTTGAGTCGGCTGGCTTGCTTACAGGGCATTGTTCCCTGCGTGTTACACTATTTTCACGTGTGAGTTCATCTGCAGTGGGCCTCTGGTTGTTTCGTTTGCCATGAGACTCTGTTGGGGCCTGGGTTGCAGGAGTCATTCTGCATCTCCTCTCGTCTGAGCTCAGGGCCATCAACAGCAGTGCTTATGTCCTCTTAGGCAGGTATATAATTTCAAGTTGCAAACCTGTGGCGGGTCCAGGCCAAGCATTAGCATTTCCCAGGGAAACTCTTTCCCCCTTCAAAGACTAGACAGAGCTCCTCGTACTGGTGGGTAGATGGTCCCCTTTTCACCATGGTGCGGCCCCCCGTGCCTCGGGTTCGTACAGAGGCTGCGGCGCTGACCTCCCCACGCAGGCCCAGACCTCCTTCTCTCTTCCTTACAGGAGTGGACACCTGAGCTTCCCAGCTCGTGAGACTGCCTCTCTCCATACCCCTCAGGGCAACTGCACATTCTGGAACATTCTCCTCTCCCCACTCTGCATCGAACCTCCACTCTTTCCCGGGCTTCAGCTTAGCAACTTTCTGCAGATGCCCACCACCAGGAGGGCTCACTGCCCCTCTTCTGTGCCCACGTCTGTCGTCGCAGCTCCGCTCCGGACCCCTCTTGGCTCCCTTCGCCTTCATCCTCCATTTCACTCTAAGTGTTTTGAGGACAAGGGACCGTCTGTTCTCTGGTGCCTAGCAGAGTCTGCTGGGTGCTGGGTAAATACTTCTCGAATGAGTGCATGTTATTTTTATAACTAAGAAGTAGGGTTCAGGTGCTGGATGTGTACGAGATCAGAAAACATCGTCCGCTGTCATTGCTCTTAAGAATCAGCACAAACAGTGAGATAAGCCATACACGAAGTAATGGCGCCTCAAAAGATCATTGGAGACTGTGCGTCTCAGAATGTGCCCTGGAGATCTGTGTGCACAGAGGCTGGACAGGGACGGGTCAGTGCCCACTCGTACTAGAGGTCGGGACGTTAGAGTGTGTTGGTCCCTGATGGGCCATCGATGCTGGATTAAGAATCAGGTGAGCCCGGCCGGTGTGGCTCAGTGGACTGAGCGTCCTCCTATGCACTGAGAGGTCCCGGTTGATTCCTGGTCAGGGCACATGCCTGGGTTGTGGGCTCGGTCCCCAGTAGGAGGCGTGCAGGAGGCAGCTGATCGATGTTTCTATATCTCTCTCCCTTCCTCCCTCTCTCTAAAAAATCAATAAAAACATATTTTAAAAAATAATCAGGCTAAAAAAATTAAAAAGAATCAGGCTATACTCCAACCCCTGCAAAATGTTCTCTTCAAGAACCGGTATCACTCAAGCTCCCTTAGGAAACAGGAGTGCTGTGAGGCTGGTGTGGGCACGGTAGGCATGGAGGCTGCTCCCAGGCCTGCCTGTGCCTCGCAGCCCTGCCTCACCAGCCGCGGTCTCTCTGGCTCTCCTCTCTGCACGTCTGCCTCACGTTCCTCTCCTCAATAGCTGGCTTCCTCCACTTTGCTTCTACCCCTCAGTCCTGGTTTGCACAAGGTGTCAGGGCTACTCACGCCATCATGCCACCTGCTCACGCCATCATGCCACCTGCTCACACCATCATGCCACCTGCTCACGCCATCATGCCACCTGCTCACACCATCATGCCACCTGCTCACACCATCATGCCACCTGCTCACGCCATCATGCCACCTGCTCACGCCATCATGCCACCTGCTCACACCATCATGCCACAGCTTTGCCTGCCCGTCCTCTCACTGCCTGCTACACTGCGGAGGGTGTCGGAGGGTCCTCATCCTTTCGGGAAGTCTATGGCTTGGCTTTCCTTAGCTCAAGGGCCCATCTCTGCTGTAGTCAAGCTCTGGCTTGGAGGGCACTGGTGGCAGCAGGGCCAGGGATGGGCAGTTTCCCATCAGCATCCTTAAGTGTGGCTGGCCCACACCATTCGGTGACCTCGGCTTCTCACCGAGCAACCTTGTGTTCAGTTCTTCAT
The DNA here is from genome assembly GCA_030848825.1 of Tadarida brasiliensis. Lineage (NCBI taxonomy): Eukaryota > Metazoa > Chordata > Mammalia > Chiroptera > Molossidae > Tadarida > Tadarida brasiliensis. The sequence continues at coordinate 108,032,376 of CM061257.1, read as the reverse complement.
TCCGGCACGTTGATTCCAAAAAGGGGGAGTACTGGGTGATGACATCAAACGTTTCAGATGCTAGAAAGATAAGCACTCCATTACACATTAATTAATTGTCATCCTAGTTTATTTATCAATCTCCTGTAGGTTTAGTTACTGTGAGCTGGTTTCTAGGGCTGAGCTCCTGGTGGTCCGATAAAATCAGGGTTCTGCACCTGCACAGCTGAAAGCCAGTCCCTAGAGCAGTAACAGTTGCACCAAGGAGTACCTTAAGGTCTCGCACCATAGCCAGACTTTTTCCAGCTCTTTTCCTTTCTCTCCTAGTGCCTTAGTGCCAGGTTTATTGTCACTTTAATAAATTATTAGAATGGATGTCAGGCCTACAATTTATAGGTTTCAGCTCTCTGCATGAACTTGGGGAACGAAGTACCATGATATCATCAAGGAAAATACATACTGTATGAGAACCATATAAAATTTGGACCAGAGCCATCAACCTCAAACCGAAAATACCTGTACACCACCCTGCCCAGGCCCAGGCCCCCTCGCCCTTCCTTGCCACAGGCCCTGCCTCGCCTTCTGTCCCGTTGGCTGCCACGCTCCTGTTCCGTGCACTCGAAAGTCACACCGATGCTCACAGCTTTCACTGCGAGTATTGCCTTCGCTATTGATTTGCTTATATTTAGAATTCAATAATTTCTCTTTTACAGAATCTGTGCTCATTTGCAACGTAAAGTTTAAAACGCGTTCATGTGGAAAATAACCCCTGTTAGCTGTGCCGTCTTGGGCCGGTTGTGTAACCTGCCGATGCTTTGATCTTGTCATCGTCATATGGGATCTCAATACCTCCTCCACCAGGTTACTGCGAAGATGAAATGAGATAGACATGAAGTGCTTGGCTCATGGGAGATTTCAAATGTCAGCTTTAAAAAAGTAAAAGGAAAGGGGGAAATGTGGGGGGGATGCTGGTTTTCCGTGCCTTCAGATGTGAGGAGGTGGAATTGGAGCCGCCTGCAGGGAACCTTGTCCCCCCCTCCTCCGCCCGGGGGCTGGCCCCAGAGTTCCCTCTCCTTTGCACATCCCCAGCCACAAGGCGTCCCCAGGACCCGGCTGTGGACAGCTCTTTCTCACCCTCGCCCCTGGTCCCCTCCGGCTCTGGGACTTTGGCAGATCTAATGAGGACCCAGCTCCCAGTTCTGCTTGATGCAGCCTGACTTTCACTTGTCTGTTCGACCAGAAGTTAGAGCTGAGTCATCAGATCAGAAGTTGTGCCCTCACTGCTCACCAGAGCTTTTGCCTTATTCAAGTATTTCAGTGAAATTAAAGCTCTGCGCTCTACTCCTGCCCCTTCAAGTGTCTGTCTGATCCAGTGACTCCCTTTAAAAATCCATACCATATTCTTCTTTTCCCAGCACAGAGAGCCAGGAAAATCCAAATGAAGAGTCCTCTAGGAACTACCGTGGGAACACACAGCTGTTGGGGGAACCCGGCCAATCTGCTCTGTTCTCAGCGTGTTGCGTTCAGACACGCCACACGCTGCTGTGTTCATTGATGATGATGTTAAATGCCACGTCCCTAGGGAAGGAGGGATCTGCTCAGCCACCACGAGCTTCTTCATTATTTATATACAGTTAAAGGGCATGGCTCCAATGAACGCAAGCATCTGAGAAAAGTTATTATTCATGTACAGATCAAGTTGAACATTTGTCATTTCTCCAGTGACTTAACATACTCTTTGTGCCTTGGGATCTCAAGTTATATTAAGCAGTATAGATGCATTAGCTCTTTTTAGTTTAATTGTTGGCCTTCATACACTTGTTCAGATTGCTTGGGCTTGTTTAAAATGAGCCCTTGCTTCCCCTTAATATATAAAATAGAAAAGGAAGAAAATTTCTTTTTAGGACCTATTACATTCTAAGGATGAATGCAAATTGTTCTCCTATGATTCTTAATGACCCACTATTAACATAGTAGGAAACCCAGCACATTAATGCAGTACCTCTTTTCACATCATTACTCCTAATGGAACTGTTACCGGGATAATAGCTTGACCTTTAGCTATAGAATCAGATAGCAAAAATATATTCTGCTTACTCGATACCTCTATTCACAGAGCCTATTGAGCGTTTTCAGGTCAATACAGTCACAATATTTTGGCCTAAGGCCTCATCTGCGCTTGCAACACAATAGGATTTCGTCTTCAGTAGGTAGATTCTAGTTAAAAGTCTCTCTTAAGTGTGAATGCAGCCCTGGCCGGTTTGGCTCAGCGGTGAGAGCATCGGCCCATGGACCAAAGTGTGAGTGTAACCCATGAAATTGAATGTCAGTAACAGTCCCGGCGGAAACATCTGTTTGTATCGGTATTTTTAAAGAAGTCTAATGTGCCTTCAGCTGTCTCAGACACAGATGCAGGACACAGAGACTTCCTGGCTCCTTTTTATGGAAACTGGATATGTTTTAATAGAAAAGAGAAAAAATCAGAAATTGTTGCCTTTTTAGTGAGGGACAGAATACCTGAGTTTAAGATTAGACTCAAAAGATCTGCATAGAAGCTCCTCACCGAGTGGGAGGGACATTCCAGAACCTTCCCTTTGGTTCTCCTAAACCTGGTTGTTGACACAGTTGGTGGCTGGGAGTCATTTTGATATAGGCATCACCCAAATCGACTTTGTGAACTTGGAACCACTGCTTTCTAGTGGGTGCCAATCTGGACACCTGCATTTCACAGTCTACGAAAAGAGGGGTTGCTGTGGAAATTAATGATGTAAATATTATTACAAGGAGGGAGATGTTTATCTGCTAAGATGGTATATTCAGTCCTTTTGGTGGTACACATTTTCATATAAACTAATAGGGTGCTAAATACAAATATGTTTTATTTTCATTGAAACAGGACTTTGAGAACCTTTTGGCAATTCTCTGATAAGTAAACATTATTGTGGGCATTTGAATGTAATAAAACCTGTTTCCTTAACTATATCCTATTAATTAAGACTTCCTACTAATTCAGATAGGCCTCCTCCCCGGATGAGCCTACATTTGTGAGCTATTATCAGTCATTTGCTTCCATTAGAAACAAAACTAGGAAATAGGTTGTTTAATTCATCAAGTGTTTATTGAGTTCTTACTCAGGACAAGGTACTGTTGTCGGTGTTTGAGGGAGACAAAATGAAGTCCCTGAGGTGTCTACAACCTGGTGTGGGAGAGTCCAAAGCACACCGCCCCCCAGAGGTGCCACTCCCCCCACGTGTCTCCCACGTGGAGACGCTGGCTCACGCAGGCACGCATCCTGTACTGGGCAGCCTGGTTGGTATTTTCCCTGATCCTTAATTCTGCTTCTCAACCGCCACTCCTCCTCATCAGGTGAGCTGGGCTGGGTCCTTTCCACTAAGGCTCCCCCGTCGCACTGTCATCTTGGATGACTTCACTGTCCACATGGAAGGTCCATCTGACCCCCAGCCACGTGGCACCCAGACCCCATCCGCAGTGACGGTCTCCTCTGCCATGTTCCAGCTCACCCTGAGCTCGCCTGGGCATTCTCATCGCTGCCACCGTCTGTGTTCCAGCGCTGTACCCCCGACTGCCTGCTCCACGGCACCTCCTGGCCAACCCCGCTGACATTTGCATTCCCTGGTCTCCATAGACGTTTCCAAGTCTGTGAGCCTTTTTCTGGCTTCACTTCCTCCCCAGATTTGGGTGGGAAGGCGGAGTGAGGGAAGTTGAGGTCATTCATTCCAGGTGGCATCTTCACCAAGCTTCAAGTGCTTTGTGTCCCTGTCCTTCTGCCCGATCTGTCCAGCGAGATTCTCACCCAAGAGCAGCCCTACCATTCAGTGTCTCCACTCCCAGGGAGGAGCTGCAGGGTGCGTGGGAGAAAGCAGCCTGCCCCCGCGGATGGTTGCCAACTCCACAGCCCTGCTTGGTGTCCTCGCATCCTCAGTCTGCCACTTTCCTACTTCTGTTCTTCTCAGAGGCAATCCCAGCCTTTCCGCACACTCTCCATTCCCCTCATCATAAGTTCAGGGAGGACTCAGGAGTGATGACTCCAACCTATAACCACTTCTCAACCTGCCCCCGTCCTCCCTTCCTCTGGGGACGGAGGAAGAAGTTCCGCTGTTTGAGGGCAACCCCTCCCTTTCCATCCTGAACCATCACCTCACGGTTTCTCTGCAATGGTTCCTTTGATTGTCTCCTTTTTCCTGGATCCTGTCTTCCCCCAAACCCTGCTGCCTGCCTCAGCCTGTAAACATGCTCAGGTTTCCCAACCCTCAGCCCTGCCCCCCTTGCAGTCCTTCTCTTTCTTCCCCCACTGAACCCAGTTTCTTGGAGAGTGTCATCTGTGGCCATCTCCACCACTCCTCGATGACCTTCCGTGGACACTTTCCAAACCTTCCTTCCCGGCCCTTCCGCACTGAGACCGGGGGTCCTCCCGATCAGCACTCACTGGCCCTTACAAGACCCCTCCCGGGTCTCCGGACTCTGGCCCGTCCTGGGCTCCTTCCTGGGCTCCTGCTCCTTCATCTCCATTCAACCACTGGGCTCTCTGGCTCTGTGCTCCGCCCGGCACTCTGTCGACTCGACATATTCTCCCTGGTCAACGTTTCTTTCTCTCATTTTAACTACCACTGTATGTTTGTGCCTCTCAAACTGGTGTCAGCCTGGACCCTTCCCTGAACTGGAGGCTTCTTTCTGTACAGAAATATCTGGTAGCCACTTCCACCTGGGTGGTCCACAGACACTCCAGTCGGCATGTCCCAAACCAAGCTGCGTACATCCCTCCCCCTCACAAACCTCCCCTTTCTTCTGTAGTCGCCAGGTCAGGTGATCGAGTATAAATGCCCGTTCTAGATTCAGTTCCGGTCACCCCTCCGTCTTCACGAACACGGCCCTAACTCAGACGGCTGCAGTAGCTTCCTCAAAGGGACCCTGCTCTCACTGCCCAGTCGGCCCTGCCCCTCGGCCCCACATCTGCCCCTGCACCGCTGGACTCTACATTTGTGTGTGGGCTTTTCCCTTCTTTCAAATTATTTCCTTAGGATAACTGTCTAGGAGTAAGATTTCCAACCCAAAGATAGAACAATTTTATGCCTCTCATTATATATTACCATCTTATTTCCCAAAAGGGTTTTGCTAGCGTATGCCAACAGTGATACTTGAATGTGCCTGGTCTTTTATCGGTGTTAATTGAGCATTAGCTTTTTAACATTGTTCTTCTAATTTAATAGGTATAAAATGTGTTTTGCAATTTGGGGGCTTACACATTGAACGTATTTCCTAATGTTTTCTGCTAAATACACTGTGCGTTATCCATAGAGACTTTTGACGTTGCTCTTTTATTTGAGTGAGTGCTTTATATGGTGGTAGATGTTGAACCTTTTCAGTCACATTTAGTGCAATTAGTTTTTCTCATTCTAATGAAATGTTTGTTTTCATTCAATAGAAATCTTATAGTTTTACATAGTAGTTGAATCTGTCAACATTTTCCTTTGTCGTTTCTTTTTCAAAGAACCTTTAAAACATTAAAATGACCATTGTTTTACATCGTGCACACTGGGCCTTGGCCTCAGGGAGAGCAAGCAGAGACGTGCTCAGGAGTGGCGTGTGCAGCAGGACCGTCCACACTGGCCTGAGTGAGCAGCACACTGTGTGGCTGTAGGAAGATAGCCGTCTGGCCTCCCCTTCGCCCCATCCTGTGCCCCATAGTTTCCTTTACGCTGAACAGGTAGCTCTTTCCTGGAAGCCAACGGAATATTGCAAGAGGTTGACTCCACGTAGAATTGCAACTTCCGTTAAGACACAACTGCGTTCTATTTATTCTGAGAGCTGATCGAGGTAGTAGGAATCACCATGAGAACATGATCATTTTGTGTAACTTTGCACTAGATTTTGAATTGATAACAGAAAAGTGAAATATTTTAACAGTTGCTGAATTTTGTCATGGGGTCAGTGAATTTATAGGACGCATTTTTTTCTCTGCTCATAGGATATATATATATACATGGAGCGAGTAGAAAAGGCACTGTCCATAAAAACTACTAAATATTTACAGCTGGTTTCCTTTTGAAGCCCAGTACATTTTATACAGTCAGGGCCCTGCCAAGCTCCACCTGCACCAAAGGAAAGTAATATGGGTATTGAAGATACCTGCTGCAGGACCGATGTCTTCTAGCAATCTGCTTTATTTTTAGCTTGGGAAATCCTCCTGTTTGGGATCTGCCTGTTTTGTTTGCTAAAGCATTTCACAATGTTTTGCATTTCTTTCAGTCTTCACAGAAAAGTACTGCACTGCTCACCATGTGGATAAACTTCCCGGCCCGAGGGACTGGGTGCAGATTCTGCAGGATCAAATCAAACTGGCCAGAAGAAGGCTGAAAAGAGGCTCAGGTATGAATGAGCTGCAGGAAACAACTGCAGAAGCCCCTTATTGAATTCTGAGACAGTGCAAAGCACCAGCCTTACTCTCAGGAGCTCATTGTCTCTTGTCTTTTGAAGGAGATGCGCTATATATACTGTGCTATGGTTTTGTATTTTGGAGTCTTATTCAAATGAATTTTGAAATTCACCTGAAGATTAAATAGTGGAAATATGTCAGGCCATTCACTTTGAATAGCACTGAGGGAAAAGACTGCTGACCTCGTCTGTGGGCTCACGTGTCTTGTGGATGGAAGTGGGTCTCTCTTTTGTGACTGGCTTCCACTGCCTATTGATTTTTGTTTGTTTGGATCTGCCTGACTTTATAAAGCGCACTGTTTATTCAAGGGAAAAAATAACAGTAGTCACTCCGCCTGGAACACTACATGAAATAGAAAAGGATTTTAAGTCAAATATTTATTTATTTAAATTTGTTTTATTTTAAGTTTTTTATCTAGGCTTCATGATTCTTGGATTTCTTCCAGGAAAAGTGACTACTAGCTGAATTATGACTACTTAGTCTTTTGAGGTCTGACCCTCCCCAAAATGACAGTGGGCCAGTTTAGCAGTGAAGAGTCCCCTGGAGGTCAGTTTTCTGCCATCGTGTGAAAATAATCATCTCCAGGAGGTCACAAACATACATATGCATATGTGTGTGTGTGTGCATATGTGTGTGTATATATATATATGTATATATGTGTGTGTGCATATTTTAATCCTCACCTGAAGATATTTTTTCCATTGATTTGTAGAGAGTGGAAGGAAGGGGGGTGGGGGGAGAGAGAGAAACATCAGTGTGGTAGAGACACATCAATTGGTTGCCTCCCCCACATACCCCAATCAGGGCTAGGGATCAAACCTACAACCCAGGTACGTGCCCCTGACCAGGAATCGAACCAGAGACCCTTTAGTGCTCAGGCTGACGCTCTAACTACTGACCCACACTGGCCAGGGCTATATATATATATACATATATATTTAATCCTGATCAAACTTAGGATACCTGGCGTTCCCAGAGCCTTCTGTGCTTCTGGAGTGTGAGAGTCTGGGAGATTGACCTGGCGTGCTGAAATGTTACAGGCTTGGATGGCATGGGGGACCGTGAGAACAGCACAGAGTTTGGGGCTGTGTCACCAACAGAGCCCTTTGTTTATGTGAACGCACAGTGAGTGGCAGTCGCTGTGGCAGAGCCTGTGGAGGGCACAGCTGACGCCTGGGGAGAGCTCTGGCACAGGCATCAACCAGACACATGGGCACTGAGGGACCAGGGGGTTTTCACTGTGAAAAGCCTTAAGCCCTTTTCTCTAAAAGCAGCTATCAAGACTAAAATGTTCAGCTGTAGGGCCACCCATGTAGGCTCTACCTGAGTATCCTCTGACCTACCTATGATAGAGTTATAAAAGAAATTCACAAAGCTCTAGGTCCCAAGGCCATGTCCGAAAAAGAAAATATTTAGCTGTATATTATTTTTTTAATATATTTTTTATTGGTTTTTTTATAGAGAGAGGAAGGAAGAGAGAGAGAGAAACATCGATTGGCTGCCTCCTGCACGCCCCCTACTGGGGATCGAGCCCACAGCCCAGGCATATGCCCTGACTGGGAATCGAACTGGGACCTCTCAGTCCATGGGACGATGCTCAATCCACTGAGCCACACTGGCCAGGCATGTAGATGATTTTTTATGAAAAATCTTCCCATCGTCTTTTTTAACCTTTTGCCTTCTTTTATACGTAACTAGTGCTCTTTCTATAAAGAGCAATAGACTACTAATATTTCTAATTGGTAAAAAATATATTATCACATCAAGTAATAAGTCATAATGGGGTCCGAAGATCTGGTTTTTTTGAGTCTGAAGTCTGCTCTTTACCAGCTCTGGGCTTTGGGCATGTCACCCCCCTTTCTAATCCTCGGAGTCTCTCTCACGAAGTAAACATAGACATAAAGCCTGCCTCAGCGTTGTGAGGCTCCAGACACGTGCTGTACACCAGTGTCTTTATAAGCTAGCACATCCCTCTGAGAAGGTCTGTGTCGTGCACAGTGCCTGGCAGCGGCGGAGGTCGCTGAGGAAGTCCTGGCCCCGTGGGCCTCTCGAATCCTAGGTGGGACCCCAGCCTGCTGTGCCCGGGCTGTCGTCCCAGCGTGGTTAGTAATGCCCTTTCACTCTCCGAGGTTCTCCAGCTTGGATGAATGATCTGGTCGCCCTCCCAGGTCTCTCAGCGTTCACTGCCTTCTCCTTCATGACAACTCATCGCAAATAAACACAGCATGACATAGTGGAAGGAACAGGTCTGAATCCCTAGCTCTGAGCTGCCATTTACAGATTCCTGGGACTTGTGGACAAATTATTCAACCTCCAGCAGCCTTGCATTCTTCATTTGTATAACGAGGCTAACAGCCACCGGCTCAGGGGTGTTGTCAGAGTCAGGAACAGACAATGTAAGTGTTGCTACTGACAGAGCCAACACACGGTGATGCTCAGGGAAAGTCCCCGGCCTCATCCTCCTTCCCTTTGCCAACCAAAAGCAAAATCTCCTTTATCCTTGCCATTTCGTAGAGCCACCACCTCCCCTTTCTCCTAACGTTGGTCAGGGTTCTTCCAAAAGGGTGTGCATCCCTGGGCGGGCTCCCTCGCCCCAGTTCGCTGCAGAGTCTGCTGCACTTTGCCCTCTGACCTCACTGCTCTGCCTGAGCTCCTGCTGCACTCACATCCCCGGGGTCAGGTTTCATGTCGATGTACATTGACACTCCGACTTGACCTCCATGTTCATTTTGACTCTGTCGAATCTCATCCTTCTTGAGACCCTCTTCCCTGGGGTTCTATGACTTCATTCTCTTGTCTCCTCCAAATGTTCTCGCACTGCCTTCTGTCTCCTTCACCGGTTTCCTAAACCCAGCGTTCCCAAGTTTCTGTCCTCGGTACTGTTCTCGTTCTAAATCCTCAGTCCTGACTGAACTGCCCCATTGTCAGTGGCCCTGAGGTGGCCGTGGCCCGAGACCCAGACTTCACTCTGTGCCTCAGCTAAAGAAGTCTGGTCTTGCCTGCCCCAACCAAACACTTCTGCTGGCCCCCTGTCACAGCCCAGCGTGAACTCCTTTCCACGTTCACCCCGCCCTCTGTGGCAGCCCCGCCCCCACCAGCCTCATCTCCTGTCCACTCTCCCTGTCCTGAAAGATGCTAGGTTTTCGAACTCATGCTTTCCCTCTGCCTGGAAACAGCGCCTCCTCCTGTCATAGCATCGAGGCTCTTCCTCCCGGACCACAGGCAGCTGTGGCGCCTTAGTCTTCGGCCACGAGTAGTCACCCACCTTTTGCTCCAGTGACCAGGAGAGCCTCAGGAGCAGAGATGGCATCTGAGTCAGGTTTCTGCCCCAAGTGTCTGGAACAGTGTGTGGTACGGCGTGGGACTGATGAATGACCCAGCGAGTCCGTCAGTGGGAAAGAGGGACAGTAGTCCACAACAAAAAGGTCTTACTGTTAGGCTCACCTAGGTCATGGGAGATCCTGGAGAATGTCCATACCTCAGTTCCTCCTTGAGGTTCAAATACTTGTCCCAGAACCCACAGGGCAGCAACATCCCTGAGCTCTGTCCTGAGGAACAGGGTCCTTAGGGCTCCCTGTGGCTCCTTAGGGTGTGCCTGTGGCCACGCCCATGAGTGTCCCAGAGGGCCCTTTCCTCCTCCTCCTCCTCAAGCCCTTTCTCTTGTTTCCTTCTGTGCACCCCCATCTTCGTGGCTCCCTCCCAATTTCCTCTCTGCCCCCCTCCTCCCCCAGAGGTCGAGTCTTGTGTCAAGTCGCCCGAGCACCCCTGGGAGGTCAACTGAGCGGTCTGCAGAGTTCGCTCTGCCAGCTGCGTCCTTGTCATGCTGAAGGGCTCCGGCCTCAGCCTTGGTTCACCTCACAAAAGCCCCTCGAATTGCTTTAGCCCGTTTAGATTTCAGGCTCCAGGACAGGACTGGGGTGGGGAGAAATGTTTCACAGTGAGTGACGGGCGTTGCCAAAGATGTTGCCCAGTCATTTCACACAGTAAGCGACGCTTAAGCACTGATTCCGTTGGGTGCTGTGTCTCCGCTTGTATGTCCCAAATCGCATTTCAAGGTGAGGCCTGAGTGGTGTGCTTGCTAGTACTGAGCTGGTCTCGTGTTGCCTAAACTCTGCCGTGGCGATCTTGACTGTTGGCTGTGGTGTAAGAACTTCCATGTGTCTAGTGGTCTGCAGGGGAAAATTGTTGACCCCCCCTCCCCAAAGAAAATGACGCTAAATACAATATTCAGAGTGGGGAGAGATCTCAAGTTTGTTGTCATAGTGAAGAGACCTAAATTGAATACTCAGCCCAAAGGAAAAGCAAAGGGCCAGAGTAGCAAGAACCAGAGACCCTTTGGTTCTCCACACGACGTCCCAGCCGTGCCCCCAACTTCTAGCCTGAGCTAGGCCAGGCACTCCTCCACTCGGAATCCACGGAGCGCGCTGGCCCCGCCTGCTGCGCAGGGGCTGGTAGGAGTACATGGAAAACGTGAGAAATGCCCCGAGCTCCTTGAGAGCTTGAGGGAAGAGAACTGTACATCCAGAATGCTGATGTTACTAATCCAGGTGCTGTGGAGACAACCCAGGGAAAGGAAGGAGGGAGGGGGCTTTGCGTTACAGAGCACGTGCCCCCGCTTGGAGATGACTCCCTGTCCTACAGGACCTGAAACGTGGAAGGCAAAAGGAGGAGGCTGTGGAGTGTCTACTGAGTGTATTGGGGGGCCTCTTCTCAGAGACACAGAACCAGCCTTCCTGGCAGTGGGCCCGTGACTGAAATAGGAAGTTCGGTTTAAATTCTGCTTCCCCCTTATTGTATATTTTTTACATAAACACACCCTTTTTTTTTTTTCTTTTCCTATTTCAGAAGCTAAGATCAATTATTACGAGTTCTGGTCTCCATTCCCTTCCCAGCTTCCCCCCAGCAAACACATGCACCCCGTGGAGACTTTCCTTCCACACTCCTGCTTCCCTTCCCACAGAGACTGGCCAGTGGACACATTCCTAACCACTCAGTATTCGTGTTAGTAAATCACTCAACACAGCTCATTTCCACACACACCCAATGCCTGCTTCTACAGACTGGGTCCCAAACTGTAGACTGCACCCCCCTCCGGGGGAGCCCCTCGTGTGCTCAGGACACGTGTGCCCTGCCCCATGGCTCTCGTCATGTTTGATTTGGGACATTTTCACTTTGACCAGTGGATGTAGATTATCTTCCTAGATATTTGGGGTCGGCACCTCACTACTCTTCTGCCTCTCCGGCAGGTTCTGTTAGCATCTGGAAAGTGGAAGGTGCTGCCCTGGCTGAGTGGCTCAGTGGGTTGGAGTGTCATCCCAGTCACCAAAAGGTTTTGGGTTCGATTCCCAGTCAGGGCACATACCCAGGTTTCAGGTTCAATCGACAGTCAGGTACCACTGATGTTTCTTTCTCACATCAATGTCTCTCTCCCTCTCCCCTCCCCTGCCGGCCTTGCTCTCTAAAATCAACTGTAAAAAAAAAACTTATCCTGGAGTGAGGATTTTTTTTTAAAAAAGTAGAAAGTGCCTACAGAATCAACTCTGACTCAACACGGATGACCAAATAGGTTCCGTCTCCCAATTCTTTCGCATCCTGTTACCCTTCATTCTCCTCACGCCCACAAAAGTGGGGCTCAGCAAACTGGACCCAGAGCCCCTGCGTTTCCGTTGTCACGCTGGCAGGGACCGCGAGGCCTCTCAGCGATACTGCTCGCTCTCCTGCTTTCTGCCTTGATTATTTCCTTCGAAATGGTAATCCAAACAGTGCCTCGTAGGTATTCCACAACTTTAACCTTGTTTATCGTATTTGGCTCAATTCCTGGAACTGGAGGGATAAAGGCTCCGCCTGGGCAAGCTGATCAGCTCACTGGTCAAGAAAGCGCGAACCGCCTCTCGGAAAAATGCCCCACGCAGATCGGAGAGGTCGTCCTCCGACACCAAACAGAAATTCATTCGGGGCTCTCATTTCATGTCATATTTTTTTTCTATAACTGGAATGATTCCTTTCCTGGTGTGGATTTTCATTAGATTATTTCCTCAGAGCTGAAATCACAGTTTTGTGTGTGTGTGTGTGATCTAAGAGTAAAGCTGTCACTGCTATTCAATTTTTTTGGACTTGCTCAGTCTTTTCCAAATTTCGCAATTTGACTGCCACCGGGGAAGAAAGATGGTGAGCTCGTTGTTACAGTCCCCTGTTATAATGAAATTTCAGTAACAATCACGTCTTCCTCCGTGACACTGGGCCCTGTTTATGCAGCTGGCACATGCCAACTTATATGTATTTTTGTTTATGTATGTTCTATTCTTACTAAAGCACTGATTTTTGTTATAACTAAATGAAAAGCAATTGTTCATGGAAAGGGGAGAAAGTTACTGAAGTATAAAATGAACTAAAACTAGAGGATTTAAAAATTAGCTCAAAATGATACATACATGTGATATGTGTTTGGACGATTAATAGCAAAGCGATCAAGAGCCCAGGCATAAACCTGAGTCCAATCCTTTTTGACTTACTAGCTATATGACCTTAGGCAGATTTCTCAACCCCTCTGCCTCAGTTTCCCCATTTGTTAAAATGGCCATAATAACAAACCTGCCTTGTGGGGTTTTCTAAGGGTTAGATGATACAAAGCATGTAAAGTGCTCAGTGAATGGAAAGCATCTCATAAATGGTGGTGGCTAGCATTGCTATTATTATTATTGCTGGAGGATTTTTTAAATCCTAGACAATGAAAGAATTACCATGCAGTTCATCTACCTATTCAAATCCACTTAAACCAGTTGGAAGAAAATAATGTCTTCTAAATATAAAAACAACATGTTTGTTATTTTTTAAATATACAGAAGACTTTTAAAAGCCCAAAGAACAAAATTTTAAATACCCATAACTGTTAATATTTTAGTTTGTCCTGTATTTTGTCTATAAATCTATATACAAAATTTTATTCTTACCATTTGTCTTATTGCTTGACTTAAATGTTTTTATTGTTAAATATTCGTCTACAATATAATTTTTAGTAGCTTCTACTCTTTTCCAACCAAAATTGGTCTCGACTATCCTGTCTCTTCTCCCTGTTTTCTCTCTGTGGTGGATTGGACAGGTCAGCTGACAGTGGGCCTGTCACTGAGTCGCTGTGTAGCAATCTAGCAATCTGAGGACAAAATGTGAGAGAGGGAATAGAGTGGAACTCTCTGAACCCTGCTTGTGTTTAAAGCAACAGCAGTGAAAACAAGAGCACAGGGTGGTTTGCTTCCCACCAGCTGAGCATTACAACGTGATGCAAATGCAGCCCTCATCTGGCTGCCTCACCTGACACAGGCAGGGCTGGGAGGAAGGTGGCTTCGGGCAGGAAGCTTCCCACAGGGCCACGAGCCCTGGGACACGGGAGCACCACTGAAATCATGCAGATGGCCGTAATGAAACATTTTGACCTGTCCTGTAGCATGTTGGGGAGACAGACAAGCCCATCAGGTCTCAGGAGACCTATGGGCACCTGCTTTTATGTATTTAGTGGAAGGTTTTCTGTGACTGAAGGATCTACCTTTGGAAAACTCTTAACTAAGGAGATTGAACATATCGGAGATGAGCAAAGGTTTGCATTTTAAAACACAGAAGTGGCAGATCTTTTAAAGAAATGCTTATTCCTTCTGGTTTTCGTTATGATTGGATTGATGCCAACTTAGATCGGCAGCTCCCAGATCTGAATTTTCAGTCATCTTCAAAGAAAGATTCATTCTCAAGATTTCCTAAGGCCGCCTCACAGACATGGCTCTGGAGATGACAAGCAAAATTTTACCACAGGAATTCAGTGATCATATGTAAATAGTTCACACCAATTTCTGGGTGGATATATGAGCCTATGTAAATAAGTGAAATTCACTGAAATCATCAATCATTGATAGAATAAGTTGGATAAGATAAAAAAAAATTTAATACAGGAAAATTGATTTTATATCATCTTTAAAATCTTTTCTTTAAATACTGGTGCTAAAATCTGTAATATGAACCGACTGGAGCTGAAAAGGTGAAAACTGTTATGTATACTGGAAATTCTAAATTGTACGACTGTATTCGGTGAAATGGATGTGCTCCCTGAAACTAATGAGATTTGTGTTTTATGTTTGTAACCAGCAGAGGTAGCTGACGGTGATGAAAGACTGGACAGCGTCTCTCTACCCCCAACAGGTAAAACACATTTACATTCTCATCACCCGCTGGAAGATACAGCACAGGAAAATATTTGCATTGAAAATGTTTTTCACATTAGAGATACAGATGCTGGAGCAAAATGCTTCTGTAACAGACCCAGACTCTAGTAATCAGAGGTGCTCAATTCCCTGTGTTCAGACGTTTTCCATGTTGAATGTGAAAAGCTACATTTTTCTCACACTGTTTCATATTCTTGAAAACCTCAGAACAGCAAATCCTAAGAATTTAGTGTCACAAGATTTTGCTTCCCAAAACCTTTGGACATGAAAAGATATTTTAACATGATATGACATTTCTTTTGAGAACAGGGATCACCAGTTTTATGATGAAATTCATGTCCATTCTGTCCTCTCCCACCTGCCCCAAAGGGCTTTGAGAGGCAGTCAGTCATCGCTGTTCACACAGTGGGCACCCAGTGAATGTTGTGTTTTAACTGAGTGATTGAATAAGTGAGGCACATTACCGATGTTATAACCAGATCTCCCGAACACAACATTTCATTGAAGCGTCTGCTACAATATTAAGCCACAGATATAAATCTGACTTCACATTATTGAACTCTAAAGTGATATGCTTCTGACCCTGGCCTTCTGCCTCTGCGTTGGTTTGTACTGAGAGCCGGAGGGATAGGTGTCTGATCACTGAGCCGTGTGGCAAACAGTTTATTCCCTCAGTTGGCCTCAGGACTCTTTATTGGCTGCCTTCAAAAGAATACCTGAAGATTTTCTGCCCACAAAACCCAGATGCCCAAAAAACCCTCTAAGTGAAAAAGCTCAGTGTTTTCTCCTCTAGATTTGGGCTGGTAAGTTTTAAATGGAAATCAGCAAATATGAATGGAGCCCCTAGTCTCCGTAGGCACTCTGCTAGGTCATGTGTCCATTGACAGCACTCACCCCGAGATGGCAGCCAAAGCAGAGTCCACAGGTGTAGGACAGACATACGTTAGTGAACTCCGGGGCAACGAGAAAGCTCAAACATGTCAATGGTACAGTGCTCTCTGTCATTGAGTAGCTAAGCAACAGAGCAATGGACAAATAAGAAAGGGCCTGCTTATATCAAGCTTTACCGTACAGTCATTGTATAAGAGGGATTTCTCTTCTTGTTTGGCTATGTTTCCACATTTATGACTCAAGAGAATTGAAATGCATGATCTCTACTGTTCCTTCCCATTCTGTCCTCTGAATATCAGGACAACTCATATGCTTATTACCCCTGGCCATTCCCAGTAGACTCCTGAAATGCAACTAGTAGAAATGAAATTGTGCCATTCAGGAGGCCCCTTGCAGGAATGCCGTGCTGCTCTGGTCGTGCTGTCCAGGTCCCTCCCCTCCAGCCCGCTGCGCCAGGGCATCTGCACTGCTGTCCTCACTGTCATCTCACACAGTGGGCTTTTAAAATGTATTACTACTTGAAAACCATTCCCCTTTGCGTTTTCCTATCTGAAGATGGAGGCAGAGAGATGTTTCAGATGAGAAAACTGAACACAGGGAACCTCATAGAACGGAAAAGAATTTCAAGGAATCTGAGAACGAAGGAACAGTAGAGATCATTTCGTCCCATACCTTCTTTTTATCCAGTCCTTTTATTTTACAGGTAAAAAAGCCTGAGGCCCAGAAACACTAAATGACTTTCTCACGGTCTCACAGCTGGTTGGTGGCCTGGCCAGAGCCCAGGCCTCTCGACTCCCGGTCATTACACCGCATAGCTTTCTTATACCTAAGCCAAAGCCAGCTTTCTCTGCATGTTTCTTAAAGATCCCAAGAGTTGGTGGATGTGCTAATCCCTGTAGGATTCCATCTCAGTGTCTCACAGTCTCTGCAATTAGAATGTCCATCGTGAGTCCCCGAGTCCACTGCAGTTTCAGACTCATGGAATTCTTTCTGGAATGTTGCCCAAGGCTGTGACGTCGTAACGCAGACAGGACTAGAACGGCCCTGCACGTCTTTTCACTAGATTCTTGGTAGATATTTGAGCCAAATCACTAAACAGCACGATAAGTAATACCGTTTATCATTTAGAAAAGGGGAAAAGAGTTCCCAGGTTTGGTGCCCAAAATGTACAGTAATGAAATTAAATAATCTTGATTGGAGTAGCCAGTCTCTTGGTTGCCGCCGGAGTAAAAGGCCAGTCTGGTGGCTTCTGTGAATACGAGGCTACGACTGACCCCTCCGTCCTGCACCCCGAGGAGCGAAGCCGCGGTGAGCTCCGCCTTTCTCGCACGGGAGCTTCTTCCTGGGATTTGACTCACTGGCCAAACCTTCTTTATCGTGTTTATCTGAGCTGGCAACAGTTGGTCCTTTTTAAAGGTTTAACAGTGCTTTTATTAACTTTAGATGGTTTTTTTTTTCCTTCCAAATTCATGTATATTGAGCAGGGGGTGGGGGGTGTAAATCTGTGAAGCAGAATCGAGCAGGTCAGGGTTCTAGTCTGGCAGTCAAATGACATTTGTTTCAATCCATTACATTTCAGCAAACTTCTGTGTCTCGTCTTAACAAAAATGGGTACAGATTTTATATGGGAAAACGTTTTCTTAATTTCGTTTCCCTCGACACTGTCAGTGAGCGTTTTTGAGCAGCTCCCAGGTATCAGCACTGTGTGAAGTTGTGGTGCCCGGCCACTGTGACAGGCAGAAGCCAGGACGCACTGCGGCCAGGTGTGGAGAGAGCGCTCTGGTGATGACAGAAACCGTCGGGACTTGGGAACAGTTGTGCAGGGGAGAGGAGAGGGAAAGTAAATCGTAACAGTGCTTTCTAAAATTTGAAAAGGAGGCTTCTGAATTTGAAATAGAAGAGTGCAGAGCTCATCTGGGCTTAGCAATCTTTGTCGCCAATTGGCATTCTTTTACATATGTTTTAAAAATTAATAAAGAAAAGTGTAAGGAAGAAAGTGCAGATTAATTTTACCACCCAGAGATACTCACTATTGGGTGTTCTTCTCCCAGACTTTTCTCTATTTGATTTACCCAATAGAGATCAAATATATGAAATTGTGTTTCCTCGGTGGTTATTTTATCCTAACAAGCATTTTCGATTTTATTACAAATTTCCATACACGTTATTTTAATAGCTGCATGATACTTTGTTTTACAGGTAGATCATATTTTATTTAGCCATTTCTGTTACTGGACACCATATGGACATACTCTAACAGTAACACACACTCAAGGGCTTTCTTGCAAAAGTAATCATTACAGATTTCTAATGGATAAAATTGCTCATTTAGCGCAACTAAAGCCTTGGTTAAAAGTTAGCGACTTAAACATTAAACACAGACATCTCACCAACAACGTTCTTCATGTATCCAAACTACCTCTAGCCGTGTCATAGGCAAGGGTACAACTCCGCTTCAGAGAAGCGGCCCCCCTTCATTTTCTTGTCTCTGTTGTAGGTAATATATTTGACACCAGGAAAGAAACCACGGAAGACACAGAGCCAGATCTCACTGCCTAGCCTTCCCTTAGTGACACTGTCCGTTAGCATTCGCACCTCTTCCCTCTGGATGTCCGCAAAGAGCCACGGTAGCATTTCAGTTACTGCAGCCAGAGTGTGTGTTCTGTGACGTGTCCCCGTCCTGTTTGAATAGGGTTCGTGTACTGTCTTTGTCATCTGTGATCAGCGAGCCTCCAATTTGGTATACGCTGTTTAAAAATCACTCCCAGAGTTGATTTATCACCCTTGAAGTCCAGCGTCTGACCCAGTTAGTTCACTGTCCGTTACAAAGAAGCAGCTCTCTCTTCCCTGCCCCCCCACCCTCAATGTGAATATATGGAGTTGTGAAGCATATTTATTTTAACATGAATTGTTTAGATGCTATCTAAAGGAGAATGGCACTTTCCAGTACTGAGGGAGCAGTTATTAAAGCCAAAATTAATTAGACCTTCATCAGCTTAAAAAATGAAAACGCGAGACAGGATAGCCCTGTTGTTAGATGGAATCATTTGTGACATCAGTTCCCCCAAAATTACCACTTGTAACTGAATAAGGGCAAGTGATATATGAATTCTTAGGAAAGAAAAGCTTTTCACAGGGTTGTGTCGACACAGTGACAGAATAACTCACCGAAAGGCGAGAAACGCAGAGTAAGCAGCGTGTGCGTGCTGCCCGCCCTCGGGTAGGTAACGCCCGCTGAGGTGCCGTGCTGCCTGGCCGCCGGCCGCACGTGTCTCATTAATGTTACGTATTTTACTTGATTCCTAGTACACTTACACTCCACTTCATATAAATCCAACGGATGAACATCGGGATTCATTTTAGAGGTATCATGTCACGTGGGTATTTGTTTTACAGAAATGTTTACGTCTGGATTCCTTTCTCTCATAAGATGATGAATTTAAAATGCCATTTTATTTAGCAACACTGCATTTACACCTCATTTATTGCATAAAGCAAATTACCTTGAATCTTTGGCACTTGACCCAAAGGCCAAAACTTGGCTTGAAAGAAATGTGGATTAGAAACACCAAACCCCAGGGGGGAATTTGCTGTGCTACTGCTGAACGCATTTCCCTAGCACTTATTTTAATGAGTCAGAGCATGTTCGAGCTCAGAGCTACTGTAGACGGCCCTTAGTCCCACCCCCTTGTCTTGCAGGTGAGGCAGCTGAGGAGTGAGGGTCCCGGTAGCCCAGGGCCAGGGAACCCCTCAGTGGCCGGCCAGGCCTAGCACCTGACTGCCTTACTCCCCTGTCCAAGGTCCTTGTGCCACATCACACTGAACAGCTAAGCCTGAGCGAGGAGGGGAGCTCTGGGGTGAATCAGTTTTCCACGGAAGACCAGCTCATCAACCAACGGTGACAGGAAGTTGGTGCTAGGTGTGGCTTGTGGCATCCATTCCGCTGCGAGACAGCGACATCCCACGCGTGTGTGTCTTTCACTTGTCTTCTTTTTGAAGCTACCAGGAAGGTCAGAGTAGTTGTTTCCGTCACACCCCCTAGTCGGTAGCCTTTTTCAGTTGAGGCCCACTGGTAATCCCTCCCCTGAAACCAGTCCCTCTGCTCATCAAGTGTCTGGTGAAATACTGTGAACGAGGGCTTTTGTTTTTCTGCAACACACGTTTTCAAACTGGTCTGCTGCCTCTCAGAAGAAAATCCCTCTCAAGGGAATTGATAAGATGAATTAGTGACTTTTCAACTCTACCACAAGACGATGAATATGTTGCTAATGGAGGTAGAAGCGTCCACCTTCCCACTGTGGCACCTGTTAAATATGCACCGTGAACGGTCAAAGCACGTCCTTCCTAGACTGCGCGACAGCGTGGCGTGTCCAGCGCCCGAGGCGGGTGGGGACTGTTCAACCCACGAGTATGTGCAATGGATCCCCAGATTGGAAATACATATCATAAAACTGCGAGAGTGAAATCATACTTTGTAAATGAAAATTGTATTTGTGTTTACTTACTGTGACTACTGTTCAGAAATCCTTTCTGTAGGCTTTCTTAGCAAAAACAAATTATTCCATATCTATGAATAATGTCTCAATCTTCTGTATATATGTTTTATTAATATGTAAATATTTAGAATTTTTAAATTACTATGTTCTTTAAAAAAAAATTTCAACACAAGGCTAGTTGTGAACATGGTGTATAACGTCGTGTTGTGATATCAGTCCCCAAGATGCTCCTTATGTCCATTCTGGAAGAACACAATAAATTACTTTAATTGAAATGCCTGTTCCGTGCCTGTGTGCTAGCCCTCGATTATGGAGAGGAGTCCATGCTAGCCATTAATTAAAAGGTATTTATTAATACTCTAGTGATCTTACCCAGGAAGTTGTATCTCCTTATGAGAGATAAATTTTTAATAATAAATAAGCCAGATTGCTACCAGCAAGAGCACCTTCGAATGTAGAAAGTCACTGGCTCTGCCTGGCCATCCGATCAGTGGCTGCAGCAAGTCCCCCAGTAACACTTAAGCATTAAGCACGGATATGCTTGAAGCCTAATTTTGCATGAATTAGGTAGCTTTATAATCTTCACTTAGAAGGTTAAGCCCTGCTTCTATGGAAACAACACATCAGAAGGACAAATCAATCTTCTCTAAGGCAGAGTGGCTGTTAAAACATAATTGCTTTATGCTCCTCTCTGAACACAGGAGGGCGCTACTCCTCCCTGGGTACTTGCTCCCTCCTACATTGCACAGGCTTTCCTGGCCCCCAGCCTAGAGCACCCCCAGGTGGTCAGCTCTGTCGGGGTTTCTTCTTCAGTGGCTCTCATTTCGGAGGGGCCGAGCTGTTTCACAGCCCTGGGGGGTGGACCCGGCAGTGGAGAGGGACAGCTACCTAAGAGGGCAGCTGGATTCTGGAAGAAGAGGCAACAAGGTGACTTGCTTGCAAAAGTAGAATATCTGAACTGCAGTCGACCTTTGGCATACCTGCACCTGTTGGTGGGAGCCTGGCACCAGCCTGCCCTGCCTGCAGCAACGCCCCCCAGGCTTCATGTGGCCTTTACACCATGAAATTATTTGTAAGGGGCCCACTTCACATTATTTGAACCAAGGCCCCTGGGATGCCCTTGCTCCCACACGCTGGTAAGGGTCTGTGCTTTACGTGTAGCCTGGCTGACAGCCCGAAAGGGCTCTCAAGTCCAGTGTGAGGGGACCCACTTCCACCACGGGAAGCTCCACCCGAAGGGTGTTCGCATAGTAGAGGAACAGCTCATACACCCGCCTCCTTCGTCTCCCTCCTGCAGGCCCGGCCCTGTCCTCACCAGGGTTGGGATGCAAGAGAAGGCGGTGAGAGCCAGCCGTGGCTGGGGAAGGTTGCCCTGGTCCCAACCACACCAGGCCTTGTGGACCATTCCGAGAAGCTGGGAATTCGTGGGGGACGCTGGAAACTTAGAGTTTTGATCAGATTCACAGGCTATCTTGCTCCATCTGGCTGAAGTTTAATACAGAACATTAGTGGGAGGCGGGAAAGCAAGGAGCCCTGTTAAGAAGCTGTTGCAATAGCTTCCCCCCCAAGGGGACAAAACCCAAGCAGAAGAGAGAGAACCAACAGGACTTGGTAACAGGCCATCTCAGGGTGGAGGAGGGAGCATAGCTCTAGGGACGGGGAGCGAGTGTCGGAGCTGACACAGGTCTCTGCCTGGGGAACCGTGAGCTCACTTGGCTAGGACTGGGAACACTGGGAGGAGCGATGTGGAGGATGACACCAGGGCTCAGGTTCAGATGTCATTCCATTCGTTCACTCAGCAAGCGTTTGCTGAACACTCGGGGTATTCATGGCCCTGTGCTGGGGGTACAACAGTCATGGAGCTCATTCTCACGACCACTCACGGCCGTGGCCCCGGGGAAGCACCAGAGAAGAGAACTTAAGCTTGGTAGCTTTGTCCAAAATTAGAGGAGATCAGGATCTGAAGCACTGCTCGTTCTGTATGATTCACGTCTCAGCTACATTTCATCATCACAGAGGGATTCGTGTCTACCAGCTCACAAGTAACCACCCGTCTCTACCGTCCAGTCACCGTGTCCCTTGCCACTCTCTGAAACTGTCTTGTTATGTATGTGTTTTTTATTGTCCACTTTTCCTCTGGAATCTAAGGCCATTAAGACTCCAGGCCCTGGTGAAAACACATTCTCAGGACTCCCCGTCTCCCTCTTCCCCAGCAGGAGTGGACTGGGGCTCACGGGGAGTGTCAGTCACTACATGCCTCCCGCGTCCCTCCCGTCGTCGATCACGTGCACTTCCTTTGTCCCTGCATCACCACTCTTCATAAATGGTGGGGAAACTGTGTCTGTAGCTCCATCAAAGAGATGCTGGGTGTATGCCATGAGAATTTGTTAAAAAACATTTTTTCTTTATTGATTTCAGAGAGAGAGGAAGGGAGAAGGAGTGAGATAGAAACATCAATGAGAGAGAACACCAATTGGCCGCCTCCTGCATGCCCCCCCTCCCACTAATGTTCTGTGCTTCGGCCAGATGGAGCAATATAGCCTGTGAATCTGATGCGAGCGTGTTAAATGGGGCAGCTGGTCAGAAACCAGCTCCCCTGACTTCCAGTTGTACCTGCTCTCCACCACAACGGCATAACAGATTGAAAACATGGATATGGAGAGGGAAATCAATTTTACAAAGGAAATCAAGCATCCTAAATTGGTTCAGTGAAGTGGGGGACCAATTGCACATTCTGGTAGAGAAACTGCCTCTGCTGTACTCCAGCAATGGAGGGAGAAAGGGAATACATTATAACAAATGGCACTCACTCGGTATATTACTGAATTAAGCATCCTCCAAAAGTGATGTATTTCTAACCATTGGATAAGGAAAGTCAGAAGTGACTCAATTAGCAACCCCCGCGCGAACCCCACCCCCACCTTTCGATGAACATGGTAACATCGCACCATCCTTAGGAGAAATGTTTCATGGATGTGAAGCTATGTCACCTTCTTGTCACCACCTGTGACATGGACCTACAGCTGTGGGCAGCTGTTAAGACTGTGTTTGTTTCTATGATTTTTGTCATGTACTGTTCGAGTGTGTTTGTCCCACCCACCTCCAAGTTGGGGTTCCCTGGGAGAGAGAACCACAGCTGGCCCTTCCCTTCCTTTGTTCCAGTAGGACTGGCTGACCAGTTATGGTAGAGTGGGTGTATTTTTTTTTTCTTTATCGATTTTAGACAGAGAGAAAGAGAGATAGAAACATTGATGAGAGAAAACACGAATTGGCCGCCTCCTGCATGTCCCCCACTGGGGATCGGCCCGCAACCTGGACAGGTGTCCTGACCGGGAATCGAACCAATGACCTTGGTGCATGGGTCGCTCAACCACTGAACTACACCGGCCAGGCTGAGTGGGCGTATTTTAAATGTCAGACTGACTCCTGGACACTGGCTGCTGACCATACTGAGAGACAGAAGCCGAAACGCACCTTGATCATGCCTAGGCTTGCATTCTAACACACAGCTTTAGAAAATGAACAGAACTCGCAAAGACCAAGAAACGACTTTTTGTTGTTGTTGTTAATCCTCACCTGAGGATATTTCTCCATTGATGTTCAGATAGAGTGGAAGGGAGGGAGGGAGAGACAGAGAGAGAAACATCAGTGGGATCGGTTGCCTCCTGCACGGCCAAAGGGCCAGGCATAAAACCTGCAACCCAGGCACAGGCCCCAGATTGGGACTTGAACCCATGACCCCTCCATCCACAGGCCAACACCCCAATTGCTGAGCCAAACCGGTCAGGGCAAGAAACAATTTTTAATTGGAAAATATCCAGTAACTTAGGAGGTGAGAAGGAGGAGGTGGTAAAGTTGATAAAATTAGTCTGAATTCATTGAAAGACTGAATGCAGTAGAAAAGCCAGAATATATAAAGAACTTTTACAAATCAAAAACAAATAAATGCCCTGGCTGGTGTGGCTTAGTTGTTTGGAGTGTCATCCAGTGCAACAAAAGTTCACAGATTCAATTCCCAGTCAGGGCACATACCTGAGTTGCATGTTCGATCCCCAGTCAGGGTACTTGGGGTGCCTACTGGAGACAACCAAACGATGTTTCTCTCTCGCATCAATGTTTCTCTCTCCCTCTCACTTCCTCTCTCTCTAAAATCAACTTTTTAAAAAAGTAAAATGCTTTCAAAATAAATAAATAAAAATAGACTAAAGATGGAAACAGCCTTTTCTTCAAAGATATAAAAATGACTGCCCTAGACCTGGCTGGTTTGGCTCAGCAGTTAGAGCATCGACCCACAGACCAGTGAGTCCCGGGTTCAATTCCGGTCAAGGGTGCGTATCTCGGTTGCAGTTAGTCCCCGGCCCTGGTCAGTTGTGAGGGAGGCAACCAGTCAATGTGGCTCTGTCACATCGATGTTTCTCTCTGTCTCTCTCTTTCTCTCCCTCCCACTCTATGTGATAATAAGTGGGAAAATATTCTCGGGTGAGGATCAAAAAAAAAGACTGCCTAGCCAGTGTGGCTCAGTGGTTGAGCATCGACTCATGCATCAAGAGGTGGCTGGTTCGATTCCTGGTCAGGGCACATGGCCAGGTTGTGGGCCTGATCCCCAGTGGGGGGCATGCAGGAGGCAGCCAGTCAATGTTCTCTCTCATCGATGTTTCTATCTCCCCCTTCCTCTCTCTCTCTAATATCAATTAAAAAAAAATTTTTTTTAAGATATAAAAATGACCAATAGGCTGATAAGCATATGTAAAGATACTCAACATCATAAGTCATTAGGGAAATGCAAATCTCAAAACCACAATGAGATAGCACTTCAAAACTACGAAGATGGCTATAGTCAAAAATGACAGACAATGAGGAGTGCTGGTGACAATATGGAGACGCTGAACCCTTGATATTGCTGGTGGGAATGTACAGTCTTTGGGAAAGATTGACAGTTCCTCAGGAAGTTGAACATAGAGTTACCATATAACCAAGCAATTACACTCCTAGGTATATACCCAAGAGAAGTGACACCATCTGCATACTAATACTTGTACACAAATGTATAAATAAGAGCAGCATTATTCACAATAACCAAAAAGTGGAAACAACTTGAAAACCCATCAACTGATGAATGGATAAACAAACGTGGTGTATCCATGCAATGGAATATTATCCCGCAGTAAAAAGGAATGAAGTACTGATACATGCTAACATGGGTGAACCTTGAAAATATTATGCTAAGTGAAAGAAACTAGACACAAAGGTTACATAGTCTATGATTCTATTTATGTGAAATGTCTGGAGTAGGCAAATCCAGGAGACAGAGGTAGTGGTTGCCTAGGGCGAGAGGGGGCGCTGTGATGAGGAGTGATAGCTAAAGGGTGCAGGGTTTCTCTTTGGAATGATGAAAATGTTCTAAAAGTAGATAGTGGTGATGGCTGCACAGCTCTGTGAATATATTATTAAAATCCACTGAATTGTACACTTCGCGTGGGTATATAGTATGTGAATTATATCTCAATAAAGTGGTTATTAAAAAATAATAATAGCCCTGGCCAGTTTGGCTCAGTGGTTAGAACATCAGCCTACAGACCAAAGGGTCTGGGGTTTGATTCCCAGTCAAGGGCACGTACCTGAGCTGCAGGTTTAATCCCCGGCCCCAGTCAGGGTCATGCAGGAGGCAACCAGTGTGTCTCTCTCACATTGATGTTTCTCTCTCTCTCTCCCCCTCCCTCCTTTCCACTCTAAAAAAAAAAAAAAAAAAAAAAATTAATGGAAAAATATCCTCGAGTGAGAAGTAACAAATAAATAAATAAATAAATAAATAAATAAATAAATAAAAATAATAGAGTTAGACCTTTCTACCTTACTCTATATGTGGCGATTAATTCCAGATGTTTAAAGGATTTAAGTAAAACAAGTCATAAAAATACTAGAAATGTTTAAATTAATATTTATAATAAGGCTGAGGATATAAAGGATTTCCCAAACATAGTGCCATAGGAAGAAATTATCAAGTAAAAATTAATTCATTTTATTAACTAAAAAGTTTAAATAATACTTCAAAATTTTATAAAATTAAATAGCAAATAACAAAATGAGAAAAATATTTGTAGGAAAAAAGGGGTTTTAAGAAAGCATATACTCAGTATATATCCAACTCATAAATCAAATGTCCAATAAACATTAAAATGCTAAAATTAAATTAAAAATGCTCATTTTAAAAGGAGCATGAAATATTTGGGTTATTCAATTGGCAAAAATTGAAAGAAGGGTATCAGCAGTGTTTCTTGTGGTGAACAGTCTGATTGGCATGTGAATGGTACGATATTTCGGAGGGCAGTTTGACAATGTAAATGAAATTTAAAACCTTTGACCCAGCAATTCTACTTGAAGGAATTTGTCTGAAAGAAATAATGATTTGCCCAAAGATTAAGCCACAGGGTATTCATCACAACATAGTTTAAATAGTTTTAAAAAATTGATGTGTATACCCAATAATATTTCAAATTATAATACATACTTAAAATTGAATACTATGCAGCCATTTAAGTGGTGTACATAGAGTCAATTAATTGGGAAAAGCAGGTCACAATAATATGGACTGCAGGATCTTTTTTTGAAATACACATACTCTTATTCATAGAAAAAGTCTAAGAGAAAACACACACCAAAATGTTTGATGGTGGCTACCTCTGGATTGTGAGATTATGGGTATTTCTAAATGTTTTTCCTGTTGTTTATTTAAATTAATTTTTCTGTAATGAACATTTGCTACTTTTGCAATGAGGAAGTTATTTTTAAATTTTTTAATAAAGTAGAAGAATATTTAATGGCATGGAGAAATGTTCATGGTATATTTATTGCTAAATAGTATGTTCAACCTGATCAGATATTTTTTATTTCAAAAACATTTATTTTATAAAGTTGGATTTAATTATAATTGTGAGTAACCACAAACATGGACAAATTGCAGCATGTCCAAAAAATATATATCAATAGTCACCAACAGCTCTAAAAAGACAGATGATGTGTTAACCATCAGCCTGACCAATTTTGTAAAAGAAATATTTATACGCATGCACACAAAAAAGAAAGAAGTTGTTAACAGTGGTTACCTCTGGGTGATAGAATTACATGTGATTTTAAAAGATTATTTATGAACACATATTGTTTTCAAAATAAATAAAGGTAAAGGAAGAAAAAGGCTCAGTGGTCTACATCTGTGCATAGATGTAATGTTTGCCTTTTGGATACTGTTAGGAATACTTGAAATATCACCCAAGTGCCAGTGAAGACTTCAGCTTGTTACTCCAGTAACATGTGCCTCCTCGTTACTTCAATAATATATACCTTGAACCTATGTACAGGACCCTGGAGATTAAGGCTTGACTTTGAAGGGGGGGAAATCATTCTGAAGCTTGACAGAAAAAGCAGAAAATGATATCCTCTCCGTAGCTTGAAAGGAAACTGGATGCTTTATAAAAAATGTATCAGTTGCAAGACAAGAAGAAACCCATCTGAGGTATAACTGCACTTGACACATCAGTTCAAAACACAATTCCGCCAGGGCCCCTGGGGTTTGAAGAGAATGACGACCTCAGAAACATGAAACACCGGGCGGGCTGCTCTAACGCACGAGTGCGTGCGGGAACCTAAGCAGTCGGTTGACAGTCCGTTCCCGCGTGGGCTCATTCACCTGTGCAGTTCCCACTGACCTCGCCGGTGACGTGCTTCAGGAAAACAGACCTGGGCCGTCCAGGACACGTGCGTGCCAGGCGCGTTCTAACGCCTTAACATCCAGTTCGACTCATCTAACCTCCAAAATATCCTAAGAAGTAGATACCATTATCCTCATTTAACAGATGAAAAAGAGGCAACTTGTTCCAGCTCACATAACCAAGGAGGAGGTGTAGACAAGACTGGAGCCCAGGAAGTGAGACCGCAGCTCCCACTCGGTAACCCCCGTGAGTGCCTAGCCCTACGGGCCTCTTTCTACTTAGTCTGCACAAAAGCGTTGAACCAGGGATCACAGCACATACTTACTGAGTGCCTCTTGTGAGCCAGGAACTGTCATAAACTGTAGATAGTAATTCAGTTGAACCCCATTATAACCCTGGAAGCACTGTGATCGGCCCCATTCGGCGGATGAGGAGACTGAGTTACAGAGAGCTTAACTAACTTGCCCAAAGTCACATAGCTGGTAAGGGGCAGAGTCAGGACTCAAGCCCAGACACTCTGACCTGGGAGCTGTGCTTCTAGTCTCTGTGCAACAGGATGTCTGTCCTTCCAATGAATGTGCTGGGTGCTTGTTCTATGTCAGGCCCGGTAAGTGTTTTCCTTGAATCATCTCAGCCACTGCCAGAGAGAGGCTGGGGAGTAGCTGTCATCTTCCACCTGACACAGGTGTTTATTAACAGGTTTCTAAGAGAGCATGAATGACCGGCATTTACTGGCTCTGCCATTTACTCAGCTCTGGTATCTTTTCATCTCTGGTTTCCTCTCACTTTCCATTGTCCATCAGTCCACCAAAAGAATTAGAAGAGACTTAGATGGAAGTTCAGCCATGCCCAGAGTGATGAAAGCCACTGAAATCACTGAGAACCCCCACTTCAGTGTGGATGTAATTGCTGCAGGTGACAGAGCTGGAGGGAGGTGACACCAAAAACCTGTGGTCCTTGCCCTGGCCGGTTTGGCTCAGCGGTTGGAGCGTCGGCCTGCGGTACGGAGAGACCCGGGTTCGGTTCCCGCTAAGGGCATGTACCTCGGTTGCAGTTTGTCCCCAGCCCCGGTTGGTTGTGCGGGTGGCAGCCACTCGATGTGTCCCTTTCATGTCGATGTTTCTCTCTCTCTCTTCCTCTCTCTCCCTCCCACTCTATCTGAACAAAAAATGAAAAAATGTCCTCAGGTGAGGATAAAAAATAAATTAAAAAATAATAAAAAAAAAAACCTGTGGTCCTCAAAGTGTGGCCCCCAGACGGGCAGCGTCAGCACTTCCTGGGAACTTGCTCAAGATGCGAAATATCTAACCCTGTCCTGAACCTGCTGACCCAGAAGCTCTGGGTGGGACCTAGGTCTTTTCAACTCTGCAGGTCATCCTGGTGCACAGAGCAGGTTGGGACCCACAGCCCTTGAACACCTGGGAGATAAGGCGGGGCCCCAACCTCAGAGCTGTGAAGTTACTTGTGACTAATGAGAACAATGTGTGAATTCACTCCTGTGATGCACAGTGCTGAGGTCTCAGAACACCTCAGCATACTGTTCATGGATTCCGAAGAAAAACCTGGAGGACTGGCTGTGAAAGACATGGGTGTAATAGGACTTATGTGCACACTGGTGGCCACCTACCAGTGAAGTCGACCACTGCACCAGCCGCCACCTGAAGTTGTTCTGCCAAGTCCCATCTGACCTGCAGACGGGCCACACTGGGGGAGCCGGCTGGTGCCATTGTCTTGCGTGCCTCCCGCCCCGAGACTTTCCTGACACAAGGTTTTAAAGAGTACAGAAAACAGGACGTGCAGAGGGAGGGGGACGAATATGAGATCAAAACACTAGCTGTTTACAATCCGGGCTCACATCTAGAAGCAGATTCTCTCTGGCCTTTCTTAGACTGAGTCGCTGGCCAGATTCCCAAGGTTTCACAGTCCACTCACAGATGGCCTTCACTACAGTCCCACAGGGTGGGAGGGGGAGTTGGAGCATGGGCAGGGGCCCATGTTCCCATGTACCATTCAACTGTCTTAATGAATCAGAGCAGAGTCAAAGCTTTGCCTGTGACAGCATCACTTCCCTTACATTCTGAGTGGGGAGGACTGGGTGGTATCACAGAAGTACTGGAAGTGCCAGTGCCCCTGTGACCCCGTGGAGATGGGGCAAGTGTGAGGACATGGACAGTCAGTGTTGGCTGTGGGGAAAAGTTGAGACCCAGGCCCCCTTTTATTGGCTGCTAGACTGAGGCCCCTAGAGGGCAGAGAGGAGTTGGAGGCAGAGACTGACACCAGAATGTTCTCACTCCCTTAAACTTCATAATCAGCCTGTCACTCCCTTCCCTGAGGCCTTCTCAGCAGCTGTGTGCTCCTGGACCTTCCTTTGCGTGGTTGCCCTAGAAAGTCACATAATCCACTTGTGCTTGGCCAGCACTCCACCCTCCAGAAGGACCCTGACCACTATGTCCCAGGAGGTCAGGCAGTACCAGCTGCAGAAGCCATCAAAACCACAAGATCCTGCCCTGACCAGTTTGGCTCAGCGGTTAGAGCGTCGGCCTGCGGTCCAGAGAGACCCGGGTTCGGTTCCCGCTAAGGGCATGTACCTCGGTTCCAGTTTGTCCCTGGCCCTGGTTGGTCGTGCGGGAGGCAGCCACTCTATGTGTCCCTTTCATGTCGATGTTTCTCTCTCTCTCTCTCTTCCTCTGTCTCCCTCCCACTCTTTCTGAACAGAAAATGGAAAAATGTCCTCGGGTGAGGATTAAAAAAAAACAAAAAAAAAAAACCACAAGATCCAGAAGACATTAAACAAGCTGACAACTATTTACTGGGCACCTGCTGTGCAGAAGGCCTTGCACCAGGACTAAGAGAACCTATCTATGGTCACTGCTTTCGAGGGGTCAGTGAGGAGACAAGACGAAACCCACCACAATTATAACAGCACTACAAGCTCCAGGAACTCTATACAATAAGAGGCCAAAAGGTGCCTCATGGTGTCTGGCTAGTAGGATGTACCAGACAATGAACAAAATGAGGAGTTCAGAGATGCACACAGGTTGGAAGGCTTTATGGAGGAGGAGAGACCCAAGCTGAGCTTTGGAGGGTGGAGAGAACTTGCACAGATTGAGAAGAGGGGTGGGAGTCACCCTTGCAAAGCAGCCAGTACAAGGAAAAGGCTAGGCCTGAGAAAGGGCGACATACACAGACCTCAGAAGTCTGCTCTCCCAAAGGGCAGGAAGCTGTAGGTATATAAAGAAGGCGTGGGAGCCGAGAGGTCAAAAACTTTGAAAAGTGGAGTATGGAATCCTGAAATTTATTCTATAGACCAGGGTTTCCCAGAGTGTAAATATCTTTCTCAGAACATTCTCTTGGTAGAATTTTAATAGATATTATGGGACTAAATGGAGTCTGGTACCAATTCCAACACGGGGAGGGGGTTTGCCCAAACCCACAAGCTATTCTCAGACACAAGCTGGTTGTCCTACCATTCAACTCACTTCTAACACCGGCAATCTGGAGACAGCATCAGATTCCACAGATTCAGGTCTGTCCTGCAAACCCTTCACTTCAGATGCCAATTGCAAGCCCAGGTTATCACCTGTGCTTCTGACCAATTATAAATCAGAGATTCCCAAGACCCCCTCCTCGGGTTGAATTAATTTGCTAAAGTGGCTCACAGACCTCAGAGAAATATTTTACTGATTATAACTCAGAAACAGCCAGACAAAAAAGATGCCTAGGGCAAGGTATGGGGAAAGGGTGAGGAGCTTCCATTTTCTCCCCAAGTGCACCACCCTCCCCGGATCGCCACACGGTCCTCAACCCACTCTCCAAACCCTGTCCTTTTCGGGTTTTGTGGAGACTTCCTTACATAGGCACGATTGATTAAATCATTGGTGATTTATTTATTCTCCTGCCTCTCCCCTCCCAGGAGGTCAGGGGGATGGGACTGAAGGTTCCAACCCTCTAGTCACATGGCTGGTTCTCCAAGCAACCAGGCCCCATCCTAAAGTGGTTTCCAAAATCCACCTCATTAACATAATAAACAACACCTGTGTTCTTCCCGACACTTAGGAAATTCCAAAGGGTCTGGGGAGTGATGAGCCACAAATGTGGGCAAGAACCAACCCCACACAGGCAGACCTGAGATACGTGGGCTTGGGTCCAGAAGACCTCCACAAAGCACACACCGCCATAACGCAAGTCGCAAGGAATTTTTTGGTTTCCCAGAGTATATGAAAGTCATTTACACTGTACTGTCTATTAAGTGCGGAATAGCACTGTCTTTTTAAAAAATATTTTTAGTGAGACTTCCGGTCAAGATGGCGGCATAAGTAAACGCGGCATCGCGTCCTCTCACAGCCACATCAAAGTTACAACTAGGAATTCCAAAATGGCGGTGGAGTGAATGGAAGCTACACAGACCATCTCCCGGGACCAAACTGGAAATACAACTAAAATAAAGTCAAATCGTCGGGAAAAAGCAACGGAAAAGCAGCTCGCGAGGACCATACAACCAGGGACACTGACTCGATCCTGGTAGGATTGCGGAGGCACGAGAGAGGGGCTGGGAGCCCACGGACAGCAGCGGCCTTAGCCCTGAGCAGCGCCCGCCCTCGGGGTTAAAGCCCAAGCCGGCTCCACAGCGCAGAGCCGGGACAGAGTGCTAAAATAGCCACAGCCACTCACCTGGGCTCCGGCAGAGGGAGGGCGAACTGGACTGGAACTGTGTGGGGACACTCGGGATTTGGAGGGCGATCAGAGCTTTTGCTGAGTTTCGGCCATGCAGGACTGTGGCCCGGCGGTCTTACTCCATCCCAGGGCTCTGGGGAGAGGCAGCAGCCCCTCCCTCGGAGATTCAGCCACACCCAGTTGGGCCATTGAAATGCAAATCGAGGCTCATTAACTACCAGCATCTGCCCCACCCTCGGGAAATCCTCTCACGCTGAACACCTGAAGGAGGTTTTCATTCAACTGAGAACCCAAGGCTGTTCAAGTAACCAGGACTAATAGCCTCTAGGCAAAAAGCTAGAGGATAACTGAACCTTTTCTGGGCTTGCAACTCTACCCAGGAAAGTAAGACTTGACAGTGGTGTATAACGTGGGTTCTCTCACGCTCATCCAAACCCAGTACAGGGAGCCACAAACAGCAGAACACCAACATCCACAGGGAAAATTTGGCAGGCTCCAAAAACCACTGAGATAGCCAAAATGGTAAAACAAAGAAACAGATGCCAAATGAAAGAACAAGAGACCTCCACTGAAGATGAGATAAATGAAATGGAGTTAAGAAAGTTAACAACACTAGAATTCAGAGCCATGATCTTGAGGAAGCTCAACAGCATGTGTAAGGACATCAACACCATGAGCAAAGACATAGAAATATAGAAAATAAACCAATTGGAAATGAAGAATGACATAGCAGAAATGAAAAACACATTGGAAGGACTAAATAGCAGAGTAGAAGAAGCTGAGGACCGGATCAGCGAATTAGAAGACAGGGTAGAAAAAATCAACCAGTCAGAAAACCAAAAGGAAAAAACAGGAAGACAGCTTAAGAGAACTGTGGGAAAACTGGAAACGTAATAATATTTGCATCATAGGAGTCACTGAAGAAGAAGAAAATGAGCAAGGGTTAAAGAATATATTTGAAGAAATAGTGACAGAAAATTTCCCTAATTTGGAGAAGGGAGAAGGCATTCAAGTTCAAGAAGCACAGAGAGTCCCAAGTAAGAAGAACCCAAATAGGCCCACACCAAGACACATAGTAATTAAAATGCCAAAAATTAAAGACAAAGAGAGAATCCTAAAGGCAGCAAGAGCTAAGCAACAGGTTACCTACAAAGGAAACCCCATAAGGTTATCAGCTGACTTCTCAATAGAAACACTACAGGCCAAAAGGGAATGGCATGAAATAATCAAGGTCATGAAAAACAAGGATCTGAACCCAAGACTACTCTACCCAGCAAGGCTATCATTCAAAATAGAAGGTCAAATAAAGAGCTTCCCAGACAAAAAACGGCTAAGGGAATACATTAGCACCAAACCAGCACTGCAAGAAATGTTAAAAGGACTGCTGTAATTAGTAGAAAAAATAGAAAGGAAAATAGAAACACACTAAACAAAAATGGCAATAAGTAAGTACATATCGGTAATCACCTTAAATGTAAATGGACTGAACACCCCGATCAAAAGACACAGAGTAGCGGATTGGATAAGAAAACATGACCCATATATATGTTGTTTACAAGAGACCCACCTCACAACAAAAGACTCACATAGGCTGAAAATGAAGGGATGGAAAAAAATCTTCCAAGCAAACAGAAAGGAAAAAAAAGCTGGGGTAGCAATACTCATATCTGATAAAATAGATTTTAAAATGAAGGCCATAACTAGAGACAAAGAAGGCCACTAATAATATTGAAAGGATCTATCCAACAGGAAGAGATAACCTTGGTAAACATATATGCACCCAATACAGGAGCACCAAAATACATTAAAAATCTTCTGGAGGACTTCAAAGGAGAAATTGACAGCAATACAATCATAACAGGGGACTTCAACACCCCGCTGACATCACTGGATAGATCCTCTAGACAAAAAATTAACAAGGAAACAGAGACTCTAAATGAAGCACTAGACCAAATGGATTTAATAGATATTTACAGAGAATTACACCCCAAAACTACAGAATTCACATTCTTCTCAAGTGCACATGGGACATTCTCAAAGATAGACCACATGTTAGGACACAAACGAAGTCTCTACTAGTTCAAGAAGATTGAAATTATATCAAGCATCTTCTCAGATCACAATGACATGAAACTAGAAATCAATTGCAACAAGAACATGCAAAGACATTTGAATACATGGAGGCTAAAGAGCATGTTATTAAACAATGAATGGTTTACCAAGGAGATCAAGGAAGAAATTAAAAACTTTCTGGAAACGAATGAAAATGAACACACAACAACACAAAATCTGTGGGATGCAGCGAAAGCAGTTCTGAGAGGGAAGTTTATAGCACTACAGGCCTACCCAAGAAACAAGAGAAATTTCTAATAGACTTTCTAACCTCACAACTTGAAGAACTAGAAAGCAAACAAAAGGAAAACCCCAGAGCAAGTAGAAGGAAGGAAATAGTAAAGATCAGAGCAGAAATAAACGACATGGAGACCAAAAAAAACAATTCAAAGGATCAATGAAACGAAGAGCTGGTTTTTTGAAAAGATAAACAAGATTGATGGACCCTTAGCTAGACTCACCAAGAAACAAAGAGAGAGAACCCAAATACACAAAATCAGAAACAAAAGAGAAGTAACAACTGACACCACAGAAATACAAAGGATCGTTAACAAATATTATGAACATTTATATGGCAACAAATTCAACAATCTAAGAGAAATGGACAAATCTCTAGAAACACATAGTCTCCCAAAACTGGACCGGGAAGAGATAGAAAACTTGAACAGACCAATAACAACCAAGGAAATTGAAGATGTAATCAAGACTCTCCCAGCAAACAAAGGTCCAGGCCCAGACGGCTTCACAGGGGAGTTTTACCGAACATTCAAAGAAGAAATAACACCCATTCTTCTCAAACTATTTCTAAAAATTCAAGAAGAAGGAAGACTTCCAAACTCATTTTATGAGGCCAGCATAATTCTAATTCCAAAACCAGAAAAAGACACTACAAAGAAAGAAAACTACAGGCCAATATCCCTGATGAACACAGATGCCAAAATCCTGAACAAAATACTAGCAAATCGGATCCAGCAATACATCAAAAAAATTATTCACCATGACCAAGTGGGATTCATCCCAGGGATGCAAGGCTGGTTCAATATTCGCAAATCAATAAATGTGATACACCACATAAACAAAATGAAAGATAAAAACCACATGATCATATCAATAGGCGCTGAAAAAGCATTTGACAAAATTCAGCACCCATTTCTGATAAAAACGCTCAGCAATTTGGGAATAGAGGGAGCACATCTCAACATTATAAAGGCCATATATGAAAGACCTACAGCCAACATCGTAATCAATGGGCAAAAACTAAAAACATTTCCCTTAAGAACGGGAACAAGACAGGGATGCCCACTTTCTCCACTCTTATTTAACATAGTACTGGAAGTCTTAACCACAGCAATCAGACGTGAAGAAAAAATAAAAGGAATCCAAATTGGAAAGGAAGAAGTGAAACTGTCATTATTCGCAGATGACATGATATTATACATAGAAAACCCTAAAGACTCCATCAAAAATCTACTAGACCTAATAAATGAATTTGGCAAAGTAGCAGGATACAAAATTAACGTCAAGAAATCGACGGCATTCTTATACACCAATGATGAACTCACAGAAAGAGAAACTACAAAAACAATCCCATTTACCATCACAGTACAAAAATTAAGATACCTAGGAATAAATTTAACCAAAGAAGTAAAGGATCTATTTGCAGAAAACTACAGGACATTGAAAAAAGAAATAGAGGAAGATATAAAAAAGTGGAAGCACATACCTTGTTAATGGATTGGAAGAATTAACATCATTAAAATGTCCATATTACCCAAAGCAATTTATAGATTCAATGGAATCCCAATCAAAATACCAGTGACATATTTCACAGAACTAGAACAAATACTCCAAAAGTTCATATGGAACCAAAAAAGACCCCAAATAGCCACAGCAATCTTGAAAAAGAAGGACAAAGTAGGTGGGATCACAATACCGGATATCAGATTATACTACAGAGCTACTATAATCAAAACAGCCTGGTACTGGCACAAGAACAGGCATATAGACCAGTGGAACAGAGCAGAGAATCCAGAAATTGACCCAAGACATTATGCTCAACTAATATTTGACAAAGGTGGCAAGAGCATACAATGGAGCAAAGACAGCCTCTTTAATAAATGGTGTTGGGAAAATTGGACAGCTACATGCAAAAAAATGAAACTAGACCATCAACTTACACCATACACAAGAATAAACTGAAAATGGGTAAAAGACTTAAATGTAACTCGTGAATCCATAAAAATCCTAGAAGAAAATGCAGGCAACAAAATTTCGGACATCATACGCAGCAGAATCTTCACTGATACATCACCTAAGGCAACAGAAACAAAGGAAAAAATGAACACATGGGACTACATCAAACTCAAAAGCTTCTGCACAGCAAAAGAAACAACCATCAAAACGGAAAGGGAACCCACTGTATGGGAGACCATAATTGCCAATGATACATTAGATAAGGAGTTAATCTCCAAAATATATAGAGTGCTCATACAACTCAACAAAAGGAAGACAAAGAACCCAATTAAAAAATGGGCAGAGGAACTAAATAGACACCTCTCCAAACAGGACATACAAATGGCTAAGAGACATATGAAGAAATGCTCAACATCACTAATCATCAGAGAGATGCAAATTAAAACAACAATGAGGTATCACCTCACACCTGTCAGAATTGCCGCCATCAACAAATCGTCAAACAACAAGTGTTGGCGAGGGTGTGGAGAAAAGGGGACTCTAGTACACTGCTGGTGGGAATGCAGACTGGTGCAGCCACTGTGGAAAACACTATGGTGTTACCTCAAAAAATTAAAAATTGAATTGCCATTTGACCCAGTGATCCCACTTCTAGGAATATACCCTAAGAAACCTGAAACACCAATCAGAAAGAATATATGTACTCCCATGTTCATAGCAGCACTATTCACAATAGCTAAGATCTGGAAACAGCCCAAGTGCCCATCAGTGGATGAATGGATAAAAAAGCTGTGGTACATATACACAATGGAATACTATGCAGCTGTAAAAAAGAAAGATCTCTTATCCTTTGAGACGACATGGAGGGACCTCAAGAGTATTATCCTAAGCGAAACAAACCAAGCAGAGAAAGAAAAATATCATATGATCTCACTCATTTGTGGAATATAATAAACATAACAGTATGGGGAACAGGGTAGACCCAGAGATGTGAAAATAGGGTACAGACTGACAACCCTCAGAAGAGGGGGTGGGGGGGAGGGAAGAGATAAACCACAGAACTTATACGCATGTATGCATAACTGATGGACATGGACAACAAAGCTGGGGAAGGGGTAGAGGGATGGGGAGGAGGGTGTCAATGGGGAAAAAAGGAGAAACATCTGTAACAAAAATAAATTAATTTAAAAAAATTTAAAAAAAAATAAATTTAAAAAAATCTAAATTAAAAAAAGGAAAAAAAAAAAGTTACAACTAAACTACAGAACAACCATCATTCAGAACCACCTGAAATTGGGCTGAATGGAAGTCCTACAACTAGGAAATTAAAGAAGCCACATCGAGACTGGTAGGAGGGGTGAAGTGAGGACAGGCTGTTCCCACACCCACGTGTGGCAGATAAAAATCAGGAGGGACACCTCGGCTATGAAGGTCCTCCCTGAGGACTGAGGGGTCCCCATCCCACACCAGGCCCCCAACTCAGGGCTCCAGTGCCAGGAAGAGAAGGCCCCATAACTTCTGGCTGGAAAAACCAGCGGGAACTGAGGCTGAGGCGGCTGGAGCCCCAGGCAGCTCCTCTTAAAGGGCCCGCGCACGGACTTACTTGGACTCACTCCCTATGAGCTCCAGCACAAAGGGGAGGCAGCTTGAAAAGCACCAGATTCTTATGGGTAAGAACTGAGTTGTTTGGCATCAGAGAGAGGCAGCTTTCTCTTGGATAGATGTGCTGGCAGAGGTCATTGTTCCTTTGGTGAGCCCTTCCCCCACAGGGCAGGCAGAGGGGCGCCATACCTGAGACTCCAGCAACCTGGCTCACACTGTTTGCCTCACCCTGGTGATTCCCTGAGCCCTGCCCAACCCAACTTTTGGGCCCACCCAAGCTGTTTCCAGTGGCTTTAGCATAGGATTGGCCTGTCTTGGCTCCTGCTTTAGATTTTCCTAAATTCTCTCAAACAGCATCTAGTCTCAGGGAGCCCCACACCACTAGAAGCAGCCAGGCTTGGTTCACAGCTTGGCTTTTCCTGGGCACCTCCAAGCCCAGCACAAGAATCAGCCATTGGCAGATCGCTTTGTAGCTTATGCCGGGTGGCTGTGGGTAGAACACAGGCAGTGTCTGACCTTGCCCCAGAGCCAGCACACCCAGTGGACAGCTTCAGACCACGTCAAAGCACCACCACCCAACCACCTCCAAAGTGACACACTCAAGGAGTGGACTCAGTGGGTACCAGAGCCCTGCTGACATAAGTCTTGCTCTGTGTGGTGGCCCCTGCTCAGCTGGTCCTCCAAGGTAGTCAGAGGTCAGTGGTCAGTGGGCACAGCCAGTCCTTGCAGCTGATCAGCCTGAGTAGATCTCTCCCATTGACATGCCAACAGCAGTCAAGTCTCAATTACAACAGAAGGGTATACAGTCCACATGAGGGGTGCACCTCGAGGGCCCAGCTGGGTGATAAGGGAGGCTGTGCCACTGGACCCTACAGGACACCTACCACAATAGGCCACCCTACGAAGCCTAGGAGACATAGCAACTCTATCTAATACACAGAAACAAACACAAGGAGGCAGCCAATATGAGGAGACAAAGAAACATGTCCTAAATGAAAAAACACAACAAAACTCCAGGAAAAGAACTAAACAAAATGGAGATAAGCAATCTAACAAATGCAGAGGTCAAAACACTGCTTATAAGGATATTCAGGGATCTTAGTGAGGACCTCAAGAGCATAAAAAAGGACCAGTGAGAAATGAAGGAAGCACTAACTGAAATAGAGAATAATTTACAGGGAATCAATAGTAGAGTAGGTGAAGCCAAGAAGCAAACCATCAATTTGGATATAAGAGAGCAAAAATCACAGAACAAAGAATCCCAAAAAATGAGGACAGTGTAAGGAGCCTCTGGGACAACTTCAAGTGTACCAACATTCACATCATGGGGGTGCCAGAAGGAGAAGAGAGAGAACAAGAAATTGAAAACCTATTTGAAACAATAATGACAGAAAACTTCCCTAACTTGGTGAAGGAAACAGACATACAAGTCCAGGAAGCACAGAGAGGTCCAAACAAGTTGAACCCAAAGAGGCCCACACCAAGACACATCATCATCAAAATGCAAAAGATTAAAGATAAAGAGAGAATCTTAAAAGCAGCAAGAGAAAAGCAGTTCCTTACCTACAAAGGAGCTCCCATAAGACTGTCAGCTGATTTCTCAAAAGAAACTTTGCAGGCCAGAAAGGAGTGGCAAGAGATATTCAAAGTGCTAAAAAGCAACAACCTACAACCAAGATTACTCTATCCTGCAAAGCTATCATTTAGAATTGATAGATATATCATGAGTTTCCCAGACAAGAAAAAGCGAAAGGAGTTCATCACCACCAAACCAGTGTTATATGAAATGTTGAAGGGTCTTCTTGAAGGAGAAGAAGAACAAAAATATGAACAATAAAATGGCAATAAATATATATCTATCAACAATTGAATCTACAAACAAAATGAGCAAGCAGAACAGAAACAGACTCATAGATACAGAGAACTTTTTGTTGCTTGCCAGATGAGTGGGGCTTAGGGGGTGGGTGAAAAAGGTGAAGGAATTAAGAAGTACAAATTGGTTGTTAAACTGAGGAACCTCAAAGGGAAGTGGGGAGGGGGGAAGGAAGATATAAACCAAAGAACTTCTATGCATATATGCATAACCAATGGACACAGACAATAGTGTGGGTGAGGCAGGAGGGTGGCAGGAGTGGGGAGGAGGTGTCAATGGGGGAAAAAACGGGGTACATCTGTAATACATTCAACAATAAAGGTAAGTTTAAAGAGAAAACTAAATAAAATAAAATATATTTTTATTGATTTTTAGAGAGAGAGGAAAGGAAAGGAATAGAGAGAAAGAAACATTGATGTGAGAAACATCGATGGGTTGCCTCCTGCAAGTCCCCTCCTGGGGATCAAGCCCACAACCCAGGCATGTGCCCTGACCGGGTATCCAACCCGCAACCTTTCAGTGCACGGGACAACACCCAACTGAGCCACACTGGCCAGGGCGTATTATGTCCTTAAAAAGTACATACTTTAATTAAAAATATTTTAACATACATAAAAATTCATCAAGCTATAAAAAATGCATTATTGCTAAAAAATGTTAACCATTACCTGAGCCTTCAGCAAGTTGTAACCTTTTTGCTGGTGGAAGGTCTTACCTTCGATTTGTAAAAACACAATATATGTGATGTGCAATAGAGCACAATAAAACAAGGTATGCCTGTTTTTCTTCTTATAAGTCACAATATCATCAGACAGAAGTGTTAGCATTTTGTTTAGGCTGGTGACGCAGGCTTGTGAAAGAATTCACAACTGAGAGAAGAGAGAAAAAGGAGGAAATTTATTTTGTCTTTCCCCATAGACAGGGAAAGGGCCAAGTACCAAGTGGCACTGGGCATGCCCTTTTATGGGAAGGGTCGTGTTTGAAGTCACACAGATGGGGGGGGGGGTTGGTTGCCTCGAGGAGTTTCAGTTTGTTGGCTTTTCAGGAGACAGTCTGGCCGATGTGCCAGAGGGTGTTTCTTATCATCTCTTCTTTAGCTGGTAAAATATGCTTGGGAAAAGGGAGTTTCACCTGAAAGGACTGCAAAGAATTCAAAAGACAGCTAAAATGGCTGGGAAAGGGCCCAGCCCTGACCTATTTTACTGGTTGTGAAACCAGACAGCAAATGGGTCCAGGCCGCCTGTCACTACTTGAGTCAATTAAACGGAGACAAGGTTGAATCGTACATGAGTGTGTATCCAACATTGCTGGCAGTATGGGGAGCAGTGGGCAATCCCGTAAAATCTGCTCTGCCCGCCTCACTTGCCGGCTACTTTTATTTTATTTTATTTTATTTTATTTTATTTTATTTTATTTTATTTTATTTTACTTTTTATTTATTAATTTTAGAGAGAGAGAGAGAGAGGACGCTTGCTAGCTACTTTCATTTTATTTTTCTTGATTAATTTTAGAGAGAGAGAGAGGGAGGGAGAGGGAGAGAGAGATAGAAACATCGACGAGAGAGAACATCGATTGGCTGCCTCCTGCCCCCCACAGGGAACTGGACCCACAACCTGGGCATGTGCCCTGACCTGGAATCGAACTGGCGACCTCTCAGTGCATGGGTCAATGCTCAACCGGTGAGCCACACTGGCCAGGTGCCAGCTACTTTTAAAGGGTAGAGAAACAATGACTATGTGAGAAAAGACAGTTCAGCAAAAGGAAAAAAAAATGGATAAAATGGTCCAGGCGGGGGGGGGGGGGGGGGGGGGAATGTGGACAGGCGTGGGGGGGTGGGGGGTGCTGTAGGGGCTGGTCACCAGTGAGTGGCAGTCATGGGTCCAGTGTTCCGATAATCAGGTTGTTAATCTTTCCGTGATGTCAGGTAGTCCCCCTTGTCCTCAGAGTAGGAGAATGGACAGCTTGCCCACAGTAAACTCCCGAGGTGCACACCTCCTAGCCAGGTCAGAATGGGCTTTTCCTCAATCAGAACAAAGTAATCATGACCAACACTGAAAAGGATGATTAACATTTTTCTAACTATGGCTAGTGCCCCACTAGGATTAGTTTTCTTACTCGTCTAATATTTTCTATTAATTCTCATATTTTTTCCTGCCCCTTTCAGTTGGCTACCCAACTGTTGTTTGGCTACCCAAACAACAAAGGCGGTTTGAAGTTGCAGACACCAGTAAACTCCGTGTTTAATTACCAGGTGCTTCTCATAAATTGTGGAAAAATCATAAAATTTAAAAAAAGAAAAATCCTGTCTTTTGTCCTTACAAAAAGTTTTGCAATTGAACAGGTCTTCGACATTCCGGGCTGGACATTTTCACCGGTCTCTTTCCTGCAGGAACTCTTGAATTGTGAATGTCCAAGTGGCAGGTGTATGCCATGTTTTCCAAACTTATTTCAACACAGAACCCTTTTCCAGGCTTGTCCCCAGGGTAACAAGTGATTTATAGATTCCAGTTGGTAGGTCTGTTCCTGTTGTGATGTCCGCAGTAGCTTGGTAAGAATACAGCTTCAGAGGGTTTATAACATGCCTTCCGAATGAAGCCCACATACGGCCCCAGGTGAGTCCAGTGTGTAATCAAGTTTGAGAAGATTTCCATGGTTGCAGCTGACTTCTAAGCTGCCAGTGGTGATGGGAAGGGAACGGTGGGAGGAAAGAGTGGAGGAATAATGAACAAGGCCATATGGCTTAGAATACAGAGGCGCTGAGGAGATGTGGGGGGCTGAGGGGATATGGGGGCACTGTGGGGAACGGAGGTACCAAGGGTCAGGAACAGAACAGAGAGTGAAAGGAAAACCTCATTTCATGGTAGAAATGACCTACCCTTGTGGCGCGGCTCATAGTTTACAAAGTATCTTCTAAAGTACCAGCCCTGTCTTCCTTACAATCCCAGGAGGTGGGGCAGAAAATCATCATCTCCATTTTTCTTGGTTTAAGGAAACCAAGGCTGAGTGAAGTGGACAGGTACTGTTTTTCTTGGTGCTGTCTGGTAGCCGACTCCTCTTTTCACTCTTGGGGATTGCTAGTGAGACCTCCCTCCAGAGTAGGGACGGACGGGAGGAACATCCGCATCCCAGACAACAGCAGGTGCTGCCCAGACTGCGCTCAGGTCGGGCTGTGGACACCACTGTGTAGCTCCTAGGGCCACACTACTGCCCCTTTCCCAAATCTGGTCCCCCAGCCTTCCTGCCTACTGTGTGAGCACCCCCATACATGCCTTTTCTAAGTTGGCCTGAGTAGCTTTCCATGGCTTCCAAGAAGCATGACTTGAATCAGAAAGGCTAAGGCTAATGTGGGCATGAACTCCCATCTCAAGATTCAAAATTCTGCACATCCTCCTCTGTGGAATTGAAAAGTATAATGCATTTGATTTTAGTCATACAATAATGTCAGTGACAACTATCCAAGTGGAAATTTCCAGCAGGCATCTGGCCATCCGGGTCTAGTCTACGGGATGGAGGTCAAGGTAAAAATAGGGATTTAGAAATCATTCCACTGAAATCATAGCTGCTAATGAAATATCTTCTAGCAGGGCAAGTTGTGACCGCAGGCACTGCAAGTCCTCTGGTGATCCGAGGTAAACAGACTCCTTTGAAAGTCCTCCCGAGAAGACCTTCGGAAAGAGAAGGAACACAGCTTGGCAGAGCCAAGGGCAGGACATTTGAGAGGACTTAGAGTTGGATGTCACCCATGTGTAGAGAGGCAATGTCTTAATATAGAAAGGGAAAGTTATCATAATATGAAAACAAAGCTTTCACTAAATAGTATGTTCTGCATGATCCTATTTTATTTTTTAAAGATGTGTGTATTTGGCCTGGCTGGTGTGGCTCAGTGGTTGAG
Source organism: Tadarida brasiliensis (assembly GCA_030848825.1). Lineage (NCBI taxonomy): Eukaryota > Metazoa > Chordata > Mammalia > Chiroptera > Molossidae > Tadarida > Tadarida brasiliensis. Next base: position 107,988,297 of record CM061257.1, on the reverse strand, counting down.
CATCGACCCATGCGTCAAGAGGTTGCCGGTTCGATTCCCAGTCAGGGCACATGCCCAGGTTGTGAGCCAAATCCCCAGTGGGGGGCATGCAGGAGGCGGCCAATCAATGTTCTCTCTCATCGATGTTTCTATCTCTCTCTCTCTCTCTCCCCCCCCTTTCTCTCTTTAAAATCAATAAAGAAAAAAAACTTAAAGAAAAAAAAAAGTGTGTATTTCCATAAGGGTCTGGAAGGATTGCCCTGGCTGGGTATCGTCCTGATACACCGAGGTTGTGGGTTTGATCCCTGGTCAGGGCACATAAAAGAATCAACCAATGAATGCATAAATAAGTGGAACGACAAATCAATGTTTCTCTCTTTCTCACCAATCAATAAATAAAATTTAAAAAATAATAATAATGATACAAAAGCTGACATTTGCTGGATGGATTCTTGACCTGGGAGGGCTCGTGTAGATCTTTCTGCATGCATGTCCCACTGAATATTTACAGACAACCCCGAGTTGGGAACCTATCCTAGAGTTGAACAAAAGGAGGTTCAGAGGTGAAGTCACATGACGAGCTTCATAACACTGCCCCAAAGCCGACATAATGAACCATCCATGGTGACATCTAAAAACCCCTCTCTCTCTTCGGCTGAGCTTTGCAGCGGCACACCTGAAGAAGTTTCCATGGAGCCCCACCGTGTCACCTACATATTTTCCCACTGGAAAAAAATTCTTCTCGAGATGAGTTTTCACAAGCAAGTCAGGTACAATTTATCATACTCTGAATGCTAACAAATTCTGGAGATGCAAAACCGATAGCATATGTATAAATAACTTGACACAGCGTTGTAAACATTAATTCAGTGCTTTAAAAAAAAATGAACAACCTTGTTTCTCTGAATTGTTGTTATACTGCTTCTCTCCTTCTGGATTTTTTATTGTTTCACTGGTGCCAATAGAAATGGGTTTGAAAACTGATTAGCCCTGAGAAAGACTTTGTCATAAAATAATTCTAAAGTTAGGTGTGCTTTCAATTTTGTTTAGAGGTGAGATGTTTTTTTCAACTATGCCTTGTCTCCCAAAGAAAGCTTGGTATCTTTTGTGTTCTGAAACACGTCCTCTTCTGTGATTTCAAAGGACCGCAGAACCAATTCTGTTTGTAACTGACCAATTTCATCTCCCGAGAAAGGCCTGTGGAGAAAGTGGTATGTGAATAAGATCTAAATAAAGCGTATTATTAGATCTCAAAGAGAATCAATAGAATCTAATGTCGTTTTCCTTGCTTTGCATCGATAAAGCAACATTGTTAGAAGGCATTATAATCTTGTCTTCTCTTGGTTTGAAAGCTTGTTTTTTTGTTGTGGTGGTGATGTTGGTTGATTTGCCTCTGGGTCGTCTGTCCTAAGGACTAATTTGTTTGTTTTTTCAGCTCATCGTCACTGCAACCAGAACTGAAGGCTCCGAACACCTAGGGAGATAAATAGATGTTATTTTTATTACCCCTGCTTTATAAATAAAATCGAACCTGGAAAGATTGCATGGCCTCAGTCACACACTCAGCTGCCTTTGGAAGGTTGATGCCCAGTTCTATAATGAGCCTTCATCTGCTTAAAATCAGGATGAATCTGGGGGTCACAGCTCACCCCTTATTTCCATGCTTGTGAAATTGAGGCCAGTTGGGTAAAGGGCTGTTTCGGCTGAGTTGCCTGCCCCTGCCCCACCTCCCCCAAGTTCATATTGAAGCCCTAACTCCCAAGACCTAAGAATGACTTTATTTGGAGGTAGGGTCTTTAAAAAGGTAATTAAATTAAAACGAGGTCAATAGGCTGGGCCCTAATTTAACATGACTAGTGTCCTTAGGAAGGGGAAATCTGGACACAGGTGCGGAAGGAAGTCGATGTGAAAACACAGGGAGGAGATGGCCATCTACAAGCCAAGGAGGGCACCTGGAACACATCCTTCCCCCACAGCCCTCGGAAGGAACCAACTCTGCCCACACCTTGATCTTGGATTTCCAGCCAGCCCAACTGTGAGAAAATAAGTTTCTGTTCTTTGAGCTGCCCAGTATATAGGGCTTTGTGACGGCCACCTGAGCAGACTAATACAGGGGCCTTTAAGGCCACTTTAAGGATGATGAGACAGAGGCCTCAGGTCTCCCGACATGCAGCCGCATGCCCAAGGTGGCGCCTTTGAGGCTCCCTGTGCCGGAGCCGAAAGCACAGGCACGCCAGGGTTTGGTGTTCCTGAGCCTCGTGTCTGTCTCGGATCGTTCGGAGGGCAGGGACTCTGAAGCCTGTGTTCTCCTCAGTCAGGAGACTTTGTCTCTGGAAGCTTTGCCTCCCCAAAGCTTTTTTTTTTTTTTTCATTTTTTTTATCCTCACCTGAGGACATTTTTGCAATTATCTTCAGGTAGAGGGGGAGGGAGAGAGGGAGGAAGAGAGAGAGAGAAACATCGATGTGAGAGAGACACATCGACTGGCTGCCACCCACACAACCCCAACCAGGGCTGGGGACAAACTGCAACCGAGGTACGTGCCCTTAGCGCGAACCGAACCCGGGACTCTCTGGGCCGCAGGCCGATGCTCTAACCACTGAGCCAAACCGGCCAGGGCTCCCCAGCAAATGTGAATGAAAGATTTGCAGTTGGAGCCTCTGGTCAACTGGCCGGGTTGGATTGACATCCTACTTGTCTCCCTGCAGTTCTCTTGCCGGGGAAAGTTTCTCTGGGGAAATCTTTTCTCAGGTCCTGATTCCCAGAGGTTGTGCCACCCAGATCCTCTGCTCTGACCCCCCGTGGTTTTGTGGAAAAGGCCCCTCTGTTCCCCGCGCTCTCTCCTGGGGAGCAGCCTTGCCTCTTCCCGGGGGCCCTGACAGTCGCTTTAAGGAGGAACGGAGAGGACCAAGGCGCTGTGCGGAGCGCTCGCCAGGCGCGGCCTCACTGACACTTCACAAGCTCCCTGAGAGGAGGCCTCTCCGTGTGCTGGACGGGGAGACGGAGGCATGTTCGGGTTCAGAGCTCACCCCAAATTCACACAGCTCACCAGCAGGGGAGAGAGATTTGTCTTCCCGTCTCTGATTCTCAGGCCTGTGCTTTTGCCACTACACAATGCTATTAGTGATCCTCCCTCATCCATGGTTTCGCTTCCCATGGTTTCAGTTACCTACAGTCAATCGTGGTCTGAAAATATCACATGGAAACTTCCAGAAATAACTCACACGTTTTCAGTTGCGCGGCATTTTGAGTGGGGTGAAACCTGGTGCTGCCCTGCTCTGTCCCACCCAGGATGTGAATCACCCCTTTGTCCCGTGGGTCCATGCTGTGGACACTCCCCACCAGGGAGACACTTAGTAGCCACTCAGTGATCAGAGACAGAGAGAGACGAGACACAGAGAGACCTCATTCACATAGCTCTTATTACAGTATATTGTTATAGTTGTTCTATTTTATTATTAGTTGTTGTTACTCTCCTACTATGTCTAATTTATAAGTTAAATTTTATCACGGGTATGTCTGTACAGGAAAAAACAGTAGATGTAGGGTCCGGTACCATTCACAGTTTCGAGCATCCTCTCCAGCGCGCATGACACCTTGTCTCTGGAAGCTTCAGCGTCCCGTCACCATGGCAGCCGACTGAGTGCCTTCTCGGGCTCCAGAACAGTGGCGCTCTGAGGGCGGGCTGTGCAGGAGGCCCTGGAGGGCTGGGTCACTGCTCCACGACAAGATGAATACAGAGGTCAGAGTGAGCGTCGGAAGCATCTATACCAATTTAACACCTGTGCTGTATTGGTGGACACTAATAATCAAAAAAGAAATGAGCTTGTATTTCACACTTATTTTTTATATAGTAATTTTACTCTGCTCATCACACATCATACCCCATTAAGAACAAACTGGTCCTTCACCACAGATAGCTTGAGAAGTGTTGCCCAGAGGCTAGCACACACTGACTGAGGACACATACAGAGAATGGAGGACAGAGCCAAGCGTTATGGACTGAATGTTTGCCCAAGCCCCTCAACACCCCCCGCCCCCAAATCATATATTGAAGCCTTTGATCTTCAGTGTGATGGAATTTGGAGGAGGGGTCTTTGAGAGAAATTTACATTTAGATGAAGTCACGAAGGTAAGGCCCCCATAGTGGGATTCGTGTCATTAAATGAAGAGGAAAAAAGATCAGAGCGGTCTCTCTCCATCGGGTGAGCAGACAACGAGAAGGTGACCATCTGCAAGACGGGAATAGAGTCCTCACCAGGAACAGAATCAGCCACCTCCTTAATCTCAGAGTTCCAGCCTGCGGAACTGGGAGAAAGAAACATCTATTGTTTAAGCCCCTCAGTCGGTGGTGTTCTGATGTGGCGCCCGAAAGGACTGAGACCCTGGAGCTGCTTCTGAGAACCCAAGGAGCCACGGCTCAGGCAAAGCCGCCTGCTATCTGAAGCTACCTCCACTGGCAACTTTCCTTCCCCTGGGTCTTCTTCAAAATGGCCTTGGTTCCCTTGACATGACAGGACAAAGCCAGTTCCCCAGGACACAAACCTGTCCCTACAAGGCGCTGTGTTTAAAGGTAGGTCCCAGGGCACATCACACGGCATTTTCCTCGTACTGCCTGACGTGGAGGCCACACCCTGTCCTCTCACGTCCTTGTGTCTGGCCTCCCCCCAGGTTTCTATCTCAGGAAGGAAGGGCTGGAGCTCGTGGTCCCTTTCCTCCCACAAAGCTGGGTCCACCTCCAGGTGAGGTTCCTTTTGGACACTCTTCTATTCCCTCCTTTGCAACTTAAAGCTCCTTATAACAATAGTTTTCTCTTCTTCTGTATAAATTATAAGTTCCACCTTTCCACAGTTGTATAATAAATGTGTATCAAGAAAAAGACCATTTTTATATAAAGCAATGCATTTGTTGTTTTAGAAAAAGGTCCAGTTCATCACAACAAACCTCATCCTGCAGCTCCGGTCCTTCCTTCTCAATTATATTGGGAGAAGGTGGTCAGGGAGGAAAGCAGAGCCTGGCCCTGCCACTAACTAAGGTGATCTTGGGCAAGTCCATGAACTGCCCTGCACCTGGCCCCCATAAGAGTTGGAGCTCTGTGACCCCACACTTCTTGATGCAGGCACTTTCAACGGTGCCTCTCCTGTCCCATAGGTAACAGAACAAGCAGCCAGATGGCCTGAATCAAGCCTCCCCCCTGCCCCCTTCAGGCTCCAGGCTGTCCTGTTAAATAGAAAAATAGCCACAAGATAAGCCACAGAGAGAAGGAAGAGACCCCACGATGAACAGCCAGTCCCTAGAGAGGACCTCATATACCCCACCCAGGGCAGGCGAGGTGAACCGTGGAGTTGGCCAGGAAGCCCTGCACTTGCTGTTATAGCTGCTCCTGTCCACAAAGCTGCACCTGGCCTCCACCCAGCTCACTTCTCTTTCCTGCCCAACAAGTACTGATACCCTTCTAATTTGCTAGTTATTAATAATAGGAAAGGAGCAAAAGGGAGGCCGGACATTATAAACATGGCCACCTGGGCAGCTTCACCAGGAAGCTGCCATTTCATTCTCCCCAGGGAACCCCTGGCCCATTCCCTGCAAATCACTGGGGGAAGGGGTCCAACAAAGGGGAAGATGGATGCATGTGCAGTGAAGTTGGGGTGACATAGGGAAGGTACATGCCTGTCAATCTAGTCTAGGAAACCATGGCTAGAGGGAGTGGGATGACTGAAAGCTTGTGAAAATTTGGGAATACATAATTACCCAGACAAAGGAGCTCTCTCTCTTGGCTCTTGTGGCTCTCTTGCATTCGCCCGTGTTCTTAGAAGGTGCAGGCCAGACCCCACATACAATGGACTGACGGACTGCAACTAGGAACACAAACTAGCCTGATGCTGGACTGGACTGTGCCCCAGCATGAAACGGAAACTCTGGGCAATGGCTTTAATCCTAGTCCTGCTAAAGGCACAGCTGGACTTCTTCCTTATCGGGACTGAGGGAAATGGGACCATGGAGTCTCAGGGCTTTAATTCCACAGAAATAAAGCTTTCTACAATAACTCATCATCCTGTATGAGTCTCAGAAAATTCCTTTTCTTATGACATCACAAGAAGCCCACATCCCCTGGCAACAGGTGGGGACCCGGAGAGCTCCCCACCAATAACAGTACCTGTGGCTGCTGTCAGCCTCATGCTACTCCCCTTCCTGGAGTGCCCTTCCTCATTCCTCCTTCCTGTCCTGCCCCTCCCCTGCATCCCTGCATACTCCTCCTCCGATGGCTCCATTCTCCTGCTCCTGTCCTGCAAATCATCCTTGATATTTTTTTTTTTTTTGCACTTATCTTCAGATAGAGCGAGAGGGAGAGAAGGATGAAGAGAGAGAGAGAAACATCGACGTGAGAGAGACACATCAAGTGGTTGCCACCCACACGACCCCAAACGGGGTCGGGGACAAACTGCAACCGAGGTACGTGCCCTTAGCGGGAACCGAACCTGGGACTCTGGTCCGCAGGCCGACGCTTTAACTGCTGAGCCAAAGCAGCAGGGCCATCCTTGACATTTACATAGCGTTTACAGTGGACAAAGCATGTTCACTGAATTTTCACAATAGCGTTGATTTATAGGCTACTGAACAAAAGTCACCAGATACGGGGAGCTGAGTGTAACTTTGGCCTCTGTATCCCCAGTGCCACTGTCGTCGGCATGGCTACCTGCAGAAGGGAGTGGCTGGGGACATCACATGCTTCCCACGCATACAGTACCTCCTGTGAGCCTGGTGATCCTGTGAGGTGGGTGGCAGCTCCCTTTTTATAAAAATGGAAAGCGAGGTTCACTTGGATGTCTGGGTGCAAACTGGATGCCCTGGTGTGTCAACTGGTTTTAAAAACAAACAAGCACAGGGTGGTCACGTACTGACTGGGGCTCAGCCCTGTGTGATGCCACAGCCCCACTCCCCCACCAGGCCGCCTGCTATGACCCCACCCTTGCCCCAGGGTGGTCTGGGCTCTAGGATGCCCAGTAGTTAGGGAAGGTGGGGGCCTGAATCCTTTGCAATGCCCAGTGAGGGGGAGGGTATAGACCAAGAGAACCAGCTTTCCACTCGGGGACCACAGGTTTGCCCTACCCCTGGACAGCATACCAGTCAGCTGCCAGGAATCCGGTTCTGCAAGGAAGTGTGTTGGGGCAACGGGTTGGGTTGGGCTGGCCCAGTGACTTGGGTCTGGAGACTTACAGGAGTTGAGGACTGACAGGTCAGTCCTACCCCAAATGCCGGTAGGGCCCAGTGAAGCATCACTGAGCCCCTTCAGCCAGCTTCTCCTTTTGCATTTGCTCCCTCAGTTGACATTGACCCAGAAGACACTGTGCAGTGCTTCTGGGGCCCACTGCCTGCATCTGGGGCCCACTGCCTGCTTCTGGGGCCCACTGCCTGCATCTGGGGCCCACCGCCTGCATCTGGGGCCCACTGCCTGCTGCTGGGGCCCACTGCCTGCTTCTGGGGCCCACTGCCTGCATCTGGGGCCCACTGCCTGCATCTGGGGCCCACAGCCTGCATCTGGGGCCCACTGCCTGCTTCTGAGGCCCACTGCCTGCATCTGGGGCCCACTGCCTGCATCTGGGGCCCACTGCCTGCTTCTGGGGCCCACTGCCTGCTTCTGAGACCCACAGCCTGCATCTGGGGCCCACTGCGTGCTTTCAGGCTGCTGGAGGAGTACAGCATTCAGAAACCCATGACAAGGCCTCTCTATGCTCGGGGCTTTTAATCTCCTTAATTGAAATTGATTGGCCTCTTGGGACGCAGCTCTGCATTGGCCCTGAGCTTCAGCATGTGATCAACTTCTGCTTCTTTCTTTTCAAGACCAATTGCCACACCAGGGCATCTAATCTCCCTGAATCCCGGGCCCCCTTCCTGACCAGGAGCAAAGTCAGAAACAGGCACACTTACAAAAACAACTTAGGAAATAAACGTGCTGATAAAAATAAGAGAATATTCTTGTCCCATTGTGGCTTAGCATTATACAAAAGGCCGGTCAAAACCCCATTACCAAGGAAAGATGTAATCAGATGGGGAAAGAGCCACAGGAGGGGGAGGGGAGTGTGTGCCTTCTGAAGCCCACAAGATAAATAGCCTGGGCTGCAGCCTATCTAAGAACCAGCTGCAAAAAAAGATAAAAAGGGAAGAAAAGTGAAAGCCCTTCTTAAGTTACAAGCAAGCCAAACATTGAGAGAATTGTTGGAGCATCCTGATTTGTGTGAGTCGAGACAGCACCGCAGTGACTGAAGCTGGTTTACAGACCGGTTCTGCAGGTCATCTCTCCTGCTGAAACCTCAGGTAGGCCCCTCACTTACCTGACTGATCACAGATTCCGGAACTGTCCCTCTGGGGATGCTCCCGTGCATGCTGGTGGGTCATCTCACCCCTGGGCACTGGACTTAACAGCAGCTACGCTGGGGAGGCTCGGGCCACCTCCTGGCCTCCAAGTCCCGGACTCTGTCCCTGCACTGGCCATGCAAGGTGGCACCAGGACACAAGAAGCACGTTAGAGGTGAGGAAGCCCAGCACTGACAAGTCAAGTAATCGTTATGACTGACAAACTCATTCTATGAGCATCTTACTTCCTGACCTTCTAAAGATCAAGTGGACCCGGCTGGTGTGGCTCAGTGGTTGAACGTCGACCCATGCACCAAGAGGTCGCTGGTTCGATTCCCGGTCAGGACACATGCCCAGGTTGTGGGCCCAGTTCCCAGTGGGGGGCATGCAGGAGGCGGCCAATCAATGTTCTCTCTCATCGATGTTTCTATCTCTCTCTCCCTCTCCCCTCCTCTCACTCTAAAATCAATAAAGAAAAAAAAAATTAAAGATGAAGTGGAAGGGGCTCGGGACATGCCACCCCAAAATATGCCATTTTGACATAAGGATTATTTTAAATTAAGGCAACTGAGAATCAACAAGATGCAAGAACACTTTTCTTCCCTCCCCTTTTCTGCATAAAAGTAGGACACGAATCTCCCTTGTGAAAGTGTCCCCTTTCCTGCACTAGGGAGAAGAGAGTGCCTCTCGTCACCAAGAGGACAATAGCATAAACAGATCTAACTAAAATAACCTTTATTTTCCATTAGTTCCCCACATATATTCTCATCACTTCTCCACAATGTATCATCCTTGAAGCCCAAACCCCCTTTCCTTTGTTAAAGACCTCAAGTCAAGTCCAACTGCCTCTTTGAGTGTCGCTTCTTTTCTGTGAACTCCCATGCAGTAAAATATTAATATAAACAATGCGTCCCTTGCCCTGGCTGGTGTAGCTAAGTGGATTGAGCATCATCCCATGCACTGAGAGGTCACTGGTGAGATTCCCGGTCAGGGCACATGCCCGGGTTGCAGGCTTGATTGCCAGTAGGGGGCGTGCAGGAGGCAGCCGATCAGTTTCTCTCTCATCCCTGTTTCTCTTTCTCTCTCCCTTCCTCTCTCTCTAAAATCAATAAAAACATATTTTTTAAGAACAATAAAATGTATTACTTTTCTCCTGTTTATCTGTCTTTTGTTGATTACATTTGCAGTCCCCCAGGCACTGAACCTAAGAGGACAGAGGAAACGTTTTTCCTCCCCAACCATGTTCATAATCTAGATATGAAAAGCAGGGACCCAGCTTGTCTGCTGCAGAAAGCTCCATTTCCAAATGAATCCAAGACGGAAGTGGCTGTTAGTCTCCACTTTCCCTAGCAGCAGGAATGTGAAGCAACAATGAGAGGGGGAGCGCTGTAAAAGCAAGGGCCTTACCTGTCTCAGTCATCATGGACCTGGTGTCTAAGGGTGCCTAACACACAGTAGGCCCTCAACAAATCAGCAGATGCATGGATAGATATGGGATGAAACAGGACTGGAGCAACTGCATAGTATAAAAGGTAAAATTGCAGCTTACTGCATCCAGGCTCCCATCAAATACCGCCAAGACACCCTGTCGATAAGACAAAGCTCTCGGCAATGAGAGAGGCCACTGCTTGGCCATCTCGACAGTGTCTCCAAGTGGGGCAGGTAAAGTCAGGATATTCATCTGACTTTAAGGTAGGTGTTTCAGTGTGAGGTGGATTAGGATTGGGTAAGGCTCATGCTACAGTCACTCAGAATTTTGGGCACAGCAAGTTGAGGTAACATTCATTTGATGCTATCTATTAAAGAGTTAAGCAGTTTTAAGGGGGTTTGGGGGAAGTTTCTAAAACAATGAAGTTATTTGCAACTTTTTTCTTCCTGGACAAGTATTTCTGCAATTTTAGTACAATCGCGATGTCAAAGACAGTGGCATCAACTCACATTAGTGAAGACCACGTGGTCACAGTCAGATTGATGCAGACTAAGTAAGCTATGTGGGCACCTCGAGGACTGATGGTTTCAGTCCTCAAGCTAATGACCTTAAATAAACCATTCTCCCTCCACACTATGACATACACAGGTAAGTAAACCATGTGTGTCCACAGGAGGACGGGAAACCTAAATGGGCTCTAGGATAGGTGTGGTGGCTAATTTCTGCTTATGTAGGGCTGATGCATGCTGAACCATCCAAGGGAGAGGTCATTCGGATGTGCCTTAGACTTCGATATTCCCTGACAATAGCCCTGAGAGACAGAATCAGCTACATAACTTGCAGAGCCCAGTGCAAAATGAACATGCAGGGCTCCTTGTTCAAACACTAAGAATTTCAGAGTGTGGCAGTTCTTCAAAGAGCTACACATAGCATTACCACATGACCCAGCGATACAACTCCTAGGTAGATACCCAACAGAATTGAAAACAGGGACTTGAATAGATCTTTGCATACCCATGCTTATTGCGACATTGTTCGTAATGGCCAAAAGGTGAAAACAGCTCAGGTGTCCATCAATGGATAAACAAAATGTGGTCTATATATACAATGGATTATTATTGATCCATAAAAGGAAATGGAGTTCTGACACGTGATCCAACATGAATGAACCTTGAAAACGTTATGCTAAGAGAAGTCAACCTAACACAAAGGGACAAATATTGTATGATTTTACTTATATTAAATATCCAGAATAGGCAAATTCATAGACAGGAAGTACATTCGAGGTTACTAGGGGCTGAGGGAGGAAGGGAATAGAGGGTTATTGCTTAATGGGCTTAGAGGTGAGGATAAAGTTTTGGAAATAGTGATGATGATTGTACAATATTGTAAATGCAACTAACGCTTCTCAACTGTACACTTTAAAATGGCAAGTTTTATCATGTGTTTCATTTTTAATTATAATAAAATACTGTCTTTTTTTTTTTTTTTTTTACCACAATAGAAAAGTATTAAATAAGAAAAATTAAGAATTTCAAAAGGGTGGCAGCAGGGCATCGACCAAGGACAGGGCCCTCCTGAGCACAGGATTCTGTGTGCCACCAGCTCTGATGACAGGACAGGAACCCTCAAATCTAGGTGGCATGCCACATTCTGGAGACTAAGAGTGCTACTGGGTCCCCGAAGACCGACTGAAAACGCCCAGGATCCGGAATCGGCTCGGTGCTCAACGAGGATGGTATCCTCTGAAGCCCTCGCCCTGCTGCCACCAGTGCCAAGCCCAGGACCCAGATTCAAAGCTTAGACTTCCCAATGCCAGCCCTGGAGGTGACAATGTATATGGGATGTTTTTCTTCCTACCCCTTCCCTCGGTGATGTAGCTTGAACCCCTGGCACTGTTTGCCGGGCAGACGTGCAGCCAGGGGTCAGAGGAGCAGCCATCCACCCCGAGTCACGCGCGTGGCTGATGACCGGGAGAGCGGCCACTGGCTGCTTTCCCTCGCCTGGCAGTCCCGGACACACTACCTCCACGGCTTCTGTTCTTCCCCGACCGGGCCTTCCTTTCACTCTCTGCATGCTCGGTGGCTGTGAGGTGGGACGTCATGGAGTCCCCCAGGAGGGCACAAGAGGGGACAAGATGGGGGATGAGAGGGTGACAGATACAACTTTGGAGGCCAACCAGTAGCCAAGAAAGATTTCTGGCCTTGTCGTCCAATTCAAGCAGAGTCTACAAACAACATATATAGTGTGAGATGAGAGGTGGGATGGCAACAGGAAGACGAGCAAGGTAGAGCCCTTCACCAGGAAACCGAATGGAGTCAGGTTGCTTGCCACCTTTGCCACCCACGCCTCAGGTTATCAGCCCTTCATCTGGGGTTTATGAGCCGAAAGAGTGCCTTTCTTGTGTGTAAAACCACACACAGTGCCACACGGTGAGTTTTCTGCGCCCTGAGGCCGCCTCCTGTCATTCCTGCTCACTGGTGGCCTTCAGCTCTTCTGCCCCTGGTGGCCCCTCAGCAGGAGGGTGGGAACTGTGCTTGCTCACAGAGGACACACCCCAAACATGACATCTCTCATTAAAGTTATAAGCAGTCTTCTGGCTCCAACCCTGCCAGTTGTAGGATTCCCTAGCCACCCCAAAAGCTCTGGCATCATTTCAGGGACACCTCAGGGGGCATCTCATGGGTACTGGTGAGCCTCTCATAACCACGTGGCACGTACTACTTTCCGCAGCTTGAACTCCGGTTCTCTACCAGGATCTGTGCTGCCCCAAGCTCTAAAGGCCTGGAGGCCCCGGGAAGGTGCCTCACCCCGGTGCTGTCACCTCCTCACCCGTGTACAGCCCAGCAGAGGCTGCGGTCATGGACTTCGGTGCGGTCATGGACTTCGGTGCAGCCCCCCGCCGACACGTTCTCACTAAATAAGAGAGAAGCCTGAATTACCCCCACCCCTTGCCAATGTTGGGCCATTGTGTATGTCCCCAAGCACTCTTAAGTTTTTTGAGGAACGTCTGGGAGGATGACGGGTGGCCTTGCTGTATTACAGATTGCACTTCAGGGTGGTGGTAGGTCTAGGACCTGCCTCGCCAGCACCCCAGGCAAACCCAGATGAGGCCTGGGTTCTGGAGACTTCAGTTTGGTCTGCAATGGCCGATACACTGGAAGGGTCAGGGCTGGGGTGTCACAGCAGAGGAATGCCAATGTATTTTCAGTCCTCCTCCCCTTCTCCTCTCAGAGCACATACAAGTTATAGCATCAGAGGGATGAGCCTGTTTGGGGAGACTGGAGCATGAAACTGCACCATGCTCCAACTACCTTTGTTAGAGGGCTTACCATTCTTCTTTCAACTCTATACTGAACAGACCTGCTTTTCCTTTTTCCTTTTAAATCAAAAGACACTATCTTTGGGCAATGTGCTGAAATAGCTCCAATGGAGGGGGTCCTCACCACCATCCCCTGCTTTCAAATCCCCACCATTCACAAGAACCTTCCTTTGCAAAAACATAGCCTTAATAACAAAAGCTAACGTTTACTGGACACGTTCTATGTGTCAGGCATGGTCTCGTGATCCCATTTGATTGTCCCAACAGCCCTATAAGGGAAGTATTATTATTATCCGCTCCGCTTTACAAATGAGGGACATGGCAGGGACATCGCGGAGCTGGTTAGTGGCGGGGCCAAGATGCTTATTTCTCCACATGCTGTCAGGATCCACACCCCACTTTTAATTGAGGAACCATTGGGCAGGCATCAAGCATGGTCACAGTAGGCTTATCAGTAATAGCAATAGCCAATATCTGAGTACCTACTATGTGCCAGGGGCTTTACATATGTTCTTTCATTTGACCACTTTGTCCCCGTTGTATAGATGAGGATCCTGAGGCTCAGAGGCTTTGAGCAATATCCTGACACTGTAAGGGAGTCACTGAAGATTTGGGCTCTGGAATCTCACTGCCTGAGTTCAAATCCTGACTCCGCTACTTTGAGCTATGCAACTTTGGGCAAATTATTTAATTTCCCTATATCTTCATTTCCCCCATCTGTACAATAAAACAATGAAGGTATTAATACTTATCTCCTAGATCACTACGAGGATTCAATGACTTAGTACATGTCAGGTGCTTAGACCTGTCCCTACTATGTAGTCAGAGTTCAGTAAAGGTGAGCTATTCTTATTATTCCAAAGTCCATGCTCTTTTCATTCAACTATTTTGTCTCTCAATCTTTACTGAGGGATAAGAATAAATTACACATTAAAATAAACAAGATTCTGCCCGGCCGGTGTGGCTCAGCTGTTGAGCGTTGACCCATGCCCCATGAGGTCGCCTGTTAGAGTCCTGGTCAGGGCACATGCCCAGGTTGTGGGCCTGATCCTCAGTGGGGGACATGCAGGAGGCGGCCAGTCGATGTTCTTTCTCATTGATGTTTCTATCTCTCTCTCCCTCTCCCTTCCTCTCTCTCTAAAATCAATAAAGAAAAATAAAATAAAATAAAATAAACAAGATTCTTTTACTGTAATGATGTAAAATGCTTAGATAAAGGAAGAGATTGACAATAGTCCAAACTCATCTGTCTATATTATAAGCCTCCCTGAATGTTCTCATGGCAGCAAAGCCATTGGAACAAAGGCCCAGGAAAAGCAGGATTCACGGTGAACATGAGGTATGTTTAAACCTCTCCTTCTTCCATCCCATCTTCTTCCTTTCCTTCCTCCCCAGGCTCCAAGGGTAAATTCATCTTTTTGGCCTTGCAAGGACAAATTTGCAGTAAACATCCATACTCATTACGTCTTCAGAGACCAGTTCCTTGTGAAGTACAGAAGAAAGGTCTAGAAATCAGAGTCTGAAGATCTGGACTTGATTCCTGGCCCAGCCTTTTACTAAGTGACCAGGCATACGTTTTCTACTCCCGAGTTTCTATTTTGTCATCTGTGAAAAATAATGAGTGTGAGCACCAAATTAATAATGTGCATTATGACGTAAGATGCTTTGCAAACCATCGATCACAGTGCACGGGAGAAATCAAGCCCCTTTTATTGGCCTGGCAGGGACTCTTGGGTCTCGGCATTCCCAGCAATCACACGCAGAAGAGGTCACCACAGGCTTCCTGAACATACTCCTTCAGAAGCTGCCTAGAATGTCACCTTCCTTAGGTGAAGGGTGAGTACCAGAGAAGAGACACGTATCACTGGGAATGTGCTCAGTCAGCTGCTCCAGAGTAGCAAGCAGCAGCTTGAGAACAGAAAAATGTATCATTTAGTACCTTGTCGAAGGAACACACACTCTGCCAAACGAGCTATTTTCAATGGCAGATCAGCTGGGCCGAGTTTGGGCTCCCTGTTAACACAAGAGCACCCAAGACAACGGGCAATGTGGGAGAAAGAAGCCACTTGAGAGCAGCTCATCCAGCCAAGGCCTGGAGTGATGGTGCTGAGAGGGCAGACCCAAGGGCACAGAAGAGGAAAGGACAACCCAGAGAGGAGGGGAAAAGAGGGAGCACCCTGAGAAATAAGCTACAGCTCCGCCCTGGCCGGTTTGGCTCAGCGGTTGGAGCGTCGGCCTGCGGTCCAGAGAGACCTGGGTTCAGTTCCCGCTAAGGGCATGTACCTCGGTTGCAGTTTGTCCCCGGCCCCTGGTTGGGTCATGCGGGAGGCAGCCACTCGATGTGTCCCTTTCACGTCGATGTTTCTCTCTCTCTCTCTCTCTTCCTCTCCCTCCCTCCCACTCTATCTGAACAAAAAATGGAAAAATGTCCTCGGGTGAGGATAAAAAAAAAAAAAAAAAAAAAGAAGAAGCTACAGCTTGCCAGACCCTGGAGAGAGGACACCATAGGGTATGGTGTGCCCCTCTCACCTTTATGATTCTCCCAAATTGCTTCCTTTCAAAAACTCATGGAACCCAACAGTCCATGCAAATGCGTGCCGATCCTGCTGTTGAACTGGCTGCTAGGTGTTAGACTCACTTCCTGGAGCACAGATCCACCTTCCCCAAGAAATGTACCCAAGAGGGCAGCTGATCGTATAAACACAACCCTGGCCTGAATCAGATAAAGGCAAACCTAAGTGTGCAACTTATCAGTCCATTTGTGTAAACGGCCACCCACAGATCCAACTTTTTAGACACTAAGTGCCACTTCTCACGGCCTGTTACATTAGCATTGTCATGGCCTTGAGCACTGGGGATCAGAGTTTTATCCATACTTATGGGCAGCACAAAGACCAGAAAAGCTACAGAGCTGTTCTTAAAACATCAGGTGATAAAAAGTTTTCAGCGTCCAGAATTTAACTGCAGGAATATGTCCCCACGTTCCTTCATTTCTGATCTCTGGGTGACACCCTGTCCACCTTTTTGCTCTCCTAGCTCTTCTACCAGCATTATGACTTAATCCCCTGTATTAAATCCCTCTCTGCTTGAAACAACTGAAGTGGTTTCTGGTTTTTTTGACCAAACCTTTTTCAATTTTTTTTCTTTGGGCCATTTGTATTAATATCCAGGTTTTCAGGTATGGGTCCCCATGTTTTGTCCTCATTTTGTTGCGTTCTTCAGCAACATCTTTCTGTTTTTAATTTTTTGCTTGTAGCTGTTTCTTTCCACCACCCTCTCAACATTGACAAAATTTGCTGCTTGTCCCTAATTGGGCTCCTCTACCGTTAGACCACTGTTACATTAAACTGCAAAACAACCTTAAAGCACCGAACAGGCCCCATCCTTTCCTCTGGGGACACCTCTGGGCTCCACTGAACCATTTGTTCCACTGGGTCATTAACAAAAAAAAATCTGCCACAGCAGGACTCTGCCCCCGTGGATGGGAGCTATGCATAACTAATGAAGAGGAAAACTGGTAGCAAAATGGACTGACCAGTCTCAACATGTTTCTGATAACTTCTACATCTCCCAGTCTTCGTTTCCCACACATCTTCTTTCCTTTCTAAATGACTTCTCCAAGTCCTCTCTGGCCCACTAACACTTTCAAGTCTGTATTCTCTCTTCCATCCTCCCCATACTGTGGCACTGTTTTACAAAGGATTACCCCAGCTTCTCGGTCACACTGTACACATTTTAAATACCAGTTGCCTTAGTCTCCAGTTGTGAATGTGAAAATGTCATAGATATCCAGCAACTTGGCAGATTTTATCTTTTTCTTTTTTATTTATTTATTTTTTGTTCAGATAAGTGGGAGGGAGAGAGAGAGAAATATCGATGTGAGAGAGACACATCAGTTGGTCGCCTCCCACACAACCCCGACCAGGGCTGGGAATTGAACCTGCAACCCAGGTACATGACCTTGACTGGGAATCAAACCCAACACCCTTCAGTCCATGGGCCTATGCTCTAACCGCTGAGCCAAACCAGTTAGGACCAGATTTTATCTTATCATACTGCAAATACCACCAGCTATAGGTACTAGATCTCTTTTCCAGATCTCTGCTTGGAAGAGTTTACTACCTGCTCAAAGTCACAGAGATTGCAGGAGGCAGAGCCAGAACCTGAACCCAGATCTTTCTGATACCGCAGCTCCTGCTGGTTCCACCATTCAGAGACGGAGCCTCTAACAGTGACAAGGGGAGCCCAGAGAGGCTTGCCAGAGGCAGAAGCGAGTGTCTAAGACCAGCAGTCAGCCAGGAAAAATGAACAAAGCACTGGGTTTTAAATTTCTGCAAAATTCTATTGCTACTCCATCAACATGAGGAAACTCTTGAGTGAACATTTCATTCAGATGTTTCTCGACAACTCCAGAAGCATTATCATGAAGACCTCCAATTCAGAAGTGCCTTCCAGAGTCCACTTCTCCTGAATCATACATATGCATGGAATACAGTTATGTGAACAAGGAGAGAGGTGTAGCAGGATACACAAGGAAGGAGAAGTGAGGGGAGACTGGAAATAGGGAGGTGATTAGTTTCACCTTTATACGCCCATTTCACTTGTTGCAACAAGCATGTATTATTTTATAATTTGAAAAGCATCAAATAAAAAAAATTAAGAGCTTGTAGCAAAGACAATACTATATGTTCACCAAATGCCATTTTCTTCTTCCTGCATATGCAGGAAGATTACATTTCCCAGCCTCCCTCGCTCTCAGGTTAGGCTAATGTAACTAGGCTCTGACCGAAGAGATTTGGACAGAAGTGATTTGGACACCCCTTCCAGACCTGGCCATAAAATTCCTGTCATCACCCACACTCTCTCTTCCTCTTATATGGCAAATTTTTGAGGCCACATGACTAAGATGAAACTATTGCAAGGTGGATGGAGCCTGAACCCCTGAAACAATTATTGGAGGAGAGCCACCAAGGAGAGCAACTTGACTCATGCCAGACAATGACTGTTGTATTAAGCTACTGAGAATATGGGGTTTCTTTGTCACTGCACCATGGCCCTACCTATCCTGACTAATATGGTACGAATACATGCCAGCAATTTTCAATGTCCCACAGAAGTCCAGAGAGAGCTTCTTGGGTACTTCACACATGGAAATGCTAACTGGATTTTTTCAGATTCTAAGTTTGTCTGAAGACATATATATATATATATATATATATCTTTTTTTTTTCTTTATTGATTTTAGAGAGAGAGGAAGGGAGAGGGAGAGAGAGATAGAAACATCAATGAGAGAGAACATCGATTGGCCGCCTCCTGCATGCTCCCCACTGGGAATTTGGCCCACAACCTGGGCATGTGTTCTGACCGGGAATCAAACCGGCAACCTCTTGGTGCATGGGTCAACGCTCAACCACTGAGCCACACCAGCCGGACTGAGGACATATTTCTAAGTATAGTTCCTTTCCCTTCTTCTACCTCTGAATTACCTTTTCACTCTCACTTTGTTGTGGTATGCTTATTCCAAAAGGAAATAAATCTCAGAAAGGAAACAGCACATGTACTTCACATTCTTGTTTAAAGATGACCTGAAAAAAGTGGAAATTTTTATTACAATTTTATTCCCCATCAGAGAGCATTCTGTATTTTACTATCTTAATATTTACTTACTGTTATAGTAAAACCTTGGACAAACCATCAGGGACTGAGTTGTTCTAGACATCCCAGTGTTTCACAGAACTGGAGTTTTTACACTTAGCTAATAAAATGCTTTTGGCTTTAAAATGTTTCTTTTTTTAAAAAAAATATTTTACTGTAATTCTATTTTTTAAAAATATGTTTTTATTGATTTTAGAGGGCGGAGGAGAGAGAGAGAAAAACATCAATGAGAGAGAAACACTGATCAGCTGCCTCCTGAACGACTCCCACTGGGGATCCAGCCCACCACCTGGGCACGTGCCCCGTCTGGGAATTGAACCAGAGACCTCTCGGTGCATGGGACGATGCTCAACCAACTGAGCCACACCAGTCAGGGTGGCTTTAAAATGTTTTGAAGAAAATATTTATGAAGCATATTAAATGAAGAATGGTGACATATTCTTCCTTTTCTGGGTGATTCAGGATTAACCCCGGTTCCTTGAATGCACCACACTCCCTTGAGGGTCCTGTACATGCAGTTACCTCTGCCTGGAATAGTCTTTCCCTTTCCTTGCCTACTTAAATCCTCCTCATCCTTTGGATATCAGCTCAAGGACCAGTTTCCTTAGGCACAAGTGTGTAAATTTACTAAAATTCATCAAACTGTTCACTTAAAACAGGTGGATTTTGTGGTATGTAAATTATAACTCAATAAAGCTATTAAAAAAACAAACAAACACCTACACGATCAAGGAGGTGAAGCATAACACACACCCTTAAATGTGGGCTGCACTATGGTGTGGAAAGGGAGAGGAGAAGTACGTTCACCCCGGAGAAACCTGACAAAAACTACGCCACCCAGGTGATCAAGGTCAACATCAACAATGACAAGCCATGTTGCTAGTGTGTATGTACCCTTGATACGACGTGATGAAAATGGCACTTTATCTCTGCGGTCTTCCTCCCAGAAACCATAACCTCAGTTTAATCATGAGAAAAATCCCAGCAGAGGCACATCCTACAATATACCTAACTGGTACTCCTCAAAGCTCAAGGTCACTGAAAACAAGGGAAGTCCAAGAAACTTCCACTGCCTAGAGGAGCCTCGGGAGACAACTGCTATATGGGATCCTGGAACAAAAAGGAACATTAGTTACAAACTAAGGAAACCTGAATGAAGTATGACTTTATTTAATAAACATGCATCAGTATTGCTTCATTATTTAGGACAGATGTTAATAACAGGGGAAACTAGCTGTGGGATTTGGGGGAACTCTTTGTACCATCTTCACAATTTCTTCGTAAATCTAAAACTGTTCTAAAAACTAAAGTTCATATAATTCATATTTTTTTCTTTATTGATTTTTTTAGAGAGAGAGGAAGGGAGGAGGAGAGAGAGACAGAAACGTCGATGAGAGAGAACAGTGATTGGCCGCCTCCTGCATGCCCCCCACTGGGGATTGAGCCCACAACCTGGGCATGTGCCCTGACTGGGAATGGAACTGGCAACATCTTGGTACATGGGTCGACACTCAGCCACTGAGCCACACCAGCTGGGCTAATTCACATTTTAAAAAACTTCCCCAGTCCCTCAAACCAGATCAACCCCCCGCCCCTCCCTGGTACACGTTCACATAGCAATCTAGACTACTGCCTAAATGAATGAATTCATTTGTCACCATATGTAATCCTATGTGTGTTTTGCTCACTGTTGTATCCTTGGTACAGGTTAGGGCCTGGTTGTTGATAGGTGCTTAGTCATAAACATATAGTCAGTGTAGTGCCATAGAATGTAAGTTCCATAACAGTAATTTTTTTTCTGTTTTGTCCTCTGTTGCATCCTCAACACCTAGAGAGTGCCTCCCCAAGTGAACCAAGGAATCCTCTCCCCAGTGGTTAGGGTTTGAGATAAAGACCTTCTATCTGTCTGTTCTTCACTAAAGCCTGTGGAGGTGCCGATGGCAGCAATAGCTCTCAGCAGATGAACTGACAGGCAGAGGAGAGAAGAATGCTGCCAACCCTCAGCGTCAAGGAAGACAAGAGGCAGAGTGAGAGGCCCTCCTGGACTCCCACCAGGGCTGTCTCCTCTGGTTCCTGTCAACCCTGGGACCCTCTGTCCCGGGAGACCCTGCTGATCTGTACAGTGCAAGGAGCCCAGACCATCAGAGCCGGCTACTCAGGTTCCAGGTCACCAAGACTCTATCTGCGTCATGTTTGTCTAGCCTTGTTTCTGTTATGAAAGATGTTAAATCAAATTAATGTAGAGAAATACCACTTGTGGTATGATGAAGAGAGTGAAAAAAGGACAAAAGGAGCAGAAATGGAGAAAGTGGAGGCTATAAAAAGAAGAGGAAGAACTAGATATCAATGAAAATGGTCTAATAAGGACACAAACAAGATACAGGGTTCATTCATTCACCAAATATGTGCTGAGCACCTACTATGAGCCAGGTTCCATTCTAGGTGTTAGGAATACAGTATTCAACAAAACTATGGAAATTACTTGCATCCTGGTGGGGGGGGGGATAAAATAAACAAATACATAATTAAACAAGAGAGGTCAGAGACTGGTGGGTGTTTATACAGTGAGTTAAAATAGACAAGAGCCCTGGCTGGTTTGGCTCAGCGGTTAGAGCATCAGCCCATGGACCAGAGAATCCCGTGTTCGGTTCCGCTAAGGGCATGTACCTCGGTTGCACTTTGTCCCCGGGCCCGGGGTTGGGGTCGTGTAGGTGGCAACCAGTGGATGTGTCTCTCTCACATCGATGTTTCTCTCTCTCTCTTCCTCTCTCTCTCTCTCCCACTCTATCTGAAGATAAATGCAAAAATGTCCTCGGGTGAAGATAAAAAATAAATTAAATAAAATAGACAAGAACATGACCGAGTGGCTACTTTATATTGGTTGGTCAGGGAAAGCCTCTTTAAGAAGGTGACAAATAGATACCTTTGAAAACAAGAAAGTGCTAGAAGTGGGAAGGTGGTGGAGAGGGTGGGGGCAACATCTACCAGAGGGAAGGACCAGTGCCTCAGGCTCCAAGGAAGTGTTCTGAAGAACAGGGAGGGGTTGCCCAGCAAACATTGGGCGATGTCTGCAGACATCTCGGTGGTCACCTGTGGTGGTGCAGGGTGGTGCTACAGGCATCTAATGGGAGTGGCCAGGATTGCTGCTAAACACCCTACAGTGCACAGGACAAGGCCCTATACAAAGAATGATCCGAAATGTCAGTGGTGCCCAGGTGGCCATCACAGGCTTGGCATCTCACAGTGCCAAAAGCAGCACACCACGCCCGGAGAAGAACAGGAGGGAGGGCGGGGTTGAGAAGCGTGTTAGGGAAGCAGGTTGAGGCCATGTGGTACACATCTTGAGGCCACATCAAGGAGGTGGCCTCTTATTCTAAGTGTGCTGAGGCGTGTCTTCAAACTGGATACTAAGCGTGAACTGATTTCATTTTGGAAACAATTGCTCTGGCTTTTGTGTGGAGTGTGGTGGGAGGGGGTAAGTGTGAGTGAAAGGGATCAGGTGGGTGGTTTTTATAGTAAAGAGAGGCGGTGGGGGCTTGATGTGGGTGGTGGCAGTGGAGACGCAGAAGTAAAGGGCTGCGATTATTTCAGAGGTAGAACTCACAGGTCTCGCGGACAAAGTGAATGTGAAAGATGAGTGAGAGAGAGGAATCAAGGATTAGCTGAAGGCGGAGCCAGCCTCATGGAGTTGTGACCAGGGCAACAGCTGTCCCCACCCGGAGCTGGCAGTGACACAGTGAGGGGCCCTCAGGCACCCAGGATGCAGGTACTGAGCACATCCCAACACAGAGGCCACAGTCCCTTTCAGGTACCTGTCCTCTGAGAGTTGGGGCAGTAGACCTGTGGGAAGGGGACACAGCCTTCCCTGATCCTGGCTGGGGCTCCACATTGTCATTTTGCTCTGGGCCTGGCAAATGATGTAGCTGACCCTGCTTGAGCAACTAGGTGCTTAGTTAGTGCTGTTTACCAAAAATGGAGAGAAGTAGGGGTGCGTGAACGATTCACTATGGGACACGTTTCATCTCATAAGGCCTGTGAAACATCTAATTGACAAGACCAAGTAGGCAACTGTATGCATCTATATACAGCTCAGACAGGGTACAAAGCTGTAGGTATAAAGCTGGAATCCATCAGCTTGTAGGTAGTGTTTAAAGCCATGAGAATGATGGTGCGACTGCTGTGAAAAACAGTATGATGGGCCCTCAAAAATGAAACACAGACTTACCGTTTGACCCAGCAATCTCACTTCTGCGTGTATACCCCAAAGAAGTGAAAACAGAAACTTGAACAGATAGCTGTACATTCGTGTGCAGAGCAGCATTATTTACGATAGCTGAAACGTGGAAACAACTCAAATGTCCACTGACAGATGAGTGGATAAACAAAACGTGATATATATAATATGTGCAATAGAATATTATTCAGCCTTAAGAAGGAAGGACATTCTGACGCAGGCTACAACACGGATGCACCTTGAGGACGTTATGCTAGAATAGGTCAGTTACAAAAGGACACACATTCTATGATTTCACTCCTATGAGGAACCTAGAATAGTCGAATTCATAGAATGGTGGTTGCTTGAAGCTGGGAGAAGAGGATGATGAGAGTTACTGCTTAACAGGAGTTTCAGTTTGGGAAACTGAAAAGGTTCTGGAGATGAACGGTGAGCATGGTTGCACAACAATGTGGCTGTACTTAATGTCACTGAACTGTACACTTAAATGTTTAAAATGATAAAATTTGCCCTGGCCAGGTAGCTCAGTTGGTTAGTGCATCATCCCAATATGCCAAGGTTGGGGGTTCAATCCCAGTCAGGGCACATACAAGAATCAACCAATGAATGCATAAATAAGTGGAACAACAAATCTCTCTCTCTCAAATCAATAAATTTTAAAAATAGATTTTAAAATAAATAAATAAAAAATAAAACCATAGGTTGCAGTTCTGTCCCCTGCCCTAGTCAGGGTCGTGCCGGAGGCAACCAATCAGTGTGTCCCTCTCACATCCATGTTTCTCTCTCTGGCTCTCACTCAGTCTGAAGATAAATGGAAAAATATTCTCGGGTGAGGATTAAAAAAAAAATTGTTATGAGAGTTACATGAATTTTAAACAAGGAAAGCACTTAGAACAGTGCTGGGTATATAGGAAGCATTTGATAAATAATAATTTTTATTGTGGTAAAATACTCATAAATTATGCCATTTTATTTTTTAACTATGGTTTTAGTTTTTATTTTTTTAAATCCTCACCTGAGAATATGTTTTATTGATTTTAGGGGAAGGGAGAGAGAG
Source organism: Tadarida brasiliensis (assembly GCA_030848825.1). Classification (NCBI taxonomy): domain Eukaryota; kingdom Metazoa; phylum Chordata; class Mammalia; order Chiroptera; family Molossidae; genus Tadarida; species Tadarida brasiliensis. The sequence continues at coordinate 107,964,268 of CM061257.1, read as the reverse complement.
AGAGGAGCATTGATCAGTTGCCTCCTGTACACCCAACCAGGGATCAAACCCACAACCCAGGTATGTGCCCTGACTAGGAATTGAACTCGAAACCTTTCTGGTGTACGTGACAACACCCCAACTAACTGAGCCACCTGGCCAGGGCATAACCCTTATAACAATTTTTAAGGTACAAACATTATCAATCCCATTTTACAAACAAGGAAACTAGGGACCAGACCAGAGAATTTAAGTAACGGGCCTAAGCTCACACAGCTTCTAATCGGCTGGGCCAGCATTTGGACTAGGTGGTCTGGTACCCGAGCTCAAGCTTTTTTTTTTTTTTTTAACATACTGTATTACTTCTCAATAGAGATTGCTATATACTACAGAATGCATGTTTCACAATAAAAAACTAATTTTTTTCAATTAAAGGCTGAATTTACAGCCCACAAGCATGAGGTCCCGGCCTCTCACCGTATTCCAGCATGTCTTGCCAGCACAGAGCCTGGCACTGCAGAGGGGCCGAGAAGTCAGTCAGTGATGGGGGAAGGGAGGGAGGACAGCTATGGGTGACAGATCATTGTGTCATCTCTGAAGAAATTGCTCTATGACCAGAGGAATCCCCGCCCCCCGCCCCCTGGAAATATATACCACAGGGGCCCCTGCTGTGCATGAAAAGGCCAGGATTGCCCACAGGCTCGCTCCTGGCCCTCAGGAGGATCCACCCTGGATGCAGCCAGCCCACGAGGCCAGGAGGACAGTGTCCCAATCCCAGGACAGGTGGAGCTGGGGAGGAGATTTGCAGTTCCTTGATGTTGGAGAGTGGCAATTACTGTGCTATTTTTAGGTGATCCTGTTACGTTTTCAATTAAACCTCTCAGACAGAAGCAATGCCAACGCCATGCTTGCAGCTGGGAACAATGCTGTGGTTGGACCCTGTGAACCTTAATGAACAGAAATCTCATAGCTGGGAGCTAGAAGAGAGACCTCTCTCTCTCATGCGCATGTCACTCAGCACACACCACTGAGCTCAGCAGGAAGAGACCCAACAGGAAGAGAGGTACCTACATCTCCACAGGAAGTGACACTATTCAGGATGGGGAGGAAGAAAAGATTCCTCCTTGCCCAGTGACAGCTCAGCCAATGGGAGATCACCATGACTCAGCCAACGAGAAGCCACTGTCCTTGAACTTCCAGTTTCCTCCAATGGACTCTTCCTTTATAAACAACAGCCCCCTCAAGTCCACAAAAGAACCTTCTTCCCCTGTTTCTGGACTTGGGTGTGATTCACCATTAGACCACGTGTTCTGAATTGCAATTCTTTGTTGTTCCCAAATAAACCCATTTTGCTGGAGAAATATCTGGCTGGCTTTTTGTTAAAAGTCAACACCCAAGGAAGTCGGAAGTTCTCGTTTATGAAGGGAAGTTAGAGCTGACGGGCGGGAGGGAAGGCGCTAACCACTATGTGGACTTAGTTAAAGCATCAGAATTCTCTTGTCAGAAACACACCCCAAACTGTCCGGCATTCGTGAGCCAGTGCTGGCGCCCGGCAGGCCTGCGCTGCTGAAGTGGACGAGAAGCAGGAAAGCGCTGGGTGTGGCTCAGGTGGCTGAGCATGTCCCATGCACCCAAAGGTCACCGGTTTGATTGCGGTCAAGGCACATGCCAGGTTGTGGGCTCAATCCCTGGTAGGAGGGTGCAAGAGGCAGCCAACTGATATTTACCTCTCATAGATGTTTCTATCTCTGTCTCCCTAAACCTTTACTCTCTCTAAAATCAATTAAAAATATATCTATTTTTTTGTTTAAAAAAACATGTACAGACTTTATTGCTGATATAGTCTTCAAATTATCCATACAAAACTGCTTATGAAGAAAGTTTTAAGCTACATTGAAGATTTTAAAAAAGACACAAAACATTAAAAACAAAAATCTTCCTCTTTTCCAGGAGAAATGATTTATGTTAAGTTACCCTCTTTAAACATCTCTGGTGTCAATTCTGGGTGAACCAAGACGGTCGCTTCCTGTCCCGGTCAATGATCCTCTTGCCCTGATCTTGTTCAGATGGTCTCTTCCATGTCCAGCACCATAGTCCCTACAGTAGGAGCCTTAAAAGGGCCCCCTTCTGTCCTGGCCGGTTTGGCTCAGTGGTTAGAGCGTTGGCCTGCGGTCCAGAGAGACCCGGGTTCGGTTCCCGCTAAGGGCATGTACCTCGGTTGCAGTTTGTCCCTGGACCTGGTTGGTCGTGCGGGAGGCAGCCACTCGATGTGTCCCTTTCACATCAATGTTTCTCTCTCTCTCTTCCCCTCTCTCCCTCCCACTCTATCTGAACAAAAAATGGAAATGTCCTCGGGTGAGGATTAAAAAAAAAAGGCCCCCTTCTTGTTTCCCTATCTGTCTTCTGATTTCTGCAGTCTCCTTGCACACGTTCTCATAGCAATAGCCACAGAGGACATGTTTCTGTTTCAGGTGACCGCAGTCAGGACAAACATCTATGTTGTTCTTAACGTTAATAAGCTTCTGAGGATTTCTTCTCCTACACCGGTTAACTTCAATGCTGCGTCTGTTTTGGGGCACTGCCATCCAAAAGATACTATCTAAAGGGCTGGAAATCTCACTTCCATTAGTATCATTTGCTGATCCCGTAAATACAGCTGGACCTTGGACCACGAGCACTGGTTCTCACGGAGTGCTGGGAAAGCCTGGCCGGTTCTTCTGAAGTTTCCTGCAGTCGCTCCCACCAGTTCTGGGGGACTGCCGGGCTCTACGCCACAGCTGAACCACCCGCACCAACATGGCTTCCCCGCCTGGCGGACACCTTCTCTCTAAAGATATATTTTTTTAAAAAGCAGAAAAGGGCCAGATGACCAGAATACAAAACGTCGTCCTAGCTCGGGTCCTAGTCAGTTAAAAGATCGGGAGTGGCCTTAGATTTTCTTGAGGGCAGGAGGTGGCAGAATCCCCAAATCTGAATGCCTGCCTCAGACCCAGGGAGACCGAAGCAGGGCCTGGCCTCCAGTACATGGACAGGCAGCCCCCTTCCTATATCTTCATCCACAAGTCAGGATTTAACTTTATCAATCACTATTGCTTTTGAAGTATTCCTCAGCTTTTTGTGTTGGGAAGACCTTTGACCTATTACAGGAGCTGGGTCAGATGTTCTGGGTCAGCAAGTCTGAGACTCCTCATGGTTAGTGAGCCCTGACCAACTTACACTCACATAAAAATAAAGGCAGGGGGAACAGGGTGCCCTTCTCTAGTCCCCAATCCAAAGAGGGCAAATTAAGTTCTAGTTTAAAAAAAAAAAAATCAGTGTCTCCTTGCTTTACTACCCTAACTCAGATCTTTAGGCACAGACTCTTGTCCGCCCTCCTGCCCACCCTGACATGCGCCTTTCTTCCTAACTTGCTCCATAATTATTGCTGTCTTGAGGTATTTGGGGTCCTAAAAAATGGACACAAATATGTGTATTAGTTTTCTAGAGCTGCCATAACAAAATACCACAGACTAGGGGACTTAAACAACAGAAATTTATTTTCTCATAGTTCTGGAAGCTGGAAGTCCAAGAGCAAGGTGTGGGCAGTGTTGGTTTCTTTTGAGACCTCTCTCCTTGATTTGCAGATGGCTGCCTCCTCCCTGTGTCCACAGGGTCTTCCCTCAATAGGTGTCTCTCGTGGTCCATTTGGGCTGTTACAGCCACCTGCTATATCATAAACTAGGTGACTTGTAAATAGCAGAAAATTTTATTACTCACCATTCTGAATTCTGGGAAGTCCAGGATCGTAATGCTGACAGATGCAGTGTCTGGTGAGAGCTGACTTCCTGGTTCCTAGACAGCTGTCCTCTCTGTGCCCTCACTTGGTGGAAGTGGCAAGGGAGCTTTCTTGGGCCTCTTTCATTAGTGCACTAATCCCATTCACCTTCATGACCTATCACCTCTCAAAAGCCCGGCCTCCTAACACCAGCACCTTGGGGGTTAGGATTTAACATATTTTGGGGTGGGGGGAACACAAACATTCAATCTATAGCAGTATCTATGTCCTAATATCTTCTTTTTATAAGCACACGAGTCATATTGTATTAGGTACCACCCATAGGACCTGATTTTACCTAAATTACCTCTTTAATGGCCCTCCCTCCAAACACAGTCACATTCTAAGATACTGGACGTTAGAATGTCAATATATAAATTTGAGGGCGGGGTGACACAATCCAGCCCATAAGAGCAATGTAAATGACTGAGGAGGTTCTGCTGAATACAGCATTAGCACAAGTCTAATCAACTTTGCTTAAATTATTGTAAATAACTAAATTTGTAGCAAGGGAGGCAGAGAAACTGCATTGTTTTTGTCATCCTCATTTTTACTCTCACAGTATTTACAGTAGTATAAATTTTAGTATTGGTTAGCTAAGGTTTTCCCTAATTTTTTAAATCATTTTTTATTTTTCAATTATAGTTGACATACAATATTATGCTAGTTTCAGGTGTACATCCCAGTAATTAGACATTATAAAACTTATTAAGTGATCACCCCCAAAAATTTCATACCCATCTGACACCATACATAGTTATTAGAATATTATTGACTATATTCCCTATGCTATACTTTACACCCCCATGACTACACTATAACTACTCATTTGTACTTCTAAATCCCTTCACCTTTTTCATCCATTTTCCCAACCCCCTCCCATCTGGCTACTATCTTAATGTTCTCTGTCTCTATGAGTCTGTTTCTGTTCCGCTTGTTTATTTTGATTTTTAGATTCAATTGTTGATAGATATGTATTTGTTGCCATTTTATTGTTCGTATTTTTTATCCTTTTTCTTCTTCTTCTTCTTCTCCTTCTCCTTCTCCTTCTCCTTCTCCTTCTCCTTCTCCTTCTCCTTCTCCTTCTTCTTCTTCTTAAAGAAGACCCTTTAACAAACATTTCAGGTAATACTGATTTGGTGGTGATGAATTCTTTCAGCTTTTTCTTGCCTGGGAAGCTCTTTATCTGACCTTCAATTCTAAATGATAGCTTTGCTGGGTAGAGTAATCTTGGTTGTAGGTCTTTGCTTTTCATCACTTTGAATATTTCTTACCACTCCCTTCTGGCCTGCAAAGTTTCTATTGCGAAATCAGCTGACAGTCTTACAGGGGCTGCCTTATAGGTAACTAACTGCTTTTCTCTTGCTGCTTTTAAGATTCTCGTTTGATGTCCTGGCTAGTTTGGCTCGGCAGTTAGAGCACTGGCCCAAGGACCAGAATCCCGGGTTCAGTTCTGACTAAGGGCACATACCTCGATTGCAGTTTGTCCCCAGCCCCGGTTGTGTGGGTGGTGACCACTCGATGTGTCTCTCACATTGATATTTCTCTCTCTCTCTTCCTCCTGCTCTATCTGAAGATAAATGCAAAAAATGCCCTCAGGTGAGGATAAAAATAATAATAATAATAAGATTCTCTGTTTGTCTTTAACCTTTGGCATTTTAATTATGACGTGTCTTGATGTGGGCCTCTTTGGATTCATCTTATTTGGGACTCTCTGGGCTTCCTGGACTTATATATCTATTTCTTTTACCAGGTCAGGAAAGTTTTCTGTCATTATTTTTCTTTTTCTTTTTTTCCTTTATTGATTTTAGAGAGAGAGGAAGGGAGAGGGAGAGAGAGATAGAAACATCGATGAGAGAGAACATTGATTGGCTGCTTCCTGAATGCCCCCCACTGGCGATCGAGCCCACAACCTGGGCATGTGTCCTGACCGGGAATCAAACCAGCAACCTCTTGGTGGGTCGAAGCTCAACCACTGAGCCACACAGCCAGACTCTGTCATTATTTTTCAAATAGGTTTTCAATTTCTTGCTCCCTCTCTTCTCCTTCCAGTACCTCCATGATGTGAATGTTGGGACGCTTGAAATTGTCCCAGAGTTGCCTTACACTATCTTCATATTTTTGGATTTTTTTTTTCTTTTTGCCGTTCTGATTGGGTGTGTTTTTTTTTTTTTCTATTGATTTTAGAGGGAGAGAGAGATGGAAACATTGATGAGAGAGAACATCAACTGGCTGCCTCCTGCATGCCCCCCATGGGGGATCAGGCTCACAACCTGGGCATGTGTCCTGACCGGGAATCGAACCGGTGACCTCTTGGTGCATGGGTCGACGCTCAACCACTGAACCACACTGGCCACGCTGATGGGGTGTTTTTTGTCTCTTCATATTTCAAATCTTTGATTTGATTCTCAGCATCCTCTACTCTACTGTTGATTCCCTGTGAATTATTCTTCATTTCAGTTAGTGTATCCTTTATTTCTGACTGGTCCTTTTTATGTTGTTGGTATTCTCACTATGTTCCTTGAGCATCCTTATAACCATTGTTTTGAATTCTGTATCTGGTAGTTTTTTTGCTTCCATTTCATTTAGTTCTTTTTCTGGAGATTTTTCCTATTCTTTCATATGCGACATATTTCATTGTTTCTGCATTTTGGCTGCTTCCTTGTGTTTGTTTCTATGTATTAGGTAAAGCTGCTGTGTCTCCCAGGCTTGGTAGAGTGGCCTTGTGTAGTAGGTTTCCTGTAGGGCCCAGTGGCTCAGCCTCTCCAGACACCTGAGCTGGGCACTTCAGGTGTGCCCCTGTGTGGACAGTGTGCACTGTCCTGTTGTAGTTGAGCCTTGATTGTTGGTGTCACTGAGAGGGACTGACCTCCAGGTCAATCGACTGTGAGAACCAGCTATGACTACAGCCAAAGAGCTGCTGTGTAGGAGCCAACCCCATGGAACAGGACTTGCTTCAGTGGGGCTTTGGTGCTCACCGAGTCTGCCCCTTGAGCGTGTTGGTTGTGGAGGTGGTAGGGTTGTAATCTGGCATGGTCTGAAACTGACCACCAGCTGTACTGGTTCTGGGTCTCCTAGGAGGTACAAAGTCAGCCACTGCCTGTGCCCTGCCTGGGGCCACCTGGCATGAGCTACAAAGCAAACTGCAGATGGCTGCTACTTGTGTTGGGCTTGGAAGTGCCCAGGAGAGACCAAGCTGTGAATCAAGGTGGGCAGCCGCTAGTGCCAGACCTGAGGCTGCTTATCGAGAGGTATGGGGCACACTGAGGCCAGCTGCTGCTTGTTTGAGAGATTTTAGGAAAGTCTAAAGCATGAGCCAAGACAGGCCATTCATATAGAAAAGCCCCTGGAAACAGCTTGGATGAGCCTGCAAGTTGGGTAGGGCAGGGTCTCAGAGAATCACCAGGGCAGGGCAAAGAGTGTGAGCCAAGTTGATGGAGTCACAGATATGGTGCCTGCTCTGTGGTGGGGAGGGCTCAACAAAGGAACAATGGCCTCTGCCAGCACTATTCTCTGGGAGGAATCTGACCCCCACCCCCAGCTCTTGCCCTGAGGCCAGTGAAGTTAGTTCCTCCCCATATGTCCCTGGTTCCTTTCAAGTTGCTGCCCCATCACTGGAGCTCAGAGGGAGTGAGTCTGAGTAAATCCATGCATGGGCCCTTAAAGAGGAATTGCCTGGGACTCCAGCAGCCTCTGTATCACTCAGCTACAATCCCCGCTGGTTTTACAATCCAAAGATACTGGGACTTCTCTTCCTGGCAGTGGAACCCTGGGCTGAAGGGTCTGGTGTAGGGCTGGGACACCACACTCCTCAGGGAGGACTTCCGCAGCCAAGATGTCCCTTCTGATTAAAAACCACCACATGTGGGTGTGGGACCAGCCCATTCTGTGCCTCCACCTCTCCTACCAGTCTTAATGTGACTCCTTTAATTCCCTAGTTGTAGGACTTACATTCAACCAAATTTCAGGCGGTTCTGAATGATGGTTGTTCTGTAGTTTAATCATAATTTTGATGTGGTTGTGGGAGGGGGTGAGTACCGTGTTTACCTACACTGCCATCTTGACCCCCACAGAGTCCCTAATTTTAAAAAATACTTCAGCTCTATAATCTGTTCCCAAAGCAAGGCAGATATCAAAAAACAATCCCAACATGTTACCATCATCTGCAACAAATAGCAAGACAGTAAGCAAGAGATTGCAGACTTTGCAGGAGTGCTGAGCTCACATCACCCGAATGTCACCAAGCAGAAACGACGAGTGGTAACATCAGGAGTGTTCCCTGGTTTTTTCCTGTGCATCAGTATTTCACATTGTTGAGAATGCCCTTCATATTGAAATCAGAGTCTTTCTTTTTTCTGTTACTTTTTATCATACTCATTTCCTAACATCCTTAAAAATTATTCATTGCTATGTTGAATGGTGGCATAGTACTACACAGTGTTTCACGCCATCATTTACTTAACTATTTCCAACTGTTGGACATGTAGGTTGTTTCCAGTTTTTAACAATGACAAGGCTGACAAACATCTTCAGCATATATCCTTATGTGCATTTCTGATGACTTCCTTAGGTTAGTTTCCTATAAGTGAAATGACTGTGTCCAACGTACACATGTTTGTTATTGAGGCTTTTGGAGCGCAGGTTCTGTGACTTTGTGGATCAGGGAATAAGCTATCAGGCTCTTCCCCTGATGCTAACCCAACATTTGGTCCTATATTCGTACCAGGGTATCCTCACCCTCTGCCCACCTTTCCACCCAAGCACATGTTTCACTCCCAGTAATGGCAGGGGGCTGTGATGGGTACAGGGAATAAAAAGGCAATACGGCCACTAGTAGTGAAGAGGAGCCTAGAAATGCTTACATTTATGAAGCACCTCCCTCTGAAGAGCTCAAAGGTTGTCAGAGACATGGTCTCATTAATCTTCACAGGTCTATTATTTTTCTTTCTGATCCAGATCCAAACAGAAGCCTTATTTGTTGGCTTATATTTATGCATCCACTGTGTTCCTATTTTCCTAACATTCCCCCAAATTGATTTTATATGTGGGACTTCGGGTTCATGCAGATGACAAAAAGCACCAAACTGGGTCTATTTATCTTTAAAAAAATTTTTTTTTTCCTTTATTGATTTTAGAGAGAGAGGAAGGGAGAGGGAGAGAGAGATAGAAACATCAATGAGAGAGAACATCGATTGGCCACCTCCTGCATGACCCCCACCGGGGATCGGGCCCACAACCTGGACATGTGCCCTGACCTCTTGGTGCAGGGTCGACGCTCAACTGCTGAGCCACACCAGCCGGACATTATCTTTTACCCTTAAGACTCATGTGAGGAATAGAGGAAGGACAACGAGTCCCATTTCAAGAATGAAAAGAAAAGTTAAGTTACCCAGCACAGGGCATTCCTGGCAGAGAAAAAGGGGGGATTCGGGGCAGAAGTCCTAAGTGAAAGCTGCACACAGGGTAGGCTGCTTTCTTTCAAGTTGCTTGCTTTTATCTTTTTTCATAAACACATTCACACTTCCTGAACTTGTTGACATTTTTTTAAATGGATAGTGGTAGACAGAGTAATGGCTCCCCGAAGATATCCACATCCTATCGTCAGCACTGGGAATATATTACCTTACATGGCAAAGAAACAGACTTTGCAGGTGTGATTAAATGAAGATTCTTGAGATGGAGAGATTATCCTGGATTATTGGGTGTCATCACAAGGATCCTTACAAAAGTGAGGCAGAGTTTGTGTATGTCTATCAAGAAAATGAAAAGACAATTCAAGAATGGGAGAAAAAAATCTGCAGATTATATGTCTGATAAAGAATTAATATCCAGACTTCCAGTCAAGATGGTGGCGTAGGTAAACGCGGTGCTCACCTCCTCCCACAACCACATCAAAATTACAACTAAACTACAGAACAACCATCATTCAGAACCGCCTGACATCAAGCTGAATGGAAGTTCTACAACTACAAAATTAAAGAAGTCACATTGAGACTTGTAGGAGGGGCGGAGGGGCAGAGGCGCAGATGAGCTGGTCCCACACCCACATGTGGTGGATAAAAATCAGGAGGTCTGGGAAGGTCCTCCCTGGGAGTGAGGGGTCCCCATCTCACACCAGGCTCCTAGCTCAGGGTTCCAGTGACAAGAAGAGAAGTCCCCATCACTTCTGGCTGTGAAAACCAGTGGGATTGAGGCTGAGGGAGGCTGAGGCCGGTGGAGTCCCAGGCAGTTCCTCTCAAAGGGCCCACACACAGACTTACTTGACCCGCTCCTTCTGGGCACTGGGGAGGCAGCTTGAAAGGCACCAGAGACATACAGGGAAGAACTGAATTATTCCGCACTGGGGCGAGAGCTGGAGAGGCAGCTTTCTCCTGGACAGACTTGCTGTGGGAAGCCATTGTTCCTTTGGTGAGCCCTTCCATGGGGCAGCAGACGGGTGCCATATCTGGGACTCCAGCAACCTGGCTCACACTGGTTGCCCCACCCTGGTGATTCCCTGAGGCCCTGCCCCACCCAAACTTAGGGTCCACCCAAGCTGTTTCCAGTGGCGTTACCATAGGATTGGCCTGTCTTGGATCCTGCTTCAGATTTTCCTAAAATCTCTCAAACAAGCAGCATCTGATTTCAGCAAGCCCCATACCTCTCCTTATGTGGCCCCAGGCCTGGCACTAGAAGCAGCCAGCCTTGGTTCACAGCTTGGCTCTTCCTGGGCACCTCCAATCCCAGCACAACAAGCAGCTATCAGCAGATCACTTTGTAGCTTATGCCGGGTGGCCTTGCCCAGAGCCAGCACACCTAGTGGACAGCTTCAGACCACATCAAAGCACCACCACCCAACCACCTCCACAACTGACACACACAATGAGTGGACTCAGTGGGTACCAGAACCCTGCTGAAGTAAGTCTTGCTCTGTGTGTTGGGCCTCTACACAGCTGATCATCCAAGGTAATCAGAGGCCAGTGGTCAGTGGGCACAGCCAGTCCTTGCAGCTGATCAGCCTGAATAAATCCCTCCCATTGACATGCCAACAGTGATCAAGACTCAATTACAACAGAAGGGTGTACAGTCTACACTAGGGGTACACCTCGAGGGCCCAGCTGGGGTGATCAGGGAGGCTGTGCCACTGGATCCTACAGGACACCTACAACAATAGGCCACCCTATGAAGTCTAGGAGACATAGCAACTCTACCTAATACATAGAAACAAACACAGGGAAGCAGCCAAAAGAAGAGAGAAAGAAAAATGTCCCAAATGAAAGAAAAGAACAAAAGTCCAGGGAAAGAATTAAACAAAATGGAGATAAGCAATCAATCAGATGCAGAGTTCAAAACACTGGTTATAAGAATGCTCAAGGAACTCAGTGAGACCTTCACAGAACTTAGTGAGAACTTCAAGGAACTTAAGGAGAACTCCAAGGAACTTAGTGAGAACATCAACAACATAAAAAAGGACCAATCAAAAATGAAGGATGCACTAACTGAAATAAAGAATAATTTACAGGGAATCAATTGTAGAGTAGGTGAAGCCAAGAAGCAAACCACCGATTTGGAATATAAGGAAGCAAAAAACACCCAATCAGAACAGAAAAAGAAAAAAGAATCCAAAAAAATGAGGACAGTGTAAGGAGCCTCTGGGACAACTTCAAGCGTACCAACATTCGCATCATGGGGGTGCCAGAAGGAGAAGAGAGAGAACAAGAAATTGAAAACCTATTTGAAACAATAATGACAGAAAACTTCCCTAACTTGGTGAAGGAAACAGACATACAAGTCCAGGAAGCACAGAGAGTCCCAAACAAGATGAACCCGAAGAGACCCACACCAAGACACATCATCATCAAAATGCCAAAGGTTAAAGACAAAGAGAGAATCTTAAAAGCAGCAAGAGAAAAGCAGTTAGTTACCTACAAGGGTGCTCTCATAAGACTGTCAGTCGATTTCTCAAAAGAAAATTTGCAGGCCCGAAAGGAGTGGCAAGAGATATTCAAATTGATGAAAAGCTATGACTTACAACCAAGATTACTCTAACTGGCAAAGCTATCATTTAGAATGGATAGACATATCAAGAGTTTCCCAGACAAGAAAAAATGAAAGGAGTTCATCACCACCAAACCAGTATTATATGAATGTTGAAGGGTCTTCTGGAAGGAGAAGAACAAAAATATGAACAGTAAAATGGCAATTAATACATATCTATCAACAATTGAATCTACAAACAAATTGAGCATGCAGAACAGAAACAGACTCATAGATACAGAGAACTTTTTGTTGCTTGCCAAATGAGATGGGGCTAGGGTTATGGGTGAAGAAAATGAAGGAATTAAGAAGTACAAACTGGTTGTTAGACTGATGAATCTCAAAGGGAAGGTGGGGGGAGGGAGGGCAGGAAGAGATAAACCAAAGAACTTCTGTGCATATATGCATAACCAATGGACACAAACAATAGGGTGGGGAAGGCAGGAGAGGGGCAGGATTGGGGAGGAGGGGGTCAATGGGGAAAAAAGGGGGGACATCTGTAAATCATTCAACAATGAAGATAAGTATTAAAAAAAAGAATTAATATCCAGAATATATGTAAAAAAAGAAAACTCCTACAACTTAACAAAAAGACAAATAATCCCAATGAGAAATGGGCAAAGGGCTTGAGTAGACATTTCTCCAAAGAAGAAATATCAATGTCCATCAAGCAAGGATGCTCAACATCATTACTCATTAGGGAAATCAAAACCACAATGAGAAACCACCTCACACCCACTAGGATAACTATAATCTGAAAGACAGGCAATAATAAATGTTAGCAAGGATGTGAAGAAATTGGAACCCAGGTATATTGGTGGAGAAAATATAAAATGATGCAGCTACTATGAAAAACAATTCGGCAGTTCCTCAAAAGGCTAAACATGGAATTACCATATAATCCCACAATTCCACTCCTATGTTTATAACCAGAAGAATTGAAAACAGGAACTTAAACAGATACTGTACTTCAGTGTTCATTGCAGCATTCTTCACAATAGTCAAAAGACAGAAGCAACCCAAGTGTCCACCAACAGATGAATAAATAAAATGTGCTGTGTGTGTGTGTGTGTGTGTGTGTGTATTTTAAACATATCTTTGGATCCTCCACCTTTATTTAAAATTTATTTTTTATTTTTTATTAATCTTAGAGAGCAGAAGTGGGGTAGGAAGAGAGAGAGAGAGAGAAACATTGATGTGAGAGAGAAACATTGATTGGTTGCCTCCCATACGTGCCCTGCCCAGGGATCGAACCCACAACCTGGGTATGTACCCTGACCAGGAATGGAACCTGCCACCTTTTGGTGTATGGAACGATGCTCCACTCCAACCAACTGAGCCAGGGCTGTGCTATACACATTTAATGGAATATTAATTAGCCATGAAAAGAACTAAGTTCTAATATATGCTACAACATGGATGGGCCTTGAAAATATTACCATAAGTAAAATAAGCAAACACAAAGAGACAAATACTGCAAGATTCCATTTATATGACATGTGGAATAGGCAAATTCACAGAGACAGCAAGTAGATTCAAGGTTACCATCAGCTGTAGGGTGGAGAGAATGGGGAGTTACTGCTCAGTGGGTTCTGAGTTTATGCTGGGGTGATGAAAAGTTTTGGAAATAGTGGCAATGGTTGCACCACACTGTGAATGTAATGAATGCCATTGAATTATACACTTTAAAAAATGATTAAATGACAACTTTTATGTTATATATATTTTATGACCAAATAGTGGTGATTATTGCACATTGTAAATGTAATTAATGCTACTAAATTGTACACTTTAAAAAGTAATTAAGTGACAACTTTTATGTTATATGTATTTTACAACATCTTGCCCCTTCTCTATACTCCCGAAGCATCTGGCCTGACCTCTTATCACACTGATCCTTTGAGGGCTACAGCTGGGTTTTATTAAGCTTGGCATCCATAGCACAGAATTTATATTTTCATCCTTATCTCTAATTATGGAATGAAAAGCTTTCCACTTGATAATCTACTAGGTGTGGAGATAATGTTCTGGAGAGTATCCTAAAACCTTGAAAAAAAACCCAACAGTATGTCCCAAGGACACCTGCACATCCTAATAAGCGATACCTAACATATAATAACATCAACTTCTAAGAACCTACAGAACTTTCATATATGACCGCAGCACTCCCTCCAACATCTCTCCTAACACCAAGATCTTTATTCCTAGGCATACCCAGGTGGTGTTTCTCTAAAAGCATCAGCCTACAGTCGGTTTCAGTCCCAAAGATTCTCTATGCTGGATTCCAAACTTGCTTTTTATTCATTTATCACCCTTACATGACTTTGCTCTATGAACCTGATAACTGCTAATCAAGTTACAGACAGGTGCAACAGGCTCAGTTACCTGAGCTCCAAGCCAGGGGCTGCAGGTGTCCTTCAGGTGGTAACACAGGCAGGCACAAGGGCTCTGCTGGCAGGGACTGTCAACCAGTGGCCCATGGTAGAGGCAATGGTTTTTCCAACAATCCCAGAGGTGCCCTTTTTACTGTGATGAGACACATAACCAAAGAGGGGTGGGACCAGGCGGGACCCAGCTGCCCGACCTATTATTTAGCACTCTGCCGAATCACTTCTTCCAAAGAGCTAGCTGGTCAGACTTTGATTTCTTGCACTTTGCTTACAGGCTAAGGTAAAGAAAGAAAACATGGTAAATCCACCTGTGCTTTGTTCTTCCTGTTTTCCCATGAAAATCACACCTCGCATACAGTGGATAAGTGAACAACAAACCAAAGAGACCTTTGTCAAAAAAGAAGTAGGCAGAAAGTAAAAGAAGTCTGACAAGCTGTCCTTGCTACTTAACAGAACGTGTCTCCAAATCACTTTTATTTTTTCTAATTACAGAGGGATGAATATTTACTGTGAATAATTAGGAAAGTAGAGAAAGACACAAGAAAAAGATTTAAATCATTTGTAACACTACCGTCTTGAGATAAGCACTGTCCCTTCTCCAACATCCTCTATACTCTCATCCTGCCTTATTTTTTGTTCATAGTTCTGTATTATTTTTATTATTATTACTATTATTATTACTTATTGTCTGTCTACCTCAGTAGAACATAAAATCCATGAAGGCAAGGAATTTGTCTCCCTAAGCACTCGGAACAGTGCTCAATATATATTTGTTAAATGAATAAATAAGTACTAAAGTGTACTTCCAGTATTTTATTCTAGTATATATGTTTCTAAAACATTATTTTTATTTTTATTAATTTTAAAAAGCCTTCTATTACCAAGAGCCCCAAGGAGAATATCTGAAACACTCATGATTTGAAAAGCAGATCTCGCTCTGGCCGGTTTGGCTCAGCGGTTAGAGCGTCAGACTGTGGTCCAGAGAGACCCGGGTTCAGTTCCCGCTAAGGGCATGTACCTCGGTTGCAGTTTGTCCCCGGCCCTGGTTGGTCGTGCGGGTGGCAGCCACTCGATGTGTCCCTTTCACGTCGATGTTTCTCTCTCTCTCTCTTCCTCTCTCTCCCTCCCACTCTATCTGAACAAAAAATGAAAAAATGTCCTCGGGTGAGGATAAAAAACAAACAAAAAAACAGAAAAGCAGATCTCCACTTGACTCAACTACAAATTCATTTCTCTCTCAGTGATTTCCAAAGCAGCAGCTTTGGGGAATGGGCCCTGGGAATGGATGGCAATACTGATATTCCAGTTAGGACTAGAAGCTTTAAAAAGCATGCTTAGCTTGACTACGTGAGTTTCCCTCTGGTGTCATGCAGCTGCTGGTGTGTGCACAGATACACATAAATGGTGATTGGATTTGCCCAGAGGTAAATGGTGATTGGATTTGCCCAGTCAGCAGACTGGACACAATGGAAAGTCAAGGGTGTGAGGGCACCGAAAAGCAAGCAAAATTAAGACCTCGGAATGAGTGGCTAATTGACTCTCCAGCTCACTCCATTCCTCACCCTCAGATCTGCCTTGCTTAAAAAATTTGAGAGCATCTGAAGTGACCTATTTACATATTTGTGACTCTTCAACTACACTGTCATTCTTCTCTTCTCAGAAACAAAATCCTCCTTCCCTCTGCCTTATGTTTGTGTTCTTGACGGTGTCCCCTTCCAACCTCCCTGGGATTCTACTCCATCAGCCATCTCCTCTCTGCAAGTATCTCAGTCTTTCCTGACATAATAATTCCTTCCCCTCTTTTTATGACTGTCCTCAAATGATCCGAAAAAAATCCTCCTTCACACTTACGCCACTATTCCGTCTCTTCCCTTCCCTTCATATCTGATTGAAAGAGAAGTTCATACCTATTGTCTCCATCTGCTCCTCACCCCCTCTTTCCTTAACCTCCTGTATTCTAGTTTCCGCCTCAACCCCAAGACTGCCAATGACCTACTAGCTGCTCTATTTGAAAGCCTTGCCTCACTTCTCCTCCTCCCTGTCAGCAGCATCTGACCCTGTCGGCCACCATTGCCCATGGCACAACTACTGGCAAGCAGTCTCCTTGAAATTCCTTCCTCACCTCCTTATCAACCCTCCTCATACATCCTACATACTGATGACAACTCAGTCTTTCTAAGGTACAATTGTATGCATGTAAGATTAATTAAATTTATTTCTATGGCTCATCCAGTCATTTAGAACTAAAGTATTAAACATACTGGGTCAGGACTCTAGCAAGACATGTACTACATCTCTCATCCTTGGAGAGAAGGTTGAGAAATGTTCAGTGGAAGACTTCACAGATGCAAACAAAGCTGGTCCAGAGTGAAAGCTCAGTGGCTCCACCCACCATCTACTGCAGTAAAGTGGGCATGGCCATTCCATTGCCAACAGTTTCTAGTACATGTGAATACAGTGAGTGCTAAGGAATGTCCTGCAAAGGTACTGCAATTTGCCTCCTCTATTCTGTTCCTTCCAAATTTGCCTTTAGTGCAGGGATGGCCAAGGTGAGGCACTGTGGATCCATACTTCTGATT
Source organism: Tadarida brasiliensis (assembly GCA_030848825.1). NCBI lineage: Eukaryota > Metazoa > Chordata > Mammalia > Chiroptera > Molossidae > Tadarida > Tadarida brasiliensis. Next base: position 107,947,490 of record CM061257.1, on the reverse strand, counting down.
TATCATGAACTTAGACCTGAATCAAGTCTGGGATAAACTACCAGTCAGCAGTATGTGAGAAGGTCTCTAGGCCGTCTTCACCAGCTCTTTCATAACTCAATCCTTTCCTCTCCATGATCTCATCCTGAGAGCTGAAAAATCCCCTCTCAAGCTCGCCTCCTTCTCCAGGTGCAGCCACTGGATGCTATGGAGCATCTTTGTATTTCACACTGGGGTTAGCAGATGACTTAAATTGTCTTTGTGCTTTTTTTTTTAATCCTCACCTGAGGATATTTTTCCATTTATCTTCAGATAGAGGGGGAGAGAGAGAGAAACATCAGTGTGAGAGAGACACATCAATTGGTTGCCTCCCGCACGACCTCGACCAGGTCTGGGGACCCAATCTCAACCGCGGTACATACCCTTGACTGGAATCGAACCTGTGACTCTTTGGTCCAAGGGCCCATGCTCTAACCTCTGAGCCAAACCGGCCAGGGCTATACCTTTTTTTTTTTTAGAGAAAGGAAGGGAGAGGGAGAGAGAGAGATAGAAACATCGATGAGAGAAGCATCAACACTGATGGACTGCCTCCTGCATGCACCCCACCGGAGATCGAGCCTCTTTGTGCAGAGGTCGCGCTCAACCACTGAGCCACGCCAGCCGGGCAACTTAAATTGTCTTTTATGTGCTGCTCTGACACAAATGTTTAAAAGTAAAAATAACTAGCTCCAGCCCTGGCCGGTTTGGCTCAGCGGTTAGAGCGTCGGCCTGCGGTCCGGAGAGACCCAGGTTCGGTTCCCGCTAAGGGCATGTACCTTGGTTGCGGTTTGTCCCCAGCCCCTGGTTGGGTTGTGAGGGAGGCAGCCACTCGATGTGTCCCTTTCACATCGATGTTTCTCTCTCTCTCTCTCTTCCTCTCTCTCCCTCCCACTCTGTCTGAACAAAAAATGGGAAAGTGTCCTTGGGTGAGGATTAAAAAAATAAAAAAATAAAAAAAAAAATAACTAGCTCCATTAAAATAATTCACATGTGAATGCTGTCTTGTAAACACAGTAGACATATTGCCTTTACAGAAAGTCCTCATCAAAACTGCTCTTAGTTTGGTTCCCACTGTGACGTGCAACAAGTATATAAAACTAAGGACTGAAAAATAGTATTTGCTTCAGTGATGCAGTGCCATATGTCCTATAGTCTTCTTTTCTCCTCTTGTTTTTCCAGATTTTTCTCCCCATTTCTGTTTCTAGAAGTTTTCTTTTTTTTTTTTATCCTCACCCGAGGACATTTTTTCATTTTTTGTTCAGATAGAGTGGGAGGTTGAGAGAGGAAGAGAGAGAGAGAGAAACATCAATGTGAAAGGGACACATCGAGTGGCTGCCACCCTCACGACCAACCAGGGCCGGGGACAAACTGCAACCGAGGCACATGCCCTTAGCGGAAACCGAACCCAGGTCTCTCTGGACCGCAGGCCGACGCTCTAACCGCTGAGCCAAACCGGCCAGGGCTAGAAGTTTTCTTTTTAAAATTGCCAAGATTTAGCCCTGGCCGAGTGGCTCAGTTGGTTGGAGCATCATCGCATACACCAAAAGGTGTGGGTTAGATTCCTGGTCAGGGCACATACATAGGTTGTGGGTTCCATCCCTGGCTGGGGCACTTAGTGGAGGCAACTGATCGATGTTTCTTTCTCCTATGGTTGTTGTTGTTGTTAATCCTCACCAGAGCACATTTTTCCATTGATTTTTAGATAGAGTGGAAGGGAGGGAAGGAGAGAGAGAGGGAGAGGAAGAGGAAGAGCGAGAGAGAGAATGAGAAAGAGAGAGAGAGAAAGAGAGAGAGAGAGAGAGACATACTGCCTCCTGCATAACCCTGACTGGGGCTGGGGATCGAGCCTGCAACCCAGACACATGCCCTTGACCAGAAATCAAACCCACGACCCTTAGGTCCACAGGCCGACACTCTAAGTGCTGAGCCAAACTGGCCAGGGCTCACATGGATTCCCGCCCCCCCCCCCCATTTCGTCTCTCTCTAAAATCAATAAAAACATTTCCTCAGGTAAGGATTAAAAAATTTTAATTAAAAAATCGCCAAGATTTTTAATGAATCCATTAATTTTTATTTCTCCTTTTTGTTGTTGTTGTTAATCCTCACCTTAAGATATTTTTTTCATTGATTTTTAGAGAGTAGAAGGGAGGGAGGGAGGGAGAGAGAGAGAGAAAGAGAGAAACATTAATGTGAGAGAGACACATTAATTTGTTGCTTCCGCATGCACCCCAACCTGGGCCGGGGATCAAACCTGCAACCCAGGTAAATGCCCTTGACAGGAATAGAACCCACAAATCTTTGGTGCACAGGCCGACGCTCTAACCACTGCGCTGCACTGGCCAGGGCAATTCCCTTTCTTAGCAGCCCACAGTGGCCACAGATTGGAAAGCATAGCTCCTTCCCTTAGACCACTGTCCATTTCACAGCATCCTCAAATTTTGCTAAACTAAAGGATGATGTGTTTATGGCCTTCCCTGTCCGCTGCCGTGATCTTAGATCTAGAACATAAATTTATTTTTAATTACTCAAAAAATTTGGTAGACAATTCAAAAGGTATAAAAGGGCATAACTCCCTGTCCCAGTGACTCAGTTTCCTACACACAGGCTACCACTGTCACCATTTTTTTGCAGCTCATGAACTGTTGATGTTATTTGCCAATTCAAACAGGTCTGTGTAAATACTTCAGTTTCCCCTGTGGCTTTAGGTGACTTAAAAGGAAATTCTCCCACTCAATTCAGCACATTCAAATTGCTACTCTACCTTCAGGGGCACTTCCTCCTGGAAGCCTTCCCTGTCCTTCCCCAGTCCTCCTCAGGTGACCTTCCTTCATGCTCAGGACACTAGGTACTTCCTCTCACCCTCCCTCAGGCCTATCCAGCAGAGTGGAAATTGCCCATCTGTCTGTTTCTTGCCTTGGGGCAGGGACCAGCACAGCACCTGCACAGAGAGTGCATTCAGGAAATAATGTATTATCTGAATACCTACCTATACTCTGAATCATACACTAAGTCCTGGGAACGCAAAGGTAAATAAAGCACGGTATCTACACAGCCTTCCTGGCATCTTCACAAAATAGTTTACAAAGAAAGAAAAGAAAGGCAGAAGGAGAAAGATCCACTTTTATGCATTCTACTAGTAATCTAGGTTCACTGGGTAGCACAGTATTTCTCATTTGCATGATCTGTTCTTTCTCTTACCATTACTAAGTGGTCTGCAGTCTCCCTTTATTGCCAGACTGTGTAGGAGTCCCATCAGTTTGCTGGCCGAAGCATCAAAGGCTGAAGATTCTACCTTGCCTTTTTACTTTCTCCAAACTGGCATCTGATTGCCTTTCAGTGCCAACTACTGAGACTATTGCAAGGTGAGAGTGCACCATCTGTTTTGAAAACTTCCTTCGAAAAGTTACAGTTTACAAATATATTGTCTCAAAATATGCTCAGAGACTGCATGCGTGGGTGCACTTGAGTATCAGAGCAGTAAGGTGGTAAAAGGGGTCAGCCGAGTCCCTGCTGGGTCTTCAGCCAGCCACCAGACCTGGGTCAGGCTGGCTTACAGCCGTGAGCTCGTCCTGTGTGACAGGGACTGCGGAGGCCCCCAGAGGCATAATCATACAAATGTCTAGTTACTGTCTTGACACACCCTGAGGGCTCAGTATTACTAAGAGCAGAGTAGTCATTCCAGCACCAGTTTTTAATTATCTTAAATTATAAAGCTATCTTAACTCTAAAATCCTACTTAAGCAAAATGGAGCTGCTGCTCCTTGCAATGGCCTAGGGCAAATCCCCTTATCCCAACAGTATTTTTCTCTTGTCAAAAATGATAAGGTTGGGCTAAAAAGACTATAGACTCCCAGGAGATAAAACAATCAAATGCAATGGGTGAACCTTAATCAGATTCTCACTTGAAAAAAAACAACAGCTAAAAATATTCTTGGCTTTGCTGATGTTTAAATCTGAATGCCTATTAGGTGTTATGGGATTCGTTTTCGTAGGCGTGATAGTGGTTCTGCAGGCATGTAGAACGTTGCTCAGAGACAGTGCATACTGAAGTATCATGATGGCTGCAAGTGTTTAGGGAAAAGAATATGTGGGTTTGGGTGTGTGTGTTTGTACAGAGATAGAGGGAGAAATAGAGCAAATATATCTTTTTTTCTTTGCTTTTTTTTTTTTTTTTAATCCTCACCCGAGGATATTTTTCTATTTATCATTAGATAGAGTAGGGGCGTGAACATCGAAACATTGATGTGAGAGGGACACATGACTGGCTGCCTCCCCCAAGACCCAACCAGGGCCGGGGACGAACCGCAACAGAGGCACATGCCCTTGACCAGAATTGAACCCGGGACTCATTGGTCCACAGGCTGACGCTCTAACCACTGAGCCAAACCGGCCAGAGACATACATCTTTTAAAAAATGATCTCTGAATTTGCTTTTTGCTATCATTTCAAATTTCTAAAATGCATAAAAATCTTTTGACCAAAATTTTTAAAATTATTTATTTATTTATTTTTAATATATTTTTTTAACTGATTTTAGAGAGGATGGGAGAGGGAGATAGAAACATCAGTGAGAGAGAAACATCATCAATAATGGAACTGGTGACCTCTTCGTGTATGGGTTGACGCTCAACCACTGAGCCATACTGGCCCAATTGAAAAGAATTTTTTTTTAAAATCAATAGTAAGTCTATCTGAACAACAAACACATTCTTTATCTTTTTTCTTACCTTTCAAGCTCTAATATTGGCCTTTAAATCTAAATATCCTGTCCCATCTGTAACATCTTAATTAACAAAGTCTAAAACTTCTGAGTATATTAAAAATTCTATCTTTTAAAAATTCTTTTCATTAGTTTTTAAAAACAGTTTGACTCCCTTCCCTTCCCTTCCCTGAAGGCTTTGATCGGGACCTGCCTTGCCTCTCCTCCTTAGATGTGATTCTTAGGGTGTGTGAGTCTTCGTTTGTTCTTTCATATCCATCATTTCCATAGATTTCCCTCCTTCTTCCCAGCTGACAATATTTTCCTGTAGATTTGTTTCCTGTTCTGAGCAGTAATTTAATTCTTTAATTTGCCCTGCCTTCACCACACTTCTTATTATCTCTTCATCTTTTTCATTATTGCCTATCACCCGAGGCTCCCTGGAAAGGGGGGCCACTTGGCACTCCCTGCTGCCTCCCCACCTGTCTGCCTTCCTCACATCCAGTCCTCTGTGCTCCTTTCCAAACCTGGCATGGTTTTCTTTCAAATAGGAGAGAGGGAGAGAGAGACAGAGAGAGAGAGAGAGACAGAGAGAGAGAGAAAGAGACAGAGAGGGAGGGAGGGAGGGAGAGAGAGAGAGAGAGAGAGAGAGAGAGAGAGAGAGAGAGAGAGAGAGAGAGAAGAAATGCCTTGTCAGGAGTTTTCTCTCTGAGGGTGTAACAATGGAGCCTGCTAGAAACAGTCTACCACTGACCTCTCCAAGCTGTTTTTTAGGAGCTTATTTGGTTGATTAGGCGCTTTGAGAGAAGAAAGGCTGGCCTACCTCAGTCTGTTTACTTAGGTTCCTGGCCTTCTCCCTCTCTGCACCTCCTTGTGGAGTTCACTTTGAATGAGTGCTCCCCTCCCCTCCCCCACTGTTCCCCCTTCCCTCCCCCCCCCCCCCCCCCCAGGACCGCATCACTTCACCTTTTCTCTGGTTCACAGAACCTTAAATGATAATCCTTCTTTATTTTCCTGAACTTCTGAACTCTTCTTGAGGCTTTTACCTCCGGTCTTTGGCAATCAGCCTTGGATTCCTTGGCCTGGCTGGAACTTCTGTCCAGGGAGAGTAAGAATAACCAGTTCCCACTGACTCTTGGTCCTTTCTCGCTGTTGAACACAGTGATACGCCACGCTTCATTTTTCTTTTTCCCGTTCTCTCTTTCCTTGTGGCTAACCAAACTTCTGCTTTTATATCTGTATTCATAATCCATAATCCAGTTGCTTACACTCATAATCCAGTGTTTCTTTTTTGTTTTTGTTTTTCTTATTCTCTGCTCTCCATTGTGTGAGCTACCTCCTCCACCCACCTCTTCTGTTCTGATCCTGGGCAAACTAGAAGTCCTTAAATCCCACAGGGTACAGAGAGATTATTCCGCCCCTTGAAGGAAGGGCTTCCCTGCAGCCCACACGCTGAGCTGCTCAGTTTCAGGGGCCCCTTGTTTAAATGCTCCTCAGCCTGTGTTTACAGGCTGTGTCACCGCCTGGGCTCAGAACAATGATCTGGTAAACCTGACTCTGCTCTCAAAGGTGGAAAGATTGCCCTGGCTGGGTGGCTCAGTTGGTTGGGCACCATCCCTGTGCCAAAAGGTTGCAGGTTCAATTCCTGGTAGGGGGCATGTGGGAGCTGCATGTCCATGTTTCGCTTTCACATCCATGTTTCTCTCTCCCTCTCCCTTCCTCTCTCTCTAACAAGATGGAAGGGTATTCCACCATCTCCCTGCCAGGTGCAACTGCACATTCCTCCATTCACACCCCGGTCTGGCTCAGTATTTGACTTGGCTGGCACTGTGGCTGCTTGTCAGCCATACTCAAACAGCATCTTTTGTAACCATGTTATTTCCCACCGAAGACGTAAAAGCATTTGTTTTTGTCCTGGTTGGTGAAGTGTAACTGAAAAATTAAATCAGAGGCTCCCATTTCTATCCCTAAATATTTTTTAAGATGTGTCATGTATTGTCTTTCTCCGAAGGCTTAGTAACACACTTATTCTAGGAAACTAAATTTCACTAACATGTCTTTTGGGATTACAGTTGAGAGATTCTGTGCTTTAAATTCTCTAAACAAATGCCTGCTTTGGAATATTTTTCAGATGACAAAACACCCTTTCTAAATGGGCGATCAGTTCTCTTCAAATCAACCAAGGATTTGTGTAACTCCCTTTTTCCTTTAGTGGTGTGTTCCCTTTTTCTTATGGAAAATAAGAGAAACAAATAACAATACTCCCTTTTCTGTTCTGAGTCTGTGACTAAAATTCATTACAAAAAAGCTGTTCTCTGCTCATTCCTCTTGGCATGTCATCAGCCAATCGGTCAACAGGTATTTACCAAGCAATTCAAGTGGATGGCCATCACAAAAACAGCCTTGGCAAACTCATATGATGCCAATGGATTGAAGCAAATCGTGAGGAGGCACCCTGGTCTCCACTGGCAACATGCAGAGCACCCCTCTGCTCTTCCAGCCATGTTGTAGGCACATGTTATCAGGGAGGAAAAACTTTTCCTCTAGCCTCAAGTTCTATATATGGAGGCCTGCAAATTAAACTGACAAAAGACAGATTAATAGCAGAAAAGGCACACAATTTTTATTAATATTTTACAAGCATAGGAATTCATAGAAAAGAGGTGAAACTCAAAGAGGTGATTAGACTGGGGGCTTATATACCATTTTAACAAAGGAAAGGGTGGTTAGGCTTTTAAGAGATGATAAATTGTGGGGAGGTAAACAGGATATATATGGGGAACTAATGGAAAATAAAGGTCATTTAGCAGGATTTATATGCACAGTCATCTCAGTGCTGACTCGCCATCTCTAATAATATGAGTTGCTCTCCTCTTTCTAGTACAGGAAAGAGGGACACTGTCACAAAGGGAAATGTATGCCCTGTTTTTAGTGGATAAGGGAAGTCCAGCGAACTCTTTCTGTATCTGTTGATCCTGTGGTTGAAAAGGGGCCACATATTAAAACTGACACACTCAGGGGAGGACTGCATGGCAGCCTTACAAACTCAGAGACCTAAAATAACCACAAAGGATGATCTGAAATTAAAACTTTCTAACGAAAAGCAGTTTGTGGTGGTTAGGTCAATCTTCACCTTAAGTGAGCCTGTCTGTGAAGGGCTGGTAGAGACTGTTGGTCTATTTGTTACCAGAGAGCCACCCAAGTCAGAGGGGGCTCTCCCTTCCTCAGCTCCTGTCACGCTCACAAGAAAGAATTCAGACGAGAGACTGACAGAAAGCAGTGTTGAAGCAAAGCAAGCAAATTTATTAAGGAAGCAAAGCAAGTGAATTTATTAAGAATATACCTGGCACAAAGCACAAGTTGGCAACTCAGGTAGTCTGAGCTCCCCACCTGGTAGGGGTTCAAGGGTTTTATACTTTTTCTGCCTATAGGTTTCAAGGTTCCCCTGCTGGAGAGACTAGATTTCAAGGTCTCCCTTTTACATTGTTGTGGGTTTTTCCAGAATTTATGAGAACATCTGGTGATTTTATCTGGGCAAGTCCCAAGATTGCTGGCTTCTTTGTTCATTGGTTGAGATAAACTCCCCTTCCCCCCCCCTCTCCTCCATGCCCTAGCAGCTATCTTTCCTGCTTAACATATTTGTTTCCAGATAACAAGTAATTAAATTTAATTTTGTTTTTAAAATATTAGGAGGACAACACAATAGAATATTATTCAGCCACGAAAAGAAATGAAGTACTGATATATCCTACAACTTGGATGAACCTTGAAACATTTTGCTAAGTGAAAAGAAGCTGAATACAAAAAAGGTCACCTACTGTATGATTCCATTTATAGAAAATGTCCAGAGTAGAAAAATCCACAGAGAAGGCTGGCAGAGGAATGGTTGCCAAGGGCTGGGGAAAGAGAAATGGGGAGTAACAGCTTAATAGGTATGGGTTTTCTTTTGGGGGTGAAGGAAATGTTTTGGCACTAGATAAATTTGGATTAATTTACCAAATTAAAAACTTTTGTGCTTCAAAGAAAGCTACTGAGAACGTGAAAAGATGATGCACAGAATGCAAAAGTATGTACAAATCCTATATCTGATAAGGGTCTAATATCCAGAATACATAAAGAACTCTTATAACTCAACGATGAAAGACAAAACCCAATTGAAAATGGAGAGGATTTGGAGAGTCATTTCTACAAAGAAGATATACAAATGGCCAATAAACACATAAAAAGATGTTCAACATCATTAGTCATTAGGAAAATGCAAACCAGAACGAGAAACAACTTCATGTCTACTAGGATGGCCATAACCAAAAAGACAGACACTAACTAGTGTTGGTGAGAATGTAGAGAAATTGGCATCCTCATACATTGTTGGTGGGAATGAAAAATGGTGCAGCCACTTTGGAAAACAGTTTGGCAATTTCTCAAAAAGTTAAACATAAAGTTAGGTTATATACCACTCCATAGTATATAACCAAGAGAAATGAAAACATATGTCCACACAAAAACCTGTACAAGAATGTTCACAACAGCACTACTCATAATAGTCAAAAGGTGGAAACAATACAAATGTCTGTAAACAGATGAAGGAATGAACAAAATGGAATACTAGTCACCCACAGAAAGGGCTGAGTACTGATTCATGCTACAACATGGATGAACCTTGAAAACATTATTCTAAGTGAAAGAAGCCAGTGGACACAATGGTCACATATCATATTATTCCTTTTACAGGAAATGTCCAGAACAGGCAGAGATCTACAGACAGAAAGTAGATAGTGCTGAGAGGGCAGGGAATGGATAGTAACTACTAGTAGACACGGAGTTTATTTTGGGGTGATAAAAATGTTCTGGAATTAGCCCAGCCAATGTGGCTCAGTGGTTGAGCATTGACCCATGCACCAAGAGGTCGCTGGTTTGAGTCCTGGTCAGGGCACATGCCCAGGTTGTGGGCCAAATCCCCAGTGGGGGGCATGCAGGAAGCGGCCAGTAGATGTTCTCTCTCATTGATGTTTCTCTCTCTCTCCTTCTCCCTTCTTCTCTCTCCAAAATCAATAAAGAAAAAAAAAATTTTTTTTAATGTTCTGGAATTAGAGTGGTAATGGTTGCACAATTTTGGAATATACTAAAAAAGCACTTTAAAGGGGTGAATTTTATGATAAATGTATTATATCTAAACAAAAATCGTAAGGTATAAATTACCTTTATCAGCTTCTGAGAGCAAATGTTACCTGGGAGGAGAGAGTAAGGTTGAAAGAGCAGGAAGTCACAGGAGCCCGAACTTGGCAGTGCAGACTGGCCCAGACAGGAGAATTGGGGCACCTTGCCCTAAACTATTCTCTTTTTCTGTTTACAGGCCATTTAACCTGCCCACCTCTCTTCCCCTGCTGTAGAAGGAAAATAACCTCAACCACAGGGGGGAATATCACTAAAAATCAACATTTTTTGCCTTAAAAGTTGTTTCAGTCACCAAAAAACAGACAAGTAACTTTCAAAAAAGCGCAATCAACAAAATATGTATATATATTTTTCACAGCTAAGAAAGGGAAAGGATAATGAAAAATCCTGGCTTCAGGAAGCGCTTACTTGCCAAAAAATTTATCGAAAACATGTGGTCCCAGCTCAAAGCCTGGATCCACACACAAGTCTCAAGATGATGGAGTAAGCTGTGCAAGTTTACATAAAACAGGTTCCTCCGAGCCTCGCAGATGCCTGTTGACTTCCAAGAGGGGCAATCCGATAGCAGGTTCAGTTACATGGCACTGCCCGCTTGAAAAGGTAACTCGGGAAGTTGGAGCTTAAGGAACATCCTCAGGAGATCCACCTTGGATCAGGTGTCTGAACCTGGCCCGACTAATTACACACCTTCTTTCATAACAAAAGGAGATATCCATTAGGTAACCCTAGAGGAGGATCTGCCTTTTAAATTGTTAACAGACTTTGGACCAAGTGAAATACTTGAGAGGAAAAAGCAAACATCCTTTGGAAGACTTTTGAGGTAGGCTGGACATTCTCCTAAAAGACTCCTAGTCTGATTAAACTTCTGCCATCTTCCTTCCTACACAACCATCTGGCGCAACCACTACAGAAAGGCTGAGTGAAGGTCTTTGACCTGTGATGCAGGCTCATGGTAACTTTATGCAGCACTGATAAAGAACCACAATGGATTAATATGGGATCATAAAAAGTTTTTACAGAGGCACGCGAGAGAAAGTATTTCTGAGCAGGTTAGGAGGAACCAAATATTTCAAGTTGTCCCTTTTCTGTCTTGGGGAAGAAAGCTGGCCCAAAGAGGAGACATAGATGGGGGAGTCAGGATAATGAGTGAAGAGAAAGTCAGCACACAGACACCATCAGCGTTTGGGCACCAGAGAACTGGGATGAGACTGCAGCAAAATGGTCTCTTGCTAAAGAGTTTGAGAAGTAGTTGCTGTCAATGTACCTGATTTTCAAATAAATTTTTAAAAAATCACCCAACACTTCACAGCCTCAACCTATAGTCACCTGGAAGCAGATAAACATAAGACAAAAACTAGAATTCAAGACAGCAAATGAAAACAAGACAGTATGGGTAGCTGGCCTCCACAAGGGGCCCTGCTGATTTCTGCCTGTGGCTTTAGAGAAACGCTAAGGGTGGTCACTAATTTATAACACGTGTTTAATCCTAACTTAAATTATTGTCATTTAAACCTTTTCCTGAACAAGTGCTCTTGTGAGATCTTGATCTTTCTTTCTTTTCTTTCTTTCTTTCCTTCTTTCTTTCTTTCTTTCTTTCTTTCTTTCTTTCTTTCTTTCTTTCTTTCTTTCTTTCTTTCTTTCTTTCTTTCCTTTCTCTTTCTTTCTTTCTTTCTTTCTTTCTCTTCCTTCCTTCCTTCTTTCTTTTTTTTCCCTTCCTTCCTTCCTTCCTTCCTTCCTTCCTTCCTTCCTTCCTTCCTTCCTTCCTTCCTTCCTTCCTTCCTTCCTTCCTTCCTTTTTGAGATCTTGGCCTTTAAATTAACATACATTCACCTCCTATTCTTTTTCAATATTTCCCCTGTAATATTTTCATGAGTTTTCAGGGTCCACTTGGGGATCCCTCTAGGGTACAGATTCTCTGAGCCCCAGCCTTCCCATCAACTGAGCGCTTGAGATGTGGCTAATCCAAACTGAGATACGTGCTGTATTTCGAAGATTTGGTAATATGTTTTAAATAAATTTTAAATATTGGTTCCATGTTGAAATAATACCATTTGGGGTATATTGGCTTCAATAAATTATTAAAATTAATTTCATCTGTTCCCTTTTTTTGGCTTTAATGTGGCTGCTAGAAAATTTTAAATTGCATCAGTAGATTGCGTTCTATTTCTATGGGACAGAGCTACAGTGAGCTTTTAATACACAAAAGTGCCTTATGACTAAGAAGAGACTGTAGCGGGCCTGGTTTCCAAACACGTGCAACCACACAACCATTTTTCACGTAACACCCTGCTCTAGTTATACACTGCCTCTCCTTTGTGGGTCCAAGCACAGAACCAAGTCCCTTAATTCCTTCAAGCTGCCGGGAGTCTGTTTAGTGACTGGCAGCAGTTTCAGTGCTCTGCCGAGAAGCACGCCTCCCAAAGAAACCGATGTATGGGAACAAGGCAGCCGAGGCCCTTCAGGGATGTGCCTCCTGTTCCGACAGCTTGAACATGGTCAAGATCAGCAGGAGCAACTTCCACGTAGGTGTGCAATGTGTGAGTAGTTTTGGCAAAAACAAAATGGAAGTCCATTTTATCATTTCACCAAATCTCATACCATCACAGAATTCACATTTGGAAGGCATCTAATCCAATACTCTAGATTAGAGTATTCCAGATTAGAGACCAAACATCCAGCTGCTGATAATATGCCAAATATTTATTCAGTGTTCACTGTGCACCGGCCACTCGTTTCATCCTCACCAACACGCGTCCCAAGTACTGTTATGACCAGTCCAATTTCATAGGTGCTGGGAAGATCAGAGAGGCTGGACCACCTCTCTGTGGTCACACAACCAGAGGGAGGGGCTGGTACATTTCACTTGCTCTCCTGCCTCTGGCAAGTGGAGAGACAAAGTATTGCAGCTATAGCCGACAGTAATATGCAGAGTTTGCACTAGACAAATGACTGCTGTAATGTATTCAGAAGAGTCAATAGTTATTTTAAACAATTTTAGAGCATTAAGGTCATAATATGGAAATGGAAACTGTCAGAAAAACCCTTGCTTTTCCATTTTTTCATACCTACAGGTGGAAGTTTCCTGTGATGTGTATTACTGTTACATACAGTGACATACTGGAGAGCTACCAGGCATCTTTCCGGAACTATACATTTTATGTCTCTTGTGAATTTACATACTAGAGTTTCCACTTGCAGAAATGGGAACAACACTCACCTGGAGAAAGCTTTGAGCTTTTCAGATTCCAGGGCCCAGTCAGAGCACAGCCGGGTCAGGGAGAATGGTGTTCTGTTCAGCTGTGGTTTCTGCAGGGATGCCTGGGACCCCCACAGAAGTTAATGTGGAAGATGTTTGGTTATTAATTAATTCTTACCTTTTTTAGGATAAAGAGAAGGAAATGCTCAGAACTGATGAGTTTCCACTCCTTCCCTGGGCCAGAGCTGACTCTAGCAAGGATCCTGACTCAGCGCATTAGGTTCTGCTGCCTCCTACTGGCCAGAGTGAGACTCTGCACAAAACCCACAGGCAGGAAAATTAAATTCAATGCTTCTCAACTTCATTAATACATGGATTCTTTTTAAAGGTGGAGGTGGAAGGTGGGGATCTCTGTAATATATCTGCAATCCCCAGACTGAAAAACACCATTCTAAACCATGCAAATGGAGAAGTTCAAATAGCAACCGAGCCTTACATTCTAAGAGGTGCTTTAAATGTCTGTGGGAGATCCTGCAAGGCACAGATGTTATCTTTATTCTCAGGATTAGGTACCTCGTGTAGTTCCCACAACAAATCTTGCAGTAATGATGACCCTTTGTCAGGGCACCTCTCTACTTAATGTTGGTGTTTATAACTCCATTCTTACAGAAACGCACCCTTATCTTAGTTTCTGTGAAACTATGTGTTTCTCTTCCTTGCCCTGTATGCATTTGTCTCCCTAGCACCTCCCCTGCAAATAGGGATGTTTTTGCCATCTCAGCATTCTGTCCTTTGATGCTTCCTTGTTAATGAGATTTCCTTACTCCGACAGCTTCCAGTATCACCTTCTCCAAAACTCCTCCACCTCCACCCCTCCACCTCTTCGTAAGCAAAATCTGCCTCTCTCCCCTACAGGTGACCATGTCACCCTGTCCTTAGCTTGATAGCTGCCGTCACCTTTATAGGTGTCTGTCTCAACCCCTAGACCTCCAGCGATTTAAGAACAGAGACCAAGTCTTAGACATTTTAAAATAATACACTTGTTTATATCACTTGAATCTGAAAATATGCTCAGCATTATTAAAGGAACCATCTTGACTAAGCTGTTTGAATCAGAGGTTTATGACCTAATAAGACATAGACATAAACTGGAACACAAGACGGAATGTGAGAGACAAGTGGCAGGTTACAGAGCTGACAAAGCCACAAACACACAGAAACACAAAAAAGCAATGACCTCTACCCAGAGGGAAAAATGGAGTTTGATAATTATCTGAAATGATGTTATATATGTGGGACTGAGGGGAGGGGGTTGTCATATATGGAAACCATTCCAGAGAGAAGGATTCTTCTCTTGTATTTTTAAGATAAAACACAAGCCTATGAGACAGGGAAAGTTTGAGTGTCTTCTATGGGCAAGGAGAAGTACTATCTTTTTTCCCAGAGCCTAAGAGAGAAAGACAGATGGGGTCAGGTCACTGAGGCCTTACAAGCCAAATAAGGAGGGTAGAATGATATCTTGACTAGGCAGGAACCGGGGTGGAATGTCTGTGCGCCAATGGAGCACAGATACCCTGCACTCAGGTATCCAGCTGTATGCCACTTTCCCATGACAGCTGTAGCACTTCTGGCAAGACTGTCGTTCCTCTCTTACCCTTTGTGACAGCATGGATGGACCTGGAGATTATTATGCTAAGCAAAACAAGCCAGTCAGAGAAAGACAAATATCACATAATCTCACTTATGTGTGGTATCTAATGAACAAAATGAACTGACAAAATAAAACGAGAGGCATAGATTCGGGGAACAGACTGACAGAGGTCCGAGGAGAGGGCGATATGGGGGACTGGATAAAAGAAGGTGAAGGGATTAGCCAAAAAGAAAATCTCATGGCCTCAGACAACAGAGTGGTGAAGGCCAGAGGGAAGGGTGGGCAAGGGCTGGGTAGAGGTGGGCAAAGGGGGTGGGAGGATGGGGCACATCTGTAATAGTGTCAACAATAAAAAATTTAAAAAACTGTTTCTGGAGTTGGGACAAACACAGACATGATCTGGGTGGCAGCTTTGAGGGAGGGTCCCCGGAGGCTGTCTGACTCGGTAACCCAGGCAGAGCCCCAAGGCCCAGGGCTCCAAGCGCCCCAGGGCTATGTGCACCACAACAGGGCGTGAGGTGGCCGGTGCAACCACGGGAAAGGGCCACACAGGATTCTAAAGAGTCTCTTCCCCTCTGGACACTTCAAGATACAGGCAACTTCTGGAGGGACATCCTTCCCCACCCTACCTCAGACTGGGTGTAGAAAGGAGGCAGCATTCTCTTCATTGTACAAGAGCAGTGGTTCCTAAATTTGAGTGTTTGCCTGAATCACCTGGAGGGCTTGTCACAGCAAACTGCCCCAACCCATAGTGTCTAAGTTAACAGGTCTGGGGTGCAGCCCCCAAATTTGCATTTCCACTAAGCTCCTGGGTAAGGCTGATGCCTGATGCTGCTGGTCCAGGGAATACCCTTTGAAAACCATTGTTGAACAACATCCCTGGGAAGAAAATGCTAAGAGTAGAAGCCATGTGGGCCCGTTCTGTTCCTCACGGAGTACCCAGCACCCCACAAAGTACCCGAGACGAAGAGGCCCTCTAGAAACATATGGATAAGATGGTTATAAACAACTGCACACCAGATGACATGCGACAGATGAAGTCCCGTACTCCATGCATTCACAGAAGAGGCCATCCCTGCCTTTTGTACAGACTAGTGTAACAAAAACCCATTTTGTTTTAACATTTTAATGAATTTTCTTAGATTTTGTTTTTTCAATCCTCACCCAAGGATATTTTTCCACTTATCTTCAGATAGAGTGGGAGGGTGAGAGAGAGAAACATTGATGTGAGAGAGACACATTGACTGGTTGCCTCCCGCACGACCCCGACCAGGGCCGGGGACCAAACAGCAACCGAGGCACATGACCTTGACCAGAACTGAACCCAGGACTCTTTAGTCTGTGGGCTGATGCTCAAACCGCTGAGCCAAACTGGCCAGGGCTTAGATTTTTTTTTTAAATAAGAAAATGTCAGAGTTGAAGCGGAGCCCCACCTCAGACATTCCTCTTCTCCCTCCCAGAAGTCAGCATGTCTTGCATTTGGTGTGATTCCTTCTCTTTCTTGTCTTTTTACATTTACATACATACATATTCAATAATAGATATTCAGTCTGTAGGAGTATTATTTGAGGTTTGTAAATGTCATGAATGCATCATATAGTGCATTGCATGGTGTACTTATTCAGTTCAGTATGGGTTTATTGTGGTGAAATATACATAAAATTTACCATTTTAACCATTTTTGAGTGTATGGTTTAGTGGCATTAAGTATATTCATTGTTGTACAACCATCACCACAACCATCTCCAGAACTTTTTCATCATCCTGAATTAAAACTCCATGCCCATTAAACAACAATCCTTTAACATAGTGTTTTAGGATTTCTTCACATTGATACATTTAGTTTTTATCATTTTAACTGCTAGATAGTATTCCATGATCTGACTATGCAACATTTATTTTTCCACTCCCTTCTGATGGACATTTAAATTATTTCCAATTTTTATCTATTACAAATATTCTTGTATATGTCTCACTGTGCACACATCCATCTAGAAGAGGAATAAGGGTGAAGACAAATGCATCTTCAGCTCTACTAGACAACATCCAAAATACTCTCTGACCCTGGCAGAGCATTGACCCCATATGCCAAGGTTGTGGGTTCAATCCCTGGTCAGGGCACATACAGGGATCAACCAGTGAATGCATGAATGGGTGGAACAGCAAGTCAATGTTTCTCTCTCTAAAAATCAATCAATCAATAAAAAAATTATACAAAATACTTTCTGTTCCTGAAACACAAGAGCCTCAATTTCCCTACATTCCTGACATTTGGTCTCACTGAACTTTTAATTTTGGCCAACCTGGTGGATATAAAATGACCTCTCATTTTAATTTGCATTCTCCTGGTTACCGGTAGGTTGAACATCCTTTCCTTTATTTATAAGCAACTCAGATGTCTTCTTTTGTGAATTCCCTGTTTAGATCTTTCCCATATTTTCTATCAGATTGCTTGACTGATTTGTAGTTTTTACGTATTCTAGAGAATATTCCTTATGAGTTACAAATATCTATTCCCAGTCTGTGACTTGTGTTTTGTTTTTGCTAATCCTCACCCAAGGATATTTTTTCTATTGATTTCTTTTTTTCTTTTAGAGAGAGTGGAAGGGAGGGAGCGGGGAGAAACATCAATGTAAGACACATCAATTGGTTGCCTCCTGCACACACCCTGACCAGGGCCTGGGATTGAATCTTCAACCCAGATACGTGACCTTGACTGGGAATCGAACCCATAACACTTTGGTGTAAAGGCGGGCTGCTATTCTAACCACCAAGCCACACCACCAGGGCTGTGACCTGTCTTTGAACTTAAAGTGTCTTTTAATTACACAGATGTTTTCATATAGCCCAATTGATTGATAATTTCCTTTCTGATTTGTGATTTTTGTGTCTTAAGAAATCCTTCTTGCTCTAAGGACATATACTCTTATACTTTCTTTTATGAGTGTAAAGATTTACTTTTCCCATCTAAAATCCCTAGTTATAACGAACACAATTATATTGCATTGATATCTGGGTGTGAAATTTATTAATATGTACACTTTATTTTTTATGTTTTTATTGACTTTTTAGAGAGAGAGGAAGGGAGAGGGAGATAGAAACATCAATGTGAGAGAGAAACATCAATCAGCTGCCTCCTGCACGCCCCCTACTGGGGATCAAGCCTGCAACCTGGGCAAGTGCCCTGATAGGGAATCGAACAGGGACCCTCAGTCCATGGGATGACGCTCAATCCACTGAGCCACACCGGCCGGGCTCTATTATGTACACTTTAATTATCCCATTTGTATTTGTAATTTTTGGCATTTCTAATTTTTTAACTTAAAGCTCAAAGAATTGAAGACACACTGGCCATCCTTGACCTTGATGGGTCACTGACATTCACTTTCCACATCCAAGAGTGAGGACAAGAGTGTCTGGTACTGGCTGTGCAGTGGGCCCCAGTGTAGTAACTAGGCTTGATTTGTGGGACAGTAAGAGCCTTGGACATTTGCAGGAACTTCGAGGGGAGGCACTGCAAAAGGCAGGATTTTATTTTGTCAGCCAGGTGGGGTCTTATGACACTGGGTATTACTAATAATGGGCTAATGAATACTTCACCACACGTCAAGTATGGCCACTTGGGGTAAAAGATGTGGGCCTTGACTCCACAGGCAGTGGGGGGCCCTCCAGGTTTGCAGGCAGGCTGGGGTGTGGTCAGGATGGAAGTTGGGGGATATGTATAGATGTGTAAGAAGGCTGGGACAAGACTGTGGAAGTAGAAAAATTAGAGACTGTCTTCGTCAGCTCAGGCTGCTATAATAAAATATCATAGACCAGTGATTTAAACAAATATTTACTTCTCTCAGTTCTGGAGGCTGGAAGTCCAGGATCAGGGTGCTGGCAGATTTGTTGTCTGGTAAAAGCCCTCTTCTTACTTGTAGATGGCTGCCTTCTTGCTGCCTCCTCTCACGGCAAAGAGCAGGCGAGCTCTGGTCTCTCCCCTTTTTATAGGGGCACTCGTCCCATCATGGGGCTCCACCTTCAAGACCTCAGCTAATCCTAATCACTCTGTCTCCTGATACCCTCGCATTGGGGACTTAGGTTTCAACATATGAATTCTAGGGGTTCACAAACATCCAGTCCACAGCAGAGACCACTGCAAGCCATTCAGGCAAATGAAGCATGAACTTAGGAAGAACCGGTGGAGGACCAGAGTGAATGGATGTGAGCAATACCCAGAAGAGCAGAATCAACTGGAGGACAGACTAAGCAGAGGGAATCACCACCACCGTCAGGGTGCCTCTCCCCCACAGAGGAATCCCAGACTCTTAATGCTCATCCGGTCCAAGCACCCATGTGTTGCTTGCAGCCGCCTGCCAAGCATGGAAATGGAAACATTCCTGCTCGCTCTCTTTGAAGAAAACAGTCTCGAGAAGGACAGAGGATTGGCTGTCAGCAGAGAAATTCGAGCCAAGGAGGACCAAACCTGAACAAGACCAGACATGTCCTGTGTTCCAGATGTGAGTGCTTTGAGAAAGTTAAAACAAACTCCGGTTGTTGTTTTTTTGCCTCTGCCATTGTCTATTATTCCTCATCGTGTATCCTGGCTCTCTGGTTTTGAGTCTGGACACTGAGGCCAGGTCCACTCCTGAGCTGTTTTCAGCATATGCCGAGCACACTGCTAATGCAGAATCAGTGCCAGACAATGACAGCACCGTTGGGTAGGATGAACTCAATTTGTCATCCTTCTCTAAGTGGTCTCTGACCAGAGGAGATAATTAAGGAATATGGTATATTTGGGGGCAAAGGGATTGAGAATTGAGAACAAAGATTGAATAAATAGCTGCTCCTTTGCTTGGAGAACAGTAAACTCTAGTCAACTTAGGGCTTAGTTCTGGAACTAATTTTAATTAACAAATTCTTAGAGCAAGTAATAGACACTAAGCCTGAACTATATAGCGGAACATACTTGTCTTCTCAACCTATCTTTTCTGCATCTCTCCCATCCTTACTCCTGCCTCTTTTCTCCTCCCCCTACCAAGTACTAGGGAGAATTTGGCTTCCAACAATCATGATTCATTACAATGTGACCATGTGCAGAGGGTCTTAAACAATGGGGGACCGAGAGCCAATTATATGTAATTCAGAAAAATGTGAAGAATGTACCCAAACCAAGGTACTCAAGACTTCATTTATTATATTGCAGAATCCCGAAAGGACAGGAAGCTGGAAATGGTTGGGATAGGATCTCTGGTTAGAAGGCAAGAGGAGCTTTCCTTCAGAGAGGAAGACATGGAATGTCAGAGTGAAGAACTGGATAAATAATCAGGATGGGTGGATATCAAGGGCTCAGCATTTGGGACGGTGTACTCTGCATTTAAAAAGGTAATGTGCAGCCCTGGCCAGTGGGGCTGTTGTTAGAGCATCGGCCTGCACACCCAAGGGTCGCAGGTTTGCCCCCTGGCCCAGTCGGGGCGCATGCAGGAGGCCACCAATTGATGTCTCTCTCTCACCTTGATGTTTTTCTCTCTTTTCTCCTCCTCCCTCTTTCCCTTCCTCTCTCTCTAAAAATCAATGGAAAAAAATATCCTCGGGTGAGAATTAACAACCAAACAAATTATGTGCAAAACTTCACTCATTTTAATTAGAGCAAGGGATGTGAAAACACAATAAGAAAATAAACTGAGTTTTTTTCTAGAACTATTTTTTTTAATGTTTTTATTGATTTTTTAGAAATAAAGGGAGAGAGAGAGAGAGAGAAACATCGACATAAGACAGAAACACTGACCAGCTGCCTCCTGCACTCCCCCTACAGGGGATGGAGCCTGCAATCCAGGCATGTACCTTGACCAGGAATCAAACTGGGACCTCTCAGTCCATGGGATGATACTCAATCCACTGAGCCACACCGGCAGGTTCTAGTACTATCTTTCATATATCAAAAAGACAAAGGGAAATGCTAATTTTGTAGCAGTTGATACTCTGGGTGCAAACAATGAAATCTTCATTTCACAGCACCAAATTAATAACTTTGGTGGTTTAAAAAAAATGGGATTCACTGGGGAAAATACTACAGCATGGTGGGATCTTGTGGAACGTGGCTACCTTTGAGATGTGCAGGGCCAGAAAAACAATGGCTCATTGTGTTTTTTTGTTGTTGTTGTTAATCCTCACCTGAGGATATTTTTTCCACAAATTTTTTATTTATTTATTTATTTATTTATTTATTTATTTTTAATCTTCACCCGAAGATATTTTTACATTTATCTTCAGACAGAGTGGGAGGGAGGGAGAGAGAGGGAGAGAGAGAGAGAGAGAGAGAGAGAGAGAGAGAGAGAGAGAGAGAGAGAGAGGGAGGGAGGGAGAGAAACATCGATGTGAGACATATGGATTGGTTGCCTTCCACACGCACCCCAACCAGGACCGGGAAATAGAACCTGCAACCTAGGTATGTGCCTTTGATTGGGATTCAAACCCGTGACCCTTCAGTGCACAGGTCAGTGCTCTAACCACTGAGACACACCAGCCAGGGCTTATGGCTCATTGTTAACTATATTTCAATGGAGAGGTCAACTGACCACATCGGAGCATGTTTCTGTCCACCTTCATCAGCAGAGATGACCCATTGGCATTAGTGCTTTGACTGAATTGGAACACTTCACCCCGCCACCAACCTGAGCCCAACCTCAGAGCCACACTTGGGTGCTGCTGCAAGAAACAGGTCTCAGATTCCAAAATGGCGGCGGAGTGAATGGAAGCTACACAGACCATCTCCCAGGACCAAACTGGAATTACAACTAAAATAAAGACAAATCGTTAGGAAAAAGCAACAGAAAAGCAGCTTGCGAGGACCATATAACCAGGGATACTGAATCGATCCTGGTAGGATTGCGGAGGTGCGAGAGGAGGGCTGGGAGCCCACGGCCAGCAGCGGTCTTAGCTGTGAGCAGCACCCTCGGGGTTAAAATCTCAAGCTGGCTCCACAGTGCAGAGGGCCAGGACAGAGTGCTAAATTAGCCACAGCCACTCACCTTGGGCTCCAGCAGAGGGCAGACTGGACTGGAACTGTGTGGGAACACTCAGGATTTGGAGGGTGCTCAGAGCTTTTGCAGAGTTGCAGCCATGCAGGACGGTAGCCATCTAACTCCTTCCCAGGGATCTGGGGAGAGGTGGCAGCCCCTCCCTCGGAGAGTCAACACCACCCAGGTGGGCCAAAGAAATGCAAATTGAGGCTCATTAACAACCAGCGTCGGCCCCACCCTCGGGAAATCCTCTTACCCTGAACACCTGAGGGAGTTTTTCATTCAACTGAGAACCCAAGGCTCTTCAAGTAACTGAGACTAATAGCCTCCAGGCAAAAAGCTAGAGGATAACTAAACCTTTCCTGGGCTAGCAAATCTACCCAGGAAAGTAAGACTTGACAGTGGTGTTTAATGTGGGTGCTCCCATGCTCATCCAAACCCAGTAGAGGGAGCCACAAACAGCAGAATACCAACACCCACAGGGAAAATTTGGCAGGCTCCAAAACCCACTGAGATAGCTAAAATGGTGAAACAAAGAAACAAATCTCAAATGAAAGAACAAGAGACCTCTACCAAACATGAGATAAATGAAGTGCAGTTAAGCAAGTTATCAGAGGTAGAGTTCAGAGCCATAATCTTGAGGAAGCTCAACAGCATAAGTAAGGACCTCAACACCATGAGTAAAGATATAGAAGCATTGAAAACCAACCAAGTGGAAAAGAAGAATGACATAGCAGAAATAAAGAACACATTGGAAGGACTAAACAGCAGAGTAGAGGAAGCTGAGGACCGGATCAGTGAATTAGAAGACAGGGTACAAAAAGAAATCAACCAATCAGAAATCCAAAAGGAAAAAAATTTTAAAAACAGAAAGACAGCTTAAGAGAACTGTGGCACAACTGGAAACGTAATAATATTCGCATCATAGGAGTCCCCGAAGAAGAAGAAAATGAGAAAGGGTTAGAGAATATATTTGAAGAAATAGTGGCAGAAAATTTCCCTAATTTGGTGAAGGAAGAAGGCATTCAAGTTCAAGAAGCACAGAGAGACCCAAGTAAGAAGAATCCAAACAGGCCCACACCAAGACACATCGTAATTAAAATGCCAAAAATTAAAGACAAAGAGAGAATCCTAAAGGCAGCAAGAGATAAGCAACAGGTTACCTACAAAGGAACCCCCATAAGGCTATCAGCTGACTTCTAAACAGAAACACTACAGGCCAGAAGGGAATGGCATGAAGTAATCAAGGTTATGAAAAGCAAGGATATGAATCCATGACTACTCTATCCAGCAAGGCTATCATTCAAAATAGAAGGTCAAATAAAGAGCTTCCCAGACAAAAAGAGGCTAAGGGAATATATTAGCACCAAACCAGCACTGCAAGAAATGTTAAAAGGACTGCTGTAATTAGCAGAAGAAATAGGAAGCAAAATATAACCACACTAAACAAAAATGGCAATAAATAAGTACATATCAATAATCACCTTAAATGTAAATAGATTGAATGCTCTGATAAAAAGACACAGAGTAGCTGACTGGATAAGAAAGCATGACTCATATATATGTTGTTTACAAGAGACCCACCTCACAACAAAAGACTCACATAGGTTGAAAGTGAAGGGATGGAAAAAAATCTTCCAAGCAAACAGAAAGGAAAAAAAAATCTGGGGTAGCAATACTCATATCTGATAAAATAGATTTCAAAATGAAAGCCATAACTAGAAACAAAGAAGGTCACTACATAATACTGAAAGGATCTATCCAACAGGAAGATATAACCCTGGTAAACATATATGCACCCAATAGAGGAGCACCAAAACATATTAAAAATCTTCTGAGGACTTCAAAGGAGAAATCAACAGCAATACAATCATAGCAGGGGACTTCAACACCCCACTGACATCACTGGATAGATCCTCTAGACAAAAAATTAACAAGGAAACAGAGACTCTAAATGAAGCACTAGACCAAATGTACTTAATAGATATCTACAGAGAATTACACCCCAAAACTGCAGTATTCACATTCTTCTCAAGTGCACATGGGACATTCTCAAAGATAGACCACATGTTAGGACACAAACGAAGTCTCTACAAGTTCAAGAAGATTGAAATCATATCAAGCATCTTCTCAGATCACAATGGCATGAAACTAGAAATCAATTGCAACAAGAACATGCAAAGACATTTGAACACATGGAGGCTAAATAGCATGTTATTGAACAATGAATGGGTTACCGAGGAGATCAAGGAAGAAATTAAAAACTTCCTCAAAACCAATGAAAATGAACACACAACACAAAATCTATGGGATGCAGCAAAAGCAGTTCTGAGAGGGAAGTTCATAGTACTACAGGCCTACCTCAAGAAACAAGAAACATTTCTAATAGACTAGCTAACCTCACAACTTAAAGAACTAGAAAGCAAACAAAAAGAAAATCCCAGAGCAAGTAGAAGGAAGGAAATAGTAAAGATCAGAGCAGAAATAAATGACATAGAGACCAAAAAAAAAAAAAAAAAAAAATTCAAAGGATCAATGAAACACAGAGCTGGTTTTTCGAAAAGATAAACAAGATTGATGGACCCTTAGCTAGACTCACCAAGGAACAAAGAGAGAGGACCCAAATACACAAAATCAGAAATGAAAGAAGAGAAGTAACAACTGACACCACAGAAATACAAAGGATCGTTAACAAATACTATGAACAATTATATGGCAACAAATTCAACAATCTAAGCAAAATGGACAAATTTCTAGAAACACACAGTCTCCCAAAACTGGACCGAGAAGAGATAGAAAACTTGAACAGACCAATAATAACAACTAAGGAAATTGAAGATGTAATCAAGACTCTCCCAGCAAACAAAAGCCCAGGCCCAGACAGCATCACGGGGGAGTTTTACTGAACATTCAAAGAAGAACTAACACCCATTCTCCTCAAACTATTTCAAAAATTCAAGAAGAAGGAAGACTTCCAAACTCGTTTTATGAGGCCAGCATAATTCTAATTCCAAAACCAGAAAAAGACACTACAAAGAAAGAAAACTACAGGCCAATATCCCTGATGAACACAGATGCCAAAATCCTGAACAAAATACTAGCAAATCGGATCCAGCAATACATCAAAAAAATTATTCACCATGACCAAGTGGGATTCATCCCAGGGATGCAAGGCTGGTACAATATTCGCAAATCAATAAATGTGATAAACCACATAAACCAAATGAAAGATAAAAACCACATGATCATATCAATAGATGCTGAAAAAGCATTCGACAAAATCCAGCACCGATTTCTGATAAAAACGCTCAGCAATGTGGGAATAGAGGGATCATATCTCAACATAATAAAGGCCATATATGAAAGACCTACAGCCAACACCATACTCAATGGACAAAAACTAAAAGCATTTCCCTTAAGAACAGGAACAAGACAGGGATGCCTACTTTCTCCGCTCTTATTTAACATAGTACTGGAAGTCTTAGCCACAGCAATCAGACATGAAGAAAAAATAAAAGGGATCCAAATTGGAAAGGAGCAAGTGAAACTGTCATTATTTGCAGATGACATGATATTATACATAGAAAACCCTAAAGACTCCATCAAAAATCTACTAGACTTAATAAATGAATTTGGCAAAGTAGCAGGATACAAAATTAACGTCAAGAAATCGACAGCATTCTTATACACCAATGATGAACTCACAGAAAGAGAAACTAAAAAAACAATCCCATTTACCATCGCAGCAAAAAAATTAAGATACCTAGGAATAAACTTAACCAAAGAAGTAAAGGACCTATTTGCAGAAAACTACAGGACATTGAAAAAAGAAATAGAGGAAGATATAAAAAAGTGGAAGCATATACCTTATTCATGGATTGTAAGAATTAACATAATTAAAATGTCCATATTACCCAAAGCAATATATAGATTCAATGCAATCCCCATCAAAATACCAGTGACATATTTCACAGAACTAGAACAAATACTTCAAAAGTTCATATGGAACCAAAAAAGACCCCGAATAGCCACAGCAATCTTGAAAAAGAAGGACAAAATAGGTGGGATCACAATACCGGATATCAGGTTATACTACAAAGCTAACTACAAAGCTACTGTAATCAAAACAGCCTCGTACTGGCACAAGAACAGGTATATAGACCAGTGGAACAGAACAGAGAACCCGAAAATTGACCCAAGACATTATGCTCAATTAATATTGGACAAAGGTGGCAAGAGCATACAATGGAGCAAAGACAGCCTCTTTAATAAATGGTGTTGGGAAAATTGGACAGCTACATGCAAAAAAATAAAACTAGACCATCTACTTACACCATACACAAGAATAAACTCAAAATGGATAAAAGACTTAAATGTGACTCGTGAATCCATAAAAATCCTAGAAGAAAATGTAGGCAACAAAATTTCGGACATCATACGCAGCAGAATTTTCACTGATACATCACCTAAGGCAACAGAAACAAAGGAAAAAATGAATACATGGGACTACATCAAACTCAAAAGCTTCTGCACAGCAAAAGAAACAACCATCAAAATGGAAAGAGAACCCACTGTATGAGAGAGCATAAATGCCAATGATATATCAGATAAGGGGTTAATTTCCAAAATATATAGAGTGCTCATACAACTCAACAAAAGGAAGACAAAGAACCCAATTTAAAAATGGGCAGAGGAACTAAATAGACACCTCTCCAAACAGGACATACAAATGGCTAAGAGACATATGAAGAAATGCTCAACATCACTAACCATCAGAGAGATGCAAATTAAAACAACAATGAGGTATCACCTCACACTGGTCAGAATGGCCGCCATC
Source organism: Tadarida brasiliensis (assembly GCA_030848825.1). Taxonomy (NCBI): domain Eukaryota; kingdom Metazoa; phylum Chordata; class Mammalia; order Chiroptera; family Molossidae; genus Tadarida; species Tadarida brasiliensis. Next base: position 107,920,910 of record CM061257.1, on the reverse strand, counting down.
AAGAAATCATCAAACAACAAGTGTTGGCGAAGGTGTGGAGAAAAGGGGACTCTAGTACACTGCTGGTGGGAATGCAGACTGGTGCAGCCACTATGGAAAACACTATGGTGTTACCTCAAAAAATTAAAAATTGAATTGCCATTTGACCCAGTGATCCTACTTTTAGGAATATACCCTAAGAAGCCTGAAACACCAATCAGAAAGAATGTATGTACCCCCATGTTCATAGCAGCACCATTTACAATAGCTAAGATCTGGAAACAGCCCTAGTGTCCATCAGTAGACAAATGGATAAAAAAGTTGTGGCACATATACACAATGGAGTACTATGCAGCTGTAAGAAAGAAAGATCTCATATCCTTTGAGACAACATGGAGGGACCTGGAGAGCATCATCCTAAGTGAAACAAGCCAAGCAGAGAAAGACAAATATCACATGATCTCACTTATTTGTGGAATATAATGAACATAACAGTCTGAGGAACAGGGTAGACCCAGAGACGTGGAAGTAGGGTACAGACTGACAACCCTCAGAAGAGGGGGTGGGGAGGAGGGAAGAGACAAACCACAGAACTTATATGCATGTACGCATAACTGATGGACATGGACAACAAAGCTGGGGACGGGGTGGGAGGGATGGGGAGGAGGGTGTCAATGGGGAAAAAGGAGAAACATCTGTAACAAAAATAAATTAATGAAAAAAAGAAAAAAAAAAGAAACAGGTCTCAGAGACAGCCTAGGTTTGGTGGGGAGGAGGGACACCTTTGGAGAGACCTGCAGGGGACTTCTTAATTATGGTCAACTCCAATGAGTATCCTTCATTTAGAAAAATCAATTAATACCATTGTAATTAGCTAGTTATTAATATTAGGAAAGGAGCAAAAGGGAAGCCAGACATTATAAGCATGTCATTTGGGCAGCTTCACCAGGAAGCTGCAACTCTGTACTCCCCGGGGAACCACCAGTCCATTCCCTAAACACCATGGGGGAAAGGGGTCCAATGAAGGGAAAGATGGGCACATGCTCAGTGAGTTGGGGTGACACAGGGAAAGTACCTGTCAGTCAAGCCTGGGGAACCACAGATTGGCTACAGTAAGCAGGGCCATTGCAAGCCTGTGCAAATACATAGGAGCCCTCTCTCTTGGCTCTCTGGTTTCTTTAGTTTTGCTCCTGCTTCCTTCCATTTGCCCATGTTCCCTCCATGGCCCTGTGGCCATGTGGACCCCACACGCAATGGACTAATGGACTGCAGCTGGGAACACAAACTAAGCTAGCCTGATGCTGAATTAGACTGTATCTCAACATGTAATGGAAACTCTGGACACTGGTTTTGATTTTAGCTCCACTGAAAGCAAAATGGGACTTCTTCTATGGCATGACTGACGGAAATGGGACCTTGGAAACTCAGGGATTTGATTCCACATAAATAAGGCTTTCTACAATATCTCATCCTCCCATGCGAATCTCAGAAAATTCCTTTTCTTTCGATATTGCAAGAAGCCCACTCCCACTAACAATTGGTAGAGATGAGGACCTTGCCCCACTGATAACAAATTCAACCACAAAATCAAATACAAAAGTGTCAATGCTGTGACTTGAGTTTCCTGTAACCTATGGGGTTTTTTTTTTTCTTTATTGACTTTAGAGAGAGAGGAAGTGAGAGGGAGAGAGAGATAGAAACACCCACAATGAGAGAGAACATCGAATGGCCGCCTCCTGCATGCCCCCCACTGGGGATTGGGCCCACAACCTGGGCATATGCCCTGACCAGGAATTGAACCGGTGACCCCTTGGTGCATGAGTCAACGCTCAACCACTGAGCCACACCGGCTGGATGTGACCTATGGTTTTTATTGAAGATTGTAAAACACCACTAATGAAAATGATTACTGAAATTACTGAAGCATTAATAAATTAATGGAATAATATTATACTCCCTGTATTTTTAATTTCTCCTCCATATTCAAATTCTGTTCTCACACAGCATTTGCCACTGTATCACTCACTGTTGGGATCATAGTCCCCCTTTGAGGAGCCAGTAAAACCTAGGAACTCTCTTCCCAGAAATGTACAAGTAGACATAATTTTGCACATAACTTCATAAGGTTCATAGATTCTCCTCTTCCTCTCAAAAAAAAAAAATCCCGAAGACCTTGACCTAGCACTTGGTATTACAGTAATTCCCTTTCAATGGCTGGGTTTTGCCCTGTTCACAGGGCCCCAATACTGAGCACAGTGCCTGCAAACTATAGCTGCTCAAAGATAAGGCTTGTTGTTAACCCAACTTTTTAGCAACATTGGTGGCATGAAAGAAATGATGCTTAGACATAGGGAAAAAGCATATTTATGTTGTTCAAGAAAAAAATTATTGGCCTTTCCAGCTGTTTCCTTTTTTTTTTTTAATCCTTACCTGAGGATATGTTTTTATTGATATTTATTGATTTATTGATTGATTGATTTATATCCTCACCTGAGGACATTTTTGCATTTATCTTCAGATAGAGTGGGAGGGAGAGAGGGAGGAAGGGAGAGAGAGAAACATCGATATGAGAGAGACACATCGACTGGTTGCTACCCACATGACCCCAACCTACAATCAAGGTACGTGGCCTTAGCGGGAACCGAACCCGGGACTCTCTGGTCCATGGGCCAACGCTCTAACCCCTGAGCCAAACCTGCCAGGGCTGTTTTTATTGATTTTGAGAGAGAGAGAAACATTGATCGGTTGTCTCCCATATGTGCCACAACCAAGGATTGAACCCACAACCTAGGTATGTGCCCTGACCAGGAATCAAACCCACAACCTTTTAGTGTACGGGATAACACTCCAACCAACTGAGCCACCCAGCTGTTCCCATTTTTATTGTGATATAGATCGCTTGAAAATTCCACAGCATGAAAACAGAGATGGTTTGTCTTATAGACAGGGATCTGGAACCTTAGTCCTTGGGAAAGATGTGTGGTTACAAGAATAAACTTAGACAGGGGCCTAGGGGAAAAATAGAGAGTGCCCCAAACAATCTAGATGCAGCCTAAAATTGCCTTAGGGGTCTTGTTCCTTTCTAGAACCCGCCCACCAGGACAATGCTGGCTGCCACAGAACAGACAACGAGGGGTTCCAGGCACAGGCTCTACTTCATGATCTAGTCCAGGCCTCACAGCTGTCCTACCTGACCTGCCAAGGTCCCATCTTGCTTTCCCGTTCTCTGGCCTTCCCAGGCTCTGAACCTGTTACTTCTGGCCCTCCTGGTTCTGCATCTGAACTTCCACCTGCCCCATGGAAACCTATTTTCAGTAAGGTTTGGACACTTGCCTCCTGGCCCTAAGCCCTGTTACCAGACAATCCCAGGGCTGCAAATTACGGCCTGGAGGTGATGGGGTAGTAGATAATGAACACTTTTGTAACCTGCTGGGAAGCAAAGGGTGGCCTAGAGAATCCTAGCTCTGGCCTGGGCTGAGATGGAGGAAGATGGCAGAGGGAGATGTCTGGGAAGGTGTCATCTCAATGGAACTCAGTGAGCATTTTGGGCTGTTGCCTCTGAGTGGAGGTTAAAGAGTAAGATCTCAGGCATCTTTGTGGCCTCAATGCTGGTCCAGCAGACAGCTACCCACAACCCAGGCATGTGTCCTGACCAGGAATGGAACCAGCAACCTTTTAGTACATGGGACGATGCCCAACCAACTGAGCCACACTGGCCTGGGCTGGAGAGAAGACTCTTGATTGGAATCTTGAATAGGTTTACCTATAATTTGTCAGGAACAGGGATAAAGTGGTACAAGCAAAGGAATTGTGCTTGCTGAGATTCTAAGCAGAGAACAGAAGGTGAGCCTGGAGATCTGTAAGTGACTCGGTATGGCTGAATGGCTAATGATTAGGAAGCAGGCGCCTTCTAGAGATTAGATCAGAGAGGAAAAGTAGAAGCTGGATCATGAAGGTTTACATACTTACTTATTTTTTAATCCTCACCCAAGGATATTTTTCCATTGATTTTTAGATAGAGTGGAAGGGAGGGAGAGAGGGAGGGAGGCAGGGGCAGAGAGAGAGAGGGAGAAAGAGAGAGAGAGAAGCATGGATGTGAGAAAGACACATCAATTGGTTGCCTCCTACACGACCCGACGTGGTCCGGGGATTGGACCTGCAAACAAGGAATCGAACCCGAGACCCTTTGGTCTACAGGCCAATGCTCTAACACTGAGCCAAACCAGTCAGGGCATGAAGGTTTATTTTTTAATTTTTTTTTAATTCTCATCCTATCTTCAGATAGAGTGGGAGGGGGAGAGAGAGAGAAAGAAACATCAATGTGAAAGAGATACATCGACTGGCAGCCTCCCGCACAACCCTGACCAGGGCCGGGACGAACTGCAACAGAGGTACGTGCCCTTGACCGAAATAGAACCCGTGACTCATTGGTCCTCGGGCCAATGCTCTAACCGCTGAGCCAAACCTGCCAGGGCGAAGGTTAATTTTTTCAAACCATATTAAGGAGTCTGAAGTTTACTTACTTGACCAATGCTATAACTTTAGCCTGTGTTACTGTTTCTTTAAAATTTTGACTTACACCCGGCCGGTGTGGCTCAGTGGTTGAGCGTCGACCCCATGCACCAAGAGGTTTGCCAGTTCGATTCCCGGTCAGGGCACATGCCCAGGTTGTGGGCCCAATCCCCAATGGGAGGCATGCAGGAGGCAGCCAATCGATGTTCTCTCTCATCAATGTTTCTCTCTCTCCCTTTCCCTTCCTCTCTCTCTAAAATCAATAAAGAAAAAAAATTTAAAAAAAAAAAAAAGAAAGAAACACCCACGATGAGAGAGAACAACAATTGGCCGCCTCCTGCATGCCCCCCACTGGGGATTGGGCCCACAACCTGGGCATGTGCCCTGACCGGGAATCGAATCAGCAATCTCTTGATGAATGGGTCAATGCTCAACCACTGAGCCACACCGGCTGGGCTCGTCGTGGGTGTTTCTATCTCTCTCTACCTTTCTCTCTAAAATCGATAAAGGGAAAAAAAAATTTTTTTTAAAAGATGAAGAAGTAGCCAAAAAGATTAGGGGGAGAATGAGAAAAGAGCTAACATCAATCCCATAGAATTTCAAAAAGAAGAGGGACATTTAATGGCCTCAAATGCTGCAGAGGGGTCCTCTGCGATAGGCACTTGGGCTCCACACAGACTTAGCCCAGTTTAAATCCTGGCTTGACTGCTTAACTGGGTGCTGTGGCAGAGGCTGTTGACCTTATGGATGCCTGGCCCACCTCTGAGTTTACCTGAAGCCTCAGGAACAGTTTTCAGCCCACTGACAGCATCCCACTTTAATCACCTGCCTGCCTGGTACTCAGGGCTGCTTCTGTGGGCCAGGAAGTCTAAGTCTCTCACAGTCCAGTGAAAGACAGGTAGAGGGGACTCACCACCAACCCCCAGGGGCAACCCCTAGCCATTGAAGAATGAGAGTCAGTGGATGAACACCCCCACCTCGTCTGCCAGTGGCACAATTTTTTTCTTTTAAATCCTCACCCAAGGATATTTTTCCATTTATCTTCAGACACAGTGGGAGGGAGAGAGAGAAACATCGATGTGAGCAAGACATATCGACCAGTCGCCTCCCCCATGACCCTGACCAGGGCCAGGGACCGAACTGCAACCGAGGTACATGCCCTTGCCTGGAATCAAACCTGTGACTCCTTAAGGGGTCCTCGGGCTGACACTCCAACCACTGAGCCAAACCAGCCAGGGCTGCCAGTGGCACAATTTTAAGAGGGTGTATATGTTTTCTATTGCTTCTGTGACAGATTACCACAAACTCTGGTTTGAAATAAGAGACATTTATGACCTGACAGTTTTGAGTATCTGAAGACTGACCTGGATCTCACCTGGCTAAGATCAAGGTGTCAGCAGGGTGCATTCCTTTCTGGAAGCTCTATAGACAAATCTTGTTTCCTTACTTTTTTCAGCTTCCAGAAGGCTCCCATTTCCTTTGATTTATGGCCCCTTATTCTTCTTCATAGCCAGCAACATCAGACTGAATCCTCAAGCTGCCATCTCTCTGGTTCTCTTTCCACTCCATCTTCCACTATGAAGGACCCTTGTGATTACATTGGGCCCTTCCAGATATTCTTTAATTAAATAATTAGCAAACTTAATTCCATGTGCAACCTGAATTCCTCTTTACCTTGTAACATAACGTGTTCACAGGTTCCAGGGATTGGGACACAGACATCTTTGGAGGGTGTGGTGGCATTATTCTGCCTACCAGATGGGGGTTCCATACAGCTTCTCAGAGGTGTCAACTAAGTCCTGCTGCCCAGAGTGGAAACCCACTCATTTACATTCTTTCTGGCTTTCTCCTTCCCGATCTCATTTTGTCCACTTCTTTTCTTTTTTCTTTATTGATTTTAGAGAGAGGAAGGGAAAAGGAGAGATAGAAACATCGATGAGAGAGTACATCGATTGGCCGCCCCCTGCATTCCCCCCACTGGGGATTGGGCCCACAACCTGGGCATGTGCCCTGAGTGGAAATCAAACTGGTGACCTCTTGGTGCATGGGTCGACGATCAACCAGTGAGCCACACCGGCCGGACCCATTTTGTCCAGGTCTTGACTTGCGCTTCCCGAGATCACTTCTCGAATAAACTCCCCCCAAATCCTCATTTCAAGATGTGCCATGGGGGGACCCAAAGTAAGACAGTAACCTTGGGTAAGTAACTCAATCAGTCTAAGCCCTAGTTCCCTCCACCACAAAAGCAAATACATAACAGTACTTACCTCCTGAGGCTGTTGGGGGGATTCTGAGATGACATTCATAAAACATTATACAGCGAGGTACAATGTAAGTCCACAAGAAGAGTTAGCTATTGTTGGAGGTGTGGCCACTAGAGCACAGCAGAGACCAGACTTAAACAGACAGGTGGTCCTCCCTCCATGACACTGGCTGGCTTTGATGATCAGCGAGGGCTGGGCTGGAGACAGGGTGGGAAAGCTGGGGGGTTTCCTCCGAGGGCATTTCCATTTTCTTCTAGAGGTGCATCTGCTGTTGAGGGCAGTAAAATGTGGTATAGACTTTGGAGAGAATAATGAACATTAGGAATATATACTTAAGGATTTTTGAGCTTTCAGAAAAGTCTAGTTGGCATGAAGGCCAACTGGGGCAAAGACAGAAAAGCTTACGTTTAGGGCAAAGGAAGGGAGGGAGAAGAGATCTGGTGTATTTATTATCTGACACCAAGATTGAGGACTGGTTCCACGTGAATGAAGGCATTTGTGGCTTAGTCAAGTCTACAGCCTTTGCTCAGGAGAATTTGACTTTTGTTCTGGAGCTGTTGAGAGCTCCAACAGGGAAGCTGCAGGAGGAACGAGCATATTGTGAGGAGTTAGTCCTCCCAGACTCAGCAGGGATCAGCTTCCTGCTCACCCAGCTATGCCATCTGAAATCTCCACTGGGCTCTGTCCAAGGTCTCTCACTTTGTCCCTGAACCCTCTCTATTGGTTAATCTCACCTTTTTTGAGGCATCAAGCCTATTTACATGCTGATGGTACACATATTTGCATCTCAAATATACAGCCCACCCCCATCCCGAGAACCAGACCTAGTTTTACCTATTGCCTTCTGCCTAGACTATTTGGCAGGCACCTGAAACTTAACATTTCCAAAGCTGAACTCATCCCCAAACTTGTTTGTCTTCCAACAGTTCTTGTTTCAATTAGCAGCACCACTAACCACCCAGTCCCCCAAAACTAGAAATGTGAGGGTCATCTTATGCTTCTTCCTCCAACCACACATGAAATCCCTTCAAATCCCCTCTTCTGTATTCCTGCTGCTTCAGTTGAAATACCCTGGATTCCATGCTTGACTAGTACAATTACCTCCTCATTAGAGATGTGGCCTCGTGTTTCCCTCTGGGAGAGGGCATCCTCCCAGATGTGACACAGCCTTTTCACAAACTAAACTTGTAACAACAAATCTGACAAACTCTGCTGACTGTGGCATAAAAATTGAATTCCTCCGCATGACACCAGCATCTTCTCACAGGGCCCTAATCACCTCTGTTGCATCATCTTCCCTAATCCCTTAACTCCTTTTTTTTTGTAGTTGTGAATTTTTTTTTTTTTTTTTTTTTTTGCTAAAAACCAAACCAAACCAAAAACCCACAATACCACACAAAATTCATTTTAAAAGGGAGGGAATCAGGATAAGAAAGATGTCTGCATTCTCCTGCCCTGATTCTGGAGATCTGGGGTGCTGCCTGGGGATTGTGTATACCTGAGACTTCACAGGTGATTGAGGACTGTTAACCACGGGATTATGCCATTCGTGCAAAAGTCCTACAAATCACATCAAAGAACCCAGAGAAAGGACGCAACAGAGAGGAGCCTGTTTACTACGTGGACACCGGCATTAGCCGGTCTTCCGCGTTGCATCACTTCTGCATCCTCACCTAGGTGAAAACCCTGGGCGATTGCCAAGCAGAAATTTTAAGAATGAAAAGGGCACCTGGATAGCCTGCAAATCTCACTGCAACCTAACTCACCTTTCAGTATCTTTCTGTCACCCAAAACATTCCTGCCCCAAAATACATTTGTTAAATGCTGAACCATTCTAGAAGTTTGGTCCTCCACACTCCTTGGTTTTAAGGGAAGCCCTAAAAGATAATAGTCTGAAACCACTGTGCTCGGTTTTAGTCAGCAACGCGTGAGAAAGTTGAAAACCTGAAAAGTTAACTTCACAAGCTGAAGCCCTCCTGTCGTTGCTAATTCCAACACATACAGTATTAACCTGCCATGTTTACTTGGACGTGTGAAGAGCAAACAATGTAACTGGGGAACTTTAAGCTCTGACTTCCTACCAAGCCCCTAAACGTTCAAGAAACTTCAGAGTCACTGAGGCTCACATCATCACCTCCCGAGCCGGGCTAAACAATGGAAGGGAGAGCTGATGAAGTCGTCAGGCAGCGAGCGCGCCGTTTGTGATTTTGAGCCCTCCGTCTCAGCAGAGGTGCCTCTTCCTCTGCTCCCACTCTTTTTCAAATGGTGTCCACGGTCATTGTCTTCCAGCGCCACACGACGCGCGCGCGGGGAGCGGGTCCCGCGTCGCACACCGCGCGGCGCGGCTGAGCCCGGCCAGGTTCTGGAAAACATCCCGGGCCCTTGCAGCGGGGCGAGGAAGAGTAGGTGGCCTGGGCGCCAAAGGCGGCTGCCAATGCAAGTCGCAACTTTTGAAATCAATCCATTTTGCATCAGGCAACGGATGCCACCGCTCCCCCGCTCCGCAACCCCCCACCCCTCCCCCGAGACCAATCATTGCCGCGCTCCGGCCGGCACAGCGCCCCCGCCCCCTTCCCGGGCCGCACGCAGCCACCGAGCCGCTCCGGCCGCGGCCCGCCGCCTCTTAAAGGGAGGTAGACGGCCCTTAAAGGCCCCTCGGCGCGGCGCACGGCGGAGCGCGGCGGCCCCGTTCCCGGCAGGGGCCCGCGGAGCCGGGCCGAGCCCCCGCGGCGCCCAGCGCGGCCCGGGCTCTCCCGCCCACCGCGCCGCCGCCGCCGGGAGCGGCATTTTTATTCAGGCGACGCTTAAGGGAGCCCGGCGCGCCCGGTGCATTGTGGGAGCGGCGGCGGCCCGTTTTCGGGAGGAGGCGGAGGGCGCAAAGCGAACCGGTAAGCGCCCGGCTCGGGGAGGGGGGGCGCGACACCAGGCTTAAAGGGGAATATTCGTCCGCAGGCCCCGGGCGGCCGTGCGGATCCCCCTCCGGGCCGCCCGGGCTGCCTGGAGTCGTGCACGGCCGGCGCGCGCGAGCGCTGCCTGCAGAGGGGCCGAGCCAGGGCTTGGTGGGGCCGCTTTAAAAAAGAAGCACCGCCCGCGCCGCCGCCGCTGCCGCCGCGCGGGGCCGAGGAAGGAGGGAGGGAGAGAGGGCGGGGGAGGAGTGGAGGGGGAGGGCGGCGGTGGCGATGCAGGGGTTAATTTTTTCGCCCGCCGACATTTTTGTGTGGCGGCGGCGGCGACCCGCGCGCGCGCGGCGGGAGAACCTAGGCCGATCCCCTGGCGCGGCGCCTCCCCGCCCCCCCGCGTGCGCTCTTCGGCCGCGGTCGCCGACGGATCCCGGGCGCCCCGGCCGGGCCGGCCAGCGGGCCGGGGTCCCGCCGCGCTCGCCCCCGCCGTGGCCCGTGGGCCGCGCGCGGTTCCCGCCGTCGCTGCCGCTGGGAGGACGGGCGGGTGGGCGGCATGGCCCAGCCCGCGGCACCGCGCCGCCTGCCCCGGCCGCGGCCAGCCCGCCGCGCCGCACAAAGAGCCCAGGCCCGGCCGGCCTTTAAAGGCAGCAGCCTGAGATTTAAGGTGTCCTGGAGTTGCGTGCCCCGTGCTCCGGCGGCTTCGGTGTGTGCTTCATGGCGAGCGCCTGGTCGCTGCGCCCACGTCGCCCTGTCCCCGCCATTGTTGATGTCCCGGGCTTAGGGGCTTGGGGGGAGGTAGGTATCGGGCCCGGGCTGCACCCGCTCCCACCCGCACTTACTGGGCTCCCCCAGACAGGCGGCCCCCCTGCTATCTGGTTAAAAGTGATTTAAACGTGGCCGGGAAGGAAAGGGTTAACCGTTATTTTTAAATATTCATGGCATTGTTTTAAAGGTGTAAACAGGCGGCTTTTGGGTTGGAGTTGACTGCCTGTTGTTATGCACATATGCGCATTCCTCCTCCCTCTTCCCCCCCCGTTAATTGCTCATTTTCCCAAACAGCCCCCCTTCCTCATCTCGTCCCCCAAATGTAAGAAGTTGTCTCTTTAAGGTTCGGATGTGAGTGTGTGGTTCGTGTCCCTCCTTCCGTTTGGAATTTTAAAACTCCAGAGTGTTTTTCCGGAGTTAAGGTGTTTTAAACTTTTTTCCCTTTAGAAATCTGGGAAGACGTAAATGATGTTTAAAAGGAAGTTAGTCCCCCAAATCCCCTTCCTGCTCTCTCTCTTTTTTGGGGGGGGGGGCTAGGGATTAGAGTAGGAAAATAACTGGATGCCTCGTGAGGTTTTTGTTTTTGTTTTTCCTGGTAGGAGTGAAGGCGTGTTAAATGCAAGGCATTTTGAGAGGAAAGGACTGTTTTTTGTTCCAAACTTTTCCAAGTCAACGTGCTATTTTACTTTTCTAACTCTCAAATGGCTTCAAAATTTCATCTCTGGCGCTTGCTTTTTGCTCTCCTGCTGCCCTCCTTTTGGACAGGTTGCTTTCTTGGAATGTTGCACAGTTGTAGTTTGCAAACCAAAATCATTGCTCACCCCAAACATGTTTTTGTAAAGATGCTTTGGATTACTGCCCAAACTCGGGCTTTGTGAGATTTGTTTTAACTGTGATGCCCTTCCCAGGGGATTGAAAACTATAAATGGGAATTGTGTTCTTGATCATACGTTTTTATAAGGGAAACTGACCCTATAACTTGGGGTGTCTGTAATTCCATGCCCAGTAAAATATCAATCTGGAGGTTCATAAACCCTGGGAGCACATGTGAGTTTTGGGGTTAGCCCCAAAAGTTTCAAACTCTGAAGTGCTTGTTCCAGAAACTTCCAGGGGTACCAAGTACCATAATGATAGTGATTTAGGACAGCTTAATTTATTATTTTAGTTCTGCAGTGAAAATGTGCAGTAGCATATTTTGTCAATGATGTGTGTGTACTAGTTCGTTGGGCAGATGTTTGCTTTCTAGGAACTAGCACTGCATTAAAACAGAACTTGACACCGCTCTCTTGAAGAAAATGTGCCTTGCTGTGTTAAACAGCCATTCCAGTTTTCAAGTTGTGTTCTTTAGTGAGGCTACTTTTTAGTTTGGGATTGTGTTGTGTACTTCTAGCTCAGTAAAAACATTTTTCTGAAATTGAATTTAGCATCATGAAGAATTTCATCAAATGCTCTTCATCAATGTCCTTTTCCTGCAAAGTATCCACTAGGTGTTTTATTTTTCTATGTGATATAGCAAAGATATCAGAAAAGTTTTCCAGAAAAGTCACTTTAGAGAATGTCTAATTTCTAAGTCACAGCGCTTCTGGGTTGACAGATGAAGTGACTAGACTTCTCATAACACTTCCCACTGGAAGAACCTTGGTGTGACTTACTTTTCAAGATGACTCTGTGTCATGTAAGCCAGCTGGCCCATAGTTCCTTTTTCAGAGGAGGGCTTGGTGCCCCTGGGAGCCGCAATTATAACACAAACATCAGGTCTTACGTAGAACATGCCTGTGATGGTATAGTCACTTTTTTAAATGACTTGTTTGGCCCAGCCGGTGTGGCTCAGTGTTGAGTGTCAACCCCGATCCCCAGTGCAGGGCATGCAGGAGGCAGCCAGGCGATGTTCTCTCTCATCTGTGTTTCTGTCTCTCTCTGTCCCTCTCCCTTCCTCTCTGTCTAAAATCAGTAGAGGAAAAAAAATTTTTTTTAACAAAATGACTTGTTTGGGCCTGGCCAGAGCAGCTCAGTGGATTGAACGTCGTCCCTTGGACTGAGAGGTCCTGGTTCCATTCCTGCTCAGGGCACATGCCTGGGTTTTGGGCTCAATCCCCAGCAGGGAGTGTGTAGGAGGCAGCTGATCGATGTTTCTCGCTCACATCGGTGTTTCTGTCTCTCCCTCTCTCTAAAAAAATAAATAAAAACATTTAAAAAATAAAATAAAATGACTTATTTGGCTTATGCCTCACTGTGACCAAACTGTTACGACCTCAAATAATTTTTCTGAGGTCTTGTTGATTTCAGTCCTTTTCACTTTCATGTATTCACTTGATTCTTGGCAGATACTAATGAGAAATCTTATAATGGTGTCTTTGTATTTTGGTGATACTCAGGTGGATCTGTAAAGAAACCAGTGGACTAAGAGAGGGAGGGGAGGAGCCCAGCTGTGAGGTGTGTGTGCCCAAGAACCATGTCTACACGGGAGTCCTTTAACCCGGAAAGTTATGAATTGGACAAGAGCTTCCGGCTAACCAGATTCACCGAACTGAAGGGCACTGGCTGCAAAGTGCCCCAAGATGTCCTGCAGAAATTGTTGGAATCCTTACAAGAGAACCACTTCCAAGAAGATGAGCAGTTTCTGGGAGCAGTTATGCCAAGGCTTGGTATGTAAACCGTTGTTTCTTTTATATTTCCCTGAGTAAAGCATCTTGGCTGCAGTGTAGTCAGAGTCAAGAACCAGGCTTCTCTCCTCCCATGTTACCTTTTAAAAAGTTTTTTTTTATAAGAAAGATTCAAAGGACAAAGCAATGGTAACTTACATTATTATAATTTATTTGGAGGAGGAAGTACTTGAGAATCATCAAGAAATGTGCTCTAACCATTTATAAGCTATTAAGTACATGTGAGACATATTATACAGTAAGGCATTTTTTGTTAAATTGATTTTTTCTGGTTTCCTGAGGATTAAACAGAAACTCCTTTATCCTAGACTTTTCCTTAAAATGCTTGCATTTTCTTCATTGCCTTAGGAAAGGTGGTGCTTAAGCATCATTGTGCAGTACATTGAGAGCAGTGGCTGGGTTGGGGTGGGGCACTTGGCTCTTTCTCCTCAATATGTTCGAAAAGTTCCTGTGGATAGGAGGGAGAAGAAAGCTGTCCCAGACAAAGAAAGGGAGAAGACCAGACTGAATCTGTACTTGACCCCAGATGTCATCTGGAATTGAGAGCCATGTTTTCGTGTGTTTTTTTTTTTTTTCTCTTTACTGAATTACTAATGTCATCAGTGGTTTTGCCTTTGTCCAAATATAGTTCTCAGAAAGAAATTCCGAGCTATTGGGATATTGTTTGTTAGCTTTTGTTGTGTTGTTTGTTAGTACATGATACAAGACTGATCACTTTGCCATTTGAATGTTTAGCATGTATTCTAGGAATCGGGATTTTTGTAGTTCCAGTGTGTGTCCTGATCAGCTTTCTTTTTAATTTTTAAGCTGCTGAATAGCCAAATAAGATGAAGTCTTACTTGAGAAGAGATATTTGCACAGAGCTCTTCCTGCTCTTTAAATATTTTTATTGATTTTTAGAGAGGGGAAGAAGGAAGAGGGAGAGAAAGAAGCATTGATGTGAGAGTGAAACATCAATTGGCCACCTCCTGGGCGTCCCCAACTGGGGATCGAGCCCACAACCTGGGCATGTGCCCTGACCGGGAATCAAACCATCAACCTTTCGGTGCATGGGATGACGCCCAACCAACTGAGCCCCACCAGCCAGGGCTGATCAGCTTTCTTTTATTTTAATCCTCACCGGAGGATACTTTTCCATTTATCTTCAGATAGAGCGGGAGGGAGAGAGGGAGGATAAGAGAGAGAGAAAGAGAAACATCTATGCAGGAGAGACACATCAAATGGTTGCCTCCTGCACAACCCTGACCAGGGCCAGGGATGAACCGCAACCAAGGTATGTGCCCTTGGCCGGAATCGAACCCAGGACTCTCTGGTCCATGGGACGACGCTCTAACTGCTGAGCCAAACCAATCAGGGCTGATCAGCTTTCTTGCATAAGGTTTTTATTTCATTTATTTTCACCCATTATCTTATTGTGAATACAACCAGGGTACTCCTTTCTTCCCTGATATACAAAGCAGATTAAAGCAGAGTTACTTTGATTAGGACAGAGGAAAGCCCACAGCCCACACTCTAGGGGCCTCAGGACACCCAGGAGCTCAATTTGAAACGTCCTCATCTAGCTGATGTCTGAGTGTGGAGAAATAGCACATGAATGAGTTGGATTGGATAATAGCTAACTTGACAAAAAATAAGAATACAGACAGTTCCTGATTTATGATGGTTCAATTCATGATTTTTTGACTTTGTGATAGTACAAAAGCAATATACATTCGGTAGAAACCATACTTGGAATTTTGAATTCCATTCTTTTCCCAGGCTAGTGATATGCAGTATGATGCTCTCTCATGATGCTGGGCAGTGAGCCACAGCCCCGGTCAGCCAGGAGATCACATGGGACACAACTGATACTCTACAGTGTATTCATTGTGTTTGATGATTTTGCCCAGCTGTAGCTAATGTAAGTGTTCTGAGCACGTTTAAGGTAGGCGAGGCTAAGCGATGGTGTTCAGTAGGTTAGGTGTATTAAATGCATTTTTTAAAAAACATGTTTTTATTGATTCTTTTAGAGAGAGAGGAAGGGGGGGAGAGAGATAGAAACATCAGTGTGAGGGAGAAACATTGATCGCTGCCTCCTGCATGTCCCCCTTACTGGCAGTTGAGCCCGCAATCCGGACATGTGCCCTGACTGGGAATTGAACTGGGACCTCTTAGTCCATGGGACAACGCTCAATCCACTGACCAGGCTAAATGCATTTTTGACTTAAGATATTTTCAGCTTATGATGGGTTTATTGGAATGTACCCCCATCGTAAGTTGAAAAGCATCCGTATACTGAAAAATCTCTTAAAGACCTTTGTCAAGAAAAATAAGCTACTGAATGGGGCAAAAACAATGCAATAAAAGCCTTATAGATAAAGTAACAACTCCTTTTTATAACTTCCCTCTGTTGACCTTATTGAGCACTTGGGCATGCTGTGCACCATTAAGTACTTTGATAATGGGTAGGATCATTTGCTCCTTTCAGCAGCCCCATGATGCTTGGCCAGGGTCAAGACCTGGAATCCACATCTTCCAATTCCTCTGTCCTCTGTCATCTGATTTCTAAGTCCAAACGTGTTCAAGATGGGCAGAGGAGCTGCACCACCTATAATCCTTAGCAGTGGCAAAAGGGGTCAGATATCACCAGCAAGGGAAGAGGCAGGGGAAAGCAGATAACAAAAACACTAAGGCAATGGACTGTGGTCACATATGGCTTTTGAGAAGTAAATGAAATGGCTCTTTCCCAGAAAAATGCGCATCCACAAAATTTTCCTTTATGGCAGCAGTTCTCAACCTGTGGTTCGCGACCCCTTTGGGGGTCGAACGACCCTTTCACAGTGGTCGCCTAAGACCATTGGAAAACACATATTTCCGATGGTCTTAGGAACAGAGACACTGCTCCTGTATCATCTCC
The DNA here is from genome assembly GCA_030848825.1 of Tadarida brasiliensis. Taxonomy (NCBI): domain Eukaryota; kingdom Metazoa; phylum Chordata; class Mammalia; order Chiroptera; family Molossidae; genus Tadarida; species Tadarida brasiliensis. Next base: position 107,904,931 of record CM061257.1, on the reverse strand, counting down.
AGGCGGGTCTGCCCACATGCAGATATGCCCACATACAACATGAGGAACTGTATTAAAGGGTCACAGCATTAGGATGGTTGAGAACCACTGCTTTATGGCATTTGGTATGGTCAGCTGTGGACCCCAGGTTATAAGCAAATAGATGCTAAAGGAAGCATAGTATTAAAACTGTGTACAGAAGTATTATATCTTGATGGTATAACTTTGCTTTGGAATCAGATCTAGATTCCTATCTTAACACGGTCATTTACTAGTCACTACTGTTACTCTGTGCACGTTTCCAACCCTCCTGAGCCTCAGTTTCCTGATCCTATACAATGGGATAATAAAACAGTTTGTAAATTACTATACCAGAAATTGTCTATGTATGTATATGCACCATGTGTAAATGTACCCACATATGTAATATATACATGTGTATAAATTTATACACAAATGTGCTTATCTGTTTTTCCATTTTTTCCCTAAAAGAGCGTCATATTTCCTGGATTCTGAGATGCTATAATTGACGGATGAACTGTAACCATTGTTAAAGTACACGTATTAGATGTATTCTAACTAAAGAAATGTTAAAATAAGTGTATTGAAGAAACTGAAACATCTGTTGCCTGGTACATAAGAGCTGTCAAGTATTCATAGTTCCTGGCAGTGGTGATGGTACGGTGATTTGGTGTTTTTTGATGGATGGTTTCAGTCTTGCTGAAAACCTAGAATTCCCTATTACCCACTGATAATTGAATATACATTGCTCAGATTGGTACTTGAAGCTTGTTCACACTTGCCCTCTACTTGGATTGTCCCCCTCTCTTTCACCTTGATAGCCTAGTTTTTTCAGGCCCATGGCCCATCTCAGTCTCGCACTCCCTTCCTTCCTTGAAATTTGATAGGTGATTTGTTAACCAATCACTATGGACCAGTGCTGTTCAAAATAAATATATAAACTCCATGTGTCATTTTAAATTTTCTAGTAGTAATTTAAAAAAAATAGAGTTAGGTGAAATTAATTCTAATATATTTCATTTAACCATATAAAATATTACTTCAACACTTAGTGTAAAATATGGTATTTGGGTTTTTGGGGGTAGTAAGTGTGTAAAATCCGGTGTATATTTTACACGTACCGTGTATCTCTGTAATAGACACATTTCACATGCACCATGACCATGTGTAGCTCGTGGCTTGTGAACTTAGAAATGGGGGTAATGTGAGCGTTTATTCAGCCCTCCGAACATGCTCAAGAGTCCTCAGTTAAAATGCTCTGATGTGCCCGGCTAGTGTGGCTCAGTGGTTGATCATCGTCCCATGCACCAAGAGGTTGCTGGTTAGATTCCCGGTCAGGGCACATGCCCAGGTTGTGGGCCAAATCCCCAGTGGGGGGCATGCAGGAGGCAGGCAATCAATTTTCTCTCTCATTGATGTTTCTATCTCTCTCTCCCTCTCCCTTCCTCTCTCTCTAAAATCAATAAAGAAGAAAAATTTTTTTAATGCTCTGATGCTAGGTATAAATAGAAATTAAATACTTTACAAATCAAATATATATAATTTATATATATGAAATTAGAAACATTTACAGCTAAAATTCAGCCACTATTTTTAGTGTCTCTTTTTGTAGTCCTATAGTTTATATAAAAACCTAAAAAATACTATATTTCACTCATTTCCAAAGTGAATAGTCATACACTTGGAATAACCAGTTAGAGTGATCAATTTAGGGAGAATCAATATGAGTTAAATGTGGTTCTTGCTCTATTTCCACTTAAGTGCTAAACAATAATTGTTAAATGAAATTTCTGAGAGTCTGCACATAGGTACACGGTTTAAACGAGTCATCGCACACATTCTCGTCTAATACACGTGAAAACTGATCACTGGTAAAGTGGGTTTCATTGTCACAGATTTGTGAGATTTAAGATTCTGAGACTAAACTCTGTTCCCCAACTGGATCTTCCACCAAGAGTTTGCCATGTGGTGTAGTAAAAAAAAAAAATCAGACTCTTCACAGAGTCTCCTTTTTTATTAAACTTGATTTTATTTTTGCATTAGTAATAATGGACCAAGACCTGGGAAAATAAGGTGCCTCTGTGCCCCAGCCTCTGTTGGGTATGTTGCTGTCGTGGTGCTGAAATAGTTGTGCCTCAGCATTTTACTTATGCAAAATACGAAAAGTACACAAGTCCTCGTTTCATGTGATTCGGTATGATTTATTCTTGTTTCATTTGGAATTCTGAGTTGAGAGGGTGGCATTCCCTTGCTTCCTTTTGTACTTCATCCTGCCTTTGGCTGATGGACTGCACAGGTGAAGTCAGAGGGCCGGTGGCATCCTTTTGAGAGGGGTATAGGAAAGCACTCTATTCAGCCTGCTTAGTGGGAAGGCCAGTCTGAATTTGTAAAATGTCTGCATTACAGGTGTTTTTTAAAGAAATGGAACTTATGGGGGGAGCTGGTCTTTTTTTAAAAAATATTTTTTTATTGATTTTTTTTTTTTTTTTTTTTTTAAGATAGGATGGGAAAGGGAGAGAAAGATAGAAACATCAATGGGTTGCCTCCTGCACACCACATACTGGAGATCAAGCCCAAAACCTGGACATGTGCCCTGACCAGGAATTGAACCGACGACCTCTCGGTGCATGGGATGATGCTCAATCCACTGAGTACACCAGCCAGGCCGGGAGCTGGTCTTGATTGTTTCTAAACTAATTTCAGGAAAAGAGAATTATATCAAATTAGCCCATGAGTTGTCTATATTTTTCTAAATGTTTAGCAACAATTTTAATAAATTGACATATTTCCAACAGGCTTATTTAGCACATTTTTCCCCTTTATATTATAAGTTAGTAAAATGACATGTGTTTTCGCAAGGGGGATAAACATGGAATTTTAAGGTTTCCTCTTAAAAAATGCTTTTAGCTGCCACAGTGTTTATATACTTGCTTGGTTGGAAATGATGGATTCCTGTTCTGGCTTTGTCCTCTTTTTTTCTAATTTATCATTTTCATTTTTTACTAAAATGTGGAAGTAATAATACCATTATATGTGTGTAAAATATTTTACACATTTTCTGTTGGAAAAACAATAATGTCTAAAGATAAACTCAAATGAACTAATGATAAAACAACCCAAGTTCCATTTATGCTATTCTCATCTTAAAAGAAATTCTATATGGTGCCAGTCACATGATGTAGTAATACAAAGGAAAGTGTCTATTCAAGGCACCATTTAGGGCTAAAATTATACCATATTGAACTTGAATCTTTATGACTAACAAATTTTACCCTTATTTTCTATTTTCAGCTAGTTATGTTACACATTTATTTCAGTATGCTTCTTGACAGGAAACACATTGCTGTTTGGCAGCATGCAGTGTTCATAAGTGTCTCATTCAAAACCCTTCTATCCAGAACACTGATGGCATAAGATGAAATGGTGTTTCCTGTTGATTTGTGGATGATGATGACTTCCATCTTTGCAGGCATTGGGATGGATACTTGCGTCATTCCTTTGAGGCATGGCGGTCTTTCCTTGGTGCAAACTACGGATTACATTTATCCTATTGTCGATGACCCTTACATGATGGTAAGTTTGACCTACTATGTTTTTACATCTGGAACTGCTGTTTGATTGGTTTTTGGGTTGTAGCTGGGTTTTGTATGGTTGTGTGGATTTTTTTATTTTTGTTATATTCAGATCGTTCTCATTCCACCTCTGCCTTGACTCCTGCAGTTGCAGCCATTTGATCTATTGCCTACTCACGCTTGGTACTGCACATGAGCAATTAGGCAGCAGTCCCTCTGCTGCTTTTGTGCAAGAGCACTGCTGTCTACTAACAGTGTCTGCTGACTTTCATGTTTGTAGTTTTTTTCTTTCTTTCATAATTTTAAACCCCTCCAGTGTTTCAGGCCAGAGATGTTACGATACCCTGTAAGAGGTCTAATCCTAGATATTTCCTTCCAGAATAGAGCTCATCACAATTTAACTTCTTGACCATTTATTCTGATTCCGGGCATTCCCCTCACTCCCGACTGTGTTACATACTCACTGTGTAGGAGACGTATCTGAACTGCTGGATTCAAGTTCCTGTGTGCCAAGGGCACTGGGATCAAGCTGCACACACAGGGACTTGGGCCATAAGGCAGCTAAATGGATGTAGGTGTGGGTGCGGGGTGTTCACCTCTCAGGTACCAGTGACAAGCGCACAGGTTAATAGAAACCTGTTTTCCCTGCACACATCCGTCTCTGTTCTCTCTAGAGCAGTATTCCTGAGAGACTGAGGTGTGCCATACCCCAGGTGTCCCACCTGACCAGGTAGCAAAGGTAACTAGAACAGGAATTCATCCTTTTTCCAGCACCTCTTATAAGCATCTGAGAGAAGCCAGAAGAGAAGGGGCAATAAATCACTGCCGCCCTAACCAGCATTTGGCATCCAAGTTGCAAACCACTTGTTGCCTTGTCACTGTTGAAGTTAAGTCACAGAAGGCTGTTAAGCTCACTGCTAATCTGACAGATAATCATAAAAAAACCTAAACAAGCAAAACAAAACTACTGAAAATGATAATACTTGAGAGGATTATATCATGAGAAAAGTTTGTCATTTTCAGCTAAAGATAACTTACATTTAAAATTTTTCTAGTGGCAATAAAAAAATCTTTATTGCCACATTCCTGTTGAATCCTATTTTAAAATCTGATAGCTTCTCTTTTTCTTTAGAAATAATTCTGACTTCAGGCTTAGATATGCTTTATTTCTTCTATTATCTTGTTTTTCAATCAAGATTTTCCTATTTATCTTCTGTAGCTTTGAATAGAAGCCACAAAAATTTCTCCAAGTGTACAGAAACCATCTTCTTTATAATCAGTCAAGTCCACGTTTGTTTGTGGGGTTTTTTTAGAATTTGTTTAAGATAAGTGGCTGTTTCTAAGTTTGCTTTGGAGCACTTGTTTTCACTCCACAGCTCTTCCTCCCAGTCCATCACTCCAACCTCGCTCCCTCTGACATCTTCTCACTCCTTGTTCTCCATCTAAATAAACTGCAGGCTTCTCCCAATATGTAGATGGGAAAGAACATGGGAATTGTTTGATCTGTCTGAAAAAGAAAAGGTGGGAACAGGAATGACCTGGAAAGAGTGACTGCGACATCTGGCTGGTATGGCTCAGTGATTGAGCATCAACCCACCAAGAGGTCACCGGTTTGATTCCCGGTCAGGGCACGTGCCCAGGATATGGGCCCAATCCCCAGTGAGGGGCATGCAGGAGGTGGCCAATTGATGTTCTGTCTCATCGATGTTTATATCTCTTTCTCCCTCTCACTTCCTCTCTCTCTAAAATCAATAAAGGGAAAAAAATTTTTTTTTTTAAAAAAGAGTGAATGGCCTAGTGGTTCTGTGATAAGGAAAGGTAACCAGTCTGCAAATCACAGAAACGGAACCCCATCCCAGCAGCTGCCATTCCTGGAAAGTCCCTGGGTTCTCTTGGAAAGTACTCCATAGGCTCATTCTTTGTTTCTACACATGGAAAGTCCCCTTGTGCCTCTTGTTCTTTTTCATGTCTCTGCTCTCTTCCAGGGCAGGATAGCATGTGCCAATGTCCTCAGTGACCTCTACGCAATGGGGGTCACAGAATGTGACAATATGCTGATGCTCCTTGGAATCAGTAATAAAATGACCGACAGGGTAAGTAGGAGATGGGCCAGCTGCTTACTGTCTGTTGTCTTGGTCACTTCACTTGACTGGTCAACCCTTCTTCTCCCATCTGTAAAGTGAGGAGCCCAGGCTGCATGGCTTCTGTATTTCATCCTGTTCTCCACCTTTTCTCAGTTAGTGAATTAAAATAGTCTGGCCTATTCATATTTTCATTTCCACTACCTGCTTCCCTTTCTTCTGGGTAGACTGAAGCCAAGACATTTATGTTTGTTTTAAAGTCTAGGCCACAGTAATAGTACCTCCACATAAGGCCTGTGGACTGGACCAGCCTTACAGACCCAGGGCATGAGGCCCCCCAGGGGCCAGGCACCCTGCTTTGGTTGCTGATTGGTCACTGATGGGACTGGGATGTCACATCTTTTCCCGTGCTTACCTGTCAGTATCTATAACCTTGCTATCTGTACCTGTTCTCTGACCCAGAGGTGAATTCCCTTATATATTATTTTTGAAAGGTACTTGTTTTTGTCCCCCAAAAGAAGTTTGCCCTGCCTCATAGAAATGAGAGTTTTCAGCAGGCCCTTTTCTGCCTGCACAAGTGTGCACTTGGGCCGTTGCTTGCACACAGCCATCTGGGGGAGTGCAAGGGGTGCATATTAAATGAGTCTTGGAGTTCTTAAGGACCAGTTAAAGAGTTGGCTCAGATTTTGGGTAGCCCTGTGCACCCAGTCACATTCCATTTTTTATTTCTCTGTTGTCTGGGCTCCATTCACATAGAATATCTTCCAGCTTTTGATAAAATGGCTAGTGTAAACTATTCCACCCCCCTTTCTAACTCCCTGTACAGTCTGTGAACTTTCAGGACATCCTTTAGGGTTTTATGATCTTCTTTATAACTACAAGTGTAGCTTCTCTTTTCTCGGTTTTGAACTGAATTATGTGACTTTTAATTTTTATCCTTTTAAACCCTAGGAAAGGGATAAAGTGATGCCCCTAATTATACAGGGTTTTAAAGATGCAGCAGAGGAGGCAGGAACATCTGTAACGGGCGGCCAAACAGTGTTAAACCCCTGGATTGTTTTGGGAGGAGTGGCTACAACAGTCTGCCAGCCCAATGAATTCATCATGTAAGTTGGTTTTGTTCCATGGCACCTGGCCTGGTTCTCTTTCTTTTCTTAAGATAGATTCATTGAGAGATAATTTGCATACTATAAAACTCACCCATTTGAAGTATATAGTACAGTGGTCTTTGGTAACATTCAGTTTTGCAACCAACACCAGAGTTGTTGAACATTTTCATCACCCCAACAAGAAACCCAGTCCCCCTTAGCTGTCACTCCCCATCCTGGCTTCTTTTACTTTACATAATATTAGCATAGTATTTTTAAGGTTCATCCCTTTTGTAGCATATATCAGTACTTTGTTTCTGTTTTTGTTTTTTTTGTGGTCACAAGGTTGTGCAACCATCACCACTATCCAATTCCAGAATATTTCAGTCACCCCCCCAAAAAGAAGTCCTGTATCCATAAGCAGTCACTCCCAATTCCCTCCTCCCTCCATCCTGTGGAAACCACTAATCTACTTTCTGTCTCTGGATTTGCCTATTCTAGACGTTTCATTTAGATGGAATCACACAATATGTGATGTTTTGTGTCTGGCTTCTTTTACTAGGCATAATGCTTTCAAGTTTCATCCATGTTGTAGCATGTATCAGTACTTCATTTGTTTTTATGGCTGAATAATGTTCCATTGTATGGACCTACCACAGTTTATTCATAGGTGATAGATCTTTGGGTTATTTCCACCTGTTATGAAGGATGCTGCTATGAACATGTCGTGTACAAGTTTTTATGTGGACATATGTTTTGATTCTCTTGGGTATATATATCTAAGAATTACTGGGTCATGTGGCAACGTTAACTTGAGCAACCATCAAACAGGTTCCCAACAGCAATGTAAGAGGGTTCCATTGTCTCCGGGTCCTCTCCAGTATTTGTTACTGTTGTTTTTTTTTTATATATATATAATAACCATCCTGGTGGGTTGAGGTGATATCTCACTGTGGTTTGATTTGCATTTCCCTGGTAGCTAATTATATTGAGCATCTTTTGATGTATTTTTTTTAGCCATTTCTAGATCTTTGGAGAAGTTTCTCTTTTAACACAAGTTATCACTTCCCAGGTTTCATGTCTTGTTAAGAAAAGCCTATTCTCTTTTCTGAAGGAAGTACAAACTCCATTTGTTTCTCTGATTTTGTGAATAGGTCCTGATAGACACTGTGTTCACATGGCTCAGAATTGCAGTCCATCACTCAGCCCACACCACCAGTTTCCCTTCCTGCAGGCAACCACTTGTACCAGTCTTCAGTAATCTGAGTGCCAAGTAGGAAACTTATTATTGGTCTGTCTGAGTTGGAAACTTTGATGTTGAAATCACCAAAACGTTAGACCCACAGATTTGAGCCAAATCCCACAGCCTGAGAAACAGTCTTTGTTTCAGAAGTCTTGTTGCCTCAGAAGCATGGTGGGTCTGTATTGAACGTTACACGTGAGCATGGCCGAATCAGGGCCTGATCAGGCCTTTGCCTTTGAAGGCTGAGTGATGTATTTGTTTCTTTGTGCATTTTATTGGAGGGCTGGATCTAGTAGGTAATTGGTAGGCTCTTCTATTCTCTTTCAGTGTTTATGTTCAGTGGTAGTAGCCTCAGTAGCAAGTTGCAAGGCTCTAACTCGGGGTAGTAGTGACTAAATGTAAGTGCTTGCAAAGTCAACATTTTTACCAGCCTTTTCTTTTTCCTATTTAACAGATGATGAGTTTATCTCCTTGGTTAATTTGACCGGACCATGCCCTTGTTCTTTTATTTCAGGCCAGATAACGCAGTGCCTGGGGACGTGCTCGTTCTGACCAAGCCCCTGGGGACGCAAGTGGCTGTGGCTGTGCACCAGTGGCTGGATATTGTGAGTGACCCTGCCTGCACTGGGGGAGGAGGAGCTGAATAGAAGTTTTCAGGATTGCCATAGTTTTCCTGGTGGGATTTGGAGAAAAGGGCATTCATTTACGTTCAGGTCAAGTATCTCTTCAGTCTGCTAACACTGAGAGTACGCTTTTACTAGGAGATGTGTCTGCTCCTGAAGTAAGTGCCACTTGTCCATACAGGAAGCCCCTCACCTTGGACATGTTTTAACATGTTTCAGGTCTAGTTCTTCTAAATGTCATCAGCTTGTCATCTAAAAATGAGCTCCTTCAGTTTCCCTACCAGGGAGTTTAGTATCAGTCATGCCCTTATAGAAATACTAGGAATTGTCCATATTCTTTTATTAAATCGGATTTTCATGTACTGAATGCTTAAAATAGGTAAGCCTAGGCTTGGGGCTGCAAAGGAGCTCTGTAAAGAGAATTTGCGAGGCAGTGAGTTTGGTTTATTTGGTGCTGGGATAGCTTTATCTTTTGTTATCTTAAACATCACTAAAAAATAATAAGAAAAGAATGTGTGGAAAGTTTGGTGCTTGAGATATAAAGAAGACCAGGGTTATTGACCATTTAAATTGTTTTAGTCATGAGGTTTTTGTTTGGTTGTTTTCTCTTTTCAAACCAATTAGTAACTCAAAATTTTGATAAATAATTATCTTGTAGAGAGAACATCTAGAATATATTGATATTTATCCTGAGTCACTTTTCCCCTGAGCTATAATCATAATTCATTTAGGATTTTTCTCATTGTCATAACAACTCAAAAATTAATACGATTTGTGGTATATCTCATATATCTTGGTGCTTTTAATTTCTACAACTGTCATCTGAAACTACCAGTCCTGATAAACAGTTTAAAAAGAAGACAATTTTATGTTATTCATAACCAAGTATATGTTTGGTTGATATAGCAGATAGAGAAAATCTCTAAGGCTGCCACAGTTTAGTTATTTTTCCCTTCTCATCCAGTGATGATGGGGAGATTTCCCATCAAATATGATCATCTGTAGATCTGACTGGAACGCCATTACAGGGCAGTAATCCAGAGTTGCTTTGCAATACAACTGCTCAGATCTGAGTAATTCAGCAAGGGAGTTGGGAGCAGGTGAAGCAAAGGGGCATCATAGATGAGGGGTTTGGGATTTTTCTCTCCTCCCCACCTCACCCCCAACCTGACACCTCCTTTGTTTTTATACCAATTTTTTTTAATGCTCAGAATTGAAAAAAGCAAATTCCAAAGACTATGTAACAGCACAATACCCTTTTCATAAAAGTCAGAAGCAACCAAAGATCATATTGTTTAGGCATCTGTATGTATGAGAAGAATATTTTTTGAAAGGCAGGGGAATGACAAGTATAAAATTCAGAGTAGTCGTTACCTCTGGGGGAGAGTGGGGAGCACTGGGGTAAGGGAGGAACACATAGATAGACCTGTTACTACATTGAGTGGTAGATAATTGGTATCATTAAAAAATAAATGAATGCATGCATGCATGATGGCCATTAATAGGCCATGATGATAGTCTGTCAAGAACCCATAATCATGAGCAAACTTCTTTGAAAATCAACTGAGGAAAAAGGAAAACACCTTTTTCTCCTTATATGATATCCCTTGTGGTCACCATAGTTGTTCTCAGTGCTCATGCAATCGATGTTGCTTTCGCATTCCATATTTGTCCATAAGATGTCTTGATCCAGAATTCAGGTAAAGTCAGTAACATTATAATTATATGAAAAATAAAGCCATCAGCTTTATAGCAGAGGTGGAGAGACGAACCAAAGGACATTCAGAACTACTCATGTGCGATTTACACCCTGTCACAAAGAAGCTGCCAGTGTTCGCATACCTTTTATTGCGTGCACACTGCAGCCATGTGTCCTGCTGCTTTTTCCTAGCCAATAAATTGCAGGTACAGTATTTGACTACAGCAGTATGGGTTGAGAACACAAAAAATACCAGGGCAATATGTCTGATGGACACCTGAAATAATAGTTCCCGGGGGTGAGTTAGAAAAACTAATTTGCGTACAAAATTAGAAAAATAAAGTTTCCTGTAGGATGACTAAAGAAAAATAGGCTTGTTCTTTCAGTGGTTAGAAGTAGATATTAATCACATTTTTTTCCCTCTTTTCTCCCTCACATGTGTTCCTATATTAGCCTGAAAAATGGAATAAAATTAAACTAGTGGTCACTCAAGAAGATGTGGAGTTGGCGTACCAGGAGGCGATGATGAATATGGCAAGGCTCAACAGAACAGGTATTGAGGCAGGGTCAAGATGGGAAATATTTTATAGGCTTTGCAGGTCACATACAGTCTCAATTGTGTTGATTTTTTTTCCCTCCACAACTCTTTAAATATGTAAAAGACCATTTTTAGCTGGAGGAATAGGCCATGGGCCAGATTGGGCCAGTGATGGCAGATCCTCCTCTGTTGGTCCCTAGTTTTAGACAGATTTGGGTTTGAAAATGGAATATGCATATATTTCTTATATGTATTTCCTTTCGGCCAAAGGAGAAAAACAGGATCCTATTCACAGGATTATTAAAAAGAAAAATGTCAGTGAAGTCCCAGAAGGAGTAACTAACACAGTCGACCCTTGTTTATCTCGGTTAATCCGTTCCAGACTCTAGCGGTTGCACCTGGCGTTGAAGGATTCCTGGGGTGCTCGAATACATAGGCCTACAGTCCATACGTACAGTGATTTTAATTGTAATACAGGGGTGTGTAATTGACTCAGACAACCAAGCACGCGCTGTATCATTTTCACTGTCTCGATCAACTTTTTAATGAATATATTTGAAAAAACCGCGATAGAGTGAAGCCGCGAAAGTCAAAGCACAAAGTGGCGAGGGACGACTGTATGTGGTATGCAAAGTTCAATCATTCAGTTTATGTTTAATGACACCTGTAGTATGTCTTTCACTCTTCCAAGTGATGGGGACACCTCAGTGAACAAAACAGACAAAAGTCCCCACCCTCTTGGAGCTTATATTCTAAAGGCTGGTTTGCTTCCAAATTATCTGCACAGAGCAACCCACACAGACGCTTCTCTAGAAATAAAATATGTGCAGGGCTTAAGGGACAGCAGTGCAACACCCATGTGCCCACCATCTCATATGAGAAGCATAGTGGCCTTGGAAGCCCAGAGGTGCACCTCCCAAACCCTGCTCATACATTTCTGCTTGGGGGTAACCATTGTTTTGAATCTAATGTTTATTCTCATGCTTTTAAAATTTTTATCACTTAGACTTGTATTCTTAAGCAGTAAATTAGTTTTGTGTTTTTTGTTTTATTGAATCATACCTATATCTGTTTTTCTTTCTGTTTTGTTCACTGTTTAATGTTCCTGAGCATCATGCCTGGTGTGTATAGCTGTATTTCATTCATTTTCTCCACTGTATAATTTTCCACACTGTGACTTACTTATCTGGCCTACTGCTATTGGGCGTTTGGGTTGCTGCTGAGAATTTACTTGGTCAAGGCTTCTGGTGCACATGTCTAAGAGGTCTGTACTGCCTCAGCTTTTCTAGACAGTGCTAATTGTTTCCCAGAGTGGTTGTACAACAGTTTACAATGGTATGCTACATTTAAAAATATTCTTTAGTATATTTTCTCTTCCTTTTTATTATATATATTTTTTCTACTGTAAAAAAATTTTATTCATTATGGAAAAGTTCTTAGGAAATGAAAAAAGAAGATAAAAACATTTTCCATAGTCCCAGCACCCAAAAACTGCTTCTGTTAATATTTTTATCTGTTCTTTCAGGATTTTTTTCTGTTTGGTTGGTTGGTAGTTTACTGTTGTTTTATTGCTGATGTTTTCAACTTGCAGTTGTCATATATTTCATATGTATTTGAAATCTGCTTTTCTTCATTTAACATTACTAAATTCTTTTTTCCATTATATAATTCTAGTACACATAATTTTTAATGTCTAGATGTTGAATCAGAGAGATATACCATAATTAATTTACCTTTTGCCTACTTTTGAAGAACTGATTTTGAGATCAAATTTTCCCATAATTTTTTTACTGCATTCCAGGAATGGTTTTTTTCTGGCTTTGTTCCCAAAGTTGAACAGTAATTATTTAATCCTTTGTCCTCAGATGTCTTATCACTTACAGCCAAGGCTTTTAATTCATGTTTCTGTTCTTGTGCCACTTAAACTGTTTAAGGAGTCTTTTTCCTTTTCTTTTTTTTGGCCTTCAAATTAAGTAATTTAATAATGCAAAAGTGATTGATAATTGGTAATGGATTTATTTTTATCTGTGTGAATTATTATTTTGCATATATTTGAGCATTTATGATTCCCCATCCTTATTTGATATACATTGTTGGTAGGGATACAATATGGCAGAATGCTTGTGGAGTATTTGGTCATATCTAGCAAAAATTATGCATACGTTTATTTGATCTAGGAGTCCTATTTCTGTGAATCTGTCCCAAAGCTACAGTGGCCAAAATGTGAAATGACATAGGTACTAGGCTGTTCATTGAAGCACTATTTGTAATTGCAAAACAAGGAAACAATCCAAATGTCCATTGATAAGGCACTAAATTATCTAGTCTGTATGCATACATGTAGCTCTAAAAAGGGATGAGTGGTCTTTATTACTAGGGTATGACTAAATGAAAAAAGGGTCAGAATCATGTATACAAGTATGCTACATTTGTGTATTCATTTGAATACATATTTTATACTTTCAAAAGTAAGTGATGGAAATAGACTCTCTGAACATGTATTGTTTTATAAGTTTGACTTTAGAATTTTTTATGTCATCTTATATAGTTTAAAAATTTTAGTAATAAAGCACATTTACAAATCCAAACCACATTTTTAAAAACTTTTTTTTTCTTTATTGATTTTAGAGAGAGGAAGGGAGAAGGGGAGAGAGATAGAAACATCAGTGAGAGAGAACATCAATTGGCCGCCTCCTGCATGCCCCCCACTGGGGATTTGGCCCACAACCTGGGCATGTGCCCTGACCGGGAATCGAACCGGCGACTTCTTGGTGCATGGGTCGATGAACTGAGCCACAGCAGCCCGGCCAAACCACATTTTTTAAAAAGTTGCCGAACATATATCAACTTACTGGCAAAGTCACATGGGGAAGAATTATATGAAAGAACCTAAGTAAAAGCTGTAAACTTTAATTTGGAATTATCAGTATAAACTCAACGTTTTCTTTTCCTCTAAAAATGCGTATTTCCAAGCCTGTCGAAAAGGCCTAGAAACAGTGATAACCCATTAGTAATGAACTCCTAGTGCCAAGATTCTGATCTGAAAATGACCATTTTCCACTAAAAAATGCCAAGACTCTTTGGGGAAATGCTGATTGCAACTCTGGGACAGGAAATACAAAAGATAAGCCTGAGACATCCTGTGTCTGCAAGTAACAACACTATCAACAGCTGGTGGGGTCATGTCACTTCACATAGCTTGAGAGGAGGCTCCCACCAGTCATATTGGAGGGGGCAGGACAGTGTATTAAAAAGAAGAGTGACGACAGTCAGTTGAAGTATATCAAGTGTCTAAACATCAATGACATCATAATGATTAAAATGTTTTTGGTCACCGTTTGAAGTTGCAAGCGTACCAACTTATTCCTAAAAATAAACTAAAGGAATCAACCACACATTTTATTGTTCTTGTATAGACTGTATTTTGGGGAAAAACAAATAAATTTTTTAAAAATTCTGTATAACATTAAAATTACAACTAAACTACAGAACAATCATAATTCAGAACTACCTGAAATCAAGCTGAATGGAAGTCCTACAACTACAGAATTAAAGAAGAAGCCACATTGAGGAGGGGTGGAGGCGTGGACCAGCTGGTCCCATACCTACGTGCAGCGGATAAAAATCAAGAGGGATACCTCAGCTGGGATGGTCCTCCCTGAGGAGCATGGAGCCCTCATCCCACATCAGGCACCCCAGCTCAGGGTTTCAGTGCCAGGAAGAGAAGTTCCCATAACTTCTGGCTGTGAACACCAGTGGGAATTGAGGCTGAGGCTACTGGAGTCCTAGGCAGTTCCTCTTAAAGGGCCCGTGCACGAACTTGCTTGGACTCACGCCCTTCAGGCTCCAGCATGGGGGAGGCAGTTTGAAAGGCAACAGAGACATATGGGGAAGAACTGAGCTGTTTGGCATTGGGACAAGAGCTGAAGAGGTAGCTTTCTAAACCCAGACAGACATATTGGTGGAGGCCTTTGTTCCTTTGGTGAGCCCTTCCCCCACAGGGCAGTCAGATGTGTGTCATATCTGATAATTCAGCAACCTGGCTCACACTGTTTGCCCCACTCTGGTGATTCCCTGTGGCCTTGCCTCACCCAACTTTCAGGCCTACCCAAGCTGTTTCCAGTGGCTTTACCATAGGATTGGCCTGTCTTAGCTCTTGCTTCAGGATTTCCTAAATTCTCTCAAACAAACAACACCTGGCCTCAGGGAGCTCTATACCTCAAGCTAACAGGCTCCAGGCCTGGCACTAGAAGCAGCCGGCCTTGGTTCACAGCTTGGCTTTGCCTGGGCACCTCCAAGACTAGCACAAGAAGCAGCCATCCATAGATCGCTTTGTAGCTTATACCTGGGAGTCCCAGATAGAAAACAGGCAGAGGCTGACCTTGTCCCAGAGCCAGCATGCCCAGTGGACAGCTTCAGACCATATAAAACCACCACCACCCAACCACCTCCACAAGCGACACATTAAAGGAGTGGACTCAGTGGGTACCAGAGCCCTGCTGACGTAAGTCTTGCTCTGTGTGGTGGGCCCTACACAGCTGATCCTCCAAGGGAGTCAGAGGTCAGTGGTCAGTGGGCACAGCCAGTCTTGCAGCTAATTAGCCTGAGTAAATCCCTCCCCATTGATGTTCCAACAGCAATCAATATTCAATTACAACAGATGGGTGTACAGTCCACACTAGGGGTGCACCTTGAGGGCCCAGCTGGGGTGACCAGGGAGGCTGTGCCACTGGACCCTACAGGACACCTACTACAATAGGCCACCCTTCGGAACCTAGGAGACATAGCAACTCCACCTAATACGTAGAAACAAACAGGGAGGCCGCCAAAGTGAGACGAAGAAACACATCCCAAATGAAAGAAAAGAATAAAACTCCAGGAAAAGAACTAAACAAAATGGAGATAAACAATCTAATAGACGCAGAGTTCAAAACACTGGTTATAATTATACTCTGAACTTTGTGAGAATTTCAAGGAACTTCGTGAGAACCTCAAGAGCATAAAAAAGGACCAGTGAGAAATGAAGGATGCACTAACTGAAATGAAAAATAATTTACAGGGAATCAATAGTAGAGTTGATTCTACTATCAAACCATCAAGTTGGGTGTTTTTTGCTTCCTTATATTCCAATCAGAACAGCAAAAAGAAAAAGGAATAAAAATAAAATGAGGATAGTGTAAGGAGTCTCTGGGACAACCTCAAGCATACCAACATTCGTGTCATGGGGATGCCAGAAGGAGAAGAGAGAGAGCAAGAAATTGAAAACCTATTTGAAACAACAATGACAGAAAACTTCCCTAACTTGGTGAAGGAAACAGACATACAAGTCCAGGAAGCACAGAGAGTCCCAAACAAGATGAACCCAAAGAGGTCCACACCAAGACATATCATCATCAAAATGCCAAAGGTTAAAGACAAAGAGAGAATCTTAAAAGCAACAAAAGAAAAGCAGTTAGTTACCTACAAGGGATGTAGGTAGCTCTCATAAGACTGTCAGCTAATTTCTTCAAAGAAACTTTGCAGGCCTGAAAGGAGTGGCAAGAAATGTTCAGAGTGATGAAAAGCAACAACCTACAACCAAGATTACTCTATCCTGCAAAGCTATCATTTAGAATCGATGGACATATCAAGAGTTTCCCAGATAAGAAAAAGCTAAAGAAATTAATCACCACCAAACCAGTATTATATGAAATGTTGACAGGTCTTCTTGAAGAATAAGAAGAATAAAAATATGAACAATAAAATGGTCATATCTATCAAACAATTGAGTCCACAAACAAAATGAGCAAGCAGAACAGAAACAGACTCAGATACAGAGAACTTTTTGTTGGTTGCCAGATGAGAGGGGCGTTTGGGGGATGGGTGGAAAAGGTGAAGGAATTAATAAGTACAAATTGGTTGTTAGACTGACAAACCTCAAAGGAGGGAGTGGGGCAGGAAGAGATAAACCAAAGAACTTACATGTATATATGCATAACCAGTGGACATAGACAATAGTGTGGGGAAGGCAGGAGGGGGTCAGGAGCGGGGAGGAAGGTGTCAGTGGGGGCAAAAATGGGGGACATCTGTAATACATTCAACAGTAAAGATAAGTTTAAAAAGAAAAATTCTTTATAGAAGAGTTACATCTAATAAGTGTAGGAAGAAGGATTGAATTACATATTGGCTGTTTTTGCTACCCCCTTGATTTAGTAAACTTCAGGAATAAACAGTGGCTGCTGAAACTACAGTCATTAAGACAGTGTGATATTGTTGCAAGAATAGAAAAATATATCTATGGAACAGACTAGAGAGTCCAGAAATAGACCCCCATAAATATAGTTAACTAATCCTTGACAAAAGAGCAAAGACAATTCAGTGGAGAAAAAATAATCTTTTCAACAAATGGTGCTGAAATAACTGGACATCCACAGGCAAAAAATGATTATAGACACAGGCCTTATACCGGTCATAAAAATTAACTCAAAATGGATTATAAACCTGAATGTAAAATGCAAAACTGTTTAACTCCAGGAAGATAACACAAGAAAATTTAGGTGTCCTTAGGTTTGGTGATGCCTTTTAGATACAACACCAAAAGTACTATCCATAAAAGAAAAAGGTTGAAGTTGGATTTCATTAATACAAAGAACTTCTGCTCTGTGAATGACACTAATAGGATAAAAAGACAAACCACGGGTTGGAAGAAAATCTTTGCAAAACACAATTCTGATAAAGGACTGGTATCCTGAATAATCAAAGAACTCTTAAAACTCAACAGTAAAAAACAACCCAGTTTAAAAATGTGCAGAAGATCTGAACAGACACCTTACCAGAGAAGATACACAGATGACAAAAATTCAGATGAAAAGGTGCTCCACATTATGTCTTTAGGGAATGGCAGTGTAAAACAAGAGACTCTACACGCCTACTAGAGTGGCTTAAAACCAAAACACTGACAACACCAAATGCTGACAGCAATGTGGAGCAGTAGCAACTCTCATTCTTGGTAGTGGGAATGCAAAATGGTGTGGCCACTTTGGAAGACAGTTTGGTGGTTTGTTACAAAACTAAATATACTAACATAATCTAGCAATTGTGCTCCTTGGTTTTTACCCAAATGAATTGAGAAACTTCTGTCTACTCAGAAATCTGCACACAAAATGTTTGTCACAGCTTTATAATTGTTAAAACTTGAACACAGTCAGATCCTTCAGTAAGTGAATGGATATATAAACTGGTACATGAGACAATGGGATATTATTGCCAGCTTAAAAGAAATGAGCTGTCAAGACATGCAAAGACCTGGAGGAACCTTATGCATATTTACTAAGTGACAAGCCAATCTGAGAAGACCAAGCACCATCATTCCAACTATATGACGTTCTGGAAAAGGTGAAACTAGAGACAGTAACAAGATGATCAGTGGTTAGCAAGAGTAAGGGAGAGGGGTGAGTAAGTGGAACACAGGATTTTTAGGGCAGTTAAACTTCTCTGTATGATAATATAATGATGGATACATGTTATATATATGTTGTCAACACCTATAGACTACAACATCAAGAGTGAACTCCAATATGAACTATGAAATTTAGTTAATGTTATCAATATTGGCTCATCACATAACAAATGTACCACACTAACGGTAAACATTAATAAAAAGAGAAAGGGGGCATATGGAAACTTCCTGCATTTTCCACTCAGTTTTCTGTAAAACTCCAAAAATGGTAAGGTTTTGTGTTGTTGTTTTTAAATTGAAAAATAAGGTATTAATCTTCCACTTGTAGAGAGATTTCCTGGAATTTAGGTCAGTCTTTAGAAGTCCTATTCTTTGCCCTGGCCAGTGTGACTCAGTTGGTTGGGTGACTTCCTGTGTACCACAAGGTTGCCAGTTTGATCCTGAGTCAGAGCACATGATGGGGTTATGGGCTCCATCCCCAGTAGGGGGTGTGCAGGAGGCAGCTGATGGATGTTGCACTCTAGAATCGATGTTTCTCTTTCTCTCTCTCTCTCTCTCTCTCTCTCTCTCTCTCTCTCTCTCTAAAAACCAATAAACTATTCTTTTAAAAAAAAAAAAAAGATTAAAAAAAAGTCCTCTTTGATTTTAGGATGGTTTATACAGGTTTACCTTTTGTTGTGATTGTAATTCTTCCATACAAATATTTTGGTTTATTGGGAAGTTACTGTTAAGTGAAGCAGCTGATAGTTCGAAGTGGTTGAAATGAAAATAAACCAACTTTCACAATTTCACTGTGGGTTTTATTGATTTTTTAAATGACATTTTTATTTCGATATGCCATCTCTCTGACAATTAGGAATATTGACATCAAAGGGTATTTAAGATTTTGACTTGAGGAAAGGTGGGGTGTTTTTTTTTTCCCCCTCAGAAAGTCTCCATTTATTACTCCAGATAATAAATTTCTTTTCTGGTCTCTTAGCTGCTGGACTTATGCACACGTTCAACGCCCACGCTGCCACAGACATCACTGGCTTTGGGATTCTGGGCCATGCGCAGAACCTAGCCAAGCAGCAGAGGAATGAGGTGTCTTTTGTGATTCACAACCTCCCTGTCCTGGCTAAGATGGCTGCTGTGAGCAAGGCCTGTGGAAACATGTTTGGCCTCATGCATGGGACCTGCCCGGAGACATCAGGTACAAGGATCCTGGGCCCAAATCTGAGGATTAAACTAGCGAGGCTAACAGAAAGTTTTATCAGAAGAAGCCAAATACATGAGCATGATCCCATTTTGTGAGGTCAGTGCTGATAACTTTGGCCTTCTTCTTGGCCCCTTAGTGCTGTAGGTTACCAGTCTCCCGCCATCCTGTGTGTGATGGAGCAGACTTCTTCACATCCATTGTTTTCTGTTTGGTGATAGAATGGAAGGAAGGAAGATTATGGGGAAAATAACCCATTACTCAATTTTCATTGAAAATCTAGCATTTAAATTAACTAATCATAGGTTACATTGAACAGGCTGTTGTTTTCCTTGGGGAAAAAGTCTAAAATTGCTTTAATAATGGAATACCATAGTATGTTTCCAACGTGACATTTTTTTCTTTTGACCCATTTCTTTCTCTTTCCCCTTGATTCTTTTATTTTATCCTTTAAGTCCCCCCATATGTTTTCAGTCTCATTTCTATTTTCTTTCCTCTATACAGTAAAACCTCAATATAAATGACTAATTTGGGCGAGGGAGTGTCTGAAAGTTTGATATATAATAAAGTAGGTTTTCTGAGTGAGTATGCTAAAAGAAATGACAAGTTAGTTTACCTGTTTTTACTTATGTAGACACATTTGTGTAATTAAAATTAAGTATGTATGAAAAGTTTAATTTCAGCCCTGGCTGGTGTGGTTAGAGCGTTGACCCACTCATGAAAGGGTCTCAGGTTCAATTTCCGGGCAAGAGCATGTACTTGGGTTGCTGGTTTGATCCCTAGCCCCGGTTGGGGTGAGTACAGGAGGCAACCAATTGATGTGTCTCTCTCACATTGATGTTTTTCTCTCTCTCTCTCTCTCTTCCCTCCCACCCCCCCCTTAAAAAATTAATGGAAAAATATCCTCAGGTAAGGATTAACAAAAAAAGTTTAATTTCATATAAAAGCTTTCTATATGTATTACAGTAATTTTTAATTTATACTGAAGAGTTCTAGTAAATGCATGCTCCCAATAGTCACCGAGTAAAAAATGCACACGGCTGTGGTGTGGCTTTGCACACATCAGACCACTAATCAGCATGCATTAAAACTGCTACAGAAAGTCAGGCCATGTGACAACAGGACCAGTTACCGAGCGAGATGCAGTTGGATCACGTGCTAATCATTTGCCGAACAATTTTTACGAGCGGTGACTCTTGGATTTAAATATGTGGACTATAGTTGTAGATATGTAATATTTATGTCAGTGAAATTACTACAGCGTTTTTTCCTTATGGCCTACTTGATAAAATTTGTTAAATATAACAGTGAACTAATAATAAAAAATAACCTGTTAATTTAATTATAAGCAAGTTTTGGTTAAAAGCATTTAACAATTAACAGGGTATTAATTTTCACATATGACATACAGACCTGAAATTTTGTCCATTAAATCCAAAGTCTGTTAAATTGAAGTCCACAAAATCAAGGCTTTACTGTAACTCAGTAATTTCCCTACCCTGGCAAAAGAATCGAATTATCTAGGGATTTAAGAAATACACATGCCTAGCCCTGGTCATCCAGTACACCAAAACATGGCACATTTGATTCCTGGTCAGGGCACATATCCAGGTTGTATGGGTTCATTTCCTGGTTGGGGTGGGTGCAGGAGGCATCTGATCAATGTTTCTCACATCAATACCTCTCTCTCTCTCTCTCTCTCTCTCTCTCTCTCTCTCTCTCTCTCTCCCTCCCTCCCTCTCCCTCCATCTCTCCCTCTACCTCTTCCTCTCCCTCGCTCCCTCTCCTTCCCCTCCTCCCCCTCCCTTCTCTCTAAAACCAATTAAAAAAAATTTTTTTAAAGAAGTATGCATGTCTAGACCCAATCCCTAGGAAACTCAATTCAGTCGCAACTGGGGTGGGCCTGGTTGTCAGTAATTATAACAGCTCCCCTAAAGGTTCTGGGGTGCAGCCCTAGGCAATGACCACAAAGTCCTGCTCACATGTCAGCCCTGTAGAAGTGCTGTGGTTCTCTGGTAAGTCTCCATTTAATAGAAGATCCTGTCTTTAAGACAGAAGCAAAATTCATTTCCTCTTCCTGTAAGTGGCCTAAGGTGACCTCTGAAAATGGTTCACTGTTCACTTCACCCAGAAAACCCCATAAAACTGCAAATCAAGAGGTTCAAATCTTTGTGTTCACTTTAAGAACGCTCGTGTTTAAGAACACTCGTGAAACTTCCCAGGCCATCAAGGGTGTGCATATTTGAAAAGCCACCAAGTATCTGAAGGATGTCACTTTACAGAGGCAATGTGTGCCATTCTATCATGACAAAGGTAGAGTTGGTAGGTGTGCCCAGGCCAAACATGGGGGGAAACAGGGTTGGTGGCCCAAAATGAGTGCTCAACTTTTGCTGCACGTGGCTTAAAAATGTAGAGAATGATGCTAAACCTAAGGGTTAGATGCAGATTCTCTGGTCATTGAGCACATCCAGGGGAACAAAACTCCCAAGATACGGCACAGAACTTACAGAGCCCAGGGGCTCATTAACCCACGTGGGAGCGCTCCCTGCCACACTGAGATGGTCCTCGCTGAAAAGAGGCAGGTTGTTCCTACACCAGAAGAGGAGGTTGCACAGGAGAAAAAGATACCCCAGAATAAACTGAAGAAACAAAAATTTAGGGCCTGGGTCCTGACTGGGTGGCTAAGTTGGTTGGAGCATCGTCTCATACACCAAAAGGTGATGAGTTTGATTCCCAGTCAGGGCATATACCTAGGTTGCGGGTTCCATCCCCAGTTGGGGTGCGATGGGAGGCAACCAATCTATGTTTCTCACATTGATATTTGTTTCTTTCTCTCTCTCTCTCTCTCTCTCTCTCTCTCTCTCTCTCTCTCTCTCTCTCTCTCCCCCTCCCTCCCTCCCTCCCTCCCTCCCCCTTCCTTTCTCTCTAAAAATCAAGCCTGGCCCGTGTGCCTCAGTGGTTGAGCATAGACCCATGCACCAAGAGGTCTCTGGTTCGATTTCTGGTCAGGGCACATACCCAGGTTGTGGGCCCATACCCAGGTTGTGGGCCCGATCCCCAGTGAGGGGCATGCAGGAGGCGGCCAATCGATGTCCTCTCTCATCAATGTTTCTCTCTCTCCCTCTCTCCTTTTCTCTCTCTCTCTCAAATCAGTAAAGAAAAAAAATTTTTTTAAGTCAATAAAAATGTATCCTCAGGTGAGGATTAAAAATAAAAGGAAAATTCTTATGTTATTGAGGCCTCAAACACCTACTCCTACACAGACAGCATTCAGTGGTTCACAAATGGGTCATTTTCTCAGTTGAAAGTTTGTTGTGTATGTTTTTTACTATAGTAGGAGTTTTCCAAGAAACCTCTTAATTAGTTTAATCTGTAATAGGTGAAGGCAGAACGGAGCAGGCTTCTTAGTTGAATGGAAGGGGCAGCTTGAAGATAAAAGTTCTTGGTTCAGTGTAAATCTGCAAGATTTTTTTAGAACGATAGTGACAGAGAAACTGCTCACACAGCATCACAACTAATGATAATCATTTTTTCTTTGCCAGGAGGCCTTCTGATCTGTTTACCACGTGAGCAAGCGGCTCGGTTCTGTGCAGAAATAAAGTCTCCCAAATATGGTGAAGGGCACCAAGCATGGATTATTGGGATCGTAGAGAAGGGCAACCGTACAGCCAGAATCATAGACAAACCCCGGATCATCGAAGTCGCACCACAGGTGGCCACTCAAAATGTAAATCCCACACCTGGTGCCACCTCTTAATCTAGACCTAAATAGCTATTTGGTTTTGTTTTTAAATAGATCTATTTCCTTTATCGTCGTTTCAATTAAAGACTATAAACAACCACAAAAAATCTCATTGTGTCTACACATCTGGTGACCTGAGGTCTATTTGTGAATGGATGCAATTAATAAAATAAAATACATTGCCTTTTTTTCCTGTTACATTAACTGAAGATGCACCTAATCTTGAGGCAGCTTCTGAGTTGAGAATTATATTGTTATCCAATACTGTTGATTCATTTTGAATCTTTAGACACTTATCTCTTGCCGCATAGGCTCTTTTTAAAGGTGCTTTCACATAGCACAGACATTACCAGTTGTAGTGTCAAATTGCAGTTTGTGTCTTTCATTTCATGTGTATTTATCATCAGTCTGATCTCTTTTAAGTGTCTTTAAAGGTATTCTGCAAAGATGGAATTGGTAAGTGACACAATGGTCTCCCAGTAGGAAGAGGGTTGCATGATTCCTTTGAGTGTTTGATTTGTAAAGCCTAGTCTTCTCATTCAAGAGCATCTCTTTGCCCCAGGATGTTTCCCAATAGTGCATTCAGTTTAATAAGGCAGGTGCTTCACTCTGCATGGAAAGCACTTGGAAGACAAAAAGGAAATTTTCTTTCTTTCTTTCTTTTTTTCTGTAGCCTTCCTAATATTTACAGTAATATCATTAACTGTTTTATCAATAGCAAAAACAGGATACTTTTTGCATTGTAATTAGATGTTCTATAGTGCAACAAGGAATTGCCTTCTAAAAGGGGGGTTAATGTATAATACTCATTTACAATTCAATATATAATTACACAAATTTTTAAATAGAATCAATAATAAAGACTGTGCTGTGGATGGTAGTGCTTAATACATTTTATATTTTGTATAGTGATTTCAGACTTTTTGTTTTCTTAAAATCAGCAGCTATTTAGCCTAATTCTAAGCATTATTTTGTCCTTTGCGCCAGTACTTTTTTGTGTACGCTTTTTGTGATGTGTTAAAAATCTGCATTGCCAACATTGCAGCTCGAACTTAAACTTGTTATTCAAATAAATATTTAATTTTTTTTATTGCTCTTGTATAATCAGATACCCCTTTTAGTGTTATTTTAGAAGCATTGGGAGGGTTTTGGCTAAAGTACAATTTATTGGGGAAAACTAGATTTTAGTTTTATAAAACTTTCAAGTCTTTCATGGGACCTATATTTTCTTGAATTAAATTTTGTAGTTCTAGAAAAAATAGGCGATCTAAAAAGGTGTTTATCTGTGTTACTTAGAAGCAGAGGCTTGTTTATATTGTAACCAACTATGCGATCTGGAGGGATTCCTGTCATTAAGCACAAGTGCACTGACCCCTCAAGTGTCTACATAAGAGAAAAAGCACCACATCGCTGCAAGTTTCCAAATGCTTCTCGCTTACAGGCCCCAAAACCATGTGAATCGATCAACTTCTTGCCAAAGGAAACCGCCACTGGGGAGAGAGCCCTGGAAGAGGCTTTACCATGGACACTCCCCGGCTTCGGGAGCCCAGGGGCAGCCCATCTAGCATGTGTCACTGGAGCTCAAGTCCTGAGGATGGTGTGCGGTACCTGAGAGGCTGCTATAGAACTGACATTAATTGGACATTTTATAGGATTTATACAGATATTGGTCCTCAAAAGATAAAAACCAGTGGTCTGCAAAATAAAATGTGTTGGAAACCTCTGAGATGAACATACTGTTGAACTTTCCTTTGTTTTTTTAAAATACACTAGTGATGACTAAATCTGATCAACTTTCAATGATCAAGTCTTGAAGGCTGATTTCCTTGGTGGCAGGCCTACTGAAAGCAGGGCCTACAGGTTATGTGCTTGGGGAGTCATCTTTGTGAAGATTCATGTATATAAAGGTAAAATGTCGGGTACTTAGAGGTCTGTGTCCTTCGTGTGACCCAAGGAGAAAGAGCTGGACTTCAAGGGGTGTTTCTCAGAGCGGTCCAAGTCCAGTTCACCTGCGTTAGAATCACGGGGGTTCTTGTCAAAGGCAAAACTTGGGCCCACCCCAGACCAACAATCAGTATGGGGGGCATGGGACTAGGGAATCTCTTAAGCACCCTAAGTAGCTCTATGCACTGAAGTTAAAACCACAGGACACAAGGAATGGTGCAGAGTGCTGGGAGAGGCAGAGGAGGGAAGGAAAGTGAACCTGCTCTTACAATATACTTTTCCAGGAATTTTTCTTTTATATCTTAACCATTCTATTTACTGATCTGGGCTCAGCAAAACAAAACAGCCCAAGTGTCTTGAAAGTTTCTTGAATCAGGTGATTGTCACTGAGTATTTGTGTTCTTGGCAAAATCATTGTAGAATATTTTTAAGTTAAGTGAGCTATTAATAGACAATTATTTGGCTTCCTGGAAGCACTTTAAAACTTCACATTGAGGTGTGTGTTCATCTTGGTATAGTGATTTATTTTCTTTAATCTCTATGATAGTTGCATCCAAAAATACAGTTCATTAGAATGCACAGAATCAGTGTATACAGCCCGAAGAGGCTGGGCCTGGTGAGGTCAGTTCCTTCAGGCAACAGTTATTTGCCAAAGAATATCAAAGTTAAGCTTGTTATTTGCATAGGCTGTGTTGAAGCATTTATTGTGATTCAATCCAGGAAAAGAAGCTGAAATACTGTGCAAGCAATAAGTAATTTCTCTTTCAGCTCAGTATTTTTTTTTTTTTTAATCCTCAGGCAAAGATATGTTTATTGATTGTTTTAGGGAGAGAAAGAGAAACATGGATGTGAGAGAAACATCAGTCATTTGGGGATCGAACCTAAAACTTGGGTATGTGCCTCTTCGTGTGCGGGAAAGTGCTCCAATCAACAAGCCACACCAGCCAGGGCGGGATTGTTTTCTTTTTAACCTATCTCCTTTGAGGACTTTAAAATACATAGAGTCCAGAGTTTTCTTATCAGTACTCATGATTACTGTCAAATGGTTGAAAACACAATAAAAAAATTTTTTTCATTACTGTATCTGTAACTCTAGAGAGTAGAGTGATGGTTGCCACGGGCTGGGGGAGGGTGGAATGAGCAAATGTTGGTCAAAGATTATAAACTTTCATGTAAGAGATGAGTAAATTCTGAAGATCTAAGGTACAGCGTGGTGACTAGTAACAACATATACTTGAAATTTGCTAAGAGAGTGGATCTTAAGCGTTCTCACCCCCCCCCCCACACACACACACACACAGATAACTGAGACATGATGCGTTAACTTGACTGTGGTCATCATTTTACAGTGTAAACATATATCACATTATCCCCTTGTACACTTTAGATATATATAATTTTGTTAATTATACCCCAGTAAAGCTGGGGAGAAAAAAAAAATCTGTAACTCTACATCCCAGGAAATCATGTTTTTGGAGAATATTTATTGACAGTAAAATGCTTATGCTGTAATACAGGTGAGAAAAAGAGCAATTTTTTGAAATATATGTATGTGTATATTCCAACTATATGAATGGAGAAAAATACACAAAAATCTAACAGTGGTTTTCACCTGGAGAGCAGAAGCATGAGTGAATTTGTTAAAATTCGGTATTTTTTTAAATTTTTTTTTCTTTATTGATCCTAGAGAGAGAAGAAAGGAGAGAGAGATTTAGAAACATCAGCGAGAGAGAACATTGATTGGCCACCTCCTGCATGCCCCCCACTGGGGATCAGGCCCACAACCTGGGCATGTGCCCTGACTGGGAATCGAACCAGCGACCTCCTGGGCATGGGTTGACGCTCAACCACTGAGCCACACCAGCCGGGCTCTGTATTTTCAATTTTATCTACAATGAATATATTATATTTTATCAGAAAACATCATTTAAATATATTTGTTATATATATTTAAATATCATATGAAAAATGCCAAAATGAAATACACATGAAAGGCCATGGGAACACACAATTTTCCTGGGAGACAGGTCCCTTTCTTCATTCTTGGGCACTTTAGCTTTAGAACAGAAACAACTCTCCCCAGCAGAGTCCCTGGTTCCACCTCTCTCCCCTCTGGCCCACAGACACTGCTTGTGGAGAAATGCCATGTGCAGATTGTTAAACCCTTGCCAGGTACTCACTGCCTTTCTCTCCGACTAGCTGTGAACCCTCTGCTACCACAAACGCTTGCCTGCACGCCCTTCTATTTTCCCTGCACTTTGTAGACCGCCCTGCACAAATTAGGTCCTTCCTTGAGAAGTGTCTAAGGTTTGTTGGTCGACTTCATGTGGGGCTAGGTAATTTACCCGAGTCCTCTTGACATTTCTCAATCCAGACAATTCCATAAGTGATAATTTTATCTTTCTTCCTCAGATTCATACATATCTAGCTTAGTTTCTAGTTCAGGCTGAAAGATTAAACATCTCTTCGCACCACATATTATCTCAATTCTTCATACTTGTTTTAATTATGGCTGACACCAGATAATGGGCTTGAAGAAAATAAGCTTACATCTCTTTCGTCTGGAAATAATTTATAGAAAGTTTGTCGTATAGCTACAACATACAGCTTAATTATATCTGTGTCCTTATATCCAGTTTTTCTTATATTATTTTCATAAGAGACCATGATCTTTATGGGATTATGGGACAGATTCTGAAATTCTAATTTAGATCTAAAGAAATGGTAGTGAGTGGAATATGTGTGTGTGTGTGTGTGTGTGTGTGTGTGTGTGTGGTTTTCTCATGTTTCCTTCACCACAAAATACCAGAGATTGGGAGTTCTCATCAGGATGGAGGGGAGTTAGTGATATGTCAGTCACCTGGAGAGGCTTTCATTGGGGTTAGGTCTCACTCAGGTAATCTAGAATGAGCTCATCTAGAGATCCTTAACTTAACTAATCATATCTACAAAAATCCTTTTCCCAAACAAGGTCACACACCCTTTCCAGGGGTTAGGAAGCAGACATATCTTTTTTTGTTCGTTTGTTAATCCCTACCTGAGGATATTTTTCCATTGATTTTTAGATAGAGTAAAGGCAAGTGAGGAGTGGGGGAGAGAGATTGGCTGCCTTTCACACCATTCTGACCAGGGGCCAGAAATCGAACCCAGATACGTGCCCTTGACCAGAATCAAACCTGTGACCCTTCTGTCCCAGGGCCGATGCTCTAACCACAGAGCCAAACCGGCCAGGGCAGGAAGTGGACATGTCTTTTTTTAGGGGAGGGCATGATCTTTGCATGATCTTTATCAGGGGAGATAGGAAATGCTTTGAGATGTCTGTTAGAAATCCTAGTGACGAGGTGAAGTGGGTGTTGGATGCACAGCCTGCAGTTTATTGGATAGTACAGGGCAGATACAGATTAGGGGTCATCAGTTCACAGAAGGAACTTAAAGTCATGAGACCTGAGGAGATTCCTGAGGAAAGTAGTGTTTATAGAAAGATGCAAAGGACTGAATTAGGAGCCCAGTGGAATGAGGAAGAACCAGCAAATGAGGCTGAGAAGAAGCAGGGAGTGAAGTCTCTTCAGTGTTTCACAGGGTCCAGTGAGTTTTGAAATGAGAATTGGCCACTGGATGCTCAACCTGGTGATTACTGGTGTACTTGATGAGAGCAATTTCGGTGAGATGATGAGGGTAAAATATTGACTAACTTACAAAGAAAATGAGAGGAGAAAAAATAGAGACAATTAATTTATACAATTTTTTTCAAGTATTGCTGCAAAAGGATGGGGAAATGTGTGATAACTAGAAGAAGTGGGATCAATAGGGGGCTTTTATAAGATAGGGGAAATAACAGCCATGCTTATATGTTTTTCGGGGGGAGGGGATAACAAGACGGAGAGAAGAATCGCTGGAACAAGGTTCTAGAACAGTCCAGACAGGGGATGGGAGTTAATGCACAAGGGGAGGGCTGGCATCCCCCAAGTGCTGAACAGTCCTGTAGTTGAAAAGAAAGCTGAGAATGGGCAGACTTGCAGGAGGATGGCAAGTGTGCTTGCTTCCTTTTGGTGCATGAATGAACTGAATGAACTTTAAAACTTGCTGCCAGATTACCTGGCCTACAGTCATATCTACTCTTCTCAGGAGGGTATACATAGCATTTGAGGAGGACGTTGGGGAGAGTGGGGAATGGCATTTTTGAATCTGGAATTGATTATGATTTCTCATTCATATGATGACATTTTCTTAAGTGTTAACAACACAAACAATTTCATCCAAGGTTTCCTGAGGTCATACCCATTTTTCTTAGCTGCT
The DNA here is from genome assembly GCA_030848825.1 of Tadarida brasiliensis. Taxonomy (NCBI): domain Eukaryota; kingdom Metazoa; phylum Chordata; class Mammalia; order Chiroptera; family Molossidae; genus Tadarida; species Tadarida brasiliensis. The sequence continues at coordinate 107,875,472 of CM061257.1, read as the reverse complement.
CAAATGTCGCTATTATTATTTTTTTTTAATCTTCTTCTTCTTCCCTCTTCTCCTTTCCCCTCCCCTCCCCCTTCCCCTCCCCCTCCCCCTCCTCCTCCTCCTTCGTTAATCTTCACCTGAGGATATTTTCCCATTGCTTTTTAGATAGAGTGGAAGGGAGAGAGAGAGAAACATGGATGTGAGAGAGACACATTGATTGGTTGCCTTCCGCACGACCCCCACCAGGACCTCAGATTGAACATGCAACCCAGGTACCTGCCCTTGACCAGGAATTGAACCCGTGACACTTTGGTCTGCAGGCCTGCACTCTAACCGCTGATCCAAACCCGCCAGGGCTCTTCTTTAACTTCTTATACATTTGGAGGAAACTACTCCTTAAATGATTTTGAAAATTGTTTCAACATTTGTCTTCAAGGTTGCTTTCTCATTTTTTTATTTTATTTTTTAAAATTTATCTTTATTGTTGAAAGTATTACAGACGTCCCTCCTTTTCCCCCCATTGACACCTACCTCCCTGCTCCCACCCCATCCCCCAAACCCCCACTCCACCTTCAAGGTTACTTGCAATATTTAGGCAACTAAGCACATTACTAGAAGGGAGGAGGTAAACTTGAAATAATATTCAAAATTCCAACTTTAATAAATGAATAAACACTAAACTCTGAAGGAGAAAGAAATGATCATTCTTGTGATAATGTTTACATTCCATTAATGTTCTGTTTCAGTCGTTCTAAAAATGTTTTATATTAACACAATTACTAAAGATGACTACTATGCCTTATAGTAGTCATCTTTAGTAATTGCTATTTTAAATTGCTAAAATAATCCAAATTGCTATTTTAAAAAACTAGCAAAATCCATAAATTACTTTACCTAAAGAGAAATTACTGTTTTAATTCTTCATGGGATCTTAAATTAAAAATCTTAAACCCAACATCCCTCTAATTTAAAAAAAGCAGATAACAATTGGAAGTATTCAAGGATTTCCTCATCTTTTAAAATAATCATAAACTTAAAGACATCCTTTGTATAAATGCCTTATGGTAGGGAGGGCAGGAATTTTCACACGCTTGTAAAATGAGGGTATTTTAAGAGAGCTTTAAAATTACTGGTGTGGCCCGGCCGGTGTGGCTCAGTAATTAAGTGTCAACCCATGCACCAAGAGGTCACCTGTTCAAGTCCCGGTCAGGACACATGCCCAGGTTGTGGGTCTGATCCCCAGTGGGGGGCATGCAGGAGGCAGCCAATCGATGTTCTGTCTCATCGATGTTTATATCTTTTTCTCCCTCTCACTTCCTCTTTTTCTAAAAAACAAATAAGGAAAATATATATATATATATATTAAAAATAAATAAATAAAATAAAATGACAGGTGTGCACTTGTGACTTCCGGTCAGGATGGCGGCATAGGTAAATGCGGTATCGCCTCCTCCCACAGCTACATCAAAATTACAACTAAACTACAGAACAACCATCATTCAGAACCGCCTGACATCGAGCTGAATGGAAGTCCTACAACTACGAAATTAAAGAAGCCACATGGAGACTGGTAGGAGGGGCGGAGGCGCGACGGGCTGGTCCCACACCCACCTGTGGCGGATGAAAACCAGGAGGGACACCTCGGCTGGGAAGGTCCTCCCTGAGGACTGAGGGGTCCCCGTCCCACACCAGGCGCCCAGCTCAGGGTTCCGGTGCCAGGAAGAGAAGTCCCCATCACTTCTGGCTGGAAAAACCAGCGGGAACTGAGGCTGAGGCGGCTGGAGCCCCCGGCAGCTCCTCTTAAAGGGCCCGCGCACGGACTTACTCGGAATCACTCCCTCCAGGCTCCAGCGTGGGGGAGGCAGCTTGAAAGGCACCAGAGACATACAGTGAAAAACTGAGTTGTTTGGCATTGGGGTGAGAGCTGGAGGGGCAGCTTTCTTCCAGACAGACTTGCTGGCGGAGGCCTTTGTTCTTTTGGTGAGCCCTTCCCTGGGGCAGCAGATGGCAGCCATATCTGGGACTGCAGCAACCTGGCTCACACTGTTTGCCCCGCCCTGGTGATTCCCTGAGGCCCCGCCCCACCCAACTTTCAGGCCCACCCAAGCTGTTTCCAATGGCTTTACCATAGGATTGGCCTGTCTTGGATCCTGCTTCAGATTTTCCTAAAATCTCTCAAACAAGCAGCATCTGGTTTCAGCGAGCCCCATACCTCTCCTTATGTGGCCCCAGGCCTGGCACTAGAAGCAGCCAGCCTTGGTTCACAGCTTGGCTCTTCCTGGGCACCTCCAATCCCAGCACAACAAGCAGCTATCAGCAGATCACTTTGTAGCTTATGCCGGGTGGCCTTGCCCAGAGCCAGCACACCTGGTGGACAGCTTCAGACCACATCAAAGCACCACCACCCAACCACCTCCACAACTGACACACACAATGAGTGGACTCAGTGGGTACCAGAACCCTGCTGAAGTAAGTCTTGCTCTGTGTGTGGGGCCACTACACAGCTGATCATCCAAGGTGGACAGAGGCCAGTGGTCAGTGGAAACAGCCAGTCCTTGCAGCTGATTAGCCTGAGTAAATCCCTCCTGTTGATGTTCCAACGGCAATCAATATTCAATTACAACAGAAAGGTGTAGAGTCCACACTAGGGGTACACCTCAAGGGCCCAGCTGGGGTGATCAGTGAGGCTGTGCCACTGGATCCTACAGGACACCTACAACAATAGGCCACCCTTTGAAGCCTACGAGACATAGCAACTCTACCTAATACATAGAAACAAACGCAGGGAAGGAGTCAAAAGGAGGAAAGAAATAAACATGTTCCAAATGAAAGAAAAGAACAAAAGTCCAGGAAAAGAACTAAAAAATGGAGATAAGCAATCAATCAGATGCAGAGTTCAAAACACTGGTTATAAGAATGCTCAAGGAACTTAGTGAGAACTTCAGGGAACTTAGTGAGAACTTCAAGGAACTTAAGGAGAACTCCAAGGAACTTAGTGAGAACATCACCAACATAAAAAAGGACCAGTCAAAAATGAAGGATGCAGTAACTGAAATAAAGAATAATTTACAGAGAATCAATAGTAGAGTAGGTAAAGTCAAGAAATAAACCATCAAATTGGAATATAAGGAAGCAGATAACACCCAATCAGAATAGCAGAAAGAAAAAAGAATCCAGAAAAATGAGGATAGTGTAAAGAGCCTCTGGGACAACTTCAAGCATACCAACATTCACATCATGGAGGTGTCAGAGGAGAAGAGAGAGAACAAGACATTGAAAACCTATTTGAAAAAATAATGACAGAAAACTTCCTTAACTTGGTGAAGGAAACAGACATACAAGTGCAGGAAGCACAGAGAGTCCCAAACAAGATGAACCCAAAGAGGTCCACACCAAGACACATCATCATCAAAATGCCAAAGGTTAAATACAAAGAGAAGATCTTTTTTTTCAATCCTCACCCGAAAATATTTTTACATTTTATCTTCAGAAAGAGTGGGAGGGAGAGAGAGAGAGAGAGAGAGAGAGAGAGAGAAACATTGATGTGAGAGAGACACATTGATTGGTTGCCACCTGCACGACCCAAACTGGGGCTGGGGACAAACCGCAACCGAGGTATGTGCCGTTGGCCAGAATCGAACCCAGGACTCATTGGTCTGCAGGCCGATGCTCTAACCAAACCGGCCAGGGCCAAAGAGAGAATCTTAAAAGCAGCAAAAGAAAAGCAGTTCGTTACCTACAACAGAGCTCCCATAAGACTGTCAGCTGATTTCTCAAAAGAAACTTTTCAGGCCAGAAAGGAGTGGCAAGAGATATTCAAAGTGATGAAAAGCAACACCTACAACCAAGATACTCTATCCTGCAAAGCTATCATTTAGAATCGATGGACATATCAAGAGTTTCCCAGACAAGAAAAAGCTAAAGGAGTTCATCACCACCAAACCAGTATTATATGAAATGTTGAAGGGTCTTCTTGAAAGAGAAGAATAAAAATATGAACAATAAAATGGCAATTAATACAGATCTATCAACAACCGAGTCTACAAACAAAAGGAACAAGCAGAACAGAAACAGACTCATAGCCCTGGCTGGCTTGGCACAGCGGTTAGAGCGTCAGCCCACGAACCAATGAGTTATGGGTTCGATTCTGGTTGCAGTTCATCCCTGGCCCTTTTCAAGGTCATGGGAGTGGCAACCACTCAATGTGTCCCTCTCACATCGATGTTTCTCTCTCTCTTTCCCTCCCTCCCACTCTATCTGAAGATAAATAGAAAAATATCCTCAGGTGAGGATTAAAAAAAAAAAAGAAAGAAACAGACTCATATATACAGAGAACTTTTTGTTGCTTGCCAGATGGGAGGTTGATAGGGGGATGGGTGAAAAAGATGAAGAAATTAAGTAGTACAAATTAGTTATTAGACTGATGAACCTCAAAGGGAAAGGGGGAGGGAGGGCAGGATGAGATAAACCAAAGAACTTATATGCATATATGCACAACCAATGGACACAGACAATAGTGTGGGGAAGGCAGGAAGGGGTGGGGTTGGAGAGGAGGGGGGTCAATGGAGAAGAAAAGGGGGGACATCTGTAATATATTCAACAATAAAGAGAAGTTAATTAAATACATACATACATACATACATACACAAGATAAAATTAGAGGTGTAGATAGCTTCATCTCGCTCATATTTCTCATTGGTCAGGAAGGCAAAAACTTTCAGAGCTTGTAAGGGTAAAAGTCCAGATCTTTAAATAATTCAGGTGGGTGTGGATTGAATTTACATTTTTAGTTTTCTTTTTCCCCTCCCAGCAGTCCCTACTTTTCATCAGGTGAGGGCAGTAAGGAGACACATATTAGGGTTTTCCTCAGATGCTGAAAGATGCAGAGTGTATTTCCTGTACCTGCCAAAGGCCAGATACTTCATTTTAAACTATGATAAACCTAAGTGCTTTTACTTATCCAATCGACAAGTTCAGGGTCAGTTTCAGCCATGGAATGATCAGTCTGGGGGCATGAGGTTAAGAGCTAATGAGAAAAGGCCCAGGGCATTTATGTTAACCTAAAGGCATATGGGACTCTGGATAGAGAAGAATGATGAAAAAAGAATAAAGAACCCAGCCCTGCCTAGTTTGGCTCAGAGGTTGAGCATCAGCCTGTGGATCAATGAGTCATGGTTTCAGTTCCGACCAAGGGCACCCACTTTGGTTGTGGTTCATCCCTGGCCCTGGTCGGGGTCATGTGGGAGGCAACCAGTCAATGTGTTCCTCTCATGGTCGATGTTTCTCTCTCTCTCCCTTTCTCTCCCTTCCACTCTATCTGAAGATAAATAGAAAATATCCTCAGGTGAGGATTAAAAAATAAGAATAAAGAATCCAGAGGTGAAGGCCAAAGGGCAGGCCTTGCTCAGATGCTGACTTTCTCCTTTCTGCCTTGGAAACCAAGCAGTGGCTAATAATTCAGAGTCCTGGACTGCTTCTCTCCTTGACTATTGCAGTTTCATCATATTGTATAAAGTCATCATTTAAGAAATGATTACGCCCTGGCCGGTTTGGCTCAGCAGTTAGAGCGTCGGCCTGCGGTCCACAGGGACCCGGGTTCGGTTCCCGCTAAGGGCATGTACCTCGGTTGCAGTTTGTCCCCAGCCCTGGTTGGTCATGCGGGAGGCAACCACTCGATGTGTCCCTTTCACTTCGATGTTTCTCTCTCTCTTCCTCTCTCTCCCTCCCACTCTATCTGAACAAAAAACGCAAAAATGTCCTTGGGTGAGGATTAAAAAAAAAAAAAAGGAAATGATTACATGTTTGTGAGGAGGAACGTTCTGGAAGTAACTTTTTAAGCTAAAGAAAGAATGAAAAAAATGAGAGAGAAAAGAAACAATGAGACACTGAGTCCATCATCTGTAGATAATGGAGGAAAATAGATCTGACAGAAAGAATTTCTAGTTCTTACAGCTACTATGGAAAACAGTATGAAGATTCCTCAAAACATTTAAAGATAATTACCATATGATCCAGCAATCCCACTTCTGGATACTTATCCAAAGAAATGGAAATCAAGATCTCAAAGAGATACCTGTACTCCCATGTCATTACAACATTATTATAATAGCCAAGATATGGAAATAACCTAAATGTCTATTGCCAGATGAATGGTTAAAGAAAATGTAGTATATACACACAATGGAATGTTAATCAGCTTTAAAAAAGAGGGAGGGTCCTGGCAGGGTACCCAGTTGGTTAGAGCACCATCCTGATACCCTAGGTTCGATCCCCAGACAGGACACATGCAGGAATCAACCAATGAATGCATAAATAAGTGGAACAACAAATCAATGTTTCTCTTTCTCTCTCTCATTAAAAATAAAAATAATAATAAAGAGGGAAATCCTGCAATTGCCACAACATGGATGGACCTTGAAGGCTTTATGCTAAGTGAGAAAAGCTAACCACAGAAGGACAAATACTACATGATAGCACATACATGTGGAATCTAAGAGTCAAACTCATTGAAGCAGAGAGTGAACTGGTGTTTTCCAGGGGCTGTAGGAGGGGCAAATGGAAAGATGTTGGTCCAAGGGTACAAAGTTTCAGTTATGCAAGATGAATAGTTTTGGAGATCTACAATTCAGCCTAGTGTGTATAGTTAACAGTGATGCATTGTATAACGAAAATAAGAGAGTAGATTTTGTGTGTGCTTACCATAAACACAAAAATAATAATAAAGCAGAGAAGTTTCCTCTCACATGAATATTCATGGCCATGATGGTAGTGATTGTTCCAGGGGCGTAGATGCACTTATCCCCACATCATGGAATTAAAAAAAAAAAAATTCTACTTCTTCAGGACATTTAAAATTATACTAGACTGAAGTAACTGAGACTAATAACTAGCAAGCAAAGCTAGAGGAAAACTGAACCTTTGATTGACCTGCAAATCTACCCAGGAAAGTGAGACTTGAAAGTGATGTTTAATGTGGGTACTCCCACACTCATCCAAACCCAGTAGAGGCAGCCGCAAACATTGGAACACCCAACACCCACAGGGAAATTTTGGCAGTCTCCAAAACCCACTGAGACAGCCAAAATGATTAAACAAAGAAACAAATCCCAAATGAAAGAACAAGGAAACTCTACAGAAGAAGAGATAAATAAATGCAATTAAGCAAGTTATCAGAGGTAGAGATCAGAGTAATGATAATGACCAAGATCAACAGCATGAGTAAAGAGCTCAACAGCATGAGTAAAGATATAGAAACATTGAAAATCAATCACTTGGAAATTAAAAATCACCAAGCAGAAATGAAGAATGCCATAGCAGAAATAAAGAACACATTGGAAGGAATAACCAGCAGAGTAGAGGAATCTGAGGATCGGATCAGTGAATTAGGAGAGACAGGATAGAAAATAATCAACCAACCAAAAAGGAAACCAAAGAGAACCAAAGAAAAAAACAATTTAAAAACAGGAAGACAGCCTAAGATAACTGTGGGACAGTATGAAACATAACAACATTGGCATCATAGGAGCTCCAGAAGAAGAAGAAAATGAGCAAGGGTCAGAGAATATATTTGAAGAAATAGTGACAGAATACTTCTCTAATGTGGTGAAGGAAAAAGAGATACAATTTCAAGAAGCACAGAGAGCCCCAAGTAAGAAGAAACCAAATAGGCCCACACCAAGACACATTATAATTAAAATGACAAAAATTAATGACAGAAAGAATCCAAAAGGCAGCAAGAGATAAGCAACAGGTTACCTACAAAGGAACCCCCATAAGGCTATCAGCTGACGTCTCAACAGAAACATTAGAGGCCAGAAGACAATGGCATGAAGTAATCAAAGTAATGAAAAATAAGATCTGAATCGAAGACTAATCTAACCTGCTAGGCTATCATTCAAAATAGAAGGTAAAATGAAGAGCTTCCCAGACAAAAAAAGGCTAAGGGAATATATTAGCACCAAACCAGTATTGCAAGAAATGTTAAAAGGACTGCTGTAATTAGCAGAAGAAATAGGAAGAAAAATATAACCAAAATAGACAAAAATTGCAATAATTAAACACATATCAATAATAACCTTAAATGTAAATGGGATAAATGTTCCAATCAAAAGACACAGTGTAGCTGAATGGATAAGAAAGCATGACTCATATATATATTGTTTACAAGAGACCCACCTCACAAAAAAAGACTCACATAAGTTGAAAATTAAGGGATGGAAAAAATCTTCCAAGCAAACGAAAAGGAAAAAAAGCTGGGGTAGCAAAACTCATATTCAATAAAATAGACTTCAAAACAAAGGCCATAACTAGAGACAAAGAAGGCCAATACATAATATTTAAAGGATTTATCCAACAGAAAGATATAACCTTGGTAGATATATATGCACCCAATATAGGAGCACCAAAATACATATAAAAACTTCTGGAGGACTTCAAAGAAGAAATAGACAGGAATATAATCATAGCAGGGGACTTCAACACCCTGCTGACATCACTGGATAGATCCTCTAGACAAAAAAATTAGCAAGGACACAGAGACTCCAAATGATGCACTAGATCAAATGGATTTAATAGATATCTACAGAGAATTACACCCCAAAACTGCAGAATTCACATTCTTCTCAAGTGCACATGGACATTTTGAAAGATAGACCACATGTTAGGACACAAACTGTCTCTACAAGTTTAAGAAGATTGAAATCATATCAAGCATCTTCTCAGATCACAATGGCATGAAACTAGAAATCAATTACAGTAAAAACACTCAAAAAACATTCAAACACATGGAGGCTAAATAGCATGTTATTAAACAATGAATGGATTACCAAGGATGTCAAAGAAGAAATTAAAAACTTCCTAGAAACCAATGAAAATGAACTCACAGCAACACAAAACCTATGGGACGCAGTGAAAACAGTTCTGAGAGGGAAGTTCATAGCACTACAGGCCTATCTCAAGAAACTAGAAAAAATTTTAATTGACTATCTAACCTCACAACTTAAAGAACTAGAAAGCAAACAAAAAGAAAAACCCAGAGCAAGTAAAAGGAAAGAAATAATAAAAGTCAGAGAAGAAATAAAGGACACACAGAGGTAAACGCGGTATCGCGTCCTCCCACAACCACATCAAAGTTACAACTAAACTACACAACAACCATCATTCAAAACCGCCTGAAATCAAGCTGAATGGAAGTCCTACAACTACGAAATTAAAGAAACCGCATCGAGACTGGTAGGAGGGCGGAGGCGGACAGGCTGGTCCCACACCCACGTGTGACGGATAAAAATTAGGAGGATATCTCAGCTAGGAAGGTCCTCCCTGAGGACTGAGGGGTCCCCGTCCCACACCACGAGCCCAGCTCAGGGTTCCAGTGCCAGGAAGAGAAGCCCCCATCACTTCTGGCTGGAAAAACCAGCGGGAACTGAGGCTAAGGCGGCTGGAGCCCCCGGCAGCTCCTCGTAAAGGGCCCCCGCACGGACTTACTCGGACTCCCACCCTCCAGGCTCCAGCGTGCCGCACCAGAGTCATATGGGGAAGAACTGAGCTGTTTGGCATTGGAGCAAGGGCTGGAGAGGCAGCTTTCTCTTGGACAGACGTGCTATCAGAGGCTTTTGTTCCTTAGGTGAGCCCTTCCCTGCAGAAGCCGCCATATCTGGGACTCCAGCAACCTGGCTCACACTGTTGGCCCCGCCCCGGTGATTCCCTGAGGCCCCGCCCCACGCAACTTTCAGGCCCACCCAAGCTGTTGCCAGTTGCTTTACCATAGGATTGGCCTGTCTTGGATCCTGCTTCAGCTTTTCCTAAATTCTTTCAAACAAGCAGCATCTGGTCTCAGCTAGCCCTATACCTCTCGCTAAGTAATACATAGAAACAAACACAGGGAGGCAGCCAAAATGAGGAGACAAAGAAACAGGTCCTAAATGAAAGAACAGAACAAAACTCCAGGAAAAGAACTAAGTGAAATGGAGTTAAGCAACCTAACAGATGCTGAGTTCAAAATACTGTTTATAAGAATGCTCAATGGACTTAGTGAGAACCTCAGTGGACTTAGAGAGGGCCTCAACAACATAAAAAAGGACCAGTCAGAAATGAAGGAGGCACTAACTGAAATAAAGAATAATTTACAGGGAATCAATAGTAGAGTAGGTAAAGCCAAGAAGCAAACCATGGATTTGGAATATAAGGAAGCAAAAAACACCCAATCAGAACAGCAAAAAGAAAAAAGAATCCAAAGAAATGAGGATAGTGTAAGGAGCCTCTGGGACAACTTCAAGCGTGCCAACATTCGCATCTTGGGGGTGCCAGAAGGAGAAGAGAGAGAACAAGAAATCGAAAACCTATTTGAAACAATAATGACAGAAAACTTCCCTAACTTGCTCAAGGAAACAGACATACAAGTCCAGAAAGCACAGAGAGTCCCAAACAAGATGAACCCCAAGAGGCCCACACCAAGACACATCATCATCAAAATGCAAAAAGTTCAAGACAAAGAGAGAATCTTAAAAGCAGCAAGAGAAAAGCAGTTAGTTACCTACAAGGGAGTTCCCATCAGACTGTCAGCTGATTTCTCAAAAGAAACTTTGCAGGCCAGAAGGGAGTGGCAAGAAATATTCAGGGTGATGAAAAGCAAGAACCTACAACCAAGATTACTCTATCCTGCAAAGCTGTCATTTAGAATCGATGGCCATATAAAGAGTTTCCCAGACAAGGAAAAGCTGAAGGAGTTCATCACCACCAAACCATTATTATATGAAATGTTGAAGGGTCTTCTTGAAAAAAAGATAAAAAAATATGAACAAACAAAATGGCAATAAATACATATATATCAACAATTGAATCTACAAACAAAATGAACAAGCAGAACAGAAACATTCTCATAGATACAGAGAACTTTTGTTGGGTACCAGATGGGTGGGGGCTGGGGGGAGGGCTGAGAAAGGTGAAGGGATTAAGAAGCACAAATTTGTTGTTAGACTGACAAACCTCAAAGGGAAGGGGGGTTGGGGGGTGGGAAGAAATAAACCAAAGAACTTATATGTATATGTGCATAACTAATGGACACAGACAACAGTGTGGGGAAAAGCAGGAGGGGGGTGGGAATGGGGAGGAGGGGGGCAATGGGAGAAAAATGAGGAACATCTGTAATACATTCAACAATAAAGATAAGTTAAAAAAAAAAAAGAAAAGAAATAAAGGACACACAGACTAAAAATACAATTCAAAAGATCAATGAAACAAAGAGCTGGTTCTTTGAAAAAATAAACAAGATTGATGGACCCATAGCCGGACTCACCAAAAAACAAAGAGAGAGGACCCAAATAAACAAAATCAGAAACAAAAGAGGAGAAGTAACAACTGACACCACAGAAATACATAGGAGCATTGACAAACATTACGAACAATTATATGCCAACAAATTGGAAAATCTAGGCGAAATGGACACATTTCTAGAATCACATCGTCTCCCAAAACTGACCAGGAAGAGATAGAAAACTTGAACAGATGAATAACAACTAAGGAAATTGAAGATGTAATAAAAAAAAAGTCCCAGCAAACAAAAGACCAGGCCCAGGCAGCTTCACGGGGGAGTTTTACCAAACATTCAAAGAACTAAAACCCATTTTCCTCAAACTATTCCAAAAAATTCAAGAAGAAGGAAGACTTCCAAACTCATATTATGAGGCCAACATTATTCTAATTCCAAAACCAGATAAAGACACTACAAAGAAAGAAAACTACAGGCCAATATCCCTGATGAACATAGATGCCAAAATCCTGAAATAAATACTAGCAAATCGGATCCAGCAATACATCAAAAAAATTGCTCACCATGACCAAGTGGGATTCATCCCAGGGATGCAAGGCTGGTACAATATTCGCAAATCAATAAATGTGATACACCACATAAACAAAATAAATGATAAAAACCATGTGATCATACCAATAGACCCTGAAAAGGCATTCAACAAAATCCAGCACCCATTTCTGATAAAAACACTCAGCAATGTGGGAATAGAGGGGTCATATTTTGACATAATAAAGGCCATATATGAAAAACCTACAGCCAAATCATACTCAATAGGCAAAATCTAAAAGCATTTCCCTTAAGAACAGGAACAAGACAGGGATGCCCACTTTGCCACTCTTATTTATGATAGTACTGGGAGTCTTAGCCACAGCAATTAGATATGCAGAAAAAATAAAAGGGATCCAAATTGGAAAGGAAGAAGTGAAACTGTCATTTGCAGATGACCTGATATTGTACCTAGAAAACCCTAAAGACTCCATCAACGATCTACTAGTTTAATAAATGAATTTGGCAAAGTAGTAGGATACAAAATTAACATCAAGAAATCAACACCATTCTTATACACCAATAATGAACTCATAGAAAGAGAAACTAAAAAAACAATCTCATTTACCATCACGGCAAAAAAATTAAGATACTTAGGAATAAACTTAACCAAAGACATAAAGGACCTATTCACAAAAAACTACAGGACATTGAAGAAAGAAATAGAGGAAGATATAAATAGTGGAAGCATATACCTTGTTCTTGGATTGGAAGAATTAACATCATTAAAATGTCCATACTACTCAAAGCAATGTATGGATTCAGTGGAATCCCCATTAAAATACCAATGACATATTTCACAGAACTAGAACAAATACTTCAAAAGTTTATATGGGACAGCCCAGCTTGTGTGGCTTAGTGGCTGAGCATTGACCCATGTATCAAGAGGTCGCCGGTTCGATTCCCGGTCAGGGCACATGCCCAAGTTGTGGGCCCGATCCCCAGTGGTGGGGGGTGCAGGAGGTGGCCAATCGATGTTCTGTCTCATCAATGTTTCTCTCTCTCTCTCTCTCTCTCTCTCTCTCTCCCTTTCTCTCTCTCTAAAAATCAATAAAGAAAAGAAAAAAAGAAAGAAGGGAAAAAAAGTTTATATGGGACCAAAAAAGACCCCGAATAGCCACAGCAATCTTAAAAAAGAAGAACAAAGTAAGAAGGATCACAATACCAGATATCAGGTTATACTACAAAGCCATTTGAATCAAAACAGCCTGGTACTGGCACAAGAACAGGCATATAGATCAATGGAACAGAACAGAGAACCAGCCCTGGCCGGTTTGGCTCAGCGGTTAGAGCGTTGGCCTGTGGTCCGGAGAGACCCGGGTTCGGTTCCCACTAAGGGCATGTACCTTGGTTGCAGTTTGTCCCCGGCCCTGGTTGGTCGTGCAGGTGGCAGCCACTCGATGTGGTCCTTTCACGTCGATATTTCTCTCTCTCTCTCTTCCTCTCTCTCCCTCCTACTCTGTCTGAACAAAAAATGGAAAAATGTCCTCTGGTGAGGATAAAAAAAAAAAAAAAAAAAAACAGAGAACCTAGAAATTTACCCAAGACATTATGCTCAATTAATATTGGACAAAAGTGTCAAGAGCATACAACGGAGTAAAGACAGACTCTTTAATAAATGGTGTTGGGAAAATTAGACAGCTACATGCCAAACAATGAAACTAGACCACCAATTTACACCATACACAAGAATAAACTCAAATTGATAAAAGATTTAGACGTGACTCTTGAATCCATAAACATCCTCAAAGAAAATGTAGGCAACAAAATTTCAGACATCACATGCAGCAGAATTTTCACTGATAGAACGCCTAACGCAAGAGAAACAAAGGGAAAAATTAATACATGAGACTACATCAAACTGAAAAGCTTCTGCACAGCAAAAGAAACAACCATCAGAATGGAAAGGGAACCCACTGTATGGGAGAGCATAATTGCCAATGATACATCAGATAAGGGGTTAATTTCCAAAATATATAGAGTATGCATGCAACTCAACAAAAAGAAGATAAAGAACCAAATTAAAAAATGGGCAGAGGATCTAAATGGCCATCTCTCCAAACAGGACACATAAATGGCCAAGAGACATATGAAAAAAATGTTCAAGATGACTACTCATTAGAAAGATGCAAATTAAAACAACTATGAGGTATCACCTCACACCTGCTAGAATGGCGGCCATCAACAAATCATCAAAGAACAAGTGCTGTCAAGGGCGTGGAGAAAAGGGGATCCTAGTACACTGCTGGTGGGAATGCAGACTGGTGCAGTGACTATGGAAAACAGTATAGTGTTTTCTGAAAAAATTAAAAATTGAATTGCCATTTGACCCAGTGATCCCACTTCTAGGAATATATCCAAAGAAGCCTGAAACACCAATCAGAAAGAATATATAAACCCCTATATTCATAGCAGCACTATTTACAATTGCTAATATGTGGAAACAGCTCAAGTGTTCATCAATAGATGAGTAGATAAAAAAGCAGTGGTACATATACACAATGAAACACTTTGCAGCTGTAAGAAAGAAAGATCTCTTATCCTATAAGAGGACGTGGAGGGACCTGGAGAGTATTGTGCTAAGCGAAATAAGCCAATCAGAGAGAGACAAATACCACATGATCTCACTTATTTGTGGAATATAATGAACAAAATAAGCTGATGAACAAAATACACCTAGAGACAAAGAAAGGAGTAAGGTTCAGACTGACAAACCTGGGGCGGGGCAGGGTGGAGGGGCCAAGCAGCGAGGAGAGGGGGGATGGTAGGGGGCGCGGATGAATAAACCAATGAACTTTTATGCCTATATACATAACCAATGGACATAGACAACAATCCTGGGGGGGGGGGGGCGGGGCAGGATCGTACCAGGGTGTCAAGGGGGAAAAAGGAGAAACATCTGTAACAAAATAATTTAATTAATTAAATTAAATAAAAAAGAAGACAGAGTAATGTACATTCTCAGTATATTCTGTGGCCTCTCAAAGGGACAAGGAAGGTAGCGTGAACATTAGGCAGAAATACACCTAAAGGGTATTTTCACATCTGACACACAAGTGACTCAAAGGCCTCAAGGGCCTTCTCCAAAAATAAATAAATAAATAAATAAATAAACAAACAAACAAATAAATAAATAAATAGAATTATACTAGACTGTGTGGATCAGACATTTCAGCGAGTCATATTTGTTTCATACCCTTCTTTTTAAAGGACCAGCTAAACTGTTTTAATATTTCGGACTGGACTTTCCTTAAATTAAACGCCTCTTTCAACAGCACATGTTACCTGTAGAGCTGAACATTTAAATGTTTATTCTTTCAGCAGCTTAGTGGGAGGAGCGGTCATGTGGACTAAAATGTCCGAAACTATGCAGTTAAGCGTGTGGATAACGGTCTGGTTCAACGTCTCGCCGGGTGACCTTACAGCAGCCCGTCTCTGAGCCGGCGGACGCTGGGGGGGAGGACGGACGGACGCTGGGGGGGAGGACGGACGGACGCTGGGGGGGAGGACGGACGGACGCTGGGGGGGAGGAGGGGCGGCTCCGGCAGCGTCCAGGCCGCGCCCGCGGGGCAGGAGGCGGGGCGCCCGCGGGGCGGGAGGCGGGGCCTCCGCAGGAGTCAAGTGAAGACGCGGCCCCACCGCCAGCTCTCCAGAGCCGACATGGATGCGGCGCGCGCTGCCACTCGCCTGCGCGTGGTGCTGGGCCACCTTGGCTGCCCCCCGGCCGAGGCTGTCGTATCCTTTGGGTTGCGCGGGGCTCGGGCTGGAAGGGTGGTGGCCTCCAGGGCGATCGCACAGCCGCTGCGTCGGTTCTTCCCCTTCCTGGGTGCCGCGGGGGGACAGGGGAGGAGGGCACATCCCCAGGCGCCAGTGCCCGCTGCAGTGTCACTCCAGCATCGGTCCTCTTAGGCCTCGGTTTCCCCGCTGGTCACCAAGGAGGCCTGGTCATTTTCTGAACTGGGCCGCGCGTGACCTCCGCGGCTGCCTGGAGACCTAGAAACGTCACAGCGTTGTCGCGGGGTGGGCAGGGGCGCAGGGCGGCCTGGAGGAGCCACGGCGGGCCGGCAGCGGGGCCGCAGGGGGACTCCCGCCTGTGCTCTGCAGGGAGCTCGCCCCGCCGTCCGCGCCCTCAGCTCTTCTCCGAGGAGCTCAGGACTGTGACCCCTAGGAGCTTACACTGTGTCCTGGAAAAGGACTTGGTGCCCCGGCTCCGCCTTCTGATTTGACATCAGAAGTTAATCCGGAAGGGAATGGGTGCTCTGCGGTGTTGGGTCCAGAAACATGTCACTACAACATATGACACATAAATCAAATTGCTGCATAGAATAGTTCTTAAGTGTTCTCTTTCAGGGCGCACTTTTGGAAACTCCCTACAGAATTCTGCCTGGGATTGCTCCTTAAAGGGCCTTATTCGCCCGCATCCAGCTATATACAGGATCCTAAAATCTCATTAGATGACTGTACTGTTTCTTTTATTTTCACTATTGCTCTCCCAGCTGAGTTCCAAGCAGCAATGTGTCAGAACCACTGTACATTTAAAATCGTGTCCATAGACTGATGAAGGGAACCCCGGGTATTACATAATCTCATTTTACAGGTGAGAAAATTGAGGCCAGGAGAGATTAAAACTCTGAAGCCGTGGTTGTCAAAGTGTGGTCACTGGACAGTCAACATCAGGTGCAAGCTTGTCGGAAATGCAGATTTTCAAGCTCCTCTCAGACCTAGGGGATCAAAATACCTGGGGATGGGTCCACTTGCTGTTTCTGACACATGTTCAATTGAGAGAACCACCACTATATTGGGACGAGACATAACTTGAATTAAGGTTCCTCGTCCAGTCTGTTACTACTTTTAAACTTTGATATTCTGATCCTGCTGGTTCTTGTTGTAATATAGTCAAGGTCAGAGCTTGGCGTTTTCACCTGTTTTGTTTTTGTTTTGTTTTTTGTACTGGAATGCTGACCTTTGAACTGTCCTGGCAACCACATTTTTCTGAGAATAGTTGACAAAGGTCATTAACTCCTCTACTACATGGAAAACAGACAGTAGCTAGTAATTCTGACCCCTGGTCTGCCTTTCTTTTGGACTATAACATTGTTCCCAGTTATATAAGATGTCATTTAACAATAACCTGTTTACAAGAAGTGACATTCTGAAAATAACTCTTTAAACTAAAGATATAATGAAAAAAATGAAGAAAAGAAACAATAGATGCTAAGTCAATCTGTGGTTACTGGACAAAAAAGAAAATGAGAATTACTCATTCTTAAGATATTTAAAATTATATTTGACTGTGTGGATCATACTTTTCTTCGAGCCATTGCTTATTTTATAGGTTTTTTTTAAATGACCACCCAAACTGTTTTTAATATTTTGGACTGGACTCCACCTAACTTAAATGCCTCTTTTGAATAGCACATGTTTCTCCTTCTAGGATTGAACCTTTCAATTTGTATTCGTTCAGCAGTTTAGTGGAAGGAATAGTCATGTGGAATAAAATAGGGGGAAGCTAGGAAGTAAAGGTTGTGGGTCAAGTCTTGGCTCAGCCGTTTTCTGTTGGGTGACCTTGGACCAGTTACTGAGTCCTCCAGGCCCAGGTTTCCTGCTCTGAGTGGCAGGACCACTAACAAAGCTCTTGGGCTTCCAACCACCTCCTCAGGTGACTGTGGGAATGAAATGAAGTGATTAAGCAACGAGGTGTAACTGTCAGAGGTTGTGTGTGTAACCAGTTGCTTTATATCCGTTTAGGACCAGTTTCCCTTGTGAGAGCCAATCCAGGGCTGACTGTTGTTTCTAGAAAAGGTTGATTCCAAATTTTTTAAAAAAATGTATTTCCCTTAATTCACAGCCTAGATAGCTCACCCCACTTCAGGGGCTATTTCTTCTGCCAGTTTCCATCCTCAATTCCAGTAAGTAGATCTAATTTTAATTTTTAACCATACAATGTATATAAAGGCTTTTTTAGTGGTAACTAGGATATAAAACACAATATATCCTGTTGCCTGGTAAGAATTCATTATGCAAAGCCTCCATTTCCAAGACTTGTTCTAATTAGAACAATTGTGGAAAATTTTGAAGATCCTGACTTTAATTCTCTATTTGTATTTTAAAATTCAGAAAGGAGGAAAAATACCAGGAAGGGTGCAATCTGATTTTTAAAATTCAGGCATGGTCTATCTTATTTAAATTCACCTGTCATATGGTTCATAGGACATATCCGTTAGCATCTTTGGTTTATCTTAAATTACCTTTAAAGAAGAAGACATTTGATCTCCATGGAATATTCTCAGAAAGCCACAATTCCAACTAGAGGAATGGACTGGGTGATTTGAGTTTGTGTGTATTCTGTACACTTACTTGGATTTTGTTACTTTGATATCCTCGGGGAATGCATGAACTATACAGTTAAAGATATGACATCTATTGAATTTGTTGCCAATCCTCAAAACCATACCTATTCATTAAAAAACAATTTAAAATTGCAGAAATAGAAGGAATCTTTAAAAATCATACATAATTTCATTACACAAAGATAACACTTAAATTTTTAAGTATTTTTTGCAGTCTTATTTTTTCACAGGTAGTGTCTTAGCTTTATAAATTATAACCACATTTTATTATAATAAACATTGTCTCTGCTATTATATGCTGTTCATTTTTAATGCCTGAGTCATATCCCATTGAGTGGAGATGATATAATTAATTATTCTTCCATTTCTTCATGACAGTAGTTAATGCTTTGGATTTAAAGCTTTACTTTTTTTTTCAGATTATTTCCTTAAAGTCTTCGAAATAGAAATGCTGGGTGGAAGAGTTTCACCATTTCTTGGGTTCTTGCTACATATTGTTAGATTGTGATTTTTACATTGGACTTATTTGAGATTTATTTTCTCCTTTAGGTATACTCGGGATAATAATGTCCTAAGCCTAGAACAGAGAAAATTTTATGAAGAAAATGGGTTTCTTGTCATTAAAAATTTGGTATCCGATGCTGATATTGAACGCTTTAGGTATAGTAACTATTTTTTATTTTACAGAAATATGTTTTATATATGTGACAGGAATGTAGTAAGATTAGCTTGTGCACGCTTAGACAGTGTTCAGTGATATGGTTCCTTAGGAAGCCGTCAGGAGTGTGGGCTGTGGAGCTAGACTGACTGGCTTTAACCTTAGCCCCACCACCTCAGTTGTGTGTCCTGGGGCAATTGACATGACTTCTCCATGCCTCTGTTCCCACATCTGTAAAATGGGGATGGTAATAGTACTTACGTCCTAGAGTTGTTGTTGGGACTGAATAAGTAAAAATATTGAGAGAAGACTTCACACAGGGCCTGGCACGTGGTAAGTGCTATAGAAGTGTTTGCTATTATTCTTCAGATGTAACCAAATCATGTATTTCCCCAAATGGTCTTCTAAGCTAAGGAATATTTGAATTCTAGTAGTGAATTCCAGCCTCACAGTTAGGAGGCAGGGACTTCTGAGTTGGCCATTTTCTCCTCCTTTCCATCAGACTTACTCACCCTGGGGCTGGAGGCCAACTCAGTGCAGAGAACACCCCCACCCCCACCCCCAATCTGTGAATCTCCCAGAACAGAGCCAGGCAGGTGCTTGGAGCCAGCCGCAATGACATCATTTGCCAATTACATTTTCTAGGAATGAATTTGAAAGAATCTGCAGAGGGGAGGTAAAACCACCTGGATTAATGTTAATGAAAGATGTGACCATTGCAAAATCAGTATATGCTCCAAGTGAAAAAGTGATTACCAAGGCCCAAGATTTCCAAGAAGATGAGGAACTCTTCAGATACTGCACTCTCCCTGAGGTTCAAGACCTTGCATTTTTTTCCTTCTAAGCTAGTAGCCCATCTGCATGCTTGCTTCTGAAATCTCTTCTTTTTCCGTTACCTTTCACCTTTGTGCTGTGGCCCTAGAGCAGTGATTCTCAGTGGGAGATGGTATTTGCAGTGTCTGGAGACATGCTTGGTTGTCACACATGGACAAGGAGGGATGCTGTGCTCCTGGCTTCTAAGGCTTAAACACTAGGGATGTTGCTTATGGGGTCTAGGGAATCCTATCATGCACAGAATAGCCTCCCCAAAACAAATGATGATTCAGCCCCAAATGTTAGTAGTGCCCAGATGGAGAAACCCAACTCCAGATTTTGCTAATTGTCTGTAGTTGAGAAGGGCAGGAATTCTGTGTTAGAGAGAGGCTTTCTTATACTCGATACAGGCATATCACAGGGTGAAATTGCTGAGGCTCTTCACTGAGAATCCATTTATTTTTTTCTTTTTGTTTTATGACTCTGGTCAGTAGATCTGTAAGTTTGATTTTAAATTTAAATAAATTTTTTTTTATTTTTTAAAATATGTTTTTATTGATTTTTTTAGAGAGAGAGAGGGAGAGAGACACAGAAACACCCATGTGAGAGAGAAACATCGACTGGCTGCCTCCTGCCCGCCCCCTACCGGGGATGGAGCCTGCAACCCAGGGATATGCCCTAACTAGGAATCAAACTGGGACCTCTCAGTCCATGGGATGACACTCAGTCCACTAAGCCACTCCGGCTGGGCTAAATGAGTTTTTTTTTTAATTATTATTTTTTAAGAGCAATCCATACTTATGAAAATATCCAAGTAGTCCAGAAGGGCACGAAATGAAAAATAAAGTCTCCTTCCCGTAGCCCTACTCACTGCTCAGCTTTTTCATGTATTCATCTAAAATTATTTTGTGTATTTGCAAGCATGTTTGTGTGCCCCCACCTTGTAACATAGGAACATACTGGTTATCACCTCTTTTTTTCCATTTCTGTTGATCTTAGACATTTTTCCATTAATATCTATGAATCTACTTATACTTTTAAGATTACTGTGCATTATTCCATTGCATACATGTACCACAGTTCTTGAACCATTCATTTAGAATGGTTTTAAAGGAGACATTACATATAGTACTTATTAGAAATGATAACTCCAGGGGCTGTTAGAGAATTTGATGCGAAAAGAAAGACTGTACAGGTCTGTGATGTCCAGCCTCCTGCATTGGTGACTTCTGGACCTTCCATTCATGTCAACCTCAAGTTGTGTTATGGACATGGGTTATGTGTGGGTGGGTCAAGGATGAAAATCTTGAGATTGGAGACAACTTGTGGTAAATGAAACAATCTCAGGATTTCCAGATTTTCTACATTGCTCAAGTATGAATCATGTATCTGGTGGTTCATGCAATAATTTTTAGGAGATATGTCATATTTTAATAGCTATCTATTTTCATGTGTATTGAAAAAACAACCACATCTAATCCATGATTTGAAGAATATTGTTAATCAGGACAAGACTAAGTAAAGGAGTTCGGGAAGTTATTAACTAACTCTATTGGGAAATTCTGCCAAGTATGCAGAAATGGTGAGGATGGCTCTTGAATGACTTCTTTTTTTTTCCTTTATTGATTTGAGAGAGAGAGGAAGTGAGAGGGAAAGAGAGATAGAAACATCGAAAAGAGAGAACATCGATTGGCCGCCTCCTGCATGCCCCCCACTGGGGATTTGACCCACAACCTGGGCATGTGTCCTGACCGGGAATCGAACCGGCGACCTCTTGGTGCAAGGGTCGACGCTCAACCCTGACCCACACCGGCCGGACTTGAATGAGTTCTGAGTTGGCCATTTTCTCCTCCTCTCCATCAGGTTTGGAAAATACTGACCTAAGTGAAAAACAAACCAACAGATGACAGGCTTGATAAAACAGTATCAGGCCTGACTGATACGATTTTTATAACATTTCAAGTGTTTCACACACATATTACCAGTATTCCTTATACACAAGAGATCAAATAGTGAGAAAGCAGTAAAATGTGCTTCATTTTTTGGAGTCAGACAGAATTGGAGTTTTTCATGTAACTGACTCTGCCAACTTGGGCAACTACTAGCCCCAGGCATATTCGTGTGGGACGTTCGTTTGAAAGGATTATTAATTAACAGAGACATTAATTTTCAGAGATTACTGTGGGGCTCAATTGGGCTGATGTGTAAAGCCCCTGGCAGGTAGTAGGCATTCATTGATGAGACTCTTCTGCTTTTCACCCTCCAAGGAGGGTTGGCTGCTGGAGGCAGCACCCCGGCTGCTGGAGCCTGTCACTAATTCAGCCCTCCCTGTCACGTGCTCTCATTGCAGCTTCTTCACAGCATGTGTCTCAGCCACACTTGCCCATGTCCCTGTTTGTTTAACATCTTTCTTCCCACCAGACTAGAATATAAACCCCATGGGGGCAGTGCACTGTTGTGTCCCCATTTTCTGTCACTCTGCCTGGTTCACAGACCTCAGTAAAGAGTTGAGTGTCTGGCCTCCTTTTCTCTGGGCTCCTCAGGACAGCTGCAAGTGGGTTGGGTCCTGTCGTGTTCCCTTCCTATGAAGTCTCCGTGAAGAAAGAGGAAGCTGGCTGGGCAGCTGTCATCAGCTTTGATTGAAAGAAGGGTATACCTGTCCTTCCCAGTGGACCTCTCATAGAAACTTCTCCATCTTGTGGAAACAGTGGTTAGGATTCACACAGGCTCCAGAAAGCCTGTTAATTCAGAGTGTTAGAAATTTCCAGTGATTTCCAGGTGCTGACGTTTTCAGGCTTTGTTTGCAATGTTGTGAAATACCAAGTGGTTTCGTTAGACTATTCTCACCTTGGTTCTCGTAAAGACAGTTGTACTTTGTGCCTCTTGCCTGTCATCTGATTTCTGATGACTTTCCCCCTCTTTCCTTTAGATTCTGAAATATGTGGAGTGCTTCACTGGACCCAACATCATGGCCATGCATACCATGCTGATAAACAAACCTCCCGATCCTGGTAAA
This sequence comes from Tadarida brasiliensis, assembly GCA_030848825.1. NCBI lineage: Eukaryota > Metazoa > Chordata > Mammalia > Chiroptera > Molossidae > Tadarida > Tadarida brasiliensis. Next base: position 107,852,802 of record CM061257.1, on the reverse strand, counting down.
GGGCTCTTTTTTGTTAAGGAGAAGGAAAAAGGTTTCATTAAAATACATAAGGTTGAGCCCTGGCCGGTTTGGCTCAGCGGTTAGAGCGTTGGCCTGCGGTCCAGAGAGACCCGGGTTCGGTTCCCGCTAAGGGCATGTACCGCGGTTGCAGTTTCTCCCCGGCCCTGGTTGGGTCGTGCGGGAGGCGGCCACTCGATGTGTCCCTTTCACGTTGATGTTTCTCTCTCTCTCTTCCTCTCTCTCCCTCCCACTCTATCTGAACAAAAAATGGAAAAATGTCCTCAGGTGAGGATAAAAAAAAAAAAAAAAAATACATAAGGTTGATGTTCTAACTACAGCCATGTGTATAAGTGCTACACTTGGCATAAATGAACATGTGTACTGTTAAAGAAGAGACAACAGGCCCCAAATGGAGTCACCTGTGCTAGCCCACGTCGGCAAACTGAGACTTAGTACCTAAGCTGACTGCGGTCTCAGTTCCCCCAGGAATAAAATCTTAACCGGTCAGTCTGGGATTTCCTGGTCAGCACTAGCGAGGCAATCTGCCTGATAGACCCCCGCCTTCCCCTAAAGGACAGTGACCCTGCCTGGAACAGTCCTCTTCTCTCGTAACCTCCCTGTCCCTTCACCATCTGCCTGCCAAAGCCTTCCCTTTGGCACAGCTCCTCGGAGCTCTGTTCTGTCTGCTATCCTAGATGCAGCTCGGTCCATAAGTCATTCAGTAAAGCCATTAGATCTTGAAATTTACTCACTTGAATTATTTTTTGTTAATCCTCACCTAAGGATATTTTTTACCATTGATTTTTTTTATTTCTTTATTTTTTTTTTTTAGAGAGAGCAGAAGGGAGGGAGGGAGGGTGAGAGAGAGAGAGAGAGATGTGAGAGAGACATACTGATTGGTTGCCTCCCGCGCTCGTCCTGACGGGCCTGGGATCGAACCTGAAACCCAGGTGCCCTTGACTCGGCATCAAACCTGAGACCCTTCGGTGCGCAGGCGACACTCTGACCACTAAGCCATACCGGCCAGGGCAGAATTTTGTTTTTTACAGTGCTGTAATTCAAAATAGTTGACATCATAACAACATTTAGTATAATAGGGATTTCAGATATTAACTGTAGGGTTGTTATTGCTGGATTTTCAGATGACTGGAGTCTTAAAAATTCAGGTTAATAAACAACTGTTTATATAACATAAGCTCCTGTTATTCAACATCTCGAAGTTTTCTTAACCATTCTCACCCGTGATAGTGTGGATTATGCCTTCCTGATCTGAAGACATTATTATTGTGAACAAAATTAAAACTGTTTATAAATCATATACTATAGTTGTTCTTAAATTTTCTTGTGCTCATTAAAACATAGCTTCTAAAACCTCACTTTCTGAGAAACTGATTTGGAAGGTAGAACCCAGGAATATGCATTTTATTAACCACCCCCAGAAATTCTCATGCAGATGGCTGTTGGGCCACACAGAAATTCTGCTCTGCCAGCAGCAGTAAATTGGCCAAGAGAGCCTTCATTTTTTTCTACCTTTTCTTCCTCCCAATGGCCGATGGCCAGGAGAGGTTTATGTGACAGGCCTGTAGCTTAATTTCACCAAGTCTCTCCCTCCCTGGATGTCTTGCCCGGAGAGATCAGGTGGCCTGAGGAATCAATTTCAGAGAACAAAACCAGGGAAAAATGTAAATATAGTTGTGGTATCTCTGATTCTACAGTGATCACACACCAAATGCTTCTAGTTTGGTGGGGAAACCTCTTAGAGGAGTTTTTATTTAATTAGTTAGCTAATTAAATATTTTTTTGCAGACTGTCAGGGGGCTACAGATTTGGCCACTCTCTTTCATGTAATTAATCAGACTTTTTTTTTTAATACTAGGTTCTGTGCCCAAACCAGAGTTAGAAAGGAATAAAGCACAATAGAGATGATGACATGTATGACTTGCTAGAAAATAGTGTGTGTAGAAACCCAGAAAAAAGTATAAGATCTGGAGTCCCTGGGTTGATTTGATATTCCAATTTGGTGCTTATCTCTCGAGGCTGATTTTCTAGAATATTGTTTCATTTGTTTGGTTTTTGCAGGGATAGGTCACTATTCTGGTTTTTCAGGCAAAAGAGAAGAATTCTGAGACTCTAGCATGTTTTAACAGCAGGTTCCCTTTCAGGCAAGAAGACATCCCGCCATCCCCTGCACCAGGACCTGCACTATTTCCCCTTCAGGCCCAGCAATAGCATTGTTTGTGCTTGGACGGCCATGGAGCACATTGACCGGAACAACGGCTGCCTGGTGGTGCTCCCAGGCACACACAAAGGCACCCTGAAGCCACATGATTATCCCCAGTGGGAGGTAGGTCTGCCTAGCAGCTGAGTCTTGATCAGAATCTTTCATGGTTTTGATTTCCCATCAGTAGACTATAAAGAGTTTTACCAACGAAATGACATTTCTTTTCATGGCAAAACATTGGTCTAGGATTTGGATTTAGGATTAGGGAAAATTCAAGGATGTTAGATAAAATACTCATTTTTGCACTTTCAACAAGGGTTTGAAAGCCAGTCAACATGGGGAACTTTGGTAGGTGCTGTAGGATCTGAGATTATAGGTAAGACATAACCACTGCAAGACCAGGTGTGTGTGCCAAGTGCCAAGGAGGTCTTACACACTGATTGATGGCTCTCAGAGTGAAAAGAGGAAGGGATCATCTCCTTCCTGCCGGAGAGATCAGCAGGGGCTCTGGGGAGGACCGAACAGTATTCTATTGAAGGGCTGGCCCAGTCTTTATCGATTCAACTGTTGATGCTGGAAGACTGTTAAATGTTTTTGACCTCATGAGTGATGAGATGCAATTGGTTCTTCAAGAATGATAATCTTGGGGTGTGGCACGGGATGTTTTGGAGATGTAGGAGTCCAGAGGCACGGAAACCAGAGAGGAGACTTCAGTGTTTTAGGTGTAAGGCAACAGCATCTCGAAACCCCATAATAATGGTCAGAATGGGAAGAGCACCTGTTTTTCAGGCAGGAAGAATGAATGCGGTTCTTTAGGAAATAAAGAGAATATGGCTTTAAGGACTTCTGTCTCAGTGACAATTCGTGCGCTGATGATTAGTGCTGAGTGAAAAAAAAAAAAAGAAAAAAGAGTCTGGCTTCTGATATAAAATCTGAAAGTGTAAGATTTGTCAATTAAGGTGAGTAAGTTTAGAGAAGGTTTGGTGCCAGCGAAAGGGAGTGTTTTGGAGAACCACAGGGCCATGCTGAGTTCTTGGAAGGCTGGTTGTTGCTCAGAAGGAAGAGTGGGGATAGAGCACCTGGCGTGGGCGGTTAACCCTGACTGTGTCTGGTCTCTTCCATCCTCGGCTCAGATTTGAATCTGAGAGGCCACAGTGGGAGGTCAGATTGGCTTAGCTTGGGTCACAGATCCACCCTGGCCAGGAGAGAAGTACACTGGGTCAGAGTCCTAACACAGTCCAATAGGGAAGCAGTCATTCCTCAAAAGGAATTTGGGGTAGTCTTAGGAAGGGAATGGGATGCTGCCCTGCTTCTACCCTAGAACAAAAGCCCCCACCCCACCCCCTCACAAAGGCTTGTAAACTTTAAATCACTTCTCACTCGTTTTTAAGAAAGACATAGCCATTACCTACAGCAATAACTAACTTTGGAAATAGTTATAAAGAAACACAATGTTTTAATTTGTGATTCTTCTTTCTTTACTCTGGACAAGACATGAATGGTTTCTGAGCTCAGAAAAATTGAGCATTTTTTTCTCCCCTAGTTTGGGGGAGTAGCTTCTTAGAAATACTCCTGAGTAACAGAAGAATGATTTATGCAAAGTTCCAGGTAAGGAGACTCATTCTGGGAAAGAATGGTCATGGATTTGGGCTGGAAAGGAGTTCTGCTGCATTAACCGAAAAATGCAAAGCTGACCTATATCTTCATTTATTATTCAGTAACGAAGGGTAGGTGGAAATTCCATAGTTTTCATTTAGTCTAAAAGAACCTGTAATTTTAATATCAACAGGTGACTTTTTTAAAGCACACATCTGAGAAGCTTTTGTATATTTACATTTTTAAAAAAGGAATCTAACTTATTTATCACCTTCTCTTGGAAGAATTTAGAGGACCTTTGCTTTTCCTGATGACTCATGAAGTTTGTAATTATCGCCTTCCTCCAATACAGACTTGGCTTCTCTTTTCTTGGCTTCTAGGGGGGAGTTAACATAATGTTCCATGGGATCCAGGACAGTGACGAAAAGAATGCCCGGGTGCACCTTGTGATGGAGAGGGGAGACACCGTTTTCTTTCATCCTTTGCTCATCCATGGATCCGGTCATAACAGAACTCAAGGATTCCGGAAGGTATGCACTAACATCACTACACTTTCCAAAGATGAATGGTTAATCACAAAAATGCCAAGATATAGTGAAATTTAAAAGATTTGTGACTTTAAACTAGCCTTTAGTCCAGCTTAAGTGCCAGTAAGTATATTTGTCTACCTCATGCTTGTGCTCATATCAGTAAGAAGCCAGGTGACCTCAGGATCCCAACCCTGTCGACATCAGATCCTGATCATGATTTGCTTCAGAGCAAGAGCTTACTTGGGAGCTGACAGCCTGTGCTTCGGAGGCAAAAACTATTGCTGACATACTCAAATGATAAAACTTTGAATGTGTATAGCTCATAGTAACCATATAAGAGGAAAGTTTATACTATCATTGCTATTGATAAAAATATTGATCCGAAAGAAATATTCTGAATTGGTGGTCCAGACATCAGATTTTAAACTTAGTAGTTTCATTGCTTACATTGACAATTGACAAATTTCTCATAAATTCTCAGATTTCTCATTTCTCTAAAATTTAGCACATGTTGGCAGTAGTGTGGACTCACATTTCTCCCATGATAACATGACTGTCAGTACTAAATATTGGGGGCTTCTTTGGGGCTGAGTGAGGCTGTTCATCTGTTACATCAAAGGGCTAGTTGCCACATTTCATCTTTCATTCATTCATATTTCATCTTTCATTCATTCATATTTCATCTTTCATTCATTCATATTTCATCTTTCATTCATTCATATTTCCACCCGGCTCAGCAGGGCCAGGATGAGGGTGAGGTGAGCAGGCACTCTCTTCAGGGGCAAAATTCAAGGGGGGGCTGGGGAGCAACTAAAAAAAATGAAAAAAATCCAGTTAAATAATATTCTTTACAATGATATTTTTAAAAAATCAAAATTACTGTGAAAAAATCCATGATAAGCACAATGCCCACATTTTAAATAACGATAAGATCAGGCTGTTCACTAGCACAGCCCTCAGCACCGCGCAGGGCGGGTAGAGGCACCACGATACAAACACTGAGAAGTTCGCTATATTGACTTTGCAATTTTTCAATATTTCTTCAACTACTCTAATGTTTGGGAAAACATTAACCTTTAAAAAACACACATCAAAACATGTACAAAGGATACATATTTCCCCTTTTGCCTCAGGCTCCAGTGTGGCGTGGCGCTGGGCTCGCGTGGGGAATGGAGTTTGTGACTCCACTGCCCAGAAGTGGGATGTTTTGGGCCGAGTAGGAAGTCCTTCTGATAGGTGTGGTCACCTGAGGATAATTAGCTTGTGACTGGGAAGGTGTGTTTTAAGTCTTGCCTTGCAGCAGATCTGTTTATAACTTTTTCAAGAATGGGAAGATCCAAGTAACTTCTGTCTTGCCTTCATAGGGTATCTCATGTGAACCCGTCAGACTTTAAATGTCCTTTTGATTCGAGAAGGGTGTGTGTGTGTTACATTCCTTTGCAAGGTTTCCCCTCTCACCCCGTAATCTGTGGCCATTAAATAACAACCCATCTTAACTTGATTGAGTAACTTCTGTGACTAAGAAGATGATGAAAAACCCTGGATTAAGTTCCTTTTTAGCATTTGGGGATAGCCACTCCTCAGATAAATCAAATGTTAAAAAGTTAAAGACCTCTTATTTGTGAAATTATGTTCCCTGCCCCATAAATGCCTTTTGAAAATGAATATCACAGCTAGTTAAAAACCTCTTATAATTTCTCAAGTAGCCTTTAGCTGGGAGGGAAAAAAGCTACTGAGCCACAAAGAGACGGATTCAAGACAGAATGGAACAGCTTTCAATCTAAAATCAAATGCCGAGTGAAACAACTGACTTTCTAAAAGAAACTTTGCTTGGATGCTGGTGTTAATGGGATTTTCCCTGATATTAATTGGTCCCCACTTTGGCCAGGCAATTTCCTGCCATTTTGCCAGTGCCGACTGCCACTACATCGACGTGAAGGGCACCAGCCAAGAAAACATTGAGAAGGAAATTGTGTCACTAGCAGAAAGATTGTATGGAGTGAAAGAAGATATCTCCCTGAAGGTATGTATGTGTATGAAATGACAAGATAAAGATCTCAGTCTTTTTCTTGTCTTCAAATGCTTACTAATTCCCATAGTTTTTTTAATTTGCGGGTATAACGTGCTTGGGTTGAGGGCTCATTGCAGAAACGTGGCTGAGACCCACTAAGAATGACAATGGAATTTCAGTTGTACTTGCTTTCCCAGTGTGGGGGAGCTGAGAAGGTGCCGGCTTCCTTAGGTCTCTGGGCTGTTCTGGGCTGTGCAGGCTGCCTTGTTGCAGGACAGACAGGTGGGAAAGAAAATAGAAAACAGATTTAGAGGTCAGGAAATGAAGGACAAAGGCCACCTTCTGAATGCACGCAAGGAAAGTTAAAGGTTTGGACTAGCAGTCACAGTCCTCCTTCATTTGTACGGAATAGATATTTATACATTTGGAAATCCAGTAAGATTCCCAGGAAGCACTTCTCAGGCAAGTGTTGGTTTGGGTCACTTTGCACTTGCAGTTTAATGAGAGGCACAGTATGCACGCAGCGGAGATGAAAGAGCACTAATGCGCCCTGGCCGGTTGGCTCAGCGGTTAGAGCGTCGGCCTGTGGACCAGAGAGTCCCGGGTTCGGTTTCCGCTAAGGGCACGTACCTCGATTGCAGTTTGTCCCCGCCCTGGTTGGGGTTGTGTGGGTGGCAACCAGTAGATGTGTCTCTCTCACATCGATGTTTCTCTCTCTCTCTTACCCCCTCTCTCCCTCCCACTCTGTCTGAAGTTAAACTGCAAAAATGTCCTCAGGTGAGGATAAAAAAAAAAATCACGAATGCTTAAGAGGTGTGAGACAATATTTCATATGCTTTCCCAGTTCATACACATCACTTATAAATTATTTGTTTTTAATTACTGGACATGCAGTGCTAAGGAGGTTCAATGGAAAAATCATCAGTCAAGACAAATAAACGTATTTCCTTTGTAGACTATGTACATTTTAGACTCTGAACCAAGAAGCTGACCCTTTTCTTAAAATTTACATTAGGTAATCATAAAGGCATGCATTTCCTATGGGGCGACATGACCCCCACACATAGCCTGAGCCTTCCAGCACTGTGAAGAGCGTTGCACACCAATCTGCTGAGAATCATTTTCTGAACACCTTCCCAGCTCAAGAATCTTACTTCACCCTTTACCCCTTTGTCCCTTTAGAATCTGTGAATGTACCCCATATCTGAAAATACTCCGGTTTGCCATTTGCAGATTCTAGAAAGTATTGTCCTTCTCCCTTTGTCCAGTACCGAAAATGGCTTACAAAGCAACATAGTTTGTCAGTTGTGGCTTCCGTCCAACACCCTCAATTTTAAGGCAGAAAAAAAAGTATACGTTAAGTTTGAGGTTTGTCAATATTGTACTAAATGAATTACTTCCTGTATTATTTACTTTCTAACTTACAGTTTATCAGCTTTACTTAGAATAACAATACAAACTTTTGCACTACAGCTCTTTGCAAGGTACAAACAAAAGCACTTTCATATCTTCTTTCTTACTTTCTTCAGCAAAATCCAGTGCAGCAGTTATTATAGCCCCATGTCCTTAATGAGAAAAAAGAGTCCGAGGGGGTTGGCCTGTTACGTAAGTGACACAGCCAGACTTCAGAGTCAGGTCAAATTCCAAAATGGTTCTTCCCACCATACCTTGCTGGATGCTCAAAAATCAACAAGAAATAAGAAATAAATTAGAACGTCTGAATTGTTTTGTTAAAACAAAACAAAACAAATAAACCAGAATCTTATTGCATCATTTTCATGATTATGACCTAACCAGGAGTAGATCACTCAAAAAGAGTGAGGCAGATAACCTGGAGAAAGGCAGGAAGACGGGTCGTGAACTGTTTGCACGGTGACTAAGCACATCACTCAGCCAGGTGCGGTGTCTGTCACCAACAAGAGCACCAAATAGAACAGGGCTGACAGTTTGGGGACTCCTGTCTTAGATTGTTTAACATGATATTAGAAGTTGGAGCCCTGGCCAGTTTGGCTCAGCGGTTAGAGCGTCGGCCTGCGGTCCAGAGAGACCCGGGTTCGGTTCCCGCTAAGGGCATGTACCTTGGTTGTGATTTGTCCCCAGCCCTGGTTGGTTGTGCGGGAGGCAGCCACTCGATGTGTCTCTTTCACATCGATGTTTCTCTCTCTCTCTCTCTCTCTTCCTCTCTCTCCCTCCCATTCTATCTGAACAAAAAATGGAAAAATGTCCTCGGGTGAGGGTAAAAAAAAAAAGAAGTTGGAAAGTAAATTAATCGGCGTCTCAGAATGTGGTTTATTTTCTAACTGATATGACTATCGTGGATCCCCCCGACCCCACCCCATTTAACCATTTGTAGATGCTAGAAATGTACTTTCCTTTATGGTGAAGAGACAAATTGAAGTAACTCATGTTGTTTGGCATTTTTCCCCAGGATATCTGGAGTTTGCGAGGGCGGCTTGTGAAAGGACAGAGAGTCAACCTTTGAAACAGCCCTTTGCTATAACTCTTTTAAAGAAAACCGAAATTAAACAAGGTGTCCAAGGGAAATATTTTCTTAATGAGATGACACAATCTTTTCTATCACTTGTTAACAAAATCAAAACGCACCAGTCAGGTACTTAATTGCATGTGGGTAATTTTGCAGTGCAGTGGTGTTGCTTTCATGAATGTAAAAACAATAAAAGTGAAACAGTAGTGCTATTTTAAGGAAAATGAAGTTAGGATTGCAACCAAATAAAGGTGATGTCTGTATAATTTAAGTGTGTTCAAGTTGTTTTTTTGCATCCCTCTCCTGGAAAACACACCACCTACTTGTTTCATGTGACGAGAGACTTCTTTTCAGACGTAGAACCATGTATAGCACAGGCACATTCACTGGAGGGTAGAGAAGGTGTCGTGGAGTAAGAATAAGTTGGGTGCTCACGGACTCTGACACAGATCCCTCCCCTTTCTCAACCCAACCACCCTCCCTGTGAAAACGGACTGAACTGTCCAAGTCTTTCTAAAGGAGGAGGACAAGGGTAACACCTGCTACTTCTTACTGGGTAGGGCAGCTGAAAACCTTCAGTATTTATGAATGAAACCTAACCTCCTTCAAGGTACAGAGAACATTTTAGATACTTGGAGCAAGAACTGAAGGGATTGATTGTAACAGAGCATCATCTTTCTATACCAGTCGGGGGCCGCAAGGAGACAGTCTTATTTTTTATTTTTATTTTTTAATTTCATTTTAGTTAGAAAAATAGCGTTTCTTTTTTGTTATTCTGCTAAGCACAAATTTTCCTAAATCTAGTTTCACTATTTTTTGTTGTTAATCGGCACCTGAGGATATTCTTCCATTGATTGTTAGAGGGAGACAGAAAGACACAGAGAGAGAAACATCAATTTGAGAGAGACACATTGATTGGTTGCAGGGATCAAACCTGTGACCCAGATAAGTGCCCTTGACGGGAATCAAACTCGAGACCCTTTGGTCCCAGGGCCAACGCTCTAACCGCTGAGCCAAACCGGCCAGGGCTAGTTTCACTGTTTTCTTTGTCTGTTTCTCTTATAAGGACATGCAGTTTAATCTCAGTACCATATGGAAACTGGGAAGGACAAGATTATCACTAACAGGGTCTAAGGAAACTATTATGGGAAATTTGAAAATAAAATGTACATGAGGAATGCCAAGGTGAGCAGCATGTATGGAGCACTGTTCAGTATTCCTTGGGCATTTGTCCGTGGAACGAGAAAGAGCTAATCTCTACGATCGCTGAGATTCCTCAGACCCTGGGCTTGAGACCCTAGACTTAGAGTCCCCTGGGGCACATCTCTCCCCAAAGAAATGAAATGAAGGGAAGGACCTGTATTCTACCACCTGGGGCAGCAACTAGAGCAGAGCACTGGACCCCACCATCCAGCCTCCCCCTCTGGGGAGCACTGTGCCAGCACGGGGGCCTGGGCCCCTCTCCAGGAGTCTGAACTTCTAATCAACACCCACTTGCTCCCTCATCAACCTCCTGACTTTTGACCCAGGAGACGGAACCACTGCCCATTTCCTGAGCCCCCCAGGCTTTGGGAGTGGCACCTTGGTGCCTGGGGTGGTTGGTGCTCCACAGCCTTATCCTCCATTGCTTGGAAGTTGACCTGTCAGGGATCTGAAGAGCATCCCAGTCAGGGTGGCTCAAAGCCCCTCTCCTGAGGATGACACTCCAGGGTGAGGCCCATGCCCAAGGAGTCACTGCTCTAGGAATGATGACAGCTCAGCAGTGGCAGCCAGTTTAGGAACTAAAGACTTGACCCAGCTGCTGACTTGAACACAAGTCACCGAGGCCAGGTTCCAGCACAAACCCCAGTCTCACCAGGCCATTGTCCCAAGATCAACCACCCAAGACGCAATCAGGGAAGACTGTACTTATTTTTACTGATGCTTTTAATTTCATAACAACTTTATAGGTAAATACAGTCATTATCCCAATTTTATATATGAGACAACTCAGGCACAGAGAGGTTCAGTAACTTGCTTAAGGTCACACAGCTAGAAAGTGGTGATGCCAGAATTTGAACCCCAGGAGTAGGGCTCCTTGCCACTTTGTCATTGGACTAATGTATTAAAAGTTCACATATAACATCATTTATATGTATTTTTTAGCTAACTTTTTTGTGTGATGTTTAAAACCTTTACATTTTCCCAAAATTTTAGCTCTACTAAAATTCAACTTATATTACTTGAGATTCAACAGTGGCAGAGAATAAGAGTAATCTCTAATAGACATTGTTGTGTTTATGGAAGCCAATGCTATAAAGGGATTCTACTGTACACACAGAAACTGTGTCCAGAATCTGCCGATAACAGTTGTCAGCAAATGGACAGGTTGCAGAATCATAATATACACAGAACATAAGAGCTGGAGAGGGTCCTATGGATCATGTAGTCCAGCCCCATGATTTCTTTCTTTCATTCATTCATTCGTTCGTTCATTCAACCATCAACACTCTTTGTGGACTTTTCACGTGGCAGGCAATGCTGGGTGTGAAGCACGTAAAGATGACTAGAGCACTCTTTCTGACTATAAGGAGCTCAGCTCCCGTCTCTGAGAGTCCTGAGCTCAAAGAAACCTCTAGGCTGAAACATGTATGAGCAATTGCTGGGCAGGAAAGTAATATAAAAAAAACCCCAACAATATTTTACCTTAAAACGTCTATGATCTTTTTATTTCTTTTTTCCTCCATTTTTTAAATTAATTAATATATTTTTGTTGCAGATGTTTCTCCTTCCCCCCCGCAGAAACCCTCCTCCCTATCCTCACACCCGCCCCAAAGCATTGCTATCTGTGTCCATGGGTTACACATACATGCATATAAGTTCTTTGGTTTATCTCATCCTTCTCCCTCGCCCCCCACCTCTGAGGTTTGTCAGTCTGAACCATACTCCTTTCTGTCTCTGGGTCTGTTTTGTTCATCAGCTTTTTTTGTTCATTATATTCCACAAATAAATGAGATCATGTGGTATTTGTCTTTCTCTGCTTGGCTTATTTCACTTAGCATAATACTCTCCAGGTCCCTCCATGTCATCTCAAAGGATAAGAGATCTTTCTTTCTTACAGCTGCATAGTACTCCATTGTGTACACGTACCACAGCTTTTTTTTCCACTCATCTGTTGATGGACACTTGGGCTGTTCCCAGATCTTAGCGATTGTAAATAGTGCTGCTATGTACATAGGGGTACATATATTCTTTCTGATTGGTGTTTCAGGCTTCTTTGGATATATTCCTAGAAGTGGGATCATCTGGTCAAATGGAAGTTTAATTTTTAATTTTTTGAGGAAACACCATATTGTTTTCCACAGTGGCTGCACCAGTCTGCATTCCCACCAGCAGTGTGCTAGAGTCCCATTTTCTCCACACCCTCGCCAGCACTTGTTTGATGATTTCTTGATGGCAGCCATTCTGGCAGGTGTGAGGTGATACCTCATAGTCATTTTAATTTGCTTCTCTCTAGTGATTATTGACATTGAGCATTTTTAGATATGTCTCTTGGCCATTTGTATGTCCTGTTTGGAGAGGTGTCTATTTAGGTCCTCTGCCCATTTTTTAATTGTGTTCTTTGTCTTCCTTTTGTTGAGTTGTATGAGTACTCTATATATTTTGGAAATTAACCCTTTATCTGATGTATCATTGGCAATTATGCTCTCCCATATAGTGGGTTCCCTTTCCATTTTGATGCTTGTTTCTTTTGCTGTGCAGAAGCTTTTTAGTTTGATGTAGTCCCATGTATTAATTTTTCCTTTGTTTTTCTTGCCTTAGGCATTGTATCAGTGAAAATTCTGCTGCGTGTGATGTCTGAAATTTTATTGTCTACATTTCCTTCTAGGATTTTTATGGATCCACGAATCACATTTAAGTATTTTATCCATTTTTAGTTTATTCTTGTGTATGGTGTAAGTTGGGGTCTAGTTTCATTTTTTTGCATTTAGCTGTCCAGTTTTCCCAACATCATTTATTAAAGAGGCTATCTTTACTCCATTGTATGTTCTTGCCACCTTTGTCCAATAGTAATTGAGCATAATGTCTAAGTCAATTTCCGGGTTCTCTGTTCTGTTCCACTGATCTATATGCCTGTTCTTGTGCCAGTACCAGGCTGTTTTGATTACAATGGCTTTGTAGTATATAACCTGATATCTGGTATTGTGATCCCTCCTACTTTGTTCTTTTTCAAGGTTGCTGTGGCTATTCGGGGTCTTTTTTTGGTTCCATATGATCTTTTGAAGTATTTGTCCTAGTTCTGTGAAATATGTCATTGGTATTTTAATGGGGATTGCATCTAATCTATAGATTACTTTGGGTAGTATGGACATTTTAATGATGTTAATTCTTCCAATCCATGAACAAGGTATATGCTCTACTTTTTTAGATTTTCCTCTATTTCTTTTTTCAGTGTCCTGTCGTTTCCTGCAAATAGGTCCTTTACTTCTTTGGTTAAGTTTATTCCTAGGTATCTTAATTTTTTTTGCCACAATGGTAAATGGGATTTTTTTTTAGTTTCTCTTTCTGTGGGTTCATTATTGGTGTATAAGAATGCCATTGATTTCTTGATGTTAATTTTGTATCCTGCTACTTTGCCAAATTTGTTTATTAAATCCAGTAAATTTTTGCCCTGGCCGGTTTGGCTCAGTGGTGGAGAATCAGCCCACAGACCAGAGTCACGAGTTCAATTCCGGCCAGAGGCATGAACCTCGGTTGCACTTTGTCCCCAGACCTGGTTGGAGTCGTGCGGTAGGAAGCCACTCCATATGTCCCTCTCATGTCGATGTTTCTCTCTCTCTCCCTCTCTCTCCTTCCCTTTCTCCCTTCCACTCTCTCTGAAGGTAAATAGAAAAATATCCTCAGGTGAGGATTTAAAAAAAAAAAATCTCGTAGATTTTTGATGGAATCTTTAAGGTTTTCTATGTACAATATCATGTCATCTGTAAACAATGACAGTTTCACTTCCTCTTTTCCAGTTGGGATCCCTTTTATTTTTTCTTCATGTCAAATTGCTGTGGCTAAGACCTCCAGTACTATATTAAATAAGAGTGGCAAAAGTGGGCATCCCTGTCTTTTTCCTGTTCTTAAGGGAAATACTTGTAGTTTTTGCCCATTGAGTATGATTTGGCTGTAGATTTTTCATAGATGGACTTTATTATGTTGAGATATGATCCCTCTATTCCCACATTGCTGAGCGTTTTTATCAGAAATGGGTGCTAGATTTTGTCGAATGCTTTTTCAGCATCTATTGATATGATCATGTGGCTTTTATCTTTCATTTTGTTTATGTGGTGTATCACATTTATTGATTTGCGAATATTGTACCAGCCTTGCATCCCTGGGATGAATCCCACTTGGTCATGGTGAATAATTTTTTAATGTATTGCTGGATCCGATTGGCTAATATTTTGTTAAGGATTTTTGCATCTATGCTCATCAGGAATATTGGCCTGTAGTTTTCTTTCTTTGTAGTGTCTTTATCTGGTTTTGGAATTAGAATTATGCTGGCCTCATAAAACGAGTTTGGAAGTCTTCCTTTTTCTTGAATGTTTTGGAATAGTTTGAGGAGAATGGGTGTTAGTTCTCCTTTGAATGTTCAGTAAAACTCCCCCGTGAAGCCATCCAGGCCTGGGCTTTCATTTGTTGGGAGATTCTTGATTACATCTTCAATTTCCTTAGTTGTTATTGGTATGTTCAAGTTTTCTATCTCTACCTGGTTCAGTTTGGGGAGACTATGTGTTTCTAGAAATGTGTCCATTTCGCCCAGATTGTCCAATTTGTTGGCATATAATTGTTCATAGTATTTGTTAATGAATCTTTGTATTTTTGTGTTGTCGGTTTTTATTTCTTCTCTTTCTTTTCTGATATTGTTTATTTGGGTCCTCTCTCTTCGTTTCTTGGTGAGTCTAGCTATCGGTCCATCAATCATGTTTATCTTTTCAAAGAACAGCTCTTTGTTTCATTGATCTTTTGAATTGTTTTTTTAGCCTCTATGCCGTTTGTTTCTGCTCTGATCTTTACTATTTCTTTCCTTCTACTTGCTCTGAGTTTTTCTTTTTGTTTGCTTTCTGTTCTTTAAGTTGTGAGGTTAGATAGTCAATTAGAAATTTTTCTTGTTTCCTGAGGTAGCCTGTAGTGCTATGAACTTCCCTCTCAGAACTGCTTTCGCTGCATCCCATAGATTTTGTGTTGTTGTGTGTTCATTTTCATTGGTTTCCAGGAAGTTTTTAATTTCTTCCTTGATCTCCTTGGCAACCCATTCATTGTTTAATAACATGCTATTTCGCCTCCATGTGTTTGAATGTTTTTTCATGTTTTTGTTGTAATTGATTTCTAGTTTCATGCCATTGTGATCTGAGAAGATGCTTGATATGATTTCAATCTTCTTGAACTTGTAGAGACTTAGTTTGTATCCTAACATGTGGTCTATCTTTGAGAATGTCCCATGTGCACTTGAGAAGAATGTGAATTCTGCAGTTTTGGGGTGTAATTCTCTGTAGATATCTATTAAATCCATTTGATCTAGTGCATTATTTAGAGTATCTGTATCCTTGTTAATTTTTCATCCAGAGGATCTATCCAGTGATATCAGTGGGGTGTTGAAGTCCCCTGCTATGATTGTATTGCTGTCAATTTCTTCTTTGAAGTCCTCCGAAAGTTTTTAAATATATTTTGGTGCTCCTATGTTGGCTGTATATATGTTTACCAGGGTTATATCTTCCTGTTGGACAGATCCTTTCAATATTATGTATTGGCCTTCTTTGTCTCTAGATATGGCCTTCATTTTGAAGTCTATTTTATCAGATATGAGTATTGCTACTCCAGGTCTTTTTTCCTTTCCATTTGCTTGGAAGATTTTTTTTCTGTGCCTTCACTTTCTTTTTTTTTTTTTATCATCCTCATCTGAGGACATTTTTCCATTTTTTGTCCAGACAGAGTGGAAGGGAGAGAGAGGAAGAGAGAGAGAGAGAGAAACATCGACGTGAAAGGGACACATCGAGTGGCTGCCACCCGCACGACCAACCAGGGCCGGGGACAAACTGCAACCGAGGCACATGCCCTTAGAGGGAACCGAACCCGGGTCCCTGTGGACCACAGGCCGATGCTCTAACCGCTGAGCCAAACCGGCCAGGGCTGTCCCTTCACTTTCAACTTATGCGATTCTTTTGTTGTGAGGTGGGTCTCTCGTAAACAACATATAGATGAGTCATACGTTCTTATCCAATCAGCTATTCTGTGTCTTTTGATCATAGTGTTCAATCCATTTACATTTAAGGTTATTATTGATAAGTACTTACTTATTGCCATTTTTGTTTATTGTGGTTATATTTTCTTCCTATTTCTTCTACTAATTACAGCAGTTCTTTTAATGTTTCTTGTAGTACTGGTTTCATGCTAATATATTCCCTTTAGCTTTTTTTTTGTCTGGGAAGCTCTTTATTTCACCTTCTATTTTGAACGATAGCCTTCCCTGATAGAGTAGTCTTGGATTCAGATCCTTGTTTTTCATTACCTTCATTAATTCATGCCATTAGCTTCTGGCCTGTAGTATTTCTGTTGAGAAGTCAGCTGATGGCCTTATGAGGGTTCCTTTGTAGGTAATCTGTTGCTTATCTCTTGCTGCCTTTTGGATTCTCTCCATCATTAATTTTTGACATTTTAATTATAATGTGTCTTGGTGTGGGCCTGTTTGGTTTCTTCTTACTTGGGGCTCTCTGTGCTTCTTGTACTTGTATGCCTTTTTCCTTCATCAAGTTAGGGAAGTTTTCTGTCACTATTTCTTCAAATATATTCTCTGACCCTTGCTCATTTTCTTCTTTTCTGGAACTCTTATGATGCAGATGTTGTTATGTTTCATATTGTCCCACAGTTCTCTTAGGCTGTCTTCCTGTTTTTTAATTGTTTTTTCCTTTTGGTTTTCTGATTGGTTGATTTTTTTCTACTCTGTCTTCTAATTCACTGATTTGATCTCGGCCTCCTCTAGTCTGCTGGTTATTCCTTCCAATGTGTTCTTTACTTCTGCTATGTTATTCTTCATTTCCAATTGGTTAGTTTTCAATGTTTTTATATCTTTCCTCATGCTGTTGAGCTTCCTCATGATTATTACTCTGAACTCTCCCTCTGATATCTTGCTCAATTTCCTTTCATTTATTTCATCTGCTGTCAAATTATCTTGTTTTTTCATCTGGGATTTGTTTTTTTTGTTTCACCCTTTTGGCTGTCTCAATGGGTTTTGGAGCCTACCAAATTTTCCCTGTGGGTGTTGGTGTTCCACTGGTTTTGGGTCCCTCTACTGTGTTTGGATGAGAATGAGAGGATCCACATTAAACACCACTGTCAAGTCTTACTTTCCTGGGTGATGGATCTTTTTATTTCTATAAAGAATGTATTCCTATATGTATTATGGTATTTAAAATTTAATTTTGAGAAGTTCATGCAAATTACCCTAGTTAGTAAAAACACAATGTAGTTCATTAGGCTAAACAAAGGGTTTTGAAAGTTTTTTTATTTTTTTATTTTTGGTCCTAATGAAAATAGTGGTAGATACTGTTACAGAAACAAGTCATTAAATGAAAGGCCTGTTTAAGTTGGACATGCCTGTTTGAGTTGAGTGCACCTGTGCACTGGCTAGGACCTTTGGTGTAGGAACCAGCTTGAGCACAATGGGACCTTTACGACAATAGAACCAGGCCAATCCATGACATCTAGGAGAGTTGGACTGCAGGCTGGCTGGCCAGGGACACAGAGCTTCAGGGAATCCAGGACTCTGCCTCTCCAACTCCTCCCTGCACAGCTGCTTTGTTCTCTCTTCCCAAAGATCAGCTTCTCCTGACTCCCAAAGGACGGTGGAAAATGGCTTCTGCCAAGAGTTCTAGATTTATATCTCCCCTTTCCCACAGAACAGTCAGTCTGTGGAAACCTCTCAGTTTCAATTTGGATTCCTAGGGAAGGGGTTCACTGGCTCATTTTAGGTCAGGTGCCCTGCCGTGATCTGATTATTTTTTAACATTGTAAGTTTCTCCCTTAAATAATGCTAGCAGTAGTAAGTAGTCTCAATTAAGTGTGTGTGTTGGGGTATGGGGGCCGAAGGTCAGGGTACGAGAGGTGATTGTTACGTGAGGCAGGGGCAGGGAAGGGTGCTGATCAGATAAAGTACTGGACAGTCTGTAGATTTGGTAGCACATCTCTATTAAAATTACACTGATTTGCCCTGGCTGGTCTAGCTCAGCAGTTAGAGCATCGGTGCATGACCAATGAGGTGCAGGTTTGATTCCAGTCAAGGGCATGTACCTAGGTTGCTGTTTGGCCCCGGCCCAGGTCCAGGTCATGTGGGAGGCAGCCAGTTGATGTATCTCTCTCACATTGATGTCTCTCTCTCTCTCCCCTACTCTATCTGAAGATAAATGGAAAAATATCCTTGGGTGAGGATTAAAAAAAGAGAGAGAGAGAGATGATCAGATAAAGTACAGGACAGTCTGTACATTAGGCAGCAGATCTCTATTAAAAATATACTGATCAGCCCTGGCCGGTTTGGCTCAGTAGCTAGAGCACTGGCCCTCGAACCAAAGAGTCATGGGTTTGATTCCGGTCAGGGG
The DNA here is from genome assembly GCA_030848825.1 of Tadarida brasiliensis. Classification (NCBI taxonomy): domain Eukaryota; kingdom Metazoa; phylum Chordata; class Mammalia; order Chiroptera; family Molossidae; genus Tadarida; species Tadarida brasiliensis. The sequence goes on along the minus strand of CM061257.1, from coordinate 107,834,342 downwards.
CATGTACCTCAGTTGTGGTTGGGTCCCCAGCCCTAGTCGAGGGTCATTTGAAAGGCAAGCAATCAATGAGTCTCTCTCGCATCAATTTCTCTCTCTCTCTCTCTCTCTCTCTCTCTCTCTGCCCCACCCACTCTGTCTAAAGAGAAATGGAGGAATATTCTCGGGAGAGGATTAAAAACAAAATAAAATATTGCTCCAATTAGCAATCCCACTTCTGGGTAGTTACCTAAAAGAATTGAAAACAGAGTCTTGAAGAGATATCTGTACAGTATGGTCACAGTGGCAGTACTTATAGTAGCTGAAAGGTGAGAAAGCAACCTCAGAGTTCATCAAAGGATGAGTGGATAAACTAAGTGTGGTCTATACATACAGTGGAATGTTATTCAGCCTTAAAAAAGAAGAAAATGCCAACTGATACTACAGTGTGGATGAACTGTGAGGACATTATGCTAATACTCCAGTCAGAAAAGGACAGATATTATATGATTCTACTCTTTGAGGTACTCAGAGTAATCAAATTTATAGGAAAGAAAGCAGAATGGTGGTTGCCAGGGTTAGAGGGGAGGGGAAATGGGGAGTTAGTGTTTTATGGGTGCAGAGTTTCCCTTTGGGAAGATGAAAAAGTTCTGCAGATGGACGGTGGTGATGGTTGCACAACAATGTGAGGTACTTACTGCCACTGAACTGTAGACTCCAAAAATGGTTAAGAGGGTAACTTTTATGTTATGTATATTCTACCAAAATTAAAAGAAATAAAACAAAAAATGTTTAAATTTGGATAAAGAAAACAACCACATTTCATAAGGTGCTAGGAAGAAGTATACACTCAACTTCGGCAATCTGATGGAACAGGCTACTCCCCACTTGGAAAGACTCAGTAAGGGGCACCCAAAAGGAGTCCAGCCCACTTTTGGCTGGACCCCTGCATTAGCTCCACAGCTGCCCGAGTCAGTCCTTCCTGCACGCAGTTCAGCACTGACTCCAGGGGCTTTGGGACTCGGCCCTGGGGGTCTGGTCACTGTAGGCATGGCTGGCCTCTGAGGAAACAGCTTTCTCCTCACCAGATACCTTGAACAAGCTCCTCTTGCTCTTAAACCTACCTCACCTGGTCTGTGGGCATTTCCAGGACCGATGACAGAGCCAAAGAAACAAGAACAAAACAGGACCCAGCTCTCCTCCGCTGCTCCCTGAAGAATCCCCACCAGGCAGGCCGGAGGTGGAATCCCAGCTCCATTATTTGCTCATTGTGCAAATCACTTACCATCCCTAGACTTCAGTTCCTTCATTTATAAGATGGGGCTTCTTGGGATGGCCTTAAAGATTAAATAAGAGTGTTGGGTCTATTTCTTTTCTGTTCTTATTGTTTGTTGAAGAGCCTATTCAGACTTCACTTGGTAAAGAAGATCTTAAAAAACGAGGTCCATGTTACCAATAAAAACAAAGAAAACCACTCCCAGACCAGTAACAACTATGCCTAGGATGTTGCTAGAACCTTGCAAAGAAGAGAGGTGCTCAGGCCAGCTTCAGTTAGGGTGACCCATGGGCCCGTAATTTTGTGTTGATCCCTCATTGCTCTGATGGAATCAGGCATCTTCCTCCAAAAACACCCACATCTCTTCCATCATCCAATGGTGTGGAGGCCCTCAGATTACTTCCATTCACTCCTCGCAATTAAAAATAAATTAATTAACACCAAGGTTTTATATACATAATAAGTGATAATCTGCTCGTTGTTAAGACATTTGTCCCGTTAAATGCAGGTTACTTGAAAGGGATGTGGGGAAATTTGGTCGGGATGAGTGGGAATGAAAATAATTAGAGGCTTGGAAACCAGGACTTAATAGATGGCAAAGATTTAGGAAAAAATCTTAGGCTGATCACAATTTTGAGTAAACTGAAAATTTTTTATATGCTCCTTTCACACTCTAACCCAGCCTTCAGAATTTTACTCCAGTCTCACCGGCTCCCCAGGTCACACAATCCCCCTTTCATACATCCCTACACAGAAAACTTCACTCACACAAGCCCCCATTCACCACTTGTTAACACCTGTCCTGTTCACACAGACACTCTTTCTTAAATTCCCTCAACAGAGAAACCCATACACCAGGCAACACGTGTGCATGTACACACACACACACACACATGCTCACACACACACACATGCTCACGCACACACACACCATATACTGGCATTCCAGGTCTCATTCCCGCAGATTTGCCTGGCCACCGTTCCTGCTTCTCTCAGCTTCCATCCAAGTTCTCCACATAAATCCCCTTCCACAGTATTTATTGAGTGACCGTGACCAGGTGCTGTCGTGGTCCCTGGGAGCTACAGAACGGAATAAGAACTGGTCTTTGCTCTCAAGGAGCTCAGAGTCTATTTGAGAAAACGGGTTGGGGAGGGACGGACATCATGTAAAAATCTAAATGCATGGGGTGAGGAAGGTCCTAAAATTGAAGTAGATCACAAGGAAAGTGAGGGCAAAGAGGAGAGGAGTGGAAGTGGGGACACGAGGAAGAGGTCTCTGCCACCAGGAGAGATCAGGAGACAGATGTACTGAAGAGAAAGAAGTGCTTGAGAATAGTCTGGAAGAACTGGAAAGACATTGCCAGGTGAGCAAGGACAAGGTTGTTCACCAGGGAGGGAATGTGAAGGAAGGGAGAATCCACACGGCATGACACGGGTGTGACATGCCAGAACGCAGACGGGAGGTAGCAGAGAGAAAAGCTGTAGGCAAGGGGTTTGATTTCATCACAGAGACAAAGTCATGGTGAGGCTCTGTGCCTTACCTGTTTACCTTAGAATGAGAATTCGGGATGAGATGGTTGTCCCAGGAAGTGTATTAGCAGGTTTATTTCATCTGAAATACAAAGTCAGAATTTGATGACAGAAAGTCTGGGTGGGCTGGTTCGACTGTAAGACAGGACGATACAATGTGCCTTGTAATCTGGTTGACTGGCAGGCTTTCCCCTATGAGCAAGCTGTGCAGCTCCCGTGTTTGATAAAAACATATGTAAGGCATGCTTATGATGACATTTTGTTAAAAATATTTTAGTAGCAAATGTTCAATAATAAATAATTTTAGAAGTCTTGATAAAAATACTTCTCATTCTATTTTCCAGAAGCTGGGAAAGCAAATGAGTTTAATGACAGGTACAAATCCTTTTCCAACTCTGGTGGTTTCTAGTTCTTAGCTTTCATCAAACTTGAAAGAAGATCTAACAGACCTGTCAACTGATCGGTCCTTACAAACAATATTTGATGATAGATTACTGTATGATTTTTAGCATACAACTAAGAAAACTTTCAAAGAATTGAGTGACGTTGGTATAATAAAACTTTTTGCTTCATCTATTTATTTATGAGAAAAAGTTTCATCAGCTCTTCTGTTCCTAAAAACAAAGATGGGAAGAATATTGTTGCTGAATCATATCTCAACCTAGCAATAATAACACTCATCTACATATATAAATTAATTTGCAAAAACCCACTAATTTCATGAAGAGATGTTTAATGACTAACATCTATAATGATTTGTTCTTTATCATTTAATAGACAATTATGTTGTTTGCCCAGTTATCTTAATTGTAATGACAGCTCAATCCAGAAGAAAAAAAATTAACACTAGCCCTGGCCAGTGTGGCTCAGTTGGTTGGGCACTGTTACATGCACCAAAAGGTCGCCGGTTCCATTCCCGGTCCAGGCACAGGCTTGGGTTGTGGCTGAATCCCTGCTAGGGGGCGTGCAGGAGGCAGCCGATCGGTGTTGTGCTCTCACATCAATGTTTCTCTTTCTCTTTCCCTTCCCCTCTCTCTAAAAATCAATAAAATATTTTTTAAAAATTTTAACACTAGAGATTATGGTTTCAGAAAAAATATAAAAGGGCAGAAAAAGTATGACAGGGGGATAAATGAAAAGCTTACAAGCTTAAAGATATATTGCATTCGACCTCCAGTCAAGATGGCGGCGTAGGTAAACGCGGTATCGCGTCCTCCCACAACCACATCAAAATTACAACTAAACTACAGAACAACCATCATTCAGAACCGCCTGACATCAAGCTGAATGGAAGTCCTACAACTACAAAATTAAAGAAGCCGCATCGAGACTGGTAGGAGGGGCGGAGGCGGACGGGCTGGTCGCACACCCACGTGTGACGGATAAAAATTAGGAGGGACAGCTCGGTTGGGAAGGTCCTCCCTGAGGACTGAGGGGTCCCCGTCCCACACCAGGTGCCCAGCTCAGGGTTCCAGTGCCAGGAAGAGAAGTCCCCATCACTTCTGGCTGGAAAAACCAGCGGGAACTGAGGCTGAGGCTGCTGGAGCCCCCGGCAGCTCCTCTTAAAGGGCCAGCACACTGGCTTACTCGGACTTGCTCCTCTGAGCACGGAGGGGAGGCAGCTTGAGGGGCACCAGAGAACAGGGAAGAACTGAGCTATTTGGCCTCGGGACAAGGGCTGGAGAGGCAGCTTTCTCCTGGACAGAGGTGCTGGCAGAGGCTGTTGTTCCTTTGGTGAGCCCTTCCCTGGGCAGCAGATGCCGCCATATCTGGGACTCCAGCAACCTGGCTCACACTGTTGGCCCCGCCCTGGTGATTCCCTGAGGCCAAAACACCCAACTTTTGGGCCAACCCAAGCTGTTTCCAAAGGCTTTACCATAGGATTGGCCTGTCTTGGATCCTGCTTCAGAGTTTCCTAAAATCTCTCAAACAAGCAGCATCTGGTCTCAGCTAGCCCCATACCTTTTGTTAAATAGCCCATGGCCCGGCACTAGAAGCAGCCAGCCTTGGTTCACAACTTAGCTTTTCCTGGGCCCCTCCAAGCCCAGCACAAGAAGCAGCCATCTTCAGATCACTTTGTAGCTTATGCCAGGTGGACCTGGATAGAACACAGGCAGTGGCTGACCTTGACCCAGAGCCAGCACACCCAGTGAACAGCTACAGACCACATCGAAACACAACCACCCAACCACCTCCACAAGTGACACACTCAATGAGTGGACTCAGTGGGTACCAGAACCCTGATGAAGTAAGTCTTGCTCTGTGTGGTGGGCCCCTGCACAGCTGATCCTCCAAGGTAGTCAGAGGTCGGTGGATAGTGGGCACAGCCAGTCCTTGCAGCCGATTAGCCTGAGTAAATCCCTCCCATTGATGTGCCAACAGCAATCAAGACTCAATTACAACAGAAGAGTGTACAGTCCACAAAAGGGGTGCACCTTGAGGGCCCAGCTGGGGTGATCAGGGAGGCTGTGCCACTGGATCCTACAGGACACCTACTACAATAGGCCACCCTACAAAGCCTAGGAGACATAGCAACTCTACCTAATACATAGAAACAATCCCAGGAATGCAGCCAAAAGGAGGAGACAAAGAAACACGTCCCAAATGAAAGAAAGGAACAAAATTCCAGGAAAAGAACTAAACAAAATGGAGATAAGCAATCAATCAGATGCAGAGTTCAAAACACAGGTTATAAGGTTGTTCAAAGAACTTGGTGAGACATTCAAAGGACTTAGTGAGACCTTCAAGAAACTAAAGGAGACCTCCAAGGAACTTAGTGAGAACATCAATAACATAAAAAAGGACCAGTCAGAAATGAAAGATGCACTAACTGAAATAAAAAATAATTTACAGGGAATCAATAGTAGAGTAGGTAAAGCCAAGAAGCAAACCATCGATTTGGAATATAAGGAAGCAGATAACACCCAATCAGAATAGCAGAAAGAAAAAAGAATCCAGAAAAATGAGGATAGTGTAAGGAGCCTCTGGGACAACTTCAAGCATGCTAACATTCACATCATAGTGGTGCCAGAAGGAGAAGAGAGAGAGCAAGAAATTGAAAACCTATTTGAAACAATAATGACAGAAAACTTCCCTAACTTGGTGAAGGAAACAGACATACAAGTCCAGGAAGCACAGAGAGTCCCACACAAGTTGAACCCCAAGAGGTCCACACAAAGACACGTCATCATCAAAATGCCAAAGGTTCAAGACAAAGAGAGAATCTTAAAAGCAGCAAGAGAAAAGCAGTTAGTTACCTACAAAGGAGCTCCCATGAAACTGTCAGCTGATTTCTCAAAAGAAACCTTGCAGGCCAGAAAGAAGTGGCAAGAGATATTAAAGGTGATGAAAAGCAACAACCTACAACCAAGATTACTCTTATCTTGCAAAGCTATCATTTAGAATGGATAGACATAGCAAGAGTTTCCCAGACAAGAAAAAGTTAAAGGAGTTTCCACCACCAAACCAGTATTATATGAGATATTGAAGGGTCTTCTTGAAGGAGAAGAAGAACAACATATGAACAATAAAATGGCAATTAATACATATCTATCAACAATTGAATCTACAAACGAAATGAGCAAGCAGAACAGAAACAGACTCGTAGATACAGAGAACTTTTTGTTGCTTGCCAGATGGGCGGGGGCTGGGGGAATGGGTGAAAAAGATGAAGAAATTAAGAAGTACGAATTTGTTGTTAGACTGATGAACCTTAAAGGGAAGGGGGGAGGGAGGGCGGGATGAGATAAACCAAAGAACTTCTATGCATATATGCATAACCAATGGACTCTGACAATAGTGTGGGGAAGGCAGGAGGGAGTCAATGGGGAAAAAAGGGAGAAACGTCTGTAATACATTCAACAATAAAGATGAGTTTTTATTTTTTTAAACTTATCTTTATTGTTGAATATATTACAGATGTTCCTCCTTTTTCCCCTATTGATCCCCTCCTCCCCACTCCCGTCCCCCCTCCTGCCTTTCCCCACACTGTTATCTGTGTCCATTGGTTATGCATATATACATATAAGTTCTTTGGTTTATTTCTCCCCACCCCTCCACCCCCTTCCCTTTGAGGTTTGTCAGTTTAACAACCAATTTGTACTTCTTAATCCCTTCACCTTTTTCTCCCATTTCCCCAACCCCCCTCCCATCTGGCAACCAACAAAATGTTCTCTGTATCTACGAGAATGTTTCTGTTCTGCTTGTTCATTTTGTTTGTAGGTTGAATTGTCGATAGATATGTATTTATTTCCATTTTGTTTGTTCATATTTTTATCTTCTTTTTCGTCAAGAAGACCCTTCAACATATCATATAATAATGGTTTGGTGATGAACTCCTTTAGCTTTTTCTTGTCTGGGAAACTCTTCATATGGCCATCGATTCTAAATGATAGCTTTGCAGGATAGAGTAATCTTGGTTGTAGGTTCTTGCTTTTCATCACTTTGAATATCTCTTGCCACTCCTTTCTGGCCTGCCAAGTTTCTTTTGAGAAATCAGCTGACAGTTATGTAACTCCCTTGTAGGTAACTAACTGCTTTTCTCTTGCTGCTTTTAAGATTCTCTCTTTATCTTTAACCTTTGGCATTTTGATGATGACGTGTCTTCGTGTGGACCTCTTGCGGTTCAACTTGTTTGGGACTCTCTGTGCTTCCTGGACTTGTATGTCTGTTTCCTTCCCCAAGTTAGGGAAGTTTTCTGTCACTATTGTTTCAAATAGGTTTTCAATTTCTTGCTCTCTCTCTTCTCCTTCTGGCACCCCCAAGATGCGAATGTTGGTATGCTTGAAGTTGTCCCAGAGGCTCCTTACACTATCCTCATTTTTGTGGATTCTTTCTTCTTTTTGCTGTTCTGATTGGGTGTTTTTTGCTTCCTTATATTCCAAATCGATGGTTTGCTTCTTGGCTTTACCTACTCTACTATTGAATCTCTGTAAATTATTCTTTATTTCAATTAGTGCCTTCTTCATTTCTGACTGGTCCTTTTTTATGCTGTTGAGGCCCTGACTAAACTCATTGAAATTCTCACTAAGTTCATTGAGCATCCTTATAAGCAGTGTTTTGAACTCTGCATCTGTTAGATTGATTATCTCCATTTCGTTTAGTTCTTTTCCTGGAGTTTTGTTCTGTTCTTTCATTTGGGAACTGTTTCTTTGTCTCCTCATTTTGGCTGCCTCCCTGTGTTTGTTTCTATGTATTAGGTAGAGTTTCTATGTCTCCCAGGCTTCCTAGGGTGGCCTATTGTAGTAGGTGTCCTGTAGGTCCAGTGGCACAGCCTCCCTGATCTGCCAGCTGGGCCCTCGAGGTGCACACCTCGTGTGGACTTTACACCCTTCTGTTGTAATTGAGTCTTGATTGCTGTTGGCACATCAATGGAAGGGTTTTACAGCTGATCAGCTGCAAGGACTGGCTGTGCCCACTATCCACTGACCTCTGACTACCTTGGAGGATCAGCTGTTCAGGGGCCCACCACACAGAGCAAGACTTACTTCATCAGGACTGTGGTACCCACTGAGTCCGCTCATTGAGTGTGTCACTTGTGGAGGTGGTTGGGTGGTGGTGCTTGGCAGTGTTCTGAAGTTGTCCACTTGGTGTGCTGGCTCTGGGGCCAGGTCAGCCACTGCGTGGTGTTCTACCTGGGGCCACTAGGTATAAGCTACAAAGCAGTCTGAAGATGGCTGCTTCTTGTGCTGGGCTTGGAGGTGCCCAGGAAAAGCCAAGTTGTGAACCAAGGCTAGTTGCTTCTAGTGCCAGTCCTGAGACCACTTAACGAGAGGTATATGGTTTGCTGAGACCGGATGCTGCTTGTTTGAAAGAATTTAGGAAAATCTGAAGCAGGATCCGAGACACGTTATTCCTTTGGTAAAGCAACTGGCAATAGTTTGGGTGGGCCTGAAAGTTGGATGGGGCAGGGCCTCTGGGAACCACCAGAGCAGGGCAAATAGTGTAAGCCAAGTTGCTGGAATCCCAAATATGGCGGCTCTCTGCCTGCCTTGTGGGGAAAGGGCTCACCAAAGGAACAAAGGCCTCTGACAGCATGTATGTCCAGGAGAAAGCCGCCTCTCCAGCCCTCGCCCCAATGCCAAACAACTCAGTTCTTCCCCCTATATCTCTGGTACCTTTCGAGCTGCCTCCCCCATGCTGCTGCCTGGAGGGTGTAAGTCTGAGGAAGTCCATGTGCTGATCCTTTAAGAGGAGCTGCCTGAGGCTTCAGCAGCCTCAGTTTCCCTCAGCCTCTGTTCCTGCTGGTTTTTACAGCCAGAAGTTATGGGGATTTCTCTTCCTGGCACTGGAACCCTGAGCTGGCGGCCTGGTGTGGGAGGGGGACACCAGGGAGGACTCACTCCTCAGGGAGGACCTTCATAGCCGAGGTATCCCCCTGATTTTTATTCACCACACATGGGTGGGGCACCAGCCTGTCTGCACCTCCCCCGTTCCTACCAGTCTCAATGTGGCTTCTTCTTTAATTTCGTAGTTGTAGGACTTCCATTCAGCTTGATTTCAGGTGGTTTTGAATGATGGTTGTTCTGTAGTTTAGTTGTAACTTTGATGTGGTTGGGCGGACACAATACCACGTTTACCTATGCCGCCATCTTGACCAGAAGTCCAAAGATGAGTTTTTTATATATATATATATATATATATATATATATATATAAAAGGTATATTGCATTAGAAAAACGTTTTGTGAAGAAGTGGAATGGAAAGGTCCTAGGGCCTTGGCCCTTGCTATTTCATTCTAGTGAACTAGAAATAAGAGTAAATGAGAGAGAGAAATAAATATGTCAAATTTCCAACTGTTAAAGAAGAGCCTGTTCATGTGTGTGTTTTTTTAATGAAAATCACTATTCTATTTGGATTCCATTGGAGACACTTAAAAGAGCAATTTTACTTTAAAATGTTAATGCCTATAACATGCCTAAAATTATTTGTAATTATTTAAATGTATTACAGAACTGTAGTTACCACCTTAAAATGTATGAAGGGAATCATAGTTTTTCAAATTCTTTTAGAGGCTAATTGACATGTATAGAACATGGCACTCAAGAACTGCAGAAATTACTTTTTCTTTAAAAGTGGATCAGCCCTGGCCGGTTTGGCTCAGCGGTTAGAGCGTCGGCCTGTGGTCTGGAGAGATCCAGATTTGGTTCCCGCTAAGGGCATGTACCTCGGTTGCAGTTTGTCCCCGGCCCTGGTTGGTCGTGCGGGTGGCAGCCACTCAATGTGGCCCTTTCACGTCGATGTTTCTCTCTCTCTCTCTTCCTCTCTCTCCCTCCTACTCTGTCTGAACAAAAAAATGAAAAAATGTCCTCGGGTGAGGATAAAAAAATAAATAAATAAATAAAATAAAAGTGGATCAAGCTTTTATCAAGACACACTACATGTGGGTCATAAAACAAGTCTCAATAAATTTCAAAGAACTATAATCATAGTCACTATATTCTCTGACCTTAAAATTGATCAGGAGGAGATATCTGGAAAATCCCCAACTATCTGGAAATTAAATAACAAATGTTTAAATAACACATGTCAAAGAAATTACAGGGGAAATTAGAAAACATTTGGGAATGAATAATAATAAAACCATTACATCAAAATTTGTGATATGCAATCAAAGCAGTGCTGAAAGGGAAATTTATGTCTTTAAATGTTTTTTTTTTCTTTTTTAAATTTTATTAATTTATTGTTGTTACAGATGTTTCTCCTTTTTTCCCCATTGACACCCACCTCGCCAGCCCCCCCGCCCCATCCCCAGCTTTGTTTTCCATGTCCATCAGTTATGTGTACATGCATATAAGTTTTGTGGTTTATCTCTTCCCTCCCTCCCCACCCTCTCTTCTGAGGGTTGTCAGTCTGTACCCTACTTCCACATCTCTGGGTCTACCCTGTTCCTCTGACTATGTTCATTATATTCCACAAATAAGTGAGATCATGTGATATTTGTCTTTCTCTGCTTGGCTTTTTTCGCTTAGGATAATACTCTCCAGGTCCCTCCATGTCGTCTCAAAGGATAAGAGATCTTTCTTTCTTACAGCTGCATAGTGTTCCATTGTGTATAATGTACCACAGCTTTTTTATCCATTTGTCCACTGATGAACACTTGGGCTGTTTCCAGATCTTAGCTATTATAAATAGTGCTGCGATGAACATGGGGGTACATATATTCTTTCTGATTGGTGTTTCAGGCTTTTTAGGGTATATTCCTAGAAGTGGGATCACTGGGTCAAATGGCAATTCAATTTTTAATTTTTTGAGGTAACACCATAGTGTTTTCCATAGTGGCTGCACCAGTCTGCATTCTCACCAGCAGTGTACAAGAGTCTGCTTTTCTCCACACCGTCGCCAACACTTGTTGTTTGATGATTTGTTGATGGTGGCCATTCTGACAGGTGTGAGGTGATACCTCATTGTTGTTTTAATTTGCATCTCTCTGATGATTAGTGATGTTGAGCATTTCTTCATATGTCTCTTAGCCATTTGTATGTCCTGTTTGGAGAGGTGTCTATTTAGTTCCTCTGCCCATTTTTTAATTGGGTTCCTTGTCTTCCTTTTGTTGAGTCGTATGAGCACTCTATATATTTTAGAGATTAACCCCTTATCTGATGTATCATTGGCAATTATGCTCTCTCATACAGTGAGTTCCCTTTCCAAGTTGATGGTTGTTTCTTTTGCTGTGCAGAAGCTTTTTAGTTTGATGTAGTCCCATGTGTTCATTTTTTCCTTTGTTTCTGTTGCCTTAGGTGATGTATCAGTGAAAATTCTGCTGTGTATGATGTCTGAAATTTTGTTGTCTACATTTTCTTCTAGGATTTTTATGGATTCACGAGTCACATTTAAGTCTTTTATCCATTTTGAGTTTATTCTTGTGTGTGGTGTAAATAGATGGTCTAGTTTCATTTTTTTTGCAATGTAGCTGTCCAATTTTCCCAACACCATTTATTAAAGAGGCTGTCTTTACTCCATTGTATGATCTTGCCACCTTTGTCAAATATTAATTAAGCATAATGTCTTGGGTCAATTTCCGGATTCTCTGTTCTGTTCCACTGGTCTATATGCCTGTTCTTGTGCCAGTACCAAGCTGTTTTGATTAAGTAGCTTTGTAGTATAACTTGATAGCTGGTATTGTGATCCTACCTACTTTGTCCTTCTTTTCCAAGATTGCTGTGGCTATTCAGGGTCTTTTTTCGTTCCATATGAACTTTTGAAGTATTTATTCTAGTTCTGTGAAATATGTCATTGGTATTTTGATGAGGATTGCATTGAATCTATAGATTGCTTTAGGTAATATGGACATTTTAATTATATTAATTCTTCCAATCCATGAACAAGGTATGTGCTTCCACTTTTCTATATCTTCCTCTATTTCTTTTTTCAATGTCTTGTAGTTTTCTGCAAAGAGGTCCTTTACTTCTTTGGTTAAGTTTATTTCTAGGTATCTTAATTTTTTTGCCACGATGGTAAATGGGATTGTTTTTTTAGTTTCTCTTTCTGTGAGTTCATCATTGGTGTATAAGAATGCCGTCGATTTCTTGACGTTAATTTTGTATCCTGCTACTTTGCCAAATTCATTTATTAAGTCTAGTAGATTTTTGATGGAGTCTTTAGGGTTTTCTATGTATAATATCATGTCATCTGCGAATAATGACAGTTTCACTTCCTCCTTTCCAATTTGGATCCCTTTGATTTTTTATTCATGTCTAATTGCTGTGGCTAAGACCTCCAGTACCATGTTAAATAAGAGTGGTGAAAGTGGACATCCCTGTCTTGTTCCTGTTCTTAAGGGAAATGTTTTTAGTTTTTGCCCATTGAGTATGATGTTGGCTGTAGGTCTTTCATATATGGCCTTTATTATGTTGAGATATGATCCCTCCATTCCCATGTTGCTGAGCGTTTTTATCAGAAATGGGTGCTGGATTTTGTTGAATGCTTTTCAGCGTCTATTGATATGATCATGTGGTTTTTATCTTTCCTTTTGTTTATGTGGTGTATCACATTTATTGTTTTGCAAATATTGAACCAACCTTGCATCCCTGGGATGAATCCCACTTGGTCATGGTGAATAATTTTTTGATGTATTGCTGGATCTGATTTGCTAGTATTTTTTTCAGTATTTTGGCATCTGTGTTCATCAGGGATATTGGCCTGTAGTTTTCTTTCTTTGTAGTGTCTTTGTCTGGTTTTGGAATTAGAATTATGCTGGCCTCATAAAACGAGTTTGGAAGTCTTCCTTCTTCTTGAATTTTTTGGAATAGTTTGAGGAGAATGGGTTTTAGTTCTTCTTTGAATGTTGGGTAAAACTCCCCTGTGAAGCCATCTGGGCCTGAGCTTTTGTTTGCTGGGAGAGTCTTGATTACATCTTTAATTTCCTTAGTTGTTATTGGTGTGTTCAACCTTTTTATCTTTTCCCAGTTCAGTTTTGGGAGAGTATGTGTTTCTAAAAATTTGTCTGTTTTGCCTAGATTGTCCAATTTGTTGGTATATAATTGTTCATAGTATTTGTTAACGATCCTTTGTATTCTGTGGTGTCGGTTGTTATTTCTTTCATTTCTGATTTTGTTTATTTGGGTCCTCTCTCTTTGTTTCTTGGTGAGTCTAGCTAAGGGTCCATCAATCTTGTTTATCTTTTCAAAGAACAGTTCTTTGTTTCATTGATCTTTTTAATTGTTTTTTTTTTTTTTTTTAGTCTCTATGTCGTTTATTTCTACTCTGATCTTTACTATTTCTTTCCTTCGGCTTGCTCTGGGTTTTCCTTTTTGTTTGCTTTTTAGTTCTTTAAGCTGTGAGGTTAGATAGTCAATTAGAAACTTTTCTTGTTTTCTGAGGTAGGCCTGTAGTGCTATGAACTTCCCTCTCAGGACGGCTTTCGCTGTGTCTTATAGATTTTGTGTTTTGTGTTCATTTTCATTGGTTTCCAGGAAGTTTTTAAATGTCTTCCTTGATCTCCTTGGCAACTCATTCCTTGTGTAATAACATACTATTTAGCCTCGATTTGTTTAAATGTTTTTGTTATTATGTCAAGATATGATCCCTCTCTTCCCACATTGCTGAGGGAATGGGTGCTGGATTTTGTCCAATGCTTTTTCAGTGTCTGTTGATTTGATCATATTGTTTTTATCTTTAATTTTGTTTATGTGGTGTATCACATTTATTGATTGGCAAATATTGTACCAGCCTTGCATCACTGTATTGCTGGATACGATTTGCTGGTATTTTGTTCAGGATTTGGCATCTGTGTTCATCAGGGATATTGGCCTGTAGTTTTCTTTCTTTGTAGTGTTTTGGGAGACGATGTGTTTCTAGAAATGTGTCCATTTCGCTTAGATTGTCTAATTTGTATAACTGTTCATAGTATTTGTTAATGATTCTTTGTATTTTTGTAGTGTCCATTGTTACTTCTCCTCTTTCATTTCTGATTTTGTGTATTTGGGTTCTCCCTCTTTGTTCCTTGGTAAGTCTAGCTAAGGGTTTATCAACCTTTTTTATCTTTTCAAAAAACCAGCTCTTTGTTTCATTGATCCTTAGAATTGATTTTTTGGTGTCTATGTCATTTATTTCTGCTCTGATCTTTACTATTTCTTTCCTTCTACTTGCTCTGAGTTTTTCTTTTTGTTTGCTTTCTAGTTCTTTAAGTTGTAAAGTTAGATAGTCAATTAGAAATTTTTCTTGTTTCTTGAGGTAGGCCTGTAGTGTTATGAACTTCCCTCTCAGAACTACTTTCGCTGCATCCCATAGATTTTGTGTTATTGTGTGTGTTTTTTTCATTCGTTTCCAGGAAGTTTTTAATTTCTTCCTTGATCGCCTCGGTAACCCATTCATTGTTTAATAACATGCTATTTAGCTTCCATGTGTTCAAATGTCTTTGTATGTTCTTGTTGCAATTGATTTCTAGTTTTATGCCATTGTGATCTGAGAAGATGCTTGATATGATTGCAATCTTCTTGCACTTGTAGAGACTTAGTTTGTGTCCTCACATGTGGTCTACCTTTGAGAATGTCCCATGTGCACTTGAGAAGAATGTGAATTCTGTAGTTTTGGGGTGTAATTCTCTGTAGATATCTATTAAATCCATTTGGTCTAGTGCTTCATTTAGATTCTGTTTCCTTGTTAATTTTTTGTCTAGAGGATCTATCCAGTGATGTCAGTAGGGTGTTGAAATCCCCTGCTATGATTGTATTGCTGTCGATTTCTTCTTTGAAGTCTTCCAGAAGATTTTTAATATATTTTGGTGCTCCTATATTGGGTGCATATATGTTTACCAAGGTTATATCTTCCTGTTGGATAGATCCTTTCAATATTATGTATTGGCCTTCTTAGTCTCTAGATATGGCCTTCATTTTGAAATCTATTTTATCAGATATGAGTATTGCTACCCCAGCTTTTTTTTCCTTTCTGAAGATTTTTTTCCATCCCTTCACTTTCAACCTATGTGAGTCTTTTGTTGTGAGGTGGGTCTCTTGTAAACAACATATATATGGGTCATGCTTTCTTATCCAATCAGCTACTCTGTGTCTTTTTATCGGAGCATTCAGTCCATTTACATTTAAGGTGATTATTGATATATACTTATTTATTGCCTTTTTTGTTTAGTGTGGTTCTATTTTTCTTTCTATTTCTTCTACTAATTGCAGCAGTCCTTTTAACATTTCTTGCAGTGTTGGTTTGGTGCTAATGTATTCCCTTAGCCTTCTTTTTGTCTGGGAAGCTCTTTATTTGACCTTCCATTTTGAATGATAGCCTTGCTGGGTAGAGTAGTCTTGGATTCAGATCCTTGTTTTTCATGACCTTGATTACTTCATGCCATTCCCTTCTGGCCTGTAGTGTTTCTGTTGAGAAGTCAGCTGATAGCATTATGGGGGTTCCTTTGTAGGTAACCTGTTGCTTATCTCTTGCTGCCTTTAGGATTCTCTCTTTGTCTTTAATTTTTGGCATTTTAGTTACTATGTGTCTTGGTGTGTGCCCATTTGGGTTCTTCTTCTTTGGGGCTCTCTGTGCTTCTTGAACTTGAATGCCTTCTTCCTTCACCAAATTAGGGAAGTTTTCTGTCACTATTTCTTCAAATATATTCTCTAACCCTTGCTCATTTTCTTCTTCTTCGGGGATTCCTATGATGTGAATATTATTACGTTTCCAGTTGTCCCACAGTTCTCTTAAGCTGTCTTCTTGTTTTTTAATTGTTTTTTCCTTCTGGTTTTCTGATTGGTTGATTTTTTCTACCCTATCTTCTAATTCAATGATCCAGTCCTCAGCTTCCTCTATTCTGCTGTTTAGTTCTTCCAATGTGTTATTTATTTCTGCTATGTCATTCTTCATTTCTTCTTGGTGCTTCTTCATTTCCAATTGGTTGATTTTCAATATTTCTATGTCTTTACTCATGGTGTTGAGCTTCCTCAAGATCATGGCTCTGAATTCTAGCTCTGTTAACTTGCTTAACTGCATTTCGTTCATCTCATCTCCAGTAGAGATCTCTTGTTCTTTCATTTGGGATTTGTTTATTTGTTTCACCATTTCGGCTATCTCTGTGTGTTTTGGAGCCTGCCAAATTTTCCCTGTGGGTGTTGGTGTTCTGCTGTTTGTGGCTCCCTCTACTGGGTTTGGATGAGTGTGGGAGGACCCACGTTAAACACCACTGTCAAGTCTTACTTTCCTGTGTAGATTTGCAAGCTCAGGAACGGTTCAGTTATCCTCTAGCTTTTTGCCTAGAGGCTATTAGTTTTGGTTACTTGAAAAGCCTTGGGTTCTCAGTTGAATGAAAACCTCCCTCAGGTGTTCAGTGTGAGAGGATTTCCCGAGGGTGGGGCAGATGTTGGTTGTTAATAAGCCTCAATTTGCATTTCTTTGGCCCACCTGGGTGGGGTTTAATCTCCGAGGGAGGGGCTGCCTCCTCCCCCCAGAGCCCTGGGAAGGAGTGAGATGGCCATCTTCCTGTGTGGCACCAACTCCGCAAAAGCTCTGAGCATCCTCCAAATCCCAAGTGTCCCCAAACAGTTCCAGTCCAGTCTGCCCTCCCTCTGCCAGAGCCCAAGGTGAGTGGCTGTGGCTATTTTAGCGCTCTGTCCCAGTCCTCTGCGCTGTGGATCTGGCTTGAGACTTTAACCCCGAGGGTGCTGCTCACAGCTAAGACCGCTGCTGTCCATGGGCTCCCAGACCCCTCTCACGCCTCCGCAGTCCTGCCAGGATTGATTCAGTGTCCCTGGTTGTATGGTCCTCACAAGCTGCTTTTCTGTTGCTTTTTCCTGACGATTTGTCTTTATTTTAGTTGTAATTCCAGTTTGGTCCTGGGAGATGGTCTGTGTAGCTTCCATTCACTCCACTGCCATTTTGGAATCCTCTCTGTCTTTAAATGTTTACATTAGAAAAGAAGAAGAAAAAAGTGATTTTAAATCAGTGATTTAAGCTTCCTTTTTAAAAAGTCAGAAAATAAATCAAATCAAACAAAAAATAAGCAGAGAAAAGAAATAAAGATAAGAGTCTAAGTCAATTGAGTAAAAAATGGATAAGCAACAGGGGGAAAATCACTGAAAACAAAAGTTGATTGTTTTAAAAGAGTAATAAAGTCAATGAAACCTAGCAAAACTTGTTTTTTAAAAAGAGAGAAAATACAAACTCCCAATGTTACGAATGAAAGAGGGGACATCAGTATACATCATAGAAATGCAAAAAAGTTAATAGTGTATTATGTATAGCTTTCTGTCAATACATTTGACAGGTAGACGAAATGAAAAAATTCTTTGAAAGGTACAATTTCCAAAACTGGAACAAACAAAAACAGAAAATCTGAATAGTCCTATATCTGTTAAAGAAATTGTAACTGAACTGGTTTCGTTCAGTGGTTAGAGCTTTGGCCCGCAGACTGGAGGATTGTTGGTTCAATTCTGGTCAAGGGTGTATAACTAGGTTCCTGGTTTGATCTCCAGCCTGTTTGGGGTTATGCAGGAGGCAACCAATCAATGTGTCTCTCTCACATCAATGTTTCTCTCTCTCTCTCTCTCTCCCTCCCTTCCATTCTCTCTAAAAAAAAAATCAAAAAATTAAAAGAAAAAAAATCAATGGGGGCAGGGAAGAGATAAACCAAAGAGCTATATGCATAACCAATGGACATAGACAACAATGCTGTGAGGAAAGTGGGATTGGGAGGAGGGTGTCATGGGGGGAAAAGGAGAAACATCTGTAACAAAAAAAATTAATTAATTTTTTTTTAAAAAAAAGGAAAAATATCCCTGGGTGATGATTAACAACAACAACAACAACAAAAAATTGTCTTTGATCTTTGCTATTTTATTTTATTTTTTTATTTATTTTTTTTATCCTCACCCAAGGACATTTTTTTCATTTTTTGTTCAGATAGAGTGGGAGGGAGAGACAGAAAGAGAGAGAGAGAAACATCGATGTGAAAGGGACACATCGAGTGGCTGCCACCCGCACGACCAACCAGGGCCGGGGACAAACTGCAACCGAAGTACATGCCCTTAGCGGGAACCGAACTCGGGTCTCTCTGGACTGTAGGCCGACGCTCTGACCGCTGAGCCAAACTGGCCAGGGCGATCTTTGCCATTTTAATGACGATGTGTCTTGGTGTGGGCCTCTTTGGGTTCATCTTGTTTGGGACTCTCTTTTCTTCCTGCACTTGTGTGTCTTTCTTCACCCTGGGTTAGGGAAGTTTTCAATAATTATTTCTTTAAATAAGTTCTCCATCCCTTGCTCTCTTTCTTCTTCTGGTACCCCCATGATGTGGATGTTGTTATGCTTCATGTTGTCCCAAAGTTTCCTTAAACTATCCTAATTTTTTTTTTTTTTTTTTTTTTTTCTGCTGTGATTGGGTGTTTTCTGCTACCTTGCCTTCCAAATAGCTGATTTGATCCTCTGCTTCATCTAACCTACTGTTTATTCCTTCTAGTGTATTCTTCATTTCAGCTATTGTATACTTCATTTCTGACTGGTTCTTTTTTTATGATTTTCTGTATACTTTTTCATGCTATTGACGTTCTCACTAAGTTCTTTATGCACTCTTATAACCATCTTTTGGAACTCTATATCTGGTAAATTGCTTGCCTCTGTTTTATTTAGTTGTTTTTCTGGAGATTTCTTCTGTTCTTTCATTTGGGGTCTGTTTCTTTGTCTCCCCATTTTGGCTGCCTCTCTGTATTTGTTTCTATGTATTATACAGATCTACTATGACTCCCAGACTAGGTAGGGTGGACTTATGTAGTAGGTTTCCTATGGGACCCAGTGACACAGTCTTCTTCACTGAGCTAAGTGCTCCGGGAAAGTTCCTCGTGTGAGTTATGTGAGTCATCCTGTTGTGATTGAGTCTTGATTGTTATTGGCCCATTCATCTGTTAGGGCAATCTTCAGGCTGGCTCACTGAGGATCAACCCCGCCCACAACGTACAGGCTGCTGTTCAGGTGCCTATCACTAGAAGTGGAATTTGCCTTAGCAAGGTCTGGTGCCTGCTGAAATCTCCCTTTGGATGTGCCGCTTGTGAAGGTAATTGGATCCTGCACTGATGCTGTCTAAACTGGCAACCGGGTGTGTTGGTTCTGGAGCCTCTTGGGAGGGACTCCAGTGCAGGTCAATTTCAGATGCTGCCTGTGTCTGGCCCTGAGCAACCTGTTTGGAGCTACAAAGCAATCCACAGTTTGTGGCTGCCTCGGTTGGGCCTGGGTTTGCATGGGAAGGACCAAGCTGCATACCAAGGCCAGCTTCCACTAGCACCGATCCCAGGGGTTAGTCAACAAAAAGCCCAAGGCACCCCAAGATCCACCTCTGTCTGCCTCTGCCTGCTGGATGCCTTTAAGCTCAGTCACTGAAACAGCCTCTGACAGTTCTTGAGTTGCATGAGGTTGTTCTTAGTGAGTCACCAGACAGGGTGAGTGGCATGTACCAGACTGATACAGATTCATAGTGCCAGTGCTGTTTCTGAGGCCACTCAGCAAAAGCCCCAGAATATATCAAGTCTAGCTGCTACCCGCATGACTGCAGACCTTTGTGGTGGTGTGGGTCTCAGGGAGACATCAGAGTGAGGACAGCTGTTTATATAGCTCAAACAGACCAAGATTTGGCCATGTGAGGGGAGGGTCCTGCACCAGTTGTGTGTGTGAAGGAAAAATGGCCTCTGTCCTAAAGCCACACAACTCAGTCTGTCTCAGATTCTGCGAGGAACCTAAGCTCAGCCGGGCAGGGCTGCCAGATTTGGGAGGGTGGGGCTAGTGGATCTCTCATGAGGGGGATGAACCTGTCAGGCTTGGGAATGGTGGGGGGAGTGGACTCTGCCCCAAAACCACCCTACTCAGTTATTGACATCCCTTGAGACTGCTCGGACCTCTACACCCCGGCTCAGACAGCTGACTCCTCCACAGGGCATGAGCTCCACAGGGTGGGGCCACAGGGAGTCCAGAGGGTGGGCTATTGCTTTCCCCTGGGCTGACGCTGTATGGGGGGGAGTGCTCCACTCAAGAAGGATGGTGTCTGTGGTGTGGGACAAGGACTCAGCACAGGGATCTTGGCCTCTATCCCTTCAGCTATCTCCCCAGAGCCACAAACCCCAATCTCTCCTCATACAACTCTCGTCTGCTCTGCTCTCCCTCCACGGGAGCCCAGGGTGAATGGCTCTGAATGAGATTTTTGTGTGTTGGCCCTTTAAGAGGAACCCTGTGTCTCTAGCTGACTCCTATCTCCCCCTGGCAGACAGAATCCCTGCTGATTTTCACAGTCAGATGTTTTATGGGTGCCTCTCCAGCTCTGGCATGAGGTTGAGACCCCACGCTCCTCAGGGGGAACCTTTGCGGCTGAGCTATCCCTCCAGATCCTCAGCTGCCACACGTGAAAGGGGGGCCAGCTTTTTTTGCGTCTCCATCTTTCCTACCAGTCTTGATGTGGCTTCTTCTCTAAGTTCTTAGTTATGAGACTTCTGTTCAGCTAGTCTACTTGTTTTATATTTTAGTTGTAATTCCAGTTTGGTTCTGGGAGGAGGTGAGTGTAATTTCCACCTACTCTGCCACTATCTTTTTTTTAAATCCTCACCTGAGGATATTTTTCCATTGACTTTTAGATGGAGTGGAAGAGAGGGAGGGAGAGAGAGAGAGAGAGAGAGAGAGAGAGAGAGAGAGAGAGAGAGAGATCAATGTAAGAGGGACACATCAATTGGTTGCCTCCTGCATGACCCCAAATGGGGCCAGGGATTGAACCTGCAACCCAGGCACATGTCCTTGACTGGGAATCAAACCCACAACCCTTCAGTCTGAGCGCTGACACTCTAACCACTGAGCCAAGCCAGCCAGAGCTCTGCCGCCATCTTCATACCCCACTGATAAGACCAGTGTAACATGCCTGCCTTGCTCTGCCTCCTGGGTCACACTGTGTTCATTCTCCTGAAACACATGTCTTTCTTTACACTGGAGCTTTCTTAGAAGCTTTTCTGCCTACACTGACTTCTCTCTTTCCAAGACAATTCTTTGTATCTATCTATGCCTTTGGTGCTCACAACTTACATTGTCATTAAAAAAAAAAACACAACTCTTTCCAGTGAGCATTATCTCCCCAATTGATCTGTATATTATTTGAGGGCAGAGACCCAAGTATGTAATACTTATTAATTGTTCCTGAAAATGGAATTGGATTATTGACAAATACCATTCTAAATATAGATCTTTTGCCACTAAATGACCAATTCAGATGTTCCCAAAATAGTCCATGGGATATTAACAGGTACTCCATGAGTGAAGATGGTGTAGTCAATCACATTTGGGGAATGCTAAACAAAAACAGATTTTCCAGCTGTAGGACTTATCAGATCTTTAAAATGCTCCTGTGCATTGTGAACCTGGTCGGGGGAGGGGGGATAGAGTCTACAGTCTTTCTCAAATTCATT
The DNA here is from genome assembly GCA_030848825.1 of Tadarida brasiliensis. Classification (NCBI taxonomy): domain Eukaryota; kingdom Metazoa; phylum Chordata; class Mammalia; order Chiroptera; family Molossidae; genus Tadarida; species Tadarida brasiliensis. The sequence goes on along the minus strand of CM061257.1, from coordinate 107,812,694 downwards.
TGACCCTGGAGCATCTTGGAGCATCTTGTAGTACTAGCTTATCCAAATTTGGGGGAACCTACATCCTAATCTATTCCCCAGTGCTGAAGTGTAACTGGGATGTCACATAGGAAGATGTTCCAGTAAGGTGCATGTTGGCATCTAGTAGGAGGTAGAGGGCCAGGGATCATACCTGCCATTTTCCAGTCCTGTTGGTTCCCTGGGCCTGTCGTATAGGGCTTGGCCTAACAGAATTCCCACACAAACTTGCCTTCAAAAGCATCCCCATGAGGATGGCAAGATGGGGGCCTTGTGCCTTTTTTCTTTTGGCACGACTCAACCTCTGCCCAGGCTTCCTGAGGTGACTCAGTTCCTCTCCTCCCTGGGCCTGCTTCAAGCAGTGCCTAGACACAGCTGTCTGCCTGGCCGAGGACTGGCCCCACTGCCTAGCACTGTGGCGGACTCAGAATACAAGCTATACATTCACCGGATTTCTGGACGGCCAGGGACCCCAGCCATCAGGGCCCACACTTCTTATCCCACAGACCTCATTTATATACTCTTCCGTGGACCTTGCCAATGCATCCTTTCCTTTCCGTTTGCCTAGATAGCCCATCCTGAAACCAGAAAGCAGCTCTGTTTCATCTCCAGAGAGAGAGAGAGAGCCCTTTGTTTAAAGAAATGGCCGATTCTCCAGGCGCCAGCTCAGGCCCAGGTTATCAATAATACTTCTGTCCCTGCAAAGGTGTGCCAGACCCTGCCCTCCAGGCACTCCCTGCTAGGAACGTGGCCTGATACCAACAGAATAAAGAGCAAGCGTCTGCTGGTCTCCGTGAAGTGCTGGATGGACTGGAATGATCACAGGCCGGAGGAAGTCAGAGCAGAGAGATGGCTGGTGGTGGTGCGACTATGGGAGGGCTCAGAGAGAGATGAGCTGCATCTAGATGGATTGGTCAAGTTTTTGTTTTTGTTTTTTAAATAGCATTTTCAGCTTTATCTCTCTGGATTATAAAATGATTGCATGATCACTGTATAAAGCTTGAAAAATACAAAAACTCTCAAAAAAAAAAACTAAAGGAAGAAAAAGACTACTACTATTGTAAGTTTTCTCGATGCACATGTATGTATTTTTAATAAAAAATTGGATGAGTCTGTGAATATGTGTGTGTACATATACATGTACATGCATATGTTCTGTGTATAATCGGTATATGCATACTCTTAGCAGTGGTTCTCAGTCTTGGCTGGTTATCACAATCACCTCAAATGTTTGTAAAAAGAATACTGAGGCCTAGGCCCCAGACAAATTGAATAAGAACCTTAGAGGTTGGGGTGATGGATATGTTAACTAGCTTGATTGTAGTGATTATTTCAAAATATTAAGTTGTACACCTTAGATATATACAATTTCTATGTGTCCATTATGCCTTAATAAAGCTGGAAAAATGAGTCAGGAACTTTTTAGTCAGCACTTGCTGATAAAAAGACCTGAATTTTTCTAATTATACACATACACACGCACAGAATTTTAGGGGTTGAGGCCCAGGCATCAGTGTTTTTAAAGCACCAGGGAGACTGGAATGTGTAGTCAGTTCTGAGAACCACATCTCTGGACCCTCCTTGGGCAGGTTCTGACTCAGCATTCCTGCCCCAATCAGTAGAATAAAGGTTCTTCCCCTCATTTCTTTGGGGAGAGATCAGCCCCAGGAGATCCTCAGTCTAGAATCCAGCTAAGGCACCTCCATCCATCCCTAGAGGAAGGACATTCAGGTCTCCCCATCTGATGGCAATAGCAGAGCCCAGAAGTTTAGTCTCTTTCGCTGTTCACTAGGGATTTTGGGGGTAGCCATACAATCTTCCCTGATTGCGTCTTGGGTGGTTGATCTTGGGACAATGGCCTGGTGAGACTGGGGTTTGTGCTGGAACCTGGCCTCAGTGACTTGTGTTCAAGTCAGCAGCTGGGTCAAGTCTTTAGTTCCTAAACTGGCTGCCACTGCTGAGCTGTCATCATTCCTAGAGCAGTGACTCCTTGGGCGTGGGCCTCACCCTCGAGTGTCATCCTCAGGAGAGGGGCTTTGAGCCACCCTGACCGGGATGCTCTTCAGATCCCTGACAGGTCAACTTCTAAGCAATGGAGGTTAAGGCTGTGGAGCACCAACCACCCCAGGCACCAAGGTGCCACTCCCAAAGCCTGGGCAGCTCAGGAAATGAGCAGTGGTTCCATCTCCTGGGTCAAAAGTCAGGAGGCTGACGAGGGAGCAAGTGGGTGTTGATCAGAAGCTCAGACTCCTGGACAGGGGCCCAGGCCCCCGTGCTGGCACAGTGCTACCCAGAGGTGGAGGCTGGATGGTGGGGTCCAGTGCTCTGCTCTAGTTGCTGCCCCAGGTGGTAGAATACAGGTCCTTCCCTTCATTTCATTTCTTTGGGGAGAGATGTGCCCCAGGCAATGCTCAGTCTAGGGTTTCAAGCCCAGGGCCTGAAGAATCTCAGTGATCTTAAAGATCAACTCTTTCTGGTTCCACGGGCAAGATGCCCAAGGAATGCTGGGTCAGGACCTGCCCGAGGCCCTCCTTACTGACCTGAACCACCTCGCTACCTTTTCTCTTCCTTCCCTCTCTCTCCTTCCCCTCCCATAAGACCTGCAAACGTGATTCATTTCCAGAACAATGAATATCTAACCTTTCAAGGTGATCTTCTTCCAGAAAAATGTGGCCAACTAACTTACCCTTCTATCACCTACTCTACCCTACTCTAAAGTGATTCTTCAGCAAACCAGGAGAACTTGCTATAGTGGGATACCTTTCTGGTAGAGCATTCGGCTACCTACACACTCTTGTAGCTGCTTCTTCTCAATAACTATTAAGATATCATTATGTTCCCATGTCTTTCAAAACGTTTTCAAGAGATACAAACTCTTCTCTAACACATATACCATATGTGTTTTATTTAGATTGTTTCCAATTTTTCACTTTTGTAATAAATATACTTTAAACCTCCTTGTACATGAATCTAATAAGCATGGGATTTTTTATGGGGGTTTGCCAGGGTCCAGCCTCGGCAGGTCCAGAGATTCCCTAAGGTATGGACAGAGAGAAAGACCTGTGAGACAGAAGGTGCTTGATCCTTCTGCTGCTTAAGGCTAGCAGAATCTTTATTTACATATCTGCAGGTTACATTGTTTCCCCTAAACCTTTTAGGCAAATAAGTACAGACATTCTTTTGTTGTTTACCCAACTCTTAGGTATATTACATGTTAATTACCAACTATTTTTATCCTCTATTTCAGTCTCTGTCAATTCCTCTTAGACTCCTGACCTTTCCTCCTATCTAAGATCTTTCCAAGCTTCCACATTCCTATCCTAAATCTTTATTACTTTCTTGCTTTTCTTCCTGCAATTTTTCTACCATCTACATCATTAATCATCTACATGTTACTTCTATAATGATTCCTAACAGACAGCTAACAGATAGAGAAAGCAAAGATTAGTCTCCTTCAGTTGCCATCCTGCATTTTTATTTTCCCATTATTTTATATCTTCAGTCACTGTTCTTCGTGATTCCTGCCACGCAGTGAATTCACTTCTCCAGGGACTATGTCAAACCGTGGAGGCCTTCATAACTCCAGGGACTATGTCAAACTGTGGAGCTCACCTGTGACTATGTCAAACCGTGGTGGTTGCTGTTCCAGTGACACTGCTCCCGACAGGGGTTGAGGGTAGTACTTCAGCATGGGAACAGAACAGAGATTGCAAAAAGAGGTGGAAACAATAAAAGGCAAATTTAGGAGACCAGTGAGTAATAAGAAACCCTTGAATTCAGAGTAATATTAAAGATATTTAATTGGCACAGGACACACACTGACCGATCAGAATCAAAGCTAGCTGTGGAAGCACAGCAGGGTTCTGGAGGCTCCCTGCTAAGCCAAGCATCACCACTTTAGATAATGGATTATAGATTGTGGGGGTTCTAGGGGAAAACCTGGGGCACCTGGGCGATAGAGGGCATTAGGAAGATGGATTCGGAAAGCAGCTATTGACCAACTGAGGAACTATTTTGATACTTTAGTAACTTGTATAGCCGTAACGGTGCTTGCATGCCGAAGGTCAGCCCTGATGTAGGCAACCTCGTGGCAGTCCTCCACACAGCTGTAGACTGTCCCATGCCTTTTTCAAAGCTTTTCTCAACCAGCACGTCATACATCCTAGCCGGGATGGTGGAGGACAAATGTTTCTTGGCTTCCTTGTATGAGATATGGGAAAAGTGAGACACAGAGAAGGGTTTATGATGTCTCTAGAGACTCAAGGGAGTTGTTGGTCATGCTGGGAATAGAGCATGAGGCTAGTAATGCGGATTTGCTCTGAATGGAGACAGCTCCTGTCAGACTTAGTTTCACCAGAAGACTTCTAGTCGGTTTTCATGGGGACTGATAATATTTCCATGGCACACGAGGGAAAAAGCTATAAAGAAGCTCCATGACACTCTGGGCAGGTCTTAGAGAAATGAATGTCTCTCATAGGAAAATAAGAAACCAGAGGGTTTTAGAAATGTTGTCCTGACTCACGAAGCCCTCATTTTCCATACCCGCCTGTGTCAACAAAGTCAAGAGGGATTTCAAATGAGTTCAAACATTTTTTGCAAACTGTGTCTCCTGTCCAACGAACAAGTCTTCGTAGTCACATCTAAGGTGTTTCCTTCGCACTGCTCCTGAGGCTTGAGGGGGTGCAGGAAAGGGGTTCATCTATATTCTTCATGGGGACTCTTATGGAGGCTGGGTTCCAGGGACCCCCCTGGTTTCAAGGGTTATGAGTCTCCTTTTTGGTAGAATCCTTAACTTACCCTATCAAATGGGTGGGGGTGGGAGGTGGGGCTCAGGAACATAATTAGTCCATCAAAAATAAAATGAAACAAAAGAACACAATATAATCTTTTATTTTCTTTATTGATTTTAGAGAGAAAGAAAGGGAGAAGGAGAGAGACATAGAAACATCGATGAGAGAGAACATCAATTGGTTGCCTCCTGCATGCCCCCCACTGGGGATCGGGCCCATAACCTGGGCTTGTGCCCTGACCGCGAATCGAACCAGCGACCTCTTGGTGCATGGGTCGACGCTCAACTACTGAGCCACACTGGCCGGGCAAATCTTAATATTAGGTATCAACAATGGGCTTTTATACATTTATTTCAGGATAATGCTTACTGTTGAAGGAATTGGGCACAGGGAGGTAACATGACTTGCCCAAGGCTGAGCAGCTGCTTACATCTAAAGCTAGGATAGAATCCGGGGAGCCTGGCCTGGGGTCTGTGCTTATAGTTGTCACACTACATTGCCTCCCAGAGGGGAGGCCACACTCGTTTCTGTGGCCGGGCCCTGCCTGCCTCCGGCCCCTCCACGTCTCCTGTGCTCTGGTTTTGCTGAATGACCTGCAGTTCCTCAAAAGAACCTCGCTCCTCTGGGCCCCTGGACAATGCCTTTCGTTCTAACGGACTCTGGAAACCCTTGTCCTTCAAGACTCGTATTTGGAGATGTTGGACAGGTAACTACGTGTGATTGAATAGAATGGAAGTAGAAAAGCCAGCAAGAGGAATTAGGGATCAAGGATGTCACAGGTCGTCCACATACCCACCCAGCAGTCCCATCAAAATCGCTGTCCTGTGGCGCTTCCCTCTCCCAGGAACATCTGGCTAGCCTGACGGATGCGTCCTCACGCACGGTGCCCCCCTGGGTCGGTCCTGCAGAGCCCACCCTCGTTAAGCGGGCCGGCCCGTGTGGAAGGAGAGCCTGCTGCACTCGCAGCCACCAGGAGCTGCACGGGGTCAGTGGCACTTTCTTCCACTGGAAACCAACCCCTTTATTTTGTTTGCTCTGCCAGTTATTTTCCTGCCATTAACACTCTTTTCCTGGCCAATGGTCTAAGTACACAAGGGATGTTACGGTGCAAGTCTAATGAAAGGGGAGCTTCGGGTGGGTGTGTCGGCTCTGTCCTAGGTCTAGCGGAGGTGACCACTAGGGAAATTCTAAACACTGCCCAAAGTCAACTCTTCAGCCGGTGACAGAGAATTGAGGATGGTTCATAATAGATGACAGTGTCGAGACATCTCCAAAGCAACTGTGCTCCCATGACCCCATAGAGCTCTGATTCCATTGGTGTCCCCATTTCTGGGAACCCATTTCCTTCCCTACATGGGGTGTGCCTTTGTCTCCTGTAAGAGAAGTATGCCCAGCTGCGGGGAGGGGTTCTGCTCATACTGTATCGAGGTGCGGGGTACTCTGGTTACCATCAGAATGGTCCACGTGTCCATACAATGTCACACTGATAGGGTTCTTCCTGCCTTTCTGGTCCCTCCTTGCTTGACTTCTGAGTCGAAGTCCCCCTTAAGGTCCTCTTCCTCCCTCCCCAGGCTGCAGCCTCCAGGATGAGAGTCCCCACCTCCTCTGCAGCAAATGCCAGGAGCTCTTTGAAACTTGCCTTTCGTCTCTGGAATCCTGACTCTCAGGCTGGGCATTCCAGCAGCAACTCCTTGCGTGCGGATCTTGGAAAGGCCTCTTCAAAACTGTCTCAGCCCAGGCCCCAAGGACAGGCTCTGCTTCTGTGAGGTGTGCAAGGTGCCAAAAACATCTCCAGTGCTCCGGCTGGAGCAGCCAATGGAAGCCACGACCAGGACCCCTCCCACTGCCCCCTCAGTGGCATCCCAGCCTCCTGAATCTCTCCTCCCTCTCTTCTGGCTTGTCTGACACAGACGTGAGGACCCAGAGCCTCAGGGTCCGAAGAACCCTCTCTGTCTGCCCTGTGGTTCCCAGACAGAGCCTCATCCTCTTCAAAGATGGCCTGGAGAAAGCTGCTCCTTGTCTCCTGTTTCTCGGCCGCTGTGCTCCTGGCCCGTGAGTATGGGGAGTCCCCAGCATGGACTAGTGCGAGGTGAGGCTGTGCAGGTGGCTGGCCCAGAGGGAAAGAGGGCTTGCTTGTGTGTGTGTGTGTGTGTGTGTGTGTGTGTGTAACACAATACAACACAGAGAAAACCTCTTGCCTGTTGGTTTCCGGGGAGATCAGCTCTGGGCTGGTATGTGTGGGACCCAGGACCCCACACTGGGGCCTGGCAAGTCACTGTCCTGGGAAGGACTGTCCTGGCCTGGCTGGAGGTGAGGGTCCCTTCGTTGTGCTGCAGCCCTCTCTGCTCTTGTCCACAGTGCTGCAGGAGGGGACCGGGGCATCAGTGGGCACCAGCCAGGTGGCCAGACAGGAGGCCCAGGAAGGTGAGTGCAGGGGCCACCCAGGGGTCCAGGGCAGGTGGGCCAGCCCCTTTGGTTGCCCTGGTGAGCCCATGCTGGCTGTGACCAGCCTCCTTTGGGTTTCAGGTGTGGAACAGAAGATTTTCATGCAAGAATCAGATGCCTCGAATTTCCTCAAGAAGCGTGGCAAGCGGTCCCCCAAATCCCGAGAGGAGGTCAATGGTAAGGATGCTGGTGACCTGCCCGCTGCGGCCCCTCGGGTTCCTTCTCTCTCCCGGGCAGCTGGACTGTGGGGACCCAGGTCCTCGGGCATCAACGTGACGGCAGCTCTTCATTCCCTTGCTGGCAGGGCACACCTTTTCGGACTGACTGTGCTGTCAGGGTAAGGAACAGAGGGACGGTGCCGCACACACCTCGCGGTGATGAGATACATCCCGACTCCAGAAAGTTAGAAACATAAAGGGCACCGTCTCCGTGCTAGGCGGACAGCCACAGCATCTCAGTGTGTGCTTTGGGGGTATTGCAAAGTGAGCCCTCATCCGCAAGGGCAGCAGCATGGCGAGCGGCACTCGGAGCTGGGGCTGTGGGTTTGGAGACAGCTTTGCTGCTAAGTGGCCTTGGCCACTTCCTCTCCCAGGGCCCAAGTTTCCTTATTTACAAGGCCCTGAAAGCATGGTGTTCAGCCAGCAGTGTTTTTTCAAAGTTTTTGTTTCTAGTGCATGTGGGAAGCTTTTGAGCTCAGAAGCCTGTCTCCTTCTCAACCTGAAGCAGGCCCTGGTGTCTGTGCCCTGCTAGCAGGGACCCTCATTTCCGTGACCTGCCGACCCTTGAAGGCATTTGTGTTCTCTGCCCTTGAACTAGATTCTTCCAAGGACTCTGAGCGCTGACTGTCTCTGAGTGTGTGGCTTGATTCATGAGGTGTGTGTGTCTGAATCAACCCTTTGTGTCGCTCGGCACTCTCAGCAAGGTAACTTGCTCCGCAAAACTAATAGGACTGTTTTCAAATGACGGGGAGCAAGAGAGCAGAAAATGCTGGGAGATAAAATTCCTTTAAAAAGCAAAAGCTGGATAAATGTTAACCAGGCTGGGAAGTTTCCCAGAGCTCACCCAATTTGGGATGTAAAAGCCAGCAACTGTCCAGAAACACTGCAAAGACTGACGGAGCTCGGACAGTTCTTGATAGAAATCAGAGAAGCAGCCTCCTGGCAGACCCGCAGTGGGGACAGGTGTGCATTTTAGAGACAGTTTCCCTCCTCAGAAGCTGAGCAGGACAGTGAGGCTCACGACTAAGCCAGGGGTTCCTCCCGGCAAACAGAAGCTCTGTGTGTCAGTTGTGGGGGGCCCAGGGCAGCCTGGAGATGACCTAGGATGCACCCAAGTTCATGTCTGAGCACCTGGTCAACTTCAATGTTTGGGCAGGAGATCAGCGCCCAGTGATGTCTCAGGGTGGGTAAAAGGCAAGGGATAAACTTGAATTTGGAACCGGGGAACCGGCATCTGACTTCCCTAAGCCTCCGGGTAGAGATGCAGGTCGCCTTAGGTGAAAGGAGGGACTGACCCTACGAAATGCATGTTTGTGAGAAGAGATGTACATACACAGTGCGCAGTGTAAGAACAGCATCTTGGCCCTGGCCGGGTTGGCTCAGCAGTAGAGCGTTGGCCCGCGGACCAATGAGTCACGGGTTCGATTCCAGCCAAGGGCACGTACCTTGGTTGTGGTTCGTCCCTGGCCCTGGTCCTGGTCGTGCAGGAGGCAACCGGTTGATGTCTCCCTCTCATGTCGATGTTTCTCTCTCTCTCCCCCTCCCACTCTATCTGAAGATAAATAGGAAAATATCCTCAGGTGAGGATTAAAAACAAAAACAAAAGAATAGCATCTTGTCCCAAGAATGTTTTTATTCTTCGATAAATCAAAGATCCAATTTGTGGCACCTCCAAAAAGGCAATTTGGGAAGATTGTTGTTGTTCTGGAGTGCAGAGGGATGGAAGATGCCCCTTTAGGAATTGGCGGTGGCTCATTAAGCACCTGCTTATGGTCTGCACCCCTGTCCTCCCTCCCTCCCCCCCCAGCAGCTTTCTGGTGCCTGTAGCATCAAGGGAGCCTGTGGTGGGTTGTGAGGCGTGTTCTATCCATAGTGGAAAGTGGGGGCTGGAGCTCTGGGCCCGGTCGCAGCTCTGCCTTGACCAGCTGTGCGACCTTGATTGAATCACTTCACTGCTCCGAGTGAACCCCCTCCCAGGAAACGTGTGGCTGTGGGGAAAGGGGCGAGGCGTGGGGAAGGACCGGAGCACCAGTCCTGCCACACTAAAGATCCCTGCGACTATGCAGGTAAAGGCACAGGTGTGGGACAACGTGGGATTTACCTGAGGAACCTGCACTGAGACCGATTCAGAAAACTTGATTTTTGTCTGAGTTGAGTTAAATAATATAAACTTAATACAAATAACTAGTATTTACTTATTCTTGTAAGCTCATTACTTTCAAGAAGGGTTTGAGATGGTTTATAGTATTGTTGTTTCCCAAAGAAATACTACTTGTCTCTCCCGGCACCGTTATACTGTGGGGTGGGGCAGAAAACCAACGGCTTTCCTCAGTTTCTCTGCTGCCATCATAAACCCCCCAGTTCCTCTTGCACATCCCAGCTGGTGGGGGCAACAGCACCTCAGTCTCCCGCTTTGATGTGAGGGGATCACACCTCACCTCCTGGGAGGGAGGAGGGTTCCGAGGGACCCGCTCCTCCTGCACCAGGCACGGCCTTGCTGCTGCCCGGACTTTCCCAGCAGAAGCCCAGACAACAGAAATATCTGGAAACTAAGAGTGCTTTAAATAATTCCCACCAGACAACCAGAGCTCTCGCTGCAAAGAGGTCAGTGTGAAGATTTGAGGGCAGAAATGGATGAACTTGGAAACTAATTTATTTTACATCTAAAAATCTAAAATGTAGAAAGATTTTTGGGGGGCTAAATTAGAGCAGGCGAGAAGGAGTTGCACCCGCCACTGAGGTAGGAGGTGGTCGTTCAGGTGTTGGTGAGCTTTACTGTTCGGCCAGCAAGGACCGGTCACCATGTTTAGGAGTTCTCAGTGACGGTTTTCAGTTTCCACTGGGTGTGTGTCTTCCAACCATAGAGGCGTGCTTTTCATTTTATAATGTGGAACTTGGATTCCTCATTAAAAGGTTTACAGCCAACTTTACTGAAATGCATTGCCTTATAAAATAAGGGATACCTGCCCGGCCGGTGTGGCTCAGTGGTTGAGCGTCGACCCATGCACCAAGAGGTCGCAGGTTCAATTCCTGGTCAGGGCACATGCCCAGGTTGTGGGCCCGATCCCCAGTGGGGGGCATGCAGGAGGCGGCCAATCGGTGTTCTCTCTCATCGATGTTTCTATCTCTCTCTCCCTCTCCCTTCCTCTCAAAAAAAAAAAAAATTAAATTAAACAAAAAACAAAGTAAGGGATACCTGCGGTTCATATTTCCATCAGGAAGTTTGCCTGATCACCCCATATCCTGTACTAGTCATCTATTGCTGTATAACAGTCAACCCCCAATCTAGCAGCTTGAACAAATTACCTCAACATTTAGCAGCTGAAAACATCGCTGTTTCACATTTGCTAAGGTCAGACCTCGGTCTAATTAGCAGGTAGCCTCTGGCTCAGGCTTTCTCAGCAGGCGGCGGTTATCTCAAAGCCTGACTGTGAGAAGATCCGTTTTCAAACTCATTCACATGGCTCTTGGCAAGCCTCGGGTCCTCGCTGCGGGTCAGACACGGGCTCCTTGCCACGAGCGGACCTCTTCATAAGGCAGCTTACAGCGTGGCAGCTGGCTTCTCTGAGTGAGAGCAAGACCGAGACAGAGGATGACCAACCCAAGACGGAAGCCGCAGTCCTGTTTGTAACCTTTGTGGGAAGTCACAAAAGTGGTGGCACTTTTGCCAAATTCTGTTCGTTTGCAGTGAGTCACTAAGCCAGCCCCACCCAGTGGGAGGGAATGAGCACACCGAGGGGCAGGCGTATCGGGGATCACCTTAGATCCCCTAGCACATGCCATCAGTGTGGAGATTTCTGTCATAGCAGCCATAACGCCTTAGTAGAGGGACAGAATCTCTCTTACATGCCTCTTTGATTCCAGTGTGTATCTTCCATTCTGGCCATCATAGGTGCTCAGAGATGTTGAATGGACTTGAAGGTGTTAATTAATGCGAAATGAACTTTAAGTTGGATGACTCCCTCTTATAATTCATTTCTGATCATTGGATTTCTAGTTTCAAGTGGCCTAGTACACCTGGTATACCTGGTTACACCACTAATTTTATGAGTGAAGCTAAATTTGCTTCATTTGCACAAAGAGGCAGTTGGTTGGGCCCTGGCCGGTTTGGCTCAGTGGTTAGAGCGTCGGCCTGCGGTCCAGAGTGACCTGGGTTCAGTTCCCGCTAAGGGGCACGTACCTCGGTTGCAGTTTGTCCCCGGCCCTGGTTGGGTCGTGCGGGAGGCAGCCACTCAATGTGTTCCTTTCACATCAATGTTTCTCTCTCTCTCTCTCTTCCTCTCTCTCCCTCCCACTCTATCTGAACAAAAAATGGAAAAATGTCCTCGGGTGAGGATAAAAAAAAAAAAGAAGTGGTCGGATGGGAAGACCTCCCAGGTCCTACAAGTTTGAAAGCCTGTGTTGGGAGGAAACCATTTCGGTGAGGCCCCCATCCTTAGCCCTCACAGGCAACCCCTTCCCAACCAGATTGTTTCTTAGGCAAAGTAACTGGCGTTCCCCCAAATGTGTGCAGATGCCCCTCTCCTTAGGGGTAACGCTCACCTCTTACCCGTTCACAGCGGAGAACAGGCAGAAGCTGTGGGCTGATGAGCTACGAAGAGAATATCACGAGGAACAACGGAACGAGTACGAGAACTTCGTGGAGGAGCAAAACGATGGTAAGAGCTCTTCAGCCGCACCTCTGGGGAGGTGGCGCTTGGTGGGGAGCCACGAGCTGCCTCCACTTCTTCTCCCGAAATTTTAATTGGAGGAGAAAGGGGAGCTCTACTTTCATGTCTGTGGGAGTCTTAAAAAGAAGGGCGAAAGTCACGAATGGCCACAGAACTTGAGAGGGGATGGAAAGCCCCTGATTACCATGGGCTCAGGGGCAGGGGTGGGGGCTGGGCGAATTGGGGCTGACTGCATTCTCTCCTCCTTGGGGATCACCATGGTGGCCTGTGATCTCTGTATTAGTGCCTACGCTCGTGGCTTAGCACTGGTAGAGCTGGACTGGGAGGATTTCAAACTCAGTTTTTTGGTTTTCTTGCCAGCAAAAAAAAATTCATGTTTTATTTAATAGTATTGTACCTAAATGAATCAATAGCAACCGTGAAAACTGATTTGTGAAGAATGCACAGTTTTCTGGAATGCATGGCCCTGACCAGTTTGGCTCAGTGGTTAGAGCGTCAGCCCGTGGACCAATGAGTCATGGGTTCGATTCCGGCCAAGGGCATGTACCTCAGTTGCGGTTCATCCCTGGCCCTGGTTGGGTCGTGCGGGAGGCAGCCAGTTGATGTGTCCCTCTCACGTCGATGTTTCTCTCCCTTTCTCTCCCTCCCTCTCCCACTCTATCTGAAGATAAATAGAAAAATATCCTCGAGTGAGGATTAAAAAAAAAATGTCAGGAGTATATGTCAAACTCAGTTTTACGTGTCTTGGATTCACATCAATGTAATGGCTCTAGAACGACTCATCCTGGAAAACCAAGGCCTCCGTTTACCTGTTCACTATAATCAGCATCTTATCTGACTGGTAGAGGCAAACCAGGAAAACTCAGACAGCACTGCTCGCTGGTGCCCTGCCTTGCACCCTTCCCCACCTCCCACACCGACATCGGATGTGAAGGCGCCAGCACGCCCACAGCACGGGGCATCGGCATGTTTCTGTGTGGTTTGCTGGTGCCCTTACCCAGCTGCAGTTAGTGTCCTCCTTGCTCGTCTGTCACCTTTGCCTCCGTGTGTCTCACTAGACAATCAGCACATCTCATTTCTGCCCTCAGTGCTCGGGCAGACAGGGCTGCTTCCTCTTCGCGGAAATGCTGATTTCATCACTGCCCCAGCAGAGGCAGATGGGCCCGGGCGCCGTGAAGGGTCAAGGGAGGCTCTATCTTTGAACCACACAGTCTTCCACCGGGTTGAATTTGACTTTGGAGCTACTAAGTATCCTCAAGTAAAAATCCTTCAGTATATTTAATAGGAATCAGACCAGCAGGGGTGTGTGTGTGTGTGTGTGTGTGTGTGTGTGTGTGTGTGTGTGTGTCTGCATGTGCATGTGTGTGCGTGCAGATTCCTTTTTTTGCTCTTTCAAGACCGAAATGCTCCCGAGCAAGCTCCAGGATTCATATGAGCGCAGACCTAGGTCCCAGGTTAGGTCGCCTTTGTGAGAGGTGAGCAAGTTCAGTTATGAAGTCGTCACCTCCTGCCTCGTTTGCTCCGGTGAGTTTGAGAGGTAACACCACGCAGGCACCCTGTGGTGAAAGGGCATGGTCACCAGACCCCCGAGGCCGTGCACTCCGCCCTGCAGGTGGCAGCTGGCTGAGCCCTGCAACAAACAGGTGCTGGGCCTGGGGCCTGGCAAACCAGACTTTCCTGGGAACAGCTTAGGCTGTCGTAACTCGGAGGAAAACACTTTTGTTTACCTTGGTGGATGGCTTGGGGAGAGGTATTTTAAAAATGAGAATGTGGTCTCCAAAATTCCTTCAGGGTTTTTTTTTTTTTTTTTCCACTCATAGTATTAAAAACAACATTTTATCTTGTGCCTTTTTAATGCTGCAAGTCCAAATCCCTAACATCCAGGTAGAAGAATTCCCTGTTCCCCTTTCCTGGTGAAATTAGGACGAGAGGTCTGGCTCCCCGGGGATGACAGGCCCTCCACCAAGGCCAGAGGAGACCCAGGTCAGGGAGCGCGGAGATGAAGACCCTGCAGGGCAGGGCACAGGCCTCCGGGGACTGTGGTGACAGCCGCTGTTGCCAAGGTGAGCACCTGCTCCCCCGGCAGCGGGCTCAGCCACCCAAGCCTACGACCAGCCTTTGAAGTCTTGCAACTTCCATTTTACAGTTTCAAGACGCATCCTGAGAAAGGATATGTGAATACCCAAGGCGACGTTTCTAGTCAGGCGTCTGAACTAAGCCAGCCAAGCCCACGTTCTTGTAAATGAAGGATGATCACATGCGTGAGGTCCGGAGATCTTTGATGCAGGGACTGGCCGTGGGGATGAAGCAAGGCGGGGAGCAGAGAGGCTCTCCCCAGAGCTTCCTGAAGGAGGCAGAGGTGCAGCAGGCCCAGTGGCCTGGGGTAAATGTTGACTTACGGGAAACGGTTCCGTTTCTCCTCTTCCCCAGCCTCTGCCCCGAGCACTGAGTGATGCGCAGTGGCCGGGTTCCCCCAGGTTCTCGCTTCATCAAAGCAGATGCTGAGGGATTACCATGGTAACCAGGAGGACTTTCATTTCCAATGGAGGAATTTTAGGCAGGTGGTCTGGAGGGAAATTTCTGGACAAGAGTGGCCTTCCTGAGGACCTGAAAATCCCACCCCAAAGTCCTCTCCATCAACCTGCCCAGGTCACGGTCCTGGTTTGGGGAAAGTGGCCATGAAAGGTTAGAGTCTCACTCGGCCTTGCCATGGCTCCTGGTGGCAACTCTACTCAAAACCACCAGCCTCACAGGGAACAATGACCCTGACTGCTGCCTCTGAAAGCGCCGGGACAAACGTGTGCTGAGCTCCCACTCCTGAGGCCTGAGTGGCAGCATCTGTCTGCTTCCACCGTCACCTGAGTCAGGCCCACCGAGGCTGGCTGTGTGACAAAGGGCCCTTGGCCACGGGTGTCTGGTCTTTACCAGGGAGCCCCTTCCCTTTGTCTAAGTAGAATGGTCCAAGGAGAGTCTGGTATGGCCTGGGGGGAAATCATGCTCTTTAATTTTTTTAATCCTCACCCGAGGACATTTTTGCATTTATCTTCAGCTAGAGCGGGAGGGAGAGAGGAGGGAAGAGAGAGAGAGAGAAACATCGACGTGAGAGAGACACATCGACTGGTTGCCACCCACACGACCCCAGTCGGGGCCGAGGACAAACTGCAACTGAGGTACGTGCCCTTAGCGGGAATCGAACCCGGGACTCTCTGGTCCGCGGGCCGACGCTCTAACCGCTGAGCCAAACCGGCCAGGGCAAATCATGCTCTTTAGATTGGCAAAGAGTAACTGGTCTAGTTGGGCCTGACTCTGTGAGCTTGAGTCTGTCTGTGGGATGCCAAGACCCTAAGGGGCTTTTTAGCACCAAGGGCCACATAGGAAGGAAACCTCCTCAGCAGCCACACCGCCTGAACACCCAGTGGTGACAAGGGGCCTTGCTGTTGAGGCCATCTGGCTCTCAGAGGTGCTAAGGTGCATTTTCTCCACACGCCAAAGGCAGCAGGCCATGCTGTTAGCCCAGTGCCATGGGGGCTGCATTTCACGGGCACTAAAGTCAGTCTCACAGACTTTCTGATCCTTGATATTATCTTCTTTTGTTAGGACTTCCCATCCTCCCAACATTTTTCAAAACTACTTTTTTAAAACTTAAGATAAAATATATGTAACATAAAATTTGCCACCTTGACTAATTTTAAATGCCACAGTATAATTCGGTGGCATTTAGTACATTCACAGTGTTTCATAACCATCACTGTTTCCAAAACCCTTTCGTCACCTCAAACAGAAACTCTGTACCCATTTTGCAATAATTCTTCATTCGTCACAGACCCTATAACCTCGAAAAGTTTCTGTCTATGAATTTGTCTGTTCTAGCTATTTCACAGAAGTGGATTGACACAGTATTTGTCTTTTTGTGTCTGGCGTATTTCACTTAGCATGTTTCAAGTTTCATTTATATTGTAGCATGTATCAGAAGGTCATCCTTTTTATCACTGAATAATACATACGTACATATGTGTGTACCTATATCTCACATTTTGTTTACCCATTCTTGGGTCCTGTTTTCAGTTCTCCTAGATGTGTACCTAGGGGCGGAGCTGTTGGCTTACATGGTCGTTGTTGAGCTGTGTGAGGAGCTCAGGGATGCTTTTTAAACACCGGAGGCTGTGATAACGGGCTTGACAGGCGCCACGGTAACAGGCCGGCGGCCCTGAACCGGCGTCAGGAGCCCATTCTGCCGTTGACCATAGGTGTTCTTCAGGAATACATCTCATCAAATTCAGTAAAATCAGGACTTTCTTACTCATTAAGAACTCCCTTCTGATCTGTTTAGCCTTTTACTATGAAAAATTTCAAATCTATGTAAAAGTGCGTGTATAACAAACCTCCATGTAACAACACCCAGAATCAATCGTCAAGATTCCCCCACACTTGCTGCGTCCATCCCTTTTTCCAGTTAGCATTAAAAACATTATTTTTAAACCTTAGAAAGCACAGAACAATATAGAGATAACAATTACGCATGATCCCATCATTCCAAATTGACCATTATTTCCTTCCATGATATTTTTCAAAGGTATGGCGTGTGGTCTGCTTGCGTTACTGTGTTGTTACTGCCTTGGGTGTTATGATTCGAGCCAGTTTCTGCAGGAGGCACTTGCCCCGTTGCCGGCTGAGCTGGAACGCGGACCCTGGGTGGGCTCTCTTGGCAACCAGCTCTGTGACCGTCACCTGTCTGGGCCTGATTCTTTTTATTTGTTTGTTAATCCTCACCTGAGGGTATTTTTTTCCATTGATTTTTAGAGAAAGTGGAGGGGAGGGAGGGAGGGAGAGACAGAGATAGAAAGACAGAGACACAGAGAGAGAAAATCATCGATGTGAGAGAAACACATCGATTGGTTGCCTCCCTCATGCACCCGACCAGGGCCAGGCATTGAACCTCCAACCGCGGTACGTGCCCTTGACTGAGAATCAAACCCAGGACCCCACACCAGCCAGGGCTCAGCCTGATTCCTAAAATGCGACCTTTGGGTTTGGTGCTCTCTCGGGCCCTGTCGCTCTGACACCTGATGTCTGCCTCCAGTGCACACAGTGTTGGTTCCTGGCGCCACGGGGTGGGCAGTTCGGGTTGACAGATGCCAGGGGAGCTTGGTGGCTCTCTTCAGGTCGGAGTCTTCTCCACGCTAACACGATTTCATCTCTCCTCCCCAGAACAGGAAGAGAGGAGCCGGGAGGCTATTGAGCAGTGGCGCCAGTGGCATTATGACGGCCTGTATCCGTCGTATCTCTATAACCGCCACCACATCTGACCTCATCGTGATGGCCCCAGGAGACGGAGCTTGAAATGCACGTACTCACCCCAGGTGTTCGAGCGACTCTCTCCCACACAAACAGCCCCTTCGAAGGTTCTCAGTTTGGAGCCTGCTGGTAAATACATAAGGCCTTTTGTTCTGATGGATTAAAACGCCTTGGCTTTCGCTTCTTTGCAGATTAATTCTGAGATGAGCAAGTGCCTGTGGGACCGCCTAGCACCCCACCTGCAGTGTCCCCGTGCTTAGTCATGGCTCCCAAAGCATGAGTCCCATTCCGCAGACAATGGGAGGAGTCACAGTAAAGAGCGATTACATGTTTGCTTATAGCTTCCAAATAAAAACGCTGAGTCAACAATGAATTATCTTTTTTTTAAATCCTCACCCGCAGACATGCTGAGAGAGAGGGGGAGAGAAACATCGATCGGTTACCTTCTGTACATGCCCCAACCGGGACTCAAACCAGCAACTCTTTGGTGCACAGGTCAGCGCTCAACCACTCTGGCCAGGCATGAATTATCTTCTTCTTGAATCCCAGACTGAGGGGCGTCACACTACCACCCCTGAGCTGACAGTGTTACTCACACTGACTTGGGCATTTGAAAGCTTGAAATCAGGACGACTATTCACTACTTCCTCAGTGTGTCTCAGTAGTCACACACAAGAACAATGCTAGAACAACTGCTTTGGAAAACCATTCTCTGAGACCATTGCTGAGCCCAGGTGCTTCTCTGAAAAGAGTGTTAAGGTTCAACTGTGGTGTTTTCTTTTTTTTCAATTCTCACTGGAGGATATTTTTCCATTGATTTTTAGATAGAGTGGAAGGGAGAGAAGGAGAGAGAGAAACATTGATGTGAGAGAGACACATCGATTGGTTGCCTCCTGCATGACCCTGACCAGGGCTGGGGATTGAATCTGTAACACAGGTACGTGCCCTTGACCAAGAATTGAACCCGAGACCCTTTGGTCTGCGGGCTGAAAAAGCATTCGACAAAGTCCTGCATGCCTCCCACTGGGGATTGGGCCCACAACCTGGGCACGTGTCCTGACTGGGAACCGAACCGGCAACCTCTTGGTGCATGGGTCGATGCTCAACCACTGAGCCACACCAGTTTTCCAGTGACATGACGTGCTTTGTGAAATGTGCCCAACGTGACAAGATTGGGAGCCAGGACACCAGAATATTTTGATGATGCTCTTTTAGGGATCGTAGAGGTGTCTGCCCTAACGTTACGTTACCAACACATACCTTAGGTGTCCGTGGGTTCTAAACTGGGTCGAATGCTTCCAAAAGACCCCGGGAGAGTAACGCAGCTTCCTCAGGCTTGGAAACACGTGCACCGAACAACCAACTGAAAACTGCATTTCACCACTTAGAATTTCTTCACACAGAGCAGCAAATTTAAGCAGTCTAGACACAAAAGGAGTCTTTCTCGGTGCTTCTTCAGTTCCACCCGAGGTGAGCCCTGCCAGGGATCTGGTGTGTATCCTTCCACTTCTTCTGTTTATATGCACACACATATTTTCATCTGTTATAACGGCAACATCATATGTGATTCTGTAGGTCCAGACAGCCCCACTCCCAGTAGCACAGAAGAAGCTACTTAGCTGAACAGAACTGGCGGGTACCAGCTGAGCTCTGGAAGCTCCCTCCAAGAAGGTCCCACATGAGCTTTTACCTCAACCAAATAGCTGTATTAGTATATTGTCACCGTGTTCCTTGACGGTTTCTATTAAGCGTAGAGAGCATGATGGGATGGGGTCCTTTTACTGGGACTCTTCCCACGGTGGGGCTGGTGCAGCTGTGCTCAGCTTGTCTGGCGGGTAGTGGGTGCTCAGGGCTTGGTCTGTGCTCCTAAGTTTTCCCCCAAGGAGCCCTTTCTTACAGTTATATCACATGGCCCTAGGGGGGTGCGCGTGTCTTCACCCCATGCTGGAGTTTATTCACCCCTCCTCTCTCAGTCAGATTTCTGGAAATAAAACGCTGGGTCATAACATATACACACTGAACTGGATAAATCAGATTTATCTTCGAAGAGGGTAAGTGCTTACCATCACTGAACATCTTTGCCAATCCTTTCTTAAACCAAACAAATGGAGTCGGGGGAGGGAACCCTGGCAATATACAGTATCCATGGTGTCCTCGGACAGCAAACCTCACCTTCAGCTCAGTTCTCCATCGGGTCTCGCCCGGTGGCGGGGCACACCCAGCCACGAGCGCCATCTGTTCCCGCAGGCCACCGGCGGCTCCCGGCCTGTTCCGCACAGTCTCCTCGGAAGCCTGCTGTTCTCAAAGCCTTCACTGCGAGGAGCAGGGGCCGCACATCACAAAGCAATGGCCGTGGCAGACACTGCCGCAACATGAAAACTTTTCAGATGCCTCGATGTTTCATTACTGTTTTTACATTACCCGACGAGACAAATGATTTGGGAGGAAGGAGTACTTCAAAGTGGTGAAGCATAGGATACGACAGAAAGGGCCGGAGTTGTGCTGTTCGCCGTCTGTCCCCCCGGCTCTGAGCTGGATGGGGGCTCAGGGGGCCTGAGCAGAACCAAGGTCAGACACGGTCCTCCTGAAATGACCGGCGGGAGGGGCATGCGAGGATCCCATCTGCTTCCTGTCACACCCCCTAGAGTGGCAGAACAGGGAGCCTTAGCAAACTGGCCAGGGATACCCCCGGCTCAAGATCTGTGCTCTCAGGGGTGGGGCTCCTCACAGTCCCTCACCCCTCACGTCGACCAGAAAGCCGTGCTAGCAGGTGTGTGGGAACAGCTGGGTACCAAGCAGAGCGGGAGGGCAGGTTCGCGGCTGCTAGCTCGGATCCGAGCCTGCTCCCTACCCACGTGACGCTGCCTTCGTGCTGGTCAGAGGCTGGATGCCAGGCCCTGAGGGCCAGATCCAATCCCTACTCTTTAGGTTGATAACCCCAACATACAGGGTGCCTGTGTTTTCATACACCCACTTGGGCAATAGAGATAAGACAAAGCATTGTTCTCTCCCCTCAGCCAGGAAACAGGAGCCACAGTCTGGCCTGTTACAGGTAACACATCCAAACGCCTTCTGGCAAGGAGGCCCGCCGCCAGGTGGATGGGGCTAACGCACTCTGACTCAGTGCGCTCCCCACGGCCAGCGGCGCAGAAGGCCTGCCCTGTCTGCAGGGAGAAACACGGGGACCATACAGATGTCAAAGCCCAAGAGTGGTCTGGGTGTGTCGCCAATTTAAAAGAACAAAACAGCCTGTCATTGCCTCTTTAATGCCCACACTTGGAGTGTTGGCTCTAGATAAACTCTGACACAAATGGGCCCCTTATTTCTGCCAGAAATAAGAATTCTATTACCTCGTTCTACCCCTGTCCTTAACAAGGACCCCATTATACTTCAGGGTTTTCAAATTCCACCCAGAATTCCTTCATTAAGGCCAATCACAGTCATTTCCTGGGCAGGGGGCAGCACGCCAAAGGTAACAGGACCAGGAATCTGGGCAGCCACATTCAATAGGAAATTAGTAATGGAGCGACCTGTATTTTTAGACTGACCTTGTCAAAAGTGTGGTCTTCGGGACATTCTTTTAACTAATTTCAGGTTAAGTGGCTGAAAACAAAGTTGTCAAAGGATAAACTGGGGAAAACATTACTTTTCATTCACTACTTTTTTTGTTTTTCTTTGAGTGTGTGTACTCCAGGGGAGATATTGCAACTGATATCATGTACCTTTATTTAGATTTTCATGACCCTGAATGATTTTTAAAAATTTTAAAAACTTGTTATATACTTTTTATTTGTTTCATTTGGTTGGGTTAATTTCTAATTCATTTTCAACCAACCACGACCTAATTCTTTGGCAAGTTTTCCACAATTTGAAAGCTCTTAAGGGATTTGTCCAAAAGCAAATTGGTTAAACACAGAGGATCTAGTTCACAAGTGGTAACTCTGGTATACTCTGTGATCTTATAATGTGCTAACACCTTTTAAAAGGTTTGTCCACTTTCCACATTATTTTGCTTTTTTAAATTAAAAATATTTTGAATGTATACAAAGTTTAAAACATTCTAAGGACAAAAAGGAAGTGTTCCCTCCCGTCTCCCAAAGGAAACCACCATTCCCGAGTATTGAGTGTATTTCAAGCCATCTGCACACATCTAAGTATCTAGCTATACTTTTTCCATTTTTATTTTTTGAACCTCAAAATTCATTTTTGACCAGCGAGGCCTACTTTACCTATTAAAACAATTTTTCTACCATTAAAAAATCTGTATAGTTAATTTATAGTCAAGCAGTTTTCATAAAGATTTCTCAGATAAAAAGCCTCCTACAGGAATGGCAATGTTTGAGGGGACACACCTGATAAGAACACTAATTTAATATGTAAAACAAAGGTGAAAAATATTTAGACAATTTCTAGTTTACACACTCCAATAATGAGTCTCAAGTAACACTAGTGCGTCTGAATCCTTTATTGTGTAGACCCCCAGACTGAAAACTTTCCCCAATAAAACTGGCAACCTCATCACGAGGCAGTGAGGTCAGGGAACACTAGCTTGTGATTTTATTAGCTCGAGTTTTTGCTTATCAAGCACCCAATGCAGAATTGTGGTACTGAGGGGCAAGATATTTTATATTTCGTAAGTGGATGTAGTGGACGTATGCTATTAGATTGTATCCTGACATCTGTTGAAAAAGAGAAGAGTTTGTTCCTTTAGTAAATCGTGAAGAAGACTTGTACCTCTAACCCTAAGTACATGAATGATACGTGATTAGGCATTACTGTTGTTTCGGTATAATTGATAATTATGTAAAAATAAAGTCAGCACCACACCCTGAAAATGTACTCAACCTGGGACTTGAATTGGCTGCCCCCCGTCAAGGTCAAGCCCACTGATGCTCAGCTGATAACATCACTCCAGGGAATATATGGGAAGACAGACAAAACCCACACTATTCTTTATGGATCGTGTTCAAGCTTACTCAGGACACTTCCTTGACATTAATGGTGAAAGAAAATGATTTCCTCTTCAGATTGGGAACAAGAATAAAACAGTCACAGAGACAGAAACAACAGGCAACATCCTAAGTAGTCTCCCAAAAAGCTGTTAAACTAATATGTAAGTTTAGCGTGAACCTAGGATATAAGGTTAATAGACAAAAATGCATTGCATTTCTATAGACTAGCAAGTAATAATTAGAAATTAAAATGGAAAAAATATCATTTATAATGTCATCAAAATTGAAATATTTAGAAATAAACATGACAAAACATGTATACAATCTGTACTAAGCACTGTGGAGAAAAATTAAACAAGACCTTAATAAATGGAGATGTAATATATTCACATAGTCTTAATATTAAGATATTAATTTCCCCCCAAACTGAGCCATAGATTAAACACAATCTTAATAAAAATTCCAGCAGGGTTTTTGGAATAGAAATCAACAAGTGGATTCTAAAATTAACACTGAAATGCAAAGGACCTAGTATTGCCAAAACAAAATTTCAAAAGAACAAAGTTGGAGGACTAACACTACCTGATTCCCAGACTTAATATATAGCTGCAGTAATAAGACAGTGTGATACTGGCAGAAGGTCTGACGTATACATTAATTTAACAGTACTGAGTCTAGAAGTAGACCCCAACATGTATGGTCAACCAATTTCTGGTAAAGAAATCAAAACAATCCAATGGGGGAAATTGTAACCTTTTTACTGAGTGGTGCTGTGACAACTAAACATCCATTTAGAAAACAATGAACCTCCACCCTTACACCTCACAGCTTATTCAACTTGAAATGGATCACAGACCAAAAAGTGAAAGCGAAAACTGTATGAAAAGTTCTTTAAGAGAATCTTTGTGACCTTCAGGCTGAAAAAAGGTTTCTTAGAATACAAAATGCATGAACCGAAAGAGACGAAACTGATAAAATGGACTTCAATAAAAGCAAAACTGCTTTTTGAAAGACACTGTTTAAAAAAAAAAAAGAAAGCCACAAACTGGGAGCAAATGTTCACCATCATGTACCTGTAAAACATTTATATTCCAGATATAGAAAGAATTCTTACTCTTCCCAATAATTAGATACTTCACCAAAGAGTATATATGAATAGCCCTGGCCGGTTTGGCTCAGCAGTTAGAGCGTCGGCCTGCGGTCCAGAGAGACCTGAGTTCGGTTCCCGCTAAGGGCATGTGCCTCAGTTGCAGTTTGTCCCCGGCCCTGGTTGGGTCGTGCGGGAGGCAGCCACTCGATGTGTCCCTTTCACGTCGATGTTTCTCTCTCTCTCTTCCTCTCTCTCCTTCCCATCTGAACAAAAAATGGAAAAATGTCCTCGAGTGAGGATTAAAAAAAAAAAAAGAGAGTATATATGAATAGCCAATAGCATGAGAAGATGCCCGGTATTCAACAGTCATGAGAGGAAATTCAAACTGAAGCACAATGTCATAATACCACACACCTGTCAGGATGGTTTAAATGAAAATGACCGACAATATCAAATACTGGTGAGGATGGGAGAAATGGACCTGTCATACATTACCAGCGGGTGTGTAAAATGGGACAAACACTTTGGAAAACAGTTTAGCAGCTTCTTTCAACTCTAACCGTGCACTTACCATCTGACTCAGAGATCCCACTCCTGTTTACCCGAGGAACAAAAACACATGTCCACAGAAAGACTTACACCTGAATATTGGTGGCAGCTTTACTCATACAGCCCCACAGTGGAAACAATCCAACCCAAATACATTCATTGTGGGGCATCTCCACACAGTGAAATGCTCAATTAAAACAAAGAATGAACTGCTGATACATTCAACACCATGGATGTATTTCAAAAATATTATGCTAAGTGAACAAAGCTAGACACAAGAGTGTATTTTGTATGATTCCATTTATACGAAACTCTAGAAAAGACAGATCTAAATTATGGTGACAGAAAACAGGCCAGTGATGGCCAGGGGCATGGAGTGTGGACTGACTGGGAAGAGGCACAAGGCAACCTTTTGGGGTGATGGACAGATCCTCTATCTTGCTTATGGCAGTGGTTACATGGGTGTACACATGTCAAAATTTACTGAACTGTACACTTAAGACGTTTGCCTTTTACTGTGTGAAATTTAGACCTTAAAAAAGTTATTTTATTGCCCTGGCTGGTTTGGCTCAGCAGTTAGAGCGTCGACCTGCAGTCCAGAGAGACTCAGGTTCGGTTCCTGCTAAGGGCATGTACCTCGGTTGCAGTTTGTCCCCGGCCCTGGTTGGTCGTGCGGGAGGCAGCCACTCGATGTGTCCCTTTCACGTTGATGTTTCTTTCTCTCTCTCTCTCTTCCCCTCTCTCCCTCCCACTCTATCTGAACAAAAAATGGAAAAATGTCCTCGGGTAAGGATTAAAAAAAAAAAAAAGTTATTTTATTAATCCTCACCTGAGGATATTTTTCCATTGTTTTGTTTTTTTTTAGATAAGAGTGGGAGGGAGGGAGAGAGAAACATCGATGTGAGAGAGATCCATCGATTTTGTTGCCTCCTACACAACCCCCACTGGGGCTAGGAATTGAACCTACAACCCAGGTATGTCCCTGACCAGAATCGAACCCGTGTTTCTTCAGTCCACAGGTTGACACTCTAACTGCTGAGCCAAACCGGCCAGGGCAATAAAGTTATTTTATTTATTTTGGGGAGTAAAATATCTTTTTATTGGAAAACAAATATACAACTTGGAATGGATTTGAGGCAAATTGTGCCATAAGCAGATTTTCTTTAAGTGGCTAAACAAAATTTAAAAAGCAAGTAACAATAAAAGAAAATGTTTCTGTTATAGGACCAGCAGTACAAAAAATAGTGTGTGAGTACCGGGATAATACACTCATTTGGCAATAGTGCAGTTTTTAAGTACATATTGTTGACTGTCCACAGTCCACGCAGTTACAATTCCACACTTCAACAACATGCTGACAGTTCCTAAAGAAAACTACTCAAAAAAAGGCATAACCTAGATGTTCCCTCATTTGACCAGCTCCATCTAAGTTTAGATGTGCAGAAGGACTTAGATATATCCAGAGTAGGTCACACGCAACATGTTACAAGATCAATTTTCTAAAATAAGGTTTCAGGACAATGACAGTAAGATAAGGGAAGAAAACACGGAGGAATGAAGCCCTAATTACTATACATGCATATTTCTTTTTGTCAGTAGGAGGAAGCTTTTTACAGATAAGTTACAAAGGCAAATAAACACTTTTGTCCAAGAAATTGAACACATTCTGTACAGTGTCTTCACTTTGCTGTCATCATTTGTACAAACTCTTCATAGTTTACTTGACCATCACCGTCAATATCTGCTTCCCTGACCATTTCATCAACCTCTTCATCCGTTAACTTCTCTCCAAGGTTTGTCATCACACGGCGAAGATCTGCTGCACTAATACAGCCACCGCCATCCTCATCAAACACCCTGAATGCTTCTCGAGTTTCTTCTTCCCTATGTCTTTCATTTCTCTTGCCATCACTGTCAGAAATTCTGGGACGTCGATTGTGCCGTTACCATCGGCATCCACTGTTAATCACGTCCTGTAACTCTGCTGCTGTGGGATTCTGCCCAAGAGACCTCATTGCCGTCCCCACTTCCTGCGTTGTTATAGTCCCATCACCATCCTTGTCAAACAGTGAAAAAGCTTCTTTGAATTCTGCAATCTGTGCTTCAGTCCCTTGCTCAGCCACGCCGCAAGTGCCACCGGTGTCCGAGACACGGCCACACAGCCACTCAGCGCGCTCGCTCCGCTCGGACGAACCAATAGTTATTTTAAAAAGTACCAATAGCAAAGTCTTTGTTCAGTCAACATTACTCTAGACTTGGTTCCAATCTTAGTTTCAACCCATAATTTTCGAATCACTTAACCAATTGCCTAATCTGCAAGGTGGGGACGCTCCTAATTATTTGTGGATTTTCCTAATTGCTAACATTTGTTTATAACTCCAAAACCAGTACTTGTGGTGCTTCTGTGGTCGTTGATGGACGGGTGCATGTGTAGAGCAAGAAATTAGACTTGCCCAGCACATGCGATCCCAGCTGAGGTCAAAGCGTCGCTCTTGTTCAGCTGATACCTTAAATATCGTTTTGTGATGTTTCTCACATGTTTGTGCTTTTTGTTGATTTTGCTCCTTCAAATGGCCCCCAAGCATAGTGCTGAAGTGCTGTCTAGTGTTTCTGAACACAGGAAGGCAGTGATGTGCCATCCAGAGAAAATACGTCTGTTAAGACAAGCTTCGTTTGGTCATGACTCACTGCTGTGGCCTTGAGTTTCAGGTTAATGAATCAACAATACAAACAGAAACATATAAACAAGGTTATGCATTGATCTGTTGACAAAAATGTGATCATACACTCACAGGAATCTACCCCTGTATTTCCCTTGGGAGCAGTGACGGTCTGCTGAGTTAGTGGTGACATTTAAAAAAATAATTACTGTGAATAACAAAAATAAACATGTAGAATATCTAGTTCCTTCTGTCCTTTCTTGGGTGAAACAGCTTTGAGTTTCCACCATCTTGATTCCCATTGTCTGGCTTTTCTCCAAACTGTAAGAAAATGTTGCAGATATGGTCTGACTTATGCAGGACATGGGCAGGCTCTTGCCAATTTTGATCTAGATAGTTCAGCAATGTGGCTGTACTCCTGGAAACTTTTTTTTTCTTTATCAGTTTTTTAAAAATCCTCACCCAAGGATATTTTTCCACTTATCCTCAGATAGAGTGGAAGAGAGAGGGAGAGAAAGGGAGAAAGAAACATCAACATGAGAGGGTCCCGCATGACCCGACCAGGGCCGGGGACGAACCACAACCGAGCTACTTGCCTTAGACTGGAATCGAACCCGTGACTCATTAGTCCGCGGGCCAATGCGCTAATCGCTGAGACAAACTGGCCAGGGCCTGGATCCTTTTTAAAAAAAATTTTTTTAATCCTCACCCAAGGACATTTTTGTTTATCTTCAGATAGAGCAGGAAGGAGAGGGAGGAAGAGAGAAACATGGATGTGAGAGAGGCACATCGACTGGTTGCCACCCACACGATCCCAGCCGGGGCCGGGGACAAACTGCAAGAGCTACACGCTCTCAGCGGAACCGAACCCGGATCTCTCTGGTCTGAGGGCCGACGCTCTAACTGCTGAGCCAAACCGGCCAGGGCCTGGATCCTTTTAATTTTTACAAATTCCACAACTTTTTCACAAATGGCTGTCAACTTGAGCCAAGTAATTTCTTCCATCTTTTGTGTACTATTTTTTTTAAAGAATTTTAAACATTTCAAAAGTGTTTTATTTTTTAGTGGGAGAGATAGAAACATCGATTGGCTGCCTCCCACATTCCCCCTACTGGGGATCGAGCTCACAACCTGGGCATGGTCCCTGACTGGGAATCAAACAGGGACCTCTCAGTCCATGGGACGACAATCCACTGAGCCACACTGGCAGGGCTTGTATACTATTTCTTTAGGTGTATTATCTTCTTTCTTCATAATTGGCAAATACAGAATTTCATTTTTTGAGCCATCCATCCTTCTTAAGAGCTGAATTGTTTCCAAATCTCCACTCATGAGATCAGAGATGTATTACTCTTAGAAGATCTGATGGGCTGCTATGACACACTTAGACTTAGTCTTTTTAAAAATTTAATGTTATCAGATATTTAATCTGTTATAAACATCAAGCTTCTATCATCTATTTCTACACAAAAGCCCAATTTATGTACACTGTATCATTCTGCTGTACACATCAGTCAACTTTGTAATGATTTTAAAATTTGAAAACTTGAACCTTTTAATGTTTTAAGTTCCCTCTGAGGAAGATTCCACACCAAGCATTCAGAAGTTTCTTATTTACTATTCTGGATCAATGTTACCTAAATTACTTCAGTTTTCCTTTTGTGGTTCAGAAAAGAAAATATATTTCATTTATTTCAACAGAACTCAAGAGAGAGATGATTTTTTAAAAAGCCATGTATTTCCTCCAAACAGAAAAGGGCAAAAAAAAAAAAAAAAAATCTCTTGTGAAGATCAGAACATTCTCCATGTAGGACACAAGCCAGTTTTTGTTCTGTGTACTTAACCTGTTTTGATGACCTGTGATTATACAATAAGCCCTACATTGCCAATGACAAGGTAAGAAAAATACACATTTTGGTTTTACTTTTTTATGCAGATAAGATTTTATTCAGATATTCAAAAGATTAATCAAAATAAATTATTTCTAGTAACTGAGAATCGTAAGAGAATGAACTCCTGAGAATATCAAGGTTTCCACACCACTTGTCAATGGGTGATGTGTTTGTACATTCTGCACTCTCTACAGAATCATGATGACATTGTTTATGTATGCATTTATTTACTTAAGTAATTTTTTTGTTATAGATGTTTCCCCTCCCCCTCCCACTGAGACCCTCCTCTCTATCCCCCCCCCTTTTGGCTTTATATGAAAGCATTTAATACATGTTGATAAAGACAGGATTAAAAGACTGATCTCACTGATCAATCCTATTTTCTTAAAAAAAAATTTTTTTTCTTTTATTGGTTTTTAGAGAGAGAGATAAAAACATCGATGAGAAAGAACATTGATTGGCTGCCTCCTGCAAGCCCCACACTGGGGGCATGTGCCCTGACCGGGAATCAAACTGGCGACCTCTTGGTGCATGGGTCGATGCTCAACCACTGAGCCACACCGGCTGGGCAGATGAATCCTATTTTCAATGCAAACAAGTAAGTCGCCCCTCCGGCCCATACACCCCTTCTCATCCCTGAATACTAAGAAAGTGAGCACATGCACGTGTACACACACACACACACACACACACACACACCCCTCAAACAAAAACTCCCCAAGATCTAAAGTAACTCAGTAGTTATTCAATTACATTTTTAAATCATTTTTAAATTACTTAAAACCAAATTGTAAAAAAGGCATCAAGATTTAGCTCACCATTAACCTTAACAAGAAAATCATACTACTTGCATACACTATTCAAGTGAATCTAGACTTGGATGCCCTTGGTTCAAACAAGAACATGTCCTCACATAGGAAGGGAATTACTTAAACAAGCAATCTGCAGTTCAAATTCTAGGCAGCTGCTCAGTTGTACCTACTTCAAATATATAGCTCCGTTTTAAGTTTATGGGACAAATAATCTACTCTAAGTGAGCCATTAAAAGTATCAGTTTCAATGCCCTGGCCGGTTTGGCTCAGCGGTTAGAGCATCGGCCTGCGGTACAGAGAGACCCGGGTTCGGTTCCCGCTAAGGGCATGTACTTCGGTTGCAGTTTGTCCCCGGCCCTGGTTGGTCGTGCGGGTGGCAGCCACTCGATGTGTCCCTTTCACGTCAATGTTTCTCTCTCTCTCTCTCTTCCTCTCTCTCCCTCCCACTGTATCTGAACAAAAGAAAAAAAAAAGTATCAGTTTCAAGTGGTTTTGGTTCTTTTTAATAATATTTTATTCTTTGTTAGTTAAAAAAATTGAAAACCCAATACCTCCTGGAAAGTAAAATACTCCTAAAAACACAGTTATTAGGATATGACTTGAGGGGGAAGCAAAGGGGCAGACAGCACTTTTACCCACACAGTCTGATGAAATCTAAGGCATGTGAGTTTTATTTCTGACTCTTACACACCTAAATCAACCATCTCCCATGACCACCTCTCATAATCATTATGTTCCTACTGTAACACCATCTTGGGGAAACCTAATTTTCTTCTACCTAGAGTGCAAATCCCAATATAATAATCCTACCAATTTACCTGATCTTTAGGTGACATCAGCATTCACTTGGACGAAACGGTATTTGGAAAACCAGGTTGCACGAGCAGAGGAATCTCCTAAATGGGAGTGTTTTAATGGTGATCTGTGGGGGCTTGAACTATAGCTCTTGATGTGCACAATGAAGTCTATGTGCAAATCCCAAACTCCACTCTTTACGGGATGTTTCTGTTTCTCAGTCATGCTTCACAGCTTCTCAAATGTTCCATTCACTTTGGTTACAGGTTTCAGCTTCTTTATGCCATATTTTAAAATGATGAGATTTTTAGGTATTTGCTTTCAAAGATCCACAATATTGTATGGGCAGAGAGCCATACAAATATGACTTCAAAAGCCAGCAGTTCAGTGACTTAATTAAAAACAAAACAAAACAGAGATAATAGAACAGAAAAAAGGAACCTGGCTTATAATATCAATATATCAAAACTATATTGCTGTATCTAGGGCAATGATCATAATTATCTAGATGAAAATAAGTTATATATTTGTAGAATTTGAGTGCTAAAAGACACATTTCAAGATCAGTCAGTCCAACTTTCCTCATTTTACAGACAAGGAAACAGAAGCCAGAAGTTAAGCGACTTGTCTGGGGTGAGCTAAATTACTTCTTTTGCCTGTGTCCATATAAACACTAGAACTTTATTGTGATAAAGAAGCGGCACTGAGCATCCTATAACCAAGGAGATACAGAAACACACATCTCAATTACCTTCTAGTTTTTGGGCAAAAAATGTGTGTGAATGCAGCCCTTAGTCCTAAGAACACAGAAGATAATGGAATCTTCATTTTCCACGTAAAGGTCAATGTTGAATTTGGTGTCCAATCAACACAATGGAGGTAAAGCTTGTAGGCTTAACAAGTATTTGTTCTGACTGTGTCAATCAGGAACACGGGCCACACAGAACCAATCCTTGCTTTCCCAGAACCACAAGAAGCCATGCAGGTTGTGGGTATCTGTCTGAAGTCAGGGCTACTTAAGGCTATTCAGAAATTTGGCATGTTCTTCTCCTCTTGGTAAAAGGGTTTCTCCCCCTATCTTTGGACCGGTCTTTTCCTAGAAAAATGAAAATAGTTTCGTAAGAAATGGATCAACATTATTTGCACGGGTCACTAAAATAGTCACCTCGTAAATGCCATACCTTTAGCATTGCGTCCCTTTCCCATTTGAAGAGGCCACAGTTACTGAAACAGAAAAGATGAGATTTACTCGGCGGTGAGATATGGGCCCACACACAGGCAGACACATGAAGAGTGTCCCCTACTCAAGCACAAGCTGATCAAGGTGACACTCACATTACAAGCTACGCTCGAATGTTACTGAATATACGCATTTCCAGTGATTTGAGAAACAGTCTTCACCTCTGTCATAAGCCAGAGACATCAGAAATGGAATTTCTAATGACAGTGTGACAGAGCTGTGTACATGGTAGGTGATGAATGCAACCTTGGTTCCTACAGATAGTCACTGGGATGACAATTTAGGAAGCTAGCCTAAGGCTTACCCGACCCCTTCTCTTTTTCTGGAACTAAAAGGTAGAGATAAAAAGGATTAATCAGCCCTGGCTGGTTTGGCTCAGTGGTTAGAACATCAATCAGCCCATGGACTGAAGGGTCTCAGGTTCTATTTCCAGTCAAGGGCATGTACCTGTGGTGCAGGTTCAATCCCTGGCCCCTGTTCAGGGTCCTGCGGGAGGCAACCAATCGACGTGTCTCACATTGATGTCTCTCCCTCCCTTCCTCCCTCCCACTATGTCTGAAAATAAATGGAAAAATATCCTCAGGTGAGGGTTGAAAAAAAAAAGAAGAAATACATTTAACTACACATTAGACCACCAGAGCAGGACTACTTAGAGGGAAATACGACCGGCAGTGCAGGTCTGTTCACACCAGCATCACCACAAACACGGAGGAACACCTTGCCGGACAACAGGATGGCGACAGCGTGACAACAGATACCACAACATGACAGCTGCGCCATCATTAGACGATAGAAATTTTTCAGCTCTACTATAATCTTAGGGGACCACCAACCTATAGGCGGTCTGTCGTTGACTGATCTGTGGTTATCCAGCATGTGACTGTACATAAATGAGGAGAGCACTGAATGGACCAGTGATAGTGTGTACTACAAGCTTTGTGTGATCAGCCACCCTGAACTCTGCAGGGTGTCGTTTGTGTTGTGTTCTATGCGAACACCACCCAACACAGTAGCTTTGCTTCTGTATCTGAAGACCTCACAACAGTAAAAAGAAAACTCCTTAAGAGTAGATGAAAATAATCCCAACTCCCTCAGCAAATACACATATTCTCCAATTCACCTTATCCATACTTTATTTATTCCACAAATGTTTCTGAGGACCTACTATAGGCCAGGCAATAGGTATTGGGAATAAAGCAGTGAAGAGGGCAGAGTCCCTTCTCTCCAGGAGCTGTAAGAAGCATAGAAATAAGTCTTAACTATTGCAAAGGATTGTGCAGTGTTTCAATGGAACAGCATCACATAGGAATGGAAACAAGGGTTCAAGAAGTCTAGATGGGACAAGGAACCCCAGGCAGTTCTCATACCTGCAATGCTTTTTGGGAAGCCTGTCAAGGGAGATGCATCTGTTTCCACAGGGACACTTGAAAAACCTTTTCACACCGTCGTGCCAATGGTAGTCATGCTGCTCACTGACGCAGGTCTCCATAGGCTTGAAGTGGGTGTAGGCACACTGCACAAGACCAACAGAAGGGCACAGATCCGGTAATGAACTCTGAAGGAGAAACCTGCCAGCTATGACAGCAATCTGTCCTCTTGTCATGACCCAGGTGCTTGTTAGTGGAGTGACCACCTTATCTTCCAGGTGTCGTGAGCCCTGTGGTTTCTTGGGTCCCTCATACCGATACCACTTTTTCTCATGTTTGCCTCAATTTCTGGTCAGGCACGAAGCACACAATAAACTTCTGTGACATCAAGACAACAGAAAGGGCAGGGGAAGAAAACTCTCAATAGCCTGGACAGGGCTGTCCCACAGTCACTGCAGTTCCCTAGTCACAGGACACTGAGGCACGGGGCCCACTGAGGAAGTGGAGCAGCAGCTCATTTCCTTTTTCTTACAAGGCCTCTGAAAAGGATATAACCTTGTTACTATTCCTATTTTTTTAAGTCACAAAACCAAAACAGATTTATTAAGTAATTCACTTAATTTTGATTCTCAAAAGGACTGAAGAGAATAAGAAATAGTGGGTGAAGCTTGAAAAGGGTGCTGGGATAGTGCAATGTTAATTTCTGCTAATTACAGTGAGTCTAGATAAATAATTTCAGAATTTGGTAACCTTAAACAGTGCAGAGCAGCCCCAGCCAGTGTGGCTCAGTTGCTTGGAGCATCATCCTATGCACAAAGTCACGGGATCAATTCCTGGTCAGGGCACATACCCACATGGCTAGGTTGCAGGGATATGTCACAGTGGTAGGCAGAATAATGCCCCCCCCACCCCAAAGATGTATACACCCTATTCCCTGGAGCCTATGAGTATGTTAGGTTAAGTGGCAAAGAGGGGATTAAGGTGGCCAATTATTTGATTTTAAAACAGGGAGATTATTCTGGATTATGTGGGTGGGCCCAAAGGAACCACAGATGTGGTTAAACGTGGAGGTGGGACAAAGGAGAGGAGGTGGAGTGGTGCTACTGCTGGCTCTGAAGAGGGAGGAAGGGCTTACAAACCAGGAATATGGGCAGGATCTCGAAGCCAGGAAAGGCAAGGAAATGGGTTCTCCCCTGGAGTCTCCAGAAAGAAACACAGCCCTTGAGGATACCTGGATTTTAGCCCTGTTAGACCCGCACAGACTTCTGACCTACAGACCTTTAAGATAATAAATCCGGCCCTGGCCGGTTTGGCTCAGCGGTTTGAGTGTCGGCCCGCAGACTAGAGAGTCCTGGGTTCGGTTCCCGCTAAGGGCACGTACCTCGGTTGCAGTTTGTCCCCGGCCCTGGTTGGGTGGCAACCACTCGATGTGTCTCTCTCACACTGATGTTTCTCTCTCTCTCTCTTCTTACCTCTCTCCCTCCCACTCTATCTGAAGATAAATGCAAAAAAATGTCCTTGGGTGAGGATAAAAAAAAAAAAAGATAATAAATCTGTGTTGTTTTAAGCTACCACATCAGTGGTCATTTGTTATAGCAGCAACAGGAAACTAATGCACCAGCTATGTCCTTAGGTTTGCCACTGTGTCAGAGTAAAAGCAGTCGTCTGAGGTAAAACCTCCACTTATTCTCCAAGGTCTGAACTTTCTTAAGGAAGCCCTTTTGGTTGTGGCTGGTTCAGGATCACTCTCCCTAAATGTAAAGGAGAATCTAAGGCTTTAAAAAGAATAAAGATAGAAAAAAACTGTACTTGGTAAGCTAAGCCTCTTCCTCCTCTTTTTTTTTTTTTTTTTAATCCTCACCTGAGGACATTTTTTCATTTTTTGTTCAGACGGAGTAGGAGGGAGAGAGAGGAAGAGAGAGAGAGAGAAACATCGACGTGAAAGGGCCACATCTAGCGGCTGCCACCCGCTCGACCAACCAGGGCCGGGGACAAACTGCAACCGAGGTACATGCCCTTAGCGGGAACCGAACCCGGGTCTCTCCAGACCGCAGGCCGACGCTCTAACTGCTGAGCCAAACCGGCCAGGGCGAGCCTCTTCCTCCTCTTACATGCAAATATAAGGCTGAAGAGCCAGGCAGGGACGAAATGAGTGGTAACGATACACAGTGCTGAGCAAGAGCATTTTGGGGGGCCTTTTTCTTTTTTAATTTACTGATTTTGATATTTTAGAGAGAGAAAGGAAGAAAGAGAGAGAAAGAAACATCGATTTGCTGTTCCACCCATTCATGCATTCACTGGCTGATTCTTGCATGTGCCCTGGCTGGGGATCGAACCTGCAACCTTGGCATATGGGGATGACGCTCTAACCAACTAAGCTACCTGGCCAGGATGGGGGCTGGTGGTGTCATTTTTAAATTATTGTTAAGGAATAGGGAATTTATTATTTTCCAATAGATGTAGGATAAAAATTCTGCAAACATAGATAATAATACAGTTCATACTCTGCCTTGGGATTCAATTTAGTAGGTTAAGCCCTGAGTAGAAAGAGACAACAAAGGAGAGACATCTTGTTGTAATACTTTCAACAAGATAAATTTATAATAAAAAAACAAAAAATTCTGGCTGTTCAAATAATATTTTTAAGATAAATAAAATAAAAGTTAATCTTAAAAAAAAAAGAAAACAACAGTAGTCAGTCCTATCATGATATCCCAGATCAAGTCGTTCAACCAAGGCCCCAGGATATGTGACCTGAGAGTGTGCTTTCTAGACACTTGAGAAAGACGTAAGAATAATTTGGGTCCAATGAGCAAAGGGGAAGAGACATTAAAGGCTCATCTGCAGAACTGGGAGCTGAGGTCAAATGAGAGGAAAACCTCACTACAAGGCTCCCCCCATCAAAGCTCATTGGTCAGGTCGGCATAAAGCCAGATCCTGGGCTATCGTAAGCAGTTTCATTTCCAGTGTAAATAAATGACCTAAGCAAGTCTCTGGTCACAAGATATCCCATAGATTCTCCATGTTCTCCTGAGTCACAACAGCACAAAATAGGGCCCACGGTCAGACTGTCTTCCTGCACTCACCGTCTTGCATGTTACCACTCGACATTTTACTTCTTTGATGTTTCTCATCTTTTCTTCCATTTGTTCTTTTTTCACCAGTGGCTCAAAATAGAGTTCTTGCAGCTCAGCCTCGGCCTGGAATGACAAGGCATACAGAAGACCTTGTACCAAATCCAACATATACTCAGACAACAGTCCAATAACAGAACTGAACAGACAAACTTCCTGTGAATGAGGACACTTGATAATAGTTGGGAAAATGCAAACCAAAAAATGATCATAAGGCCAGGGCATATCTTTATCTCTTAAAGACTATGAGAATGTCATTCTTTTTTCTTTTAGCTATATAGTTCACCGATTATATACTAAATGTGCAAAATAGTGTCTGGCACATTAAGAAAAAAAAAAGTGATCATAAGTAGACGCAAGTTTTCGACATACTGAAAAAAAGGGTACAGTAGCATGTGATATTTATTTATTTATTTATTTTATCCTCACTTGAGGACATTTTTATTTTTTGCATTTATCTTCAGATAGAGCAGGAGGGAGAGAAGAGGGAGAAAGGGGGAAGAGAGAGAGAAGCATCGATGTGAGAAAGACACATTGACTGGTTGCCACCCACACGACCCCAACCAGGGCCGGGGACAAACCGCAACTGAGGTACGTGCTCTTAGTGGGAACTGAACCCAGGACTCTCTGGTCTGCGGGTCGACGCTCTAACCGCTGAGCCAAACTGGCCAGAGCAGCATGTGATTTTTAAAACAGTAAATACAAACTTAAAATACTACCATTACTAATAGTGTCATCATGTCAAGTGTGCACCAGAAGGGAATTAGTCCTACTATCCCAACACAGACTCCAGCTATGGAAGGTATTCGATGTCTCTTTAGCAACGACAGCCCACTCTACTCTATACTCTTCTCCAGACCAACACTTGATAGGAGCAACCTTGGCTGTACGGAACAGGGAGGAGATTGAGGGCAGTGAGATATTTATAGCAGAAAGTGGTCACAGGTCTGGAGTTAGTGCTACACAAGCCACAAGGTCCCGGGGTCTCTGGTGGCTACAAAAGGAAAGAAGTTCAGCTCTACAGTCATTTGAACATCTCTCCTGATTTCAAGTCCAAAAAAAGATATGATATAGCCCTAGCCAGTATGGCTCAGTGGATAGAGCGGCAGCCCTCACACCAAAGGGCTGTGGGTTCCATTCCAGGTCAAGGGCATGTACCGGGCTGTAGGTTTGATCTGGCCCCAGTTGGGGCGCATGTGAGATGCAACCAATCAATGTGACTCTCACATCAATGTTTCTTTCTCTCACGCCCTTCCTCCTTCCCTTCCACTATCTCTACAAAAAAAAAAAAATCAATGGAAAAAATATCCTTAGGCGAATATTAACAACAACAAAAAAGATGATATATAACCTTCTCATTAGTCATTTGCTAACTGAAAGAATAGCAGATCATTCAGTGTATCAGCATTAAATGGGGAGGCAATAGTGCCCCCAAGAGGACATTTGAAAATCTGTGGGAGCACTTTTTTTGTTATCTCAATGACTGTTACCCTTGCTACTGGCAGGGGCCAAGGCTGCTACACCATCTGCAATGCACAGAACAGTCCCCCACACAAAGGATATTTCTGAATGTCTTTTGGGACATGTGGATGAAAAACCCGATTACAACCCTTGAACCTAACTGCTTTATAAACAAACCTACAATATCTGTGCATAGTTTAATGTACACTGAATACTCTAAGAGTGCATCTAGGCAACTCCTGTGTATATGGAGGGAGAACTGCACTTCACAGTGTCTTCAAATGTTTCCCAACATTATTCAGTTTAAAAAAACATCACATTTTCGCCCAGCTGGTGTGCCTCAGTGGATTGAGCATCATCCCACGGACTGACAGTTCTCGGTTCGATTTCCTGTCAGGGCACATGCCTGGCTTTTGGGCTCAATCCCCAGTAGGGGGCATGCAGGAGGCAGTCAATCTATGTTTCTCTCTCTCTTTTTCCCTTCCTCTCTCTCTCTAAAAAAAATCAATAAAAACATATTTTTTTTAAAAAACACACATTAAAGAAATAGGCCTATGGGATTTAAGTTTCCAAGAAAACACATTTCTATGAGTCTTCCTTTCCATCTGTCTC
This sequence comes from Tadarida brasiliensis, assembly GCA_030848825.1. Taxonomy (NCBI): domain Eukaryota; kingdom Metazoa; phylum Chordata; class Mammalia; order Chiroptera; family Molossidae; genus Tadarida; species Tadarida brasiliensis. The sequence continues at coordinate 107,774,694 of CM061257.1, read as the reverse complement.
AAATATATATATTTTTTTATCCTCACCCAAGGATATTTTTTTTGCATTTACCTTCAGATAGAGCGGGAGCAAGAGAGGGAGGAAGAAAGAGAAATATAGATGTGAGAGAGACACATCGAGTGGCTGCCACCTGCATGACCCCAACTGGGGCCGGGGACAAACTGCAACTGAGGTTCGTGCCCTTGGCGTAAACCGAACTCAGGACTCTCTGGTCCGCAAGCCAATGCTCTAACTTCTGAGCCAAACTGGCCAGGGCTCAAATATTTACAACACTTATAAATCCAACACTCTGAGGACTTCATTAGTTCTTCTAGGGTGTTGTGTCCATTTACATAATAAAATACATATTAAAAAAAATTTTTTTTCTTTATTGATTTTAGACAGAAAGGAAGAGAGAGGGAGAGATAGAAACATCGATGAGAGAGAACATCGATTGGCCGCCTCCTGCATGCCCCACATTGGGGATCAGGCTCACAACCTGGGCATGTGCCCTGACCGGGAATCGAACCAGTGACCTCTTGGTGCATGGGTCGATACTCGACCACTGAGCCACACTAGCCAGGCAAAATACACATTTTTAATATAAATATTTTCTTTTCTCTTCTTTACATTATAATTAAGAAATTAACATTTCAATATAATTCATCTAGTTAGGTGATATCATCATAAATTTTATTTCAGGACAATAAGAGAACACCACAAAATATTTTTTGTTAAAAAAGGGGCACTGGGAATGCTGGGTTGATAACTACTGATTTAGAGCATTTGAATCATCAATATAAAAATATTTGAATGGAAAAATTTCTTTTCACATTGCAAGACAGATAGTGGTGAGCCATTTTTTAAAAACATTAAGTTCACAGCCATAATTACACATAAACATTTTTACAATACTGAAGTCTATTTAAATAATGTTGCCCTGGCCGGTTTGGCTCAGCGGTTAGAGCGTCGGCCTGTGGTCTGGAGAGACCCGGGTTCGGTTCCCGCTAAGGGCATGTACCTCGGTTGCAGTTTGTCCCCGGCCCTGGTTGGTCGTGCGGGTGGCAGCCACTCGATGTGGCCCTTTCACGTCGATGTTTCTCTCTCTCTCTCTCTTCCTCTCCCTCCCTCCCACTCTGTCTGAAAAATAAATAAATAAATAATGTTAAATTATATCCTTCAATGAAAGGGCAAAGGCAAAACTAAAATGTATTGGAAATATTCCTGTTCTTCAAAGCAAACTCAAACAAACTGGCATGTAGCTACATCCTAGTTGAGGTCAGAGAAAACAAATTTTAGTCCCACAACAAAGCACTGGGAGTCGGAAGGGTAGTTCTACCGTCTTGTCTTTGATCTTTCGAGCTCTTACCTCTTTTAGGATCCCTGTGTGCTTCGATTTTGCTTTTAGAATTTTCTGAAATTCTTCAGATTCCAGGTAGGCAAGCTGTTCTCTCCGTTTTTTCCTGGCAGGTTCCAATTCATCCTCAGCTAGAGCAGGAAGAAAAAGCATCAGCTGGTACAGCCCAACTACTATTGTCAGAAAACAGTGTCGCTCATTGACACAGTTTCCCCCATTCTCTCTGTTTCTGCCCACCAGGCCCTTCAAACTTAATTCACCCCACTAGCTACCAGCAGAGGAAGGTGAGCTAAGAAGTAGAAACTAGAATATGGGAGATAGCAGATTTAACCACTGAATTAAAATCTTTTTCACCTTAAAACAGGTGCTGATTATAAGAGATAACAACAAATACCCTATTTACAAACTGATATTAAAATGATATAGCCAACTGCAGCCTTGGCCAGTTTGGCTCAGCGTTTAGAGTGTTGGCCTGTGGACCAGAGAGTCCTGGATTCGGTTCCCGCTAAGGGCACGTACTTTGGTTGCAGTTTGTCCCCGGCCCCGGTTGGAGTTGTGTGGGTGGCAACCAGTCAATGTGTCTCTCTCACATCGATGTTTCTCTCTCTCTCTCTCTTCCCTCCTCTCTCCCTCCCGCTCTGTCTGAAGATAAATGTAAAAATGTCCTCCAGTGAGGATAAAAAAAAAAAAAAAAAAAAAAAACATTGCCGGCTGCAGAGTTTTAAAAATAAAAACAGGGCAATTCTAAACAAAGGAATTTTACTTCTTTCAAAGTAAACCTTTATACTAATATATAAGTACAAAGATCCAATGAGTAATCCTTTTCTCAAGTTTTCAAATTGTGCATAATTCCAATTTAATAGAATTGTATAAAACACACAGTTCCAGAGGTAAACTGATGTAAAATAACTTCCTATCAGGAACACCGGCTATGGCTTAAACATTTCCTTCTCTTTTATACTGTGAACTTTGACATCTGCAGTACCTGGAGCAGAGAATGTGGTATTCTTTTCCACACGTGCCTTCACTTCCAGGATATCCTGGGGGTCACTTTGCTTCTTTTTAATGCTGTTTGGATCTGTTTTTGAAAGAATTTGGCCTTTTGCCCTTAATTTGGTTATAGCAGCTAACTAGAAAAAAAGAGAAAAGGGAGATAAAAAAAATCTAAAAAATGAGATAAGCACCTGTAGCTCTGTACCCCTTTCCAATTATCAACCAATGAAGTCTGCTAGCTCTCAAATATAAATTGGCAAAATATATCTTCATTGTATTTAGCATTATTACAATTATTAAAATTTAAAAGCATGGGAGACAGGTCTATAACTTAGTAAATAAAGTCTCAGTTTATTTAAATATCATTAAGTTTAACATCAGCCAGTCTGCAGGCTTCTAGACCCACAGAGGAAGCACATGAACATTTTGTAAGTTTGTTTTAAAATCAGACAGAATTAGGATAGGATAGAATTCCAGCACTGTCACTGATTTGTAACCTTTACGATTAATCGTTCAGCCTCAGTCTCCACATTTATAAAACGGGGATGATAGCATTTCTCTACCTTTTAGGGTTGTGTGAATGACATGAGGTGATGCATGCAAAGCATGCACCTGGACACAGAAAACAGCATGTACACATCTATCACAGGTACAGAGTAAGAGTGATAAAGACGTGCAATTATTACTGTGGGTACGGCTTTGGCTTCTAGCTCGCCTTTGCCTTCCACGTGGTTATGGCTGCTACTAGAGCAAAGAGAAGACAGCTGGAGACAGGGTGACTCAGGAAGGGAAGTGGTGGGAAGTGCTGAGCAGTGGGGTTCTAAGCACCCCCAACTCTCACTTCAATCAGAGCCACTTGGTTTTTATGTCTATACACTGGGCTTCTATGTAAGATTTCTTTCAAAGGATTCTTTAAACCACTATTTTACCATCTTGCCTCAACAATTCCAAGATTTTTTTCCCTAATGTCAGTGTCTCCAGTTGTGAAACAGTATCTTCTTCTAGGAGATCTCCTTCTGCCTGACACAAAAGTGTTGAGGTAATGGCCAATTTTCTTGGACTAAATTAATGGCAGTATGTTGATACCATTATCATTTAAAATTTCATTGACTTTAATTATCATGATCAATAAATAGCTGTTATGTGTCTGTCATTCCTGATTATAGGTAATATAAAATGTGAAACTCCAGCTATGTCTACGGAAAGCAAACTCAAACGTTGAAGAAAACAAATACCAGTTACCTTTTTGGCTTCTGCTAAAGCACTCAGTTTTGGTTTTGGAGGTGGTGACTCATCAAAAAAGAGAACATCATCTCCTTCTGAGATGCCTCGCCCCAGCTTGGGCGCCTGTGTGGCTGCGGTTGCTTCCAGCCTGGGGAACTCGGCCCCTGTTGGTGGAGACTGAGAAGGGGGCTGCCGAGAAGACGATGGCACAGCTGGGCTCGCGACCTCATTTGAGCTTTGCAAAAATCTTTAAAGAAATATGTAGTCACAAACTCTGCAAGCACAAACTAACAGACTGGGAGACTGCAGGTAAGCCACCAGCTGATAAGTAGTTGTCAGTAAGATAATTTCCCTTTCCTGATTAATAATTCAGATTAGCATGCTATAAGAATGCTAGTTTCATGAACTCTTCAGTTGTCTCATTTTCCACTGAAAAAGCTCTAACTGTTTTACCAGTTTAGAACTGATTACTATTTTTATCAGTTGGCTTGCCAATGGGTGCTATCTATAGAACACAGCCCTCAAGGTGAGCTATGGACTATATATTCCTAGCCATCTGGTTAGTCTAGGATCTTTAGGAATTCACCAACTCTCTCTGTATTTTAGTTTACTGGGAAGAGATAACTCGTGATAAATTTGGAAGCCCTTAACAGAAAGGTTCTATAATTTACATGGTGACTATTTTACATACAGCTTTAAGAGCTATTTAAAAACAACAAAAACATTAGAAATCATCTAGTCCAAACCTCTCACCTTATAGATGAAGAAACTGAGGCCCAAGACCCAACTGCTCATAGTGACAGGCTCAGGATTAGTACGAGGTAATTCAAGGCTAGTATTCTTGTCACTACCACATGCCCACTCTCACCAGCACCAGGCCAAGCTTGCAAACTGCCTATCACATCCTGCCCAAAGATACGTTTAACTTGTTCAGCAAAATTCTAAAAAACTACAAATTATAATGCCTTTAAACTGATAGGTGCTCTCTTATTTCCCATAAGGTCCACAACTCCATATATATTTTTATGTCTGTGTGTGTGTGTATGTGTCATATGTTGGCACATGATGAAAACCGCTATAGATACCCCATCTGCACTTCACAGATTATTGTAAGGACTAAATGAGACACTGTATTAATACAGTGAATAACAGTGCATGATATATGTTAAGCACCTATAAGTAGTAGCTCTTACTACTATTCAGATAACTTGAGCTAAAGAATCTTTGGGATGTTCGCTTAGTAAATTACATAATGCCTAATCACTGGGTTGTACACTGGAAACTTAATATTGTATGTCAACTGTAATCGAAAAATAAAAAAAATAAAAATTTAAAGTTAAAAAAAACAAAAGGATCTTTGATTCGTTTACCTTCCATATCCATTTCCACTTGATTTTGCCTCTAAAATGATTTCATTTTCAGTGTGTCATTTTTATCATTTACCTCAACAGCTACAAAATCTACTCATTGGCTCAGCCAGTAATTAAAAACCTAAATGTGGCAAACTAAGAAACAGGAGCTTCAAACAGGTCAATACGCACTTTCCCCTTCCCCAGACCCTTTTCAGATGGCATTCCTTTCTCTTCCACAGTGATATCAATTACTGTAACCTGTATCACTCAGTCTCAGGATTCGCTAACGTAAGTCAGAAATATATAACTTTAAATGCTGTCTATTTAGGTTATGTTAAAATTAGTGTAACACTTTCAAAGTTAAAAAGGCAGCCAACCATCCAAAATCTAAAGTGCATTTTTGAAACCTCTGAAGACATTCTGAGGATTCCTGAGATGAGTTATCCAAGCAGGGATATTAAATGTTACTCTTACCGTTTCTTGATTTCTTCTGACTTCTTTCTCCTCATCTCCAACATATGCTGCTTCTGTTGCTTCAGGAGGGCTGATGCAGAGATAGACTGGAAGGCAGGTTTTGGGCTCCCCATGATCCCTAAAACACAAGCCACAGATTGAGGGGTTCCTGAGAGGCAGTGGGAACTCAGATATGAATGCTAAGCAGGTGCAAGCCGACTACCTGATGACTTGGCTTTGGCTAAATGTTGTTTCAAGTTTCTGGCTCCAAATGTAGGCAAGTCCATCAATTCTCTGAATTCCTCAGAGCAAGACAAGTTCTTCTGGGCTATTCCTGGAATATACAAACATCAGCTTTAGAGGATTCGAAATTTAGACTGTTTGATGTCATGTGACATCATTTTTATTTTTATTTTTTTTAACTAATTTTTGTTACAGATGTTTCTCTCATGTAACATCACTTTTAAACTCTGCCTTCATAACTTAAGTCATTTGTAAATGAAGTACATGGAATACCAAGAGAAAAAAAGGATCCTTAACCTTTAACATCAGACTAGTAGGGCTGCAAGGATATGGCAAATATAACTTATTTTCAGTAATGATTAGAATGCTCATATCTGTGGGGTCACTTGATACACTATTTCTGGAATATGCACTATGGATAAGGGTCCATACTAGGCCCCGACCACTGTTATGAATAAAGCCCCAAGTACAGGGTGAAGGCAGCATTTTCTGACCCAGACCTAGACCTGTTTTAACGAAAGATAACAGATGGGTTTGACGGGAATGTGATACTATTTTTTCTCATATTGGACATTAAGAGTTAGACCCAGATATATCAGGAAATTTTAAAAAGCACACTAAGCTAAGAAACAGCCAAGATTAATGCTGTTTTTTCTTAAGATGCTGCCAACTAAGCTTGATTCCTTCAGCTTAGGCCATATTACTCGCTAAGACAGTAATGAGTGGATATATATAATTTAGAGTACAAACTGTGACCATTTTCAATCCTACAGACTACACATTTAAGCCAGAGAAAGAAATGTAGTCTTGAGAAACAAACTTACCGAGTTTTTGTTGAGTTTCCTGAATGATCAAATCTGTGCCCTTCACAACCAGATTACTCAGAGTGGTTTGAATCTTCTTTTTAGGAGCGCCAGCTGCCGCCCTGTAATGACAAAAGTCACCCTCAAAAGGAAATCACTGAACTTCAGTGCTCTGATGAAGTGAGGAAGGCACAGACATATTCATATTACAAAGTTCCTCAAAACAGCACATAACTAGACTTTCTTAATACCATGACCCTACAGCATAACTGGTGAAAACATTATGTTACAGGTGTGAAACAACAGTAACCTGAAAATTTGCTTGAGGCCACGTGGAAGGATAATTTGGCAAAAGAAAAAATATGCCAACACTTTAGTCATGTAGTCTAGGAATTTATCTTAAAATAATTAAAGATTATGCATGCCCTGGCTGGTTTGGCTCAGCGGTTAGAGTGCTGGCCCTCTGACCAAAAGAGTCACGGGTTCGATTCTGGTCAAGGGCACGTACCTTGGTTGCAGTTCGGTCCCCGGCCCTGGTCGGGGTTGTGCGGGAGGCAGACAATTGATGTGTCTCTCTCACATTGACATTTCTCTGTCTCTCCCTCCCACTCTGTCTGATAATAGATGGATCCTTGGGTGAGGATTAAAAAAAAAAAAAAATTTAAGGATTATGCAAAAAACAGGTATTAACAAAAGCTTTGTTACATTAAAAATCAGAAATGCTATTAAGGTTTAGCCATAGGGAATTGCCTAAATTATTGCAGAGCCATGTAAAAGAATACTATGTAGCCACTAAAAATAATGCCACCAGTAAATATTTAAACATTAAATATTTAAACATTAAAGAAAACATTAATTATTTTATGTTAAAAGAAGTTATAGCCCTGGCCAGTTTGGTTCAGCAGTTAAGAGTGTTGGCCCGCAGACCAGAGAGTACTCGGTTTGGTTCCCGCTAAGGGCACATACCTCGGTTGCAGTTTGTCCCCGGCCCTGGTTGGGGTCATGTGGGTGGCAACCACTCGATGTGCCTCTCTCACATCGATGTTTCTCTCTCTCTCTCTTCCTTCCTCTCTCCCTCCCGCTCTATCTGAAGATAAATGCAAAAAAGTGTCCTCGGGTAAGGATAAAAAAAAATTTTAAAAAGAAGTTATAAAGTATAAGAACAGTATGATTTCATTTTTTTTTTTTTAATCCTCACCCAAGGACATTTTTGCATTCATCTTCAGATACAGCAGGAGGGAGAAAGGAAGAGAGAGAAACATCGATGTGAGAGAGACACACCGAGTGGTTGCCACCCACATGACCCCAACCAGGGCCGGGGACAAACTGCAACCGAGGTACATGCCCTTAGTGGGAACCAAACCGAGGACTCTCCGGTCCGCGGGCCAACATTCTAAGCGCTGAGCCAAACCAGCCAGGGCAGTATGATTTCATTTTAAATCACTAAAAATGTATATATAAGGAAAAAAAACAAAAAAACTATCTAGAAGCATATATAACAAGGAAGGAACATATACATACATATATATTTTTAAATAATATGTATTGCTTTTTGCAGTTTGGGAAAACAGTGATTTTTTAAAATTTAAAAACGAACTTGATATTACGAAATAGCAGAAAGTGAGAGTACTCTTGCCCAATTTCTGTTGGACATGGAACAAAATCTATACTTTGTTCTTGGATAAACTGTAGCTCCCTTGTGCCAGGTCCCCAGCTGTCACGTCCTCAGATGTGCTTTTCACAATAAGGGACAAGGTCATTGATCACCTACTTCAGGGACTCTTGTGGAGAAGCTGAAATCCCCAGAAAGGAGGCCACAAACACCTACCTCCTCCACCCCTTTGTGAAGCTGTACTGCATATTCGTTTGCTGAATTAAATATGGATTTCAAGAGGTCAGCAGTCTCACTCTAACCATAATGAGGGAAATGATTTAAAGGATGTCAACACAATGATTAACAATCTTTAAACTGTCAAACAATCAGCCCCTGACAAAGTTCCACTATTCACCTTAAAACCCAAACAGGAAGCATGGGCTTTCTGTTAAAGACCATCGACATATGGCTCAATTTCTCCGTTCTGTGGATTTTCCTCTCTACCTTGTTTTAGGGAGTGAGTTATTAAAGCTAAAATCTGTACAAGTCTTCTAGGACCATTACAGAAATGTATAATCATTAGGTTCATTCTTGTAAGACAAGTAAGATCCTGGTCCCAAAAGCAGCCCAAGAATGTCTTACATTGAGGCTGCATATGACGCTGAAGAAACTCCTCCATAGTAAAAACCATCCTGACACAACCGTTCTCTCAGGCTGACGCCTTTGCTGGCAAACTTCTTTGGAATGCGTCCTCCTGAGAAGGTGGACTGCAAGTCAGCTCGCTTGGCACTGAGCTTCTTATACTGGGCCTGGATGTGATACTGACAGTACTCGCAGTCCTTCTGCAAAATGGAAGAGAGGCTGCCTCAGCATTAGGGTTAACACACCAGAAAACAATATAAATACACACGGCCCCTTTCTCCCAGCTTTGTGGGACACCATTCTTTGTACGGAGCCCTCCCTACTGACCTCCAAGGCAATTTATAAGATGCAGCCATGCAGTGAATAGAGGAAAGAAGTTCCCTTAAATTCCAATTGAAGCATTAATTAGTGGAAGAAAAAGTGATGTAGTTCACGCCCTTTGCACTTTTTAAAATTTTTTTTCTTTATTGATTTGAGAGAAAGGGAGAGAGAGAGATGGAAACATCGATGAGAGAGAACATCGACTGGCCACCTCCCGCATACCCCCCACTGGGAATTGGCCCACAACCTGGGCATGTGCCCCGATCGGGAATCGAACCGGCGACTTGTTGGTACATGGGTTGACGCTCAACCACTGAGCCATACTGGCCGGGTTCCCTTTGCACTCTTTCTACAATTGAAATAAAATCAGCTTCTAAGACAAATCTCGAAAACATAATGCCAAGTGAAAGAAGTCAGACACAAAGGCCACACACTGTACGATTCCTCTTATATCACATATCCAGAGCAGGCAAGTGCACAGTCAGGAAGCAGGTTAGGGGGTCACCAGGAGGTGGAGGTGAGTGGGGTGAGGGGTGTTATTATGGGGTGATGAAAAGGTTTTGAAACTAGAGAGAGCTGGTGGTTGCACAACAGTGGATATACTAAATACCACTGAAATGTACATTTAAAATGGTTAACTGTGTTATGTGAATTTTACCTCAATAAAAACTAATTTTAAAGGTAAGACAAAATCATCTTCTAGTGAGATTTTTCTATTTCTCTGGTTGACATTTGGACAAATGTTACTCAGTGAAAGGAACAAGGGAAAGTTTACTATTGTTCTATTGGGTGAGCCCTTAGATATGGTAACAATGAAGTTCTAGCTCTTATGTGGGGATCTTCAGGTACTTCACTCTGAGACCTCTTTTTCCAACTATCCCTCCTTTCTATTTCCTACTCACTAGTTCATCTGTGAGGCAGGAATGAGAAAAATAAAAAGAAATGAAACCAAAATCTGTCATTTAGTCCTTTCAAAGAGTTCCAAGATGTACCACTTCACACCCACTAGGATGGCTGTAATCAAAGACAGACAGGAACAAGTGTTGGCTGGATACAGAGAAAGTACAACCCTCACATACTGCTGCTGGTGAGAATGTAAAAGCCATTCTGGAAACCAGTCTGGCAGTTCCTAAACACAGAGTCACCATATGACCAGAAATTCCACTCCTGGTATATACCCAAGGGACTGAAAACATACATCTACACAACAAAACCTGTACATGAATGTTTACAGCAGCATTTTGTATAATAACCAGAAGGTAGAACCAACCCGAATGCCAACTTACTTATAAATACATATGGTATGTCCATACAATGGATTGTTCAACCATTAAAAGGAGTGAGGGCTGATGTTATACCATGAATGAACCTTGAAAATATTATGCCAAATGAAAAGGGCCGGACACAAAAGGCCACATATTGTACGATTCCCCTGTATTAGTGATTTTCAACTGGTGTGCCACAAGATTTTTTAAAACTTGCAATACCTGACTATTCAGTCAGAGGCACTAACCTCTTTTCCCTTAGATTGTCAAATAAAAAAATGGCTTGCAGAAGCATGGATGAACCTGGAGAGCATTATACTAAGTGAAATAAGCCAGTTAGAGAAAGACAAGTACCATATTATTTCACTCATATGTGTGGACTCTAATAAGCACAATGAACTAAAAAGCAAAATAGCCCTGGCCGGTGTGGCTCAGCTGTTAGAGCGTCAGCCCACGGACCAATGAGTCGCGGGTTCGATTCCGGTCAAGGGCACGTGCCTTGGTTGTGGTTTGTCTCCGGCCCTGGTCGGGTCATGCAGGAGGCAATCAACTGATGTGGCTCTATTACGTTGATGTTTCTCTCCATCTCTCTCTCTTCCTCCCACTCTAATGATAAACAGAAAAACATCCTCAGGTCAGGAATAAAAAATAAAAATAAAAATAAAAAGCAAAATAGACACAGACTCATAGAGAGCAGGCTGACAGCTGTCGGGGATGGGGGTGGGGGTTGGGAGGCTGGGTGGGGGATGGTGAAGGGATTGAGCAAAAAAGAAAAAACTCATGCACAAGGACAACAATGTGGTGATTACCAGAGGGAAAAGGGGGTGGGGAGGTAGACGAGGATATAGGTGGGATAAATGGTGATGGAAGGAGACTCGACTTAGGGTGGTAAACACAATATACGGATGATGTACTATAGTATTATACACCTAAAATCGAGATAATTTTATTAACCAATGTGACCCCAATAAATTCAATAAAAAAGAAAAAAAAATGACAACAGTCAACACAATAATAGCTGTCAGGTGTGAATGAATCAAAACTATACCTATACCCTGGCCAGCGTGGCACAGTGGTTAGTGTGTCAGCCTATGCACCAGAGTGTCACACTTTGGATTCCTGGTCAACAGCACGTACCTGGGTTGTAGGTTCTATCCCTGGCCCCAGTTGGGGCTCATGCAGGAGGCAATCAATCGATGTGTCTCTCTCACATCAATGCTTCTCCGCACGCCCCCCACCCCTGCTTCCCTTCCACTCTAAGAAAAAAAAATCCTTGGATGAGGATTAACACAAAAAAATTATAGCTACTTTTTTTGGTCAGATTGGCAAAAAATATTTTTGGTGTACTGCAGAATTTTAGTAATTAGTTTAAGTGTGCCATGAAATGAAAAAGGTTGAAAATCGCTGCTGTAGATGAAATGTCCTGAATAGGCAAATCCAGAGATAGAAAGTACATTAGAGCTTACCAGGGGCTGGGTGAAGGGGGGAATGGGGAGTGACTGCTAATGGGTATGAGTTTTTTTGGGAGGGCAGTAGTGGTATTTAAAATGTTCTGAAATTACATAGTGATGAAAGTTGCACAACTCTGTGAATATATTAAAATTATTAAATTGTACACCTTAAAAAAAAGAATTGTAATGGTAGGTGAATTATGTCTCAATGAAGCTCTAAGAGAAGATTTAATAAAATTAAAGCTAAACTAAGGTTTTCAGTGTATTCCATCACAGTATTTGATCTCTGGCACTATAAAGTATGGATAAAAGAATAACTGGTGAGAGTTTAGAACTGAGGATGAACTAAAATTCTGTTTCTTATACCTCCTTAGTCAGCTGGCAAAGATCAGTTTCCTAAGAGGTTAAATCCCTGCCCTACTCCCAGCTTTTCAAACTGGCAATTATTAACCACACTGAATTTCCTCACTTTGATACTTCTTGTCATGTAGGAAACTCAATTCCAAAGTGGTCATTGTCACTAAAGTACCTACAATTTATTCCTATTAATTCCTTTCTTTAGCAGAAAACATCCTAACAGAGCTGAAACCAACCAAATTGACAGTCTGTGTACATGGTTCTCCATTCTTCTTCTTTGCTTTACAGGTTCCCAGGTCAAGAGCTTCACCCATAATTAAGATCTTTTGAGGATGATCAATAGATAAGCACACCTGCAGAAAAGAAGTGGAATGGGAATTAAAAGCAGATGAAGATATGATCTTTATCAGCTAGAATGGAAAAATGAACAGTTAGTGTGAGTTAAGAAAGCTTTGTCAGTCTAAGGGAATTTAAAACTAGTGTCCTCTAAAAGAGTTTTAAGAATGGGAGGTATAGAAGACATTTAGTTTTCTACCCAATATCCATCCTCTCCTGTGTCTTTGCTCTCAGAATCTTGATTTTATTTGGGTTGGCAAATGCTGAGCATAGGTTATTGGATTCTGTTCCCAGTTTTCCCAGCACTCCTTATAGCTAGCAATGGTCACGTGACTATATTGACCAGTGAGACTGAGGCTGGGGTTGGTACAGAAGGTAGCTGGGGAAGCTTTTACTTTATTTACTAAAAGCAGATAGAGGAGGTTGGCTCACTTTCTGCCTTGAATGGAGAGGTGATGGCAAGAGCTTCAGAGCCATCTTGTGACCAAGAGGAAAACGCTGAGACTCGCAGACACTGGTCCTGATATCACTACACTGCCTATTGTCTAATTTTTGGGGTTTTTTTTTATGTGAGAAAAGCAAACCCCACTGTTTACTGTTAAAAAGAAACTATTTTTCTGCTACTTGTAGCCAAACATACTGGAACCAATAGGTAAAGATTTGTTGCCATTCTCTGATAACAAGGAATCAAAAAACTTTGTCTCTCATAATGATCTTCTGTCTACAACAAAGTATGAAGTGTAGCTTCTTGCTGGGTCAAATGAAGAAACTGCCTGTCCAATTCATACTATATTTAGTTTTACAATTTACTAGAGAAGCAGTAGGTAGTACCAAAACTCTACTGATGCTTACAATAAAAATTCACTTTAATTCTAAGTTGTAGCTATGGTTGTACTAATCAATGGAGTGAAGTCCTCTCAACTATGAAACTATGAAACCTTGCCATCTTGATACATCATGCAAATTTATGAAGGTGAGCTAAGGAGATCTGAGCATAAGAGTTAAAAAAAAACTCCAGGAAACTTGGAACTAGTTTGAAAAGATATAATGAAAGAAGTTGATACAAAACACTTTAGAGCAGATGGAAATTCAGAATACTGGTGGGTGAGGGATGAACAAACAAGCAAAAAATCAGATTAATGGAAGTATAATAACATAAAAGCATGATTTTGACAGAACTTGACTATGTTGCAAAGGCCCTTCCCCTAGTAATCACGGAAACAGAGTCTTACCTCCTCTGAACCATCCTTGGGCTTCATGGGGTTAGCATTGAGCAGCCCTATGACGGTACCCTGTTCAGTCTTCCAGAGTTCTTTGTGAACTTCTCCAAATAAGAACAACGACACGTACCGCGTCAGGTCACGAAGATCATTCAGTCGCCAGATGCTAAATGTTTTTCCCTGGAACAAATGTTTATTTCCAATTTTAATGGTTTTTGAATAATGGGTTACACTGTCTCCATTTATGGTTCAAGTGTTCCATTGCAGAAAAACATATAAGTATAATCCACCCTGACTATATAATCATCAGAATGTCTGTTAATTATAAATTAATCCTTTCTCTAGGCTTTAGTACTACCCTTCTCATTTAAGAGATGAAGGTGAAGTTAAAGCAAGCCTATAACAAACTTCTTACTAGAGTCTCTAATTCTCAGGTCTAAGTAGTCAATGGGATAGCACTGCCTTTCTAATCTCTTTCTCTCACTCAAACACACACACACACACACACACACACTCTCTCTCTCTCTCTCTCTCTCTCTCTCATGTGCATAGCATTTAATAACTTACTAGTATAAATTCAGTAACTCTTACCACTGATTAATTATATTGTTAATATTAGTGAGGTTTCAACTCCATGCTTCTAAATCTTTGCTTAACTTAGAAGAAAAACAAAAGCATCATTTAAAGAAAACTGGTTGCATTAAACTGCAAAATTTCAGAAGTATTATTAAATATCTGAAGACATGCAACTTAAAATTCTGACCAATTACAATATGAACAACCTCCACGCTTAGATTTTTAAAAAACAAAATAATTTGAATAATACCAAACCTGCCCTGGCCGGTTTGGCTCACCGGTTAGAGCGTCGGCCCGCGGTCCAGAGAGACCCAGGTTCAGTTTCCAATAAGGGCACGTACCTCGGTTGCAGTTTGTCCCTGGCCCTGGTTGAGTCGTGCGGGAGGCAGCCACTCGATGTGTCCCTTTCACGTTGATGTTTCTCTCTCTCTCTCTCTCTCTCTCTCTCTCTCTTCCTCTCTCTCCCTCCCACTCTATCTGAACAAAAAATGGAAAAATGTCCTCAGGTGAGGATTAATAATAATAATAATACCAAACCAGGCTCTTTCACAAAGTCATCCCAGAGTGGGTATGGTTATAGGTTATTGTGAGCTATTGCCTGGACTCAAGTATTGTAATTATTCTTCCATGGATTTGTACAATGCCTTTATCGGAAGAGTTCATATAAAATTTCACACCTATTATCTCAGTGTCATTATACTCAGTTGTGATACAATTAAAAACTTAATCAAATAAAAACCAGACTTATTCATGTTTACCTAGACAGAACAGGGCTAGGGCAGGACTCAGAATCTAAAACTCAACTCCTGGTGTCAGAGCTCATAAAAAAACAATCTAAAGTTGGCCAAGCTCTAAATGAGAGAATAAAATCAGTACTGAGCATAAATAATCACAGTATTTGAGCAATGGGAGGGGCTTTCCACATAAACAAAAGCCAGTTCCTTCATTTTACAGATAAGGGAGGTCCTTAAGTAAGGGCCTTAAGTAAGTAAGGGCCACTCTGAGGCCACATAGCTAGTTAAAGGAAGAATGAGGCTTAGAACCCAGGTTTTCGGAATTGCCAGGCCAAAAAAGAATTTTTCTGTTACACCTCAGTCAACTGCAATTTTAAAACTTGTTAGATCTTTTGTAATATCCATCAAATTAAATATACCATACTGTGCTGGCACAGGTCAGTAATTTCAGAACTTCTGTGATTAAAGTCTTACATCTAGTAAGGCTCTCAAAGGATCTGTGAACTCAGCCTCTTTGATTAACCTGCCCGTCCTCCATAAAAAGGACTACAGTATCAGGGGCAACCACGTGTCCCCAACACATGACCAGTGAAATGCAGTAAGAATTATGTGGGCAATGAAAAGCCCAAGAAACACGTACACCCAGATCTTCTTTAAGTAAAGCATTGTTCACACACACACCCCTGAAATACCAACCCAACAATGGTGTGGCAACTTGAGAACTTGCTAGCAATTATTTCAAAATGAAATACTGATGGGCTCTCGGTAACAAATCAAGAGCAGGAGTCCCCACTGCCAGTTTGTGATGAAGCAGCTAAGAAATCAATAAAATGCCAATGATAGATCTGATAAGGGGTTAATTTCCAAAATATATAAAGAACTTATACAACTCAACACCAGGAAGACAAACAATCCAATTAAAAAATGGGCAAAGCAACGGAATAGACACTTCTCCAAAGAGGACAAACAGATGGCCCAGAGACATAAGAAAAAATACTCAACATCACTAATCATCAGAGAGATGCAAATTAAAACAACTGTGAGCTATCACCTCACAGCTGACAGAATGGCTACCATCAACAAATCATCAAACAAGTGCTGACAAGGATGTGGAAAAAAGGGAAAGCTAGTATACTGCTGGTGCATCCACTGTGGAAAAAACAGTATGGAGTTTCCTCAAAAAATTAAAAATGGAACTGTCATTTGACCAAGAGATTCCACTTCTGGGAATATATCCTAAGAATCCCGAAACACCAATCAGAAAGAATATATGCACTCCTATGTTCATAGCAGCGTTATTTACAATAACTAAGATCTGGAAACAGTCCAAGTGCCTATCAGTAGATGAGTGGATAAAAAAGCTGTGGTACATTTACATAGTGGAATACTATGAGGCTATAAAAAAGAAGGATCTCTTATCATTTGCAACAGCATGGATGGACCTGGAGATTATCATGCTAAGTGAAATAAGCCAGTCAGAGAAAGACAAATATCACATGATCTCACTTATATGTTGACTCTAATGAACAAAATGAACTGATGAAAAAAATAGGTCCAGAGGCATGGATTCATAGAACAGACTGATCTCAGATGGGAGGGGGTGGGACGGACAGGAAGGGATTAACCAAATATATATGCACATATGCATAATTCATGGACACAGACAATAAATAGTGTGGTGAAGGCAGGTGGAGAGGGGCAAAGAGGGGGGAAAATGGGGGACATCTGTAATACTGTCAACAATTTAAAAAAAAGAAAATGAAAAGAAATCAATAAAATGGCTCACACTATTACAGCTCTGCGGAGTGATTTTCTTCAATATAACCCCAAATGTCACCCAGTCTATTTCTTCCAGCTTCTCATATGCCATCTTTTCCTTGAGCTGAGACAGCCTGATTAGTTTTCGACCAGTCATTTTCTTGTTCATTTCTGTGGAGGACACTCGAGGCCGTCTGGGTCAAGAAACAAGCAATTAGTAGACTATTAGTCTAATAACAGATTATCTGGCACTGTAGCAGGTTGGTTAAAAGAGGTGTTACAGATAAATCTCTAACAAACCTGTTTTCAGGGAGGTATGTTTATATAATATGGACTAGGCGGACATTTTTATGGCAGATAAATAAAAATAATACAATTTTTAAAACTAGGTTTGTGCTTCCTTGGAATTGGGGCTTATATAGAAAATAAAAAAAGATCACAAATTCTTTAAGTGTATATCAATTATATGTTATAGTATCCTTTAAAAATGTCTTTTAACTTTAAACAATGTCATGAATTGATATAAGTAAATAAGATATTTAAATTTCCTCAGTTCTGCAAAAATTGCACTGGTTCTACTATTTCTTGCTTTTTTTTTTTTTAGATAGAGCGGGAGGAAGAGAAGAGGGAAGAGAGAAAGAGAAACATCAATGTGAGAGAGACACATTGAGTAGCTGCCACCCACACAACCCCAACCGGGGCCAGGGACAAACTGCAACCAAGGTACGTGCCCTTAGCGGGAACCATACCCGGGACTCTCTGGTCCACAGGCCGACGCTCTAACCGCTGAGCCAAACTGGCCAGGGCTGGTTCTACTATTTCTACTCAGATTTTTGTAAGCTAACATTTTCACATAATAAATAAAAGCTTTGACTCTAGCTTCAATTAATACATTCTTGTTCCTAATAACTAGCTAAAACCTGGTAAATTTGCAAATTTTTTTCTCTAGTAAATATTAGTATCTGTTCCATGTTTGATCATATTATATATTCAAAGACAAGAGAAAATACAAATAAACACGCCTTTGATTCTTTCAGAAGTCTCCTGGAATAGCAAGTCCTAGAGCTAATTCTGAATAATGAATAATATTCTGGAGAAATCCTTTTCTTTGCTTGATTTCTGTGAGTTAGTAGGCTAGCATCAGATTACTATCCTTCAGAGTATTTTTAGGTTCTGAGGTTCAGGTACAACAATTACAGGGACTCAAACAATTTTGCAATTCCCTGCATTTGTAGGCCACTGAGAAGCTTTGGCTGAGCAGTTTCAACTTTGTCTACTTCCCTTCAATTCCCACGTGCGTCACACTCACATCAGCAACATCTTTCATTACCTACTGGGATTGTCAAGTGGGAGCTGGTTGAGGCAGGAAGTATCATCTCAGGAGGGACATGTTTACCCTGACAAAGAAGCTGAAGCTCCTCAATGAGCTTTTACTGTATTCCATCCCTTAGACTCTGTCTCAAACATAATTAAAACACCAATTTTTTTTTTTTAATTTTGGTGTACTGAGCCTTTATAACACATGTCTACTGTATATACTCTATATACAGCACCATACTGCAGAATGGCAGCTACTTGTTCTCCCCCTGCTTAATAAATACAATTCAAGAGCTTGGCAGTTTTAGTTTAGATTGACAAAATTTAGGTGTTCTAGAGGGGATGCACTTGGCTACTCAAAAGGACTGAACTAAAAGCAATCTGGTCTCAGAGTAAAGATTACTGCTCTGCCCTGGGCTTCAAGAAAAGAAATAATGGAGATGCAATGGAGTAGTGGTATAGAGCACAGAGGATTTTTAAAAGTCTGGGCTTTTCACTGAACTGATCCTGGGATTTAATCCTATTTTAACTGAATATCTTAGTTCTTCCACATAACAGATGCAAAGAATATAAATTTGTCTTAAAAGTTATTAGGAAAAAAAGAGCACAGTTATTTTTCTTAACATCAATTGTAAGATACTATTATCCTGGTTAAACTGTATATACCTTTATGGATTTAAAAATAGTCTTTATTAGCCCTGGCTGGTTTGGCTCAGCAGTTGGAGCATCAGCCTGCAGATCAATTAGTGGCAGGTTCGATTTCCGTCAAGGGCACGTACCTCAGTTGCGGTTCATCCCCGGTCCTGGTCAGGTCGTGCAGGAGGCAACCAATTGATGTCTCTCTCTCACATCGATGTTTCTCTCTCCCTTTCTCTCCCTCCCTCCCACTCTATCTGATGATAAATGGAAAAATATCCTTGGGTGAGGATTAAAAAAAAACAAAACAAAAAAATAGTCTCTACCACTGTTTCTATCAGTTTCTGATTAAACATACTGTCAATTTCATATGTATACAGGTCTATATAAACATATATAAACAAGTAAAAGTCTTTCTTAAACATTTCATATGCAAATGTACTGAGTCACATCCAGAGCTCAGTGCCCTTTTGTCAAGTTCCAGAGCTATTGGTGTTATGTGGACCTGCTGTACAAATACTATTTCTAAAAGGCTCAGTCCTGCCTGGCCAGTGTAGGTTAGTGGATTGAGCACTGTCCTATGGACTGAAAAGTCCCAGTTCTATTCCCAGTCGGGGCACATGCCCAGATTTTGGGCTCAATCCCTAGTACGGGGAGTGCAGGAGGCAGCCAATCGATGTTTCTCTCTCACATTGATGTTTCTGTCTCTCCCTTTCTCTCTCTAAAAAATTAGTAAAAAATATATTAAAGGCTCAGTCCTCAGAAAGGTGGAAGAGGCATCTGGCGGGGCATGAGAGCAGAGGGGCTGTCAGTTCCTGACCTGAGCCTCAGGCCGGAGAAGGCTTCCACGCTGACCGGCTGAGCCATGTCCCTTGAACTTCTGGGGGCCCCTGCACCCTCATCTCTAGTCATCCCACTAGGTTTGTTCCCAGGAGTCATTCGGAGTGGTTGGGAGGGTGCACTTGTCATCCTTGAAGGTGAGCTTTTGGACTCTAAAAAACATAAAGATTAAGTGAAAAGAAAACCACACTGATAACTACATTTTAAATAGAATTGTTGCTTTTTCCATCCACACATGCAATAACCAAATATTGAGAGAACAAACGAAGCCACAGATCATTTCTGTATTACCCTCAAAATGTCTGTAATGATGGAAATGTTTTATACTGGTGCTGTCCAATATGGTGGCTGCTGGTCACTTGTAAATGATTACTGTTTCTAAGGAAATGAAAGTCTAATTTAGTTTAATTGTATTTAAATTTAAATAGTCATATGTGGCTAGTGGCTGCTGTATTAGACAGTGCCACTTTCCAACACTGTTCCTCTACACTGACATTTACCGAGTATTCACCATACATGGAGCACTGCGGTAGATTCCGTGAGGGAGTACGAGCTCTCCTTCAGAATTCCCTAACTAGTGGATATTTATGCTTAGATCAAATTTTACCTGAAGAAAATCCAAAGTTAGCGTCCTTTCTTGTTTGTTTCATTTCATTTCAATCCACTGCATTTCATTTGTGGGGTGGGGGGCACTGGGTGGATCACGTATTCTACTGACATGGTTACTTTTCATATTTTAGAAGTATTTGATATTGCTCCTGAAGGTCAGAACGCTTGTGTATTTACTTCCTTAATAAAATATCGTTCTCTCTTAAACCAGATTTTTGTTTACCCTCAGAGAGACTTTGGATCGCTGCTCCCAAGCTAGGGGCCAGGGCAACCCTGAACTTGGAGAATCTCTAGAAACCATGTCCATGCACCACCCCCTCAAAACCAAACTTTGGAAGTTACCTAGTGAAATACTTTGGTGATGACAAAGGTCCTCAGGGGATGGAGACTATTCATAAGTAGATACATAAAATATAAATTTGTTGTCAAATAAATATGAACACTCAGAGGCTGCAATTATTCTCTACTATTGTGCCATATGCCAATGCTATTCAAAAGGGCCTTTTGTTTAAAACACGCATGGTCAAAAAATGCTGCTTACTGTAAGCCATGTCATCTACAGACCATTTTGTCTCCCATTTTCCAAAGAACAATCACTTTGAACAAACTGAGGCAATACAACAAATCAACAGAGAGAGCTTATAAATCTTTTTCATCTTATTTTGTGTGCATATATGTATACACTAAAATAGGCTTTTATTTGAATACTGTTCCAGATTCCTGGCAGAGAAATCTTTTCTAAAGAATAAATCTTCTAATTGAACACAACCTACCTTCAAATAGAACCTGACCACTTTATAAAGGAAGCTGTACCTCAGTCTCACAAGCCCGAAGATTAAATCTCTAGACTGTTAGCATGAGAACTCAATCCAGTGGTTATATTTACTACAGTTCAAATCAACTACAGGATTAGAGTTAAAAGAAATTTCAACCCATTAAGTATTTAGTACATACCTACTCTCTACCTAAAAATCGTCTAAGCACTTTAAGATGTAGAGAAAGAGTACATGATAGAGCATATGGTTCCCATTCCCAAGAAACTTACTTTTCTCCGTGCGCAAATGAAACAGACCAACACACACACATACACACACACACACACACCCATGCGTGTGCACACAATAGTACCAAAATATATTTTCAATAGAATCAGAGTAGTGAGAAACCAGGTGGCCTTGAGTACTACACCTGCAGGTGAAACTTTTGGTGTCCGAGCCACCCGCTTGATTTTTGGTAGAGTAGGGACATCAAGCTCTGCAGAAAAGCATGTCGATTCCTGAATTCTCTGAACTTTCTTCTCCTTAAGAGGGGGGCGTGGAGACTTATCTACTTGATTAAAAATAAAAGAAATCAGTAAAGAAAGTTTAGAAAGGGGCTCAAAAAGCAGTTTTACCAAGAATTGGATATAGAATAATAATTTCTTAATGATAGAAATGCATACTATTCCTAGAATTATAGTCTCATTACCAGGAGATTTATGTGAACAGGCTGGACTTGCAGGCTGTTTAATTGTTGTCATTTTTAGCTGTTCTTGTAAGGACTTCATTTGCTCTTGCAACTTCCTTAATTCATCTAGGGGGAAAAAAATATTGACTTAAAAACCAAACCAGAAAAAATATTAAACATGACGAAAGTGCTGGAATTATTTTTGGTGTCTACCCATCTTTCCCCAAAATCTCAAGACCCACAATATAATCACATATTATGAACTCACAATTAACTTTTGAACTTCAAAGGGGTCCCTTTAGAGAAATAAAACTTATTTCAAATAACCAGGCCTCTAATACCAAAACTAGTTATGACTTTGTACTACTGACAGATATCATACCTATCTACAGTTAAGTTTTTAGGAATCAAGACATTATTACATTTATTTCACAAACTGAATATCATAATTAATACAACAAATGCTTGGTCCTGTATCAGAAGAAACTGACAACCACTGAATTTTACTATAATTTCAAAATATAAGAGAAGATGCCAGGAATAAGGGCACTCCTCAAAGCTTCTGTTCAGAAATGGTCTCCTGCTCAAATAGAATGTGTAGTAGCTTTTATAGATTTGTTTCTGGCTCCATTTGCATATAAATTACAAAGTAATGTTTTTTATAATAAGCATGAAAAGTGTTAGAGTCACCTGGTGAAGGATCAACTATAGCTGGCTGTCTCTGATACATATATGTCACTGGCTATCACTCTGTATGCTGAAATGCTGGTCTTAAGTGTTTGATGTACTAACTCAGACAATTTTTTTTTTTTTTTACAAAGTCATTTATCTCCACCCTTGACTCAAGAGCTATCTTGATGAAAACTGTCAAACTGGTGGTCTTCATCTAATCTAGAGAAAGCAAGTAGTCAGGGCACCTTGTAACTCTTGATTAGTTTTCCCTTGATTGGGAGCAGGAGCTGGGAGGGCTCTGTTTTTAGTTGACTGCAATGCAGGAACTTCTTCTTCATCTGATAAGTCCCCCATATCTCCAAAGACAGTAGCCAAATTTTCCTTTTGGTCTTGAGTCTTTTCCACTTCACCATCATCAGCCTCCTCTGTGTAAGATTCACCGTCACCATCAGCATCGAAGAGCTCATCAAATGCATCAGGTTTACCATCGTCCTGGGTCGAGGGGCAGCTTTCTTCTGAATTACAATCCAAGGATGACTCATTCTCCTCCAGCAGTGCAGTCAGCAGAGACAATTCATCTTCCTCCACTAGGGGAAAAAGAAGACAAAGGAGAGAAAATAAGCCTACCTGAGAAGAATTGCTAATGACGAGCATAGTTAACTAAAACATTCAACATTCATAAGGCAATTAAAATGACTAAATCCACCATTTCTCCTGGTATAATTACTGATCTTATTTCCACCTTCTCTCTTCCCAAGTGCTCCTTAGAGGGCTCTGGACTAAGGAAGAAGGGCCCAATATCTGCTTAGTAACCACACTGGGCCAGTCACTAGGCTAGATCTTTTCCCCTATGCTATATCAAGCTAATGAGACAACTTCCTGCATACTAACTTCAACTCACAAGGGAGTAACTGAAAAACACATTGAATATATATTTAGGCCCTAGATGTATCCCCCAGTTTTTAATTGTTTGAGCAATTTTTTGAAAATATAGAAAAGTACACACAATTACATAAAAAGTACTCACATCCCATTTACCCAGAATAAACTATCACTAACATTGTGTCAGGTTTGCTTTTGGCTTTTAGTTTTTTAAAAACTAAAAAACAGCCCTGGCCGGTTTGGCTCAGCCGTAGAGTGTCAGCCTGCAGACCAAAGAGTCACAGGTTCGATTCCGGTCAAGGGCACATACCTAGGTTGCGGTTCGTCCCTGTCCCTAGTTGGGATAAGTGGGAGACAACTAGTCGATGTGTCCCTCTCTCTCTCTCCCCCCCTCCCATTCTATCTGAAGATATTTGAGAAAATATCTTTGGGTGAGGATTAAACAAACAAACAAACAATAAAACTAAAACAAAACAAAACAAAAAACCAACAAAAAAAAACTTACGCCAAATCTTATCCCAACTCCTTACCACTACACCTCCTGGCCCCCATCGCAATACTATCATAATTTTGGTATATCGTTCTTGTCCATTTTTCATACTTTTAACATAAATGTATAGATACTCATAATCAATACACAGTGTCTGGTTGTTTTAAAAATATTTATATAAATTATTTCACACTGTATGCATTACTCTGTATCCTGTTTTCATTCAACATTGTTATGTATAATAAGATTGATAAAAATAAAGACATAAACTTGTTTATTTCTTTCAACTGCTGTTTAGTAGTAAGAATGTATCACATTTTATTAATTCATTTTCCAATAAAGAACATGTGGGCCATTTCCAATTTTTTTACACTATAAACTATGCTATAATCATGTATACACCTTGCACATGTGTGAGAATTTCTTGAAAATACATACCAAAGGTGAAAGTCTTGGTTCTGGGAATGAACATTTTCCAACTTTACTAGATATTGGCAAATTGTTCTCAAAGTGGTTGTACTCTTATAGCATTGTACTCAAGTTCCATTTCTCCCTACCACCTCACCAATATCTGATAGGTTATCTAAGATATTTTGCCAATCTGCTGGATGATTTTCAAAAGCAGCTCATTGTTTTGATTTGCATTTCTGGGATTACTAGTGAGGTAAAGACTTGCTTATGTTAATTGGTCAGTAGATTTCTTTTTTTATTTGCCTATATTCTTTGCTCATTTTTTCCCCCCTATTCAAGGCATTATTCCTTTATGAAATCAGAAGCATTTAAAGGAAAAACGTTAAGGATATTTGATTCACTCCCTCACTGGAAAGACAGGAGCTGAAGTCCAGACAGGGTAGGGGCTTGCACAGGATAACGTGGTGAAACAGGGCAGCACAGGAGCCTGGGTTAGGATGGCGAGCTCTGTGCCCTTGCCTGTTTGGCTCAGCGGTTAGAGCGTCGGCCTGAGGACCAGAGAGACCCGGGTTTGGTTCCCGCTAAGGGCATGTACATTGGTCGCAGTTTGTCCCCGGCCCGGTTGGGGTCGTGTGGGTGGCAACCACTCGATGTGTCGACACATCGATGTTTCTTTCTCTCTCTCTCTCCCTCTTCCTTCCTCTGTCTCTAAAAAAATCAATAAAGGAAAAAAATTAAAAAAAAAAAAAAAGAAGGATGGAGAGCTCTAGATCTGGAAATCAGTTTCCTTTCTACTACTCTACACTCTGATACTAGATGGGAAAGAGCCAACAGCCAAATTTAAGGCCTACAATCTAATGAAAGGGTCTGAAGCTTGAAGTCAGAGGTTGCATAAAAATTAGTTCTGAGTGCTTAATCCACAAAGACTCTAAGACTGTAAGGTGCAGCAAGAGAAAAGAGGCAATCTGACTCCCTGTGCTCCAGGTGAGATGGTCATGTCCTGGCAAAGGAGCCTCTCTTTTGATCCCAGCTGCTGTATAGAGCACCCCCGAAGAAGAGGCCTTGGCCCACACCACTGGGAGTCACAGGTGAAAATGTAACCTTGTGGCTCCATACTCTTGGCCTTGAACTTATCTTCTTTCATGAGAGCAGTAGGGCTAATCAATGATGTCTACCATCCCAGTTTACCTCAGTCATCACCAAAAATCATGTTTTCCCCATGTTATGTTGACCCCATCTTCCCGCCTCCTTACTCACAAACCTCTGGGGATCGATCTGCTATCTGGAACTCATAATCGACTACCAGCAAGTTTCCCTATATCCTCAGTGGATGTTACAACAGAAATCAGGCTGCCCCTTCTGTGGAATTTGTTTAATTGTCCACACCTCATACTGCAAATGCTAGAATACTGTCCAGCACACACCAGCCATGCAATAAATATTTGGCAGTCAACTCGAGAGACCTGATGTCTTCTTGCTTACCACTGTCACTTTGGAGCTATTAACCTTTCTTCAAGACCACACAACATGACATCAGATTTTTTTTCATCAAGAAGCCCTCCTGGTTGCTTTCATCTATTAAATTCCCTTGGGGTGCCTCCCTCTTCCCCTTCATCTTTATGAAGAAGTCCAATCTATTGATCCTCCTACAATAGTTTTACCATCCCTCTTACCCCATTCTTCCAGTTTCCACTTTGGAACCATGTTCCATCATTACAATCACTGCCTTCTAACAACTCTTCACTGTCGTGCCCTCAGGTTCCTTGACAAAATCTTTTCTTTTTTATAGTGGCATGTGTTGTTATTAAATAAATACAAAACAAAGCTAAAAATATATACAAAGTGCCCTGGCCAGTGTGGCTCAGTTGGTTGGAGTGTCACTGAAAGGTTTTGGGTTCCATCCCCAGTAGGGGCGTGTGTGGGAGGCAACCAATTATCGATGTTTCTCTCTTTCTCTCTCCCTGCCTCTCTCTCTAAAATCAATTAAAAAAAAAAATATCCTCAGGTGAGGATTAAAAAAAATACACACACACATACCTACAAAGTGATACAAAAATCATACCTCATGTCTAAATTCAGTTCTAAAGGTCTGTAGTAACCTAATAATAAACTGCTGACTACAGCCAAGTTATACAGGTTTAACAGTGTCTTATCCTACTCCAAGATACATTATTTTTTCTGTATTCATTTTACAGCCAATTTTATCATTCATAATTCAATATGAATATTTTCTATAAACTTGCCTTTATACAATGTCTAAAATTTTATGAATGTTGACCTTGACAAAATCTTAACCCAGACTAAACCCAACAGACTGCCACCTCCACACTTGCACCCCAACTGCTGAACTTTCCTAGAGAAACACCACCATACTAATTGTTTTAACTTTAAATATATACCAGCCAAGAGGCATTCAATAGTGTTTAAAAATCCCCACACTTGCCCTGGCTGGTTTGGCTCAGCGGTTAGAGCATCGGCCTAAGGACCGGAGAGTCCCGGGTTCGGTGCCCGCTAAGGGCACGTACCTTGGTTGCGGTTTGTCCCTGGCCCTGGTTGGGGTCATGTGGGTGGCAGCCACTCGATATCTCTCTCACATCGATGTTTATCTTTCTCTCTTCCTCTCTCTCTCCCTCCCGCTCTATCTGAAGATAAATGCAAAAATGTCCTCGGGTGAGGATAAAAAAAAAATCCCCATACTTCCCTAATACATTGCTTTACTATTCTTCAACCACTTCAGTATCTTCTCAAACCTCTGATGCTTCTCCTCCCTCTCTGCAGATCATCTTGACTCACACTTAAAAAAAAGGAAGCAGATTTCATCATCTTTCACTACTAAACCTGAACATATATTCTCTGCTTTTCCTCCTACAAAAATGGATGAAGTATCTAGTCCTATTATGTCCAGTTCTTCCATTCATTAACTGGATCCCATTCCTCTCAGCTCCCCAAGGACTTCAGCCTATAATCACCAGCTCTCTCTCTCCCACATCACCATTTTTTCCCATTTTCTTGAGCATTTCTCTCAGCAAACTCATTCCAGTATCTCCTATCCTACCAACTACCAGATATTTTCCCTCCCTACTAGAATGTAAGCAGGAATGTTGTTCAACAGTGTAACTCTAGCACCAGAAAACATTTTTTTTTTGTTACTCCTCACCTGAGGATATTTTTCATTGATTTTTAGATAGAATGGAAGGGAGGGAAGGAGGGAGATACATCCACCCTGACTGGGGCTGCAACCCAGGTACATGCCTCTGACTAGGAAATGAACCCGAGACCCTTTGATTGCAGGCTGATGCTTCAAGCACTGAGCCAAACTGGCCAGGGCCCAGGAAACATTTTGATTTCATCTATACTGTATCAAATTGTGAGGCCATGCCAACCAAATGAGATGTTATTAGATACAATCATTTCTTAGTGAACATATACCCATGCACCACTTACTTTCATGACCTTCTCATAGCAAAAAAGTATACTTTGTATTACATGAAGTGCCCTGTAGATAATTTGATGATTTCAGGAAACAGGAAACTATCATTATACTGAAGGTGCAATCAATTTCACATAGTATCACAGTGTTGTGAATTTCAATAACATTTAATTAAACAATTTTTAAAAAAAGAGCACTGTGTAATAGACCTGGATTTAAAAAAAATACAGTTTCAGACAATGAGCTCAATTATACAACCAGAAAAAGAATGCATTTTTCTGGATTTGTTAGCATCTCTTCATAGCCAGCAGAGTTTTGCGCTGCTCCCTGGCTAAGCTCTGCTAATTAGAGCAACATTATTAAGTAAATATCCACACACATTCCTGCAAAATGAACAAAACTAGAAAGAGTTACAAGAATTTAAGATACAGCTAGATTAAAACCACTTTCAACAGATTTCTTACTAAAAATTTTTAATATATTGCTCTTTAGAGAGGGGGGTAGGGAAGGAGAGAAGGAGGGAGGGAGAGTGGGAAAGGGAGGAAAAGGAGGGGAAGGGAGGAGAAAAGAGATAAACATTGATTTGTTGTTCCACTTATTTATGCATTCATTGGTTGATTCTTGTATGTGCCCCTGATGGAGGATTAAACCTGCAACCTTGGTGTACTGGGATGACACTAACCAACTGAGCAACCCAGCCAGGGCTCAACAGATTTCAATACTAAATGTGAACTCTGAGGCTGCCTGGGTTCAAATCCCTACTCTGACAGTTTCACTTGTGACAAGTTACTAACTTTAGTCTTTCTGTTTATAAAATACAATTGCTATGAGGATTAAGTTAGTTAATACAATTAAGGATCCTAGAGTAGTGCTTGGCACATTGTAAGTACATGTCAGTTACCTTATTTTCAAAAACAATCAATGCTGCCAGGAGAAGAAATCCCACCTGATTAAAACAAGTAACACTCACTGACTAAAGTGAACTACTCAGACAACATTTGAGGGTGGGGTAGCTATTTTCACTATTTTGCAAGTAGGATAAATAACAAATCCATAGACAGAAGGGTGATTTTCTAAAAACAAAGGAAAACTGAGAAAACTGACAGGACTTACCATCCATGTTGTCTAGGGAACAGTGGTGACAGTGAATTTCAAAGGAGGATCAGGTGCCCAGGAGACAGCAGTAATGCAGAATCTTGGCTCTGTGAAATCATCATTGGAGAAGTCACCCTTGATTCTCTTGCTCTCACTGCCTATCCAAAAAGTCAAGAATCCTAAAAATCCTAGGGGCTCTAACTGTAGAATTCATCCAGAATATGACCATTTCTCATCCCCACCGCCAACACCATCTTCCTCCTAATATGGAAGCAGCCCTCTCCTCCCCCTTTTTGGGCAAACTATGGTTATAGAAACTCAGGTGTTGTACAGAGGAGTTTGTAGGATACTAGATTACATGGATGAGACAAAGTGTAAACAGTACTACTGTGCTATCTATTGGGGAATCTGCTGAATTGTAAACTCTTTGAGGATTTAGAAGGTAGAAACTGTCTTGTTCATTTCTATAACCAACCACCCTTTCCACCCAAAACCATGACCTTTCCTCACCTTCATATCTAGGGCCATCTGATAAGTGCTATGGGTTCTATCCCCACAATATTGCTCAAAACTTCAACTTCTCCCCAACTTTACTGCCAAAAGCCTAGTCCAAGCCACCATCAATCTTGTGCCCCCGACTACTGCATTAGCGTCTGGTACTGGTCCCTTTGACAATCTGTAATCTAGTTTCCGTACAACAGCCACAGTAATCTTTTAGGAACAGAAATCCGACAGTGGCATTCCTTTCATAGAAATTATTTAATGATCTTCCATTGCCCTTGGAACAAAATTTACAAAGCCCATGAGACAACGGATACTCTCTTACCTACTTCCATCCTTCCTGTGCGTCCACCCCTCCCAACTTGACCGTCCCCTCCAACATGTCCCAGCACGACCCGCCTGCACTCAGCTTCCTGAGCGCTCGAGCGCTCCCAGGCCTCAGGCTCTTTGCAAGCTCTCCCCTAGCTCCTTCTCACCCTTCAGTCTCCGCTTAACTACACATTTTTCTAAGCCTTTCCAGACCACCCCAACTCACCCTTTTCAAGATTTTACTGCACCACCGTGTGCTTGTTTGTTATCTTTTTTAGATTGTAGGTGTCACAGGGCATATAAATAATGAGTGTTTGGAGCCCCGTACATGGCACGTAGTCAGCAATTATTAAATTATGACTTAAAAAAAAAAAAACACGAATAAGAGAAGTCCAAATGGCATGCACCTGGCAAGCGTTTTAAAAGTTACTTTTAAAAAGAAATCACTGGTCCCTTAAAGTAAACGGCACCTCATGATGAATTTCAGAAGGGCCAGCAACTGCGCAGCCCCCAGACCTCCCGGTGGCGCCGCCCGGCGCCGTCCCGAGGCCGCCCCCGCTTCCGTCTCGCCCACCTGAGCGCCCGCGGGCTTGCGCCACCCGCTCCCGGGCTCTGTAACCTCTACCGCAGACGTGCGTGGCGACCCCGCTCTCCCGCCGCTCAAGGGCCGCTCACTCACCCACATCCGCCTTCTTACCGGGTCACCCACATCCGCCTTCTTACCGGACTCGGCACCCCTTCCCGTTCTACAGCCAGACCCGCCAAAATTCCAACTTGACTCCACCCCGTCTCTGACGCTAGACGCACGCCGACTTGGGATCACGCTGATTGGCTGCGTCAGAGCTCTAGGCGGCAACGACCTGGGGGAGGGGCGTAAAAAAAAGCTATCCTTGTGTAGGGCAATCTGATTGGTTCACGTGACCGGCGCCCTCTTTGTTGGGGGCAAGGGAACTTCCGGTTGGCGAAGGCCTAGCCACCTTTAGGTAAAATAAAGTGTTTTGGTGCCCTCCAGCGCCGCGAAGTGTAAGTATTCTCAGATGGTATTTTTACATAAAGTCAAAACTCAATTCCTAACACTCTCCGGGACTATGTCATCCAATTCTGAGCCTCATTTTCTCTTTCTATGGCCTTAGGTACAGAAGGTGTGGGACAAAGCTGTGACAAATACTCTAGGAATTTAGTCTAATTTGGTAGATGTGATATATGCGTAATTAGTATAAGGCGACTGCTAATGAGTACCAGTCTTGCTGGAGAGGAAGCAACAAAGGAGACCAGCGAGAAACATTAAAATAACGAATTATGTGGACGATGATGAGCTCCAGGTCAAGAATTTTTTTCTGTAAGCAGTAAAAAGACAGTGTTTGAGCAGGTGGGGGAGGATGGTAGCTGTATAGAGTAAAGGTGTGGGTGGCTACGTGCTTAGACTCTGGAGTTAAGACTGCAAGATTGTGTTTGTTTGTGAATCCATACCCAAGGATCCTTTTCCATTGATTTTTAGATAGAGTGGAAGGGGGGGCGGGGGTGTGTGTGGTCGGGGAGGACAGGTCGGGACATCATGTGAGAGAGACAGACACGTGAGCCAAACCCTCCAGGGCAAGACTGCAAGGTTTTTAACTGCCAGATACTAACTGTGCAACCTTGGGTAAATTACTCAACCTCTCAGAACCTCAACTTACTTGTCTGCAAAATGGATAGTAATAGCTATTTTATAGGGCATTGTGAGGACTGAGAAAACTTTGAAAATACATATACTGTGCCTAGCACATGTAAACATTAAATGTGTATTAACTTATATTCTTACTACTTTATAAGGAAGGCATTGCTTAGGGAGATTAAGCTAACAAAGATAGGTACTCTGGAACTGAATGTACCAGAAACTGGAGGCAGAGAAGCACATTAGAAAATTGCCATAGTCCTAGACTATAAGAGTTGAAGGGAAGGAACAAATAGGAAACATTATGAAGAAAAACCTATCTGCTTTGGTAACTGACCAAAGGAAAGTTACCTTTGGCAGGAAAAGGAGGGGACAGTGGCCATGTTGGCAATACCTGGGAGAAACTGGCAGAATTATAGAAATGGACTAGAAATCTAAAGGAAGAGCTTGTTTTGGACAGAAGAGATGATAAGTTCAGGCTGAGGGGATGCTTTGGAGATTTCAGCAGATACCTTTAGATTTGTGATTGAAGCCAGGGTGACTTATCAGGGCTTCAAGTGTAGGGTTTGGGATGTGGCTTAGTGAATACAGTTGAGTTTTTTTAAGCAGAGAATGTAGAAGCAGAATATCTGGGTATGTTTACCTGGTTAATGTACTAGATGCTTAAATCAATTTTTCCATTCTTAGGCCCAGCAGGAGGCAATGCTATTCAAAATCAGAAAATCAGACCTTCTACTGAGAGAAATAGCCAGTTTCCACAGCCCACTGCCCCCCATCTCCCTGTAGAAATGTGTTTACATTTGCCTTCACATCTTCCAAGCTAAGCTGTATGGTACAGACCTCTCTAGAGTCTTATCCCAAACTTGAATTTGTCCAACATTTGGAGGCCCCAGCGAGATCCTTCCCTTACAGTGAAGCCCCAGACCGGACCACTAGGCCAGCTATCGAAACTGTTTTATC
Source organism: Tadarida brasiliensis (assembly GCA_030848825.1). Lineage (NCBI taxonomy): Eukaryota > Metazoa > Chordata > Mammalia > Chiroptera > Molossidae > Tadarida > Tadarida brasiliensis. The sequence goes on along the minus strand of CM061257.1, from coordinate 107,742,784 downwards.
CTTGATCAGAGGCAGCCCTGTACTTAGAGATGAGTGGCCCTGCTGAGAAAGGGAAAACCCAAGCTACTTAATTTTCATAACAGAATATTGTCTTTGCTGCTTTTCACTCAATCTAGAGGTTAAACAGCAGAGTATGATGTTTTTCCAAGGGAATCCAATAAAAAACACTATCCTTGGTGGTTTCAGTGAACTCATTAGAATGTTCAATACCCAGGCCAGTTTGACTCAGTGGTTAGAGTATTGGCCCTCAGACTGAAGGGGCAAGGGTTTGATTCCTGGTCAAAGGCATATACCTGGGTTGCAGGTTCGATCCCCAGGACCTAGTAGGGGTCATGTAGGAGGCAACCAATTGATGTGTCTCTCTCACACAGATGTTTCTCCCTCCCTCCCTCCCTCCCTTCCACTCTATCTAAAATATCAATGGAAAAATATCCTCAGGTGAGGATTAACAACAAGAAAAAAGAATGTTCAACACATTTCTTCTTCATTGTGCTGGGTTAATAACTACAATATATATTTTATATATGTGAAATACCTATATATCTAAAGGACAAAACTGCTACATAAATCTCTCAGTTCATTGAGACTTCCTGAATTAATACTTTTTGTATTATACTTCACATATTTGCAATTACTTAGGTAGAAAAAATAACACTTAAATTACTCAGCAATGACCAAATTTTCATAGCAAGAGTGTAATGTTATTTCCACAATTTTTAAATGACATATTATATAAGTCAAAGGATGCCAAATATTGTTAAATTATTTCTACTTTTTTTTTAGATCCTCACTGGAAGATATTTTTTCCATTTCTCTTCAGATGGAGTGAGAGGGAGGGAGAGAGAGAAACATCGATGTGAGAGAGATGTGTGGTTGCCTCTCACACAACCCCAACTGGGGACCCCAAGGCTGGGGACCGAACTGCAACTGAGTTACGTGCCCTTGACCGGAATTGAACCTGTGACTCTGGTCTGCAGACCGATGCTCTAACCACTGAGCAAAACCTGCCAGGGCAAATTATTTCTACTTTTTATTTGCCTTTCATAGAAAAGCAGTTTGAGTGCCTTTTGTTGTTCCACTAAAATACCTGAATATCAGTTCATCTACTTGATTTCTGATGATGGCATAATAAATTTGACATTTCATTAAAGGCAATTCCAAGTTAGCTTATTTATTAAGGGGCAAGTGGAAGTATTAGCCAATCTTCACAAGAATCTTGATTTGATAATGTCCACAATGCATTTTATGTGTTTAAATAATCTTATAGTTCAAAGTTATTTTTCTCATTTTTTTAGAAAATAATAGACTTTATTTTTTTTTAGAGCAGTTACAGGATTACAGAAAAATTGAGTGGAAAGAACAGAGTTCCCAAATGGCCCCTTCAACACATAATTTCCACTATTATTAACATCTTGCATTAATATGGGACATTTATTACAATTAATATATTATTACAATATTGATATATTATTATTAACTATAGTTCATAGTTTACATTAGGGTTCACTCTTTATGTTATACATTCATGCAGAATAATTTAACTGCCCTAAAACTCCTTTGTGCTCTTACTTACTCATCCCTCCTCCCCAACCCCCAATTTCTGGCAACCCTAGTCCTTTTACTGTCTCTATAGTTTTTGTGTAAGGGTAAGATCTATGTCTAGATTCAGTTTTTTTCTTTTACATGTGGATATGCAGTTGTTCCAGCAGCATTTGTTAAAAATACTATCCTTTTCTCCATCAAATTGCTTTTTCTTCTGTCAAAACCCAGTGGACTCTCTGGGTCTGTTTCTGGGCTCTCTATTCTGTTCCTTGGATATATCTGTCTACTCTTTCACCAATACCATGTTGTCTTGATTACTGCAGCTTGATAGTAATTCTTGAAGTCTGGTAGTGTCCTCCAATTTTATTCTGAAATATTGTGTTGGTCATTCTCAGTCTTTTGCCTCTCTATAAATTTTAGAATCAGTTTGTTGATATCCACAAAATAACTGGTTGGGATTTTGATTGGGATCACGTGGAATCTATAGATCAGGGTGGGAAGAACTGACATCATGACAACACTGAGTCTCCCTATACATGAATGTGAATTATCTTCCCACTTAGTTCTTTGAGTTCTTTCATCAGACCTTGTACATATTTTATTAGATTTATACCTATTTCATTTTTTGGTGCTAATGTAAATGACATTGTGTTTTTTAATTTCAAGTTCCAGTTGTTCACTGCTAGTGATATTAGTAATTTGTGTCTTCTTTTTTCAGTTAACCTGGCTAGCAGTTTACCAATTTTATTGATCATTTCAAAGAACCAGCTTTGGTTTTACTGATTTTTCTCTATTGATTTCCTGGTTTTAATTTATTTCTGCTCTAATTTTATTTATTTTCTTCTGCTTAGTTTGTGTTTAATTTGCAATCTTTTTCTAGTTTCTTAAAGTGGAAGCTTAGATTATTGATTTTAGATATTTCTTGTTTTCTACATATGCATTCAATGCTATAGATTTCCTGCTAAGCACTGCTTTTCCTTCATCCCCCACATTTTGGTGTTATATTTTCACTTTATTTGTTTAATTATTTTAAAATTTCTCTTGAGACTTCTTCTTTAACCCATATAATACTTACAAATGTGTTGTTTAATCTCCAGGTGTTTAGAGGATTTTTAGGTATCTTTTTTTTTTTTTTTTTTTTTGGTATGTGCCCCTAGTGGGAACCGAACCCGGGACTCTCTGGTCCGCAGGCCAACGCTCCAACCGCTGAGCCAAACTGGCCAGGGCGATTTTTAGGTATCTTAAGAGTTGTGGCCAGCTTAATATTTTTACTTGAACAAAGTAAAATAATATCCCCCAAAACTAAAATGTAAAATCATTTGGTTTGCTTTTCTATTTAGGATAATACAGAAATGTATTTTCTCCAGTATAAAATAGTAAGAAAAAAAATTAAACTAGAAGCCTTAAACAAGAAATTGAAAGTAAAATTTTCATGGTTAATTTTAGAAATGTCTTTAACAAACATTCTCCCTGGGCTGAAGGGGGGAAATCTTTTAATCTAAATTATTATTGAATTTGTATAATGTGTTCTCTTGGCATGAAGACATAATTAACTATTTTGATTTCTGTTTGATTCCATATATGTGTATATTAAATCAAGTTTACCTAGGAGAGATTCTTATGACAAAGGCAAACACAGGAGATACTTTAAAATCTCTTAAATGTTTTAAGTTCTAGATACCTAGGTCATTGTTTGCTTTTACGACTAGTCTGGTATTAGCTAATAACTGTAGGTTCACAAAATATGGTACATCCCTATCTTTTCACCTCCTTAGCAAGAACAATTTCTAATTCAAACAACACATACTGGTCTCTAGTAAAGGGATTTGCTCATATTCATAGAATTAAAAAAACAGATCTGAATTAAGTAATAAGCTTATGTGAAGCTGAATCTAGAAAATGCATCCTATGAAATTAGCCAGACACATATGAACAATGTGAAAGATTCATAAACAAAATTTTATTTTGCAGTAACTATTTTGTGATTATGATTATATAGCTGGATCTAGGAAGAAAATGCATAAATAGCTGTTCTTTTCAGAAATGAATAGACTTTCCACTGTACAAACCCACATACCTGCAACACAATGAAAGAACAAAGAAAACTTCTTTGTACTGTGGCTGTATCAAATCCAGTGAACCTAATGTATCTACTTCATCTATGTCAAAAATTTTCCCTTTGTCCTGATGACCAAGTAAAAGTTCACAGTGCTCACATGAAAAAAGCCATATCATAACTTTGGTACAATTACTGTGGCTGCAATAAAACTACAACATACACATATATACACAACCCCAAATAGGTCTGTCTTTAATGGATAAAGAAAAATAACAGTGCAATTGATTTCACAAATACTTTTAGAGACATTTTTCTTAAAGAAATCTGTGACCACTTCATTTTTCCAGCCTCCTTAAAATATTCAAGTTTATCAGCGATATTCCTTCCATCTAATTACATTTACTGTGTCCCATGATGTTACACACTCATTAAATGCATGAACAGTTCAGTGCTCACATAAACTGAACATTTTAAAAAATGAACCTATTATCAGAAGAATGGTACATTAAGAATTATATTTTGTGAGTTTATGGAAATTCACACACAAAAATGTCCTAATGAACATACTGATTTTCTTCCTCCTAAAACAAACATAATGAGCCAAAATACTTGAGTGAAAACAAATAACACAAAAGTAGACCACTTGGAGGAAAGAAATCTGACATTTACCAGCAATTTGGGGGAGGTGAAATGTCAACTCTTAAATGATGCAGTCCATGACATGAATTTGTAATGTATCTATGTCAGGCAGAACTTCTCCACATTTGGGGCAAGAATGAATTGGTATATTTTGCTGCTGCTGTAGCCGCCAGTTCATATCCTCAGCTCCTGGGAATAAGCATTAAATGAAATGTTATTCCATTCCTTCCATGTTACAAGCAGTCTTCTTTGATGGATTTTAATAACAGATGGTTAATTTTAACATCAGTTAAACATTGTAATCTATACCTAGTGGGAAGTGAATCCAGGTCATTTTTGTCTTTTACTGAAGTAATCTACACACAGAGAGAAAATCTATAAAAGTAGTACCTTCTTCCCTATTATTTTAAGATTTAGGCTCTATTCCAGGTTCTAGGTACATGAAAATACATAGTTTTATTTCTAGATACCAGATAACACATGGATATTTGAGAGAAGAAAGAGATAGATGAGGATAATAAGCTAAAGAGGAGAGATGTGCAGAAAATGATGAGCAGAGCATGGAGAAGTGGTATCCTAGAACAGTATGTATCTCTTTAGAAGAAGAGTGCCAGTACTTGCCTTCATTCAGCAGATACTTTTGAGTACCCTTTGAGATGGAAGAGAGGGATACAGATATAGTGGGGGTGTCAGACAAGAAAAGTGACAGTGTGGCATGTCAGGGAAGTGCCATGGCTGTGTCATGCACAAGGTGGTTTAGTGGGAGGACAAAGAAAGGCACCTGGCTCAGACTGCTCCGTACAGACAGGCCCCCTGGATGAGGCCGATTCCACTTGAGGCTTAAGAATGAATAAGGGTTATCCAGGCAAAGTGAGGAGAAAGAATTGAAGAATGAGTCTGTTGTTTCCCCCAATTCTGGAGTTGGACTGAGGTTCAAGTCTAAATCAAAGAATGCTTGAAATGAGCCTTCTCTAGGTAGGTTCCAAACGTGCAAACTGTGATCAGTGCTAGAAATGACTTCTGGCTCCTTGATCTGACCTTTCTGGACAAATGCAAACCTTTTTGGTTTTGTAGAGTCTCCACCCAGGTCTCCAGACTTTCATTCAACCCCCCCAAATGTTTTTTGGAGGATGACAGTGGAGGTAACCTTTAACATGGTTATTTGCTTCTCAGCATATTACTTGAATTGAATAACATGTGAGACTATTATAGTTTGTGTTTAGCAAACTTTAGAAGTACCCTTGAATAGAAATACTGAACGCTAGGCATGATTTCTACAGCAGGGAGCTTTCTGTCTTTTTTTCCTTTTTATTGAATTCATTGGGATGACACTGGTCAATAAAATCATACAGTTTTCAGGTGCACAACTCCACAACATACCATCTGTATACCACACTGTGTGTCCACCAGCCCAAGTCAAGTCCCCCTCCATCACCATTTATCCCCCCATATCCTCCTCTCCCCTCTCCCCACTCCCAGCAATCCCCACACTGTTGTTCCCGTAGCAGGGAGCTTTCTAATTTCATTGTTCTACATCAGGGATCAGTAAACTTTTTTTTTTTTTTAATCCTCACCTGAGGACATTTTTTCATTTTTTGTTCAGATAGAGTGGGAGGGAGAGAGAGGAAGAGAGAGAAACATCGTCGTGAAAGGGACACATCGAGTGGCTGCCACCCGCACGACCAACCAGGGCCGGGGACAAACTGCAACCGAGGTACATGCCCTTAGCGGGAACCGAACCCGGGTCTCTCTGTACCGCAGGCTGACGCTCTAACCGCTGAGCCAAACCGGTCAGGGCAGGGATCAGTAAACTTTTTCTGTAAAGGGCCAGAGAGTAAATACAGGGTGGGGCAAAAGTAGGTTTATAGTTCGTAGGGAAAATAATACAATAATTAATAATACAAGAATAAATTCTGTGTTTCACATACAACTGTAAACCTACTTTGCTCCACCCTGTATTTCAGGCTTTGCAGATCATATAATTTCTGTCACAACTACTCAACTCTGTCGCTATAGCATGAAAGTAGCCACAGACGGTAAGTCAACAAAAGGGCATGACTTTGTTCCAATAAAACTTTATTTATAAAAACAGGGCAGATTTGACCTGTGAGCTGCAGTTAGCCAAACCCTGCCCTAGATGACAATCAGCCAACTACCAGGGACTGTTTTTTCATTTTAAGCTCCATTGTATCAATCTGTGCCTTTCTTCTTGTCCTGGTCTAGGTTTAAAGACTCAGACCTAGGATGATGGGTTCCCTCTAACTCCTGGCTCTTCACTATAAAACAGGCTTAGCCAGTTTTCATTATTAACACATTATACTCATTTCTGCCTTTGCCTTTTCATTCTCATACTGTACTTATCTAAATCCTAGCTTCAAGGTCAAGCTTAAAGTCACATCTTTTCAAAGCCTATCTCAACTTGCCTGGCCCTTAATGATCATCCTTCTTATCTTCAGCAGTATATTTCTATTACTTAAGTATTATCTTGTTTATGAATTCATCTTTGTATGTGCACATCCTGTCTCTCCAACTAGACCTTAAGTCTTCACGGATGTTTCCTTGTGCTCAGCCAGGTGACCTAGATCAGATTAGACACTTAGATGGCTGCTGCTAAAATATACTGAGAGGGGCTCCTAAGGCAGCTTTGCTAGGAAATGAAAAAAAATATCTTAAGATGGTCTCTGGAATATTAAAAAAAAATTTTTTTCTTCATTGATTTTTTTTTTTTTCTTTTATCCTCACCCGAGGACATTTTTCTATTTTTTTTTTTTATCCTCACCCGAGGACATCTTTTCATTTTTTGTTCAGATAGAGTGGGAGGGGGGGAGAGAGAGAGAGAGAGAAACATCGATGTGAAAGGGACACATCGAGTGGCTGCCTCCCGCACGACCAACCAGGGCCGGGGACAAATTGCAACCGAGGTACGTGCCTTTAGTGGGAACCGAACCTGGGTCTCTCTGGACTGCAGGCCAACTCTCTAACCGCTGAGCCAGACCGGCCAGGGCTCTTCATTGATTTTTAAAGAGAGACGAAGGGAGAGGGAGAGAGAGAGAAACATCAATGAGAGAGAACATTGATTGGTCACCTCCAACATGCCCTCTGACTGGGGACTTGGCCCACAACCTGGGCATGTGCTCTGACTGGGATCGAACTGTCGACCTCTTGGTGCATGGGTTGATGCTCAACCACTGAGCCACACTGGCCAAGCTGGAATATTTTTTTATAAGACAAAAAAGCTTACTAGGAATAAATTTTGACTTTGTGATGAATTTTAGATTATAAATATAAGCCAAAGAGTGTTTGACCAATTCTTTTTCTTTTTAATGTAAATAGTCATTTGCCTTATATAGTTATGATGAATGAAAATCTTCCCTTAAGAAATCCAGGTGCAAGAGATTGCTCTTTTTGACTCAAGACAATTGTGTAGGTATTTCTAGATATGAGGTATATTGGTGTTCCTAGGATATTTAAAATTAGGTTAGAGAAAATGCATAGCAGTGCTCAAGTGGGTAGATGCAGCTTTCAGAGAAGAATAGAGCTTTCTTTTTACCCACTGATGCTAAAAATGCCCGAGGCTATTGTTTTTGTTTTTCCTTTATTGATTTTACAGAGAGAGGAAGTGAGAGGGAGAGAGAGATAGAAACATCGATGAGAGAGAACTTCGATCGGCCTCCTCCTGCATGCCCCCCACTGGGGATGGGGCCCACAACCTGGGCATGTGTCCTGACCGGAATCGAACCAGCCAGGGAGCTCTTGGTGCATGGGTCAGTGCTCAACCACTGAGTCACACCAGCCGGACCTGAGGCTATTGTTTATGTCCATTCACATGCTGCTACCTCTGCCTGTGCCCCATGAATACTATGTTTACTTGTATCCTGAATTACTACCTCTGATATTTACTTTAGCCTATTTTTTTCCTGGTGGTCGTGGTAGAGGAAATAGGAGGAGATAGGAGAAAAGGGATACTCAGAGAAATTTCCCCAAGATTTAACAGTTAACTATACATACTAATATTACTTCTTTGTTGCTGGTAACATTGTGATCTAGTTCCATTTCAACAGTCAGTTGTTACATGGAAGGGACTTAGACTGGTCCAGCATAAAAAAAAATTAAAGAACCAGTTTTATGTGAAATTTAGGATGACATCCCAAACCCAGAATGTTCTTACTGGCATTGCTATTTATTAACTTTTCTTCTTGCCATGTCAATCTTTGATCCTTTGAGGTTTTTTAAGTACTATTAAGATAGTGATTACTACATTATTACTAGTATATTAAAACCATATAATAAACATAGCATCATACTTTTTTTTTGTTAATCCTCATCCGAGGATGTTTTTCCACTGCTTTCCAGATAGAGTGGGAGAGAAAGAGAAACACTGATGTGAGAGAAACACATCAATTGGTTGCCTCCCACATGACACTCACCAGGACCAGGGATCAAACCTGCAACCCAAGTATGTGTCCTTGACCAGGAATCAAACCCGAGACCCTTTAATTTACAGGTCAATGCTCTAACCGCTGAGCCAAACTGGCCAGGGTGCATCATACTTTTAATATGTGTCATGACCCCTGGCTGGTTTGGCTCAGCAGTTAAGAGCGTCAGCCTGTGGACCAGAGAGTCCCAGGTTCAGTTCCCGCTAAGGGCACGTACCTCGGTTGCAGTTTGTCCCCGGCCCCAGTTGGGGTTGTATGGGTGGCAACCACTCGATGTGTCTCTCTCACATTTATGTTTCTCTCTCTCCCTCCCTCTCTCCCTCCCGCTCTATCTGAAGATAAATGCAAAAAAAAAAAAAAAAAAAAAAAGTATCCTTGGGTAAGGATAAAAAAAATATATATATATTATATATATATCATGATCAATTTCACTCAGGAAATTAAAATCTGGATGTAGTACATAACTGAATGACAGTCTGTTCCATGCAGTACTGTGTAGTGGTTAAGGGTCAAATAGATAGCCTTGGGTTCCAAGTCCAATTCTGTCCCCAATTCACCTTATGATCCTGAGCAACTTAACCTTACCTTCTGTAAGATAGTGATAATATATACCTGATAGAATTTTGTTAAGATTACATGAAATAATGTGTATGAATGAAGTGATCAACACAGTGGCCACTCATAGTAAACTGTCAGTGGTAACATTATTATGTGCATAATACCAGGTAGTGGGTGAGTATATCAGCTCTGAGGGAGCTCATTTAAAAGAGACTAGCCAGCCCTGGCCGGTTTGGCTCAGCGGTTAGAGCGTCGACCTGCAGTCCAGAGAGATCCGGGTTCGGTTCCCGCTAAGGGCGCGTACCTCGGTTGCAGTTTGTCCCCGGCCCCTGGTGGGTCATGCGGGAGGCAGCCACTCGATGTGTCCCTTTCACGTCGATGTTTCTCTCTCTTCCTCTCTCTCCCTCCCACTCTATCTGAACAAAAAGTGGAAAAAAAATGTCCTCGGGTGAGGATTAAAAAAAATAATAATAAAATAAATAAATAAATAAAAGAGACTAGCCAGGCTGGTGTGGTTCAGTGGTTGAGTGTCAACCAAGAGGTCACTGGTTTAATTCCCGGTCAGGGTACATGCCCAGGTTGTGGACCCCATCCCCGGAGGGGGGCATGCAAGAGGCAGCCAATCCATATTCTCTCCCATTGATGCCTCTCTCTCTCTCCCTCTCCCTTCTTCTCTCTCTAAAATCAATAAAGAAAAATTATTTAAAAAAACAAACAAGCCCTGGCCGGTTTGGCTTAGTGGTTAGAGCGTCGGCCCACGGACCAGAGAGTCCCGGGTTCGGCTCTCGCTAAGGGCATGTACCTCAGTTGCAGTTTGTCCCTGGCCCCCGTTGGGGTTGTGTGGGTGGCAGCCACTCAATGTATCTCTCACATCAATGTTTCTCTCTCTCTCTTCCTCCCTCTCTCCCTCCTGCTCTATCTGAAGATAAATGCAAAAGTGTCGTCAGGTGAGGATTAAAAAAAAAAACCACACACACACAAAAAAACAAAACTTAAAAAAATAAAAGAGACTTAAATTTATATTTGGAACACAAATAATTATAATAAATAGCAGGTAAGTACTAAAACAAGAATAAATTACTCTGGAAATTCAGGAAGGAGAGGTCACATTCTCTTGGTATCACAGAGATGGTATTTGAAATGGGTTTTAAAGATGGGATAAGAGTTCACTGGAAAGAGACTGGAGGAAGACAAGCATATGAGTGAGGGAACGGCATCTATATGAAGGACACCCCATAAACAAGTATATGTAGGTATACAAGTTTAGGGCAAGTTCAAGGAATAAGGAATGATTTAGTTGGCTAATTGCTGTAGGGGAATACAGTGAAAAAAGACTTAGAAGTTTGGCTATGCCAGGCCTTAACTGTCAGCATGGAGAGTCTGGTCTGGATTCAGTAGGTAATGGATGGAGATTGGGGTACTGTGGAAATAAGACTGATGGGTACTACATTTTTGGTAGCTTGATTTGAAGTCCATTATATAGGATGTAGTGGAATTTATTTTCAAGCATCTTCAAGGATAGTTGTTCCCTGGAATCCTGAAAGCCTAGAATCACACACGACTTACCTCTTTGAACAAGGTAATCCTGTTGGTCAGGGTCACTGGTTCTGGCCCCATGACGGCTCTGCATTTCCATCAAGGACTGCCTACTGGGATTAAAAGCAACACTCTATGTGATATTCTAAAACCCAGAAATATGACAACATTAAGCACACATTCAGAAGTATGAGAAAAAAAGAGCTGAACTACTACAATGCCAAGGTGCATAGAAACCGGAACTTAAGACTAACTTGAACTGTAAATATTACTGGTACTCGGACACAATGATTTTTTAAAAATCAATTAGGAAATAACCACACTGTCAATTGATAGGGGAATGGATTAGAAAAAGTGACATATTTCTAACGAAACACTACAGAGCAATTAAACAAAATTGAGTTAAATCTGTATATATATATACACACAGTTTAAAAATCACAATGTTATGTAAAGTAAGTTGCAGAACAATATTTATAGTGATAACTTTGTAGCTTAAGCACAGATAAATTAATATCTTATTTTAAGATAGTATATAGATGTGTATATATGTAACAATATAAAATGGATGGGGGTGCTACCCACCAACTTCCAGGCCATATAGGAAAGGGGAGAGAGAAATAGAATGAAAGATGGGGAACAAAAAAAACTTCAAACTCATCTACAACTTTTTTCTTTTAATAAAAATATACTTGAAGCAAATAAAATAAATACTAGTAACTGTCAATTCTGGATGGGGTACATATTGGTGTGTATTTTAATCTCTGTATTTTTCTATTTCTATATATTTCAATTTTTTCTCAAAATGAAAATTTAAAGGACAGAAGCAATTTTAAAACATTAAATTTTTTTTTCTTTATTGATTTTTAGAGAGGAAGAGAGGGGGAGAGGGAGATGGAAACATCGATGAGAGAGAACACTGATTGGCCGCCTCCTGCATGACCCCCACTGGGGATCGGGCCCACAACCCGGGCATGTGCCCTGACCAGGAGTTGAACTGGCGACCTCTTGGTGCATGGGTCGACGCTCAACCAGAGCCACATTGGCCAGGCAGGACAGAAGTAATTTTAGCAGCATTTTCTTTTAAGATATATTACAGAATTATTTGAAGTGATAGGACTTTTTCATCATGACACTAGCAAGCCATGACTTTGAAACTGTCCTGTTTTCACAGCTAATATAAAAGCAAAGAACTTGCTCAGGTTTCCACAAAACACTGCCAAGCCTTGGAAGTCAAACTAAGCATAGGAACCCAGTCAAGTGAAGTGTACCCAGAGATCCTTAGAGCTCATAGTAGGCACCATCTTTGACAGATCCTGCAATGAAATGTGTTCTAGGTCTTCCCCTCACCTTACCTGCCTCCATCTTCAAAAACATTATTGTCTTTCAGCAAAATTGCCAGCTGCAGTGCCAGTTGCTCTTTTTCTTCATGAATCTTCTCTCTTGCTGCTCTTTCAGCATGAAAGTCTGAACAGTAAACCTCCATCTGTTAAAGGAAGAAAGAGACAGCAGTTACTACCTAGATGATGTGGATTCTCTACAGCTCACCTGTTGAGGTGAAGAGGCAGTGCTGCAGCCTGTGATATGCCTTCTAAATGACAGGTACATGTTCCTGCTAGAAACCAGTATAGTGACCATGACTTTCCAATTACCTTCAAGTAGAAGACACAAGTTATGTATGTGTGTGCACTTTGAACAATTAGAACCCAGCAATTACACTGATAGGTGGTTTAAATACTGTATATTCCATCAATTCAGTAAAATTCTCTGGTTCCTTTTTTAAAAATTATATTCAGGTTAACTTAATATAGTAAATGGTTTATTTACTCTGTTCGGTATATTTATGAAGGCTGGCCTTAAGTTAAATTAAAAATAATAATAAACAGATGCTGTTTATTGAATTCTAAACATGTGTAAGTCCTATGTTGACTATCTTATTTCACTTCATCAAAAATCCTGGGGCCCTTCCATGATTACTTATAGACTGGAAGCCAGGACCTTAGTTTTCTTTCCCATCTTGCAAGATGGCGGGTGAAAAACCTGAGAAGCTGGATACTAAGAAGAAACCTGGTGCCAAGAAGGCTGAAGCTGGTAGCAAGGTTAAGAAGGGTAGCCTCAAGGCCAAGATGCCTAAGAAAGGGAAGCCCACTGCAGCCAAAACCCTGTCCTAGTCAGAAGAATTGGCAGATGTTCCTGGTCAGCTATGTATTCCCAAAAGGCCATGTACAAGAGGAAGTATTCAGTGGCTAAATCCAGGATTGAAAAGAAAAACAAGGAGAAAGTTCTTGGCTACTGTCACAAAACCAGTTGGTGGTGACAAAAATGGTGGTACCTGAGTGGTTAAACTTCGCAAAATGCCTAGATACTATCCTAATGAAGATGTGCCTCGAAAGCTGTTGAACCATGGCAAGGAACTCTTCAGTCAGCATGTGAGAAAACTGTGGACTAATATCACTCCCAGGACCATTCTGATAATCCTTACTGGACGCCACAGAGGCAAGAGGGTGGTTTTCCTAAAGCAGCTGAGCAGTGGCTTGCTACTTATGACTGGACCTCTGTCTCTTAACCAAGTTCCTCTACGTTGAACACATCAGAAATTTGTCATCAACACCTCCACCAAAATTGACATCAGTGGTGTGAAAATCCCCAAACATCTCACTGATGCTTACTTCAAGAAGAAGCTGCACAAGCCCAGACACCAGGAGAGTGAGATTTTGGACACAGAAAAAGAGAAATACAAGATTACAGAGCAGTGCAAGGTTGACCAGAAAGCCGTAGACTCACAAATTCTGGTTGGCCCCCAAAAAGCTGTTACCTATCAATAATAACCTTAAATGTAAATGGTTTAAATGCTCCAATCAAAAGACACAGGGTAGCCCTAGCCAGTTTGGCTTAGCAGTTAGAGCATTGGCCCATGGACTGAACGGTCTTGGGTTTGATCCCCGGCCTTGGTCAGGGTTGTGAGGGAAGCAACCAATTGATGTGTCTCTCTCACATCAATGTGTCTCTCTCTCCCTTCCTTCTACTCTATCTAAAAATCAATGGAAAAATATCCTTGTGTGAGGATTAACACAACAACAACAACAAAAAGACATAGGGTAGCTGATTGAATAAGAAAACATGACCCATATATATGCTGTCTACAAGAGACCTACCTCAGAACAAAAGACTCACACAGGATGAAAGTGAAGGGATGAAAAAAATTTTTCTATGCAAAAGGAAATCAAAAATAAGCTGGGGTAGCAATAGTCTTATCTGACAAAATAGACTTCAAAAGAAAGGCCGTAACAAGAGACAATGAAGGCCACTTCATAACACTAAAGGAATCAATACAACAAGAGGATATAAACCTGGTCAACATAAATGCGTCCAATGCAGGAGCACCCAAATACATAAAAAAAGCTTCTGGAGGACTTTAAGGAAGAAATCAACAGTAATACAATCATAGTAAGGGACTTTAACACCCCACTGATATCACTGGATAGATCTTTAAAAAATCAACAAGGAGCCCTGGCCGGTTTGGCTCAGCATCGGCCTGCGGACCAGAAACTCCCGGGTTCGGTTCCCGCTAAGGGCATGTACTTTGGTTGCAGTTTGTCCCCGGCCCTGGTTGGGGTTGTGTGGGTGGCAACCAGTCGATGTGTTTCTCTCACATCGATGTTTCTCTTTCTCTCTTCCTTCCTCTCTCCCTCCCGCTCTATCTGAAGATAAATGCAAAAAATAAAATAAAATAAAATAAATCAACAAGGAAACAGTGACCCTAAATGACACACTAGATCAAAAGGAAGAAGCAGAAAACCCAAATAAGCCGATAACAACTGATGAAATTAAAGCAGTAATAAAAAAAACTCCCAGCAAACAAAAGCCCTGGTTCGGATGGCTTCACAGGGGAGTTTTACCAAACATTCAAAGAAGTTCTTCAAAGAAGAACTAACACCCTATTCTCCTCAAACTATTAAAAAAAATCCAAGAGGAAGGAACACTTCCAAGTTCTTTTTACTAGCCCAGCATTATCCTAATTCCAAAACCAGACAAAGACACTACAAAGAAAGAGAACTACAGGCCAATATCCCTGATGAACATAGATGCTAAAATCCTCAACAAAATATTAGCAAACAGGATCCAGCAATATATTAAAAAAGATTATATACCATGACTAAGTGGGAATTATACCAGGAATGTAAGTCTGGTACAATATTCACAAACCAATAAATGTGATACATCACATAAACAAAATGAAAGATAAAAATCACATGATCATATCAGTAAATACAGAAAAAGCATTAGACAAAATCCAGCACCCATTTTAAAAAAAATATGTTTTCATTGATTTTTTAGAGAGAAAGGAAGGGAGAGAGAGATAGAAACATTGATGTGAAAGAGAAACATCGACTGGCTGCCTCCTGCACACCCCCTACTGGGGATCAAGCCCGAAACCCGGGGATGTGCCCTGACTGGGAATCGAACTGGGACCTCTCAGTCCATGGGACGATGTTCAATCCACTAAGCCACACTGGCCTGGCTGGAAAACACTATTTTAAAAAATTAAAAATTGCTCTGGCTGGTGTTGCTCAGTGGTTAGAGCGTCAATTCTGGTCAAGGGCACATACCTTGGCTGCAGTTCAGTCCCCAGCCCTGGGGGGTCACCTGTCAATGTGTCTGTCTCTCACATCGATATTTCTCTCTCTTTCTCTCTCTCCCCCTCCCTCCCTCCACTCTATCTGAAGATAAATGGAAAAATATCCTTGAGTGAGGATTAAAAAAAACCCAAAAAATTAAAAATTGATTTGACCCAGTAATCGCACTCCTAGGACTATATCCTAAGAATCCAGGAAACACCAATCAGAAAGAATAGAATATACACCCCTATGTTCATAGCAGCACTGTTCAAAGTAACTAAGATCTGGAAATAGCCCAAGTGCCCATCAGTAGATGAGTGGATAAAAAAAGCTATGGTGCATATACACAATAAAATACTATGCAACTATAAAAAAGAAGTATTCATTACCTTTTGAGACACCATGGAGGGGCCCAGAGAGTATTATGCTAAGCAAAATAAGCCAGTCAGAGAAAGAGAGGTATCGTATGATATCATTTATATGTGAAATCAAATGAACAAAATAAAACTGATGAATAAAATAGAAACAGAGGCATGGAAACATGGAACAGACAAACCTCAGAGGGAAGGGGGCGGCGGGAAGAGATTAACCAAAGAACTTACATGCATACATGCATTACCCACGGACACAGACAATAGGGTGATGAAAGCCTGGGACAGGAGGGGAATCGGGAGGAAAGGGGCAATGTGGGAAAAAGAGGGAGACATCGTAACACTCTCAACAATAAAGATTTAGTTTAAAAAATCCTGGAAATGTAAAATTGCTATGCTCATTTCATATTACAAGTTTAATAGCTCTTAATATTGGGGCAATTAGTTAAGAGGTCAAACTAGATTGAAACCCATATACCATGCACTCTTCCATATGCCACATCACTTCCCACAGTGATAGCCAGCCTCCAAGATGGTGCCAGTGATCCTCACCTCTTGTTATTCATAACCTCATGTACTCCCCTCCCACAATGAATAGGGCCAACCTGTGTAACCACTAGGATACTGCAGAAGTGACGGTGTGTGGCTTCTGAGACTAGGTCATAAAAGACACTATGGCCCTGGCCGGTTTTGCTCAGCAGTTAGAGCGTCAGCCCGCGGACCAGAAGAGTCCTGGGTTCGGTTCCCACTAAGGGCATGGACCTCGGTTGCAGTTTGTCCCCACCCTGGTTGGGGTTGTGTGGGTGGCAGCCAGTCGATGTGTCTCTCTCACATTGATGTTTCTCTCTCTCTCTTCCTCCCTCTCTCCCTCCCGCTCTATCTGAAGATGAATGCAAAAATGTCCTCGGGTGAGGATAAAAAATTAAAAAAAAAGACACTATGGCTTCTGCCTTGTTCTCTCCTGAATCACTTGCTCTGGGGGAAGCTAGGTGCCATCATGAAATGCTGAAGCAGCCATACGGAGAGGCCCATATGGTGAGGAACTGAGACCTACCCATAGCCATGTGAGTGAACCATCTTGGAAATGGATCTTCCTTCCTTGACTACAGCCTCATAAGAAACCCTAAGCCAGAATCACCCTGCTAAGCTGCTCCTACATTCCTAGCCCATAGAAAGTGTGTGAGATAACAAGTGCTTATAGTTTTAGCTGCTAAGTTTGGAGAGTAATTTGTTACCTAGAAATAGATAAATATTATGTCATGATAGCAATTTCTTCAGTTACAAAATTTATAAAGTAAAAGTGAACTGCTTAATAGTGAATTGAACATTATCCTAATACCAGTTTTTAACATGCTATATTTAAAAATTAGGTTTTTTTCTTTTCAAATTTAGGGATCCTAGGATATAAATTTTAATCCATTACTTTTAAAAGTAAAATTAATAAAAATGTAAATATTCTATCACAATTGTAGCTACAAAAAGCAAGCATGTAATGAAGAGATCTTTGTAAGGGAGTTCCTGCCATTTGCGAGTAATCCAAAATTTTATGTTATCATTGATGGATCATGGGCTTTTCTGAGTCAGACCTAAATTCAAGTTAGAGTCATGAATTTAGGTTTGAGCCAGTAAGAACTGGGTCTTTGTTTTGTCCATTCTTATATCCCCAGCAGTGAGAACAGTACCTGACATATTACAGGTGCTCAAAAAGAGACTTGTTGAATGCATGAACAACAATATTCATCAAAACAAAATAAATGTCTATGAACAGAATGTGGCAGAAGTACATGACTACAGTATCATGAGGTGACCAAACAAAGGAAACACAATAAAAACCTCAGGTTGAGATTCTGTTCCTGCAGAAATAAAATTAAAGCCCTAAGTCCATTCTACCACCTTCGTATTTCACTGAGGCAGCCACTCTGGGCAGCTGGTAATGAGTATATATATAGGGAATAATAAATATTGTTATATTTAATATTGTTATATTAAAAATAATCTGTTTATCAGGTTGGGAACGTTTTAAAGAATGATGCAAGCATGTGGGGAAATAGGATCTCTCATCTACTTTGGGTGAGATAATAATTTTGGTTGTGAATTTTTGGAAAATAACTTGGTAATACTTATTTAACTTAAAAACAGGCATACCCAATGACCCAACCATTCCATTTCTATATCTTACTACAGATTCCACAAGTGCACAAAGATATACAAGAATGTTCAGTTCAGCATTGTTTATAATAGCAAAAATATTGGTACAACCTACATGTCTATCAAGAGAGGACTGGTTAAATTTTTCATGGTAATGCACGTTTTAGAACACTATGCAGCCACTAAAAAGTAACATATGGCTGTGAGTAATAACAAGGAGATATGTCCAAGATGTATCATGAATAAAAATGTTGTAGTACAAAAGGTATAAATAGTGTGATCCCATTTTTAATTAAGCAAACAAATAAATAAAAACATAAGAAATTTACTACACACTCACTAAAATGGAATTTAGGGCAGCTGGAGTTCCACTTTCTACTTTATACATTTCTCTATAGTCTAAAAATTCTATTTAATAATGAGTAGTATAGTTTATGTAATTCAAAAATAAAAATATTTTAGCCCTGGCCGGTTTGGCTCAGTGGTTAGAGCGTCAGCCTGCAGTCCAGAGGGACCCGGGTTCGGTTCCCGCTAAGGGCATGTACTTCGGTTGCGGTTTGTCCCCGGCCCTGGTTGGTCGTGCGGGTGGCAGCCACTCGATGTGTCCCTTTCACATCGATGTTTCTCTCTCTCTCTCTTCCTCTCTCCCTCCCACTCTATCTGAACAAAAAATGGAAAGATGTCCTCGAGTGAGGATAAAAAAATAAATAAATAAAAAAATAAAAATATTTTAGTACCTAATAATCCTAAAATCACCTCTGAGATAGATCTTTAGTTACTTAGAAAGAAAAAGGTTTTTCACCCTTTTTCGTGATTTTTAAATCTCAGGCTGGATACATGCTCACTCATAAACTCTCCTCCAGGTATTCCACCCACCAGTAACCAGAGTTGGCCAAAATAGTCACGACAAGCCAATTGTTCACAAATTCTTTCAGAGATAAATTAAAGAGGAAATGTGTCTTAACTTAATTTTATAAGGCCAACATAACTCTGATATCAAAACCTGACAAGTACATTAGCAAAAAGAAAATTCCAGGCCAAACTTACTTAAGAACATTGATATAAAAATCCTAAGCAAAATATGAGCAAACCAAATTTGGCAATATATACAG
This sequence comes from Tadarida brasiliensis, assembly GCA_030848825.1. Classification (NCBI taxonomy): domain Eukaryota; kingdom Metazoa; phylum Chordata; class Mammalia; order Chiroptera; family Molossidae; genus Tadarida; species Tadarida brasiliensis. The sequence continues at coordinate 107,723,764 of CM061257.1, read as the reverse complement.
AGAAGAAATACAGTTTGTTTAATATTTAAGAAATTAATGTGATTGACCACATTAGTAAATTAAAGGGAAAAAGCATATAATTACCTAATTATATCATTATATAGAGAAAAAAACATTTCTTACATGAAATTCAACTTCTCAAAATAAAAAATTTTGGCAAACAAGAATACAAGGAAATTTCATAAATCTGATAAGTGATATCTACAAAAAGCCTATTGCAAACATCACACACTTAATAGTGAAATGTTGAAAGCACAGCCTCTGAGACTAGGAGCAAGGCCAAGACTGTCTGCCATCTCCATAGTTATACAACACTATACTGGGGTCCCAGCCAGTGTGATAAGGCAAGAAAAAGAAACAAAAGTAGAAAGACTAGAAAGGAAAAACACACACACAACACTGTCATTATTCAAATGATATCATTAATGTACAAAGTCCCCCCAAATTCAGAAATATTAGAATTAAAATGTGAGTTGAGCAAGTTTACTGCATACAAAGTCAGTATATGAAAGTCAATTGTATTTCGATATAACAGCAACCCTTAGAAAATGGAGTTTTTAAAAAGATGCTATTTATAATAGTATCATTGAAATATAAAATATCTAGGAATAATCTAATAAAAGAAAAAAATCTCTACTAAGAAGATTAAAAATATTACTGAGTAGCATTAAAGAAGATATACCATATTCATGGATTGGAAGAGTTGATGTTGTAAAGATATCAGTTATCTCCTAAATTATTGATATATATTTAATATAATTCCAATAAAAACCCCAGTAGACTTTTCTGTGTGTGTGGAAAATATAGTTTCTAAAATTTGTATGAAAATGAGCCCTGGTGAGTTTGGCTCAACAGCTGGAGCTTCAGCCTGTGGACCATAGAATCGCAGGTTTGATTCCCATCAACGGCACGTACCTCAGTTGTGGTTCGGTCCCCAGCCCTGGTTGGGGTCGTGCAGGAGGCAGCCAATTGATGTGTCTCTCTCACACTGATGTTTCTCTCTCTCTCTCCACCCCCCTCCCACCCACTCTATCTGAAGATGAATGGGAAAAAAAATATCCTCAGGTGAGGATTAAAAAAAAGAAGTTTTTAAAAATATTGATGGAAAAAATACAAAATAAAAAAAACGTATTTTAAATACCATTACTTTTCCATTTGAGAATATAAGTAGGGTTGGTTTCACTCAGCTCATGTTTCAAAATGCAGCTTACCTGCGCCCTAAGAACTGTCATGGTTTCCAGGTCCTCCTCCTGCTTGGCAATTGTCTGCTTCATCTCATCCATTTGAAGCTGCTTGGAAGCCAGGGCCTTCTCTGCCAGTTCCAGTTTTTCATTTAGTTCCTGTAGCACTACCTTATCCACTTTTTCTGACTGTAAAACACAAGTTTATTCTAGAAATGAGTTTCAAATAATTCAATCTATTTTAGTAAAATATTAGATCAAGGTTTATTTTTTTTAAATGATTGGCTCTAAGCTGTTTTGTTAATTAGCAATGATAACTTACTTGGAAGGTTGTATTCACTTAGGGCTTGCAAACAGTATTTTCCCAATTTAAAATAATAATAATAATAATAAAAGAAAACACTAAAATAAGGGAAATTATAACTAATCCCGATCTCAGTGAGGTTGTAACTTGTTAATACTGCTACTTTTTCATTCATATTACTCTTACTTTGTGAAGTCGGTGGAAAAAGGAAAAATGTTTAAATTAAAAATGTGCTAGGTCTTGGAGAGGAACAATAATCTATTAAAAAATAAATGAAAAACAAAAAGTATATTTATAAGGATATAATTCAAAGACCCCTTCTAATTCAAAGCGTCTGTCATCTTTTTTCCAACTTTACTGAAGTAAAATTGACAACACTGTAAGCTATTTAAAATGTACAACGTGATGATTTGATATATGTATACATTGTGAAAGGATTCCTCCCATCAGGTTAATTAACACATTTGTCACCTCACATACCTATCTCTGGTTATTATAATTACCATACCATGCTGGGCATTATTACTAATTTAAGTTGCAGCCCGATAAGTCTAGGGTCTCAAGTTCACTGACAACAGGCAAGCTAGCCTTGTAATAGTTCCATTCAGTAGATGGCCTCTCCAGCCCCAGCCAGCAGAGGAGCCCACGCTCTTAGTGCTCCTACAAACCCACCCACTGTGAGAAACGCTAGAAGTTACTCTCTGACTGTAGGACATCAGCATTACCTTGGTACACAAAGCACATTATACAGGCATACCTTGTTTAATTGTACTTGGCTTTATTGTGCTTTGTAAATACTGTTTTTCCACAAATTGAGCCAGCAAAGAGATTATACCTTGTTAAAGGCTCAGAAGATGGTTAGCATTTTTTAGCAATAAAGTATTTTTTAAATTAAGGTATGTACATTTTTAAAAACATAATGTTACTGTACACTTAATAAACTACAGTGTAAACGTAACTTTTATATACCCTTGGAAACCAAAAAATTCAAGTGACTTGCTTTATTGCAGTAGTCTGAAACTGAACCAAAAATATCTCTGAGGTATGCCTATACATACATGGAACATCAAAAGTTGCAAGCACTTAGCACAAGAAATCAATTATAAACTGAATACCTTTGAAATAAGGCTTAAAGATCAACACAACTATTTTACATATAAAATGTTCAATAGTTTCTGTCCCTCACTAGGCTATCAAGGTAATATTTTTCTATAAGTACCTCTTTCTGTTTTAGTTCTTCAATTGTTTTCAATGCATTACTGTATTCTTGAAGAAGCTTGTTGTGTGTAAACTGTAGAGTGGCTAATTTGGACCTGTTTAAAAAGAAATTGAGAAATGGAATCTTGGGGAAAATATCATAGTAACTTACAGTTTTGCCTCCCAACCTTCTTCTGAACACTCAAAAGTAGCAAAATCTTTTCTCCTACTTTAAAAAAAAGAAAAAAATGTTTGTTTGTTTGTTTTATTCCTCACCTGAGGATATTTTTCTACTTATCAGACAGAGTGGGAGGGAGGAAGAGAGAGAGACAGAGAGAAACACTGATGTGATAGAGCCACATTGACTGGTTGCCTCCCACATGACCCAACCAGGGCCAGGGATGAACCACAACCGAGGTACGTGCCCTTGACCGGAATCAAATCTGCAACTCATTGGTCCGCAGGCCGACACTCTAACCGCTGAGCCAAACCGGCCAGGGCAAAATGTTTATTTTTTTAATCCTCACCCGAGGATATTTTCCCACTTATCTTCAGATAGAGTGGGAGAGAAAGGAGGAGAGAGAGAGCGAGAAACATCAATATGAGAGAGACACCAATTGGTTGCCTCCCTCACAACCATGACCAGAGCTGGGGACCGAACTGCAATCAAGGTACGTGCTCTTGACTAGAATCAAACCCAAGACTCTTTGGGCTGATGCTCTAACCAACCACTGAACCAAACTGGCCAGGGCAAGAAAAAAAATGTTTTTATTGATTTTTTTTTTTTTTTTATCCTCACCCGAGGACATTTTTCCATTTTTTGTTCAGATAGAGTGGGAGGGAGAAAGAGGAAGAGAGAGAGAGAGAGAAACATCGATGTGAAAGGGACACATCGAGTGGCTGCCTCCCGCACGACCCAACCAGGGCCGGGGACAAACTGCAACCGAGGTACATGCCCTTAGTAGGAACCGAACCCAGGTTTCTCTGGACCGCAGGCTGACGCTCTAACCACTGAGCCAAACCGGTCAGGGCAATTTTTTTTTTTTTTTTTTTTTAGAGAGAGAGAGAGAAAGAGAGAAATGTCAATTGATTGCCTCCAACACCCACCCCAACCGGGGACCAAACCTGAAACCTGAGCATGTGTCCTGACTGGGAATTGACCAGGCAACCTTTCGGTGCACAGGACAGTGCTCAACCAACTGAGCCACACCGGCTAGGGCTCTTTTCTCCTACTTTTACCGTCCTACCACCTACAAGCATTTTCTTACTCACAAAGAAAACAATTTTTTCCAAAAAGTCAAAATAAGATTACAAAGTAATTTTCATAATTTTGTTACACTAAAACTTAAATTTTATCTCCTCAGAAAAGTCTCCTAGTACTCCTTCAAATGAGAAGAAATTTAAATGTATTCTCAAACTCCAGTTCCAATATGTATAAAAGCTATTCTATCTTCTTTTCTCAGGTAGCATTCAGGCACGGCATACTCACTTTTCCTCTTCTGTTTTTCCTTGCTCCAGTTTGATTTCTGCTCGCATGCTTTCCACTTGTAGCTCTAACTTTTTGTTATTATAAACAAGCTCTTGCTTTTCATTCAGCTCTGATGGGATTGCAGAATTTTTCCTTTCAAGGTCCTGACATCTATGAAAGATAAAAACAGCATGAGGATAAACAAGGCTCCTTCATTTTTCAGTGGTTTTTAAACAAATCCCAAGATTATGTAGCAAATACAAAGAATTTTGGGATTGCATTTTTCGAGGATTTAACTGTACAAAATAAAATATTTTATCCTCCCCTTGCTTCTTTTTTTTTTTATCCTCACCCGAAGACATTTTTTCATTTTTTGTTCAGATAGAGTGGGAGGGAGAGAGAAGAAGAGAGAGAGAGAGAAACATCGACATGAAAGAGACACATCGAGTGGCTGCCACCCGCACGACCAACCAGGGCCAGGGACAAACCGCAACCGAGGTACATGCCCTTAGCGGGAACCGAACCCGGGTCTCTCTGGACCGCAGGCCGACGCTCTAACCACTGAGCCAAACCGGCCAGGGCCCTCCTTGCTTCTTTACTAGAAGCAAGTAGTATTTCTGAACCCTTATGCTTACACATAAAAAAATACAGATTTTTAAAAATGTACATATTTCTGAACCCTACGCCTAATATTAAAAAGCACACATAGAAGATCACTCAAGCTACTGCCCACTTGGAATAATTGTTTTAAGTAGTCATGAAAATATATTTTTGTTGTTTAGTCACAGACCAGAGTAGTAAATTGGCTAAAGATGCCTGTCTTATAGTGATCGGTGGTTATCTTTTGTATTTTAAAAAGTGACGGGTTCTGTTAAGTACAAAGACTATGACTTCTGACAAAGATTCAACAGGGGAAAAGGAAGTACCCCAAGTCCTCTTAAAGGTCAGAAAAAGAATTTCAGTATAATAATAGCAAATATGAACCAGTGAAGTTATGTGCAAGGTATCAATGCTAAGCATGTTAAACATGATCTCCCTTAACGTGACGTAGGAATTATGATACACATTTTACAAATAATAAAACTGAAGCTCAGAGAGGTTAAATAAATAACTTGCCCAAGGTTAATACCACAAATAAGTTGTAGATCTATATTTTGACCTAGGTCTGTTCGGCCAAAATCCTTAGCTGTAACTGCCATACCTGGAAAGTGTAACTCCAAGGAAACATATGTTTGTATGTTATGCCGGAAATATGTTTGCCAACTAAGCCAAAAGAACATCATCAACTTAGCTTTCTTAAATTTTGGGGTAACTTCTTACATCAAGAGAAACCAGCAAATGCAAAATTCTCAATTTATATATTAGCCTTTATAATTAATTGAAATTTTTTCCTAAATAAATCTCACTCAAGTTCTCCTTGCTACTTGCAGCTTTCTCTTATGTTTGTTGACATTAATGTTGTCAGCTCACGTAAGTCACAAGAAATCCAGCTCGCTGCTTTTCACAGGGCCTCATACAGGCTAGTATGCTTAACAGATGCCCCCAAACAGCAGAATCAGAGTCCCTAGGGCCCCATTCCCCCACATTACAAGTATTTCATGTTTGTATATTAACCTGTACATTAACCCAAACATTAGTATTTTCTGAAATCATATTTTAATTAGGTCTCTATTTTTCTTTTGATCAATAGCACAGTAACAAAACTATGTTTTTGTATAGTAATATATTTTATAAAAATGTACTTTTGAAGGAAGATATAATTCCTCTCATTCTTACTTTTCTTGAAGTCTCTTCTTCATTAGCTCAGCTTCACTGAGTTTCGTATGAGCCTCTTGAAGCTCCTTAAACAGGGTTGTCACCTGAAGTTTCAAGGCTTCCACTTCACTTCCAACCTGTCACACAGGAAATCGCAAACATACATACGTGATCCGCATCAGAGATTAAATGCACCTCTTTGTGAGGAAACAATGTGAACCATTAGTGTCCAGTGAAGACTGACTGGTGAATTGATTAAACTTTTGACAATGAATGCCCCAAATATCTTGTATGAAAAAAAATGTTTTGGATACAACTCTATTTCCTTAGAGAGCATTAACAGATGAATTAGGATGCACTTATGATAATAACGTGATCATAATTCAAATGAATCCCGACCACAGTTCAGCAGATCACAGATCACAGCGGTGTCAAAGCACAGTCTAATTTATCCAGATGGCAACTCAAACCCATATTCCTGGCTGATTTATGTTTCTCGTTTACTCAACTATTTCCTTTGTACCACCTTTCTCCTGGCAGCTCTAGAATTTTTGTCAGTGAGTTTTATGGTGCTTTGGAAGTCCCAGTATTTCTTTCTCTATTATTGGTTGTCTAATTAGTCAACTGGGTATTATTATTCACAGGTTGTCTCTTCATCTCAGTTTTTTAAATGTTCTCCATTTCCTGGAAAATAGGGGTCTTAGCCCTGAGCATGGCATACAGTAGGCATTCCGTATATATTTGTTAAATAAATGAATTAGCTAAATTGCATGGGCTGTTGTGGCTCTTACCACTTCCTGGCTTCATCAACTTTCTCTAGGTTTAAGACTGTATTTGCAAACTCTAAGACAGTCAATGAGTTCCCACCGAACAATGCCTATATAAGCATGAACCTTTCTCATTTAAACTACTTTATTCAAACCAGTAGCGGGATAGAACCAAGACTTTTCACTTCTATTCAAGTTTCTGAGGCATATCCTCAAATGATCTCATCATAAAGTAGGCAATATTCCTTTCTCACTTAGCGGGCCTGTTCACTTAGGGATTTAGGAGAGGAAATCAGTCAAGAAGAGGTAGAAGAGTGATTTCCTACAATCACTGGGATAGGAATATATCTCACTACAACTTACAATGAATGAAATTCAAATCAGGACAAGGGAACATGACAGAAAAAAAATATTCAACGTTACAATGATTTGTATATTTCGAAAGCTAATAATACATCACAAGATTTGGATCCAGATTCTGTTCTACTCTTATGTCCATCATGGATGTGAGAGCAGTCTTACAATCTTGGTACCCACCGTTTCTGTATCATTCTCTTCTTCCTCATTTTCTGTGCTCCCTTCTGTCTGGGTCTCAATCTCAGAATGATCATTGGCTTTCTTTTCAAAATCTGAAATTCTAAAAAATAACAGAATATAGAAAATTTACTTTGTCTTTGGCTTCAAAAGGAGTAACAATTGCAGGAGCACCAAAAAGAACACTGTTCAAAATTTGGGTAGAGGATCAGGGGTCTTCAAAATCTCTTTTGCTTTCAATGTATTGGCTTTGGTTTAGCTTTCATCCTAAAATTGGCTAGAACTTATTTAAGAGATGAATGCACACAGAGGTAAAAGATATAACTCATCTTGAAGACTGAAAAACACTGACTCTTTCATGTCACTGACATAAACAGAAATGTTTTTTAAATTTGTGTTTTTGTGTCTGTACACATGTGCATGCTTGTGTGTTACATGAGTGTGTTTGTCCTTTATAAGGATTCAGCAGAGAAGGAAAGACTTTTCCTTTTTGGACCCATCTAAGTTTACAAGTCCTTAAAAATAAACAAATGCAGCAGCATCCTTCCAATGAATCATAAACAAATGAAAGCCATCCCAATAAAAATGAAACAGAGACTTGTGGTTAAAGATGGTAGATTGAATATATGCATGCAATATTTCTCCCACCCCAAACCCCACTAAAATGACTTTTTTTTTTTTTAATCCTCATACGAGGATATTTTTCCATTTTATCTTCAGATAGAATAGGAGAGGGAGAAAGAGAGAGAGAGAAACATTGATGTGAGAGAGACACATTAACTGATTGCCTCCCGCACGACCCCAACCAGGGCTGTGGACTAATCACAACAGAGGTACGTGCCTTTGACCAGAATCGAACCAAGATTCTTTGGTCTGCAGGCCGACGCTCTAACCGCTGAGCCAAACAGGCCAGGGCTAAAATGACTTGTAAAAAACCATCTACTACAAGAGCAAAGAGAAAGGGAGAAGAAATAATAGTAAGATTTGGGAAGCATAGGTGTGAATAGGAACTGACTTGGCAGCCCCAAAACTCTGGATCTGAAGCCAACAAGAGTCAAGATATAACTTGATTTGCACTGTGGGATCCAAAAGGCTCAGTAGTTAGTGACAACAGGTACCTCTGGACATGGGGATAAAGGTATGGTATGTTTAAGAAGGACTAGAAGATAATAAAATAAAGGGACTTTTCATTAATCAGAGTTGAAGGTTTGGATTTCCTACGGAAAAGAGGGGAGCTTACACCACAGAATACTGAGACCCTCAGTCTTCTACTTATCTGAAAAATCCAGGCATCTGGAAAAGGACCCTCCAGGCAGGAGACTGGAAGAGTTTCCTCTGGAGTATGTGACCAGGAGGGAAAAGATTTAAAGTTTCTGACATGGGGTTCCCCAAGGAAATCTCCCAGCCAGATCTGCCTACATGTGCATACATGCTCAGACAGCCAAGATTACCAGACATTGGAGGAAAATCTTAAACTGAAACAGAAAAAAGTAAACAACAACAAAAAAGCAATTTACTGAAATTAAAATATGCTGGAGTGGGGGTTGGAACTTCCAAAGAACTATCATTAATATCCTTAAAGACACAGGAAACATAACAACCATAACAAAATGCAGCATTATAAAAAAGGAACATTCAAAGGCCCCCACCCTCCTTCCAAAAAGGAGGATGAAAGTTGATCAAATGTATCAGAAAAGGGAGGAAAGAAAGAAAGAAGAGGAACAGAGTTAAGAAAATTAGAGGATTTGTCCAGGAGGTCCAATTCATAATGAGTAGTGCTAGAGAGAACAGAAAAAAATTGAGGATAAGAGACTGTAACTAAATTAATTCAAGATAATTTTTTAAGAACTGAAGGACACAAGTTTGCAAAATGGAAGAGCCCACTTGTCCAGAACAAATGCATGAAAAACAGGCTCACACGAAAGCACATGAGACGTTTCATTCCAGAAGATTAAGAATCAGATTATAATGAATTTCTCAGCAATAATATCAGAAGCTATAATACAATGAAGTAATACATTCAAAATTCAGAGGGAAAATGATGTCCAATATAGAATTTTATATCTAGCCAAACTATCCATAAAGCATGAAGATAGATTTTCAGATCTGCAGATCTTAGAAAATATACTCCCCATATTTCTTTCTTAGTAAATTAGTAGAGATGTGGTGAGCCCTATTTGAAAAAAAATTTTTTTTTAAAGAGTAAGAAAAACATTGGATTCAAGGAACAGGTGATCCAACACCAGAGAGCTGAAGGAATTCCACAGAATGATGACAAAGAGAGATTCCAAGATAAATACAGCAGGCCCCAGAAAGCAACCAGGCCAGACTCCAGGGGAAAAGTCTTCAAGAAAAGACTACTACTGGACAGTACTAACATGTTTGAATTAACTGACAGACTTCCTCAATGGGAAATAGTAGGAGTAAAATAAGCGAAATTTTAAAAGGTACTTATTCATAGGGTTAAAAAAATGTATAAGCCCTGGCCGGTTTGGCTCAGTGGTTAGAGCATCGGCCCACAGACCAAGAGTCCCGGGTTCGGTTCCCGCTAAGGGCCCGTGCCTCGGTTGCAGTTTGTCCCTGGCCCCAGTTGGGGTTGTGTGGGTGGCAACCACTCGATGTTTCTCTCTCTCTCTTCCTCCCTCTCTCCCTCTCGCTCTACCTTAAGATAAATGCAAAAAAAATGTCCTCGGGTGAGGATAAAAAAAAATGTATAAAAAACAAGTGGTCAAGACATAGAACACAGCTTAACTGAGAACTGTGTGTATGTATAATAATCTGAACACTGATTAGTGATCTAACTAAATTTCAATGTACTGTAATCAATTTCAGAGCTGGGTTGCGAGAGGAAGAAGGGTCCAGAAGCATATGTGTGTGGTGATGATGATGATGGGGTGAAAGACAATTAAATCTTCATCCTTCAGAGTGGGAGGTCAATAGATTATGTTTAAAATAGGGGGGACATTTTAGGTAGCAATTTAAACCTGATGTATGAAGATAAATATCAAAAAAACCAGCTAATAAATACATTGAAAGTGGTTGTCTGGGAAGCAGGAAAAGGAGGTGGGGGGTTTGGTCAAGGAGCGACTGTTTTTCCCTAAGAAGCTTATAGAACAACCAATTCTTTAAACTATATGAATGCAAAACTGATTTTTAAAAAGGAACTTAGTGATAAAAAAAAAAAGTAATAAAACAAACAATATTGGTATTTGTTGCAAATTACCAAACCTAATTGGTGCACAGACACTGTTCCCAGATAAGCAAGTAAGTGGGTTATGAGCCACTTGGTGCAGGGTTGAAGGAGAGCCTTTATCACACCACTGACACACACTTCGGCAGCGTCTTGACCTACATTTGACTTAAAGCCTATCTTAATTTTCTAGGGCAAATTTTCCATCTTGGGCTGATTTTTCCCTGCTACTTCTTGATTTTTCTGGGCCATACTTCCTACACACTTACCCTCTCCAAATTGGCTGTCAGTTTAAGTTTGCTTAGAAAACACAAAAATGTGACTTATTAATCTTGGTAAACAAAGACAGACAGACATATTTACTGTCCCCCTGCCCACATATCACCCAAAATTGTTCAAAATGAATTTTAGATTGTGTATACCTGTTTTTCACTAGAGAAATGAAAATGATTGAAGATTTACTTATTTATTTGAGAAAAAAAGACATGGAATGTGTTTTCATCATATCCTATATAGTGTGTAAGTCAAGCCAAGTTGTTCACGTATCAGTGATTTATTGCTAGGTTTCAGTCCTGCCTTAACTAGGGAGAATCATCATTTGATATCCACAAAAAGAACATTAATGTCGGCAACTAATCACTGACTTGCCAGTTGTTAAGCAGTGAGGGAAGGTTGGCTCACAAAGCAGAATTTTAATCCCACTGAGAAAGGGACCCTTTACTAGTGAAACATCCACCTCAAAGCAGGCCTGACGCCCTGGCCGGTTTGGCTCAGCAGTTACAGTGTCGGCCCGCGGACCAGAGAGTCCTGGGTTCAGTTCTGACTAAGGGCACTTACCCCAACTGCGGTTTGTCCCCAGCCCCAGTTGGGGTTGTGTGGGTGGCAACCACTCTATGTGCCTCTCTCGCGTGGATGTTTCTCTCTCTCCCTCCCTCCCGCTCTATCTGAAGATGAATGCAAAAATGTCCTTGGGTGAGGGTAAAAAAAAAAGCAGGCCTGACTTCCTAGCTGCCATCTGAAGAGCTATGCCTCTTAGTCTCCAGACATAAAGCTTTAATTATTTTGAAAGCAGGAATATATATAAAAGATCAGGGTGTATAATTACCAAGTTCCTAAGTGGACTTCTTAAATTTTTTATTTATTTATTTTAGGTATGTTTTGATTTTTTAGAGAGGAAGGGAGAGAGACATAGAAACATTGATGTGAAAGAGAAACATCGATCGGCTGCTTCCTGCATGCCCCCTACTGGGGATCGAGTCCTCAACCCGGGCATGTGCCCTGACTGGGAATTGAACTGGGACCTCTCAGTTCACAGGACGATGCTCAATCCACTGAGCCACACGGGCCAGGCTACACTTTTTATTTTTTCCCTCACCCGAGGATATTTTTCCATTGATTTTTAGATAGGAGTGGGAGGGAGGGGGAGAGAGAGAGACATCGATTGGCTGCCTTCTACCTGAGACCCTGCCTGGGGCTGGGGATCAAACCAGAAACTGAGGTATGTGCCCTTGATCAGGAATTGAACCTGTGATTCTTCGCTCTTCGGGCCAATATTCCAACCACTGAGCCAAACCAGATAGGGCTGTTTATACTTTGTTGTTGTTATTAATCCTCACCTGAAGATATTTTTCCACTGCTTTTTAGAGAGAGGCTGGGGATCAAACTGGCAACCTAGGCATGTGCCCTTGACCAAGAATCAAACCCACGATCCTTTGGTGCACAGACCCATGTTCTAACCACTGACCAGGGCCTAAATCACACTGGCCAGGGCCTACGTTTACATTTTTGTTATCAAAGCTAATCATGTTGTCTAAGAAAGGATGAATTACTGGCTAAACGTGACACTTAGAATGGTGTACAGAATGTACAAGAGGAAACATGCCCGAAATAAACTAACACACTGATTACTCATGACTATTAAAGCATAACATTTTCCCTTTAAAATCAGCTGTAATAAGATGGCGGTGTAGGGAAGTGCAGCACTCACATCCTCCTACAACCATATCAAAATTACAACTGAATTACACAACAACCATCATTCAGAACTACCTGAAATCTAGCTAAACAGAAGTCCTATAACTAAGGATATAAAGAAGCCACACTGAGACTGGTATGAGGGGCGGAGATGCAGAACTGGCTGGTCCCACACCCACGTGTGGCGTGTGGCAGATAAAAATTGGGAGGGATAGCCCTGGCCAGTTTGGCTCAGAGGTCAGAGCATCAGCCCGCGGACCAAAGAGTTGCGGGTTCGATTCTGGTCAAGGGCACGTACCTCGGTTGCAGTTGGTCCCCGGCCTTGGTCGGGGTTGTGCGTCCCTCTCACGTCGATGTTTCTATCTCTGTCTCCCTCTCTTTCTCTCTCTTTCCCTCCCACTCTATCTGAAGATAAAAATAGAAAAATATCCTAGGGTGAGGATTTAAAACGAAAAAAAAAATCAGGAGGGATAGGGAGGCTCCAGAGGTCCCCCCTGAGGAACGAGGGTCCCATCCCTACACCAGGCGCCACAGCTCAGGGTTCCAGTGCAAGGAAGAAAAGTCCCCAATAACTTCTGGCTGTAAAAACCAGCAGACTCACTTGCTCCGAGCTCCAGTGCTGGGGCAGTATCTTGAAAAGCACAGGGACATATAGGGAGGAACTGAAGTGTCTGGCATCAGGGAAAGAGCTGAAGGGGCAGCTTTCTCCCAGGCAGAGGTACTGGCAGAGACCACTGTTCCTTTTCTGAGCCCTCCCTGCACAGAGCCAGCAGGTAGGCACCATATCTGAGCTTCCATCAACCTGGCTATCACTCCTTTGCCCTGCCCTGGTGATTCCCTGAGTCCCTGCCACACCCAACTTGTGAGCCCACCCAAGCTGTTTCCAGTGGCTTTTCCATATGAATGGCTTGTCCTGGCTCATGCTTCAGACTGCCCTAAAATTTCTCAAACAAGTAGCATCAGGCCTCAGTGTGCACTGTACCTCTTGTGAAGTGGCCCCAGGCCTAGCACTAGTGGCAGCTGACCTTGGTTTGCACTTCCCAGAGGCCCCAGAGCCAATGCATCTGGTGGACAGCTTCAGAACACTTTCAGACCATGTAAAAGCATCACCAACCACCTCCACAAGCAACACACTCAAGGGGAAGACTCATCAGGCACTAGAGTCCTGATGAAATAAGTCCTGCTAAATGGGGTCAGCCTCTGCACAGCAGATCCTCCAGGGTGGCTGTAGTCAGTCCTTGGAGCCAGTTGGCCTGAGGGTATATCCCTTTCATTGACATGCCAACACCAATTGGCAATCGAGGCTCAATTACAACAGGAGGGGGGTACCAGCCCAAATAGGGGGACACACCTGGAGTGCCCAGCTCTGGTGAATGCGGAGGCTGTGCCACTGAACTCTACAGGACACCTACTACATAAGGCCACTCTACCAAGCCCTGGAGATAAACACAGGGAGGTTGCCAAAATGTGGAGACAAGAAGCATGTCCCAAATGAAAGAAGAAAATTCCAGAAAAAGAACTAAATAAAATAGAGACAAGGAACCTACTAAATGCACAGTTCAGAACACTGGTTTTAAGGATGCTCAATGAACTTAGGGGAAGAGTAGATGAACTTAGTGAGAACTTCAACAAACAGATAAGAAATATAAAAGTGGAACCAGAAAACATAAATAAGAACCACTGAGAAATGAAGAATACATTAACTGAAATAAAGAATACATTACAGGGAATCAACAGTGAAACAGAGGATTGAATCAGAGATTTTGATGGTAAGGAAGCAGAAAACACCCAATCAGAACAGCAGAAAGAATAAAAGAAATGAGGACAATATAAGGAGCCTCTGGGACAACTTCAAGGGTACCAACGTTCACATCATGGAGGTGCCTGGTGAAGGAAATAGACATACAAGTCCAGGAAGTGCTGAGAATCCCAAACAAGATGAATTCAAAGAAGCCCACACCAAGACACATCATAATTAAAATGCCAAAGGTTAGCCCTGGCCGGTTTGGCTCAGCGGTTAGAGCGTAGGCCTGCGGTCCAGAGAGACCCGGGTTCGGTTCCCGCTAGGGGCATGTGCCTCAGTTGCGGTTTGTCCCCAGCCCTGGTTGGTCGTGTGGGTGGCGGCCACTCGATGTGTCCCTTTCACGTCGATGTTTCTCTCTCTCTCTTCCTCTCTCTCCCTCCCACTCTATCTGAACAAAAAATGAAAAAATGTCCTCAGGTGAGGATAAAAATAAATAAATAAATTAATTAATTAATTAATTAATTAAATAAAATGCCAAAGGTTAAAGACAAAGAGAGAATCGTAAAAGCAGCAAGAGAAAAGCAGTTAGTTATCTACAAGGGAGCTACCATAAGACTGTCAGCTGATTTCTCAACAGAAACTTTGCAGGTCAGAAGTGATTGGCAAGAAATATTCTAAGTGATGAAAATGAAGGACCTACAACCAAGATTACTCTATCCAGCAAAACTATCATTTAGAATTAAAGGACATATAAAGACCTTCCCAGACAAGAAAAAGCTAAAGTTCATAACCACTAAACGAGTATTACATGAAATATTAAAGAGTCTTCTTTAAGAAGAAAAAGATTTAAAATATGAATAATAATAATAAGGCAATAAATACATATCTATCAACAACTGAATCTAAAAAAACAAAATAAATGAACAAGCAAAACAGAAACAGACTCATACATACAGAGAACATTTGATGGTTGCCAGACGGGAGGTGGGGTTAGGATGGATGGAAAAGGTGAAGACATTAAGAAGTACAAACTGGTAGTTACAGAATAGTCACAGGGCTGTTTATAGCATAGGGAATAGAGTCACTTACATTGTAATAGCTATGTATGGTGTCAGATGGGTTTGAGATTTTTCAGGATGATCACTTATTAAGTTATATAATGTCTAATCACTGGGTTGCACACCTAAAACTAGTATAACATTGTATATCAACTGTAATTGAAAAATAAAAAATTATTTAAAGTAAAAAAATAAATAAAATCAGCTGTAATAATTAAGATGTAGAAAGAAGGCTTTTATTTGTGTATTTATCTGAGCATTATTTGTATGTTTTGGGATTTATCAAAAAGGCAGGACAAATATTTTACTCCATTAGAATACATGGTACTAGTCTCCTAGAAGTCAACCCTTGTACTTTTCTAAGCAGTAGGATAAGGGGTAAAAAGCTAAGATTTAGAGCCACAATGCCTTTTTCACCTTAAAAAGGAGCTGACCATCAAATAAGACATTAGAATAAATAACTTATGTTTCATATTTTAAGAATAGGTATTCATATAGTTAAAAATTTAAACTGCTTCAGTTAGAAAGTGCTTCTTATAGTGCTATAATTTTAAAGTCAATGAGCCATTTAAATGTCTGAGAGAAATGATTATGTCATAGTATATTTATGATTAAATGTTACAAACACTGAAACCCTAAAACTACTGCATAACCTCTCTCATGTCTTATATGGTCTAGTACTTTGCATTTCTAAAAAGTGCATTCACAGCTAGACATCCATTCACTTCACAACTCTATAAGATATATTTTACCCGAAACTGTGTGTGTGTGCAGTGTGTGTATACCACAGTCTGTAAGAGAAGTATTTCCCTTATACCAAAACCAGACAAAGACATCACAAGAACAGAAAACTACAGACCAATATTGCTTATGAATAAAGATGCAAAATCCTTAACAAAATACTAGCAACCCAAACCAGCAACATATAAAAAGGATTATATACCATAATCAAGTGGGATTTATCCAGGATGAAAGGTTGGTTTAAATCTGAAAATCAATCAATGTAACACGTTATGTTACTGAAGGTTAAAAAAAACAGAAACACCATACAGTTACCTCCATAGAAACATAAAAATTTAACAAAATCCAAAATGCTTTCAAATAAAAATTTCAACAAACTAGAAATACAAGGGAGTTTCTCAACCTGATAAAAGCATCTGTGAAAAACCCACGGCAAACAGTCATCATACTTAATGGTGAAAGTCTGAAAGATTTCCTAAGATTAGGAACAACACAAGGATGTCTCCTCTCTCCACTTTTAACATTGTACTGGAAGCTCTAGCCACTGCAATCAGGCAAGAAAAAAAATATCCTGGTTGGTAAGGAAGAAGCAAAACTATCTCTATTTGCAGATGACATTATCTTATATGTAAGAAACACTAAGGAATGCATTTAAAAATATTTATGCTAATAAGTGTATTCAGCAAGGTTGCAGGCTACAAGATCAATATACAAAAATCAGTTGTATATCTATACATTAGCAATGAATAATCCAAAACTGAAATTAAGAAAACCATTTCATGTATAAAGAGCACCAAAACACTAGAAGATATAGGAATACATTTTGAAAAAGGAGTATAAGACCTATATGCTGAAAACTATAAAACATCACTGAAAGAGATTAAAGATGACTTAAATAAATGGAAAGACACCCCATGTCCATGAATCAGAAGACTTAATATTAAGATGGCAGTGCTCCCTAAATTGATCTCCAGAATAAATGCAAATCCTAACAAAATCCCAGCTGGCTCTCCCCCCCACCCCCGAAATTAACAAACTTAGCCCTAAGTTTATACAGAAATACAAGGGACCCACAAATAACCAAAACCATCTTTTAAAAGAAGAAAAAAGTTAGATGACTCACTTCTCAATATCAAAATTTACTATAAAACAATAGTAACTGAGACAGTGTAGTACTAGCATAAGGATATATAGATCAATGGAATAAAATTGAAGGGTCAGAAATTAATCTTTGCCTTTATGGTCAGTTGATTCACCCCAAGGTACCAAGACACTTCAGTGAGGGAAAGAATAAGCTTTTCAACAAATGGTGTTAGGAAAACTGGATATCCATACACCAAAGAATGAAGTTGAACTCCTACTTCACACCATAAAGAATGAACTCAAAATGGATCATAGACTTAATGTAAGCATTAAAACTATAAAATTCTTAGGAGAAAACACAGGAGGGTATCTTTGTGACCTTGGGTTAGTCAATGGTTTCTCAGACATACCAAAAGCACAAGAGACAAAAAATAAATTAGACTATATAAAAAATAAAAATAGTGCTACAAATGATACCATCAAATAAGTGAAAAGATAATCCACAGAATGGGAGAAAATATTTGCAAATCAAAAATCTCATAAAGGACTTGTATCTAGAATATATAATGAACTCTTATAATAAAAAGACAATCTGCCCGGCTGGTGTGGCTCAGTGGCTGAGTATCAACCCATGCACCAAGAGATTGACGGTTCAATTCCCAATCAGGGCACATGCCCAGGCTGTGGGCCAAATACTGAGTGAGGGGCATGCAGGAGGCAGCCAGTCAATGTTCTCTCTCATCGATGGTTCTATCTCTCTCTCCCTCTCCCTTCTTCTCTCTCTAAAATAAATAAAGAAAAAAATAATAAAATAAAATAAAAAGACAATCTGCCCTGGCCGGTTTGGCTCAGTGGTTGGAGCGTCGGCCTGCGGTCCGGATGGAACCCGGGTTCGGTTCCCGCTAGGGGCATGTACCTCAGATGCAGTTTGTCCCCGGCCCTGGTTGGTCGTGCGGGTGGCAGCCACTCGATGTGGCCCTTTCACGTCGATGTTTCTCTCTCTCTCTCTTCCTCTCTCTCCCTCCTACTCTGTCTGAACAAAAAATGAAAAAATGTCCTCAGATGAGGATAAAAAAAAATAAATAAAATAAAATAAAATAAAATGACAATCCAATTTTTTAAAATAGGCAAAGGATTTGAATAGATATTTCTTCAAAGAAGATGTATAAATTGGTCAACATGAAAAGATACTCAACATTATTAATCATTAGGGAAATAAAGTCAAAATCACAATGAGATACCACTTCATACCCATGAAGATGGCTATAATCAGGAAGACAGACAATAACAAGTGTTGCTGAGGAGGTAGAGAAATTGGAACCCTCCTACATTGCTGGTGGGAATGTAAAATGGTGCAGCCACTGTGGAAAACAGTTTCATAGTTCTTGAAAATATTAAACATAGAGTTACCATATGACTCAGCAGTTTCATTCCTCAGTATACTATACACCCAAGATAAATTAAAAAATACGTTCACACAAAAAATTGTGCATGAATGTTCAGAGCTAACATTATTCATAATAGGTGAAAAGTGGGAACAACAAAAATGTTCACCAACTGAGGAACAAACAAAATGTTGTCTAGTCATACAATGGAATATTACTCGGCAACAGAAAGAAATGAAAAACCAGTACATGCTATATCATGGATAAACTTTGAAAACATTACACTAAGTAAAGTAAGCCAATTACAAAAGACCACATATTATATGATTCTAATTATATGAAATGTCCATAATAGGTAAATCTACAAAGAGAAAGATTACTGGGAGGAATGGGGAATGAGTGCCTAATGGGTACTGGGTTTCTTATTTGGGGGAAAAACCTTCTAAAGTTATAAAGTGATAATGGCTATATAACTTTGTGAATATTCTAAAAATCATTAAAATGTACACTTTAAATGGATGAATTGTATGGTATCTTAATGCTATCTCAAAAAGCTGTTAAAAAAGCAAGGCATGCTTATATCAAGTTTACCTATTTCATACCTTTCTTTGGCTTCCTTTAGTGCATTTTCAAGTCTCTCCACCTTCTGGTTTCCTTCCCTTAGGCAAAGCAGGAGCTGGCTCACAGTTAATTCCTCAGATTCCAAGTAATTCCTGGCACCTTCTGCAGATCTGCTCCTACATCAAGGCAGTATAGAGGTTAAAAGGTTTTCATCAGAAAACAAAAATGTGTAAGTCTAAGAATATAACTGGAACCAACTTAAAGGAACTGCTTTCCAGAACAGTCTCCAAGCACAGCTGGCCCTGTGGCCCCCAGTGCTACAGGCCTCCTTGCTTTCCAGGGAGAGTGGAGACTAATGAGTAGGCTCGCCTTACACTGCACGTGCTCACAACAGCAGACCACAGAACCCACAGAAACAGCGGAGCAGGGCAGTCTGGCTCCCGGTGCCCAGCTTCCCTAGAGAACTACTCTCAAAGAGGACCACAGTCAAAGTACACAGCATACGTGCTGCCAGTGGTGACATGCAGGCCACCAGCCTTTCTCCAACTCGACAGGTCAAGCATCACCTTCTCGAGTTGAGAAGATATTCAGATAATTAGGGTTAAGAATAATGGAACTGCCCTGGCCGGTTTGGCTCAGCGGTTGTAGCCTGCGGACCAGAGTCCCGAGTTCGGTTCCTGCTAGGGGCACATACCAAAAAAAAAGAATGGAACTGTTGGTATGTCAAATATTTTTCTTGATTTCAAAATGTAAAACTGCTAAAACAAGAAGCAGTTCAGTGACAAGCAAACAAAACCATGACCAAATGCTACAACTACTAAACATTCCAGATGACTGTGCTGATGCTAATGGCAGCTACCCTTTCAGTAATCTACTCAATTCACCCATCTAATAAACAGCCAGGAGTAAATTCTGGTTCCCAACTCCTAAGCTCAAACTCCAAACTTAGAAATCAATCTCTGACTCCTTAATATGCTTTCAAACAGGATCAAGAAGCTGCGATTAGAAAACAGCTGTGTGACTTGAAAGAGGAAGTGGTCAGTGCATATGGATCTAAATGAGGAGGAAGTGGCTTGGAAATTTCAAACAGGCTTTCTTCCTTCCTACCACTTCCAGTCAAATCTTCTGATATTTTAAAAAAAGCAATATGGGGAAAAACTGAGGACTTTCTAACTAAAAAAAGGGAATAACTTTCATTTATGCCAACTGCTCTGCTTAAAGAAAGAATATTATCTATACTTATTTTCTCTCTTATACAAGTGCTTGGGAGCATAACAGAAAAACAACAACAACCCATTTTCATGTTTTATAAATACATTCATCAAGATATAAAAAAAGATATTAAACGTCTATGAGAGAGGAATGGAGGACATCTGTAATACCCTCAACAATAGAAATAAATACATTTTCTAAAAAGTCTGTAAGGGAAGAGATCCTTAGAGAAACTTTCAGGTAACTGTCTCTTTTAAGTAGACAAATACAGCAGTAACTGGCTTGTAGAGGATGAGATGACAGCCCGCCTAGAGGAGTGCTATGTGCAAGAGTCTCAGGGGCCTAGTCCTTCTACCATCTCCTCAAAGTGCCCCCACCAGTTACGAGGTCTGCTTCCTAAGTTAAGTACTTGGGGCAGGTCAACTTGACACTCTTCAGATATCTGGGCACTTTCAAGAAACACCCAGAGACTCAGCAGTAACCATCATCGTTATAGAAGATTACCTGGTAGTAGTATTAGTCACCTTGGCTTGTACTCAGGAATGAACAGGCCAGAGAAAATGGAAATATCCCACTTATCAAGCTGGGCAGCCTGGTGCAGCTCAAACTGCACTGGTATGCAAATTAGGAAACTTAGGTCTTTTGATTGAGAATAAGGTTGCTTTCACTTTTTTTTTTTTTTTATCCTCACCCGAGGACATTTTTCCATTTTTTGTTCAGATAGAGTGGGAAGGAGAGAGAGAGAGAAAGAAACATCGAAGTGAAAGGGACACATCGAGTGGCTGCCTCCCGCACGACCAACCAGGGCCAGGGACAAATTGCAACCGAGGTACGTGCCCCTAGCGGGAGCCGAACTCAGGTCTCTCTGGACCGCAGGCCAACGTTCTAAACGCTGAGCCAAACCGGCCAGGGCTGCTTTCACTTTTTATCTGAAGGAGATGAAATACCTTGAGTGGTGAGGGTTAATCAGCCTGAAAAGGCATCAAACTTTGTTTTTAATCTCTGCCAGTGTTAGCTGTAACATTAAACTGCATTTAAACCAAATGTTCTTGAAAGATCCTGGTATAAATTAATAATAAGTGACTTTTTCAGCCCATGATATTTGACCTCCCAGTGGGGACCTGGAAGTGACAAGACTGTCCAGTCTGCCTGTCCACAGCCCTGGTCTTCCTTTACATACATGTCAACAGAATCAATTCTTGTGAGCCCAGGACTCGTCTTGATTTCTTTCAATGCCACATCTGCTTCTCCTTCCTGTAGAAGCAGAGATGAAACGGATTTAACACAATATGTCTACAAGACAAATCCTCTATCAATAGATAAAAAGGCAAAAGATCAAGAATTTTGATGGCATGCAACCTAAGGAGCCTACCAAACATTTAAATGTGAGATGTTTACATTCGGTCATTCAAATGGAATGGAAATGTACCCTTCCCTCACCCAACATGCCCTGCCAGGATTATAAATATCTAGCCGAAGGTTGGTCTTCTCTCATTCAGCACAGTCAATCTGACCCCATAACATGAAAGCTTATCTCCTGCTCTCCTTGGCAGTTCCCTTCTTTCCTAGTTTAAGGTCACAAAGAGCTAGTGACAACTCCACATACCTTTCCTGTCCAGTCCTTTAAAATGCAAAATGCTAGAGCTTGCTGAAGCAAAGCTAAGTTTTCTGCGAACAAGGCTCACAAAGCACAGTCAGCTCCTATTAGAAATCCTATGCATCTTGGGCCATTTAAGAAACAAGAAGATTAAGACCACTTCAATGACTTGAAGGACATTTTTATTCTAATGAGGTAGCGGGATAATCTTCCAAAAATACACAAAGATATTCTGGATAGTTTTGATTGTGTACACTCTTCCTAAATCTTGGGCAGTGCTTTCCAGTTCACAGAGGTAAGGCAAGAAAAACAGGTTTACACTAAAAATAACATAACTTATATGCCTGTATGTGTAACCAATGGACATAGACAACAATGCTGGGGGAGGTGGGGGGAATGGGGAGGAGGGTATCTGGAGGAAAAAGGAGAAACATCTGCAACAAAAATAAATTAATAAAAATTGAAAAAAATTCCAATACAATGAAAAGAAAGAAACACTATGAAACAAAAAATAAAAATTGTTTAATGGGGCATAATAAATAAATAACTGTCACTAATCAGTGCTAACCATGCACCCTGGAGGCAGAAGCCTTTTGGAAACTTTTGAAGGGTTCTTTGGGCTTCCTGAATTTTATCAGTTATTTGCAGAAGGTTAATGCTCTTTGATCAAACTTGTGTTTCATAATCTTTAGTCATTTGCAGAGAGCATATTCTGGCAAAGTGTGCTTTTAAATAGTATTTTAATTCTCTTGATTTCAGTGACTTTTAATACACCTAAAATGTACTAGGGGGCATGGATGGCAAGGTTTTTAAGAGCCATTCTCCACCTCGATCAATCTTCAGTGCAGCAAATGAACCAGAAAGTAAGGAATGTCACACTCTAATATTTCAGACACATCAGTAGTTTAGCTTTTTGCAAACTGCCCCCACCCCACCCCGGCTCCCCTTATCTACAAGGTACATTTTTCTCTTTCAGAGACACAATTAATTTCTTTTCCTTTATCAGACATGCACTTTGACAAAGCTAAAATGACAGTGTGTATGACAGGATTGGATCCTTGCATGTTTTTTCCCTCTCTTCTCAATCTCTTTTAGTAGCAAGCAAGGAGAGGCCCTTCTATGGTTCATCCACCTTTTCAGTAGGACTGCCGCACACCCAGACCCAGCTGTGACAGGTGCTGCACACGTGCTTAGGACATGCCGTCTCACTTCACTTTGGGGACACATAAAAGAGAGTTTAGAGTGTCAGCCCGTGGACCAGAGAGTCTCAGGTTTGGATCCCGCTAAGGGCACGTACCTCAATTGCAGTTTGTCCCCGGCCCTGGTTTCAAACTCTGTTCTCAGAGGTTCCCGAGTAGCTGCTACTGGAGAAGCCGAGATAGCTCCTCCACCTACAACTACAGCAGCTCTGCTCCTGGTTCCCCACTTCTTTTTTTTTAAACAAAGATATTTTTTATTTTTTTTATTTTTGTTAATCCAAACCTGAGGATATTTTTCCATTTATTTATTTATTTATTATTTTATTTTTTTTAGATAGAGTGGAAGGGAGGGAGAGAGAGAGAGAAACATTGATGTGAGGGAGATACATTGATTGTCCGCCTCCTGAACGACCCCGACTGGGGCCAGGGATGAACCTGCAACCCAGGTATGTGCCCTTGACCTGATTGGGAATCAAACCTGAGACCCTTCGGTCCATGGACCTACATTCTAAACGCTGAGCCAAACCGGTCAGGCCTCCACCTCTCATTCATAAGACCTTGTTTGAAAATGGGGTACTAATATTACAAAGTGTTTTAAAGCCATTAGTTTACTGCATCTGATTATCTCACCTAAGTGAAATGCTGAACACAGCTTTGAGACCTGGTCTGAAAAAGTTTATGTTGGTTTCCTTTTTGTCTTTTAGGTCTGTCACATAAATGTCTGATTTGTGAAGACCCTGGAAAAAAGGGCTAGCTGTTTCATCATAAAAGGTAACTGATGTTTTTCCATTTCAGCTATGATAACCCTCACAAACATTGTTATGCTTAAAAAACAAGAGCTAATTTACCTTTGCTACACTGAAATTTCCCCACTAAGTGGCTTCTCTGTGTTGAAAAAGAAATGGTGGCATGTGTACCAAATTTGCTTAACACAAAACCAAAACACTTACAGCCATCCGTATTTCAACAAAGGAATCTTCAGAGGGGCCACCTGAGCTCAGCTTGAGTTGTAACTCAGACACAATGCCCAGCAGATCTGCCTTTTCAGCTTGAAGTCGTAATACTTGGGTCTTTAGCTGTTCCATTTCCTGGTCTGCTTCTGCCTTGGGGACTTTGGGGTCCCCAGTGGAGTCCTGGAAATGAGTAGGAGAAAAGCAAATTAATGAATCAAACTAAGGCCCCAGCATCAAACTCGAGTGCCACAAACCCACTGGCAAGGCAGTTTCTCAACATCTTCGTCCCCTGTGCTTTACAGTAGAAAGTTCTCAATTTCCTTGTCAATTTATTTTGACATAACATTTAAAATAAACATTTTTACATTATTTTATTGTATTCAAATAATAAAAAACATGAAAATAACTTCATGACAAGAAAGACATGCTTCCTCAGCATGCTAGGATAATCTGGTATCATGAAAATAAACCAGCATGGAGACTTGACTCGGGGTGGTGAACACACAATACAGTGTACAGATCATATGTTGCGGAATTGTGTATCTGTATAATTTTGTATACCTGAAACCTGTATAATTTTGTTAACCAGTGTCATCCCAATAAATTCAATTAAAAAAAGTGTTTTTTCAATAATTTTTTTAATGCTTTATTTTTAAATTGATTTTAGAGAGAGGAAGGGAGGAAGAGGGAGGGAGTGGGGGGAGAGGGAGAGAGAGAGAGAGAGAGAAATATCGATATGAAAGAGAAACATCACCCCAACCAGGGATTGAGCCTGCAACCTAGCATGTGCCTGACTGGGAATGGAACCTGCCACCTTTGGGTATACAGGATCATGGTCCAACCAACTGAGCCACCCAGCCAGGGTGCTTTTGCAGTATATTAAAGAAAAAACACACACACACTGACAACAACCAGACTTTGCCAATGGCAGAATTGTAATTTATAATCCAAAAATACCAGAAAATAAGGACAAAAAGCTGCCACACCTTGACTTCTTGCCCACCCCCCTCCACATTCAGTAATTGCAATGGAATGAACATAACATGCAACTCAACCCCTTGTTTCCACCCCCCTCCCCAACAAATGTATGCCCACCCCACTCTCCCCATGCCTGTCATGTCTACTCGGAAAACAAAGCACCAAAGACATCGCTTGATACAGTAATGGCAAAAACACAGCAAAAGGTTCAAAATTCTCCCAGGAATGTAGTCTGGATACTATAATACTCTGTGTTGTTATTTTAAGGTTGTTAAACACAAGTCTGGGGAGAAATAAGCAAACTGAAAATTCAGAGGCTAGAAATGAAAGGAAAAAAAATTAAATTTCAGCCTCTGTACACATTAATAATAAACATTACTATTTCACTAATGTCAAGTGCATGTTGTGTTCATCCCGTTGCAATTACTGAATGTGACAAAGTCAGAGGAGCAAGACCCTGCTGAGCTGCAGTGTTTTACTCGGCAGCTGATCAGTGCATGTGTTGCCTTGAGTAGATTTGCTTCATGTCTGGCCTGTTTTCTTGAGTTAGAAAGAAAGACACAGTACCACATGGTCTCTGTGGTCTCTGCCAGCTGTGACCTCCTCGACCTCTCTGATCTCCTCCTCAGGAAACCTTCACTGTTCTGTGGGCAAGGCACCACCCTAAATACAAACACTTGAGATTATCTGAGGATGAAAATGACAAGTACACATATGTACACACACACACCCTCTGTGATAGATTTCCTACGGAGTGGTAAACAAACAGGTCCAAAGGCTCACAGTGGAACCAAAAAGTATCAGAAGGGCATGTGCCTGTACCATAAACCAGCTTGTCCATGAAATATTAAAAAGTATAGTAGGGAGGGGCCCCTCCCACCAACCAGATCATGGTCTTCTTCATCTAGAGCAGGCCCCTGCTAGGAATCTACTTAGAGAAAAGCAACTTATTGTGAAATGAAGTCAGGTGTACAAGGAAAGGTTAAAAGCGTGTGCTGTCTCTCTTAGTAATGACTCACACCAAGGAAACATACATGTAAAGGAATGAACACACACAAGGAAAGGTACTGCTCAGCCTGGAATCAGGAAGTAAGCAGGTGAGGGCAAGATTATGTCCCATTAGGAGTCTTTACATTTACCCACCTGACCTCTCGGGGGACATTTTATAGAATGGATTTTTAAAAACTACCTTGGCATAAAGGTAAGAAATCATTTTGTTTTCTTTTTTTAAAGAGGTGTCTAAAGCTTTATTTGAATTTTCTGTCTCCATAAAAGTATGTTCCTGGAAAGAGGGTTTTAAGCACATGTCTGAGGACCAGGGATGGCCATGACACCAGAATCTCAGACTCAGGTTCATTGTTTTTTCTACAATTGTGAGCATCTCTTAACTCTCCTTGGGAAATTATGAACCTACTTATTTGTCCATACACCCCTTGTAGGACAACACTTGTAGGATACAATGGAGTTTCTCTCCATGTTAACACTGAGAGTCTTCACTGCCCAGACTAGAAGGCCCGCGGTTCAGTCTCCCCACTCTCCACCCCCACTCCACTATTTGTTATGCTGTCATCACTTTGAGCACTTACCACTGACCTTTGTGTGACAGCAGCTTCTCGGTCTTTCTGTATATTGTGTAATGTCTATCCTACTGTCCTGGCAATGTGTGCAGGTTGATAAGCCGTTTTATAATCCAAGAAGAAAAGTCTATCTAATGACCTTTGCCTACCAATCTGCAATTAAAAGTTAAAAAGTATTCTTTAGAGACATTATAATGTATAATTCAGTGAAACTGGACAGAGCCATTAATGCCTCAGCCTCACCCGGAGGATGGAAGGCAGCTCTCTAAAGGAAATTCCCAACTCCCTGGCCTTGTGTGGCACAGAAGGCATGAGAAGCCCTGGTGGCCTGGGGGGCATTTCCTGTAGAAAGGGCAGCAAAGGTAGGCCAGCATGAGTGAGAGAAGCCCAAGGCCTTAAGAGCTTTACTAAGCCGGGAAGATGACAGCTTAAGTTTTAAAAATCATCTCAAATGATCCATGAAACAAAAATTAAGGAAGAGGCAGGGAGGCAGGGGTGGGCCTGGGAGGCACAGTTTGGGGGAGAAAGCTGATGACCAAGGGCCTTAAAGAGCCATAAGTGTCTCTTTGTCCCAAACACTCAAGTCCTTTGTCCCAAGGACTTATTTCTGAGTCCTGCTTGTAGCTCGCTTCAACTTATCTGCATTGAAAGAAGCTGTCTAGAGCTTTAGCTTCTGATATCAACTTCTTTCAATACTGGGACATGTAGGAAAACCTACAGGCAGACTATCTCAGACAGACAAACTGCTTCTGGAAGATTCCTTTTTGGCTTCAATGTGATAGGCCCCAACTGGCTGAAGCCAACTGTCAGCTCACATCCCAAAAGCCAAGGGAACTAACTATCTAT
The DNA here is from genome assembly GCA_030848825.1 of Tadarida brasiliensis. Classification (NCBI taxonomy): domain Eukaryota; kingdom Metazoa; phylum Chordata; class Mammalia; order Chiroptera; family Molossidae; genus Tadarida; species Tadarida brasiliensis. Next base: position 107,696,460 of record CM061257.1, on the reverse strand, counting down.
AAGATATTTTGTTCCAGAGAACAGAAAATTACTCATGTATCCTAGGTGATCATTTCAGAGCACTGTACCTCAAAAATATTTGGCCAATGAGAGATTGCCCCCAGAAAAGTGACTTAATACTCTTGGAACTGTAAGATACACTGAAGAGGTGATAAACTTTGTCAACAGTGAAGTATTTCCAATACAAATATAAATGTGTTAAAGCTGAATGTTTCTACTGTCCCATGAGCATGAGTTGATGAGTAGATCATTGATATAAACTATATTTTTCTAAACAACTTCTCATTCTTTAGATTATTCAATATCATCCCTTTTTCATTATTTTCTTTCCATTTTGTCTGCATTCTTTACCCATTTAAGAAATTAGAGATGAACAAAGTTAAACGTCAAGTCTCAAAAAAAGTCACTGATACTGGGATTACATCCTCCCTGAATCAGCCCAGTGCTCCAGCTTCCAAAGGGCTGTTAAGTTGCAGGTTTGGACAGCAGATGTCACCTTAACAAATAATACTCTGAGCTTTAGAGTGTGGGCAGAGGAGGCGTCACATGTGTCTGATTTGTGTTTTCACTAAAATCGCTGACACTCACTCTTAGTTGTGGGCATATTTCCCAGGTTCTTTGGGTTAATGAAAACATGGCAACTCTATATAACCTCCTATCACAACATGACATTTGTCAAACCATTTTTCAGAAGTAAATGTAAAATGTAAAGTGAAGAATCTGTTTTAGACCGAGAAAAAGGACGATCAGTAAGTAGAAATTCTGAGTAACAGTAAATTTTAAAAATGTAATTTTAGCCCAGTCAGTGTGGTTTTATTTTAAAAATAAAAATAAAAATATAATTTTATATCAAAGACATACACCAAAACTAACACTTGCCCCGTTCTAGGCAGAGGTCCTTCTGCTCCATCTGTAATGAATACAAAATAATGATTTATGCCCTGGCCGGTTTGGCTCAGCGGTTGGAGCGTCAGCCTGAGGACCAGAGTCCTGGGTTCAGTTCCCGCTAGGGGCACGTACAAAAAAAAAAAACACACAAAAAAACAACAACAAAATAATGATTTATAACCTCAACATTCTTCTGACTAAAATCAATATGGTCAAAGCTTTACAAATTTCTTTCTCCCAAAAGAGATTATTCATGACCTTTAAAATTGCAACCAATCTTCTCAGCAAGAACACTTCTTTCAAAATAATGCAAAACACCCATCTAACCTGAACCATGAAAGGGTTGGATCTACAAGTCTAGACAAATGAGATTCCACTATAAATATTAATAAAATAAAATCACAACTAATCAATCTGCTCACCTCAAATGACCTTTCTGTTTTCCCTTTTAGTTTTCCAAGTTCTTCCTTTAATTTTTCATTTTCATGACTCAGAGCCATAAGGCGCTCTTTGGCTTCTTTGCTCTGGCTCTCAAAAAAAAGGCGTTCTTCCTTCTGTTTCTCTGTCCAGGCTGAGAGCTCCTGAAATCGCCCTTTCATAGTTTGGTTATTTAACTTCATGGCTTCTGTATGGGGTTCAGAGGGAGGGTATCACACAACAAGGGACTGTACTTGATTTGATGAATCAAACTGCCCCTCAAACCATTTCACTGTGATCTAAAGATGTCATATTGGGCCTGGGCCCAAGTGTCAGCCAGAAAAAGACTGTAGCAAGGTGAGTACTTTTTGCTTCCAGACAGGACTTGCAGGTCTAATGTTATTTCTAGTCCTCAAAAGTCTCAAGAAAGTAAAATTGATTTGGATACCTCCATATGGCACAAATACCTACAAATAACTATACAGACTAATGTCTGTGACTCCTAGATTCAAACACTGGGCCCGCCAAAGGTCATGGCTTGATATTAGAATGTTTTCTCTTAACAAGGTAATATTTAGGACTAACTCTGAAATAATTGTAGCCTTTCTTTTTCCTTTTAAATAGGCTAAATGTCTTCATGCCATTGCCCTGAAATACAAAAAATACTTTTTATTCTGACCTGTACCCCAAAGTAAATAATGGAAACAGTTTTAGCCTTACTAAAAGCTAAATTCTGTGCTCTTTCTGCCCCCAGGGAACCAGATAGAGAACAGGGAGTTCACCTACAAGCCTTATTACAAAGGGATTAGGTTCAGGAAGGCCCGGGATGAATGGAGAAACACAGGTGCCAGGTGCTGCTCACCTTTCAGCTGATGATTCTCAATCAGGAGCTCTTTCAATTGCTGCAGCAGCTCCTCTGGGGTAAACGTGTTCAGGTTTGGGTGAGCCAGATTGGGGGGTCCATTTCCTGTGGTTTCATTGGGGCTGTCCCCCTTTTCAGTCAGGCAGTTAAGTGGTTGGTAGGACATGGCAGCAGTTCCTATGGAAAAGTTACAAACAAAAATAGCTGTCTCCCCTCTGCAAGGGGTCCCCATGAGTCTCCCAAATCCATTAGCAATTGCTAATAAGTATTCCAAGAGTTGTCTACTTTCTCTCCAATTATGTTTGAACATTTATGATTCTTCCTTTTAAACAAAAAGATATATCCTAGCTTCAGTGTGTATGTGTATGCATGTGTATGTCTGGGTATATGGGTGTGTAGGGGGTGCAGTGAGGAGCTGGGGTACGGAGGAAGAAAAGCGGGCACAGCCTCATGAGGATAGGGATCCTAACACAAGTCATGCAAGAGGGTTTCCACCATATATATATTTGTAGACATGGGCAAAGTATTGTTAAATTGATTTCCCCATGCAAATCTCTAAACTCAAATCTCCACACTTAGGGTAAATTATATGGTATAGAATTATATCTCAATAAAGCTGTTCATAATCTTCATATTTTGTTTCTTATATTTTTGCCTAAGAAGAAAGGGGGGACTAACATATTTTGGATGCTTTCTATGTCCTGAATCACTGCACCACAGATGTCAGTTTCTAATCCTCACTGAAACTCAACTATATATCTCTTTTACAGGGGTCGAAGCTGGTTTCACTGAGGTTTCATAGCTCATCCAAGGGCACATAACAAGAGGCACAACCAAGTATCAGATATGATTTCAAACCCAGACCTGTAATATGATAAAGGTATGACTGAATATTTAGGCTTCGGTATTCAACAGTTTTGCAAAGCACACTAAAAAGACTAGAAAACCTTGCCTAATTATTGCATATTTTAAGACTGTTTTAAGCATACCACTTTATTTTGTAGAGGGGTCAAAGTGTATATAAATAAGAGAAAGTGTATCCCAACTCTACTTTTGTATGGCCTACCACCTGGGCAAACACAGAAATCTCTTCTAATGACTGGCTATATGCTATAGGCAAACATTTTCTTTTTCATACTCCATGAAGGTGATAAGCCTTTTCATGAATAACTGCAGAGTCAGCAAATCAGTCACTGGAAGCTGAGGAGAGAGATGTGCACTATCTGACCTATCACTGTATCATAACATCTATGATACTCTCTCAGTGTCCATATAATAAAATGTAACTAGCCCCAGCCGGTTTGGCTCAGCAGTGAGAGCGTCGGCCTGTGGACCAGAGAGTCCTGGGTTTGGTTCCCGCTAAGGGCACATACCTCGGTTGCAGTTTGTCCCCAGCCCCAGTTGGAGTCATGTGGGTGGCAACCACTCGATGTGTCTCTCTCACGTCGATGTTTCTCTCTCTCTCTTCCCCCCTCTCTCCCTCCTGCTCTATCTGAAGATAGATGCAAAAATGTCCTTGGATGAGGATAAAAAAAAAATTGTTTTAAATGTAACTACACACATGGAGTGCAGGGCGGTACCTCTTCCCAATCCAACAGGAGGTGATACCTGGGCTCTCTGGAGGTCCCTTGGAACCAAGAGGCTGGCGACCGGCCTTTGGTCTGAAGGAACTTGTAGGTTTCAGAGATGGTGCTACTATTGACAGGACAGCAGTCCCCAGGACACTGTCACTTTCGTGACTCCTCCCTAGGGCAGCCAGCACAAGGAAAGGCATTCAAATGAAATTCTTTAATCAGGCTGGCAATTTCCAGAGGTAGAAAACACTGATATTCAACTGTGAGCCTTTAGAAGGCATCTAGTTTTACACATCCTAATTCATTTAGAAAAGAGGAATAACACTGAAGTGTGTTCTCTCTTAGCATTCGGTGACTACATGGACTGGTTTTGTTTTCCCCAATAAAATAATCTGCATTATTGTGCATAAACTAATTTGGATAAAAATAATCTGAATAATGACAGTTTTTCTGGCTTTCTATAAAATTAATTTTTACACAGAATGTTGGTGCTAACATTTCATAAAAGTAAGTTTTTACTTAGTAAGTGTTCCCATCTATTTTGCAGAGGACTATTACATTCAAGGTAATAGACCTAAAGATAAAATCCTTGTAATGTGTTATCACTAACTTGTCCACATTAAATGTTCTCAGGTAGTCAATGATTATACTGTAAAAAGCATAATTAAAAGTAAATGGAAACATTTAACAGATACATATTTTTAAAAAGTGTCTAAGCAGCCCTGGCCAGTTTTGCTCAGTGGTTAGAGCATCGGCCCTCGGACCAAAGAGTCGAGGGTTCAATTCCAATCAAGGGTACGGACCTTGGTTGTGGTTCAGTCCCCAGCCCTGGTCGGGGTCATGCGGGATGCAACCAGTCAGTGTCTCTCTCTCACATCAATGTTTCTCTCTCTCTCTCTCCTCCTCTTCCCACTCTGTCTGAAAATAGATGGAAAAAATATCCTTAGGTAAGGATATAAAAATAAATAAGTAAAATAAAAGTGTCTAAGCAGATATCTGTAGATGAGGTTTCATTTTATTATATGCACACATTTCTCCTTAATATTTTTTCCAAGAGAAGGGAAAAAGAAAGAAAGGAATGGAGAAGAGTAGGGAGGGGAGGAAAGACAGGAGAAGGGAGGAAAGGGCAGGAAGAAAGAAGAGAGATTTTCTTTTGAAAATTGGGCAGATATTTTTTCCTTCTTGACTTTCCTTTATACCTCCACCAAGTTTTTAGACACAACCATAACAAAGTTAAGGTGGTTCTAGTTGTTTCATCGGTGCTTCTCACTTTTTCAAGTTGCCCAGACTTTATAAAGATACTAGGGGAAAAAAGCAGGGTTATACTAAGGGAGACAGTAGGAAAAATACTGGGTGCACTAACCAGATGTGTGACCTTCAGAAGTCATCAGGCCTCTTGCTGTGGTATATTGACTTATCTAGCAAATGATGATGATGATGGTTGGTTTCAGCTTTAAAAAAGTATTCTTAAGCTTCTAGCAAGATCACAGGTCAACCCACACTGTTCAACACATGCACCCTAACACCCTCATGGCGGTGCCACCCCCTCTGTCCTAGTTATAGGAAACTCTTTATTATCCAGCATTGTTAGGAAAATTTATTTAGTAATGCAAATGTCATAGTAAATAAAAGGTTAGCATCTATGCTGAACATATGCATGTAAAAACCAAAACTATAAGCATGTAAATTATTACCAAATTTTTACTAAAAGCAATTTAATCAATTTTGGTGACTCAAAGGGCACTTTATGGTTTTAGAATGTTTGGAGGGCTTCATTAGGGGTTATCACAGTACAGTGCGTATGGGAAATGTCTATTGGTAGAATGCCAGGGGAAGCTGAATTCTCTGTTTTTAACATTACCTTGAGCTCTTTCAATTAAGCAAACACAGAAATGCATTAGAAATCCTTGCACACATCTTCAAAGGTTACGAAAATTGGAACTAAGCCATTTATTCCAAGGTTTTACCTAATAACAGAATTTCTCATGAAAGGCCAATTAATCTGGATCTGAAATGTGTCATTTCTAAGCAAAGGTGATATTTAACTACAAAAGGGTAAATTCATTTAGCATAGGATTTGTCAAGATTTTGCCAGAGAAAGAATGAGAACTAGTTGGAAGCTAAAAGATTCAATGCAAAATCTCCAAGACTTAATTCCCAGATCTGCTATTTGAACTCCTGGTTATATATTTTTATCGTTCTTAATTCCAGAGGTCAAGTAATTATAGCAATGACTTGACTTTATAGGCATGAGCTTAAATCTCATTCCTGAGTTGGCCTTAAAAATGATCCAGTCTAACTCCTTTATTCAATGCAAGAATGTCTCACCTAGTTTCCATGACAGATGGTCATAGAGACCAGGCTTGAATGACTTCAATGATAGAAAATATGAGCAATGACCTTAGCAGGCAACTGCTCATTCTATTACAGGATGACTCTGATTATCAGAAAGTCATTTTGAAATGTCTTATACTGACTTCCACCCATTGGACATTGGACCAGTAGGCGTAATATAGAATAAACCCAGGCCCCAGCCCTGGTGTGGCTGATTCTCCAGATTTGCTGATTAAGTATTCATAGGTTCAATCCCCAAGTGGATAAATTCGCTTTTTTTTTCTTTTTATTGAATTTATTGGGGTAACACTGGTTAACTAAATTATACTGGTTTCAGGTGCACAATTCTACAACATATCATCTGTATACTGTATTGTGTGTTCACCATCTCAAGTCAAGTCTCCGTCCATCACCATTTATCCCCCTTTTATCCTCGTTTACCTCCCTCTACCCCCGCCAACCCCACACCAGCAATCACCACACTGTTGTCCGTGTCCATGGGTTTCTCTCCTTTTTTTTTTTTTTTGCTCAACCCCTCCAACCCCTACCTGCCAATAGCTGTCAGCTTGCTCTCTATCAATGTCATCAAGTAGATAAATTAGTTTTAAAGAGTAAAATCCTATTTGCTGATCAGAGACAATAGTTGGCTATTGGCAAATTCTGGTTTGGGTTCACAAGGAGGCTGAATAAGATTCCAAGATCACATCAACCAAACCCATTGCCATCCCGGAAAAAGAAAAACTGTGTGTCCTACCAAGAGTGTAAGAAAAGCCTCACCTTTGGTGACAGAAATGGTATTCTGATTTTGTAATTTGCTAACATACAGAAAACGGAAATAGATTTCACCTTATCACCACAGGCAGGAACCTGGGAGTTATGACTGACTCTTCCCATTACCTCTTCCTCCAACTCTAATGGGTCACCAAGTGCTGTCACTTCCACCTTCTCTTCATCTCACCAGCTTAGGTCAGGCCCTTCTTGTCTTGTCTGTACTACAACACCGCACTCCACAAATTACAGGATTTTTGCCTATTTTGTCCACTGCTGTGTCCACAGCACCTAGAACATAACTTGACATGTTTGGGGGTTCAACAAATACTTGCTGAATGAATTTTCAAAGCCTCCTATAAGGTCTGACTCTCCTCTCTTTCCATCTCAGCCTCATTTTCTCCATGGTTTCTTTCCCAGTATGAGCTCATCTGACAGCTTAAAACTCTTCCCATACAAGACAGAGTTCAAGCCCTTGAGCGAGACAAATATGGCCTTTCAGAGTCAGTTTTCTGCACTCTTTTGCTTCTCTACCCTTGTATCTGTTCTGCCTTCTGCCTGAAATGTCTAGCTCCCTTTTGCTCTGGCAAACACCCACTGGACAGTTCAATATTCAGCTCAAATTGATGTCCTATATGAAAGGAACTGCTCTTTCCTCTGAACACCCGATAACACTTGTGTGTTCCATTGGACCTTTTCTGCAAAGTAGTGTAATCATCTGATGCCAGTCCATCTCTCTGTCAAACTTAAGCCAAGATCTCCATTTTATTCTTCCTAGAGACTGGCACACAGCAGGTTCTCTAAATGTCTGTTTAAATGAAATGAACATACATTTTAATAAGGTATTTTTAAGGCTAATACTAGTAAAACACTTCCTGCTGTGTAGGTGACAAACCCAGCATGCTACTATTATGAGTCTTTCTATGGTTCTATAGCATGCGTTTCCAGATTCTTAAACTCAACTTTTAAAACTTATTTTGAAAACTAGTGCTGTTTTTTATATAACTACAAAGGAACCTGGATGTCATTTCATAACACATATTCTGTTATTCAATCCTCATACACACGTCAAAGTGAAAACATTGAAAACTTTTAATATAACTCTTTTCTTTCTGAATGAAATATTTTTTCAAAAATCAGACTTTAATTTTTTTTCCTTTGGATTTACTATTCCATAGATTCCAAAGAATATATCAACCAGTCCAAGTCTCTATAAAATTCACAAAAAAGCAGGGCAAGAAGAACAGAGTACCCATATGCTTCTATTTGAGCAGGGTTTGTGGTGAGGTCCATGGGAAGGTAACACAGTGACCAACTCCTTTCAAGAATAAAGTTTTTGTTTTTTGGAAGGTTTAGTTGGATTCCATAGCATAAGATGCAACCTGAAATTAATTACAAAAAAAAAATACTATTTTTATAATGTTGTTCACAATATATAAAAAATACTTGCCGGTTTGGCTCAGCAGTTAGAGCTTCGGCCTGTGGACCAGAGAGACCCAGGTTCCGTTCCTGCTAAGGGCATGGACCTCGGTTGCAGTTTGTCCCTGGCCCTGGTTGGGGTCATGTGGGTGGCAGCCAGTCGATGTGTCTTTCTCACATCAATGTTTCTCTCTCTCTCTTCCACCCTCTTTCCCTCCCGCTCTATCTGAAGATAAATGGAAAAAAAAGTCCTCAGGTGAGGATAAAAAAAAAAGAGAATACTTAAACTGGCCTAGTAGAAAACAGATCAGTCACCCCCAAAGACTCTGACTGTCCTCTCTCTACCAGCTACATTTAAACTTTACTTGCTTAGTCCATTCCAAGGCAGTCTCTGGCCTTGGCCTCTGCGTCAGGATCCCTCCAGCCCACTACAAACTAGGGTTAGGCAGGGCCCCCTGGGCAAAGAGCAAGGTGTGTGTGTGTGTGTGGGGGGGGTTCTCCTAAATGCTACTTGCTCAGATCTGAGGCTTCTGATGTCCTAACACCACTTTACTGTTCTAAGGCTTTCGTTTTCCATGTTATCTTTAAACAGCTCTGTGGTATAAATTTGCATACAACAGTTTTCCTGGTGGAGGTGGCAGACCAGAACCTGGGTTTCATTTTCTCTTCCCGATGTTGACTGCTTCCAGCTTACACATTTACGACAGTAAAAACAATTCCTCAGCCTCATAAATATTCATATTCTCACATTCTTTCTTTCTCTCTCTCTCTCTCTCTCTCTCTCTCTATACCTGTTCTCTCAGATAGAACGCTTTAAAGATTCCCTTCAGGTGTTCAGTATCCCCCCACCTTAGGGAGAGGTCACTTATTCTTTAGTGTTCCTGGGCCATCTCATAAAGCTGGAGTACATTTTAGTTTGCACGTCTTCCAAAGGTGTACCTTTAACCACTTCCCTTATAATGAGGAACTGGCTGTATATAATCATTCCTAACCTGAGGGAGGGTGTCACCCTTAAAGCACCTTCGTGACCTGCAGAGTAAATCACCTGCAGTTTGGTAAAAAGGGGGGAAGGGCGCTTTGGGACGGCCGCCTCCGCTACCCTTTCCCACCAGGTCAGGATCCTCCAGGACCTGGGAACCCTCCCACCCGAGGGGACGCCCCACCCCTCGCCACCCCCGCCACCCCCCCTCTACTGGCTCAGGGTCGCAGGAAAGGGGGCTGCGGGAACAGCTTCCCGGGCAGAGGAGGTGCCACCGCCTCTCCCAGCCCCTGCCCACCCTCTGCCCCGGCTCACCCTGCGCCGGCACTCTCGCCTCACTCTTGGTCACTGCTTCGCCCGCATTGTGCCTGCTGGGGGGGCGGAACTCTAGACCCGGATGCAGACGCCGCCCAGGAGACGTGCTGGGGACTAGGGGAGCCTCGCTCAGACGTGCAACCACGCGGCCCCACCCAGCGCCGCTCAGCTGACTGCCGCGCGGCCCTCCCAGCCGGGGAATTTCCCGGCCCGCCTCTCCGCAGGCCCCGCCCCGGCCCTGGACAGGCCCCGCCCCTTTGAAGCCACGCCCCCAGTGTCCCGCCCCTCCTTTCCTTGGCGCTGGTCTGCAGCGACCCAGCCCTGCCGCCCAGGCTGGGTTTGGGCGAGGAGCCCGGGGCAATGCGGGATGCGCCTAGGTGTCAGTGTCAGGTTAATTAAAAATAAATTACTAATTAAATCAGGTATGCGGAGTCGGTCTTCCCTGTGGGGATGGGGGCGGGTAAGGCCAGATACACAGGGGGTTGCTGCGTCCCATGGAAAGAATGGTCCCAGTAATCCTTGGAAAGAGATTTCATCTCTGTTAAAAGTCACATCTGGGGTCCTCTTTTCTCCACACCCTCGTCAGCACTTGTTGTTTGAGGTTTTGTTGATGGCTGCCATTCTGGCAGGTGTGAGGTGATACCTCATAGTTATTTTAATTTGCATCTCTCTGATTAGTGACATAGAGCATGTTTTCATATGTCTCTTGGCCATTTGTATGTCCTCTTTGGAGAGGTGTCTATTTAGATCCTCTGCCCATTTTTTAATTGGATTGTTTGTTTTCCTTTTGTTGAGTTGTATGAGTACTTGATATATTTTGGATAGTAACCCCTTATCCAATGTATCATTGGCAAATATGTTCTCCCATAGAGTGGGTTCCCTTACACTGCTGGTGGGAATGCAGACTGGTGCAGCCACTATGGAAAACAATATGGAGTTTCCTCAAAAAATTAAAAATGGAACTGCCATTTGATCCAGTGATCCTGGGACAGGCCAGCAAGCCAGGACAAGTGGAACAGAGAAACAGACAGATTGCTGAACAAACTGACAGAGCAATTTATAGTGGGTACAGAAGGTCACCTCCCTAGAAATAACATTTAGGTCTCAGTTGTATTTCAGTTCCAGACCCAGAAGAGTACCAAAACCAGGTAGACAACACCAAGAAAACTGCATTGACTAGCAACCCCCTGCCCTGACCAAGACCCTGAAGTGCCAAGGTCCAGCCTCAGCAGGTCCAGGGTTTCCCAAAGGTGTGGACGGAGTCTGCCAGAGAGAGGCGCGTAAGTCAGAAGTCTTAACCACCTCTGTTGCTTAAGGCTAGAATCTTTATTTTTATATCTGCAGGTTACATTATTTCCCCTAAACCTTTTAGGCAAATAAGTACAGACATTCTTTTGGTTGTTTACCCAACTCTTAGGTATATTACATGTTAATTACCAACTATTTTTATCCTTCGCCCAGACATCCTCTGAGACTCCTGACCTTTCCTCCTAAGATCCTTCCAAGCTTCCACATTCCTATCCTAAATATTTATTACTTTCTTGCTTTTTCTTCCTGCAATCTTTTCTACCATCTACATCATTAATCATCTACATGTTACTTCTAGAATGATTCCTAACAGACAGCTAACAGATAGAGAAAGCAAAGATTAGTCTCCTTCAGTTGCCATCCTGCATTTTTATTTTCCCATTACTTTATATCTTCAGTCACTGTTCTTCGTGATTCCTGCCACACAGTGAATCCACTTCTCCCGGGACTATGTCAAACCATGGAGGCCTTCGTATCTCCAGGGACTATGTCAAACCGTGGAGGCCTTCGTATCTCCAGGGACTATGTCAAACCGTGGTGGTCGCTGTTCCAGTGACACCGCTCCTGACACTGAAGGAGCACACCTAGAAAACTGATGAATATTCTGTTGAAATCCTCCCCTAAGGCCTCCCCTAAAATTCCTGCCTGCAAGAGAGAAATAAAAGCCTCAAGACAAAGGACCCAGGGCTTCCTCTTCTTCCCCGGAGCACACCCATTCCCTCTACCCGTTCCTTGCCCCCACTGGCATGCATCTCCCAGACTCGAAGGGACCCCACAAGGTTTGCAACCAGGGCAGCAATGGGCAGTGGCAGTTCATCCCAGGCAAACCTCCTAAACCTGACTCCAAGGCCCCCTTTTCTCTGACTTCTTAAGTGAGCCGAAGCAGACCAGCCTGGGCTCATTTCCCCAGCCCTTTCTTGTTTCACTCTCCCCAGCTTTAATAATCATCCTCTAAAATTCACCTGGACTCATGCTGTGAAACTTTTCCTGCATCAAGTCAAGAACATACACACTACCGTCCTGGCCCTAGGCAGACCCACTCAGGGCCAGGTCCCCTTTCCAGTAACAACCCCACTACTAAGAATATATCCTAAGAAGTCTGAAAAACATCAATCAGAAAGAATATATGCACCCCTCTGTTCATAGCAGCTCTATTTACGGTAGCAAAGTGCCCATCGGTAGATGAGTGGATAAAAAAGCTATGGTACATACACATAATGGAGTACTATGCAGCTATACGAAAGAAAGGTCTCTTATTCTTTGAGACAACATGGAGGGAACTGGAGAACATTGTGCTAAGTGAAATAAGTCAGAGAAAAATAAGTATCACATGATCCCACTTATTTGTGGAATATAATGAACACAATAAACTCTCAAACAAAATAGATCCAGAGACATGGAAGTAGGGAACAGACTGACAAACCTCAGAGGGAAGGGGGGTGGAGGGTGGGAAGAGAAAAACCAAAGAACTTATATGCATATAGGCATATAGACAACAAAGCGGTGAAGGGGGAGTTGGGAGCAGGGAGGGGGATGTCATTGGGGGAAAAAAAGGAGGGACATACATAATACTTCCAACAACAAAGATCTATTTTTTAAAAGTCTTACATTTGGATATAGTTAACTGAGCATGGGTGGCTTTCCACCTGATTTTGCCCTTAAAATATACCTTTAATTTAAAAACAAAGAGCCTGCAGGATGCTGCTTGGGCTCTTGGTCCTAGAGAGCAGGCCAAATTTGACCCTGTATGCTTCAGCTGCCCCAGGCAGGGGGTTACTGGATTGGCCTGGATTGTACTTGGGAAGCAGGAGTATTGAGCTGCTGGACCAGAGGAGGGAAGATGCCTCCGGATTAGACAGATTTAAAAGAGAGGAAACAAGATGAGGAAGGAGGGGAAGTGCTCTAGTTTGCATCCTAAGCACTGTGAGCCTCGAGCAAGGATGAGGTCACAGGACACAGAAGGCATCTGATCACGTGGTCCTGGTCGAGGGCTCAGTCAAGGCGGTGTGGTAGGTGCACCCAGCAGGCAACAGAACCCTCAAACAAGACAAGAAAACAGAAATCAGGGCAGGGTCCCAGGTGGTCTGAGGGAGAGAGAGAGTCTGGGAGCCAGTCTGTGCTGAAGACTAAGAAGATGTCTTACTGGGAAGAATTTGATTTACGAATAAAGGAGCAGATGCTGCTGAAATCAGTGGGAAGGAGCACACGTTTGTGCTTGCAGGCCAGGCCACTCACCTTGGGGGTGGGGCGGCGAGGTGGATCCTAATACAAATGGGAAAAGGCAGAATTCCTTTTCCTGGCATCTCCTAGGGATTCAGCTTCCTGCTATCTAGACTGCCTGCTCCAGTCTGGCTCCCCCTTCACACCACCCTAAAGTTTACCTCCGAAACAGGACAGAGGCGGCTAGCAAGTCTTAACTGCCCCCAGATCCAATTCCTAAGCATCCCTTCTAGGCCTGTTAGGGGTGCCTGGGGTGAGTCACACTTCACTGGGCTTCTTTCTATTTTAAACCATATTAAGGTGAGATAAAATGAGTGTCAGAGAAGCTGGGGGATGGGGTGGGATGGGAATGGATGGGGGTGGGGGAAGGTCATAAGCCAGGCTGCCAAGGCTGTAGAGTAGAAGGTTGGAGGTGAATTTCTGGTAAAGTAGTCAAGGCAGTTTTCTCCTGAACTGCTTGCTCCCAGTAGGGGGTCTCCCAAGCCTTGAGGATCCCCACCACTTCTTAGCTATGTGACCTTGGACAAATTACCTACTCTTGCTGAACCTCATTCTCTACCTGTTAAATGGAAACTCTAATACAGGTCCAAAAGCCAAAAAGTGTTGAGAACCAAAGCATTTATTAATTCATTTGGAGGCAAAACTTGACCTAAACTGATAGAAACCTTTTACAGTCTTTATTTAGACTACTTGTGATTACTTGTTTCACTAAAGGCACATTAATTAGTTTGTATGAGAGCTGCTTCAGACCCTCTTGGGAGGTTATGTTATATACAGTACATACATGTGTTGCCTTGCTAAAATCCAAACAATTCTGAATTCTGAATCTGAGCTTGCTCCAAAGGCTTTATATAAGGGATTTGGATCTACAGCACTTACTACCTAAAGTCATTGTGAGGATTAAAGGAATAATGTTACCAGTGTAACTTGCTAGTTATTAACATTAATAATAGGAAATAAGCAAAGGGGAGGCCAGATATTGTAAGCATGGTCATCTGCACAGCTTCACCAGGAAGCTGCAATTTCACACTCCCCAGCGAACCACTAGTCCACTCCCGGCAGATCACTGGGGGAAGGGAAATGGGCACCCGCACAGTGAAGTAGGGGTGACATAGGGAAGGTGCTTCCCTGTCAGTCTAACCTGGGAACAAAGATCATTGGCTAAGAGGGTGGACCCCAAAGCAAGCCCACGAAAGTTTGGGAGTACATAATCCACACACAAAGGAGTCTGCTCTCTCTTGTTCCTCTTGCTTTGCTCCTGCTTCCTTGCACCGGCTTATTCCATGCCCTGTGCTGTCCTGCCATGTGGCCCTAAAAGCTGCAAGGCCCATGGCCATGTGAACCCCACACACAATGGACTGCAGCTGGGAATACAGGCTAAGCTAGCCAGATGCTGGACTGGATGCTTCAATGCAGAAAAAAAACCTCAGGGGCAGTGGCTTTAAGCCTAGCTCTGCTGAAAGACAATGGGACTTTCTCCATGGCAGGACGGAGGGAGGGGGGACCTTGGAAACTCAAGGGTTTAATGCCATAGAAATAAAGCTTTTTCATCCCCCTGTGGGGGCCTCAGGAAATTCTTGTTCCCACAGCACCTCAAGAGCTCCACTTCCACTAGCAACAGGTGGGGATGTGAAGGACACACCATCGATAACAATAATACCTGTAAAGCACTCAGAACAATGCCTGGTGTGGAGTGACAGGGTTAGAGCCCGCTCTGTTTTTAGTCTGAATAGTCCAGGGTAGTGTCTCCTTCCTCTCACACTTCTGTGAGTACATGGACTCTAAGTGCACCTAAGAAAACTGCAATTATAACATGCTTTTAGATATTTACCTTTGTGGTAGGTGAATACAAAGCAGTGTGGTAGAATATTTAGTGAGATATTTGTTTCATGATCTCTGTGCTCCTCCCCACTCCTTAATTCCCTCTGTTTGGAGAAAGCAACTAATCCCTTTGTGTTTCCTACCTCAAGGACTTTTGTAGGATTCTTGGAAGACCAACATTTCTTCTAGTCTGTAGAGAGAGCCCATTCTTACGAAATATTAGGGGGACCGAAAAGTAATGTCGTTAAAGTAATGCCATGGTAAGGGTGGAAGTGGAAGCAAATCCTTGTCAGACAATCGAGGAACTGTCAAACATTCTTAACCAACCTTGGTCGACCATCCAAGAACATTTGCAGCAGATTGGTAAAGTAAGCAGAGCAGGTGTTTGGGTCCCGCATAATCTGTCCGAAGAAAACAATGCTAACCAGTCCACCACATGCAACTTATTGCTTCAGGGGCACAATACAGAAGCATTTTTTGATCGCTTGATCACTGGAGCTGAAAAATGGGTCCTCTATGATAATCCAAAATGCAAAAGGCAGTGGCTCTCTCTGAAGGAATCTCCACGAAGTACAGCTAAGCCAGGTTTACACCCCAAAAAGTCACTTTTGTGTGTCTGGTGGAGTATTCGCGGGGTCGTTCATTTTGAAGTGCTGAAACCTGGACAAACTGAATGCAGACCTTTACTGTGAACAATTGGATCGAGTAAATCAATCTTTAATTGAAAAGTGCCCAGCTATTGTCACCAGAAAAGGTGTTATTCTGCAACACGATAATGCAAGACCACACTGCGCAAGACGAACCCGGGAAAAAGTTAATGAATTGGGGTGGGAGGTATTGCCTCACCCACCATACTCGCCCGATATTGCGCCATCGGATTTCCATTTATTCCGATCGCTACAACATTTTCTAAGTGGCAAAAAATTTGAAAATTTGGATGATGTCCAAAATGCCATCTCCAGATATTTTGCTCAAAACCAATTGATTTTTATTGATTTGGCATTGAAAATTTACACACTAGATGGCAAAAGGTTGTTGATAACGAGGGTGATTACATCACTGATTAAAAATAAAAACGTGTTAAAAAATTATATGTTTGAAGTTCATGTAAAAAAACGACATTACTTTCCGGTCCCCCTAATAATTTATCTATCCCAGATGTCCTGGGGGAAGAGGGAAGAGAGGCAGGATGAGGTGGGGGGCTTTCACAGCAGTAGGAGGGAAGAGTGACTCCCCTAGAGTGGAAAGGTTGGGGGTTGGTGGTCTCATGAGCATCAACAACTCAAGCCTCAGCCCTTGTAGCACCAGAACACATGGCAAGCTCTTGTAATGCATCTATTGGACCTTGGGAACCTGGTCCCACAGCTTTGGCAGATTCAGGCTTGTCATTGGAAATAACAGAGCAACCTGCCTTCTTTTCCTCAGAAGAACCCGTATGTTGGATAATGAGGGTATCAGCATCAAAGTTAATGGGCTGAAGAATAAATAGCCCTGATTCCAATGGTACCCAAAGCTCTCCTGGATTTTGCATGCCCTAGAGAAAGAAGGAGAGCCTCCACTCCAGACCTCAGAGATGCCTGACAGTGGATTTCCCTAAACTCCTACATGGGCTGGGTGGAGAGAAAGTAAAAATATGTAATATTTTATATACATCTGAGCTGGTAAACTAATATTCATACTTGAGACCCCAGATCCAAAAGATCTGCCTATGCTATAGATCTGCCTATACTGTGATTTCAAAGAGATGAAATGTTTTGGAAAACAGAAACTGAGAGACGGAAAGCAGACCTGTGGTTGCCTGGGGCTGGGAGTGGCTTTGACTACAAATGAGCTCAAGGGAATTTTGGGGGTGATGAAAATATTCTAAAACTAGACTGCAATGATGACTGCACAACTCTATCAGCATAATTAAAATCACTGAGTTGTACGCTTACAATGGGTGAATTTGGGGGCATGTAAAGTAGACTTGAAAACACCGAAAAGAATAATAGAGCCTGCAATAAATAATCATATTGTCTTGTAAATGGTGTGCCCCTTCCTCTCCTCTATTGGGCCAGCATCTACTCTGTAGCTGAGCTGGGTGTGGGCTTCCTTTGAGCTTTAGTTAGATTCAGTTTACCATTGACTCTAAATATTCTGAGGATGGGCTCCTCAAATAGTTCAACAAAATTACCACATAACACAGCAATTCCACTCTGAGGTATACACCCCTCTGAAATTGGAAACAGGAACTCGAACTAGTGCATGTATAAACTCTAACAGGTCAGCTTCCTTTTACAGATATCTGGCATCTGCTTGTGTGAAAAGTGAGGTATGTAGTCTAGGCTTCCATCACAAAGAGGCTCTGGATTAGGGTCTAATTTACCACCAATTTGCACCAGCCTCAGCTAAGTATCTTGCGACGGAGGAAAAATGGCTCTGCTTTATGAAAAGCCAGAGCACAATGTGTGTGTGTTGGGGGGGGGGGGGGGTTGTCTTCCTTCTTCTCCTTTGTTCCCCATCTCTAAATCGTGAAACAGTAAACTCATTGGGAAGGAATCGGGTGTTTATCCCTCAGGTGATAGTTGGTCCTCTGTGATTATTAAATAAAGATAACATAGTAATAATGCTACTTGTGAATTACTTCCTACTCTTTTCCCATTATGTATACACAGACCCTTAGTCCCTGCCACCTTTTCTACAAGTCAAAGTGGAGCACGGAATAAACATTAAATCCTTGTTTCCTTTTTTTGCTATAAAATCGTTAAAAGTTCCTGGAGCAAACTTTTCTGATAAAGTATTAGTTAGCCAGAGCCAATGATTTGGGAGAATAATCGCTGTACAATGCTACAGTTCTTTGTCATGGTCTAAAAAGCATTACCATTATCTTCTCTGTGTGCTTGAGGAGTGAGAAATGGCCTGGGTGTCTCATTTTCTACATAGTTTCTTGCTTCTGATTAAATGATTTGTCTGTCAGTGTTGACACATGCAATTTATTTTTTCTGCATCTCACTTTTTTTCAGAATGAGGTGTCTCACTTCTCAGAAGTGTGTGGTGGAGTTGGAGGCCTTAGTGTCAGGCTACCTGGGCTCTGCCTGGGAACTCAGAAAGAGACAGAGTATCCGGGGCTTGACCTCTTCATCAATGAGGTAAAGAGGCTGGGACAAATGATCTCTTAGCTTCCCTTCAGCTTGAAAAAAATAGGAATTCCTTTTGGTTCATTATATTTGGTATCCTATTTTAGTAGATGCCAAATTAACTTAATTTCAGGCATCTTTGTTTTTGTATTAATCAGGATTCTTCAGAGAAACAGAACCAATATATTATAAGGAATTGACTCATGGAGGCTGACAGGTTCCAAGATCTGCAATTGGCAAGCTGGAGACCTGAGAGAACTGATGGTGTAGTTCTGTTCTAGTCCAGGAGCCAGCAGGCTTGAAACCCTGGAAGCCTGAAACCAATGTCCCCTAGCTCCAGACAGTCAGGCAGGGGGAATTCCCTTTTATTTGAGTGAGGGTCAGCCTCCAGTTCCATTCAGGCCATCAACTGATTGGACGAGGCCCACCCACATCAGGGAAAGCCATCTGCTTTATTCAGCCTTATCAATTTAAATGTTAAACTCATTCAAAAACACCCTCATAGAAACACCCAGAATAATGTTTGACCAGATATCTGGGCACCCCATGGCCCAGTCCAGTTGACACATAAAATTAACCATTGTACACATAAAATTAACCATAGACACTAACTTTATGCTTGGCTAATTAAATTATCATAACTGATTTTGCAATTTGAAAAGTACTCTCTTTTCATGAGAAAATGTATTTATATAGGCTTTCAAATAGACTACATTAAACCTGGACACAAAATCTTAGCTGGCTTGCCTGTGGCCTTTGCACACTCTCACCAGACTACATTGACCCTTTTCTGGTTTTGTGCAGAGTTCCTATTCTCTTTGTCATAAGCCAATAGACAGTTACTAAATTTATAGACATGATGCCCTGATGATCAATAATACACGTTTCTCTGAGGTTGGTCTCAGATCTTCACAACTGGATGCCAGGAACACTGGATGCTAAGGTCCATGGTTCAATTCTCCAACAAATATGGCTTTAAATCTGCAACTACTACCCCATTGTTATTCTTAAACCTCATCCACTTCTCTTTCTGGTTTCACTGGGAACTAAGGGAGAAAATTACTTAGATTACACAGGAGTTATTCCAGTGTGGACTTCACATAAAGCAATGCTTACCAAATTAATTTGCTGTGATCCCAGGGAAACAGAAAAATATCCCAGCCAAAAATATACATCTTGCAGAGACAATTGGATATTCATGGAATATTGTGGCAATGGTGGCCAAGTTTGAAGAGTTGGCTGTGAAAACTCCAAGGTGAAGGTCTATTTGTGAACTTGGGAGTGCTGAGGCAGTATTCCCCACTGCAGTAATTTCAGAGATCTCACATACATTTAGAACTTCCCCATTCATTGGGTCTTATTGTGATTCTGGGAGGCTGTTCCATTCTGTTTACTATAGAAACAAGGGAAGAGTCTTTGTGAATCTTTTTATAAAACAATTCCTCGTCTACCTTGGCACCCATATCATGGATTTTTTTATTCACCTTCAGTACAAAAGTATATTTTAGTTGATTCTGCCTTGGTTGGCTCAAGTGCACTTTCTTTGTCTGCGTGTTTATGAAATGTCACCCAGCAAATGCCCTCTGCCCCCGGCATCCTTTGTTTCCTGCTCTTATCCTCCAGTTGCCAATTTTGCACCCTCACTGTCTATTTGTCTCATCAACCTTTCCCACCTGAAGGCTATACGATAGAGCAGTGACATTTTGGTGTGTTATCAATACAGGGTGTTGTTACCTTTCCAGAGCCTTTTCCATTTAAGATTATTTCTAATATTGTAATAAAAACCTTGTCAGTTAAATGAATTTCAGGAATCCACAGCAGGACAGCAGGAGGATTTTTTTTTTTTTTTTTTTTTTTTTTTTTTTTTAGGGTTAGGCCCTTCTCAGTATGCTTGATATGAAGCATATCATATCAAAAATGATATAAAAAATTCACATACAGTAGTTGGCTATTACTAGTTATTACTTTTTTTCAAAATTTTCTCTGCTTTCTTAAACATTTAGTCTTCCAATGGAATTTAATTATTTTGAACAGGTCCAAATCAGGTTGAATTGTATTAAATTTATATGTTAAATTGGGATAATTTGGGATTTTTATAATACTTATCCTCCCATCCAGCAATATTTTTTCTCATTTATTTTTGTCTTGTTTTATGTTCTTAAGATTTTATAGTTTTCTCCATTTCAGACCTATACTTTTCTCATTTAATTTATTCCTAAATATTTTTATTTTTGTTACTATTGTGAATAATAATTTCTTACTATTTATTTTTTTTTATGTTTTTATTGATTTTTTTAGAGAGAGAGGAAGGGAGAGAGAGAGGTAGAAACATCAATGAGAAAGAAACATTGATTGGCTGCCTCCTGCACGGCCCCTACTGGGGATCGAGCCCGCAACCTGGGCATGTGCCCGACTGGGAATTGAACCAGTACCTCTCAGTCCATGGGACAACGCTCAATCCACTGACCCACACCGGCTGGGCTAATTTCTTCCTATTTCTAACTTGATATTTAAGTTATGGAAAAAGGCTATTAATTTTGCATATTTATCCAATCCCTTCCACCCCCAATTTCCATGTTCTCTTAATGATATTCATAATTGTTTTTGTGTGGTTTTTTAAATGTTTTAAGAATACAATAATTTCCCTGGCCGGTTTGGCTCAGCGGTTAGAGCGTCGGCCTGCGGTCCAGAGAGACCCGGTTTGGTTCCCTCTAAGGGCACGTACCTTGGTTGCAGTTTGTCCCTGGCCCCTGGTTGGGTCATGCGGGAGGCAGCCACTCGACGTGTCCCTTTCACGTCGATGTTTCTCTCTCTTCCCCTCTCTCCCTCCCACTCTATCTGAACAAAAAATGGAAAAATGTCCTTGGGTGAGGATTAAAAAAAAACAAAAACAATAATTTAGTCTCTTACTCTGTTGTATTTATGTTAATTATTTTATTTACATTGTTCAATTTTAATGGTTATAGAAGTTATCCCTAATTTTCCATATTTTAATGTAATTAGCTTCAGGGTTTTACCATTTATTTTCATGTTTTCTATTAAATAAACAGTCTTTATCATGAAAAAGAAATGAAAAAGGGGATACATTTGGGAGCTTTAAATAGGTGGGGTGGACAGAGTTTCAGGATGATTAGATGTGACAGGTGAGAAGAGGAGACCTGCTGAAGACAGGATTTTCTGCCCTGGGTTACTAGATAGATGCAGAACCATTAGCTGAGATGGGATGGGCAGCAGTGTTGGTAAGAAGACGGTAAGTTCTGTCTGAGAAATTTGAAGTACCCGAGGGACAGGTGAGTGAAGTGGCTGTAGGATAGGTGTGTGATGTCTACTACCACTTGGGAAAATGGCCCTGAACCCCAGGAGAGAGATGAGGCTTGGAAATATGGCCTCAGGAGTCATCCTCAGAGATCTTATCTATGAAGGCTGAATTCTAGAGTTCCTCCAACTTGAGAGGTATTGAAAGGAAATGAAAGTTGAAGAGGAAAGCAAACCAAGCAGCCAGAGAGGAAAAAAGGAAATTGTGCTATGTCCCAGAGGCAAAGGAGAAAACTTGTATAGAAGAAGGAGGCCATTTAAAGTGTCGAAGACTACAGAGCTGTCAGGACAGGAGCAGAGAAGTAGGTTTGAGATTTGGAGACTTTAGTCAATAAATTCCCATTGACTTCGAAAGAATACACCAGTAACATTAAGTTGTTTATTTGTGTTCTTTCTTTTAAAAATGTTTTTATTGAATTTTTTAGAGAGAGGAAGGGAGAGAGAGAAACATCTATCAGCTGCCTCCTGCACGCCACCTACTGGGGATCAAGCCCACAACCCAGACCTGTGCCCTGTCTGGGAATCGAACCAGTGACCTTTTGGTGCATGATACAATGCCCAGCCAATTGTGCCACACAGCCAGTGCTGGTTGTGTTCTTTATGTGACTAAATATGTTCATAGTATTAAATAATAAGCTCATTATGTAAAAATGATTTTCTAAAGAGTTGGCCATTATATGTAAGCTACAAGACATAGTATATATGGTCAGCTATGTCTTTCTTGGGCCTGAATCAGACCCAGGGGAATTTGAGGAGAAAATTTGTTCTAAACCTAATTCTATAGATATCCCAATATTCAGTTAATTAAAAAAATATATTTTCTCCTTCCCATCTTGTCTCCTTGACACTGCTTAAGGCCTCGTTGGCTTCTTTTGCCTAATTTTTTGGAGACAGGGGCAGGCAGGTGAGAGGCAACCTGTCTTGTGATGTTCCTTCATGTGTCATCTCTGGGACATCCGCAGCCTCATTTTCATCCCTGGTTCTCGTGTGACCTTTGAAGATCAAAAACCTGTTTCTCAATATGATTCATCCTACTTGTACCCTTGTGCTAATTCAGTTGATATTGGCTCTGCTGAAATGTCATCTTATGATGTCCCTCCCTTGTGTTTATAAACAGTGGTTTGCTCAATTCATATTTCCCCTTTTTTATTTTAAGATTTATATCTCGCATATGGAATTGCAGCCTTTCCATCTTCAGAGCATCTTTTAAATCCTTTCTATTTTTCTCAACACTATTTCTAAACTATTAAATCTTTTCATGATAACTAGGAACCGGCACTAATAAAAAATGACTAAATGGTAAATAAGACTGCCCAAACTTACCTCACATAAGTTTTCTACAATGAATTTTCTGTGGTTTAGTCTCACTAGGATTTGGCTGAGGCTCCTATACAGCTGTGCAGGCTACTCTCTGCACAATGGTGCTTTGCCACAGGGATGATCGTGCTGAAGGGCAGCTGACACTTCGGTGTGGGGTTGCATCTTCCCAGGGCAATAAGGCCTTCTTCTAATTCATACAGAGGCCCTGTATCAATCAGTGAGGCCTGGATTTGATCATTTCCCACAATTCCTCAGCCTATGATGCTGTCACGGAAGGAAAAGGGCAGTACAGACCTTGCCCAAATGGTCTTAATGCGGAGACACCTAGCAGATCTGGGAAAACATACAATTCTTACCTTCAGGTTTCAGCTGTACATTCCAGCCCATTGCAGAGTCCACAGGGGTGTTGCCATCATGGCTCCTCTGCTCCGTGTGACCGGCTGCCTGCTCCAGTTTCTCCACTGGCACCACACCAGGGAGGAAAGCCTCTTCCCCTTCGGACCTCCTGTTTCCTGCTCCCCACGCCCATAACCCCTCTGTGCTTTTCTCTCACTCACCCCACTTACAGGATCCTGACTCTTCTTGTGCTGATTTTCAGGCTTTCCATCTGGTCTTCTGTTACTGGGTGCTGTGTTGCTGCTTCTTGATGGGGAGAAGAGTAGGGGAGGGGGGCATGGAGAAAGGAGAGGTCCCAATGAGGCTGTGCCAGATATTGTCAGTACCCCTTTAGTTCCCACCCCTTAGATGCTCTCCCTGTATCATCACAGAGGCTAGAAGTTGAGGGACTAAATCTACTTTTTCTTTTTTCTATAACACTTATCACCTTCTAACATACTATATAATTGATTAAGTTCATTGTGCAATGTGTATGTCCCCTCACCAGGATGGAGCTCAGGAAAGCAAGAACTTCATCTGTTTCTGTCACTGATGGTTCATGAGCACCTAGAAGAGTGCCTGGCACATAGTAGATACTTCATAAGTATTTATTGAAAAAATGAACTAATCTAAGAATCTGTTTGTCCAGAAAGTTTGTCTTCCTTCCTGCAAATCATCCTCTGTAGCCTGCCAGCTCCACCCACCTTCAGGAGAGAGGAACAGAATGAGTCTCCCACAGGTAAAATTTCCAAAATTGCATATGATCACATTGTAGCACCCATCTACACACTATTAAGTATTTATTACTTTCTTAGTTTAATACTAGTTGATAAATATGACATGATGTGTAAAGCAAAAACCAAGTACAACATTCAATGGCAAGAAATACATAATAGGAAATTCACCATTCCTATCACATCAGAGGAGGTTTTATATAGACCAATCTATTCATTACCAACATGATCATCTAAGAAAAAAAGGTCTTAATGTAAGAAAAATGAAAACTACCTTTATTTTCTCAGATTCTTAAAAGGGTCATAAAATAAGCAGGCAGACAGGAAAGAGGAATAAAAGCTACAAAGTTGGGAATAAAAATTATATTTTCTTATGCAACAAGTCAAAGAAATTACTGCAAGGAAACAAAATAGGCCCAAGGAAGTATTAAAAAGTCAAACTGCAAGCAATCATAGGCTGATATAAGGCAAAAAGAAATGGGTATAATGATGTTTAAAAGGATGCAAAAAGCTACGCACTGTAAGGAAATAATGACAGAGATGAATCCAGAAAATACCAAAAATAAATGGGTAGGTTCCTTTTGAGAAGGAATAAAGAGTCTGAGAAGGAAGACTGAAAGCCAGCCAGATTGGACTGTAGCCTAGGGGCTCCCTGGTTAACACTCCTTCCTTTCCAGTCTTCAGGGAGATCACTATAAGGACTGTCCCTTTGGATCAAAAGGCACACATGCACGCCGTCTAACCAAGATTCCTAAACCTAGTCACATATTCCCCAAGGTCAGAAACACACTAGATAGGAAAAATGAAAAGGACAATTCTAATGCTGTTTTTACTTAAAATTTATTGAAATCCCCTCTTACCCCATTTTAGCTCCCTGAGTGAATGAAGATATATGTAAAATCTGAGCCTGATGGTGTTCTTTTCAAATTATGTCTTAAATCTCTGAAAAAGTGTGACTTCTGAAACTTGGGAAAGTGAAGCTAGGAAAAGGAAATGGCGATGACCCATTTTACATGCCTGCTTCCTTGTTTATTCACGAGCAGAGCTAGACTAAGAAACCTGTCCATGCAAATGGAAAGTGTCTGCAGTAGAAATGCTTAATGTTGACTTCTGTCCTCTCCAGCCCCATGAAAGATAAGCAACAGTTTAGGCAGGGTGAGAAAAGAGCTATCATTTTGAATTCTGATTCTAATGAAAGTTTTCTTCTGAGTATTCAGATAGATAATACTTGAAGATGAATGTATATGTTTTTTAAGATGCATGTAAAATATGAAATAATAAAAAAAAATCTGTATATTATGAGCACAGTACCTCATGAAAAAATCACTTTGGTGCCCAAGGAGGGGAAAGCCACCTGTAAAACAAAACACACGAAAAGGAAATGTCATGGGCCAACCCAAGTAGTAAATGCAGCTATTAAAGCTGCAGTGCTTTCAAAGATGTCTGAATCAAATCATAAAACCAAATGTGTTTCCCATAATAAGGGCAGCTTTTATGTCCCAAGTAGTTCAGGATGAAATTTAGAAAACAAAATGTTGCTATGGGTATGCTTTTTCAATTTGTCATTAGGCCAGTAATGATATAGGTCATAACTGAAAGTTTTAAAATGATCCGATAACTCTACATTTCTTTAGTTTTCACAAAGCTATTTAAATTTAAGAAGTTTTGTGATTTGTCCCAATGGCATACTTAACAGCAAGTTTGGCTTTTTTTCCCCTTAGAATTTAGTAAAGTAAGTTTACTTTTTACTTTCTTTAAGATAAATATTTTAAATTATAGTTCATGATGGCTGCCCCCCCACCCCCCCTTCTCCAGTCCCTCTTTGGGAATTTGGGTTCTTTCTGAGAAACTTTCTATTCATTTTTTGGAACTTTAATATATTGTGTTATGTCTACACAGCTGTTGATCCAGAAGCCATAGCTCGAGGTGCTGCTGGCGTTTCTGGAGCAGAGCTGCAGACCCGTGAGCCAAGCTGCATCACAGGCCGCAGCTGATGGGAAAGAGATGGTCACCACGAGAGAACTCGCGTTTTCCACAGATAAAATTGTAATGGGTAGGTTTTCTTTTTTTTTCCTATCTTAAATTATTCAATATGTTAGATAATAAATTCTTCATTTTGAAAGGCTATTTAAAAAAAGGATAGGGACACAAAAAAATATATTTGAATGTAGCCAAACAATTAGGCCTCTTACAGACAAACATAGATTATATGATTACATTTTTGGGAGGTATGGGTGCCCATGTTTTTACTCTTATCTGATATTGCTGATAAAATAATATTCATTTTACTCTTTTCAGTATTTACTTTTTATTTTAAATCTTGAATTGGCTTCAAAACAGGTTAGCTATGACATTCCTTTTAAATTGGAAGTTTATTTCTAGAAATAGAATTCAGTGATCCCTCTTGCTGTAGTAAGATGATAGTTCTAACCACTTTGGTTTTCAGTTGACATTGTTGTAGTTTATATGTGTTGTGGAATTCTACTCATTTTTAAAACATTTACTTTATTTAAAATATTTCTTAATTACATTAAATCATGTTACTCTAAGAACAACCTTGAGACAAATGGGTTTCATCCATTTAAATTAAAAATACTTTCTAATGGAGTATTTCACCTGATTAAATTTTGTCTGTAGGGCCTGAATGTAGAAGTGTGGAAACTGATAACGAAAACAAAACCATCACTGCACATCATGAGTCTGCTCATGCTATTATTGCATATTGCACTAAAGATGCAATGCTGCCCGGCCAGTGTGGCTCAGTGGTTGAGCATTGACCCATGCACCAAGAGGTCGCTGGTTCGATTCCCAGTCAGGGCACATGCCCAGGTTGTGGGCCCGATCCCCAGTGGGGGGTATGCAGGAGGCAGCCAATCGATGTTCTTTCTCATCGATGTTTCTATCTCTCTCTACCTCTCCCTTTCTCTCTCTCTAAAGTCAATAAAGAAAAAAAAAAGATGCAATGTTTATCAACAAAGCTACAATCCTGCCACAAGGGCCAACACTTGGACATGTGTTGCTTTCATTTAGTGCCTCCCAGAAGCTTATGTATGAAATTACTGATAGAATCACTTAAAAAGAACATGCAGCTGCCTCCTAAGTTTGTTGATACTTTCTTTAACTTCCTGAACCATCTTGAAATTAGAGATACTTGTGAAAGTATCTGCTGATAACGAACATCATTAATATTTCAGGTACTATACATTACAGCATGAAATTTAATTCTGGAATGACAGCAAAGTATAATTCTTAATTATGTAATTGTTCTTTTCCCCCCCATAAAAGCAACTATGTACTGGTTCAGTCGTTCTTCAAAGGTTTTTCGTATTGAGTACAAATTTTTTTTCTCATATCTTTGTAATTATAGACATTTTAAACACTTGTGTGCAACAGAGGATAAAAGAGTCCTATAGAAGCATTATCTACCTGTTATTTATAAAATGCATTTTACTTTATAAAGAATTTTCCTTATTCTATACATTGCTGGTTTTGTCATCAGTCACCTGATGACCATCTCTGCTAATGTCTCTGGGCTTTCAGCATCATGGTATTAAGGTGAGAGAGCCAAGTGATACTTCTGGTTATTAACATTAAGTGTTTCAAAACTGTGTCTGATTTTGTTTTTCAGTTGTGTAGGGGTCCCTGTTGCTGAGAATCACAGGTGGAACGAAAGCAGAGCTGAGCTGCTTGCACAGTGGGTGTGAGCACGGGAGGGAGAGCGGCAGTGGAGCTCACATTTGGAACTGACCATATTACAGCAGGTTGGCTGCAAATAATGGCTTTAGTTCAAATTGTGTTTGTTGGTTTAAGGATATTTTTTAAAATGAGTTCTATGTATATTTTTAAATTGTAGGTGCTTCTAGTGATTTTGATAATGCAACTAAAATAGCCGGATGGTTATCAAATTTGAAATGAGTGAAAGGTATTGGCTAATTTTAATCTTCCTCATGTCAGAAATGGTATGTGCCAGGTGTCTCTTGAGAGAGGGTTCTCATTATACATTGATAACATTTACTTTCCTCTGTCTCATTCCAAAGAGATTTGTCCCAGCTTATTCTAAACTAAACCTTATTTTCTGAGTTATCATATGTAGCATTCTGTTTCTATTCTAGCTAGTCAAACAGTAAGCTATTACTTCATGAGTTAACCAAATGATAACACAACTTCTTTAGCTGTTTCTATTCATAGGACATAAAAATCTCCTTCCTGAGCTTGCCATACTTTACCCTTTACACGTACTTCACTTTCTCCATTTTCATCGTGGTTCCACGAGCAATTCTAATGCTCGGAATTGTGGATTTCTGGATTGGGACTAACTGCCAAGGTTATCTAAGAAAGCGTTCACAACCATACTTACGGTTTTGCATTTTCTGTCTTGTTCACACTTTTGTTTTAGTGTTCGTCATACTTTCAGAAGAATGGTGAAATTACTTTGCCCTTGAGGCCATTATTATATTGAATTTCTTCTTTTCCCATGTGAAATTTGTTTTCTTATGTATAGGATAGTACTTCCTCTGTTACATTTATGTGTTTTGGTTTTGGTTTTTCTGTTCAATTTCTTCCTATTTCTTTTAGCTTGGAGTTATGACCTACAGTGATACAGGGAAACTGAGTCCAGAAATGCAATCAGCTATTGAACAAGAAATCAGAATCCCTCTGAAGGTATTGATCATATTTTTCTATGCTTATTTATTTAGTCATGATGTGCCTAAATAGTTGGGTGCTTGACCATATGATAACTGAAGGCTTTTGCTCTTTAGAAAGCCTTGCTCTGACTGTATGTAATAAAGAGAATAGGTGCACCATTGCCACCATGATTTAAATGTTGTTAGAGAACCTCTGGTCATAGACTGGGACTTTATTTTCTTCTGGCCATTGACTAAGAACAGTTTATATCAGTGGTTACAAATATCAATTATCCTTTCTCTGCAAAACCACAAAAAGTATTAGAATGAGGGATACTGACTATCAAATCTTTATTGTTTTCCTGTTCTGACATATATTCAACCTATGTTGTTATTTGCTTGCGCCTAGCAGTGTACGTGTGCTGAGAATACAGAATAAGCAAACAGCGGTCATTGTGCCTGCGGTGTCCAGTGCAGATGCGGGTAAAAGGAGGTGTAGGAGTGGAGTCACTGAGATCCGGTAGTAGGCACCGTGGTAATCTAGTCACAGTATAAGGGATGCTTGGATCAAGGTGGAGAAAAGTGGAAGCTGAGAAACATGGGTGGGTTCAAGAGATACAGACATAGTGGAATCAAATGCCTTTGTGATGTTCTGGGTGAGAGAGCAGGTAATTAAATCTAAAAATACTCCTTTTAAGATTTCTGCCTCATGCAACTATAGATGTGTCATCTGCTGAGTAGACACTGGCCTAAGGCTGGGAAGGACGCAGGTCGTGAGTTCAGTCTCATGCATGTTGAATCTGAGGTGCGTTAGTGAAGATCAGAGGTTGGGAGAGATGCGGGGCCTGGAGATAGTTCAGAGGCTGGATGTGTGTTCCATTTGGGCAGCATGAAGGCAGGTCATGGATGGAGAAGGGGACTGAACTGAGCCAGAAGCCTTTAGTGAATGAGGACTCGGGTGGCACAGTGAGGGTGTTGGGCAAGGCTCTAGTCAGTCAGTCTGAACTCCAGTGGAATAGTGCCTGATGGAAGAGGGCGTGTAGCAATGGCCTGGAGGTGCGATGGGAACAAAGAGCTCACCTCTGCCCTGAGGTATCTGGGTGAGAGTGAATCAATAATTCCACTGTGGGGCTTGGAGAAAGCAGTCGCCCCGAGGGCCAGGTTTTGATGAACTCAAAGGTGGTAGAAAAAATGCTTTTGAGTAGTTAAGGATATGGGAAGTTTATATAATGGAGGGGTTCAGAAGGTGTTTTAGAAGAAGCCTCTGACTCCCCAGAATCTTAATTCTCTTTCCCTTAGTATTTGTTATTCTGAGTAAATGAGCTATGCTTCAGTAGTTACTCCTAGAGCATCAGAAATACTTTCTTTGCTTGAATACATTTCTGAAAACTCAGAACACAGAATGGCAGAAACTGGGTTCTTTCCTTCTGGAATGATAGCTGGGGAGGCAGCAGGTACTCTTTCCACTAGATGGCAAGCTTACATTGTTACTAAGGGAAAAGGATTTCTGGTTAATAGCATTTTAGATTCAGCTGCAATGATTGCATTATGTTTGTATCATCTGTGCTTCTTGGTGTTGGTAAATTCATGTTTATATTTTCCACCCAGTAACATAAGGGCACAGACATGGCTGAAGACTCACACGTTGGCAGAAACGTTGCGCCGACAAACGGGCACTGCCCGACGTGCGCTGTTAGGAGTGCCGCTATCCTATGACCCGATGAACTCAACCCAGACTCACTTTTGGAAAGACAATTGAAGGAATCAGTGACACAGTCAAGGTGGGTTGCAAGGAAAATTGTAGGAAAGTCAGGGATCAGCTGTAAGAATACTATTACAGTTGTGACAAGTTGATAAGTGAGTATATTACCAAGTGAAAAAGTGCAAAGGTAGATCTTTTCTAGCCATTCCAGATTAAATAAATTGGTGAGCCCAAGAGGCAAAAAAAAGCAAATTTCCTTCTTTTTAAGCATATATACTGAATAGAGAAATAGATTTGTGTTCACGGGCCTTATTTAAAAATCAGATAAGTACAGCCCTGGCCGGTTTGGCTCAGTGGTTAGAGCATCGGTCCGCAGACCAAAGAGTCTCAGGTTCAATTCTGGTCAAGGGCGCATACCTCAGTTGCGGTTCATCCCCAGCCCTGGTTGGGGCCGTGCGGGAGGCAGCCAATCAATGTGTCTCTCTCATGTTGATGTTTCTCTCTCTTTCTCTCTCTCCCCCTCCCACTCTGTCTGAAGACAAAAGGAAAAAATAACCTTGGGTGAGGATTAAAAAATAATAATAAAAAAGAAAAAGCAGGTAAGTACAAAGTATACTTTAAGTTTTTAATAAGCATCTACATCCTTAGCTGTATTATCACGATGTGCTGAAGCCAAAGTAAGATGGTTTTCTTGTTCCCACAATCCATTTAATTGTTGTATTAAAATGTGAATATTTTCATCATTTACAACTTCTGTTTTGAATGATAGTTCTAAGCATCACCTTTTTATGACTGCTTGCTGCCAGTTTAAACCAACTATTATACATTCTTCAAATTTGGTTTTAAGTAGTGACTTTACTAGAGACAAGTCTACACAGCAGCCAAGTGACATGTATTGTTTTTCTTCCTGGAGCTATTGTTGAGTCCAAGAAGGCAACCCACCCCCACTCCAAGGTCTTCTATCCTCACCAATAAGCTACAAGTTCGCTTGTTCTTCTCTTTTTCCTGAAAGTTAAAGCTACAATCAATCTCAAATTCCTGCTGAACACAACTTGGACCATTGTTTTATGGTCTTGAGAAACCTCAGGAGAAAAAAAATTGTATTTTGATGATGGGCTTTCTGTCTGTGGACAGGTAGAATCACTGGTGTTCAGCAAATACGTTAGACTGTCATGGGGTAACTTCTCAGGCAGGCAGCCTGCACAGGCCAGTTTATTTTCTTTATTTTCTGTGTCACAGCCCCAAGTTCTAGGGGACTGTCTCGTTAAGTCACAAAGATTTGGAAAAGGATGGTGAACTTTTTATAGTTTACCTGGGCTGGTCACAGCTCCTGCAACTATTCTATTTATGGGAGTAGTCAACTGTTTCGTAGATTTCTTAACCTCCTTCATGTTCTTATTAGTGAAGTTAAAAATCATGGAGTGATCCTCAAGGTTATTACAAAGACTTCATTTTTTAACACTGTAGATTTAAATGTCATAATCTTTTGAATACCAGAGCCTCAGCCCAGCCCTGGCCCAGAGAGTCCCTGGCCCCTGGGTCAAGCCCACTCAGGGCCGTTCCAATGCGGCTGTCTGCAATTTATTTCAATAGAAAAGTAAACCAGTGGTGTGTTCACTTCCTTGTTCCCTGAAGACAAAGGGGATGGGCGTGTTTGATTTCATTAACTACAATACAGCCAACAAGAAGACTGTATGAAATCAGCTTTGTACAGCTTACCCACTGGCATTTGAAACGGATCATCACTGCATTAGCTGTCATGCTGGTAACTCTAGAATCAGGAAAAATACGTTTTGGGTGTTTATATAAACCTTTGCAGATGCACTGATAAAATAATTTATAATCATTTGAAAACATGTCTGGGGCCTGGTGAATATTTTCTCTCCTCTGAATAAGGCTCCCTGCTATCCCATGAGCATTTTACACACTGACCCCTGTGCCATTCCGGACCCTAAACCCTCACCTTTCAGGGTGGAGACAGTGGAGCTGTCTTTAAACACACCTGATGAGCATGGGGTCACTTTTTCATTCTGACCCTGCTCTTGAGGTGGAATATTTGGTGTGGTGACAGACTCATCTGAAACATGCATCCGCTCAGAGGGGACCCCAGAGGCTGGTGCTGGGAGCCCTGAGTGCATCCAGCCTCCCCTGGGACTCCTCAGGTGGGAGGGGCCTCATAAACATGCAGGGCCCCTCTGCGCGGCTCCCCTGCAAACCCTGTGGGGAAGCCCGAGAGCCAGTGGCTGGAACACATGCTCTGAAAGGCCGTGAGGGTTCTGCACAGTGACCTGGTTAGGAAAGTCACCAGGCTGGCGCTGCTCTCAGTGCACAGCACACTTCCAGGAGGGGTGCGAGTCTTCAGTCTGCACGGTCTGACCATCTGTCTGTCTCTGGTTCTGAGATGCGCTGTGAGGAGACCTGAGTTGTGCTGCTGAAGGCCCTGCAGAGTGGAGGCCGCTGGCTCTGCCCAAACTGGAGGTGGAGAGGGGACCCTTTGGCCTGTGAATGGGCCAAGACATGGGCTCAGCCTCCTTGCCTGCTGCCACTATCCCAGTGCGGGCACCTTGGACGTCTTCTAGGGCCTCTGTCTCCTTTCCCATGCCCAGGTAGTGCCCAGGGGCATGAACGGGAAGAGAAGACCTCAGTGGGCTTGCTTTGAGGCCTGGGACTAGGGATGCTGTACTCTAGATGAGGGAGGAAAGGGTTCCCAGGGCAGTTTCTTAGAGAATTCCCAGAAGTGTCCTTGGGCATATCTGGACACCTTAAGGACTATTCCCTCATCACACACCCCAGCCCTTACCTCCCATTGACACCCTCTTGATTGTGCTCCCAAGCCACCCACCCCCCACCCAGATGCAGGAATCTTGGCCTGAGCTAGTCCACTTGTCCCCAACCTGGCCACTGGTGCCTGCTGCAGTGAGCCTGTGCACCCTCCCCAAACATTTGGTGCCTGCATCTAAGCCCCTGGCATGTCCATGCGCCTGCTGCCTGCCCTACTACATGCCACCATTAGTGCCAGCTTGTGGGGTCCTGGGCACGGAGCTACGCAGATGGGCTGGCTGACAGGTGAGTGCAGACGTGGTGCAGTGTGAGGACCAGTGAGGTTCAGAACCACTCATGGGAGTCTGGTGCGGATGACAGGAGGTGAGTACACACAGGTGCACATGGAGTTGGTGTTGGAAGGCCAGCTTTAGACAGGCATCAACTCAGCTCTCCTGGCCATAGGAGGGTTTCCAGGGGTAGGTGGCTCCCGTGACGCCCATGTATCTGTTCCTGTGCCTGCCCTTGAATTACGTTGGCCCTGGGCGTCTATGCGAGCACCCTGCCTGGGCCACTTGGACCTGCAGGAGCTGCGCTGATGCTGCTGAGTGAGGCAGGCGCACTCCCGCCAGCGCTGCGTGAAGTGCGGCCTGAGGCTCTTGAAAGCCAGCTTGGGGTACAGGCCTCCAGGGAGGGTGCACACGAGGTGCTGACCAATTTGGCCTGCGTGTTTGCCTGGAGGACCTGCTTTAACATCACTGCCAAACCCAGTTACCCCTGTGTCTCTCCCCCAACACACACTCCCAGCAACGTCAAGCTTCAACTATTTGGTAACTCGTATTGCACATTCATTCGTTCCAGTTAATGAACGTTCCTCTTCATCAGCATCCAAACAGTTCTACCAAGCTCCTGAAAAATGAGACAGGCCCTGCTCTGCAGTGCACCTACCAGTGCCAGCGCCGCTGGTGGGGGCGCCAACCTCGCACTGACAGAGCCCTAGGAAGTCCTGTCCTGTGCTTGAAGCTGCCCAGCATCAGGATAAGGGATGGCCTAGAGCCTTCTTTCTGTTATCAGCAAGAAATTCAATCCACAAAGCAGACTTTAGTTGGTAGAAGCAAATCTTTGCCTGAGCAGGTTTGGATGAAAGTAAAGCAGCCTGTGTAAACAGGTAATAAATGAGAGGGACGGGAATAAAATAGTCTGTTGGACACAGTGTGGAGGGAAAAGACATTCAGAACCTGGGCAGTGGCACCACCTACACCCAGAGTGACTGGCAGTTCAGGGAGTCCTCACAGTCCCACCTTGGGGAGCAGGCCCAGAGCACCCCAGAGGAAGGTCTCAGCTTAGGGAGAAGCACAGCCACATGGAGACAGAAGCTAATGCCTGCGACTGATCGTCAGGTTCACTGTAGACACTTACCTTGGACACAGAAGTTGATTGAGTTATTAGTAATAATAGGCAACTTTAAATAAAACAAGAGTTCAGCCATTTCTATGTTAAAGGGGAAAATTAGCAAGAGTCAACCTTGACTTTGTTTTGCTAGGTGGATTGGGGTCTCTGAGACCCCCAGGTTTGCTGATTCATTAAGAGGACTCAGGATTTTGATTTATTACAGGGAAAGGACCAAACTTTGCAAAGGCTCCAGGGGAGAAGTCTGGGGATCAGGCCAAGGCTCCCAAGGTTGCCTCCCAGGGAGGGTCACATGGGAGCAGTTAGCTCCCCAGCACCCAGTTCTGAGACAAGTGAAAGGCTGCCATCAGGACTCAGCACCCCAAGATTTTGTTGGGGGCCCATCCTGTGGGCATCTCATACCCTGCACACAGCCACGTTCTAGCTCCCAGAAAGAAAGCCTGTGTTTACTACAAACCACACTGTTTATACAGACCATTTAGGCACAGGGAACCCCTCTTAACTAAAGGTGGTGGGAGCCCTCTGGAAATGTAAGTTCCCAGATGCCAGCTGGGCCAGCCTCTGGGCGCCTTCCTGAGGAGAAGGCAGCTACCTTCCTGCACCTGGGTCTGCAGATTGGCCTAGTTCTTATAAGAATGTTGGGAAAGAAGGAGGTTAAAACTATTATTTAAGTCAGTTTGTCTACAGGTTTTATTTTTATTATTTTGTGTAGAATCAAAAGGTGGTTAATTTTTCTCTCTTACAGCTAAGTTTATCTGAACATAAAATTAACCTATTTATTGAGCACCGTGTGCCAGTTTCTGTTGTTGGCTCAGGAAATACAGTTGGGCAAAAGTGTTGAACTGAGGTAGGTTATTTCTTTTTAAAGGGGTATATTAAAGCCAGCTAGCCAGCTAGATGCCATGAAGTATGTGATGCACACACAGATCACTGACTCACCAGAGAGAAAGAAGGTATTTTTCCTACTGACATTTTTAAATAAAATTACTGAACACCTAAAAAGAAAGCAAAAGAAAAGAAACCGCTATTCTCAACACTGCAGGCCCTTCTTAAAACTTGTCTCATAAAATGTCCCAAGTTTGGGACGGTAATCACAGTGGATGTTTGGGGCCAAAACCGACCTGTCCAATATGCATCAACTGCCCTGATCCTGTGGCAAACTAACACCCTTATTTTTTTTTCCAGAACATCATATCAAATAAATTAGCATTCTCATCTCAAGTTATTTACTTGGCAGAAAGAAACCTACATGCTGTGAGTAGAGAGAAGATGGGAGAAGCTTTCAGAAGGCGAGGAAAGAGACGGGTGGAAGAGACACCGGACAGTTTACTATGATGTGAATATCAACACTATCCAATGCCTGACTTCCTAAAATATCCAGATTATAATTTTCTGAAATTGGAAATGAGAGTTGTTCCACATCAAATCAGGTATAGTAATTCTTAGCATTTTTGTTTACATATGCCTTTTAGAATATTATAATGATAAACTCAGCCCAGGAAAAATGTACATGTTACTTACACAAAAACTCCTTTTCTGTAAGAACCACTGGTCATAATACTCAAGCTGGAACCCTGTTAGTCACAATACGCATGTACTCTGTAATCCTGATCACTGACTGCCATCAAGTCTTTCTTGCATCTAACCTAGTTTCATCCCAGAGGTTATGCCTCTCTCTACCTTTCTGTCCTGTTTACTTCAGAAAAGATTATTACAGACCTGCTTGTATAAGTTGTTCATATATGCTTGCCAAGGCCTATGAAGTTTTATCATGATTCTTCCTGAAGTTGAAACTTTTCTCATCTTTCTTTACAGATTGTGGCATAGAGTGCTACTTACTTTCCAATATCCAGTTCTCCCTTCTGTGTTAGTTACTCAGCTATGTGATGAGATTTTTTGAGCCTCTCTTGCAGCTATGTGTGGCCATGTGACTAGGCTTTAAGCCAGTAATATGTAAGCACTGTGCTATGTGGATATTCTGAAAAAATCTCCCTTATCTTATTCCACCCTGCTGCCTAGAAAGAAGATAAAACAGCTGGAGACCAATAGCCATCCTGAGCCTGAGTTTGAGGTGTGATGGGCAATGCTGTATGTTGACCCTTCTACTAGAAATAAATTTCATGAGAATAGGAACCTTGTTTATCTTGGTGAAAGCAACATCCCCAGCACCAAAAATTGTGTGTGGCATGTGGTAAATGCTCAGGTATTTAACAGGGAACGAACGAACGAACGAATGAATGAATGAATGAATGAATGAATGAATGAATGAATGAGTTTATATCAGACCATGTAAAACACTGACCTTAAAGTCCTCCAAGGGGATATTCAGCCATCAGTTGTAAAGGCAAGGTGTCTATTTCTATCACAAAATCAAACTCTTCCTTAGTTCAAATCACATTCCTCCTATTAGCTGCCCTTCATGCTTCCAGACTTGCTACTCTTTTAGAAGGAGAGGGTTTTTCTTACAGCTCTCCAGTGTTCCCTTCAAACAAAATATTTTATAATCTTTTTTCCTAACAATTCTTTCCATAAATTTTTTGCTTAGCAAGTTAAAAATGCTTTCATATTCAAGGTTGTGCATTTTGGTAAATTTTACTTTCTTGTTGACAGTATTACAGATGTCTCTCATTTTCTCCCTTTTTGCAGGTTTGGTTCTTCGGTTAGAGCATTGGCCCATGGATCGAAGGGTCTCAGGTTTGATTTGCAGTCAGGGGCACATACTTGAGTTGTAGGTTTGATCCCCAGCCCTGGTCAGTGTCATGTGGAAGGCAACCAATGGATGTGTCTCTGTCATGGATTTTTCTCTCTCTCTCTCCTCCTCCCTAGATCCACCCCTTCCACTCTCTAAAAATCTGTGGAAAAATGTCCTGGGGTGAGGATAAACAACAACAAAATGTTAGTTATGGGTGTGTTTATCTCTTGTTAAATGCAGGCACTATTTTGTAACATAATCTTAGGTGTTGTCTCAAGTCTATAAGAATCATCCAAAATGGTATCTACTGGCATTTCTAGGACTTCAGACAATAATATTATTACCATGGAATGCAGTCACTAGGTCCTAAGGATTTAATTAAATGCTGTTTACTGCAACTGACTTCATGAAATCCTTTCCCATTCCACTCTGGTCTCCCACATTTCAATATATTGCTCATTCTTGTCACCAAACCTTACTTATATCTTTTAAACTATCAAATTAAATATTAATCATCCCTGCTTCCCTGCTTTTTGATGTGACCTTTCCCTCCTGCTATCCTTTAATAAAGGGGAACACTCCCTCTGGTCCTTTATTTATTTATTTTTTTGGCTCCTTATGTGACTAAATGGTTTGTAAATGTTTACACTTCTTGTAATCACATATCATTTTCTTCTTAATTATTTTCTTTACTCTTCTCCAAAAGTTGTTGCTAT
The DNA here is from genome assembly GCA_030848825.1 of Tadarida brasiliensis. Taxonomy (NCBI): domain Eukaryota; kingdom Metazoa; phylum Chordata; class Mammalia; order Chiroptera; family Molossidae; genus Tadarida; species Tadarida brasiliensis. The sequence goes on along the minus strand of CM061257.1, from coordinate 107,658,790 downwards.
ATCTTTGGACTACTTAGGAGAAATAATCAGAGTCCTTTTCTACTTTTGTGACATACTGGTTTATTGTAGAGCTTCTTGGTTTTGCTTAAATTTCTTTTCACTCTATCCATCTTTGAGGAAAGATATCATTTGCTTTTTGTTAGGTATTCTGAGCTTTCCTGAAGTGTGTGCTTCTCTACACATTATCCTCTCTTTCCCTGAGTAGCTTTCCCAATAGGAGCCTCTTAAAATAAGGAATAACAGAGCTCATCAGATGAGGTCTTTCTAAATCTCTCCTCTACCAGAAATGTCTCTATGGCCACACAGGTCCTTCTCCCTCCTTGCTCTTCTGTGGCCCCAGAGCTAACCTGCCCCAGCTCTGGAGTGCATCCACGGCTGCCTTCTATGGGGCCCTGCTCTGTTCATTCCCCTTCTCCTCTGACATCACTTCTCCCCCCCCCCCATTAGCTCTCACCCTTTGACATATAAATATAGTCACATATTATCATCTTAAAAAATCCTCGCAGTGTATTTCCTTCTCACTCCTACCACATCTCTCTTCTCAGCCAAATGTTTGCGAAGAGAAGCCCTCAGTTGCTTTCTTTACTTTCTCGTGTCCTGTTCACTTCTTCACCCAGTTGCCATAGACAGTGGATCTGTAACTTTTTTGCCTTCCCGACAACATGTGACAATGTTTAGGAAATTGTGTATGGAATCCAAGACTGGGCCATGTGTATGTGCTTGGAAAGGACAGAGCAGGGGTCTGGCTGCAAAGGGGTGAGGGTGAGCATTCTGAACATGTGCCTTCTCTGTAAGTTGGGCTCATGGATGGAACTCTGGGCGTGATTGGTTCCTCGTAACCAGGTGACCACAGAATGTGTTCTGATTGGCTGGTGCCCACCAGGAGACCTGCCTTCAGTTGAGAGGCAGTTGTGGAGGAAGGAGGAGCTTTGGCTGTGCTCTCTTCTTGTAGCGGTTGTGGTTCTCAGTGCTTGTGTGATCACCTTTTCAATAAGTCAGGCTGCTCACTGTCCTCACAGACTTGTCAACTCAGTGGAGGTGGTAGCAGCTGGACAGCAGCTCAGGGCAGCAGCAGGGGCGTGGCCAGGCCCTGGGGGCCTGGCAGCCCAGTGGCCCCTGGGCTGCACAGGGCTTTGCCCTTGTTGGGGGTTGTGGGGGGACTGCTGAGTGAAGACAGTGACAACAGTGAGGAGTGGAGTCACCTCATGGGCAACATACTGTCGTGTTGCCAGAAGCCAAGTGCCAGCCCCAGTGCCAGCCCCTATACCACCCCCAGTCCGGGCTGGCACTCTGTGTTGGTGAATCTTGTCATCGATGAGTCTGATGTCTCTGAGGCGTGTGCCAGGAACCCAGTGGCAGTACCACCAGCCACAGCTGTCCTGAAACTCGCAGAGTTGGATGACCTAGACTTCGAGAAGGGAAAACCTGTGCTGCGCATGAGTGACCTGAAAATGACGGCAGGTAAGGAGGTGCCAGGTGTTCTCTGCTCTCAGGTCTACCTCTGGCCTCCACTGCCCCCAGGGTCCCCTTGAAGGGAGCCACCACCTCAGGCTTCCTCTTGCCCGGTGGCGGCTTTCCAAGAGCTGGCTCTTCCTGGCGTCCCCACACCTTATTCTTTTCCCCATCATGTCTGGTCAGTTTCTTTCCCTGTTCACTACCCAAATGCCCAGTTCTTTCTTCTGTTCCCATTTTCCAACTCAGCCTGAGACACTGCAGCCCTTGGCCCTTCCTGTTTATTACTCTGTTTAATGTCTTGTGAGACTCTGTGAAGACTTTGGGGTATTTTTTCTCAATGAAAACTTTAATAGCCCAAGTTCAGAGTGTCCATCCCATCTCCCTATCCTTACCTATCTGTGTGGTACTTAAGTGAAGGAGCCACGTAGGGCCTGGTGATACCCTTGCTCCCATCTGTTATGATAGTTGGTACTCGGGTCAATTCAGCTACAAAGATTTTAGAATTTGTTCTTTAAATTCAAAATAGACAACTACATAGAATCTATATGGTGTTCTTAAGCAGGCTGTTTGCAGTTGCCTGGGTAGCAGCTGCTTCACTTCTTCCAACTGTCATTTGGACACAGAAGGAAATGGTGGGAGAGAGAACTTACAATTACTGATGATATGAAATGTTACTGCCACTGCTACAGAGAATAGTTTTTGTTGTTTGTTTGTTTTTACACAAAGAACCCAGGGAGTTCTGGTCACTTTCATGTATCCACTCTGACACAAATGTCTCAGTCTTCCTTCAGTGACTTACAGACTTCACTTGCATATTGCCTGTTGTAAAGGGGGGTGGGGGGGGGGGTTCACGAGACTGTTGGTCAAAAGTGTCCAAAGAGAAGAGCACAGACATTTTTACTTTAATTTGTAACATAAAGCCTTGGGAGTTAAGGTGCCAGATCGAGCACAAGAATGTTTGTCCCCATGGCTCCCTCTCCATCCTCTCCCCTCCTGCCAGGGATTCCTGTTTAACTGGGAGAATGTTGAGGTAAAAGTTCTGAAGAGCAGATGGCTGAAGGGGGAGGGGGAGTGGAGAAGAGGAGGAGGAGGGAGAAGAGAGGGAACATTTGGTTTAAAATAACTCTGGGTCACAAGGTAGCTAACGAAGACTGTGTTTTTTGAAGTAGAAAGATTCTTTCACAAAGATGTTAAAACCCCATTGGTTCATTCATTTCACTTAAATACCAGAGATTATTTCATTATTTAATAGACAAAATGTATTATAGGTCTTACTACATTTAAACTTTAGTTGAGCTTTTAATTTCTTGAAAAGTTGGAATAATTAAGCCTGTGGACTCACAGAGATGGTGGACGTGGCTTTGTAACTGAGAAGTGCTCCCTTTTCAGATTATTCAAATATTGTGACAAAAATGAACGAATGATGTGAGTTAATTGTACCTTTAAACACAAAGCAAGTGAGTAGCAGTGAAAACTTCTGCTCTGCTTGGTGCTGTAAGGTAAGCCTCTGTCTGAGTGATTTCATAACCCAGTTAGTAATGGGTAGTGTTGGAGCTCTATGTAATTCTTTAAGATTTACAGCTCACTCCCGTGTATATCTCCTTTGGCCTTCTAACTGCAAACAAGGCCCCTGTGTATTCTCCCTCTGCTGCTGCTGAGGAAACGGAGACTGAGATGTGTGACCTGACTGTAACACAGCTACTGAGCGGAAGGGCTGACGGGGAGCTGAGAGATGTGCCAGATTCCATCTCTGTGGGGCTGAAAAAGCTCTTTAGAACACAGCTTATATTTGATCATTTCCTCATGAAGTGAGAGAATTTTACCTTACTCCAGTCTTGACTGTTTCCATTTGAAATTATTGTATACAATACAGAAGCCACAATTACCACTTTATTTTATGTCTATAAATTCATCACAGTGGATAAGAATAAAAGCAGAAGTCATGAAATAGCATGAATTTACCAAGTTAATGAGTTGACATATTTTAAAGAGTGTGTTCTGGTGACCTGACATTGAAGCCCAGAGTGCTCTGGACACAGAGGGACTTTAGGAAAAGCTGGTACGAGGGCCAATGAAGTAACAAGGATTAAGCATAAGCCCATGATAAGTAATGTTCAATTAGAAAGGTTGAAAAAATAGAGTTCATAAGTGTAGATTTTACCTTTTTATGTTTCATATGATAGTTAAAATTTTACTTCAGTTTGTTTTTAATTTTGGGGGGCATTCAATAAAGTGATAGGGAAAACCTCAGTTTCAGCATTTGCCTATTATTAAGTTTCCGTAGAAACAAGGTCAACATACCAAATATATGTACGAGGACATTGAAAGTTTCCTTTTAATGTCTTTATTTCAGACCAGTTTAGATTGGTTTCCCTAGAAACTAAGAAATACCTACTTAGATGTAAAACAGTTCAGCTTTTCTACAATGGAGAATGGAGTTATTTGACTACTTACACAAAATCATAATTGAATAATGCTCTGCCTTGTTCTTCTGAAACAGAACAGAATTTCTTTGTCATTTCAAAGATATTCTTGAGAGCCTAGTATAGATTTCAGACAGACTTAAAAGAAGTTTTCTACTACCTTGCCTTCATCTAACAGTATAACTAATATAACTGAGGGTGGTGTCAGTGACACATGAAGGTCCTATTCTCAAATTTTATTATTGCTCATCAACTGTCCACACAGCCTTTATGTTCTGAGCTTAGGAGCTTTGCTAATTTGCTGGCTAAAGGTGGTTTCTCAAGTGACCCCTTCCTCACCCTGGCCCTGAGGAGTGAGTAGGGAAGGAACTGGCAACATTATGTGGAAAAACCTCTGCGCAACAGATCTTGACTCTTTCTCATAGTTATTTTAAACCCACTTTTCTTTTCTTTTTTATTGTATGACAGTATTAATAAGCATTTGCTATAAAAGATTTACAAGAAACAGAAAAGTCATTCACTTCGGCTGCAAATACCCAAAACTTATATTAATATTTTGGTGTTTATTCCTGAACCTTTTGCATGCATAGAAACTTCACATTTTGTTTAGTTTACACAAATGCGGTCAGTCTTTATGTGCTCTTTATAACTCTGTGTTGTAAAGAGAAGAAATGACAGAAAGCTCCTGGGACTGTGCTGACCCTGAGAGCACTGCAGGCTGTGTGTCCATGCAGCTGTGAGGAGCTCCCCTGCAGCCTTTTTTTTTTTTTTCCTCACCTGAGGACATTTTTTCATTTTCTGTTCAGATAGAGTGGGAGGGAGAGGGAGAGAGAGAGAAACATCGACGTGAAAGGGCCACATCGAGTGGCTGCCACCCGCACCACCAACCAGGGCCGGGGACAAACTGCAACCGAGGTATGCGCCCTTAGCGGGAACCGAACCCGGGGCTCTCCGGACCGCAGGCCAACGCTCTAACCGCTGAGCCAAACCGGCCAGGGCACCCCTGCAGCCTTTTAACAGCTGTTCTGCAACTTCAAGTGGTTGGAGCATCATTCAGGGGCCCACCCGTTATGACGGGCCATGTTTCAGAGTGAAACTGTACACAACCCATTACAATGCTTTATTCTGGGACACAGACAAAAACAGATGCATTGTACTACCTGTAGAATTCACATGGTATACTTTCTTATAACTTAATTAGGATGTCATTTTGTGGTTAAGGAATTTTAACATTAAATTATCTTATCCCAAGTTGAAGTTATTATTGGTTTTTCTCTGGACATTAGAACTTCTCCTTTAGGTTTTTTTTGTGTCTAATTACTACTCTGAGATCTGAAAGACGTGCTGATCTTAGATGACAAATCAAAAGATTACATTAGTTAAAATTTTGGGAAATATAAGAAAATTGGGAGAAACTAAATTGGTTTGGGGAACACTGAAATAGATGTTTATTGGGCACCTTTCTAGATGCAGGACAGTGATATTCAAGTCAGAGCCCCCAGCCTAGCTCACATGTTGACATTCTAGACGATCCTAGGGACAGACACACATGAACAAGCAAGGAAGTCAGGGTGGTTAATGACAGCTGCTCTCTGTAAGTGACACTGAGCAGTTCTAGAAATGAGAGGGAGCCCTGTGAACATGTGGGAGGAGAGGCTTCCATGCAGGTTCCCCAGGTGGGAATATGCAGCAAGCAGGCCAATCACAGCAAACACGGGGCAGCTGCAGACTGAAGGGACACCAGAAGCAGGAATATGGTGCATTAAACCTGTGTGCCTAGGAGGCCTTGTCAAAAATGTGAATTTTAGTCTAGTTGTGGTGGGAAACCACTGGAGGATTACATGTATGGAAAAGATGCTAATTCTATAAAGAGAGGGAGAACAGAGAGAGAGAGAGAGAGATGCTACTGTGTAAGAATGGAGGAAGCAGGGAGGTGGGTAGAAGGCTAGCACAGTAGTTCAAGTGAGAGTCAATAGTGGCTTGAAAAAAAACACACACCAAACAGTAAGGGCCTCAATAGGCTGACTTAGAGAAATGAAGTCAGTCTAAATGTAGTGCTGTAGACATCAATGACTAGTCACAGAAAAAGAAGTGAAAATGACCTTTAAACATGTCTTTACACACAAGAGAAATGCAAATAAAACTATACTCTGGTTTCTCTGCTATTGGGAGAAGATCCATAAACTTGATTCTCAGTGTTTTGGAAGGGCTGTGAAGAAACAGTACTTTATATGTTGCTGATGGAAGTGCACAATGGCTTCACCCAGGAAGGGGTGTTGGCATAATCACCCCACAGTGCAGATGCATTAATCAGGCATCCTACTCCGAGGATTTATTCTGAAGGAATAAATAGGAAACCACATATTCGCAAAGGTTTTCTTGCATTATTTTCTAACATATATATTGGAAATAACTAATATCCACTAAAGAACTGGTAAAATAAACTGATTCCTCACAATAGACTACTATGTGAGCTATGAAAAAGAATAAAATATCTCTATCCTGCTATGTGGTGATCTCCAGGTAAGTGACATTAAAAAAGGATGGAGAGGAAATCCAGTAATCTATGTGACAGAAGCTGAGGAAATAGGTTTTGCTTATTAAAAACAAAAACAAAAACAGAAAAATGAAAGAAATTCTTACTAATTGTGTGACTTTCATTGCTTTCCCTTTAAGGGGCAGCCAGAGCACATATGAACTTAAGATGTTTGGGTAATGAGTGGACATTTCATCTTTTCAATGAAATGTTAAATGTTCATATTTTGCTTTTGAGTTAATTTGTGAAAGCTTTGTCATTTTTTGTGTGCTCCATTCATAGTATATAAATTGCTCTTTATTTCACTTGATTCTTGCAATGTTTTGAGGTCAGTAATATAGGAATTATATCTGTTTTATGTGTGAGAAGACAGGCTCTGAGTGGCATCAACTGAGTTGTCCAAGGTTTGAAAAGTCAGGCTGGATAGAGCAGGAATGTCAACTCCAGATGCCTGGCACATAGGAATAGCATTTGTAGAACGACACGTCATGTGATCAGCCTTGGGGTTACTACCTTTTCACACACCTCTTGTTTTAGTGCATTAAAGTAATTAAACGTTAGGGTTAAAACAGTTGCATAATATGAGGTGAAATAAGGTACTTTTAAAAAACACATAAAGAAGAAAAGTGTACTTCACTGTATGAAATGTCACAGCTCATTGAGTCATTCAAACAGGTTGAGGATTAAATCAGGGCAATACTGAGATCCAAGGTGAGGCAGCTAAAGAAGTGGTTGGAAGCCAGAGTGAGGATTATAAGAGGCTAGGAAACTGGAAGCCAGGCTCCAGGAGCAGGAGACTGGGGGACACAGGGGCCTGCGGTGTGCCTTTGGGGAGGCCGCCAGCTCGAGGCCATTGGGTATCGGTCACCCGCCTGGGGCGGAAAATGTGGAGTTCGAGTGTACATGGTAATTGTTAGATTCCTAATTTTGTGTTGTGGGCCCCAAAACTAATACAATGTATAGTAAATACAATGTATAATATGGGGATAGAGCAGTTCAGGAAATGCAGGAAACCTTAAGTAAACAGGTGCCCAGCCGTTGGCCCAGAAACTGCTGACATTTCTATTTAATTGGAATAAATTGAAATCATGTTGAAATGAATGTCTTTCTGAAAAATGCTGCTTAAAAGCATACAGTATGGCTCACTGGTTGAGCATCAACCCATGCACCAAGAGGTAGCCAGTTCGATTTCTGGTCAGGGCACATGCCCAGGTTTTGGGCCCAATCATTAGTGGGGGACATGCAGGAGGCGGCCAATCAATGCTCTCTCTCATCAGTGTTTCTATCTCTCTCTCTCCATTCATTTCTCTCTAAAATCAATGAAGGACAAAATAAAAATAAAACCATTCTATAAAATAGTGATGCAGTATTTGCAATTACATCTCCGGGTTTCCAAAGTCCCATTTCCCTTAATCCAGACCTTGAAGAAATGTAATTAGGGTTTCAGTAGAGCTAAAAACAAAGCCAGTGTCCAGAGTTTCCGTTCCATGTGGCAGCTGGGTCCGGTTCAGCCTCAGGCTAGTTCCAGTCCATTAGTCCATCATGTGGGGTCTGCATGGGCCATGTGGGCAAATACAGGAAGCAGGAGCCAGACAACCCCACCAGCCAGGAGTCAAGCATAACGTGCCAACAGCCAAGAGCCCTAGAGCCCAAGAGCACAGCCCAGAGAGCGAACTCCTTCCTCAGGGAATTCAGTATCTCAGATCTTCCTGCACTGGCAGTGGCCCCGCCTACTCTGGCCAATGATCTGTTCCCAGGTGTGACTGACAGCAAGCTCCTTCACTCCTCCCCTCCAGCTTTACTGGGCATGAGTCTGTCTCCCCCTTGTCCAGTCCCTTCCCCCATGATCTGAGAGAATGGACCAGTGGCTCCCTGGGGAGTGTAAAGCTGGAGCTTCCTGGTGAAGCTGTCCAAATGCCACACCTTTCCTTCGCTTCTCTCCTGTTACTAGTAACTAGGTGAAGTATAGTGGTATCAGACTGATTCATTTTTAACACAGTATTGAGCATTCTGATCCTCTAAGAACCAAGGATGTAGGTTGTTTGGATTCGATTTCCAAATGCTCTTTTTTTTTTTTAAATTATTAATTTGTTTTTGTTACAGATGTTTCTCCTTTTTTTCCCCATTGACACCCTTTTCCCCCTCCTCTTCTCCCTGTCCCCATCCCTGTTGTCCATGTCCATTGGTTATGCACCCATGCACATAGGCTCTGTGATTCATCTCTCCCACCCCCTGCCTTTTTTATAGAACCATTATTATGTGATTTCAGAAATATTGCATTAACTATTACTTTATCAGGATCTTGGTCCATGTTCTTACAAGACTGGTTAAGTGGTTTGACATGGACATTACTGAGGAATATCATAGGGTTTTTATGTTTGTTTGTTTTTGTTTTAATAACAACTTTATAATTGCATATAGTGGCAAGTTTGTGTTATTAACATTCAAGTACCTGTTTTGTATTCTTGCCTAAATAGGAGATTATCCCACTTTGGTGTGTGGTGGACTTCAGGGAAATCTACCTTTACATAGCTACAAGCAGCCCTGTGATCAGCACCAGAAATTATTCTTATTGAAGCCCCCAATTAATCGTGTGGCATAGAAGGGTGAAGTGAGGTTTTAGCTTTGGAAATTGAGGGCAGAATTTAAAAATCACTTTGATGGAAGTATTAAAAGTCATTATCTTGAGAGTGTTCCTGTAGATTAGAGCATTGAGCTTTTATGCTATCCTTTTAAATCTGCAAGGACGAATAGCCCCAAGTAACCACAGCTAACTACTAAGTAAGTTCAATTTTTGAATGGAGTTAGAATTAGCCTAAATGTGTAAAGAACATTTGCCAAAAAGAGCTCCCTTGATTTGGGCATATTTGATATATTAGCTGGTTTCTGACACTCACTGGTATCAGCATAACTTGCTTCTGGAGACTGTTTCTGGAATGAGATAGTAAAATCAGCATCAAATAGAATGACACTATTTCTAATTGATAAGTAGAAGGGGGAAAGCATATATACGATTCACAGATTGTTTAGGTGCAAGTTTTTAAAAAGTCTAAGATGTATCCTGCTTTCATTCCACAGGTATAGTCATTCTACAATTTTGAACTTTTTTCCATATTGTTGCCTTTACTAAAATTGGCTTGTTACCATTACTAAAAACTCTTCCCAACACTTTTATGTGATTAAAATTGATGTGTAGCTATTTTTTAAATTATGTACTTTTCTACTCAAGTAAATTATTATGTGTTTTTCTCTTCTTCCTACACAGAGATGGATTTAGAACTAATTCCTTCGGACCATCCAAGGGCAAACACCATTTTCCTAAAGAAATCTGAAATGGATGGTAAGTCAGATAGGATTTTGGTCACAGTTAGGTTTTCATTTCAACAAATCATAATAATCAGTTGTTTATATATGAGGATGAATTTGTGACTTTGGTTTTATGTTACATTGTGCTCAACCAAATGATCCCAACTCACATCCAGAACTCTTTAGCTGTTGAAGACTCTCTCATCCTAACTTAATGCTGCCTGGTGCATGAGAGCCACAGGGCCTGTGGGGTTCCCAGAAGCTTTGCATCAGCACGTGACACTGGTGTCCACTTCCTGGGTTGTATTTGTTTTAGGACAAGGGTCAGAAGTGTAGGTTTTGACACTCTGCTTGCCTGCTTAGTTTCCTTCCTGTTATGGTACATAGAGTTTACTTGCTTAACAAGGCACACCTGCTCAAGGTTTCATTGCTTATGACAGCAGAAATACCAAAGGGATAGGTTCCACTATCTTTGAAGTAACACAGCACAATAAAAAATGGGGGTGTTAACATGCGTTTTCATGGTATGTGTGTATTTTGACTGTCTGGAGCTGATCATTTTTGGGTAGGATTGCTGTATTTCTCAGTGTCTCCCAGAGCCATGGGCTGCTCACATGTAGAGAGGGTGGGGACAGTACAGGAGACGCTCTCCCATGGCCTCTCTTCAGTCCTGAGGAGTGTGTGCCCATGATGCCATCCCTCATTGAAGGAGGCTGTGTGGGACGCAGGACAGCCCGAGACCCTCTGTGGAGCTTTCGTGTTTCTTCTGATCTCTGTTAGAGCAAATGATTTTGTGTTGTACATATGTTTAGTTAGGTTAGCCACACTCACTTTAAATTTAAATTAGATAGGAGACTTTGCAGTTGAGTAAAGACCCATTTATTTTTTCAGTGAGATATTCTAGTTGATTACCAGTAAGGGGTTCAGGATATCTCCAGATGCCTGGCCAGAAACTGGCTCTTGAGCTGTCAACTGTTAATCCTGGTGATTCAGGAGGAGTGGGTGTAAATGTAGAATCAGAAGCTACGACTGAGTAGTGGTTCAGATGCGCAACAGGTCAATTTTGTATTAGCTGCATTTCTTACCTGCCCGGTTTGCTTTGTCCTTTTCCTCTGTACATGGAGAGACTTTCATGTGTACCTGATACAGAGCATCTGTTAGGTCAAAACTGTAAAACTTAGTTTTAAGATGTTTCTTTATGGAACTCAACTTGCCAGATGATTTAAGTTATACATTTTATTGGAAATTATAAAAGAAATCTAATAAAATGTCTTATTTTGTATGTTGGTAATCTTTCAGGTAATCAATGACATTTTTTTTCTAAATCATTTGTATTAGAATTGATGTGTTAATTTTTTTTTTATTCTTAGTGAGAGGAAAGAATATGAAGAACTATTCTTATCATGTAAGTATACAGTTGAAAAGTTAAGAAATTAATAATCTCAATGAAAAATTGTCTGCCATGGTTTTTAAATATATATAATGGACCCAATATCATTGGCATGGACCTTTTTTGGTGGATTTTCTAAATCTCTTCTATTATCTTAATTATCAGATGTACATATTTAGGAAAGATTTTGGCTTACAAATGCACATTTTTTAAGAGGTTCTGACCTTTAGGTTAAATTTCAGTAACATGGTCATGGTACAAAGATCTGCCTTAATTGTTAATCTTGTTTTTTAACAAAGTGAACACCAATGTCCTAGCTCCATCAGCTGTTAGCACTGTCTATGGGCTGACTGTCCTAGCAGCTGAGAGCTCAGCTTTCTCTCCACGTGGCCTTATTTCCACCCTCTCCCTCAATGTGTATCATGGTTATTACTGAATCAGAATCACTGTTCACATTGTTATGGCTGTGTAAATAGTTTTACTGCTGAGCCATAGGGTTCTCTGGCTGTGCCTCTTTCCTGTACACCCTTCATTCTTTCTCTCTAATATGACTGAAATCTGAGCACTTCTCTTCTCCAGGACACTCCAAACCCCTTCTTCCTGGTCAACATGATCTCAGAGCCCAATGCAGAGAGTAGCTGATCTCCCTGCTTCAAAATAACTTTTTCTACCTAACTGTCTAGTAATTTGGCAGAGAAAGATAACTATCAGACAGATAATGCCTAGTAAGTCTTCATTTTTGTGTGTGTGCAATACTTTTTTTTAAACTATATTCACTTCCTGTTTTCTAACAGCTATTTTTTCCAAATGTGCTGTAGCATTGGTCACAAACCTGTCAAAAATATTTTTCATTTACTAAACACACTTGTTCCATTTTCCACGGGAAGCAATCTCTGCAGCCTGTGTTACCCTATTCTAGCACAGACTGGGTTCCCTAGGCCTGCTCTGCTCCTGTATTTTTTGGCATATTTCTTTAAAGTCATTGGGTCTCACATAAGTGCTCTCTTGTGTTGGATCTCCTATGTCTTAGATCAGTGATTTTGAACCTTTTTCATCTCATGGCAGACGTAAACTAATCACTAAAATTTTGTGGCACACCAAACATTATATATTTTGCCAATCTGACACGTAATGAAATAGGTGTAATTTTGATTCATTCACAGTGGACATCGATTGTGTTGCCTGTTTTCATTTTTTTAATTTGACAGTCTAAGGGAAAAGAGGTCAGTGCCCCTGTCTACATAGTCAGGTGTGGCATGTTTTAAAAATTCTTCAGTGTGCCGCACGGAACACCGGTGGAAAGGCTCTGTCCCAGGTTGTATGTTTTCCTCTGTCTTGTTATCCGCCCTGTTTACTGGAGCACCTTTTCCTGGGACAGGACCCATGGGCAGATGTTTTTTAGAGATGTAGCCTCTCTGGAATGCCTCCTACTTAATAAAGCATAGAATTCTAGGTTGAAGTTAGTTTTTGCAGTTCTAAAGACATTTGTGCTGTGTTCCCATTCCAGTGTTGCTCTTACATCTGTTGAGATTGTATGATACATCGTATTGCCAATTCTAGTTATTTCCCCATCCCCTTCTTCTCTGGGAACTTTTGGAATCTTCTTTACTCCTAGGAATCTGAAATCTTGTAATTTGATACGTACCTATTCATTTGTTTATGGCCATTAAGACTGCTGGTCTTGCCCTTGTCAGTTTGTCTCAGTGGTTAGAGCGTCAGCCGTAGATCAGGGAGTCCTGGGTTTGATTCCAGCCAAGGGCACGTACCTTGGTTGAAGTTTGTCCCTGGCCCTGGTTGGGGTCATGTGGGTGACAGCCAATCGATGTGTCTCTCTCACATTGATGTTTCTTTCTCTCTCCTTCCCACTCTTTCTGAAGATAAATGTAAAAATATCCTCGGGTAAGGAATTAAAAAAAACCCCAAAACTGCAGATCTTGCCTGGCTGATGTGGCTCACTGAGCATCAACCCATGCACCAAGAGGTCACTGGTTTGATTCCCGGTCAGGGCACATGCCCAGGTTGTGGGCCAAATCCCCAGTGCGGGGCATGCAGCAGGCAGCCAGTCGATGTTCTCTCTCATCAATGTTTCTATCTCTCTATCCCTCTCGCTTCCTCTCTCTCTCTCTAAAATCAATATGGAAAAAAAATTTTTTTTTGAAAAAAAAGAAAGACTGCAAATCTTATCTACTTTCAGGGAATTTTTTTATTTCTTCCATATATTCTTTTTTCTAATATTCTCATTACACAGAAGTTAGAACTCTTAGACCAGTACTTTTGCACGAATCTCTAATTTGATTTCCCTCTTATTTTCCTTTCTGTCTTTTTCTACTTCTTGGAGATTTTTTTGACCTTGTGCTCCAACCCTTTTATGTCTTTATTTTGTCTATCTTGAACATTCTCTCTCCCTCTCTCTCTCTCTCTCTCTCTCTCTCTCTCTCTCTCACCTGCCTATGCCTTTTCTTACTCTGTTCTCAGGTGCACTCACTCTGGTGCTCATCCACACCTTCCCCCAGGCATGTATATCCTTTTTTTCTTTCTCTAAGTTTTCAGGGGCCTCTTTGCCTCTGTAACTTGTTTCCTGAGCCCATGCAGCCCAGCCGGCTCACTTCTTCTGCCTCTGTGACTTTCTAAATACACTTTCCCTTATCATTTGAGTTCTTGGCTCTAAAGTCTTTCTCAGCCAAACTCAAGGACCAAGATCTAACATCTGGTGTCATTTCTCTGCTAATAAAAAAAAGCATATTAACATTGTTGGTAATCTGTGATATTAAAGAATGCTACTATTACATTCGGCTACTTACACAGACTGGGATTAGTTTTTGGTTTTACTTTAAAAGGATTGTGCTAACATAGTTTAGGCTATTTCTTTATTTGATTATTGCTGTATTGTTGGGTTCTTTACAAATCAATAAGTACTTTTAAAATAAATGACTATTTCTAAAGTGTTTTAGTTTATTCTCTAGAGGGTCTCAAAAATTTACTGTCACCTCTCTGACACCACTGAAGATAAGTTTTAATTTGTATGTAGTGAGATTTACCTTCCAGTTGTGACTGATTTTAAATAATTTGTTGAACACCTTTGAACTCCTAATTTGTCCCAGATTCTGTGCTCAGCACTGGAGGTAGAAGAGGAATAAGAGTCCCCCCTTCCTGGAGAGGCTCACTTTGTATGAGGGGACACCCTGTAAGCACTTGATACCATGTTACAAGTGGTAACTCTGTGTGTGAGCACAGAGACAGGGAGACGTTTTGTAGTGTGGCTGCTGGCAGAGGCTTCCTGGAGGCAGATGGCAAGTGGGGTTAAGCTAGCTGGGAAAAAGAGGAAGAAAAGGCCTTGTCGCCAGAGAGAGCAGCATGAGTGAGGCAGGGTCCTGATGAGTGTCAAGTAACTCAGAGGATAGAAGTAATAACCTAATGAAAAGTGTTCTCTGAGGTTCCCATTGGAATAATGTAATGATAGTCTTAGTCAAACATGAAGGGAGAGTTAAATCCTCAAGAGTTGTTTCATCTGTTTTCTAGGATGTAAGAGAATCTTAAAACAATACTCTTTTATCCTCCAGATAAGGAGACTGAGGCCCAGAGAGACCTCTGACCCCCGAGCTTGTAAGCCTTGAGCCAGCCCCAGCACACACACCTCTGACTCAACTACCTTTGTTTTGCCACACTGTCTCCTGAACTAATATTTATTGTTGGTTTCATTTACTTCAACAAAATGCTCTTGTTCCAATATTATATAGGAGGTATGTCTTATTGTAGAAAATAAATAGTAGAAATAGAAATCTCAGCTGTTTCTCATTTCTTAAGAAAAAATACACACTGAGATGTTATTCTAAATATTTTACATTATTATAAAGGGAATTTATCACAGGTGTTTGCCATGTTTGATTATAGGTACTAGATCAAGGGCAGCCTTTCATAACCCCTTCCTCAAATCTTGTCTGTGGATTGCTAATGGGTTTCCCATAGAGCTACACATGATATCACACTACAGAAGTTCACAGAGTATAAGAAAAATTTTAATGTTTAATTGTTTGACATTTTATCCAAGAAAAAACACACTTTAAAAGTTTAACTTACTATGATATTTTGTTCTATTTCCCTTCCCCTTCAGGTGTCTCCAGGTCTCCGTGGAAAGCACAGCTCATGCTCAACCATCTTTTTAGATGAGAGCACAATGTCCCAGCCTAGTGCTAGAATCATTGTGCAATCGTGAGTACAAATAGGTGCCCAGGGCTCAGTGACAGACCCCCTTATGCTACAGGCATGCTGCCCCTCTGTAATTTCACTCATTTGATTGTCCTTTTCAGTGATCAGGGAAAGAAAGTGGTGTCACCCTGTGTGATTTGGCTTTGTGGTTAGAGTGTCAGGCCACAGATCAAAGAGTCAAGGGTTTGATTCTGGTCAAGGGCACATAAATCAGTTGTGGTTCGGGCCCAGCCCTGGTTGGGGTCGTGTAGGAGGCAGCCAGTCAATGTGTCTTTCTCACATTGATGTTTCTCTTGCTCTCTCTCTCTCCCTCCCTCCCACTCTATCTGAAGATAAATGAAAAAATACCCTCAGGTGAGGATTTAAAAAAGGAAAGAAAGAAAGAAAGAAAGAAAGAAAGAAAGAAAGAAAGAAAGAAAGAAAGAAAGAAAGAAAGAAAGAAAGAAACTGGTGTCAAGTATATAGTGAGTTCAGGTTCCATTATAATCTTAGAGTAGAAGGAAGAAGGGGAAGCCAGTTAGCCAATAAAAAATCCCCCCAAAAGTATTTATCGATAGTTACTTGATGCATTACTGTTGTTGAGACAGTCTTGAACAACAAAAGGAGAGAGAGGTGCTTTTTATTGGATGCTTCTAGAAAAAGTATTTCTTTATGGGATCCAGGCCTCTAACAATGTGTGCTCCTCTGGAAGCTGCTCCTGGAAGAAGGAACAGCTTGTCCCCTGCTGGCACCAGAGTGCATCTGCCTTTAAGTGTAATTGGATTTTATCAGGTTTACCCCATTGTACATTTATTCTTCTGCACTATTTTTATATTAAAATTCACTTCTCCTTCCAGGAAAAATGCATCAAACCAGTTTTTTTTGTCTTTAAAAAAATTTTTTTTTCTTTATTGATTTTAGAGAGAGAGGGAGAGAGAAATAGAAACATTGATTGGCCACCTCCTGCATGCCCCCCACTGGGGATCAGGCCCACAACCTGGGCATGTGCCCTCCCTGGGAATTGAACGGGCGACCTCTTGGTGCATGGGTCGATGCTCAACCACTGAGCCACACCGGCTGGGCACATCAAACCAGTCTTAAGGAAAAACTTTAAAGCCAACTTCTTTGTGGATAAAATTTGTTCAACTGAGGTTTTAATTTATAGATGTATTAAATTTAGTTATCATGTATATGTATAGATATATCAATACATCTTCAAGACACTGTATCAATCCTTATATAAGAAAATCACCGCAGAGAAACGTGAGAGCGGTGAGGCTGTGGGAACACAGACACAGGCAGACTTACACTGAAGCAAACACAATGGTGTCGTGATGATGAAAACTTCCTTCAGTTCTGTGAGCACCACACAGTCCACAGTGGAGACCCTCTTCAAAAACAAACACCCTAAGATGACACTTTCAAGCTTCTTTAAGAGCAAAATAAAACCAAAATGGGATGCAGAGCTTTCTGAATCCCCTGGGCTGTCCAAGGAACATGTCAGTGTCTCCCTGGGAAGTGAGTGTTGATTTCCCAGAGCACTGTTTGGGAAATGCTACCTGAAAATATGAATATCCTCAATTCTAATTTTATTTTTCAGTCCTAAAACTATAATTTGTTTCTAAACTTAATTTTCTTTCTATTGTACCAGCTTTTCTGCTAACTAAATGATCAGTAACTTCTACTTTAATTAAAAACAGCAAGTTCACAATCATAAAAATGTAACTCCTCTCACTTATAACAATAGTTGAGATCAAATTGTGTTTCAGCAAAAATTGAGCCCTGTCCCTCTCTAAGTCCTGAGCTTGGGCACCTATCGCATAATCACTGGAGGGTTTTATTCAGCGGGACACTAAATCCATGGGTAAAAACAGCTCCACTCTGGCTGCATTCCATAGCTTCTTTTGAATTCCAAAGATTGTGATGTTACAGCATACAATTCAAAAGTAGTTTCAGAGATTAACCTTGCTCAGACAAGTATGTGTTATGCTTTTCTTCTCCAAATTAGTCTAATTTTTGGATGCACAATAAGTTTTAATTTGCTCTCATTATGTTTTGAAAATGATCATTCAGTACATTTACTATTGGTAAAATAAAGGTGGACTGAGAAAGTTAATACAGCTAATTGGCTTTTAGGAATGGTTTAGAAAAAATGTTTATTGTGGGGTAGTAGTGCATTGTGCTGAATGGAGTGGGTGAGCCTTATTAGAGTCACTGATGCCACTTTTTTCAAAAATCTATGTCTCATTTCCCCTCCCCCAACATATTCTCTCACTCTCACAGGCTTTTTGATCAGCTAAGGAAGGGTGGGAGGCATAATTAAATGGAGAAGAGCATCCAGGGTGATTCTGATTTTAACCCTAACTTATGTGTTCTCAAACGTGCTGCACATTGCAGTCACCTGGGAAGCTTTAAAAACCATCCCAGTCACACCCAGTGCCAGTTAAGTCAGATCCTCTGAAGGGCAAGCCAGGCCATTTTTAAAGCTCCTCTGATGACCCCACATACAGCCAAGCTTGGGCACCACGCTGCCTGGTGAGAGCGCAGGAGAAAGAGAACTGCTGCTCCCTGCTGGGGGACCTGGGGCAAGTCAGTTTGAAGCCCTGCTTACCTCATCTGTGAAATGGGTTGTTTGATGAAATGTCATCACAAGTCCATTTGTTCGTTTCAACCTACATGCTTCAAAATCTGTGATTTAAGATCACTAAGATGAAACCGTTTGAAACACTATAAAAGTACCCATCTTTGATGCTAACAATGTTATAGGTGTTTTTACAAGTGCTAATATTTTATAGACCTAGTTATAAAATTCAGATTTGCTTTCCCTCAATTATTTTGAGCTTCATTTTAGACACTGGGGCAAAGAGGAAAAGCATATCACCTAACCTACAGCACCCCTTTGTTTCCTATTGCACAGCATCTGTGATACCTTAGGAACACGGTAACTTACACTGTAGCTGAGCACGTATATCTGCTCATTAAAGTTTTTTTTTAAAACTTTAATTTGGAAAAAATGTTATTAATATTATACCATGTCCTATTATGCTGCATTGTTAGTGCTGCTTATTTTAGTAGAGTTAGACCTATTGATGTTGTGTTCTTAAATCTGCCATTACATTTTCTAATAATTATGTAAAAGTGATGTTACAAGATTTTATTTGGTATGGAGCATTTTATTTACCTTCAGAGAAAAGATGGAAAATGGGTGGGTAGATGGAAAAGCTATGTGTGACTTAAATTTAAGCATGTGTACAGATACATGTAACTTGTGCAGGGTGAAAGGTTCTGTGGGTAGAAGGCAAATGACAGAGGAGATGTGTAATAATGTATATTATAATAACCATCCGGACGTGTTTTCTGACAGCACATTCCGTAGCATTTTGGTTTTCTTAATTTTGCTAAAAGGCACAGAACTGCAACAAGGTACAGAGTGCCCATGAGCTGTCTGAGTGAGGGCCCCATGGCCACTGGGCAGCTGGGCAGGTTTTCCCCCACCACAACCTCTTTTCAAACATATCTTCAGACCTCACATAAAATCAATCCTTAAATTTTTTTTTTTCTCTCCACAGCCTGGCATTAGCAGTATATTACCACATTACGAACAGGTGAGTTTTAAAACCTGTCTAGTTATTCTAGCTAATCAATGTACAAGATACAAAGTTTAGTGTTAGGCAATAACTACAGACATTATTGGAGTAAGCCATAGAGTGCTCTTACTACATTATTGAAGTGAATCATTGGTTTTTAAAAGTTATTGAGGATCCCAAAGGATATTGTTTTATTTGAGCTGCATTGATGTTTTCTGTATTAGAAATTAAAATTGAGAACTAAACAATAAGTCCTTGTATCTTGTAACATGTTTTTCATAGCACTGTTGAAATTTTGAGCTAGACAATTTTTTGTCGTGGCGGATGGCCTTGTCGTCATAGGATGTTCAGCAGCCTCCCTGGCCTCTACTCACTAGATGCCAAAAGCACCCTCTTCCCACGCCACATGGTGACAGCAAAAACTGTCTCCAACCATGGCCAAATGGTTCCCGGGGGACAAAATCACCCCTGATTGGGAACCATAGTATTTACATAATTTTTTATTTAAAAAAAAAATTATTTTCCATAACAAAATTGTTGAGTGAAAATTGTGTCATTTATTTACATTTTTACAAATCTCTTTGGTTTAATAGAAGACAGCTTCTTCTCATTATATCTTGTCTTCAATCATTTGTCATTACTTCAGTCATTTCAATAATTTGTTTTAAAGAAACAATATAGAGAAGACCCAGCCTTGTAGCTTTAAGGCTAGAAAAGTTTGTATTTTTAAAGCCTTCAGATAATTGTGGATATTCTTTGATACTGTAGCAAAAGGCCACAAGTGCTAGTTTCTTAAATTAGTTACAATGGAATTTTAAATCATATCCATGAGCTTGTAGTAAGGTCTCTGTTAAATTAATACCCATTCATATATCTTGTCTGCTGAATGAATCTTTTTACTTGTAAGTAAGTTTATAATAATATTATACATTGGTCATTTGGGAAGTATGGGTTCACATTTCTTTATACAGTGTTCAGACTCACTTTTGTTAGTATCATATCACCACCAGTCTTACCAGAAAAGCCTTTAAGTATTGAAAAGCTGTCAAGCTCACAAAATGCTACATGTTTTCCCCAATCCTGATTTGTAGCATGTTAGCTTGCATTGTCTCATTGAGAGCAATCATACAAGTTATTTTCCTTGGAGTGACAGGCTCGCTTTTCAGTTTTGAGAGAATGACGGTTGTGCTATGACACAGAGATGTTATTCTATGAAAAAGTAGTTTGTTCACAGCTAAGTCACAAGTGCTTTTCCTCAACACAGCCACGTTTCAGTATGCAGAAGGGCTTAATGCATGCTTTCCACTGATCAGAATATAAAAAGAATCAATGATAATACCATTATTCACTGTTACTGCTTTATCAAAGATGTTCTTAAGTAGAGCAGAATATTTTTCAACAACAGGTGACAGTTAAGAATAGAATGACTACACGTACAGTGTGGTACCCCTGCTTGAGTCATGCTCAGAGACCGTTTTACTGACTTTTGCTTTTATACAGTTATTGCCAGTGTCAGTGTAAAAGCAGGCAATGCCTTAATATTTCTATAAAAACAGTTTTGGCATCATGAGTGTCCTGAAAATGGTCTAGGGGAACCCAGATGCCTGCAAAACACCCAGGTTGCAGGTTTGAACCCTGGTCAGGGCATGTGTGGGAGACAGCCAATCAATGTTTCTGTCTTTTTCTTTCTCCCTCTGTCTCTTACTCTCATTTTGCCTCTCTAAAATCAATTTAAAACATGTTTTTCAATAGACTGATCACTTTTAAAATAAAAGTCATTTTTAACTCAAACTATGTATTTTTATTTTTAAATCCTCACCTAAGAATATTTTTCTATTTATCTTCAGACAGTGTAAGAGAGAGGGAGAGAGAGAGAAACATTGATGTGAGAGGGACACATTGATTGGTTGCCTACCCCACGACCCTGACCAGGGCCAGGGATGAACTGCAACCGAGGTATGTGCCCTTGGTTAGAATCAAACCCGTGACCCTTTGGTCCATGGCCCCATGCTTGACCGCTGAGCCAAACCAGGGCTTAAGTCAAACTATTTAAAAGAGACAAGATAAGAATATAATATAGTGAACAAATAAGAAAAACAATATAGGAAAAAAACATGAATCTCAATTTCACCACTACCGCTTCATAAATGTTCTGGTGTATTCCAGTGTGAACTTAGGGTGTGGAAATAGATTTGGTTGACCTGCATATCCTATTAGGGAGGGTTAGTGCTTATAAAGGTGACTCTGGCTGGTCATTGTAGAAAGATTTCATAGAATTTCATGTGCTGAGTAAAAAGAGGTCAGAAAATTCACAGAATCTAAGAATGTGTAGAAGGACATTGTTGAAGGTTAAGCTTCTCCCTCCACCCCTCTGTCTACTCCCAGCAGACCTGTTCCTAAGGTAGTAACAATTCCTGGATTCATTTTTTAAATGCATGTTCTTATTTTATAGAGATGCAAACAGATCCAAGGATATTTTTGAGGAGGAATTGCATCCATTTACAGTAAGTTTCAGTTGTATTGAGGTTGGATTTTTCTCTCATACAGTCGTGTTTATTTCCTACTGATTTGCTTTGAAATTAATTACTGGAAGAAAATTACTCCCTCCAGCTTGGAGTCAAAATTATCTTCCTTTGTTTTCTTTCCACCTCATGTTGTTTCTAATTATTTTACAAAAGGAATGTTGTATAAGAAAAATGTCAGTAAAACTGAGTTGCAGCTTTGTATAATTAGTGAGCTAAGGTGAGTAAACACGTCCTAAAACAAAAAATTGTATCTTTTTAAAAGATAATTTTCAGCAGCATCAAACAAGTAAATATTTGTAAATAAGCCTAATAGATATGTTAAGACCTCTATGAAGAAACTTACACAACTCTTTAAGTTCTGAATGAATTAGAATGACCAACCTGTTCTGATCCCCTGTTCAGAGGCTCTGCAGCAATGTGTGGCTGTGACGCTGTGCAGCAGGGCCCAGCCTTAGAGCCTGATGGTTACAGGAAACTGAGAATACATATTCAGAGCTGACCACAGAGACATAGGACAGGGCAATCAACAAGGCTTTTGAGCCTAAAGCTAGTTTATGTGTAGATAGAATTCTGTAGGGAAGGTGGAAAAAAACACAGGAGTTTTCTGAGGTTGTGCCTGTATTTATCTTTAATGAGTGGTGGTTTTGCATCACTATTGTTTTTTCAAGTCCCCTTGTTTATACCTAAAAGACTAAAACACAGGTCATGCATGGAAAATTATTTTCAGGGGCACGTGGGCACAAGTAGAAGACTGCAACTATAGAAGTACTTAAGTGTTTTTCTTCCGTGGATACTCACATTGCATTTTCTCCTTTCAGGGAGAAACGAATCCAAAGGAATATTTTCATCGTAGTCCTGATCTCCAATCTATTTACAGTTTCATTCGTCCTCTTTTTGATGCCTTTCGCCTAACCGGTGCCTTTGCAATAACAACTTTGGTAAGATAGTTCTTTCAGAAAGCATCTTTCTTGTCTTGTCCGCAGGATGTGATCTTGTTTTTCAAATAAAAGTAGATTCCTGAAAAAATCATCCAAACTTTATTAGAGACACCTATCAAGGACGTGAAATACACACATTTGAGGTTAATAATTATTATGATTTCAAATGTTCTTGCTTTTCTCATCACAAAACACCTGCTATTCAAGGCAGCAGGAGAGAGTTCTGGTTTCTGCCTCTACTCCTAAGGAGACACGTGCACATGCAGTGCACACACATGCACACGTACAAGGTGTGCTGATGGGGCAGGATGGGCAATAACAAAACCATCTGCTTCCCAGGCAGAGACTGATTCAGTGTAGGTCTAAGCTGCGTCCCAGGCTGGATCCCCAGGCAGTTCTGATTGTGTCCTGATTGAGAACCAGAGCCCTGAATTCTGTTCCTTGGATGATGGGTGTAAATCCATCCCTGCTGTCCTCCTGTGCCTACCTGTGACGTTGCCCAGGATTATAGTGCCAGTAGTAGTCCCTGAACAGGCTGTGCGAGTTGCCTGCTAAGCTACACTGTGTGAGGACCTTTGTGTCATTCATACAGAATTCCTATGGAAGAGTTTCTCCTTTGGAGTAAGTAGTCTTATTCCAGTGAGAAGTGGTCGGGATTGTATTACTCCTCCCTCCAGCAGTCCTAAAGGGGAAAGTGCACTGCATGGTCAGGAGGGAATGAATCTTTAGGTCAATGCCTCCTCCTTCAGTATTCAGGTAAGATTTTGGAGAAGCCTCTTTGTGCTTCTGACTAGAGACCTCTCATGCGTACTGGATCAGACACAGGCCTTTCCTTGGAGCTACCAACCACTAGGAGGGCTTAGCAGAAGGTGGAGAAAGGCAGGAGGGTGCTTCCATGTGGAGAGCTCGATAGTACAGAAGGAGAGCATCTGGGCTGGAAGAGGGGGAGTCCTTTGTAGATGAGCTAAGCTTGATGCACCTGGGAGACAGCAGAGTGGGATCTCTAGGAATCATCTGAATGTGTGGAGCAGAGCATGAGTCTGGCTGGAGATAGGGAATTATGATCCGCTGTTCAAATGCATGGAAAGCATGTGAATAAACAGTGTATAGAAGATAGAACAGTGACAGAGAGTTAGGTATTCAGTGGATATTCATGGAGTGAGCTACATGTTGGCAGCATTTAGCATTTTGACCTCACTCTCTTTCTTGTACCTCACTTATCTTGAATTTTTATTATTTTTTCCTGGTTTCCCCACCACTCTCAGCCACTCTTGGGGACTCCCCTTTTCGTGCTGATGGTCCTTGCAGAGCTCAGTGCTGAGGATAGAGGAGAGACATGGTTGAATAAAGTTTTTGCTTTTATGGAGCTTATATTCTACTAAGGAAGACAGAAATAATTTTTTTAAATGAGTGTTTTTAAAGAGAGGAATATTTCAGGTAGTAGTAAATACCAAGATGAAGCAGGGTAAAGAGATAAAGTGATCACAGCGGCTTGCTACATTAGACGGAGCAATCCGGAAGAGCCTCTTTAAGGAGGAAACAATTGAACCTGAAACGTGGCCTGACTGAACTGAGGAGGGTGAGGGGCTCTGGCATTGTACGCAGATAGGACCATGTTCTGTGTGTTCAAGCAACAGTAGGTGTGGCCAGTGTGATCAGAGTGTGGAGTGAGGGCAAGAATGTAGGACATGAGGACATAGAAGGGCAGTGTCCTATCTTATAGGGCCCTGGAGCTGGCAGGCCATGGGAAGACATTACATTTTTCTTTCTTTGATGGGAAACCTTTGGCAGATATGGAGCAGGGTTGTGAAGTGCTCTTTTACAGAGGCTATCTTGGCTGTTTGGGGAGAATAGATTGTAGCTGGGAGTCCAAGTGGAAGCCAAGAAGTCAGGAGGTAATAACAGTGATCCAGGTGAGAAGTTGTAAATAGAATAGAAAGTGGTCTGATGGTCAGTGAAGGTGGAGATAAGAATCGCCAACAGATTGGAGCAGGCTCACTCAGTTGGAGGCTTTGGGCCCAGCAACTAGGCAAATGGCAGAGCACTTTATGACATGAGGGAATGCTTGGGGAGGGGGAGGGGGGATGAAGAGCTCTGGTGTGTATGTGCGAAGGCACCGATGGTCTTAGCAATAGTAGTTCAGTAGAGTGATAGCGGCAGGCAGCAGACAGAGTGGGTTGAGGAGACAATGGGAGATGAGAAGCAGCATCAGGGCATTTACTGTGAGCAAAATGAGGGGCAGCATTCTAAGGGTTGGGCGGTGGCAGGGAACAGTGTCAACACATTGGGGAAAATCTCTGGCAGACAGGGAGGATTCTTCAAAAAGCGGTAATTGTGGGAGGCGTTCTTCAGAAGTGGGATGGGATCGACCTCACTGAGAGAGGAATCAGCTTCAGTGAGAAGGGAAATGTCAGCTCCACTGACACAGGCGGGCAAGTGGCATGAATGAGTGAGGATGGCACATACCAAGTCTGTTGGTAAAGGTGTCAGGAAGGTGAGAGATTTCCAGTGTTGTATAAGTGCCTCTAACTAGTCCCATAAAGTACAAAGCTTTACCTTGTAAGGAGGTTCATTCTTAGGATATCTGTGAGTGCTGAATTTTGTATGATTGTTGCAGACTTTCACTAAAAACATATAATGTTCAATAACCATTTGGTTTTAAAAATACCCTTGGGTTTGAAGAACATTGGCAAATCTGAGCTGTTAATCTGATAACCTCAGACATTAAACATACTCTCTGAAATTGGACTTTGTTTGACAAATGCATACATACTCTTCTGCAAAGCTCCTGTCAAGGTAACAACAAATCACCATTTGCCTTTATAATCTTAGCTGTTAAATTTGCCCAGCTCTTTGTAGAATAGACATGTAATACACAGAAAGAAATCATGAACCCTCACAAGCTACCTGGCAGGTGTAGAGGAGGACCAGGGATGCAGAGATGGCAGCTCTGTTACCACCTGAAACCACCAGCACTGACTAAGCTTCACATTGTGTAAGACAGAGATGAATTTCATAAAGTGATCCTGGGGATGTGAAGATTAGGGATATAAAAAGGTCTCTCCTTTGTGTGAATGTGTATTTCTTACAAAGGTGCTAAGTCCAGGAATACTTCACAGTTGTCAAGACCTGCCTCAAGCACAGCCCTTGGTACTGCCTGTCTGGCTGCACCGCACAGCAGCCACTGGGGGGCACTCTTGACAACCTGTTTTATCTACTACTTGTGCTGCAAAAGGACTGGTAACTGTGTAAAGAAGGTATACATGTGCTCAGTATTATCAGGGATTTACATATTCAAGCATTATGAAAAATCACCATATAACTACCAGCCAGGTATGAAATGGTGCATGTGGTAGGCACTCAAGTATCCTGCCCTTTACAAGTGCAAAGGTAATGACATTTCTTCAGAGGGTCCTTTGCTAAGATGTCCATTCATTCCTGTGACCAAAACTAGGGTTGGAAAGTCACCTGGGCAACATAGGCAACAAAGTATCTGATTTGTAACTATGACTTGGCCTCTGGCTTTGGCTGGCCAAGCAGTCTCTGTAGAACCTAAGAAAAAGAGTCAAGTCAAAAACAGGTGAAATCTGTCCTTCCTAACAGTTCTCATCACAGCACTTAAACTGAACTGATATCAAACACCCTTGTTTTACTTTTGCAGGTTTACTTAGAAAGACTTGTGATGTATGCTGAAATAGACATTGGCCCCACGAACTGGAGACGAGTCGTCTTGGGGGCCATTCTTCTCGCCTCCAAGTATTTGCACGATCTGCCTATATGGAATGTGCACGTCTGCAGAGTCATCAAGGGCATTACCCTTAAGGACCTGTGAGTTTGCAAGGCTTTGGTGCACTTGCTAACATTTTCCAATACCTGATTTGTCCCCATAAAGATTACATATTAAGAAATATTTTTAAAGGGTACATTGTGCAGAGAACTGAACTAGGCATAAAATGACATACATTTTCCTATCCACATTTGCTATAACAATTCATATTCCTTCTCATTAATTAGTACGTCTTCATGTGTTATTGTTGGAATAACCAGTGTGATAACTTGAAATGTGTTTCTCTGGTAGTTATTGGCAGAAATTGTACAAGCTCAGACCCGAGAACCACAGTACTGCAAATATCTTCATCGCTTTCTTAAAGCTGTCTACCAGCCCTGGCCAGTTTGGCTCGGCGTTTAGAGCCTTGGCATGTGGTCCAGAGAGACCCGGGTTTGGTTCCCGCTAAGGGCACTTACCTTGGTTGCAGTTCATCCCCGGCCCTGGTTGGGTCATTTGGGAGGCAGCCACTCCATGTGTCCCTTTCATATCGACAATTCTCTGTCTCTCTCTCTTCCTCTCTCTCCTTCCCGCTCTGTCTGAACAAAAATGGTTAAATGTCCTCGGGTGAGGATTAAAAAAAAAAAAAAAAAAAAGCCGTCTACCTGTTCCAGTACTTTTTTTATTCCTCTTTTTTATTATTTATTTATTTATATATTTTTCTTTTTATTATTTATTTATTATTTTTTTATCCTCATCTGAGGAAACTTTTCCACTTATCTTTAGATAGAGTGGGAGGGGAGAAGGGGAGAGAAACACTGATGTGAGAGAGACACATTGACTGGTTGCCTCCTGTATGACCCCGACCAGGGCCGGGGATGAACTGCAACTGAGGTACATGCCTTTGACCAGAATTGAACCCGTGACTCATTGGTCTGTGGGCCGACACTCTACTGTTGAGCCAAACTGGCCAGGGCTGTAGTATAATTTTCTATCTTTTAGTGTCTTTATCTAGTTTTGGAATTAGGATATTCCTGGCCTCTTCAAATAAGTTTGGGAGTCTTTCATCCTCTCGAATTTTTTGCAGTAGACTGAGGCAGATTGGTGTCAGTTCTTCTTTGAATGTTTGGTAAAATTTACTTGTGACATCATGTCCAGGACTTTTGTTTAAAAATGTTTTTATTATAACTTTGATTTCATTTGTTGTAATCATTCTGTTCAGATTTTCTGGTCCTTTTTTTATCCTCACCCGAGGACATTTGTTTTTTCATTTATTTCAGATAGAGCAGGAGGGAGAGGGGGAGGAAGAGAGAGAGAGAAACATCCATGTGAGAGAGACACATCAAGTGGTTGCCACCTGCACGACCCCAACAGGGGCTGGGGACAAACTGCAACCGAGGTATGTGCCCTTAGCGGCAACTGAACCCTGGACTCTCGGGTCTGTGGGCCGACGCTCTAACCGCTGACCCAAACCAACCAGGGCTCTGTTTCTTTTTTTATTCAGTTTTGTAAGATTGTATGTTTCTATCAATGTGTCTGTTTCTTCCAGACTGTCTAATTTGTTGGACTATGGTTCATATATTTTCTTATAATCCTTTGTATTTCTGTGGTGTGAGTTGTTCCTACTGCTCTTTCATTTCTGCTTTTAATTTATTTGAGCCCTATCTTTCTTGATGAGTGTGGTTTAAGGTTTATCCATCTTGTTTATTTTTCCAAAGAATCAGATCTTAGTTCATTGATCTTTTGTATTATTTAATTTTCTTTGTTTCTGCTCTGGTCTTTATTATTTCATTCCTTCTACTCGCTTTGGGCATTGTTCGTTGTTCTTTTTCTCATTCCTTTAGATACGTTTAGATTGTTATTGGAATTGTTCTTGTTTCTTGAGGTTAAGCTTGTAATGCTGAGAATTTCCCTACGAGGACTGCTGTTGGTGTGTTTTATAGATTTTGAGTTGTTGTGTTTGCATTTCCATTTGTCTCAAGGTGGGTCTCATGTACACACCATATATATGGGACTTGTATTCTTATTCAGTCAGGTACCTTATGACTTTTGATTAGAGCATTCAAGTCATTTAGATTTAAGTGATTATTGATAGGTATGTATTCAATGCCATTTTATTCTTTATAACTGTGTTTTTTTTCTCCTTTCATCTTCTTAAAGAAGACCTTTTACATTTCTTGTCATTTTGGTTTGGTCTTCATGAACTCCTTTAGCTTTTTCTTGTCTAGGAAGTTATTTCTTTTTCATAGAATTTTAGTAACCAGTGTCATCCCAACAAATTTAATAAAAATTTTTAAAAATATATTTGAGCCCTGGCCGGTTTGGCTCAGTAGTTAGAGCGTCAGCCTGCGGTCGAGAGAGACCCGGGTTCGGTTCCCGCTGAGGGCATGTACTTCGGTTGCAGTTTGTCCCTGGCCCTGGTTGGTCGTGTGGGTGGCAGCCACTCGATGTGTCACTTTCACATCGATGTTTCTCTCTCTCTCTCTTCCTCTCTCTCCCTCCAACTCTATCTGAACAACAACAGAAAAATGAATAAATGTCCTCGGGTGAGGATAAAAAAATATATATATATATATATATATATTTGAGGTGGCACTTAGGAAAATGTGAAAGAACACCTCTTCATTGGTCTATTGGGCAGCATGGGAAAATTGAGGTTATGGCAGGCAGTGCCAGAGTTTGTTTCTGTTACCTTTCTTATTCCTCTAGATGACTCTCTCAGATTCACCAAAATGCTTATTTGCAACTGAAGGGAGGACACTTGTGCCTAAGGAAGGGACCAGGGATTATCAGCCGCTGTCCACGTGGCTTTTGGTAAAAGTGCCCACTTAGATAATGGTGTAAACTGAGCAGTCGTGGTGATCTTCTGGTAGCCATCTGAGCAGACAGTGGGACAGCAAACTGTACACTTGAAACAAATGGAAGTACTTCTGAAAGTTGCAGAAGGTGAAGTGACTTGACACCACTGTCATCAGTCTTCAAACTGGTCCCTTGAAGGAAGGATCATGTGTCCTCATGACCACGAGCCCTGCCCTGATGGCAGCTGACGTTTTCTCCAAACCTGCAACTCAGCTGGCTGGGCTCTGGTTCTAGTTAAACACCAGAGAACATGCAGGGAGACGTGTGCGTGTCCATAGATGTGAGCTGTAGGGGAAGTGGTGGCCGTGTCCAGCTCCAGACGAGTACGGAATGCTTTTTGTGTATGAACTCAGAAACACCAGGAGCTATGTTTATAGTAGCTGCTTTTGTGTATGCTCTTTGGAAACTGGAAGGCATCACCACAGTGTGTAGTATACAGCCGTACCATCCCCCTGCAGGTGACTATTGGTAATGGTCTCCTTTTGAGTCTCAATTGAAAAATTGTTGTCCATCAGCTTTTTCTTAAAACTTTCCAATATCTATGTGTCCTTTTGGAATATTATTTGTCTGTAAAAGAATAAGGTAAACTGAGGTGATGTTCAGAAGATTTGCTGTGTCTGTAAGTGGTATGCAGTTCAGCCATCTAAACACTGAAAATACAAAAAAAAAAAAGAAAGAAAGAAAGAAAAGAAAACACTAGATGATGCACAACATGTAGGCATAATGCTTTTCTTCCATGATTAATCCTTTATAACAGACGTGTTCATCCTGTGAAGGTACTGTATTTCTTCACCGTTAACATGTATGAGTAAAGTGCATTTATTCCTGTTCTAAATTAAGTCCTGATTAGCTGATTATCAAATCATTATCTTTCTCCAGGTCCATCCATACTGTCGCAAAGGGTACAATTTTCTTCCTTTTTAGGGAAGAGTAGTTTTCCATTGTGTAAATGTACCACAGCTTTTTTTATCCATTCTTGCACTGATGGGTACTTTGGCTGCTTCCCAACCCTGGTGATCACTATGCTAACTGAAATAAGCCAGTCAGAGAAAGACAGTGTCCTATGATTGCACTCATATGTGGAATTTAAAGGACAAACTGAACTACCAAGCAAAATAGAGACAAATTCATAGATAGAGAGCAGCAGACAGCTCTGGTGGGGGTGGGGGTGGGGTTGGGGTTGGATTGATCAAACAAGAAAATAAAGAGGGAACACTTAGACATGGACAACAGTGTGGTGATTGAGGGGTAGGGGTATGTCTGGGGGTGGAAGAGAGCATAGAGGGGATAAATGGTGATGGAAAAAATAAAATAAAATAAATAAATATATAAAAGAATCAGATGACATGATGGCCTATCGCACTGCTGAAAACCACAGTGTGTTAAATCTATGGAAGCATTAAAAAATAATTATCTGATTTACATATTTCTATAGACTTATGGCCATGGGAACAGGACATTAATTTTGGATATCAGTGCAATTAGGTTTGAAGTTTAACAAGTGAGAAAACCTCATCTCTGCTCATATTCTGACTGCTCTCCATAGAGGAGGACAGCAAACTTTGGTTGACCTGTCCAATGGATAAAACATTAAAGCTTTAACACTGAGAAAACAAATATCTTAGAAAATAAGCCTCTCTCATGTATGTTGAAACATTTCATATTTTATTAATTACCTGTATCAAGGGATGACTGGAAGTAGTACAGTTTACTCTAATTTTATATTTCTTTAAGAACTGGGCAAGTGACAGCAGTATGGTCACATGGCAACAGACTGTTCCCCAATTTCCTTTCCCACTGTATTGAACTCCCCCCCCACTGAGGGAATGTTCCCTTCTGTTCTGCCAAGGGCAGGGGTGCTGAGCATCGCAGGGCTGCAGTCCCAGCGGGGAGAGCACTGTCTGAGGTTGAGTCCAGTGCTCTGTCAGAGCTCATACTGTAAAGTGGTTCAGTCCACCGAGACAGCGGTCTGTAAGCTTTCTGCCTTCCACAGTTTAAAAGTGCATCCAGCTCTGTCACGGTGACAGTTTCTCACCCCAGTAAGATTAAGGTGAACAGAAACTTGACTGTGCTCTTTGACATTAGCCCCATGCACTGGGGGAGGGGTGGGGAGGGGAAGGGGTTCCGTTTCCCATTGATCATGGCATATTTATTATTTATTAGAGATGAATCCTTGTTGCCTCAGGAGAGTTCCCTCAGAGATAGTAGTGGTGGCTCTCAGTGGATCCATTTGTTGCCGTGGTGATGTGCCCACTCCTTTTGTTGGCACATCTCTACTTTAATAAGCCCCTTCCTGTTATGGTGAAAATGTCTGCGAGTTCTTCAGAGCTAAGAAGCAGCACATCATTCTTTTCATCTGAGCCCTTGTGGGGCCCTGTGAGTGAGCGGGGAGCCTGACTCTGCAGCGGCACCAATGGGATCTGAGGAATGAGCCCCAGTCAGCAGCACGAGTGCACGGGAGACGTGACCTCCTCCCCGTGGTCCCCAACACAAAGGGCTGGGATGCAGAAAGGACCGCATTTCTGTACCCTGTTTACCTGTTTGAACATTAGGGCCTTAGTACAGCTGGGTAGCCTTTATTTGTTTCAAAACAAAACTTAGAGCCATCCTAGTAGTTTAGAATGATAATTTGAAGATTGCCAAGTTGACTAAAATGGTCCTGTGCTGGTTTTGTCTTTTCCTTCTTCCCCAGGAATGAGTTGGAAAGGCAATATATATATCTACTCCAGTTTAATCTTTATGTCTCTACCAGTGTTTATGCCAAATACTATTTTGACCTTCGGACCTTAGCAGGTGACAGTGGACTGCCTATTGCATTTGCTCCTCTTCGAAAAGAAAGAGCACGGAACCTGGAGGTGAGGCTGTGGGATCCCGAAGTGGGCTTTTCTGCCAGACACCGAAACCACGTCTGTGGCTCAGTCATGTGGTGTGGTGATTAGGGAAATGCAAAGATCTTAAAACTAACACATTGAAGAAGGCTTATTAACTCACTCACATCCTATTTCTGGTGTCTTTTATGGTTTATGTAAGAACCCCACATGTTGTGACCATGATTCAGAGTATTTTAATTAAAATTTAATCTTTGATGGTTTTTTTTTAATTCTTTTCTTTTTCTAACCATACATGAATAATTTCTTACAAATGTAGCACTAATCCTATCTACAAACATAATCTATTTACCTCTTTTAACCCAGTTTGTAAATTTGTGTTTTTTCTGCATATATCATAGTTCAGTCTCCCAAGTTTTTTAGACAAAGCTAACCTGAGAGACCTATACTTAGATTGTATAATTCATGTTCCAAATACTTGGTGTAGAAAGTACATGTTTTTTAATGAAAATGGTCATGGAACAAAGTAATATTTATGGCTTATGACTTTTGGTGAGTATACAACAAAATGATTTCCAACTGAAATGGACATTTCTCAAATGGACACTTTCTGTGGTACTTTGATGGTACTTTAGAATAAGATGTGTTTGTACCTTAACTCAGGTGCAAATGAAATAGTACCTCATGGTGGGTACTTCAGTCATTAGACCTTTCCTACCTTTCAATAAAGTACAGTGCATGCCTGCCTCATTAAAATGTGTTTAGTGTATGTAATAAGTAATAAACATTGGATAGAATTTCAATAGTTGAGTAAACACTGATTTTCCCCAAGTGTATGTTTATTATATTTAAGGAACCAAGTGTACAGGTAACAGAGGATGTTGTTCTTAGGGGCCTATCACGCCTTTGACATCGTTGAGAAAACTCAAACTTCAAAAATGTCTGAGTTCCCCTTTGCTCTGGCAATCTGATCATAGTCCCTGAAAGAGTCACCTTAGTCAGTCAGCATAAAGTAGAATCCCAAGGACCTAGCAGTGTCGACCACAGCTCTCCAAAGGGCAGTGACTATAATCTCTATCCAGAGGTGGGGACGGGGCTTCTCAGTGATGCTCTCTGGGTTAAGGCTGGAACACTTTCATTTTTAACATACACATGCTCTATTTGATTTCTTCTCCTAGGCCATTTCCAGATATTGTGAAAACCCAAACCTGTGCAGGGTGGCCATAAAAAAATCTAGCAGCTGTGATAATATTACTGATACACAGCGTGCTGATGCCATCTTATCTTAAAGGAGAAATGAGGGTTGTGCCATGAGGAGCCCTCATCCATGACTGGAGAAGTATCACCGCTCCTGCGCAAAACCCAGATAAGTTATTTCCTTTTAAGGGAGAAATCAGGGGTTTTAGCATGATTAGCTTCTCATCTTCAAAAGCAAGGACTGTTGAAATATAATTTTTTCTAGTCCAGCAAGTTTGATAGTTCCTCTTTAAAAAGAAAAATGAAAGTTGTTAAACATCATGAGGAACTTTTCTAGCCTAAGCTTAATTCATAAACCTTGGGGTTTTTTTTATTTCCATTTTGATTATTTTAATTATTAGAGGGTATTAAATGTGTTTATTTTTGCTTTTATTTTGGGAGAAAATGAAAAGGTATCTCTTAAACTTTTGAAAAATTTCTAGTTAACTTCCTACCTGACATTCTCTTTTGAGCTTTGGTATTCTCATTTAGAAAGTTTAAGTTACCTATTTCTATATACTATAGTTTCAAATACTTTAATGTTTACTTCGATATTGGAGAAAAATTGGGATTTTTTTTGACATTTGAAAATTTCTTAAATACTTTTCCTTGCTTTCTAGAGCAAAAGAGGTACTTTTTTTTCATTATGCCTTGTTTCCTGTCATCCTGATCTCTTTGGACAGTGTTATTGTATATGAATTATTTAAAATAATTTTAGCCCTGGCCGGTTTGGCTCAGTGTTACTGCATCGGCCAACCAACCAAAGGGTCTCCGGTTCAATTCCCATCAAGGTCACCTACCTTTCTTTCAGTTCGATCCCCAGCCCTGGTTGGGGTTGTGCGGGAGGCAACCAATGGATGTATTTCTCTCACATCAACATTTCTCTCTCTCTCTCCATTCCTCCCACTCTATCTAAAAATCAATGGAAAAATACCCTAGAGTGAACATTAAAAAATAATAATTAAAAAAATAAAATAATTTTAATTATGAATTTTAATTTCAGTTTTTCAGACATTGAAGATTTCTTTTTTTAATTGATGAGAGAGAGAGAGAGAGAGAGAGAGAGAGAGAGAGAGAGAGAGAGAGAGAGAGACATCTGTTGGTTGCCTTCCGTCTCCCATAGGGGCCCCAAGACCAGAAAACAAACCTGCAACCTGGGTATGTGCCCTGACAGGGACCAAAACCCAGGACCCTTCTGTGCATCTGGAGATGCTCCAAGCAACTGAGCCACCCAGCCAGGGTAAAAATTTCTCTTTAAAAGAAATTAAATAATGACTATACTCATTATAAAAATCATATATTCTCTGAAAAGTCTTTGAAAATTCTTATGTAGTTGGCCTAAGAACTTCTGGAATGACCTGGTAAAATGGAGATTTCTGGTGGTACAGAAGCTACATAAAAAGAGTTTCTGTTCTATTTTTCTTTTCAGGAACTATCTTGCTAGCAGGTGGCTTTTGGTAGTTGGTAGGTCCGAGTTCTTTTATTGAATAAGTGACTTATTTTACCTATAATGCATTCCAATAACTATCTGGCAATTGTTTTTACAGAAATAACACAACTGAGTTCTAGAACGTAAATTTGAATTGATTGTGATATACACCTTGTTGTCCCTATAGGACCGACTATGATGCACTGTTGCCTCCTTGAGCTAAAACGTGTCTGCGATGTCAGTGTTTTCTCTGCTGCCTCTGCAGTTACAATGGCACATCCTGATAGCACTTTCCCAAGGAAGCATTTTTAAATTTAAACAGTTCAATGGCATTTATTTTTCAGGTTTTCCAAGCATAACCTTTCAAATAAATTAACATTTTTAGAGTTGATAATACAGTTGAAGGAAATGAGTGGAAAATATTCACAAGGATGATAGTCAAACATGTCATTAAGATTGGTTTAAGTATTTTCCAGGTTTTACTGGGTTGCATGTAAGCATGTTTAATAGTTTCATTAAGGTTACCAAAATTTAGGCAGGGATAGCTGAACTAATTAAAATTTGTTGGGTTTTGTGTGTGTGTGTGTGTGTATTTTAAATTTTTTTTTCTTTATTGATTTTAGATAGAGAGGAAGAGAGGGGGAGAGACAGACAGAATCATGAATGAGAGAGACATCGATTGGCCACCTCCTGTGTGTCCCCCACTGGGGATTTGGCCCACAACCTGGGCATGTGCCCTGACAGGGAATTGAACTGGTGACCTCTTGGTACATAGGTCGATGCTCAACCATTGAGCCACACTGGCCGGGCTAGTCTGCTGTTTATTGCTGTGTACACTTGAGAGGATTCTTCTCTGTGCCTCAGTTTCCTCTCCTGTGAAAGGAGCACTAATAGGGTAGTTATGAGGACTAGGTGAGGTCAGACCTGTAGAGCATTTGGAAAGGGACCTGGCACTTAGAAAAGTGCAAATAAACATCATTGCTCTTGATTTAAATGCTTTTTTTGATTTACTTTAATTTTTTTAACTTAATAATTGTATGGATTAATAAACATAAACTAAATAAGTTACTGAAAACTTCTCAACAGTTCTATGAATTAATGAGGAAACAAAGCTGTTGTTGAACCCATGTGGTTTCAGAGTCTCTGCCTTTGTATACACATTTGTTTAATAATTAAGAAGTAAACCTAAGATTTTTATATTACACAGAGGAAGGTTAAGTATAATGATTTTACCTGGTCCTATGGATTGAAAAATTATTTAAAAGTGCAGGACATACTATAATGATGTGTGAAGTACTATGATTGCCAATAATTTCCCATATTTTATAAACTATCCCGGCATGAGTGATTGCAAAGTAGTGTTTATTATTTAATTACCCTTCTATCCTCTCAGTATTAGGTCCACTTAGTTATAATCGGGGTAACTAAGATGTTAAAATATAAATTGATATTATAGTAAAGCTGAAAATAAACAGGATTTTAAGGGAGAAGGAAAGAGGAAAGTTTTTTATTGCTTGGAAGTGTTTACCGCCTGCTGTGTGTATCTGGTCTCATTTATTTGCCATGTACGGTGCTGAAAAGTGTCTTTCATGTCCAGCTGCCTTGGCTGCCGAAGAGCTTGGCCTTGAGTGATTTCATGCACTAATTCAGTAAATAACATTGGAACATTTAAAATACTTCCCTTGTGGACAGATAGCCATTTTAAGTCTGCTCATACTGGGGGAAGGTGCTTAGATTTATATGCCTGAGAATTAATTTCTTTTCAAATTAAAAAAAATTTGTAAAGGTGTACTTAAATTATTCAAATTCCCCAATTAACTATCAAAATACTCTGTGTGCCATTGAAAGCTTTTTCATCATTACAGTGAAAAAATAATATTAGCTTAATGTTTCCATGTCTTAAGTGAATATAAAGGTTTCTAGTAGAATAAATATTCGAATTATTATTTACTGTTTGTCAAAATATGTTTTCTATTATTTTCATTAAAGGGCCATGTTTCCATTAGAGCATTTAAACTTTTTATTACAAAATAAATGGTAAGGATAGCTATGGTGATAGAATTTTATGTAGTATTTGATTTGGAATATTAATTTCTTTTAAAAGGAGTCATAAATGTATAACTTATCTTTGGTATTCAGATATTTGTTAAATAATTTTCAGGCTTTACAAAGTCAAGTTTTGTGTTTGTTTTTTGTTAATTTCAATGGAGGATATTTTTCTGTTGTTTTTTTAGAGAGAGTAGAAGGGAAGGAGAGAGAGGGAGAGAAACATCAATTGATTGCCTCCTGAAGGACCCTGAATGGTGCTGGGGGTGGAACATGCAACCCAGGTACGTGCCCTTGATGGGGGTCGAACCTGCATCCCTTCGGTGTGAGGGCTGATGCTCTAACCACTGATCCACACTAGCCAGGTCTGTGAGTCCTATTTTCCTTGATAAATCTAGCTAAAGCTTTCTTTGTTACATTTATTATTATTATTATTATTGTTGTTGTTGTTATTGTTTATTATTATTATTTTTTAAATCCTCAACTGTTGATATTTTTCCACTTATTTTCAGACAGAGTGGGAGCGCGAGAAAGAGAGAGACAGAGAGAGAGTGAAACATTGATGTGAGAGAGACACATCCATTGGTTGTCTCCCACACGACCCCTAGCAGGGCCAGGGACTGAACTGCAACCGAGGTACATGCCCCTGACCAGAATTGAACCTGCTACTCTTTGGCCAGTGGGCTGATGCTCTAACTGCTGAGCCAAACTGGCCAGGGCTGGGTACATATTTTTTAAAAACAGGTTTTCATTTCATTGCTTTTTCTATTGTCTCTTTAGTGTCTGTGCATTTATTTCTGTTCAGAAATGTGTTTTTTTCTTCCTTCTACTAATTTGGGGATTTATTTGTTCTTGTTGTTCCAGTTTCTTGACATAAATAATTAATTATGCACCTCTAACAGAGATTTTGAATTTGAATATATATTCACTTGACCAGTAAATTTTATACACTGATATGTTTCATGTTACTAATTAGTGGTTTGTTTGTTTTTTTTTTTTTTTACAAGTTATAGAATTCTCTTTAGTATTTCCTATAGAGCAGGTCTATTTGTATAAATACCTTTGGATTTTGTTTGTCTCGAAAGTCTGTATGCCACCTTTATTTCTGAATGATAACTTACCTGCGTAAAGACTTATTGGTTGACAGTCCTG
This sequence comes from Tadarida brasiliensis, assembly GCA_030848825.1. Lineage (NCBI taxonomy): Eukaryota > Metazoa > Chordata > Mammalia > Chiroptera > Molossidae > Tadarida > Tadarida brasiliensis. Next base: position 107,621,129 of record CM061257.1, on the reverse strand, counting down.
ATCCTGAATCTATTTACAGTTTCATTCGTCCTCTTTTCAGTGCCTTTCACCTAACCGGTGCCTTTGCAATAACAACTTTGGTAAGACAGTTCTTTCAGAAAGCATCTTTCTTGTCTTGTCCACAGGATGTGATCTTGTTTTTCAAATAAAAGTAGATTCCTGAAAAAATCATCCAAACTTTATTAGAGACACCTATCAAGGACGTGAAATACACACATTTGAGGTTAATAATTATTATGATTTCAAATGTTCTTGCTTTTCTCATCACAAAACACCTGCTATTCGAGGCAGCAGGAGAGAGTTCTGGTTTCTGCCTCCACCCCTCAGGAAACACGTGCACATGCAGTGCACACACATGCACACGGACAAGGTGTGCTGATGGGGCAGGATGGGCAATAACAAAACCATCTGCTTCCCAGGCAGAGACTGATTCAGTGTAGGTCTGAGCTGTGTCCCAGGTTGGATACCCAGACAGTTGTTATTGTGTCCTGATTGAGAACCGGAGCCCTAAATTCTCTGTCCCTTGGATGATGGGTGTAAATCCATCCCTGCTGTCCACCTGTGCCTGCCTGTGACATTGCCCAGGATCATAGTACCAGTAGATCCTGAACAGGCTGTGTGAGTTGCCTGCTGAGCTACGCTGTGTGAGGACCTTTGTGTCATTCATACAGAATTCCTATGGAAGAGTTTCTCCTTTGAAATAAGCAGTCTTATTCCAGTGAGAAGTGGTCGGGATTGTATTACTCCTCCCTCCAGCAGTCCTAAAGGAGTAAGGGTACTGCATAGTCAGGAGGGAACGAATCATTAGGTCAGTGCCTCCTCCTTCAGTATTCAGGTAAAATTTTGGAGAGGCCTCATTGTGCTTCTGACTAGAGTCCCCTCATGGGCACTGGATCAGACACAGGCCTTTCCTTGGAGCTACCAGCCACTAGGAGGACTTAGCAGGAGGTGGAGAAAGGGAGGAGGGTGCTTCCATGTGGAGAGCTCGGTAGTACAGAAGGAGAGCATCTGGGCTGGAAGAGGGGGAGTCCATTGTAGACGAGCTAAGCTTGATGCACCTGGGAGACAGCAGAGTGGGATCTCTAGGAATCATCTGAATGTGTGGAGCAGAGCATGAGTCTGGGCTGGAGATAGGGAATTATGATCCGCTGTTCAAATGCATGGAAAGCATGTGAATAAACAGTGTATAGAAGATAGAACAGTGACAGAGAGTTAGGTATTCAGTGGATATTCATGGAATGAGCTACATGTTGGCAGCATTTAGCATTTTGACCTCACTCTCTTTCTTGAACCTCACTTATCTTGAATTTTTATTATTTTCTCCTGGTTTCCCCACCACTCTCAGCCACTCCTGGGGACTCCCCTTTTCGTGCTGATGGTCCTTGCAGAGCTCAGTGCTGAGGATAGAGGAGAGACATGGTTAAATAAAGGTTTTGCTTTTATGGAGCTTATATTCTACTAAGGAAGACAGAAATAATTTTTTTAAATGAGTGTTTTTAAAGAGAGGAATATTTCAGGTAGTAGTAAATAACAAGATGAAGCAGGGTAAAGAGATAAAGTGATCAGAGCGGCTTGCTACATTAGACGGAGCAATCCGGAAGAGCCTCTTTAAGGAGGAAACAATTGAACCTGAACTGTGGCCTGACTGAACTGAGGAGGGTGAAGGGCTCTGGCATTGTAGGCAGAGAGGACCATGTTCTGTGTGTTCAAGCAACAGTAGGTGTGGCCAGTGTGATCAGAGTGTGGAGTGAGGGCAAGAATGTAGGACATGAGGACATAGAAGGGCAGTGTCCTATCTTATAGGGCCCTGGAGCTGGCAGGCCATGGGAAGACATTACATTTTTCTTTGTTTGATTGGAATACTTTGGCAGATATGGAGCAGGGTCGTGAAGTGCTCTTGATTACAGAGACTATCCTGGCTGTTTGGGGAGAATAGACTGTAGCTGGGAGTCTGAGTGGAAGCTGAGATGTCAGGAGGTAATAACAGTGATCCAGGTGAGAAGTTGTAAATAGAATAGAAAGTGGTCTGATGGTCAGTGAAGGTGGAGATAAGAATCGCCAACAGATTGGAGCAGGCTCACTCAGTTGGAGGCTTTGGGCCCAGCAACTAGGCAAATGGCAGTGACCTTTATGACATGAGGGAATGCTTGGGGAGGGGGAGGTGGGATGAAGAGCTCTGGTGTGTATGTGCGAAGGCACCGATGGTCTTAGCAATAGTAGTTCAGTAGAGTGATAGCGGCAGGGAGCAGACAGAGTGGGTTGAGGAGACAATGGGAGATGAGAAGCAGCATCAGGGCATTTACTGTGAGCAAAATGAGGGGAAGCATTCTAAGGGTTGGGCGGTGGCAGGGAACTGTCAACACATTGGGGAAAATCTCTGGCAGACAGGGAGGATTCTTCAAAAAGCGGTAATTGTGGGAGGCGTTCTTCAGAAGTGGGATGGGATCGACCTCACTGAGAGAGGAGTCAGCTTCAGTGAGAAAGGAAATCTCAGCTCCACTGACACAGGCGGGCAAGTGGCATAAATGAGTGAGGATGACACATACCAAGTCTGTTGGTAAAGGTGTCAGGAAGGTGAGAGATTTCCAGTGTTGTATAAGTGCCTCTAACTAGTCCCATAAAGTACAAAGTTTTACCTTGTAAGGAGGTTCATTCTTAGGATATCTGTGAGTGCTGAATTTTGTATGATTGTTGCAGACTTTCACTAAAAACATATAATGTTCAATAACCATTTGGTTTTAAAAATACCCTTGGGTTTGAAGAACATTGGCAAATCTGAGCTGTTAATCTGATAACCTCAGACATTAAACATACTCTCTGAAATTGGACTTTTTTGACAAATGGCATATATACTCTTTCTGCAAAGCACCCGTCAAGGTAACAACAAATCACCATTTGCTTTTGTAATCTTTACTTAGCTGTTAAGTTTGCCCAGTTCTTTGTACAATAGACATGTAATACACGGAAAAAAATCATGAACCCTCACAAGCTACCTGGCAGGTGATGAGGAGGACCAGGGATGCAGTGATGGCAGCTCTGTTACCACCTGAAACCACCAGAACTGACTAAGCTTCAGATTGAGCTTCAGATTAAGACAGAGATGAATTTCATAAAGTGATCCTGGGGATGTGAAGATTAGGGATATAAAAAGGTCTCTCCTTTGTGTGAATGTGTGTTTCTTACAAAGCTGCTAAGTCCAGGAATACTTCACAGTTGTTAAGACCTGCCTCAAGCACAGCCCTTGGTACTGCCTGTCCGGCTGCACCGCACAGCAGCCACTGGGGGGCACTCTTGACAACCTGTTTTATCTACTGCTTGTGCTGCTAAAGGACTAGATACTGTGTAAAGAATATATGCATGTGCTCAGTATTATCAGGGATTTATATATTCAAGGATTATGAAAAATCACCATATAACTACCAGCCAGGTATGAAATGGTGCATGTGGTAGGCACTCAAGTATCCTGCCCTTTACAAGTGCAAAGGTAATGACATTTCTTCAGAGGGTCCTTTGCTAAGATGTCCATCATTCCTGTGACCAAAAATTGGGCTGGAAAGTCACCTGGGCAACATAGGCAACAAAGTATCTGATTTGCAACTGTGACTTGGCCTCTGGCTTTGGCTGGCCAAGCAGTCTCTGTAGAACCTCAGAAAAAGAGTCAAGTGAAAAAGAGATGAAATCTGTCCTTCCTAACAGTTCTCATCACAGCACTTAAACTGAACTGATATCAAACACCCTTGTTTTACTTTTGCAGGTTTACTTAGAAAGACTTGTGATTTATGTTGAAATAGACATAGGCCCCACGAACTGGAGATGCGTCATCTTGGGGGCCATTCTTCTCGCCTCCAAGTATTTGAACGATCTGCCTATATGGAATGTGCACATCTGCAGAGTCATCAAGGGCATTACCCTTAAGGACCTGTGAGTTTGCAAGGCTTTGGTGAACTTGCTAACATTTTCCAATACCTGATTTGTCCCCATAAAGATTACATATTAAGAAATATTTTTAAAGGGTACATTGTGCAGAGAATTGAACTAGGCATAACATTACAGACATTTTCCTATCCACATTTGCCATAACAATTCATATTCCTTCTCATTAATTAGTACGTCTTTGTGTATTATTGTTGGAATAACCAGTGCGATAATTTGAAATGTGTTTCTCTGATAGTTATTGGCAGAAGTTGTACAAGCTTAGACCCAAGAACCACAGTACTGCAAATATCTTCATGGTTTTCTTAAAGCCGCCTACCAGTTCCAGTCCTTTTCTTATTCCTCCTTTTAATTATTTATTTATGTATTTTTATTATTATCATTTATTTATTTATGTTTTATCCTCATTTGAGGAAACTTTTCCATTTATCTTTAGACAGAGTGGGAGGGGAGAGAGAGAGAGAAACACTGATGTGAGAGAGACACATTGACTTGTTGCCTCCCGTGCATGACCCCAACTGGGGCTGGGGACTGAACTATAACCAAGGTATGTGTCCTTGACCAGAATCGAACCCGTGACTCTTCGGTCCATGGGCCGATGCTCTATCCACTGATTCAAACCTGCCAGGGCTATTTTTATTTTTATTTTATCTATTTATTTATTTTAATCCTCACCCGAGGATATTTTTCCATTTATCTTCTGATTGAGTGAGAGGGAGGAAGAGAGACACAGAAACATTGATGTTAGAGGGACACATCGACTGGTTGCCTCCTGCATGACCCCGACCAGGGCCGGGGTGAACTGCAACCAAGGTACGTGCTTTTGACCAGAATGGAACCCGTGACTCATTGGTCTGTGGGCCGACACTCTACCGCTGAGCCAAACTGACCAGGGCTGTAGTATAATTTTCTATCTTTGTAATATCTTTATCTAGTTTTGGAATTAGGATATTCCTGGCTTCTTAAAATAAGCTTGGGAGTCTTCCATCCTCTTGAATTTTTTGCAGTAGACTTAGGCAGATTGGTGTCAGTTCTTCTTTGAATGTTTGGTAAAATTTACTTGTGACATCATGTCCAGGACTTTTGTTTAATATTTTTTTTATTATAACTTTGATTTCATTTGTTGTAATCAATCTGTTCAGATTTTATGTTTCTTTTTTATTCAGTTTTGTGAGATTGTATGTTTCTATCAATGTGTCTGTTTCTTCCAGACTGTCTAATTTGTTGGAATATGGTTCACATATTTTCTTATAATCCTTTGTATTTCTATGGTGTGAGTTGTTCCTACTGCTCTTTCATTTCTTCTTTTATTTTATTTGAGTCCTCTCTTTCTTGATGAGTCTGGTTTAAGGTTTATCCATCTTGTTTATTTTTCCAAAGAATCAGATCTTAGTTCATTGATTTTTGTATTATTTAATTTTCTTTGTTTCCGCTCTGGTCATTATTATTGCGTTCCTTCTACTCGTTTTGGGCAATGTTCATTGTTCTTTTTCTCATTCCTTTAGATACGTTTAGATTGTTATTGGGATTGTTCTTGTTTCTTGAGGTTAAGCTTGTAATGCTGAGAATTTCCCTATGAGGACTGCTGTTGGTGTGTTTCATAGGTTTTGGGTTGTTGTGTTTGCATTTCCATTTGTCTCAAGGTGGGTCTCATGTACACAACATATATATGGGACTTGTATTCTTATTCAGTCAGGTACCCTATGACTTTTGATTAGAGCATTCAAGTCATTTAGATTTAAGTGATTATTGATAGGTATGTATTCAATGCCATTTTATTCTTTATAACTGTGTTTTTTTTTCTCCTTTCATCTTCTTAAAGAAGACCTTTTACATTTCTTGTCATTTTGGTTTGGTCTTCATGAACTCCTTTAGCTTTTTCTTGTCTAGGAAGTTATTTCTTTTTCATAGAATTTTAGTAACCAGTGTCACCTCAATAAATTTAATAAAAAAAAATTTTAATGTATTTGAGGTGGAATTTAGGAAAATGTTAAACACCTCTTGACTGGTCTATTAGGCAGCATGGGAAAATTGAGGTTATGGCAGGCAGTGCCAGAGTTTGTTTCTGTTACCTTTCTTATTCCTCTAGATGACTCTCTCAGATTCACCACAACGCTTATTTCCAACTGAAGTAGGATACTTGTGCCTAAGGAAGGGACCAGGGATTATCAGCCGCTGTCCACGTGGCTTTTGGTAAAAGTGCCCACTTAGATAATGGTGTAAACTGAGCAGTCATGGTGATCTTCTGGTAGCCATCTGAGCAAACAGTGGGACAGCAAACTGTACACTTGAAACAAATGGAAGTACTTCTGAAAGTTGTAGAAGCTGAGGTGACTTTGACACCACTGTCATCAGTCTTCAAACTGGTCCCTTGAAGGAAAGATCATATGTCCTCATGAGCCCTGCCCTGATAGCGGCTGGCATTTTCTCCAAACCTGCAACTCAGCTGGCTGGGCTCTGGTTCTAGTTAAACACCAGAGAGCATGCAGGGAGATGTGCGCATGTCCATAGATGTGAGCTGTAGGGGAAGTGGTGGCCGTGTCCAGCTCCAGACTAGTGCAGAATGCTTTTTGTGTATGAACTCAGAAACACCAGGAGCTATGTTTATAGTAGCTGCTTTTGTTTATGCTCTTTGGAAACTGGAAGGCATCACCACAGTGTGTAGTATACAGCCGTACCATCCCCCTGCAGTTCACTACTACTTATAATGGTCTCCTTTTGAGTCTCGATTGAAAGACTGTTGTCTATCAGCTTTTTCTTAAAACTTTCCAAAATCAATGGGTTCTCTTGGAATATTAATTCCCTTCAAAAAATAGGTAAACTGAACAGGTGATGTTCAGAAAATTTGCTGTACCTATAAGTGGTATGCCATTCAGCCATCTAGACATTGAAAATACAAAAAAAAAGAAAAGAAAATCTGTAGGTATAATGCTTTTCTTCCGTGATTAATCCTCTATAATGAACATGTTAATCCTGTGAAGGTACTGTATTTCTTCACCGTTAACATGTATGAGTAAAGTGCATTTATTCCTGTTCTAAATTAAGTCCTGATTAGCTGACTATCAAAACATTATCTTTCTCCAGGTCCATCCATGCTGTCACAAAGGGTAAAATTTTCTTCCTTTTTACAGAAGAGTAGTTTTCCATTGTGTAAGTGTACCACAGCTTTTTTTATCCATTCATACACTGGTGGGCACTTGGGCTGCTTCCAATTCTTGGCAACAATTATGCTAACTGAAATAAGCCACTCAGAGAAAGACAAGTGCCATATGATTTCACTCATATGTGGAATTTAATGAACAAACTGAACTACCAAGCAAAATAGAGAGGCTCATAGACAGAGAGCAGGCAGACAGCTCTGGTGGGGGTAGGGGTGGGGGTGGATTGATCGATCTAACAAGAAAATACAGAGAAGGAACTCATAGACATGGACAACTGTGTGGTGATCGAGGGGTAGGGGTGTGTGTGGGGGGGTGGAATAGAGCATAGAGGGGATAAATGGTGATGGAAAAAATTAAATAAAATAAAGAAATAAAAGAATCAGACAATTTGATGGCGTATTGCACTGCTGAAAACCACAGTGTGTTAAACAAATTCATGAAAGCATTAAAAAATCATTCTCTGATTTACATTTCTATAGACTTACAGCCATAGGAACAGGACATTAATCTTGGATGTCAGTTCAGTTAGGTATGAAGTTTAATAAGTGAGAAAACCTCATCTGTGCTCATATTCTGCCTGCTTTCCATAGAGGAGGACAGCAAGCTGTGGTTGACCTGTCCAATGAATAAAACATTAAAGCTATAACACTGAGAAAACAAATATCTTAGAAAATAAGCCTCTCTCATGTATGTTGAGGCATTTTATATTTTATTAATTAACTGTGTCAAGGGATGACTGGAAATAGTACAATTTACTCTTATATTTCTTTAAGAACTTGGCAAGTCCTGGCCGGTTTGGCTCAGCGGTTAGAGCGTCGGCCTGCGGTACAGAGAGACCCAGGTTCAGTTCCCGCTAAGGGCATGTGCCTCGGTTGCAGTTTGTCCCCGGCCCTGGTTGGTCGTGCGGGTGGCAGCCACTCGATGTGTCACTTTCACATCGATGTTTCTCTCTCTCTCTTCCTCTCTCTCCCTCCCACTCTATCTGAACAAAAAATGAAAAAGTATCCTCAGGTGAGGATAAAAAAAAAAAAAAAAGAACTTGGCAAGTGACAGCAGTATGGTCACATGGCAACGGACTGTTCCCCAATTTCCTTTCCCACTTTATTGAACTCCCCCCCTGAGGGAATGTTCCCTTCTGTTCTGCCAAGGGCAGGGGTGCTGAGCGTCACAGGAATGCAGTCCCAGCGGGGAGAGCACTGTCTGAGGTTGAGTCCAGTGCTCTGTCAGAGCTCATACTGTAAAGTGGTTCAGTCCACCGAGACAGCGGTCTGCAATCTTTCTGCCTTCCACAGTTTAAAAGTGCATCCAGCTCTGTCACGGTGACAGTTTCTCACCCCAGTAAGATTAAGGTGAACAGAAACTTGACTGTGCTCTTTGACATTAGCCCCATGCACTGGGGGAGGGGTGGGGAGGGGAAGGGGTTCCCTTCCCCATTGATCATGGCATATTTATTATTTATTAGAGATGAATCCTTGTTGCCTCAGGAGAGTTCCCTCAGAGATAGTAGTGGTGCTCTCAGCAGATCCATTTGTTGCCGTGGTGATGTGCCCACTCCTTTTGTTGGCACATCTCTACTTTAACAAGCCCCTTCCTGTTATGGTGAAAATGTCTGCGAGTTCTTCAGAGCTAAGAAGCAGCACATCATTCCTTCCATCTGAGCCCTTGTGGGGCCTTGTGAGTGAGCGGGGAGCCTGACTCTTAAGCGGCACCAATGGGATCTGAGGAATGAGCCCCAGTCAGCAGCACGAGTGCATGGGAGATGTGACCTCCTCCCCATGGTCCCCAACGCAAAGGGCTGGGATGCAGAAAGGACCACATTTCTGTACACTGTTTGCTTGTTTGAACATCAGAGTATTAGTACAGCTGGGTAGCCTTTCTTTGTTTCAAAACAAAACTTAGAGCCATCCTAGTAGTTTAGAATGATAATTTGAAGATTGCCAAGTTGACTAAAATGGTCCTGTGCTGGTTTTGTCTTTTCCTTCTTCCCCAGGAATGGGTTGGAAAGGCAATATATATATCTACTCCAGTTTAATCTTTATGTCTCTACCAGTGTCTATGCCAAATACTATTTTGACCTTCGGACCTTAGCAGGTGACCGTGGACTGCCTATTGCATTTGCTCCTCTTTGAAAAGAAAGAGCACGGAACCTGGAGGTGAGGCTGTGGGATCCCGAAGTGGGCTTTTCTGCCAGACACTGAAACCACATCTATGGCTCAGTCATGTTATGTAGTGATTAGGGAAATGCAAAGATATTTAACACATTGAAGAAGGCTTACTAACTCACTCACATCCTATTTCTGGTATCTTTTATGGTTTATGTAAGAACTCTACATGTTGTGACCATGATTCAGAATATATTAATTAAAATTTAATCTTTGATGGCTTTTTAAAACTCTGTTCTTTTTTCTAACCATACATGAATAATTTCTTACAAATGTAGCACTAATCATATCTACAAACATAATCTACTTACCTCTCTTAACCCAGTTTGCAAATTCATGTCTTTTCTGTATATATCACAGTTCAGTCCCATGAGTATGTTAGACAAAGCTAACCTGAGAGACCTATACTTAGATTGTATAATACATGTTCCAAATACTTGGTGTAGAAAGTATATGTTTTTTACTGAAAATGGTCATGGAACAAAGTAATATTTTTTACTGATCCACAGATTGCCAATGCCATCTTATCTTAAAGGAGAAATGAGGGTTGTGCCATGAGGAGCCCTCATCCATGACTGGAGAAGTATCACCGCTCCTGTGCAAAACCCAGCTAAGTTATTTCCTTTTAAGGGAGAAATCAGGAGTATTAACATGATTAGCTTCTCGTCTACAAAAGCAAGAACTGTTGAAATATAATTTTTTCTATTCCAGCAAGTTTGATAGTTCCTCTTTAAAAAAGAAATGAAAGTTGTTAAACATCATGAGGAACTTTTCTAGCCTAAGCTTAATTCATAAACCTTGGTATTTTTCATTTCCCTTTTGATTATTTTAATTACTAGAGGGTATTACATGTGTTTATTTTTGCTTTTATTTTGGGAGAAAAAGAAAAGGTATCTCTTAAACTTTTGAAAAATTTCTAGTTAACTTCCTACCTGACATTCTCTTTTGAGCTTGGTACTCTCATTTAGAAAGTTTAAGTTACCTATTTCTATATACTATGGTTTCAAATGCTTTAATGTTTACTTCCATATTGGGGGAAAAATGGGATTTTTTGACGTTAGAAAATTTCTTAAATACTTTTCGTTGCTTCCTAGAGCAAAAGGGGTACTTTTTTTTCATTATGCCTTGTTTCCTGTCCTCCTGAACTTTTTGGACAGTGTTGTTGTATATGAATTATTTAAAGTAATTTTAGCCCTGGCCGGTTGTCTCAGCATTACTGTGTCTGTCCATGGACCAAAGTGTCTCGGCTCAATGCCTGTCAAGGTCACCTACCTTTGTTTCAGTTCTATCCCTATCCCTTTTTGGGGTTTTGCAGGAGGCAACCAATGGATGTGTCTCTCTCACATCAACATTTCTCTTTCTCTCTCCCCCTTCCTCCCACTCTATCTAAAAATGGAAAAATATCCTAGAGTGAGCATTAAAAAATAATAATTAAAAAAATAAAATAATTTTAATTATGGATTTTAATTTCAGTTTTTCAGACATTGAAGGTTTCATTTTTTAAAATTGATGTTAGAGAGAGAAAGAGAGAGAGAGAGACACATCTATCAGTTACCTCCCATCTCCCATAGGGGCCCTGAGACCAGGGATCAAACCTGCAACCTGGGTATGTGCCCTGAATGGGAACAGAATCCAGGACCCTTCTGTGTATCGGGAGATGATCCAAGCAACTGAGCCACCCAGCCAGGGTGAAGATTTCTCTTTGAAAGAAATTAAATAATGACTATTCTTATTATAAAAATCATATATTCTCTGAAAAGTCTTTGAAAATTCTTATGTAGTTGGCCTAAGAACTTCCGGAATGACCTGGTAAAATGGAGATTTCTCGTGGTACAGAAGCTACATAAAAAGAGTTGCTGTTCTATTTTTCTTTTCAGGAACTATCTTGCTAGCAGGTGGCTTTTGGTGGTTAGTAGGTCCGAGTTCTTTTATTGAATAAGTGACTTATTTTACCTATAATGAATTCCATTAACTATCATGTCTGGCAATTGTTTTTACAGAAATAACACAACTGAGTTCTAGAACGTAAATTTGGATTGATTGTGATATACACCTTGCTGTCCCTATAGGACCGACTATGATGCACTGTTGCCTCCTTGAGCTAAAACGTGTCTGCGATGTCAGTGTTTTCTCTGCTGCCTCTGCAGTTACAATGGCACATCCTGATAGCACTTTCCCAAGGGAGCATTTTTAAATTTAAACAGTTCAATGGCATTTATTTTTCAGGTTTTTCAAGCATACCCTTTCAAATAAATTAACATTTTTAGAGTTGATAATACAGTTGAAGGAAATGAGTGGGAAATATTCACAAGGATGATAATAAAAAATGTCATTAAGATTGGTTTAGATATTTTCCAGGTTTTACTGGGTTGCATGTAAGCATGTTTAATAGTTTCATTAAGGCTATCAAAATTTAGGCAGGGATAGTTGAACTAATTAAAATTTGTGGTTTTTTTTTTGTTTTTGTTTAAAATTTTTTCTTTCCTTATTGATTTTAGAGAGAGAGGAAGGGAGAGGGAGAGAGACACAGAATCATCAATGAGAGAGACATCAATTTGTGGCCTCCTGCATGCCCCCCACTGGGGATTTGGCCCACAACCTGGGCATGTGCCCTGACAGGGAATTGAACTGGTGACCTCTTGGACCTCTTGGTGCATGGGTCGATGCTCAACCACTGAGCCACATTGGCCGGGCTAGTCTGCTGTTTATTGCTGGGTGCACTTGACAGGATTCTCCTCTGTGCCTCAGTTTCCTCTCCTGTGAAAGGAGCACTAACAAGGTTGTTATGAGGACTAGGTGAGGTCAGACCTGTAGAGCATTTGGAAAGGTGTCTGGCACTTCGAAAAGTGCTAAATAAACATTGCCTTTGATTTAAAGGCTTTCTTTGATTTACTTTGATTTTTTAAAGTGAATAATTGTATGGATTAATAAACATAAACTAAATAATTTACTGAAAACTTCTCAACAGTTCTATGAATTAATGAGGAAACAAAGATGTTGTTGAACCCATGTGGTTTCAGAGTCTCTGCCTTTGTATTCACATGTGTTTAATAATTAAGCAGTAAACCTAAAGATTTTTATATTACACAGAGAAGGTTAAGTATAAAGACTTTACCTGGCCCTATGGATTAAAAGATTATTTAAAAGTGTAGGACATATAATGATTTGTGAAGTACTATGATTGCCAATAATTTCTCATATGTGATAAACTGTCCCGGCATGAGTGAATTTAAAAGAAGTGTTTATTATTTAATCACCCTTCTATACTCTCAGTATTATATCCACTTAGTTATAATCATGGTAACTAAGATGTTAAAATAAAATGTATAGTATAGTAAAGTTGAAAATAAACTGAGTATTTTAAAGGAGTAAGGAAAGAGGGAAATTTTTTATTGCTTGAAAGTATTTACAGCTTGTGTGTATCTTGTGTCATTTATTTGCCATGTGTAGTGCTGAAAAGTGTCTTTCATGTCCAGCTGCCTTGGCTGCTGAAGAGCCTAGCTTTGAGTGATTTCATACATTAATTCAGTAAGTAACATTGGAACATTTAGAATACTTCCCTTGTGGACAGATTGACATTTCAAGTCTTTCCATAATGGGGAAAGGTACTTAGATTTATATGCCTGAGCAGTCATTTGTTTTCCAATTAAAAAAAATAATTTGTAAATGTGTACTTAAATTATTCAAATTTCTCAAACCATCAAAATATACTTTTTAGAACATTAGAAACTTTTTCATCATTATGATGAATAAATAATATTAGCTTAGTGTTCCTCTATCCTGAGTATAAAGGTTTCTAGTAGAATAAATATTTGAATTATTATTTATCGTTTGTCAAAATATGCTTTCTATAAATTGCACTAAAAGGGCCATGTTTTCATTAGAGCATTTAAACTTTTTATTACAAAATAAATGGTAAGGATAACTACAGTGATAGAAATACAGGTAGCATTTAATTTGAAATATTAATTTCTTTTAAAAGGAGTCATAAATATACAACTTATCTTTAGTATTCAGATATTTGTTAAATAATTTTTGGACTTTTAAAAGTCAAGTTTTGTTTATTCTTTTATTTATTTATCCTCATCCGAGGACATTTTTTCATTTTTTGTGCAGATAGAGTGGGAGGGAGAGAGGGGAAGAGAGAGAGAGAGAAACATCGACGTGAAAGGGACACATCAAGTGGCTGCCACTCACACGACCAACCAGGGCCGGGGACAAACTGCAACCAAAGTACATGCCCTTAGCGGGAACCGAACCCGGGTCTCTCTGTACCACAGTCCGACGCTCTAACCGCTGAGCCAAACCGGCCAGGGCAAGTTTTGTTTATTCTTAAACTCATCTTAGGAGAGGGACACCTCATTCCTTAAATAATTGTATACTTATTGAAGAATTTCTCAATGCCAGACAGTTCACCTTAGAGATGAAAAGATTCCCTACCAAGTAGACATTCTGTTTTAGTGGGATATATTATATATAGGGAGAGTTGTCAGCAATAGCTTTTGCCTTTAATGGCTAAATTTGTATTTGAAAATTTGAGACACTTAAAAAAAATGTCCTGCTTGTTTATATACATTTTAATGTATGATTAAATATTTAAAAATTTTCCCATTTATGGATGTAACAAACCTCATCATGGTACTAATACTTTATTCCTGTCCTGTCAGTACACATTTGAATTACATATATATATATATGAATTACACATATATATATATAAATTTATATATATATATATAAATTTTTTTTTTATCCCGAGGACATTTTTGCATGTATCTTCAAATAGAGCGGGAGGGAGAGAGAGCGAAACATCGATGTGAGAGAGACACATTGAGTGATTGCCACCCACACAACCCCAATGGGGGCCGGGGACAAACTGCAACCTAGGTAGGTGCCCTTAGCAGGAACCGAACCTCGGACTCTCTGGTCTGCAGGCCGATGCTCTAACCACTGAGCCAAACAAGCCAGGGCTGAATTGCCAATATTTGTGAGAACACACAATCAGAAGCAAACCTTCCATTTTCTTATGTCTCGGTTATACCTTTTGTGATTATAAATTTATATCTCTATCAACATGATTGTAAATTTATATCTCTATCAACACTTACGTGTGTATGTATTTAGAACCAATAAGCTTTTTAAATGACCTAAGAAAATATATCAGATTCCTTAGCAGGTATATTAGTTTTTAATTCAATTTAGCCTAAAGTTAAATGAATATTAATGTGGGATTAAATAATTTTCTCTTTCCTCCTCTTAAAATTTAAACATTATCTCTCTCTACCCATTTAACCAATATTCCATCTATTATCTGTAATCTTTATATAGTGGCTAGCCCATGAAAGAAAGTAAAAGGCTAATCTTGGAGAAACTACTGCTTACCATTATCATCTCAAATGTACCCCTAATTCAAATCTGGTTAATTCCTTGGGGGAAAGGTTACTTAAATAATTGTGTTTTGTTATTTTGTAGTATAAATTGGTCAATTTTTAAACTACAATAATTTTTTTTCTATTTTTTAAAATAAGCAAACAATATTTGGTTTCTTTAAGGCATTGAAAACATATTTTAAAAGGAAATTGAAGATTCAACTGAACCTTTGATAGATCCTGTGTATTGACATGGCAGGTAATTAACTACAATCTATCATCTCCTCAAATAGATTTTAAGAACTTGACTTATAATAACGTACTGTGGAGTCAGAAAATTTTGCTTGTCTGTGTTGACAGCATGAAGTCTATGAATGGGAGCAGTCTTGTGCTTTATGCACCCCTTGCCTTATGTATGAAATGTTAACTTCCACTTTAGGTTTATGCCTGCGGTGCATTTATTGTAGCACATATTTTGTTTCAAGGTGGCAGGGGAGTATTGTAACAACCTCTGCTTGATGTTCCATTTATGAAACTTTAATAGATAAAATTTATTCATTTTGATTGAGAAATAAGTGTATACTTACCTATTTATAAATGTTTTCCTGCTTGGGTGAAAAAAATTTATTTTTCTCTTTGAAATTATTCTCCCCCTCAAACTTTTAAATAGCTATTTCTATTAAAATTGATAAGACAGTGATTATTAACTCACTCTAAAAAATAAGTACTTCTCTTTATAACTTTCTGCTTCAGAGGTTAAAATTCACATACATTCTATCAAGCACAAAATAATAACATTTATATATGTATTTTTTTTTTTTAATGATCTTTATTGTTTTTTTCTTTTTTTCTTTTTATTAATTAATTTATTTTTGTTACAGATGTTTCTCCTTTTTCCCCCCAGACACCCTCCTCCTGATCCCGCCCCCTCCCCAAGCATTGTTGTCTATGTCTGTTGGTTACGCATACATGTATATAAGTTCTTTGGTTTTTCTCATTCCCCCCCCCACCCCCACCACCAAGAGGAAGGGATTAAGAAGTACAAATTGGTTGTTAGACTGATGAACCTCAAAGGGAAGGGGGAGG
The DNA here is from genome assembly GCA_030848825.1 of Tadarida brasiliensis. Classification (NCBI taxonomy): domain Eukaryota; kingdom Metazoa; phylum Chordata; class Mammalia; order Chiroptera; family Molossidae; genus Tadarida; species Tadarida brasiliensis. The sequence goes on along the minus strand of CM061257.1, from coordinate 107,605,418 downwards.
TGGGGTGGGAAGAGAGAAACCAAAGAACTTATATACATAACCAATAGACACAGACAATAGTGTGAGGAAAGCAGGAGGGGGGTGGGACTAGGGGGAGAGGGTCAAAGGGGGGAAAAGAGGGACATCTATAATACATTCAACAATAAAGATAAATTTAAAAATATATATATATGTATTTTAAACGTGATTATAAATATTAGGTCAATTATCAGTCTAAGTATCCTTTGTTTTATTCATTCAAATGTGATATCTTAGATAAAGTTGTTAAATTTACATGAATAAATAGAACAATAGATACCATTGGGGTGACTCATTTAGTGATACAGTTAACAGCGCTGTTGTTCGGTTGGGTGTATAATATGTTGTGTGTTTTTTTAACTTTGTTTCTTCAATAACATAATTTATTGTAAAAAGTCATTACTTTATGCCTTACCAAAGGGATTTTATTTGAAAATTAGTTTATTCACATTTTAATTACTTTTTAATTTTTATTAATAGCCAAAGTTTAACCTCCCATTGATGGGATATGCTGTTTCTATGTATTTTATTGATTGGTTGCCTCTCGCACACACCTCAACTGGGGCCAGGGATGGAACCTGCAACCCAGGTACGTGCCCTTGACAGGGGATAGAACCTGTGATCCTTAGGTCCTTGGGCCAACGCTCTAATTGCTGAACCAAACCAGCTAGGGTGCGTGTGTTTTTAATGGCCTCCCTGCCCTTTGTTACTCAGAGCCCACTGTGGGTTAGCATGAAGGTAAACTTACAGGAACATGGTGTCCTGGAGCCAGTGGAAGGGCTGGACCAGACTCCTGAGATCTGTACCAGGAGGTCCCAGGAGGTGGTGGCCACACCAGAATGCTTCACCCAAATCTAAGTCTCACCCTGGCAGCCCTGGTGGAAAATGGCAGACAGAGGTTTGCATCACTAATCAAAGACTGAAACCTGCTAGGAGGGTCTGGAGGTAGCAGGAGAAACAGCAGTGATCCCCAGTCTGGACCTCCAGCCACCACCTCATGTAGAAGAGGAAAGAATTCCAACCCAGAACCATCTCTGAGCACATTCCTCTGGATTTAATCCCAAATTTGTGAGGCCAGGGCATCAATGAAATGGAAATATATTAAGTGACAGTTAATTTTTTGCCCCATAGGTAAACTCAGTTGGGCAGTGAGAAGTGGCTATTCAGATAGAAAACATACAAGGTCTACCCAAGTCAGAGTAATGAGGATAGTTGCAAGAATAATAATAATTGCTGTTGATGGGGGGGAAAGGCTGTTGGGTTATTTACCTAGTTGTCTTGGTGCTGTTATTAGCAATCAGATCATAATATTTTTACTGTCAGCTCTGTTACATGGGTGGGGAGGAAGTGGGCTGCAGGGGAGCAGGCCGCTGTGTCCATCCTTGCTTGTCACAAAAGGTAAGAGTTTCTTCCTTTTTACAGCAGCATAGTATTCCGTTGGGTAAATGTACCACAGCCTTTTATTCACTCATCTACAGATGGTCACTTGGGCTGTTTCCAGATCTTGGCTATTGTAAACAATGCTGCTATGAAGGTAGGGATGCGTATATTCTTTCTGACTGGTGTTTTGTGATTCTTAGGATATGTTCCCAGAAGTGGGATCACTGGGTCATAGGGCAGTTCCATTTTTAATTTTTTGAGGAATCTCCACACTGTTTGCCACAGTGGCTTTACCAGTCTGCATTTCCACCAATAGTACACCAGGGTTCCCTTTTCTCCACATCCTCTCCACCCCTTGTTTGTTGATTTATTGATGGTTGCCATTCTAGCAGGTGTAAGGTGATACCTCGTTATACTTTTAATTTGCATCTCTCTGATGAGTAGTGATGTTGAGCAGTTTTTCTTATGTCTCTTGGCCATCTGTATGTCCTCTCTGAAGAAGTGTCTATTCAGGTCCTTTGTCTACTTTTTAATTGGATTGTTTGTCTTCCTGGTGTTGAGTTATATAAGTTGTATTTTGGAAATTAACCCTTTATCAGATATATAATTGGTGAATATTTCTCCCATACCATGGGTTCCCTTTTCATGTTGATGATGGGTTATTTTGCTGTGCAGAAGCTTTTTAGTTTGCTGTAGTCCCATTTGTTTATTTTAATCTTTTTTTCCTTTTCCCTAAGAGATGTATTGGCCAAAATATTGATATGAGAGATGTCTGAGATTTTACTGCCTATGTCTTCTTCTAGGATATTTATGGTTTCACGACTTACATTTAAGTCTTTTACACATTTTGACTTTATTATTGTGAGTGGTATATGTTGGTCTAGATTCATTTTTTTAATGTACTTGTCCAACTTTCCCAACATCATTTTTTTGAATAGACTCTTTACTCCATTGTATGCTCTTGCATCCTTTGTCAAATATTGATTGAGCATAAAGGCATGGGTTGATTTCTGGGCTCTCTGTTCTATTCCATTGATCTATATATCTGTTCTTATGCCAGTTCCAGGCTATTTTGTTTACAGTGGCTTTGTAGTATAGTTTGATATTCAGTATTGTGATCTCTTCAACTTTGTTCTTCTTTCTCAATATTGCTGAGGCTATTCAGGGCCTTTGGTTCCATTTAAATTTTTGGAATATTTTTTCTAGATAAGAGAAATATGCCATTGGTATTTTAATTGGAAATGCTTTGAATCTATAGATTGATATGGGTAGTATGTACATTTTAACGGTGTTAATTCTTCCAATCCATGAACCTGGTATATACTTCCACTTATTTGTGTCTTCCTCAATTTCTTTCTTCAATGTCCTATAGTTTTCCAAGCACACGTCTTTTACCTCCTTGGTTAAATTTATTCCTAGGTACCTTATGTTTTGTTATTGTTGTTGAAATAGTAAGTATAATTGTTTACTTAGTTTCTCTTTCTGACAGTTAAATATTCATGTATAGAAATGACATTGGATTTCTGGATATTGATTTTGTATCCTGCTACTTTGCCAAAGTCATTTTATTAGATCTAGTAGTTTTTTGGCAGAGTCTTTGGGATTTTCTATATACAATATAATGTTATGTGGGAATAATGACTGTTTTACTTCCTCCTTTCCAATTTGGTTGCCTTTTATTTCTTCTTCTTGTCTGATTGCTGTGGCTCGTACTTCCAGTACTATGTTGAATAAGAGTGGTGAAAGTGGACATCCCTGTCTTGTTCTGATCTTTAGGGAAACACTTCCTTCAGTTGTTTATTCAAGTTGATTGCTCTAATTTCAGCTGTAAATTGGGTTTGGTGCCAGAGGAGGTGTGTGTTGCTTTCACCTGCACCATAGCCATCTTGGAACTGGGAGCTGTGTTTTGAATATCAGAGACCCAGCCCTGGTTTTGGCCTCTGTGGACTCCAGTCTCTCTAGGGGAATAAAAGTGAACAATTTCATGAGATTCCTTTGTAATAGAGAAGTTGGGGTCCTATCATATTGGCACATGATGGGACTTAGCATTCTCCCCTGGGTAATGGTCAGAACTGAACTCATGTCTTTGTGTACTTGGCCAACAGGGCCCCCCTGAATTTCACATGTGGCCCTAGCATTGTCTGCCATATTGGTGGATATTTTTAGTGTGGACTAAGATAAGCTGAATGGATTATATACAAAGTGGTGACATTGATTATATACAAAGTGGTAAGTTTTTGCATCAGTCATTTTCCATGTTCCACCTTCCTTCCCTTTTAGAGTCTTCATGGAAAAGGAAATCTGTTTATGTGGGTTTCATAATAGTATTTGGTTGAACCATATGAAATGCCCCTGCTGGGCTGCTTTTTGACCTACAAAAATAGGAATTTCATCTGGTTTAACATAATACTAAAATAGACATTTTCTAGATTGTCTTTGTATCTGTAGAATTCCTTTCTACATTAAAAAAGAAAGAAAGAAAGAAAACAGCCTAGCTCTTGGCACACATTGTCAGAGGAAACTTTTATGTGAGTGCTTCAGTCCCACCTCCCACTGGGAATCAAAAATCAAAGCAAAGAACAGGTTTGTCTTTAGGGATAAGCCCTGCCCTCCAGTACCCCCTTACCTGATAAAAATGGGAAGCACGTGGATCCCAAGGGTAACACAGCTTTGTCTTTCCCAGTTGCTCACTTTTTCCTAAGTCCAATGATTGCAGACACCCCACCCCCTACCCTGGGTCCCCAGACCCACCAACCTCTCCATACATGTGGGTGGACCTCAGCCCCATGCACCTGCACAGCCTTCCCCTGCATTTTCAACACCAGAACTCCAGCCTGGAATCACAGGGCAAGCTCCTGGGCCAGGAGATAACATGGGAGACCTGACTTCTATATCCTATGGATTCCTAGCAGCAAACATTTGGACCCCATAGACATCTGCTCCTCTTGCACCAGCCACTGCAGCTAATAGCACTGCTGCCTGGCACAGATGAACATCAACTACTTCATGCTGGCAGAGGATTATTCATCCAAGGTGTGCATGTGGTGTGCATGTGACAGCAGCACAGACTATGTGTGAGGTAGGGGAGGGGGGGCTCATGCTGGATGCTAGAAATTGGGCAGTATGCCCATCCTGGTGGTGCATGGCAGAGGCGTGCCTGGCGTTTACCTGCAGAGCCAGAGCAGCCCAGCTTGCAGTAGTACTCACTGTCATCCAGGACTGTGCTGGCCCTTGGTCATGCACAGCCTCGAGAGAGACTAAGAGGGTCACTATAGCATCAATGCACAGTTAAAATCCCATGCATCCTGTGTCCAGCCATTCTGAAGTTTAGAGTCAGAATTCTGCCATCAATTTTAAGATGCAATGTTTTAAAAAATTTACCACTAGCAAAAATAAACCTACCCAATGAGAATTGCATGATGCCATCAATTGAAAACTATATCCCTGTTTCATGGAAGTTAAATTAAAAATTATGAAATATAGTATATAAATGTGTTTTGATAGATTTTTCTAATATTTGTGTGCTACTCATAATCAGCTTTTCTCATGGTTATTGCTATTGCCCACTTGCAATGTCTTGTACCTACTTTGGGGTGCTATACATTATCTTAGCTGCTGTCACAAATAGCACCGTTCTCTAAAAACTGGTGGAGTTTGTATTTTGGGTGTGGTGGTTAGCACAGGAGAAGAGGGTGGTAGAGGGTGCTAAGGGATGGATGCGATCAGAGGAGTATGGAACATACCAAATGATAGGAAGTTTTGGGAGGGTCTGCAAGTGTCTTTTTTACCACTCCATGATATAGAAATGTTTCCATCCCCCCAAAAAGTTTATTTTTGCTCCTTTGTAGACCATTCCCAGCCCAATCCCCAGCTTCTGGATACCACTAATCTGCTTTCTATCACTGTAGTTTTAAATTAAAGAATTCATATCAATGGAATCACACTGTATGTGGTGATTTTTCTGGAATATTTCATTTGCATAATGTTTTCAGTCTTTTTCATGCTATTCCATGTCTCAGCTGTTTATTCCTTTTTGTTGCAGAATAGTGTTTCTTTGAATGGATTTTAATAGTTTGTTTTCCTTTGGGCTGTTTCTTCTAACTTAGTGGAACCATTGAGTCTTTCACTACTAAATATGATTTGAGCTGTAGGATTTTTTTTATTTTTATTGTTTACATGTTCTCTACTAGTTTGCTGTCTTTTGGTGTGGGTGTTGGATTTTGTCAAATACTTTGTTGTAAGGTTACATGCTTTATCTTCTTTAGCCTATCGATATGGTGGATTACTTTGATTGATTTTTATATTTTTATATTGTTGGGTGCTGGATTTTGTTGTATTCCTTAGAAAATATTGGCCTTTTCTCTGACAGGCAGTGAAGTTAGTTGGAATCAGTTTGATCCTTTTAAGTCTTCCTTTTCTGCTTTGTTAGGGTGAGTCAGAGCAGTCTTCAGTCTAGGATAATTTAACCCCACTACTTGGGTGATTTCCTTTAGAAGACTCTATCCCATGCCTGGTATATGCCCATCCTTGTGTGAGCTCTGGGCATTGCCTGGCCCGCTGCTTTATGGTAGTGCTTAACAAAGCCTTGGGAGTTTCATCCAAACATATGCAGATCAGGATTCAGCCAATGGTTTGAAAGGATGCCTTGGCAGATTGCTCAAGATTTTCCCCTGAACATCTTTCTACTTTCTTGTGTTCTGCCCCAATCTCCTCAATCTCCCAGAACTGTAATCTCTTTGCCCTCAACTTAGTGAGATACTAGGCTCTGTTTGGGTTTCCTGTACCTGGGCTGTATCTTGGACACTGCCTCCGGGTAATAATCCAGGGCTAGTGCTCACCTCCTTTGTTCATTGCCTGTTGCCTTATGTTTGAAAAATAGCTATTTTATATATTTTGCCTGTTTTTGTTGTTGTTGTTGTTGTTTTAGTTCTTTATGGTGGGACAAAAATTCCTGTAGCAGTTACCCCTTCCAGCCAGTAGCAACAATCCACTATATTTTTTCATCATTTCATGACTGTTATTAGAAATGTATACTTCCTTGTGATCTTTAAGATCATTTTTTTTCTCTTCCAAAATCCCACTCCATAAAAAGTGTAAGTTAAATGTGGAATTTATATATTACTTTTGGGAAAGTTAACATTTGCACTGAAGGTAAAAAGCAATGGTAAGTTTGCTGATGCATTGGCATGAATCAAAGCAGTGGCACTAAACTGTACAGTAGTCACATTCTTCCTTTCCATGTACTCCTGTAACCCACCCCTCCATTCTTTTAAATTTGTTTCTGTTAAAAGTGCTTTTGTAAAAGATGAATTAACTAATGTGTAACCCATTGAAAAACAGCATATTTCTGCAGAAGTTCCAGGAACTAACTTCAAAGGAAACTGACTCCAGCAACCAGACATTCCAGCTCCAGGAGACTTGATGACTTGCATCCATGAAAACCAGACCTCCACTTGACCAGCTTCAAGATAATCATCGGAATAGACTTTGCTGACTTACATGTAGAGAACTTTCAACTCCCCTCCCCCTGATTTCTTTGTTCTGCTTTCCCTCTCCCTCCTAATAGAAACCCCTGCCTGCACTGAGATGTAAAGATGGTCTTTAGGACAGAAGTCCGCCATCTGCTCAGGCTGCCGGCACTAGAATAAACTCTTTTCTTCCATCAACACCTATCTCTGGAGTATTGGCTCTCAAAGCAGCAGGCAGCCAAATCTGAGTTCAGTATCACATTCACACACAAAAAGCCAATTTCACTTCAAAAAGTGTTTTTGCCCTGGCCGGTTTGGCTCAGCAGTTACAGCATTGGCCCATGGACCAAAGAGTTGCAGGTTTGATTCCAGTCAAGGGCGGCATATACCTCAGTTGTGGTTTGGTCCCTGGCCCTGGTCAGGGTCATGTGGGAGGCAACCAGTTAATGTCTCTCTCTCATGTTGATGTTTCCCTCTGTGTCTCTCTCTCTCTCTCCCTCCCACTTTATCAGATAAATGGAAAAAAAGTATCCTTTGGTGAGGATTTTTTTTTTTAAGTTCTTAATAAAGAGTCAAAATGATTAATTCTAGCCCGGTAGTGTGGCTCAGTGAGAGAGACACATTGATTGGTTGCCTCCCCCCAGGGCCGGGGACCGATCCCGAAACTAAGGTATGTGCTCTTGACTGGAATCAAACCCATGACTGTTTTGTCCCCAGGCCGATGCTCTAACTGCTGAGCCAAGCCAGCCAGAGCTTAAGTAGGCATCTTTTTAATATTCTGTGGAATCAAACAGGAAGTGTACAGAAAGCACTTGTGCTCCATACTGACAAATGATGCTTGGCTTTAGAAAAAGCACCCAGTGAGTGTTTGAATTGCAAGTTGAAGTAGCTTTTCTTTCTTTCTTTTCTTTTTTTTAATGGTACATTGTTTTTACTTGAAGAATTACCAAGAGACAAATTGCAGTCATTTAGACTTGGGCATTTGGCAGATGTCTTCTTTCAAATGAACAAAGTGAGCCTATCACTTAAAGAAAATGACTGACCATATTTCTTGCTAGTGATAAAGTAGGAGCTTTCAGTAAAAATTAGCATTTTACAATTAGCAAGTTGTAATCGTATCCACCACCATGAGCTTATTATCCTCCCATTCACTGAAAGGCTTTTCTGATGAGATGAAAGGGGTGATATTAATGAATGTGATTTTTATTATTATTATTTTTTAAATTTACACTTTTATTTATTTTTATATTTTCATTGACTTTTTAGAGAAAGAGGAAGGGAGAGAGATAGAAATATTCATGTGAGAGACAAACATTGATTGGCTGCCTCCTGCATGCCCCCTGCTGGGGATGGAGCCCGAAACCCAGGCATGTGTTCTGACCAGGAATCAAACCAAGACCTCTCAGTCCATGGGACAACACTCAATCCACTGAGCCACACCGGCCGGGCAATGAATATGATTTTTAAAATATTGTGTCTTGAAGTGTGTCAATATTTGGAAGATCTGTATAAATCAGTGAACTAATATTTTCCAAATAACCAATGCTTGATGTTACAAAACCATGCATGAGTAAAAGATCCATTCAATGTTCGAACTAGACCAATGGATTTCTAATGTAACAGTATGAATAGTTTATGAATATGGTTTCAGATTCCACATTGCAACTAACTTTTAGAAAACTATCACTGTCATTTTTGGTATAGTATCAAAGAAGAATGTCCACAGTTATCTGATTAAGAGATTTCTTCTCTTTTCCAACTACATAGCTATGTGAAGGTAGATTTTCTTCACATATATCATGCAGAATTACACATTACAACAGATTGAATGTAGAAGCAGATATTAGAATTCAGATTTATTTAGGCTAGACATTAAAGAGGTTGCATTAATGTAAAAGAATGCCACTCCCTAAATTTTTGAAAAACATAATTTTCCACAATAATGTATTATTTCATTTAATAAATGTGTTATTGTTATTTTTAAATAACTCAATTATTTAATTTTTTGTTTTAATTTCTAGTATGAAATGTATTGATAGTTATTACCCACATGAATAAAACATTTCTGAGGTCCTCAAGCATTTTTAAGACTAGAAAGGGGTTCTGAGAGCAGAAAGTTTGAGTTGTCTATTTTATTTCTTTCTTTCAGAGACATTTCTGGTTGTTAAGATGGCATCTAATGGGTAGAGTCAGGGACATCACTGCCCCACCACAAAAGAATTATCTGGCTCAAGGTTGAAATAATTCTATAACTTTTTAAAGTTTAGATTATCAACAAAACAATAAATTAAGTCCAGATTTGTAGCATCTCTCTGTTTCTATAGCAAAAACACTCCCATTGTGGCTGATTTCCAGCTACCAGTATGACATCCTCAATTGTGGAATGGGTAAAAGATATGTAGTAGCCATATTATTAGTATTTCCACCACAAAGATACAATAGTCATAGCTAACTCCAAGAGCATAAGTAACAGTAAAATGTAGTAATATAATTAGTAATAGGTTTTGTGTATTTATCATCTTTGTAATATAAGAGGTTTAATTGTAAATAAACATTTAACTTTTTTTGTTTGTTTGTTTTTTGTTTTATTAATTTATTTTTGTTACAGATGTTTCTCCTTGTTTCCCCATTGACACCTTCCTCCCTATCCCCCCACCTCGTCCCAGCATTGTTGTCCATGTCCATCAGTTATGCATACATGAGTATAAGTTCTGTGGTTTATCTCTTACCTCCCTCCCCCACCCCCTCTTCTGAGGGTTGTCAGTCTGTACCCTACTTCCACATCTCTGGGTCTATCCTGTTCCTCAGACTGTTATGTTCATTATATTCCACAAATAAATGAGATCATGTGATATTTGTCTTTCTCTGCTTGGCTTGTTTTGCTTAGGATAATACTCTCCAGGTCCCTCCATGTTGTCTCAAAGGATAAGAGATCTTTCTTTCTTACAGCTGCATAGTACTCCATTGTGTATATGTACCACAGCTTTTTTATCCATTCGTCTACTGATGGACACTTGGGCTGTTTCCAGATCTTAGCTATTGTAAATAGTGCTGCTATGAACATGGGGGTACATGTATTCTTTCTGATTGGTGTTTCAGACTTCTTAGGGTATATTCCTAGGAGTGGGATCACTGGGTCAATGGCAATTCAATTTTTAATTTTTTGAGGTAACACCATAGTGTTTCCCACAGTGGGTGCACCAGTCTACATTCCCACCAGCAGTGTACTAGAGTCCCCTTTTCTCCACACCCTCTCTAACACTTGTTGCTTGATGATTTGTTGATGGCAGCCATTCTGACAGGTGTGAGGTGATACTTCATTGTTGTTTTCATTTGCATCTCTCTGATGATTAGTGATGTTGAGCATTTCTTCATATGTCTCTTAGCCATTTGTATGTCCTTTTTGGAGAGGTATCTATTTAGTTCCTCTGCCCATTTTTTAATTGGGTTCTTTGTCTTCCTTTTGTTGAGTTGTATGAGCACTCTATATATTTTGGAGATTAATCCCTTATCTGATGTATCATTGGCAATTATGCTCTCCCATACAGTGGGTTCCCTTTCCGTTTTGATGGTTGTTTCTTTTGCTGTGCAGAAACTTTTGAGTTTCATGTAGTCCCATGTGTTCATTTTTCCCTTTGTTTCTGTTGCCTTTGGTGATGTATCAGTGAAGATTCTGCTGCGTATTATGTCAGAAATTTTGTTGCCTACATTTTCTTCTAGGATTTTTATAGATTCACGAGTTACATTTAAGTCTTTTATCCATTTTGAGTTTATTCTTGTGAATGGTGTAAGTTGATGGTCTAGTTTCATTTTTTTGCATGTAGCTGACCAATTTTCCCAGCACCATTTATTAAAGAGGCTGTCTTTGCTACACTGTATGCTCTTGCCACCTTTGTCAAATATTAATTGAGCATAATGTCTTGGGTCAATTTCCGGATTCTCTGTTCTGTTCCACTGGTCTATATGCCTGTTCTTGTGCCAGTACCAGGCTGTTTTGATTACAGTAGCTTTGTAGTATAACCTGATATCCGGTATTGTGATCCCACCTACTTTGTCCTTTTTCAAGATTGCTGTGGCTATTCGGGGTCTTTTTTGGCTCCATATGAACTTTTGAAATATTTATTCTAGTTCTGTGAAATATGTCACTGGTATTTCGATGGGGATTGCATTGAATCTATAGATTGCTTTGGGTAATATGGACATTTTAATGATGTTAATTCTTCCAATCTATGAACAAGGTATGTGCTTCCACTTTTTTATATCTTCCTCTATTTCTTTTTTCAATGTCCTGTAGTTTTCTGCAAATAGGTCCTTTACTTCTTTGGTTAAGTTTATTCCTAGGTATCTTAATTTTTTTGCCGCGATGGTAAATGGGATTTTTTTTTAGTTTCTGTTTCTGTGAGTTCATCATTGGTGTATAAGAATGCCGTTGATTTCTTGACATTAATTTTGTACCCTGCTACTTTGCCAAATTCATTAATTAAGTCTAGTAGATTTTTTATGGAGTCTTTAGGGTTTTCTATGTATAATATCATGTCATCTGTGAATAATGACAGTTTCACTTCCTCCTTTCTAATTTGGATTCCTTTTATTTTTTCTTCATGTCTGATTGCTGTGGCTAAGACTTCTAGTACTATGTTAAATAAGAGTGGCAAAAGTGGGCATCCTTGTCTTGCTCCTGTTCTTAAGGGAAATGTTTTTAGTTTTTGCCCATTGAGTATGATGTTGGCTGTAGGTCTTTCATATATGGCCTTTATTATATCAAGATATGATCCCTCTATTCCCAAATTGCTGAGCGTTTTTATCAGAAATGGGTGCTGGATTTTGTCGAGTGCTTTTTCAGCATCTATTGATATGATCATGTGGTTTTTATCTTTCATTTTGTTTATGTGGTGTATCACATTTATTGATTTGCGAATATTGAACCAGCCTTGCATCCCTGGGATGAATCCCACTTGGTCATGGTGAATAATTTTTTTTGATGTATTGCTGGATCTGTTTTGCTAGTATTTTGTTTAGGATTTTGGCATCTATGTTCATCAGGGATATTGGCCTGTAGTTTTCTTTCTTTGTAGTGTCTTTTTCTGGTATTGGAATTAGGATTATGCTGGCCTTATCAAACCAGTTTGGAAGTCTTCCTTCTTCTTGAATTTTTTTTTTTTTTTATCCTCACCCGAGGACATCTTTTCATTTTTTTGTTCAGATAGAGTGGGAGGGAGAGAGAGGAAGAGAGAGAGAGAGAAACATTGATGCGAAAGGGACACATCAAGTGGCTGCCACCCGCACAACCAACCAGGGCCGGGGACAAACTGCAACCGAAGTACATGCCCTTAGCGGGAACCGAACCCAGGTCTCTCTGGACCGCAGGCCGACGCTCTAACCGCTGAGCCAAACCGGCCCGGGCCCTTCTTCTTGAATTTTTAGAAATAGTTTGAGGAGAATGGGTGTTAGTTCTTTGAATGTTTGGTAAAACTCCTCCATGAAGCCATCTGGGCCTGGGCTTTTGTTTGCTGGGAGAATCTTGATTACATCTTCAATTTCTTTAGTTGTTATTGGTCTGTTCAAGTTTTCTATCTCTTTCCGGTCCAGTTTTGGGAGACTATGTGCTTCTAGAAATTTGTCCATTTCGCTTAGATTGTCGAATTTGTTGCCATATAAATGTTCATAGTATTTGTTAACGATCCTTTGTATTTCTGTGGTGTCAGTTGTTACTTCTCCTCTTTCATTTCTGATTTTGTGTATTTGGGTTCTCTCTCTTTGTTTCTTGGTGAGTCTAGCTAAGGGTCCATCAATCTTGTTTATCTTTTCAAAAAACCAACTCTTTGTTTCATTGATCCTTTGAATTGTTTTCCTGGTCTCTATGTCATTTATTTCTGCTCTGATCTTTACTATTTCCTTCCTTCTACTTGCTCTGGGGTTTTCTTTTTGTTTGCTTTCTAGTTCTTTAAGTTGTGAGGTTAGATAGTCTATTACAAATGTTTCTTGTTTCTTGAGGTAGGCCTGTAGTGCTATGAACTTCCCTCTCAGAACTGCTTTCGCTGCATCCCATAGATTTTGTGTTGTTGTGTGTTCATTTTCATTGGTTTCCAGGAAGTTTTTAATTTCTTCCTTGATCTCCTCGGTAACCCATTCATTGTTTAATAACATGCTATTTAGCCTCCATGTGTTCAAATGTCTTTGCATGTTCTTGTTGCAATTGATTTCTAGTTTCATGCCATTGTGATCTGAGAAGATGCTTGATATGATTTCAATCTTCTTGAACTTGTAGAGACTTAGTTTGTGTCCTAACATGTGGTCTATCTTTGAGATTGTCCCATGTGCACTTGAGAAGAACGTGAATTCTGTAGTTTTGGGGTATAATTCTCTGTAAATATCTATTAAATCCATTTGGTCTAGTGCTTCATTTAGAGTCTCTGTTTCCTTGTTAATTTTTTGTCTAGAGGATCTATCCAGTGATGTCAGCGGGGTGTTGAAGTCCCCTGCTATGATTGTATTGCTGTCGATTTCTCTTCTGAAGTCCTCCAGAAGATTTTTAATATATTTTGGTGCTCCTCTATTGGGTGCATATATGTTTACCAAGGTTATATCTTCCTGTTAGATAGATCCTTTCAATATTATGTAGTGACCTTCTTTGTCTTTAGTTATAGCCTTCACTTTGAAATCTATTTTATCAGATATGAGTATTGCTACCCCAGCTTTTTTTCCTTTCTGTTTGCTTTGAAGATTTTTTCCCATCCCTTCACTTTCAACCTATGTGAGTCTTTTGTTGTGAGGTGGGTCTCTTGTAAACAACATATATATAAGTCATGCTTTCTTATCTAATCCGCTACTCTGTGTCTTTTTATCGAAGCATTCAATCTATTTACATTTAAGGTGATTATTGATATGTACTTATTTATTGCCATTTTTGTTTAGTGTGGTTCTATTTTCTTTCCTATTTCTTCTACTAATTACAGCAGTCCTTTTAACATTTCTTGCAGTGCTGGTTTGGTGCTAATGTATTCCCTTAGCCTTTTTTTTTGTCTGGGAAGCTCTTTATTTGACCTTCTATTTTGAATGATAGCCTTGCTGGGTAGAGTAGTCTTGGGTTCAGATCCTTGTTTTTCATGACCTTGATTACTTCATGCCATTCCCTTCTGGCCTGACTTCTATTGAGAAGTCAGCTGATAGCCTTATGGGGGCTCCTTTGTAGGTAACCTGTTGCTTATCTTTTGCTGCCTTTAGGGTTCTCTCTTTGTCTTTAATTTTTGGCATTTTAATTACTATGTGTCTTGGTGTGGGCCTGTTTGGGTTCTTCTTACTTGGGACTCTCTGTGCTTCTTGAACTTATATGCCTTCTTTCTTCACCAAATTAGGGAAGTTTTCTGTCACTATTTCTTCAAATATATTCTTTAACCCTGGCTCATTTTCTTCTTCGGGGACTCCTATGATGCAAATATTATTACGTTTTCAGTTGTCCCACAGTTCTCTTAAGCTGTCTTCCTGTTTTTTCATTGTTTTTTTCTTTTGTTTTTCTGATTGGTTGATTTTTTTCTACCCTGTCTTCTAATTCACTGATCTGGTCCTCAGCTTCCTCTACTCTGCTATTTACTCCTTCCAATGTGTTCTTCATTTCTGCTATGTCATTCTTCATTTCTTCTTGGTGCTTCTTCATTTCCCAATGGTTGATTTTCAATGTTTCTATGTCTTTGCTCATTGTGTTGATGTCCTTACTCATGCTGTTGAGCTTCCTCAAGATCATGGCTCTGAATTCTAGTTCTGTTAACTTGCTTAACTTCATTTCATTTATCTCATCTTTGGTAGAGGTCTCTTGTTCTTTCATTTGGGATCTCTTTCTTTGTTTCACCATTTTGGCTATCTCAGTGGGTTTTGGAGCCTGCCAAATTTTCCCTGTGGAAGTTGGTGTTCTGCTGTTTGTGGCTCCCTCTACTGGGTTTGGATGAGCGTGGGAGAACCAACGTTAAATACCACTGTCGAGTCTTACTTTCCTGGGTAGATTTGCAAGCCCAGAAAAGGTTCAGTTATCCTCTAGCTTTTTGCCTAGAGGCTATTAGTCTAGAGGCTATTAATCGTGGTCACTTGAAGAGACTTGGGTTCTCAGTTGAATGAAAACCTTCCTCAGGTGTTCAGCGTGAGAGGATTTCCCGAGGGTGGGCAGATGCTGGTAGTTAATGAGCCTCAATTTGCATTTCAATGGCCCACCTGGGTGTGGCTGAATCTCCAAGGGAGGGGCTGCCATATCTCCCCAGAGCCCTGGGAAGGAGTAAGATGGCCACCATCCTGCATGGCTGCAACTCAGCAAAAGCTCTGAGTACCCTCCAAATCCCGAGTGTCCCCACACAGTTCCAGTCCAGTCCACCCTCCCTCTGCCGGAGCCCAAGGTGAGTGGCTGTGGCTTTTTTAGTGATCTGTCCCGGCCCTCTGCCCTGTGGAGTTGGCTTGGGCTTTAACCCCGAGGGCGGTGCTCACAGCAAAGACTGCTGCTGTCTGTGGGCTCCCAGGCCCCCTCTTGCGCCTCCGCAATCCTACCAGGATCAATTCAGTGTCCCTGGTTGTATGGTCCTCACAAGCTGGTTTTCTGTTGCTTTTTCCCGACCATTTGTCTTTATTTTAGTTGTAATTCCAGTTTGGTCCTGGGAGATGGTCTGTGTAGCTTCCATTCACTCTGCCACCATTTTAGAATCCTCAACATTTAACTTTCAATAATGGCTACACTTAACAGCTGACTCACAAAATTCTTAAGAATTTAGCAGTGGGCTCTTGCAGGTCAGAATGGACTGGTCTGGATCCAGCCTGCCACTGGCATAGCTCCACTACCCATTTTCTAGGGAACTGGCTCTGACTGGCCCAGATTGGGTTGGTTTCTGCCCATGGTGTACCCACACAAAGCAGGCATGTGAGTGTGGCTGGATCCAGAGGGAGCCTGCCCCCTTCCATTAAGAAATTGATGGTGGTGTCACTGTGAGTGGGTGGGCGCCCTGAGAGACACCCATGACAGTGCTGCAGACACATGCCTCCTGATCCATTCCTGTTCAAGACTCCATGCAGAGTTGAGTTTCTGACTCACTCACTCCCCTCACTCTCCCAAAGAGGGATTTCAAAATAATAGATCAGTGGTGGGGACCCATATGGGGGGCAATCTTTGGATGTTTCTCACATCAATGTTTCTCTCTCTCTCTCTCTCTCTCTCTCTCTCTCTCTCTCTCTCCCCTTCCCTCTCCCTCTCTCTGAAATCAATGAAAACATGTCATCAGGAGAGGATTTTTTTAAGAGATGCAATGGCATAGAATAAAATATAAAAGCATTGTAAATAATTTTTAGGTTATTTTTAAATTAAAACCTCTGATGTAATTTTTCACTGCAGTTTGTTTATTTTTCTTGGGTTGGATTAAAACAAAAGAATTTCTGATTATGTCTCCAAACATGTCACTGAAAATCTTGATTGCTGAACACAACACCAAAAAGATTATCTCAGCTTGGTGTAAATGTTCAATTATCACTAAGATAATGTAGAACTGAGGAAGAAAGGACAAATTTACTTCTGCAAAAAGACTTAAATGAATATAGTTGCCTAACTTGACAGGGAATGTAACAGGCTAGCAGTGAACACTTCCCCTTTACTTTACGTTAATGGGCCAGTAGTACCGTTCAAGTTTTTCTCCCTCTCTGGTACATCAATTCTGGCATGCAGCTGACTTCAGAAACTCTGATGTGAACCTCTGGTGTGATAATAAGGATCTGGCCTTATTCAACATAACTGAGGTGTTCTGCGAGGGGGTGTTTGGACCTGAACTAGCAGGTACAAGCGGATATAGTATTAAAAATGAAGCGTGTCGACCTCCACATGATTCAGAAGACTGACGTTTCAGTCCACATTCATTTGTATCTGTGGTCGTGGAAACTACAGGTGCGCTGCCGGAGGGCGCCGCCAGGGGCCGCTCATGCACAGCGGCTTCATCACCCCAGGCGCCCTGAGGCGCTCTCTCCTCCTCTCGCTCATCTCAGCTTCCGCCGGAAGCGGCGCCTGTCAGCGCTGTGCCTCAGTCTCTGGGCTGGCAGGTTGTGGAGGTTTTGCGGTGTGGAGCCGGGTGAGGCTTGGCGGAGAGCGGGAGGGAACTGGAGCTGAGACCGGCCGGACGTGGACGCTCTGGAGGCGGAGGGCCGCCGGAGCGCGGTGGTGGAGGACGGAGGGACTGTTGCTGGTGAGGAGCCTTGGGGGCGGGGGGCTGTGGGGGTGGCGGAGAGGGAGGCTGGGAGTGGGGACGGGCACTGAGGGGGTTCCAGGCGGGCGTGGGGTGAGCGAGAGCCC
Organism: Tadarida brasiliensis; assembly: GCA_030848825.1. NCBI lineage: Eukaryota > Metazoa > Chordata > Mammalia > Chiroptera > Molossidae > Tadarida > Tadarida brasiliensis. The sequence continues at coordinate 107,588,243 of CM061257.1, read as the reverse complement.
CCACCTCCCTGGAGCGGCCCCCCTGGCTCCCCCCTTGACACCGTACTCGGCAGCCGTAGGGAGGACGTGGGGGAGCTGCAGGAAAGCCCAAGGGTTGGGCCAGAATTTCTCCACCTGCCCCGTTATTCCCTCAGTTTCCCCACCTGCCCCTTCTACCCACTCCCGTGTGTCGATATTCTCCGGAATTCTCTGGTCGTTCCCGTCTGTGGTTTTACTAAGGGTTTGTGTCCAAGTGAAACACAGAGGAAGGGCAGACTCAGGATTAGTTTTTTAAAGTTTTTGATTAGTTCCTATTAAGAAAACTGGGTTTTTATTACATTTTTTCCCCGCCTCCCGCCCCCAACACACACAGATCTGTTGGTCAGCTCTTCACTGAAACCAAGGCTACAACTGTTGGAGAAACAGTGGAGAAAGAGGAGAAAGAATCACATGATTTAGGAACTTCCTTAAGTTGGTTGATCTCCATTACTTTATTGCGTAACAGTAACTTAGAGCACCTGTTGTCAAAGCTTTTGGTGTGAGGACCCCTTTACCCTCTTCCAAATTATTGAGGATCCACAGGGCCTTTGTTTGTGTTCATCAATATTTACTGTATTAGAAGTTAAAGCTAAGAAGCTTTAAAAATATGTTAATTCAGTGATTATTTGAAAATATTGGTTCACTGAGTTATGTAGATCTTCCAAATGTTACTATGTTTCATTACACCATACTTTAAAAATCACATTATTTAAAATCATCAGTGCCGTCATGAGAAACATCTTTACGTATTGGGGCACCGTCAAGCTCATGATGTCAGATCTAAGATCTCCACAGTTTTAATTTTCACTTGAAAGCTGGAATTTTATCGTAGGCAGCAGATACTATCAGTTGTTTCCCAGAGGTGGCAGGTTTATTTTGTTCACTTTTGGGAAGTTGTCTAGGTCTGAATAACTATCGTTTGTAGATATTCTTTCATGTAAAAATAATATTCCATGAAAAAGGCAGATTGTTTAGTTTGCAACTTAAATCACACAAGTGCTTTGCCTCCAGACAACCATACTACTTCCGTATAAATGAGAAGTGCTTTAGGTATACTTGCCAAGGCACCAGGAGAATTACCATTGCTTTTCACCCTCAGTGCAAATGGCCATAGAGTGTACAGGCAAACAGTACCTTAGTATTGAAAATAGTTTTGACCTCACAGACCCTCTCAAAGGATCTTAAGGATCCCAGGGGCCTGAGGACCACACTTTGTAAACATCTGCTTAGGTCTTTGCATGTAATGTAAGATTAATGTATATGATGTAGTGTAAGTAAGTTGGGATTGTTTGGTGGATGGCGGACTTTGTAATCAATGAAACTTTAAAAATAATTAGCAAAGTGGAGCTTATTAAATAGAATATTACTTAGCAGATAAAGGAGGAAAGCTTGTCCATATTCATAACTTAGTATTTTAGGGGTCAGCCCCTAAGAGTACCACCAAAGGCAGGTGTCACTTTGAGCAAGAGCTGTCTCTGCCACATTAAGCCCTGCCAATCTAAACAGAGCACATTGTTGGCGCTCCTGTCTGAGGGTTGCTGAGCATCCTTCTGGCTCTGGGCCAGCAGCTCATATTCCACACTCTCCTGATGAGTGGAATGCATTTATGAGACATTTACCAGGGTCTGAGTCACCATCTGTGACTGCAGAACAAAGTGAATCTAGCTAACCCACACGGAACCAGAACTGAGATCGGCCTCTTGGCCCCACTCTCCCACCTGGAGGTTAATCATCCCATAACCTCTTCCCTGCGGGGTGAGTCGCTGGTGTTCATGGCCTTGTCCGGGGAAGCTTTTCCTCAGCTGGAACGAGATAGGGTGCTGGGCGCTTCCGTTTGAAGCCCTGGTTCTGTTCTCCTCTGTTTACATTGGAACTTCTCCAGTGGCATTTAAAGCCTCAAAATACGCAGTTTTATGTAAACTTACTAAACTGGCTAACAACTGTTTAATGACTGCCCAAAATAACCGAAGTGAAAAAGAGCAAACCCCATTACATTTTGGAAACGTGTTCTGGAGAAGAACTTGAACTTTCCTTCACACTAGCTGGATATTTAAGGAAGCGTCTTGTCTTAATTATACTGAGCAATACAGGGTGGGGCAAAGTAGGTGTACAGTTTTTTGTTGGAAAATAATATAATTAATCAATAATAATACAAGAATAAACTGTTTCTAGTACACCTGTAAACCTACTTCTGCTTCACCCTGTATATTTTTTAATTCAAAGAAAGAAAATAAAATTTAGAGACTAAAACATACTAATCAGCAGTTTTCTAAATGCTGTATCTAGAGCTAAACATTTAAAATTGGAATCAAATTTTATTTCCGAAATGAATCTTCTGACAAACTCGAAATCAGCGATCACTATAAAGTAAATAGACATCATAATGTCTACTCTGTAGTTTCCTACTTTAGATGACTGGACCAATAAAAGCATAATTACAGGTATGTTCATTTCCTTAAACAGAAACAGCAGCACAGAAGCATGGAAGGCCGGCAAAGACAAGGTTGAATCTGGACCTGGTGTCAGAGTCACAGTGATTCTGATCTCTTCTTTCCAGGGCAAGTCTTCTGGTGGAGACACTAAACAAATGTATGTCCCATACCACCCAGGCCTCCCTGTGGTCTCCTGTCCGGAAATGAACAGCTCTGTGTAAGGAGGACATTGCAAGGAGGAAGCTGGCTAACAAGGCTTTTGTTGGGTGTCCTTGGGGCACAACAGCAGCCTCACTGGGGGTATCTGAGAATTACACGTTTTCTGAAACTCCCTAGCAAACTCAGCTATGGTCTACAGGTCCTTACCGCTTTGAGTCTCCATTTCAGTTAAATTGGGAAGATTTTGTTCACTCCCATCTGACTTCCTGCATCCAGGGCCCAGAGTTGGTCAAGGACCCGAGGTGCCTAACTTTCCCCATCGCTTATCAGTCATAATTCAGAAGGCCTGTTTATGTACTGAGCAAGGTGAAATAGACAGATGAACATCAGAAGATGACTACGAAAATGGAAACCTCAAAAAGTAGGGACCAAGAGGACACAGACCGAGGGAACCACAGCAGTGTCATCAGAGCTGCACCAAGGATCTCCAACTGGATAGTTCTGTTTGATCCAGAGAACCCTCCAGACCCAACCATTTCCAGTCTGTGCTCGGGTCCCAGCTTCTCCAAAAGATCTACCCCACTATCCTATCTAATAACTAGATTTCTGAGACTCTCTTGCCACCAGGCTCCAGCACAGGGCTTACAAGGTGCATCTGTGCCAGATCGGGAGCGCCATGGCCACAGCAAGCTCATGGGCTTCGACAGATGGATGTACTTCCCCTTTCACGCTCCCTTGACTGGTCTCATCCCGGGACTGTGGTCATCTGTGACCATCCACAGTGATTTTCTGCATTTTATTGACCTGTGGGTGGCAGCTGCAACTTAGGACTTCTTGGACCACACTCGGGAAAAACCGGAAAACCTAGTGGTGAATCTCTTGTTGCTGTGAAAAGCTGGCATAAATGTAGCCATTTTATTTTATTTTATTTTATTTATTTATTTATTTGTTTTTTTTAATTCCTCACCTGAGAATATTTTTCCATTTATCATCAGACAGAGTGGGAGGGAGGGAGAGAGAGAGAGAGAGAGAGAGAGAGAGAGAGAGAGAGAGAGAGAGAGAGAGAAACATCGATGTGATAGAGCCACATTGACTGGTTGCCTCCTGCATGACCCAACCGGGGCTGGGGATGAACTGCAACTGAGGTACATGCCCTTGACCGGAATCCAGCCGCGACTCATTGGTTCTTGGGCCAACGCTCCAACCCTTGAGCCAAACCGGCTGGGGCAAGTGTAGCCATTTTAAAGTGGAGTCGGGACTGTCATACCAGAGGAACCGTCTTGCATGTCTTACTCCTTGAAACTTTGGAATATTTGAACTGGGCAAAATAACCTTTGGATGGGGCCAACCCAACATTGTCTTAGAAACAGTTGTTTGTAAGGCTAATAGGAAAGCAGATCTCTTGACCACAAACGAGGAATGATGATTTTGGATATTCTTTAGAATCCGTGACCAGCCATTTATAGCTGAAGAGTAACTTAGCTTGTTAGCACCAACGGAAATTCCTTTCTTCTATTCATGTAATTCTTTCCTTTCCCTTTCGTGTGAAAACCCCTTGCCTTCACCCCCTCACTGGGATGTAATTTGGATTTCTGCCTGAATCTATGCCCCAGATTGCAATTCTTTTGTGATCTCAAATAAACGCTTGTTGTCTCTCACTTTGGCTTTTTACTTTTAGGTTAACAATGCTCATTGTAGGAACATTTTTTTAGGGAATCAGTTTTATATATGACTCCTCAGATATTAACAATTGCCTTAAGTTTTAAGTGACATAGGAGTGACTTGGAATTGTTATGCCAACTTCTTTGGAAATATCTTAAAAGAATGATGACCCATCTATGTTGCATTTAGAACTTACAAGTGTTGGGTTTCGCTTCCTTCCATTTATCAGATATAGGACATATTTACCAAGTAAAAGCTACATGATTATAACTTCCTTGAGGGATTTGCACCATATTTATTCCTGTTTCTTCTGTTGGCCATCTTTCCTTTGTTGGACCTTTTTCCTTAGTCTAGACACATGGAAGTTTCTACTGTTCTAAGATTAATTCCATCACTAAATTAGTAAGGCCTCTCTTGGTTCCACTTTTCTCATTACGACCACTTTTTCTTTTTTTTTATCCTCACCTGAGGACATTTTTGCATTTATCTTCAGATAGAGCAGGAGGGAGAGAGGGAGGAAGAGAGAGAGAGAAACATCGATGTGAGAGAGACAACATCAAGTGGTTGCCACCCACATGACCCCAACCTGGGCCAGGGACAAACTGCAACCAAGGTGCGTGCCCTTAGTGGGAATCAAACCCGGGACTCTGGTCTGCGGGCTGATGCTCTAACCGCTGAGCCAAACTGGCCAGGGCCTCATTATGACCACTTTTTCTAGTTCATTATCTTTGCACCTAAACATCTCTCTCTTTTTTTTAAATCTTCAGATAGAGTGGGAACGGGAGAGAGAGAGAGGGACAGAGAGAGAAACATCAGTGTGAGAGAGACATATCGACTGGTTGCCTCCCACACAACCCAACCAGGGCCCGGGACAAACTGCAACCGAGGCATGTGCCCTTGACTGGAATCGAACCCAAGACTCATTGGTCCTTGGGCCGACTCTCTAACCACTAAGCCAAATTGGCCAGGGCTGCACCTAAACCATTTTATATGACATTTGACCCCCTGACTTTCCAATGTTTATGGCATGGATGAAAAAGGGACCACATACTAAACCTGACAAGCTTAGGTGAGTCCTGCATGGTGGGCCTTAAAAACTCGAGAGACTGAAAGTAACCACATAGATGGTCTGAACATAAAAATTCCTAACTGAAAGTGGGTCATGGCAGGTAATCACATCCTAGAAACACCCTTGGAATGTCAGAGTAATCCCCTTTTTTAAGACCCCTCAGGGCACAATCTCCCACTGCAGGAGACTACAGCCTCATTGTTACCTTGTTTCCTGAATACCATCTCTGTGTGCTGTAAATGTTAATCAACTATTCTAGACTCACCAAGGTAAAAGAAGTCTCTCCGTTTTACTCTTGATTCGATCTCAGCAGTTTCCCCGCTTTGCTTTCTCCTCCTCCCCTAATCTACCACCAATTAATTTCATGTAACTCCCATCTTATGTCTCCTTCTCTGCTTCTAATGTATAAAATAAGGTGCAAAACTGCAATTTTCTCAATCTGTTGAGATTTTGCTTCTTGGGAGTTGCTGTCAGTCTGGCTCAAACTCAAAATTCTCTATACTATAGGTTTGGACATTCTTAGATGACAATGGGAAACATAAGTTTTTGGCCTGAAAAGGGGGGTTGTAGGTCAAAAAGTCTAAGCAAAATTTAAGAGATTCTTCAGCTCTCTGTGGCCTTTAATGTGCTGTTTTGCATTATTCACGTGCAGTTCAATACTTCTGCTTTTGACCAAGAACCCTTTTGTTCTGTCCAAGATCAGCTGGGACCTCCAGTTGCTAAATGAAACAGATGTGTAACAGAGTGTAGAATTGTTTTTAACAGTAGAGCTGACATTTCAAAGTTGCTAGCTATTTCTATTTGTGGTATGGGGACACTGAGTCATCTTGGAGCAGACCTTTTTTGTTCTGGGCAGGGCCATTAGAGTGGACAGTTTTAGTTCCAGAGGTATAAGGCTTCTGGGGTGAGTGTTCACCAGCACCCTGATCCCACACCTTGACCCAGATCTAAGGTTGCCAGGGTGGTCCTGGCACTTTGCCTCGAAGCCAAAGAGCTTGGGGGGGAGAGGGGGGCTGGGTGTTGACATTTCAGTCCTTTCTCTTTGTTTTGTCAGAGTCCTTGAGGGGGTCTCAGAAAATAACCCTCTACCTCCCTGCCTGGCTTCTGAAATGGAGAAACAAGACAAAAGAGAGAGGCTGATGGTATTAATAGATTAACGTTTTCCTCTATGACTGATAAGGGCTTGGTTGGAAGGTGTGGTTTAGCCATTGTGGAACTTGTCTGCTAATGCTGAACTCCAGCATTTTACAGACCTGCCCACCCAGGCAGGGTCCCACCCCCAGCTCCTACAACCCTCGGCCCTGGAGGAGCAAAGCAAAGTTTGTGCTGTTTGGGGCAGCTCATTCCCAAAAGGAAAGACGCAGGGGATGTGAGTGAGGGTGGAGATAATGTGCCATTGATTTTTTTCCCAAATTTACCAATCAGGTAAGTCAAGTCACATGGTGGTGACTCCCAGCTTCAAGTAAATAAATGGACAGAGAGATCCAGGAGGGTGGCACCTATGAGCCTGCCTACCCTCCTCCTGGTATCCAGGAAGATGTGTCCCCTTGAAATGTATTAGCATGACTAAGGAAGCAGGTAGACCTAGACCAAGGACCCCTGGGGTGGAGGGTGGCTTCTATGCACAGCAGGCGACTGCTGCTCCTATCCCAGACACCCCAGCATGATGGAGATCCTTGGGGGAATGGGTGCTTGCATGTGTGCATGTACACAGAGCAGTACCTTGGAGCTCTGACCTAATTTGGCTTGTAGCATGTGGCTCAAGGTAGTACTGAGGAGACAGTCATCCTTGCCTCCTGCATCCCATATTGTTGAGCTTGCAGCAGCCTCAGCAATCCTTGGTTTCCAGTGTTTCCTGGCACAGAACTGGTGGCTTTTAGCAGAAACACCATAGAGGTCTGGCCACTGCTCCTGCCCCTTCCCTGTAAAATGACATTTCCTGCTCTGGCCGGTTTGGCTCAGCGGTTAGAGCGTCAGCCCGCGGACCAGAGAGTCCTGGGTTCGGTTTCCGCTAAGGAACCGGTTTCAGTTTGTCCCCAGCCCCGGTTGGGGTCGTGTGGGTGGCAACCACTCGATGTGTCTCTCTCACATCGATGTTTCTCTCTCTCTCTTCCTCCCTCCTGCTCTATCTGAAGATACATGCAAAAAATGTCCTCGAGTGAGGATAAAAAAAAAAATGACATTTCCTGAGATGGATATCTACACAGTATAAGCATGTCTAGGATTCTTAGACCCTACATGAGATAGAAACCCTAAGAATGTTAGAATGGGCTGTTGACAATTAGAGGGATGGGAGCTTAAATACTAAAAAAATGCCACTTTTTTTTTTTATTCTCACCCGAGGACATTCTTGCATTTATTTTCAGATAGAGCCAGGAGGGAGAGAGGGAGGAAGAGAGAGAAACATCAATGTTAGAGAGACAGCATCGAGTGGTTGCCACCCACACGACCCCAACCGGGGCCGGGGACAAACTGTAATCGAGGTACGTGCCCTTAGTGGGAACCGAACCCAGGACTCTGGTCTGTGGGCCAACACTCTAACCGCTGAGCCAAACCGGCCAGGGCAAAATGCCACTTTTTGTACCTCAAGATGGTGAAATGGGATGCATCCCTTATAGATACTTACCTTTGAATTGTTTGACTGTCTCTGCTGTATGTGACACCGTGACCATACACATGGCTTCTATGTGCTTTTCACACTGTTCCTAGTGCTCCATCACAGATAAAATCTTTGTGTTCCAATATTCCCTTTCAGCACCTTTTAATGCTTAATACTTCAATGTTCTCATTCCCCACCCTAGACAATCTCACTCACTCTTATGGTCTTGCTCTAGACCCTCCCCCGAGCTTAAATTGCTTGCTGGCATTTCAGAATTAACATGTTATATATAACCCCCAAATTCATGACCTTGGCCAAACTGGCTTCTCTCTATTCTCCATGTCAGCTCATGTCATTGACATTCACTCAGTTGTATATGTTAGAAAATTTGGAGGCACCTCTGACTCATCCCCCCATATGAATTAGTCATCAAGGCCTGCCCCTTTTGCTTCTTAAGCTTTTCTGCGATTTATTCGAATCTCTGCTTCCATCAGTGGTGTGCTGGTAAATGGTTGACCGCCTGCTCTGGGGGAGGGGGGGGCGGAGGGGAGCCTTGATTTGTAGCATTTATCAATTTCTGTAGAGTAAATATTCCCGCCATGGCTGATTTCAAGCTGTCAAAGGTATAATAGTCTCTCCCCCAAATTCCTAAAAACTTAATTGGCTCTTGTGAGATGGTAAAAGCCAGCTACAGTCCACACTGGCCCAGCCCTCATTGGTGCTTGCTCAGCCTGTGACTCTTGCTCCAACCTTCTCTCCCCTCAGCCATTCAGTAGCCAGCTGCTAGAGAGGTTTCAGATCTGACCATGCCACTCCCCTGCTGAAATGACACTGATGGCTTCCTGGGTGATCCAATCCACACCTCTTAACAGCTTACTAAGCTCTTAGTGACATGTCCCTGTCTATCTCTCCAGTGTCATTGCCAGCCACCCTGCAGGTGAACAGTGTGCCTGTTCACTTTGCATGTGTGTCTCCCCTCCTTGCCCTTCCTGTGCTGTCTGCCCACTCCCATTCCCTTCCTTTTCTCCTGGCTCCTGTCTTTTTCCTCTTTGAGACTCAGCTCAGCTGAAACCTCCTCCAGCCATTTTTCAGGTTGGGTTGGGTGCCCCATCACTGTGTGTCTATGAAAACCTTGGCAGGCTTTGGTCACTGCACTTACAACCTTGTACTGATGGGGTTTTGTTTTGTTTGTTTGCTTTGGTCTTTTTTATTACCAGTCTGTAAGCTTCTTGAGAGAGACATCATGTTATGGCCCCACTGTAGTTTTCCTAGGACAGTAGCTCTGTCATTGAAATCAGTCAATAAATGCTTCATAATTACTAAAGGGCTGTGTGTGTGTGTGTGTGTGTGTGTGTGTGTGTGTGTGTATTGGTGATGTGGAAGGACTAACAGTTGTCCATTCATCGATTACTGTGTAACTCCCCCACCACACACACACACACACACACACACACACACACACACACACACACATTTTGGTTTAAAACTGTTCAAATAAAAAACAGAGACCGCCCTGGCCAGTTTGGCTGTGTTGCCATTCGTCCAGGCCCTGGTTGGGTCGTGTGGAAGGCAGCTAATCAATATCTCTGTCACATTGATGTTTCTCTCTCTCTCTTCTTCTCCCCCTCTCACTCCCTCCCTCCCACCCTATCTGAAGATGAATGGAAAAACATCCTTGGGTGAGGATTTAAAAAAAACAGAGACCAACCTTGAAAATTCCCTGGGCAGACAGAACTAGTTTTGTCATACGAACAAATCTTAATTTAGTGATTTTACAAGTCTAACATGACCAGGGTCATTTCTTACATACTCCCCTGGAAATCAGAAGCAAAACCTGAACTGTTTACCAAGGTGATGTGAGGTAACTGCTGACCAACTCCCTATCATTTACAGGAATTCTAATATTGTAACTAATCCCTGTTAAGAATAGACAGTCACTGCTGTCTCACTATAGAGGCTGCTTTATAACAATATACCCCTCCCTGAGCCTCATTCCTCCTTTGGATTGGAGTGCTCCCGGTTTGGAAAATGTCTTTTGGTGTGCGTTCAATAAACTTTTGCTAATTGCTACCGTGGTGATTTATTGCTTTTACTTCTGTTATTTCTGAACTTTTGACAAACCAGTAACAATTTTTTTGCTCACGAATCTGGGGTTTAATGGGTTTCTGCTAGACAGTTCTCACAGTTTCTTCCACATGTGCAGGCAGATGGCAGCTGAAGCTAGGGACATCTCAAACCTTGGAAGACTCGAAGGGTGGGGCTCCTCTGGACACACTCTTTCTCCCTGCACCCGTCCCCCAACGTTGCTGCCACAGGGTGGCTGGACTTCTTCCACCTGGTCCAAAGTGGACTTCCTCTGCCCCACCTACTAATCCCCACACTGTGACTCATCTATTCCCATTTTGGGAGGGTACACCCCCAGACTGCAAGATAGTTTTGAGATGTGGTTTTTCTGCTTTGCTGTGCAAAAGCTTTTTAGTTTGATGTAATCCCATTTATTTTTTTCTTTTGTTTCCCTTGCCTGAGGAGCTGTATCAGAAAAAAATACTGCTCCAAGAAATGTCTACTTTACTGCCTATGTTTTCTGCCAGGATTTTTATTGTTTCAGGGCTTACACTTAAGTATTTAATCCATTTTGAGTTTATTCTTGTGTATAGTGTAAGGAGGTAGTCTAGTTTCATTTTTTTCACATGTATGTCCAATTTTCCCAGCACCATTTATTGAATAGACTGTCTTTATCCCATTGTATATTCTTGCTTCCTTTGTCAAATATTAATTGACCATAAAGGTGTAGGTTTATGTCTGGCCCCTCTATTCTGTTCCATTGACCTATATGCCTGTTTTTATGCCAGTACCATGCTGTTTTGACTACTATGGCCTTATAGTATAGTTTGATATCAGGTAGAATGATACCTCCAGCTTTGTTCCTTCTCAAGATTGCTGATGCTATTCAGGGGCTTTTTTGGTTCCATATAAATTTTTGAAATATATGTTCTAGTTCTATGACATAATGCCGTTGGTTTCTTTTTTTTTTTTTATCCTCACCCAAGAACATTTTTGCATTTATCTTCAGATGGAGCGGGAGGGAGAGGGGGGAAGAGAGAGAGAGAAACATCGATGCAAGAGACACACATTAGCTGGTTGCCACCCGCACGACCTGAACTGGGGCCAGGGACAAACTGCAACCGAGGTACGTGCCCTTAGCAGGAACCGAACCTGGGATTCTCTGGTCCGCAGGCCAACGCTCTAACCGTTGAGCAAAACTGGCCAGGGCTGCCATTAGTATTTCAATAGAAATTGCATTGAATCTATAGATTGTTTTGGGTAGTATGGGCATTTTAATGATGTTAATTCTTCATATCTATAAACATGGTATATGCTTCTACTTATTTGTATCTTCCTCAATTTTTTTCATTAGTATCCTATAATTTTCTGAGTACAGGTCTTTTTTTTTTTTTATCCTCACCCGAGGACTTTTCTCCATTTTTGTTAAGATAGAGTGGGAGGGAGAGAGAGGATGAGAGAGAGAGAGAGAGAGAGAGAGAGAGAGAGAGAGAGAGAAACATCGACGTGAAAGGGACACATCGAGTGGGTGCCTCCCGCATGACCCCAACCCTAGCCGGGGACGAATCACAACCGAGGTACATGCCCTTGGCCAGAATCAAATGCACAACTCATTGGTCCACGGGCTGACGCTCTAACCGCTAAGCCAAAACAGCCAGGGCTGAGTACAGGTCTTTTACATCCTTGGTTAAATTAATTCTTAGGCATCTTATTTTTGTTGTTGTTGTTGCACTTAAATGGGATTGTTTTTGTAGTTTCTTTTTCTGATAGTTCATCATTGGTATATTAAAATGCCAGCATTTCTGAATATTAATTTTGTATACTGCTACTTCACTGATTTTATTTATCAGTTGTAGTAGTTTTTGGTGAAATCTTTAGGGTTCTCTATATACAGTATAGTGTTATCTGCGAATAATAACAATTTTACTTCCTTTCCAATTTGGATGCCTTTTATTTCTTCTTCTTGTCTGATTGCTGTAGCTTGGACTTTCAGTACTATGTTGAATAAGAGTGGTGAAAGTGGACACCCCTGTCTTGTTCTTGATCTTAAGGGAAAAGCTTTTAGTTTTTACCCACTGAGTATGATGTTGGCTGTGGGATTGTCATATATTGCCTTTATTGTGTTGAGGTATGTTCCCTCTATTCCCACTTTGCTAAGAGTTTTTATCATAAGTGGGTACTGGCTTGTATCAAATTCTTTTTCAGCATCTATTTATATGATCATGTGGTTTTTATCCTTCATTTTGTTTATGTGGTGTATCATGTTTATTGATTTGTGAATATTGTACCAACCTTGCATCCCTGGAATAAATCCCACTTGATCATGGTATATGATCTTTTTAATGTACTGCTGGATCTGGTTTGCTAATATTTTGTTGAGGATTTTAGCATCTACATTCATCAGAAATATTGGCCTGTAATTTTCTTTCTTTGTAATGTCTTTATCTGGTTTTGAAATTAGGATAATGCTGGTCTTGTAAAATGAGCTTGGAAGTGTCTCCTCCTCTTGAATATTTTGGAATAGTTTGAGGATAGGTGTTAGTTCTTTTTTGAATGTTTGGTAAAATTTGCCTGTGAAGTCATTTGGTCCAGGACCTTTGTTTGCTAAGAGTGTTTTGATTACTGCTTCAATTTCACTAGTTGTAATCTGTCTATTCAGGTTCTCTGATTTGTTCTGATTCAGTTTTGGAAGATTGTATGTTTTTAGGAATTTATTTCTTCCAGATTATCAAATTTTTTTGGTATATAGTTGTTTGTAATATTTTCTTAAAATCCTTTTTATTTCTGTGATGTCAGTTCTCGTTCATTTCTGATTTTATTTATTTAGGTTCTCTCTCTCTTTCTCTCTCTCTCATCTGGTAAAGGTTTGTCAATCTTGTTTACCTTTTCAAAGAACCAGCTCTTGGTTTCACTGATCTTTTGTATTTTTGTTTTTGTCTCTATGTTATTTATTTCTGCTCTAATCTTTATTATTTCTTTCTTTTTACTTACTCTGGGCTTTGTTGCTTATTTTCTAGTTCTTTTAAGGTATAGGGTTCGATTTCTATGTCTGAGATTTTTCTTGCTTCTTGAGGTAGGCCTGTGATGCTATGAACTTCCCTCTTAGTAGTACTGCTTTTGTTGTGTCCCATAGATTTTGGGTTGTTGTGTGTTCATTTTCATTTGTCTCAAGGTAACTTTTGATTTCTTCCTTGATCTCATTGTTAACCCATCCATGTTTAGTAACATTTAGCCTCCATGTGTCTTGAGTGTTTTTTCAGGTTATTTTAATTGTGACTGATTTTTAGTATTACACCCTGTGGTCAGAGAAGATGCATGATATGGTTCCAATCTTCTTGAATTTATTAAGATTCTTTATGTGTGTCCTGACATATGATCTATCCTAGAGAATGGTCCATGTGCACTTGAAAAGAATGTAAATTCTGCTGTTTTGGATGACGTGTTCTGTAAATACCAATTAAATCTATCTGACCAGTGTGTAATTTAAGGTCGCTGTTGCCTTGTTGATTTTCTGTCTGGAAGATCTATCCATTGATGTCAAAGGGTGTTAAAATCACCTACTATTACTGTTGATCTCTCCCTTTATTTCCACCAAGATTTTCTTTATATATTTAGGTGCTCTTATGTTGGGTGCATATATGTTTACAAGGTTTTTATCCTCTTATTGGGTCTATTCCTTTAGTACTATATAATGTCCTTCTTTGTCTTGTTATGGTCTTTGTTTTGAAGTCTATTTTGTCTGATACTAATATTGCTCCCCTAGCTTTTTGTTTTTTTTTGTTTCCATTTACATGGAATATCTTTTTCTATCCCTTCAATTTTAGTCTGTTTGTATCTTTTGTTCTGAAGTGGGTCTCTTGTAGACAGCATATATTTGGGTCATGTTTTCTTTTTAAATGTGTTTTTATTGATTGTATTTATTAATTTATTTAAAATCCTTACTCAAGGATATTTTTCCATTTATCTTCAGATAGAGTGGGAGGGAGAGAGGAAGGGGGAGAGAGAGAGAGAGAGAGAGAGAGAAACATTGATGTGAGAGAGACACATTGATTGATGCCTCCCACATGACCCCAACCAGGGCCAGGGACCAAACCGCAACTGAGGTACATGCCCTTGACCGGAATCAACCTTCGACTCTGGTCCATGGGCCAACGTTCTAACTGCTGAGCCAAACCAGCCAAGGCTGTTTTTATTGATTTTAGAGAGAGGAAGAGGGAGAGAGAGAAACATTGATTAGCTGCCTCCTGCATGCCCCTTACGAAGGATCAAGCCTACAACCTGGGCACGTGCTCTAACTGGGAATCAAACTGGTGACCTTTTGGTGCATGGGATGACACTCAACAAACTGAGCTACACTGGCCAGGGCAGGATCGTGTTTTCTTATTCATTCAGTTACCCTATGTCTTTTGATTGTAGCATTTAATCCATTTACAGTTAAAGTTATAATTGATATATATTTATTGCCATTTTATTCTTTTTTTTTTTTATCTTCACCTGAGGACATTTTTCCACCAATTTTGAGATAGAGTGGGAGGGAGGAGGGAGAAGGGGAGAGAGAGAGAGAGAGATAGAGAGAGAGAGAGAGAGAGAGAGAGAGAGAGAGAGAGAGAGAGAGAAATATTGATGTGGGAGAGACCCATCAAGTGGTTGCCTCCTGCAGGACTCTGACCAGGACCAGGGATCACACACACAACTGAGGTACATGCCTCTTGACCAGGAATCAAACTCTTGACTCTTTGGTCTGCAGGCCACAGGGCACCATTTTATTCGTTTATACCTATGCTCCTCTCTATATATATTTCTTTCTTTTTTTTTTAAAGAAGGCCCTTTAACATTTCTTGCAATACTGGTTTGGTGGTAATAAACTCCTTTAGCTCCTTTTTGTTGTTGTTGTTGCCTAGGAAGCTCTTTATTTCACTTTCAATTTTAAATGCTAGCCTTGCTGGATAGAGGAGTCTTAGTTGCAGTTCCTTGCTTTTCATCACTTTGAGTATTTCCTTTCTGTTTAGAAATCAGCTGACAGCCTATGGGAGCTCCCTTGTAGGTAACTATCTGTATTTCTCTTGCTGCTTTTAAGATTCTGTCTTTGTCTTTAACCTTTGCCATTTTAACTATGATGTGCCTTGGTGTGGGCCTCTTTGAGTTCATCTTGTTTGGGACTCTCTGTGCTTCTTGGACTTGCATGTCCTTTCCCTTCAACATGTAAGGAAAGTTTTCAGCCATTATTTCTTCAAACAGATTCTCAGTCCCTTGCTCATTCTCTTCTCTTTCTGGTACCCCTCTGATGCAGATGTTGTTACACTTGATGTCATCCCAGAGGTCCCTTGGACTTTTCTCATTTTTAAAATTTTTGTTGTTGTTGTTGCTCTGCTTGGGTGTTTTCTGTTATTTTGTCCTCTAAATCCCTGATTTGATCCTCTGTTTCATCCAACCTGCTGTTGATTCCTTATAGTATATCTTTCATTTCAGATACTGTATTCTTCATTTCTGATTGGTTCTTTTTTACAGTGTCTATGTCCTTTTTAATGCTTACTCTTTCTTTGTTTAAGTTCTCACCGAGATCATCCATTTTTCCCTGAAGGTTCTTGTGCATCCTTGTAACCATTGCTTTAAACTCTACAGCAGGTATCAGGGTTGCTTCCATTCTGTTTAATTCTTTCTCTGTGGGTTTCTCGTTATTTCATTTGGGCATATTTCTTTGTATTCCTATTTTGTCTGCCTTTTTGTATTTGTCTCTGTATATTAGATCTTCTATGACTCTCAAACTTGTTATGATGACTTTATGATGTACGTGCCTTGTGGGGCTCAGTGGTGCAACCTTCCAGATCACCTGAGCTAGGTACTCCAAGAATGTTTTTTGTGTGGGTTATGTGCTCCCTCCTGTTGTAGTTGACACAGCTCAATGACCATATGAGTGTCTGCCTAGAGCTTATTCAGAGAAAAGGTGCATCAAGGTCCCTGTTAGGGGCAGCCAACAGACCATTCTGCAGGACTTGAGCTTGGCAGAGTGGTGTCACCAGTAGTTGGAGGTCTGGGTTACTGCACTCCCCAGTCTGGTGCTGTAAGAATAGGAGTGCTCGACGCTGGGAGCACTGATGGCAGTGTAGGATAGGGACTTAGGACAGGGATTTCAGTGGCTGACCCTCCAGATCTCTCCTTGGGGCCACACCACCCACATCTTCTTTTTATGACTCCTGTATGTCCTGAAATGCCTTCCCTCTACCAGAGCCCTAGGTGAGTGTCTGAGAGCAAGATCCTGTGTGTTGGTCCCATTAGAGAACACCTGGGTTTCTAGCAGACTCCCTCCTTTTCTAGTCAGACAGAGTCCCCACTGATTTTCACTGCCATATGCTATGCAGGTTCCTCTTCCTGGCCCTGTTGCTCTGAGCTGGGGAGCTGGGCTTGGGGTTAAGACCACATGCTCCTCAGGGGGAACTTTTGCAACCGAGATACCCTCTGGCTTCTCAGCTGCTGTACATGGGTGCAGGGGTTAGCCCTTTCTGCCTCTCTGCCCTTCTTACCAGTTTATATGTGGCTTCTTCAGTAAATCCCTGGTTATAATACTTCTGTTCAGCTGTCCTTCAATTGGCTTTTCAGGTTGATTGCTCTAAAATTTAGCTGTAAATCTAGTTTGGCACCAGAAGGAGATGAGTGCGGCTTCCATCTGCCCCATATCGCCATCTTGGAATCTCCTAGATGCTGAAATAAGACAAGGTTTTGTTTTGGTTTTTTTGGGGTTTTTTTTTTTTATCCTCACCTGAGGACATTTTTTTTCATTTTTTGTTCAGACAGAGTAGGAGGGAGAGAGAGGAAGAGAGAGAGAGAGAAACATCGACGTGAAAGGGCCACATCGAGTGGCTGCCACCCACACGAGCAACCAGGGCCAGGGACAAACTGCAACCGAGGTACATGCCCTTAGCGGGAACCGAACCCGGGTCTCTCCGGACCGCAGGCCGACGCTCTAACCGCTGAGCCAAACCGGCCAGGGCAAGGTTTTTGATAATGATTAGGAAGTCATAAAAATTATCTTTAAGGGTTTGGCAACTAAGCAGAAAATATACTCAGCCAGCAATCTGAAGATAGGCCCAGATCCTGGCTCCATCATTTAATAGTTACTTCACTTCTCTGAGCATGTGTTCTCATCTGAAACACAGATAACACCTGCCTGATCACTTTCTAAAATCATAAGAATCAGCTGAGCTACTATATGCCAAGTGCAGTGCGCCACTGTTTCACTCTCCAGATGCACCAGAGGAATGCAGTGAGCAGAGTGGACGCTGACCAGGTCTGGATTCTTGACGGTACGGCTGGCTGGGCTTTTGCGACACTCGCCTCCCCTGGTTCTCCTCCTGCCTTTCTCAATGGTCCCTCCTACTCAGCTTCCTTGCAGGTACTTCTATTGACCTCCAGTGTCTGGATTCCTCAGGTCTTGGTCCTGGACCCTACCCTCTGCCTACAAGTCTCTCTTCAGGTGACCTCAGAATTCCCTTGTCTTTAAATTCCATCTGTCTGTTGACAACTCCCAACATTATATCCCTGTGTCAGACCCCTTCTTTGAGTTTCATACTGGAATGTCCACCTGTCTCTTTGAGATGCCACCATAGGGGTGCTGCCAGGATGCTCCAATATAACTAGACAAAAGCAGTTCTGATTGCGTCCCTGTCCAGCAATGCCTGAGATGCCACCTGTCTCCATCCACCTGTGTTCTTCATTTGGCTTCCTTCAGGTCTCATTTCACATTCTCTGTCTTACTTAACTTAGGGATGGACCCATCCCACAATTATTCCGTCACTTCACCTTGCTCATTTTCTTCATTGCACTTTTCACATGCTCTACAATGTTATTTGTTTCTTGTTCACTTGACTATTATTGGTTATCATTTCTAGAATTTTAGCTCCATGAGGGGACCATGTCTCTCATTTACATTGCTAGGCCCAGGGCCATGCAAAATACCTGACCCATAGTAGTTGTTAAACAAATATCTGATGAACAGATGAGAGAGTGTCCTGTGCAGGTCATCTAATCTTGCTGAGGTAATCCAGTCTGTTTTATAATATTAATAGAATTTGATGGAATATAAGGTAATATACTTGGAAGAGCCTAGTCTGCTACCTGGCACATAGTAGCTGTTTATTAAATGTTAGTAAATTTAAATTAAGTATTAGTTCCCTCTCCCTTTCTATACATAATAAGCATACATAATAAGCATATACTGTCCATCCAAGAGCTCTTAATCAAATCTGGTGTGATGCATGTCACATAGTTCTAAACTGAGTGTACCAACTGTGGAACTTATGTATACAGATGCCCTGACTGCACTTCCAGAGACAATTATTCCAATGGTGTTTATCTTGATGTGTCTTAAAGTTTGAGATCCAGTTATGTAGAATATACATTAAAATGCAGTACTGGGTGTATTAGGGTTCTCCAAGTCAAAAAACACTATAGAAGATTATCTATCTATCTATCTATCTATCTATCTATCTATCTATCTATCTATCTAAAATCTATAGGGTATGCTGGCAGGCTGGAAATTCAGGTAAGATTTGAAGTTGCATTCTTGAGTCTGAATTCCACAGGGCAGCAGCCTGGAAATAGGGGTTTATGCTTCAGTTTTGAAGAGAATTCCTTCCACTTTGGATGAGGCCCACCACATTATGGAGGATATTAAGCTTTAAAAGTTACAGATTTAAATATTAATCACACCTAAAATATATCTTCACAGAAACATCTAGATTGGAGTTTGACCAAACAACTGGACATCCTGTCCCAGACATATTGACACACAAAATTAACCATCACACTGGGCAAAGATTTTAGTGATCAATTTTAGAAACATTGAAATATTCTAATACTTCTTCAATTCTATGCCACGTTTCATGAAAAATGTATAATACAAAATCTTTATTCCTGTTGCCTTCAGGAATTTGTTATTGATTTGTTTTTCTTTTTTGTATCGCCCTCTTATTCTTAACAGATTTAATACTTTAGAGGTGGGAAAAGGTTCCTAGTTAGGAGTTTGTTTGTTTATTTATTATTTTAAAATTTATTTTAGAGAGGAAGGGAGAGAGAGAAAGAGAAACATCCATGTGAAAGAGAAACATCATTTGATTGCCTCCCATACATGCCCCGACTGGGAATCAACCTGTGACATTTTTGGTATATAGGATGAGCCACCAGGTTGGATTCTAATTAAGAATTCATTAATCACTACCCACCCAGACTGGGAAGTCTAAAAATCTCTCTCCTTAAAATAAAGACATCTGTGTGTCTCATTCCCCCATCTCGGATATTAATTGCTTATTATTTCATTCAAAAAGCCACAAAAACAAACAAAAGCAAACCAATTCCAGAGCTCCAGTCGCTATGCTGGATGCTAGTTACAACGACAAAGAAAATGTGGCTTCTGCTTTCTAAAAGTTTTTTGCTGGTTGTCACAAGGCCCCTTAATTCTCATGATTTGCTTAACTAAATAAAACAAAGCCACTTTATGAAACTGCAAAGGGACAGGAGAAGGAAGTAGCAGGAAAGACCTCTTATCTTCTGAGATACTGAGTAGAAGTTGATATATTTGTCACAAACTGATATATAGCATTGTTCCAGCAGGAAACGATTAGTTCAGAACAGTTCCTGGTATGCACTGGTGATGCTCATTGTCGAATCTGATTTTTCCAGACTGTTACTGTGTCCACTAGGTGGTGCCAAAGGACTCACCTTAACTAGGATGCACTGGCTCCTATTCAGAAAAGAAAATGTATTTATGTAAAGCCAGCATCTTAAGCAAAGCACTCATATTGTCTGAGACCCCTTTTTCTCCATTCTTGTGTGACATGTGGATCAAAATAAGCAGACAAGGAAATAGTTCTCTCTCCTGGAATGTGGTATATTGTGGAATAATGGAAATGTAGGTCAAACACAGAAACAGCCCAGTAAAATGGCACCCAGACACAGCTGGCACCAGGAACTCGTGTGTGTGTGTGTGTGTGTGTGTGTGTGTGTGTGTACACTCATGTTTCTGAGATTAAACAGTAAAGAATGGAGGTGATGAAAAATACATTAAAGAAAAGGTAAAGAGACAGTATTGTAGAAAAACCTATAATAAAAAAATTAAAAAATTGGAGGTGAAAGAGAGAGAGATCTCAGTTGAGCATGAGACTAGGAACTTGGTTTAAAAGTATTAGTATGGGAACTCCAGAAGAAAGGATCCTATTCCTGTATTTCTTGTACTCCTAATAACAGTGACTTGAATTTCCATGAATATCATGTAAGTGGAGGCTTAGGAAAAAAAGACACCAAATCATCTAGAACCAATTTAATGGAATTTCTTCATTTTGTTGTGGCGCGAGAGAACCGAGAGACCACCAGAGCCAAATTAAAGCCAAATAGAGAGCAAAGCCGGCCCATGACTGATCCCCAGTTCTTGGAGATCAGCCCCGATATGCTTTATTACATGCCTTTTATACCTTACAGAAAATAGGATCTTGATATAATGCCCAGGGCTACAACAATGCTGTACAGAATTAGTTTGCCTTGCGGATAACGGGAGCACCCAGGGACACCCAGTCTGTTATCTCAGGTATTTCAAGGTACATTGGGTCACACTTAGCCCCGAGCTGCACACACACAATGCAAGCCTAATTCCTTGAGATTGTGGGGGAGATCGAGTCTCTGACTCAAGACCTCCAGGCTCCGTGGACTCTGTCAGACACGTAGCTGGCTCCCAACAATTTCTTGGTTCAGGGAATATTCCAATTTACTGAGGTTATTTTGACAAAACAGGTTCAGCTAGAGGGCACACAGTGACTTTCCCAATCATCAATTTTGGAACTATAAACAAGTCAGCACAATAATTTACCAATCATCAATTATGGGGGTATAAACATGTCAGCACAATTTCAGGGGACTCTAATTTAGTGTTCACAAAGACTAGGAATGATCCAAACTACCACACAGTACCTGCTCAGGAAGGTGAAGTCAAAGTGTTAGGTACCAAAAGAGGAAGCACCCTACTGTGGAAAAAAGAAAAAAGCAAAGTTGAGTGGGAATGGTAGACCTGTTGGGTTCACTTTCTCTTTGTTAAGCTTTTTTTTTTTTTTTTAAATAATCCTTACCTGAGAATATTTTTCTATTTATCATCAGATAGAGTGGAAGGGAGGGAGAGAGAAACATCGATGTGAGAGAGACACACCCACTGGTTGCCTCCCCACACTACCTGACCAGGGCCAGGGCTGAACCACAACCGAGGTATGTACCCTTGACCGGAATCGAACCTGAGACTCTGGTTCACAGGCCTACCCTCTAACAGCAGAGCCAAACTGTCCAGGGCTCTCTTTGTTAACTTTTAAAACCTCCCATTAAAAGAACAAGTCTGCATCTGATAAGGTGGCGGATAGGAAGAGGGGGGTTATTCCTCCCGCAGTTGAAGGATTTATTTCTTGGTTTAGAAGCTGCTTCCAGAGCAAGACCATGGGCTAGTTTGGGAAATGATTCCCTGTCTGTGTCCTATGTCACTTATCTGGTGACATTTCAAAAAGGAAAAAAAAGGAGAGCATCAGTGAGAGATTTCCATGAGTGCACACAGGTGACTACTAAAGATGACTAAGAAGCTATCATAGCTTGCCCCCAAGAATGCTGCTTCTCGCAGGGTTTCCTGCAAGTTATAAAACTCCTAAGTGAAATGATGCTACAGGAATAATATATAATGCATAATAGTATACAATTATGGGCTTTGCAATTTGCCACAATTCCAGTTAATTTACAACATTGGGTGTAGCCAAAAGCTAAAAGTCCCTCTCTTCCAGGAGAGTTGATTTCTTACAAAAAGAGTATGAAACCTAGGCTGTTACCAGTTTGAGTTGAATTATAAAATCTATGGAGGGAGTGGTATTTAATCCAGATTATTCCAATTAATTATTCAAAAAATATCTTCTAGCCCAGCTCAGTGGATTGACCATCATCCCTGAGAGGTCCTGGTTTGGTTCCTGGTCAGGCCGGGCATGTGCACGGGTTTCCGGCCCGATCCCCAGTAGGGGTCATGCAGGAGGCAGCCAATCGATGTTTCTCTCTCACATTGACATTTCTATCTCTCTCTCCTTTCCTCTCTCTCTCTAAAAAAAGAAAATCAAAACATTTCTTTTTTTTTTTTATCCTCACCTGAGTACATTTTTGCATTTATCTTCAGATAGAGCGGGAGGGAGAGAGGGAGGAAGAGAGAGAGAGAAACATTGATGCCAGAGAGACACATTGACTGGTCACCACCCACACAACCCCAACTGGGGCCAGGGACAAACTGCAACCGAGGTACATGCCCTTAGTGGGAACCAGACCGGGCCCTCTTTCCATGAGCTGACGCTCTAACCGCTGAGCCAAACCGGTCAGGGTTCAAAACATTTCTTAAAAATCTTTTCAAATATTTTCTAAACAAATATCTTCTAAACATTCTGATAAGCCAGTGGCTTTTAAATTTGTGCTAAAGAATCACCTGAGCCCTGGCTGGTGTGGTTCAGTGGTTAGGGCACTGGCCCTCACACTGAAAGGTTGGTTCGATTTCCAGTCAAGGGCATGTACCTGGGTTATAGATTTGATCCCCAGCCCCTGGTGGGGGCACATGTAGGAGGCAACCAATCTATGTGTTTCTCTCTCTTTCCCCTTCTCTCCTCCCCTCTCTTCCACTCTCTCTTCAAATCTATGGGGAAAATATCCTCAGGTGAGGATTAACAACAACAACAAAAAGAATCACCTAAGGTGCTTGTTAAGATGTGAATTCAATTCCTGGGCCCAACTCCTGAGCTTCAGGTAAAAGGGATTGGGGGTGGAGCCTAGGAATTTGCATTTTAAACAATTATTTCAGGTGATTCTGATGCAGAAGATTGAAAGAGATCTCTTAGAGAAACGTTGCCCTAAGCAAAGGCAGGACTCTTCAATCAGAAAGGCCTTCAGACTCACTTCTCCATTCATTCATTTATTCATTAATTTTTACTCCCTCCTTCTCTCCTGAATACATTAATTCAGCAAACATTTCTGGTGCCCTATCATTGTACTTGGTGTGGGACATGGTAAATATAAAGAGACTCAGTTCCTGTCTGAAAGGAACTTTTATCTACTGCCTGCGATATATATCTACCTCAGGCATTAGATTTATTATAAATAGATACAATAAATTATATATATATTATATATATCATTGTGTGTGTGTGTGTGTGTGTCGGGCATTATATATATAGACATTAGATATATACACATAGATGAATGACAATGTCAGGTGGTAGGTACTGAATTTGTAGTGTTGTAGGAATTTAGAAGGAAGTCATATCAGTGTGAGCTAATGTGATTGGGAAGGAGGCGCAGCTCCCATAGAGGGGGTGGGACATTGCCTAGACCCTGAATGATGAGGAGTGAGCATGATATTTGAGAAGAGGGAAGAGTATTAGCTTCCTATTATACTTATTAAGCAATAATGTTATTAATATCTCTAAGCCTATACTACAGATAGCAGGGTGGCAAAGCATGACCAGGGATTAAAACTATAATCTAGTTAACAACCCTCAGAGGAGAAATAAAGGATGAGAGAAACCAGAAGTTCTTGAATCAGAAACACCATCTTCTTGTTTTCTTTCAATATTCTGATACTAACTGGACCATTTTTTACTTTAATAAGTTGATAAATAATAGGAATGCTTGACATGACAGGTTTATTATATGTATATCCTGTTTTTCTCATAGATCTATATCTATTTCATCCAGCTGCTCTCAAAAAGTTAAAATTATGATTATAAGACACATGAAGTGTATAGACAGGTAGCATCCTAAGAAGAGGGTTAGGACTATTTGAGACCAAGGGAGGAAGATTAGTCTAATTAAAAATCACTTTTTGCCCTGGACAGTTTGGCTTAGCAGTTAGAGTGCCAGCCCTCAGACCAAAGAGTTTCAGGTTTTTTGTTTGTTTTTTTATTAATTTGTTTTTGTTACAGATGTTTCTCCTTTTTCCCCCACTAGCACCCTCCTCCCCATCCCCCCCACCCCATCCCCAGCATTGTTGTCCATGTCCATCAGTTATGCGTACATGCATATAAGTTCTGTGGTTTATCTCTTCCCTACCCCCTCTTCTGAGGGTTATCAGTCTGCACCCTACATCCACGTCTCTGGGTCTACCCTGTTCCTCAGACTGTTATGTTCATTATATTCCACAAATAAGTGAGATCATGCGATATTTGTCTTTTTCTGCTTGGCTTGTTTTGCTTAGGATAATACTCTCCAGGTCCCTCCATGTCATCTCAAAGGATAAGAGATTTTTCTTTCTTACAGCTGCATAGTACTCCATTGTGTATATGTACCACAGCTTTTTTATCCATTCGTCTACTGATGGACACTTGGGCTGTTTCCACATCTTAGCTATTGTAAATAGTGCTGCTATGAACATAGGGGTACATATATTCTTTCTGGTTGGTGTTTCAGGTTTCTTAGGGTATATTCCTAGAATTGAGATCACTGGGTCAAATGACAGTTCAATTTTTAACTTTTTGAGGTAACACCATAGTGTTTTCCACAGTGGCTGCACCAGTCTGCATTTCCACCAGCAGTGTACTAGAGTCCCCTTTTCTCCACACCCTCGCCAACACTTGTTGTTTGATGATTTGTTGATGGCGGCCATTCTGACAGGTGTGAGGTGATACCTCATAGTTGTTTTAATTTGCATCTCTCTGATGATTAGTGACATTGAGCATTTTGTCATATGTCTCTTAGCCATTTGTATGCCCTGTTTGGAGAGGTGTCTATGTAGGTCCTCTGCCCATTTTTTAATTGGGTTCTTTGTCTTCCTTTTGTTAACTTGTATGAGCTCTCTATATACTTTGGAAATTAACCCGAGTCTCAGGTTTGATTCCAGTCAAGGGCATGTACCTCAGTTGTAGTTCACTCCCCGGCCCTGGTCGGGGTCATGCAGGAGGCAACCAATCGATGTGTCTCTCTCACATTGATGTTTCTCTCTCTCTCCCTCCCTCCATTATCTGAAGATAAATGGGGAAAAAAAATCCTCTGGTGTGGATTTAAAATAAATAATTTTAAAACATCACTTTTTATTAGCAAAGAGATCTGTATTCCTTAAATTTATGTTTAGATATATTTTTAGCTATATTTTACCTATCTCATTACATGAAAGAAATTTTAATCTAGCTATCATGTTCTCTGTCTTTAGCTCTTCTTGCCAATATCCTACAAAGGATCAAAATCAAAGTAAGCAATTTTGTCTCAGTTTTCTCTGAGCATGTGGACAGGTGGTATTACTATATCGCCATGCTAGATGGGAAAGGATCAAACTCTGGAGCCAGACAATTGGGTTTTTAATCTTAGATACATCACTTACTATCTGTGTGGCTTTGGTGAAGTTACTTAATCTTTATGTGCCTTGGTTTCCTTATCTGTAAAGTGGACATAAATAGAAGTTCTTAGGATGATTAAATGAATCCACACATATAAAGCACTTGAAACAGCCAAGCCCATAGTAGGGGCTCAATCCATGTCACCTGTTGTCATGAGCTCTGGTGCTGAGCAAGGTGTACAAGATCAAGTTTCATGGGAGTATAGGTAGACTGAGAGGTATTATATTAATATATATTTATATGTGTAATTCATTTATAAATTATAATATGAAAGTATGAATGCCTTGATATTTTATATTTATATTAATATTGCATTGGCTAATATAAACAATTTATATCAATAATTTATAAATAAAGTATAATTATATTAATATAAAAATTATTCAACATTCCCCCAAGAAATAACTACTTTATATCTTTCCTTGTGACAGAAAACATTTCAGACTATAAGAATACATAATATAAAGTCATATGGCACAGATATTAAATATGAGACTAGCAGGGGTAGGTATGTAAAAGAGAACTGGAGAAGAATCTAGTACCAAAATGCATCCACCACCTCTTATGTACGTGCAACGAAGGGGTCACACTTTGCCTCTGAGCTTTATACTCACCATTGCAAAAAGGGAAACCTGATCAGTATTCACAAAACAAAAAGAGGCCAGTTATTTAGGAGAAATACAATTACTTACACAAGAGAGGATACTCCTGACAGTCATCTGTAGGATGAGGCTGTGTAATATAATAAAAAAATTTTCAACATCTTTTCAACAAATGAGCCAAAGGGTTTCACCAGGCTGCTCCCATAACAGTCTTCAGATCATCGCCCAAGTGCACGTCAGTGAAAGCGTTCTGTGAGGAATGGAATGGTGTGGTCCAGGTGCCCAGCTCTGTCGATTCTGCTTTATGGAGAGGAGGATTTTGGAATGTCTGGAACACCCATAGCTTGAACTCACCTCAGTTGTTTGGTTTCCTAAAACACAATCATGACTGTCCTCTCGTTTCATCTTCAGAAATTTCTCTGAGATAGGGATTATTAAACCCATTTTACAGGTAAAGAAACAACTCAAGAATGGTTGGACAGCTAGGAAATTAGGGAGAGGATTTGACCTGCTCACTCTCAAGCTCTCCCCAATATTTGGCCATGCCTTCATTCCCAGACTTCTTAGAGCGCTGTTCACTCTGCTGTACCGCTCCTTCATTTTTCTCATCTATTAGAATCTGATTTTTATGCCTACAACTCCACTGAAATGGCTCTGGCAAAAGTTGTGAATGATATTGTTATTGTCAAATCTGGTGATCCTTTTCTCAGCTTTTTTGTTTGTTTGTTTAGTTTGAGAGAATTATTCAGTTTTGGGCATTCTGTTCTTTGGCTTTTGGGGCACTCATTACTCCCGGTCCTTCTTTTACTTCCCCTACTACTTCTGCTCATGGTCTTATGGGCAAGTCCTTCTTTCCACCCACCTCCTAAAGGTTGGAGTTCCCAGGGTTCCTGCACCTTTGGTCTCCTCATCTCACTCTATGCGTTTTCCTCAGGAGACCCAATCCTCTCTCATGAAATCAGCTACCATCTTGAAAATATTAATCCCAAATTTACACAGTAGGGTCACATCTTGTAGGGGTTAAGTTCTAAGGTCAGGTTCTGAGGTGAAAATAGCATTTCGTCAACCTGAGACTTGTTTATTGTCTTTTCAGGTTAATAAGAGATAAGACAGCAGGCTCACATTGGGAGCCATTATGTAGGAAAAAAGATTTCTTGAAAGGCCAGCATTATATTCAGAGTGGTGCACATGTTCATATTGAGGACATATGAGGGAAATGAGAGCACGTGGGGGAAGAGCAGGTTCACACACTCCATTTCACGGTTGGTTGAGAGCCTACAGCCATGGGGTGAATTGGCAGAAAAAATTTAAATACCTCTTCCCCCTCTCCATTTATGTATTTATTTATGTACGACAGTACGCACAGGTGAAGTTGCATGTGTTGATGATGACTGCATCTGTCCCTACAAACTCCCACTGCGTGCCTATTAGCCGTTGTCATTTGGCTGTCCCACAGGACTTCAAACTCCACTGTGTTTACCTTCAACTGTTTTAAGTAGATATAGCAAGATATCCACTCTCTATTATTCCTGTAACAAAGATACTCCCAAATGTTGGTGCCTTCACCAGTAAAAATGTGTTTCTCATCTGTGTACAGCCCAAGGTAGGTGTTCTGGGCCTGGAGATGGGGGTGAAATAGGGCACAGGAGGTCTTCTCCACAAGGTCATTCACACCCTCCCTTCTTCCCCATTTCTAATTTGTTCTTCCACCAGTATTTTGTGTCTCAGTTTCCTCTTTTGTAAAATGCACCAACATTAGTACTCTAATGGTTGTTTTGAAAATTGAGATAATTTATGCAAAGTGATTAGAATGGGCCTGACTTAGAGTTGATACTCAAGAGTTGATTAAGTATTATTGTTACTAATTAGTTGCAGGATTTCATCAGCCACCAAGTTGAACCAGGCTAGAAACTCTCTTCTCTCATCACTGACTCCCAACCAGTCAGGAAGTCCTACTTACCTAATTAAAAATATAAACATATTTGTTTCTTTAAGTACAAGGAGTAGGTTACTGATACAGAAATCAAAACAGTTGGATTTGGATTTTTTTTAAAAAGAAAGCCAAAGTGGCCCAGCTGGTGTGGCTCAGTGATTGAGGGTTGACCCATGCACCAAGAGGCCGCTGGTTCGATTCCTGGTCACAGCACACGCCCAGGTTGTGGGCCCGATCCCCAGTGAGGGGCATGCAGGAGGCAGCCGATTGATGTTCTTTCTCATCAATGTGTCTATCGCTCTCTCCTCCTCTCTCTAAAATTAATTTTAAAAAAAGAAAGAAAGCAAACGCCACTCTCCCTGGGGATCCATGGGTCACATAAGACAGTGATTGGATTAGAACTCTCAGTGGAAAAGGATCTAGAAAAGTCAGAATTCTTGTTCCCTCATTTTAACACAGGTAATGACAAAGCTGAGACTCAATTCCAGGTTTTTTGACTCCAATCAAGTGACTCCTTCCTATGTGAGCACTGTCACACAGTCCTCTTGATTTTCACTTGTTTATCCTGGTTTAATTTCACAGGTAAGTACGTACACTAAGCCAAAACCAACCAAACAACTCCTCTCCCTCATCCTCACAGTCTTTGGTTGGTGTCCATTAAATGAAGATAACTGCTGTATGAATTTCCTCTAATCTCCTATGGTTACCAAACCACTGAAGTTTCCAGAGTCTGTACTAAATTCTGATTCTTCTAGCCTGAATACACAGATCCCCAAGCTCAGTGCCAGCTCCTTTCCTGCTTTTTATTCTCAGCAGCAGATGGCACTGTGTACAAGTCTGGAAAGATGTTTTCCATGCTAGGGGAAAGTGGAGGGAAAATGTGCTCACCCTTCCTTGATTTTATAGGCATGTTCACCCTCCTCTTCCTGGGTCTGGGTGCTCACAATGAGTGTGAGCTGTGTACTGACAGGAATAAGCAATACCGTGTGTGTAATTTATATGGTCTGGGACACTGTGGCTACTGATTCATCATTGACCTTGCTTCCACTCCTTCCTGAGCGCACAGCTGTACTAGTTCCCTGGTTTCAGTCCTGGTTGGATTTGGCCATGTGACTGAGGTGTGGCCAATGAAATTGATCTGAGAGGAAGTGATCTGTGCCATTTCCAGTCCTGGCTTATAAAAATCTCCCATGCTTTTCTTCTTTACTAGCTAGATGTCAATGCCCAGGATGACCTTGGAAGTCATGGGTCAATGGTGGCAGAGTTGCCACTACCCCAAGGTTCTTGAATGACTGCATGGAGCCAAGTACCCCATTGACTTGGACCCACATCAGAGTGTTACATGAGTAAAAGTTAAACTCTAACATGTTAAGCCACTGGAATTGTGGGCTTTGTTGTTGCAGTGATTATCCTAACTTTACCGATACAAAAATTAACTAATGAAAACCTGCTTCATGTGGTATTTCTGGGGAAAATGTTTAATGATATTTCATGGGAAGCATCCAAGTTTCTGCACAATAGGGTGTCTTTTCCATATTAGACTCCAACGGGGAAGTGATTGCTCCCCGTTAAAAAGGGTTTTAGTTTCAAGGGCCTCCCACCCTCAATTGTTTCAGCAAAACCAAGGACTTGCTCCACAGACTGGAAGGCCGGACGCTGGCAGGGAGAATGCAGATTAGCTCAGGATAAAGACAGAGAAAGCCTATAGCATGTGGTCAAGTTTGTTTACGAGGAAATCAGGTAGCTAGCAAGTTGCCAAGCACACTGGAGTGAAGTAAATCTTTCAGTAGAAATAAGGGCACTGACAAGAACTATTCAGGGTGGGGAGATTGTCTTTAAAGCTGGCCACCAGCAATTTCTCCCCTCCCTGTATACACAAGCTTCTACCTCGAGAGATGGATTCTGTCTCCCCTCCCGTTGAGTCTGGGCTGGCCTGGTGATGGCTTTGGCTGACAGAGTGTGGGGGAGCGATGTGGTGCACAGGCGGCTTCTGCTCCTTTGGAACTCGGCTGCCACGCTGTGAGGAAGCCCATCTGGACTGTGGAGGAAGAGGGCCATGTGGAGAGACCTCAGAGGCCCAGCCAGTGGCCAGCACCAACTAACTGCCTGTCATCTGGGTGAAGTCTTCTTGGCTGTTCTGGCCCAGCTAAACTCCCAAGCCAAATACAGCCATGCGCATAGATGACCATAATCTATACCACATGGAGCAGAAGAACTGATGTAAGTTCAGCCAACCCACAGGATCATGAGAAATACTAACTCGTATCGCGAGGCACCAAATCCTGGGGCAGTGTATCACGTGGCAATGGATAGCCAGAGTACAAGGTAAGAATGAATGCTCTTCAACAAGAGGTGGATGCTTCAGGGTGGCAGGGGGGTGAAACAGGGTGGGGCAGAGAAAACCTCATTCAGCCACCAGTACCAAAGTCTCCTGAGACAGTCTGTTAGGCCAGGGGCCCAAAGACCACTGGGATGCTATCACCGCCCTTGTGGAGCTCCTGACAAAGCCGAGGGAGACAGAAATGCAAACAAACAGCTGGTTGTTAGGATTGTGTTGAGGGGGGACCAAAACTATGGAAGCAATCCATTTTTAAATGCTTAAGATGAGTTCATAAGGTGACTAGGATTTGATGAGTAGCTGAAGGGGATTGCAGGAGAGGAGCAAAAGCATTCCAGGCAGTGGGGGCATGGTGCTCAGAGGAGGGAGGTGAATCGTGGTAAAGAGGGAAGGGAAGCAGTCTGCAGGAGCTGGGCCGAGAGCAGGCAAACCGGGCGAAGCCCACTGTCGCAGAGTTCCCTTGTCTTCACATGCCGCCTGGCTGTGCTCGGTGCCATGCGGTGCCAGGAGACACCAGGAGCTGTGCGACCTTCACTGCTGCCCGCTGGGCGTACCGGGGCAGACGAGGCAGCTCTTATTTTGGTCTGAGTGGTGCACAAATGAAGTGTCAGGTTCAGGTATGTCAGGGACAAGTGAATCAGAAATCAACACTCCTACTTGGAGAAGTGGTAATCGTTCTGTTTCTGTCACCTCCAGCTTTTCTCAAAAGCATAAA
The DNA here is from genome assembly GCA_030848825.1 of Tadarida brasiliensis. Taxonomy (NCBI): domain Eukaryota; kingdom Metazoa; phylum Chordata; class Mammalia; order Chiroptera; family Molossidae; genus Tadarida; species Tadarida brasiliensis. Next base: position 107,557,275 of record CM061257.1, on the reverse strand, counting down.
TTTGGGCTCTGTGTGCTCTTATTATGTACTTCAATTGTCATCCGAGGATATGTTTATTGATTTTAGAGAGAGAGGAAGGGAAGAACATTGATGTGAGAGACAGACATCAATCTGTACTCACGCCAACAGGGGATCAAACCCACAACCTAGGTATGCGCTGCAACCGGGAATTGAACTTTTGGTGTACTCGAACAGTCCGGCACTCCAACTAACTGGGCCACCTCGGCCGGGGCTCATCAGATGTTTTTATCTCTCTGATTTTAACCCTCTGACCTAAAAGCAAAACAAAAGTAACTCTACTTGCACTCTTTTCAGACTATTGGTATCTAAGAAAGGAAAATTAGTTATCTTTCTGAGGATTGAGGGAGAAAGCTCCGTCGTCCCCTGACCCACCTCCTCTTTTGGGGGCCAGCGGACACAACTGGGTGCACAAGTAGATCCACTGAGAGCCAGGAAAAAAACAAACAAAACACTGGAAGTTCTATTTATTTTTTAATTGTGGTAAGAACAGTTAACATGAGATCTACCCTCTTGACAAGTTTTTTTTTTTTTTTTTTTTAATTGCTTTTAGGGAGAAGAGGAGAGAGAAATATCGATGCTGCCTCCTACACGCCCCTACTGAGATGGAGCCTGCAGCCCAGGCTTGTGCCCTGACCGGGAATCGAACAGGCAACCTTCTGGTGCACGGGACAACACTGAGCCACCTGAGCCACACCAGCCAGGGCTCTTGACAAGTTTTAAGTGTGTAATATGGTATTGTTGATTGCAGGCACAGTGTTGTGCAGCCCATCACTGTATTTGTTTGTTATCTAAGTCATACTCCATATGTTATCAATACAGATGAATAACAAAGGCTACTCCTGAAGTCCCATCAATGGGGCCCTCCCAGCCTCACCCTCAGGCAGGCAGCTTCACCCTTTCCTCAGGAGGAGCCTGGGAAAGGAGCCCCTCCAGTCCCACCCCCCAGCACATTCCTTGGCTCCGGGCCATTTCTGCTTTGTCTTGTCTAGGCAGAACTTTTTAGTCCTGAAGTCTGTTCCTCCCCAGCTGAGAACTTTCTGTCCTGTCTGATGATGTCATCATTTCCCTTCCACTGCCCTCCCCACTCCTCCCTCCCCCCCTGGGTTTGGGGCACTGACGCTCACCTGTCCCAGGTACACCACCTCCTGTAACCGTCAGCCTCCCCTTTTCACCCTCCTGGCCTTGCAAATATTTACAATTCATCCTTAACAGTCTAGCGTGCCCCTTCGTGACAGCACCTCCCTGGCTTTGGCGGAACAGTGATAATACAGCAATACCAGTAGTGACAGCTGCCATTTGTGAGACTACTGGGTGCCTACATTTTGCACGGTAACCTCCAGTGCCCACAACAGCTGTGTCAGGTGACGCCATTGTCGCTGCTTCAGGGACGTGATAACTGAGGCTGAGAGTTCAAGGTGAATATCGGAGCTGGACTTTGCACACAGATGGCCTGCCTACCAGCAAAGCCTGAATCTCTGCCACACCCCATAGCTTTTCTTGCCACAGCCCAGGTGTAGGGACTTATTTATATTAATGCCACATCAGCACTGGAGTGGCCTTCCTATGAGGGGAGTATCCCCCGTCCTCCCCAGGCAAACAATATAATTTGCAATCTATTTGTAGATAGAAAAATAGATAAAATAAGTTGGTTTCAAATACTTGTGGTCCATTTGGGAAAGAGTCAGAATAATAATTTAAAGGAACCCCAATGTCGAGAGCTCTGTCTAACCCCATATTACTAGTACCACTCTTCTCAAAGCCCAGGGCCCAGAAATGACCCATGGCTCCACCTTTCTACACACATCACTTATTTAAGCATTTAAATACCAACACCAGCCCTGGCAGGTAGCTCAGCTGGTTGGAGCATCATCCAGTATGCCAAGGTTGCGGGTTTGATCCCCAGTCAGGGCACATACAAGGAGCAGCCAGAGAATGCATGAATAAGTGGAACAACAAATCCATGTTTTTGTCTCTCAAACTGACCAGGGAGAAACGTGGATGCAGGGCTGCCCCAGCCTGCGGGCTGCCCTTCCGTGTGTCCTATATAAGTAAGACTTCAGTGCACATTCACAGGCTGAAAATGGACACCCTCCACCCCCAGGTACATCGCAGCCATGACCGTGACCGAGCATGCTTCCCTCCACCCTGCCTCACAACCAGGGTAATACCTGGGCCCATTTCACTTTTTCACCTTTCAGGTTGTGGTTGCCTGTGCAGCGGAATAAAAATGACAGATTTTTGCAAGGTTGTGGGTTTGGATCAGAGAGTGTCCTTGAGCGACACATTTATCCTCTGCTTCTCCTCACCCTCAGCTGCTACCTGGAAGAGCTGATGGAGAGGAAAACATTGTTTCTTTTTCAAACCCACTACAGCTGTTCTCCACACCTGGATACATGTAATCAGAAGGTAATGCATCAACCTCCGAAAGGGGCTTGGAGCCCTTGAGAGCACATTTCTCCACACAGGACGAGACATTGGTGATTGTGGGTGTAGAAAACTCTTTTTCCCCTCGAGATGAGCACCCTGATGATGGTCTGGCTGCATGTCATTTATTCCTGGGCTCCTTGGGGTGGCTTTCTCTGAATTGTAACCCCTAGAACCGGAGCCCCGCGGTGCTGAGAGCTCTTGTCTCTCACATTGCGGCCGCATACCCCTCTCACACTGCAGGCCAGCCATTCTGTATCTGCCGCCTTTGTCTTCCCATAAAAGGGATTTGGGGGATAATTCTCCAGGAAATCTCAAGTAGTTTTGAGATCAAAAGCTCGTTTGGGTTCTTTATTTCATTTCTTCCAGCTATTCAGAGTTTTGTTCTCCTGCATTTGTGGAAGCTCATAAAGATGCATTCATTATCTTCCAGCTTCACAGGCCAGAGCAGAGGTTTTCAGCGGGCAGAGTGGATTCTGGCTGGGAGGGTGCCAATAATCCGTGTCATTGGCTCCATCCAACTCGCTTGTTCTGAGCAGGTGCGCAGAGTGAATGACAAGCAGAGATGCTCCATGGTTCGTTCTGCTCCACAAATAGAGGTGCTCGAAGGCTCACTCTCCAACCTTATTTTTCCAGCAGATACTAACTAATTTATTTGGATTTTGAGCTCCAGTCAAGAATGGAGAGTCTAAGTGGATCTCCACACTAACCAAAATGTCTAGGACTTGTGCATAGAAAATTCACTCATTTCTAACCTGTCATCTTCTTGGTGAGCGAAGGGAAAGGAGAGCAAGGGTTTCATTTTGTGTGTCTTCAGTGGATTAGAGAAAGAAGATGTCCCAAACCAGAACCCAGGTCAGGTCACCTGACCCTCCTTCCTATGCAATAAACAGCTCAGGAGGCTTCTCTCCCCAGCTGTGACACTGGACATTTGCATGCTCATCCTGTTATTACTATATAGCTGACTCCACATATTTTGCAATGAAAAGATGGAAAATTCAAACCTGATGGTTAAAATCCATGTGGCTCTGGATGTAATGAAAGACAGTTACATAGTCACACAGTCTTTCTCTTACACACACACACACACACACACACACACACACCACTCATATGTTTGGAGTTTTACTTTACTCTGCATCTGATTATAATCCTATTTAGGCTTGGTCCATATTATCAATGACCAGGGGACCCAGAAAGACAGCTGGAGAAGCACCAAGCTGACCATCTACTTGGGGCTGTTTGAGAATTGATCGTAATACTTTGGAGGCACCTCCAAGTTCATGGCTGCAGTGGGTGTTGCCCAAAGTCAATAGCACAGGAACCTTCCTGTTACACAAAAGCCCCACCTAAAAGTGGGTGGCATCAATAGGAAACTCGAGCAGAAGATAATGTTTCCTGAGTAGGTAACAGAGTCCATGGAAACAAACCAGTCTCGGGTCTCGGTCCCTCTGGGGTGTTTTAGAGAGGTCCGTGTAGGTCAGGCTGCGTGGGCAAGGCACAGGAGCCTGAGGTCGGAGCCTCGGGACCAGAGCACACTACTAATGTTCCTTTATACATACTTTTGTATTCTTTGGTGGGGGAGGGGGTTGGGGGAGAATCAAGGTAGTTTGGGAAATTCTGCATTAAAAAAAAGTTAACCAGATTTCTTTAGCCTTTAATATTCAGGTTTTATTGCAAATCTCTAAGAGGTGAAACTATAATAGGGAACTTTGCCCAGACTTTTGACCTGGGAGCCTTCACTGGGAATCTCTAACATGTCAAAGGGCACTAATGTCCCACGAAACCCAGTTTGGAGAATGTCATTTGGAGAAATCAAGAAAGCCCCACTGTCCAGGGTCACCAGCTCCAGTGAGACTCAGCTCCCAACCCACTGGAGACATTCCAAGGTAGTGGACTTTACATTTGGGGACCCACATCCTTGGGGGGTTGCATGAAGGTTTGCTAAGGTAAGGGTACATATACATGGATTAAAGAAATATCCTCGGCCTACCACTTCCATATGCACACTTTCCTAAAATAGCTCTGTGAAGAGCTGAGTGGCAGTGAGCCATGCCCGAGGAATGGAGGGCCTCCTTCTGGTCCCCCGTTCACAGCATCCCTTTCATAAAAGCAAGAGGGTCCTCTCACTCCCCTTCTTCTTGAGATGGTGCATTGCCCCAGGGGCGGCAGATCTCTGGGATGCCAGACAAAATGCTGTTTTTTGAGAACATGAATGAGTCTATTGACTGAGTAATAAATCTTTTTGTAACTCAGATAATTCTGATTTTTCACTTTCATAAAAATTGAAGGACACCTAATTGAGTTGTTAGAAAATGAGATCATTAAAATAATTCTGATGCTAGATCACTGAATCAGAAGGATCTCTGTAACTGACATCGCTCTGATAAAATCTCTTTCATTCTCATCTACGTATTTTTATGAAAAAGATTTCATAGTGCTGACAATAACTGTAACAACAGTAACTGTGAAATGGGAATGATGTTGATGAGGAACCCAATCTACAGTAGTTTTTTAAATACAATTTTACTTTTTATGCTTAATAATCATTTATAAAAATGTTGTTTTGCTAAATTACAAGTGGATAGTGTCTACCATGGTAATTCAGTCCAGAAACATTTCTTTGCTGCCTAGAGCTGTGTGGTCACAGGAAATTTTAAAAATTAATTTCAAATTAATTCAAGTGTGCAAGGTTAATTTCATGCTATATAGATATTTTCACTAGGTGATCAATGAAAGGATTTCAGGCATAAAATATAACACATTAACATAAAATTACTTGGTGAGAGTGGAATAGAAATACAACTTTAAGGAGTAAATGTGATCATTTTTTGCCTATTAAAGACAAGCTTGTTGGTGTACATTTAGAGTGGATTATGGTGGACACCAAATTGCTATGGTATTAGATTATATTGGAAACATTTTGAAAAGTCACATGAGTTTTTGATGTTGTTGTTAATCCTCACCCAAAGATATTTTTTCCATTGATTTTTAGAGAGAATGGAAGGGACAGAGGGAGTGGGGGCTGGGGGTGGGGGGACAGAGAAACATCGATGTGAGAGACATCAATTGGTTGCCTCCCATATGTGCCCTAACCAGGGCCAGGGATCCAACCTGCAACCCAGGTATGTGCCCATGACCAGGAACTGGATCCGAGACCCTTTGGTGCATGGGCCAACACTCTAACCACTGAACACACCAGCCAGAGCTATTTAAACTTTTAAAGACATGCTTTAGATGTTAACTTAAAAAGGTTATGAGAAGACATACAGTTTTTAAAAGTTATTTTAAAGGGTAATCAAGAAAGAAGTTGAAGGTCTCGCATCTAACAGCATGTAAGGAAAACTTAAAGGCAGGGACCCAGAGATGGAAATATTCGGCTTAAGCCAGGCTTTAGGCTGTTCTGTCTTGTGTTTGCTTCATACTTCTTCCCTCTGCCATCCCTTTAGTCTGGTATCCTTGTCTATCCAGGTCTTGGCCCCCCCACTTCTAACTTAATGTCCCACATGACTGCTAATCTCCTCCTCACAGATGTGGTACTCATTTCTTTCATGCTTGATATTCAACCATATGAACTTGGCCCTGAGATTACCTCATGGGACCTGTCCCAGGGTTTATGGCCCCTGCCCCACATTCCCACCTTATTCCTGCCCCAGATCCCACAAACCCTCAGATAGCAGAAAGCCAAAGTTAGTCCTGACCCCTGAGGCCTTGTCCACTCACCACCATCTCATTAATTAGCATTAATTTGTAAGTTTGCAGTTTTCATGTGCTTCATTATCTTCTATATATTATCTAATTTAGGTCTCGCCACAACCTTCTGTGATAGATGAAGAAATCAGGGCACAGACAATTTAAGTGATCTGCCTGTGGTTACACAGCAAGAAATGTCAGAGTTAATATTTGGATCTAGATCATCTGTCCTCAAACTCTGTACTTTATCCATGACATCTCACTGTCCCTGGGGAGACTATTTTGGTCGAAGGCCAAAGCAAGCCTGTTGGGATCTCCTGAGTCTGGGGTGCCCCCCTTCTGAGCTCTGGGGTCTCCTGTAAGATTCTCCACCAGCCACTTTGAATAGATTAACAGACAGCAAGACAGAAATCAACACATTCACATACTGAACTCGGAACAAGATATTATGGTGTGGAGCCAAGCTGAGATGAGTATAAACAAACATTCACATAAAAATGTGCAAGCTTTGCCGTGACTGGTGTTTTAGTCTGTATTGTAGTTGTACCAGAAATAAGACTTGGTCAGAGGTCAAAATACCAGTTATCTCACTTTAGTTTTGATTTTTAATTAAAGACAAAGACTTTCTGAAACCAGAAATACCAAATCTGTTTCAACTTAACTCAAAGGGACCAAATTAATAGGTATTTCTGGCTGAAGAAGTCAACTTTCTGCTTTGTGTGTTATTTTTGAAAACATTTGAGAGTGGCGTGTGTGTGTGTGTGTTTTAGTGCTTTCGGGTTGCTAGACGTGCATACTGGAAAAAATTACTCCATTTTGGGGGCCTGTATTTTATCCCTCTGTGAGGCATTTCATTGAGGCTGAGTCCTCAAGAACATTATAAAGTTAATAGGAATTTTTTAAAGTGATTGATTTTCTAGGTCTTAAAGGAGTAAATCTGTAGGTAAGAAACACAGTAAATAATTTTAAGCCACTCAGTGCACCAGGAAATAATTTACTGAAAGGACAGCAGCCCTGTAAACAGCTCAAGTTCACCTTCAACGACCACCTGGAAGTTCAGGCCTGTAGGTGGCCAGGACTTGAGCAACCTGGAACTTATTATACCTGCCCTGCTTGGCGGCTCCAGCTGTTTACTCCCGAGTACACTCACCCTGCTGGTTGGTAAGGCTCCACTGATAGCCGGGCCCGCTTGCTTTCGTCAGAGTCATTCTTGGGCTGCAAACATGTTAACAAGCTGACAGGGTTACAAATATTAAATTCTTGCGTTGAACATAAAGCAAATCTGGGTGAAACAGTGGGTCCTTTCCCAAGCGAAATCTGGGTATCCTTAAAAACTTTCAGATGATAGCCTCCATGCCAGCTCTCTGTCAGTTCCTGGTTCTAAAATGTCCTCATCATGCCCGTGAGCGGGGAACAGATCACCTAAAGAACCTCATCTCTTTGGGACCAAACTTTCAGAGACCAATATGCATAGACGGTCACACTGGGAAGGAAGTTAGAGGTCACTTACCAGTAGAAATATCACCCTGGGTGCTATTGGACCTTGGGGCAGGAAAATCTTTTTCTGTGACACTTTCCTGTACAGGGCAAACAGCATCCTGGCCCCTACATGTCCATAATGCATCTGCCAGTTATTGTGACAACTGAAAATCACCTCTCCCACGGTTCCACATGCTGGGGGAGAAAAGAAAAACAGTCACACCACTTTCAGCTGACTCTGCTGTTTTCAGGGAGGATACCTGGGTCCCTGGGTGGGGAGTGGCTTGCCTGAGGTCATAATGCAAATAATAAGGAAGTCAGAATTTTACTCTGAAGAACAGACTACTGGTTGCCTGAGTGGAGGGGTTCTGGGGAGTGGGTGAAAAGGTGAAGGACTGAGAAGTATAGATCGGTAATTACAAAATAGGTGTGGGGATGTAAAGTACAGCATAGGGAATATTCTCAATAATGTAATAACTATGTATGGTGCTGTTGGATACCGGAGATATTAGGGGGATCACTTTGTAAATTATATGATTGTCTAACCACTATGCCGTATAACTGAAACTAATACAAAATAATACTGATTGTAAACTGTAATTGAAAAGCAAATTTTAATATTAAAAAAAATCTTTTTAATTAAAAAAAAAGAATTTGCCCTGGCTGGTTTGGCTCAGCAGTTAGAGTGTCAGCCCAGGGACTGAAGGGTTGCAGGTTCAATTCTGGTCAAGGGTTTAGAAAAAAAATAAATAAATAAAATAAAATAAAATAATTTTACTCTGAAGTCTCTTGAATCACCCTCCTGCTACTGCCTACCTATGAAGTAGGAATTACCTTATTAATTACTAAATGATTTAGGAATTACTAATTAATAATTTAGGAATTACTAATTAATTTACTATTCATGGCCAGTATTTGTGAAATGTGGTCAAGTCCTAGGCAAGAGATACTAAATAACTACCCCAAACTACCTATTCATAGCTCAAGGCACTATCAGCAGGAGTATAAATTACAAAATAATAATTTGAATTGTACCCATTCTGGAAGTACATTTTATAAAAAGATAGATCAGAGATGGATAGAAGAACACAGCTGTGCCCAGACTGGCAGCCCTGGAGGGCAGGTCTGGAATATTCTCCTGACACGCCAGTGCTGAGCACCAAGCCAGGCGCGCAGCTGCCAGCAGCCAACGTCTGTTCATCGGGACTGAAGCACATGCCTGTTTGCATCTGAGCTGCTCTCCCTGAAAGTTTGTCTAAAGGTGTCTCTTGGAGTTTCATTTCTAATTACTGCAGGGGCTCCTATTCTGGCTTCCCTGGATTGTGGTGAGGAAACCAGACCCTCAGAAGTAGCCCAGCCCGACCAGTTTAGCTCAACAGTTAAAAGCTTCGGCCCTTGGACCAAAGGGTCTTGGGTTTGATTCCCAGTCAAGGGCACATACCTGGTTGCAGGTTCGATCCCTGGCCCTGGTCGGGGTTGTGCAGGAGGCAACTAATCTATGTGTGTCTCTTACAGCGATGTTTTTTCCTCTCTCTTTCTCCCTCCGTCCCTTCCACTCCATCTAAAAAACAGTGGAAAAATATCCTCGGGTGAGGATTAACCAAAAAAAAAAAGTAGCCCAGATTGAATGGGTACATGTGCGGATTGTGGCCCAAACATGCCATCGGTGCTGCTGGGTGGGGTGTACAGAACAGCCCCACTTGCCAGCTCATACCCCACCCCCACCCCACCCCACCCCCACCCCCCAGAAGCTCTAGCAGCGTGAGCAAGATCCTGCCTGCCAAGTGCTTCGTGCTGCCCGGAACAAGGTGCAGAACAAATAGCCTTACTATTGTTCCTAATCTGCAGATCCTGGGCTCTGTGTCTGGAAGTACAAAGAAAGGAATGGGGCTGGGTAGACAGAGCACATGTATCTGAGCACCCCAGACCGCTGTTTGTCCTGTGCCTGTCCATCAAGAGACACTAAGCCTCTGCTTCTAAGCCTCAGCAAGTCCTATATATTTGTCTGAGAGGAGCTTCCTCTTCTGGAATATAAATGCCATTTTTAAAAAAAAATTTTTTATTAAAAAATCAACACGTGTTCCTTCCCTGCAGAGCTCCTAAACAGCCCCAGGCTGCTTTTCCTAACTGAATTGTGGCACCACTATTTTCTCTTCCAGCTGTCTCAAATCTATTAGAGACCGCTCCCTGGAGAGAGCTTGTTTCCTGGGGTTCTAAGTTGTTAGTTTCACTCCTCCAACTGGATACAGGGAAGAGATAGGGTAGTATAGACACTCAGGTTGTACGCCTGCCAGTTTCACTAAATTTGGAGATATAGAGTGCCCCTGAGATCCAAGCATGCTCCTTAGGAAGTCTTAGCTGCCAGGGTGTTCAAAGCTGAAGAAATGGCTTTGCAACCGTTTTTGTAAGCTCATCCCTGATAGTGGCCCTACCTTCTGTCTTGCTGATAGACCAACTCACTGGCCTTTGGCAGTTTTGTCTTCAAGTTTGACAGAAGCAGAACTAATATTGAAGCAGCATTTATAGGTCTTTTAGAAATGACCAAGATTGCCATGGAAACTAAAGGCAAAATGACAACACTCCAAGGCGGGGGGCATCCTTTGCTTAATTACTTACCAAGATATGTGAAAAGAGCAGAGAGTTCACGCCTGGTAAAATGACAGATCTGTTCAAGAGGAGGAAATGAAGAGGTAACAACACCCCTGGGGAGGCCCAGACCAGCGCTGTTGAAATCATTGGCTCTGTGGAATTGTCTTGATTGTAGAGTTTTAGTTACACAACCTCTCAGATTTATGCTGGGGTAACAACTAAAAAAAGGTTCTGTTACATTGACTATTATGTGATTAAATAGAATCTCTGAGGAGAAAACAAAACAGTTAGCATATGTTTCTTGGCTAGATTTTAAATCCTGTTTTAAAACATTACCTGTAGTCTCATCGAGGATGAAATAAAAATGTAGAGTGTTTCCTAAGTTTCAGTGAATTCAGTTATTTCAGATTTTTCCTGTCACTATGTAGAGAAGACATATCCCAGGTATTCTAAGGCTGGACTACACAGTGTTGTAAAACATGAGGACCTCATTCTTCAAAGTTTCATTTTAAACTTAAACATGTAGCAGAGAACAAAATTAAACCTCTATTTAAAAAGTGCACCTTTGTTCCAAAATGTTCTTTATAAAAACTACGGACCTCTGAGAACTGATTTCTGTAGAACTCTCATACGGAAGCAGTTTGAAAAAGCTGTAGGTTATTAAGGCTTCACGAAGAAAGTCCTATTGCATATAATTTCAAGCCACACCTAGTTATCGACGTCTAGTTAGAATGCTGGTAGAAGAGTAGCCATTTAACTCTTCTTTATGAGTAAGGTAAAAAAATATATATCAGGATGAGGGATGATGTTTTGGTGCTATTAAGATGGTGCTATTTCCAGGGACCAGTAATGTCCAAATTCTGTTTTGTGCTCACCCCTCCTCTGCAAAGAGTTCTTGACCTGAGAGTGACACTCCAGGTGCAAAAGCTGAATCGAAAATAAAACACAAGACCTCTTTATATATGAGGATAATTGATACTAGGAAAAGCCCACTCAAATGGAATTCACTTACCAAAATGTCATAGTGGACAATGCAAACCAGGTTTGATTGGTATGATTTTTGAAGAAAAAAAGAAAGAAAATTTTAAAAATGAGTTTATTTTGTCTTACAATTAAAATAATTTTATGACAATTGTATAATAAATCATTTGCTCAACCAAAAATAAATCAAGTGTTGATTTGAAAGATGTGATAGACTGTTACTTTGGTGGCCCTCAGTGAGCTATGCTTCTTTCTATTTGTACCCTTAAGTCTGCTTGCACATTGATTCTGGGCTTGGCCGTGTGACAATCTTGGGCCCCACGGAACATGAGCAAGGGTGATGCAAGTAAAGGCCTGGTAATTCCTTGTAAATCAGGCCTTGTCTTCTTAGAAGGTGATTTTTTGCAACCCACCCAGTCGTCATACATGGGAAAACATAAGCAATAATGTGGAGGAGCCCAAGTGGAGGAGAACTGAGTTGAGCTAAAGAAGAAACTATTTAGATTTAAAGCAGAATTCAGAAGCACTAAAAGTGAACTAGAACATGTGGGTTGATAATAAAATTGTTTTTCATCTCCAGTCTCTTCAAGAAAATAATTCTCCAAGTAAAAATTTTCTCAAAGCCTTGGTTTGAAGATAAAAGCCAGGGTGTTGGCAGTAAAATATGGCTTCAGGGTCAAGGTCTCTGTTAAGGCATCAGAAATATTTAAAGGGTATCTCAATGATCTTCTCAGCTAGACAAGGAGACCTCTAGGAATCTTAAGGTTATTTTTCTCATAGTACTCTGTTTTGCAGCCCCAAACAGAGAGAAGACTGTCTTGAAGAGATTTGTGAGTGTTGTTTTTGTCTAATAAAGTGAATAATAATTTATACTTTTTAATCCTCACCCAAGAATATTTTTTGATTTTAGAGACAAAGGAAGGGGGAGAGAGAGAGAGAAAGAAAGACTGATGTGAGAGAGAAACTGATCAGTTGCCTCCTGTACACACCCTGACCAGAGCTCAAACTGCAACCTGGGTATGTGCCCTGGCCAGGATTCAAACCCACAACCTTTCAGTGTACAGGACAACACTCCAACCAACTGAGCCACACCAGCCAGGGCAAGTGGATAATAATTTGATACATAGAAAACTACTTTGTAATGAAATTATACTAACCTAGATTTAAGAGGCAGAGACAATTAAAAATGAAAAGATGCCTCAAGACCCCCAAAGTTTTATGGAGAGGAAGGAAGCTGAGAAAAAAACTCAGCTACAAACCTGGGTATTTCTTTTAGGGAAAAAAGATGGATATTACAGAGACCAGAGCACAGAGGACAGAGGTAAGAGCCACAGAGAATTTCTAGGGAACAGAACTGGGCCATAGTCAAGAAACTGGCTCCATGTGCCTGGTTGTATTTCAAAATTGCTATGGACCAGGAACTGCTATGTGCCTTCCATTTTCAACCTTTGCAAGTGGGAGTTTGTACTGCAGTTTCTCTATTCTTGTCTCTTACTGTATGTGGGGTGTATGAGAGCTAGAAAACTTCTCTCTTTTGTTCACACTGCTTCAAATTAAGAACAGCTGAACCCCAAAGACTTTGGTTACATTTGGACCTGATTTGGATGATGAGACTCTATACCTGATGCCAATAACACATGGAGCAGAAGAACTACCAGATCAATCAGCAGAATTGAGAAAAATGTTATTGTTATTGTTTAAAATTGTTAAATGTATGGGTGGTTTGTTATAAAGTAATAGATAAGTCAGACAGGAGGATAATAATTTTTAGATAAAATTACATGATGACAGGATAAAATATCTTTACTTCACATTTGACTTCTGCCATACAGTCACAAAAAGGGCTGTTTTTGTAAAAATATTCCAGGGTTACTTTTTCCCAAGTGCTTTGTTAATTCTTTGATATTTGAATCTCTTTATTTTTAAGTATCTTTTGTTGTAATTTTTTGTGGTTTTTTTCTTTTCTTCAATTGTTAACTGGCCAAATTGTGCTATATTTACATTTTTATTGGTGTGGCATCTATTGCTTTAAAAGTTATTTTAATTTATTGATTTTGTGGAGAGAAGGGAAGGGAAAGAGATAGATAGATAGATAGATAGATGATAGATGATAGATAGATAGATAGATAGATAGATAGATAAAAACATTGATTTCTTGTTCCACTTATTTATGAATTCATTAATTGATTCTTATATGTTCTCTGACCAGGGGTCAAACCCACAACCTTGGCGTATCAAGACAACACTCTTACCAATTGAGCTATCCAGCCAAGGCCAGGCCTGGCATCTGTTTCAAGCAATTCTGCAATATTTTTTGAACTTCATAAAATCCTGCATCTTTGAAATATTTACAATTTCTTTTCACAGTAGACTTCTATATTTTATTTTATTTTATTTTTATTATTTTTTTAATTCTCACCCGAGGATATTTTTACATCTATCCTTAGAGTGGGGGAGAGAGAGAGAGAGAGAGAGAGAGAGAGAGAGAGAGAGAGAGAGAAAGAGAGAGAAACATTAATGTGAGAGAGACACATCGATTGGTTGCCATCCACACGACCCCAACCAGGGCTGGGGACGAACCGCAACCGAGGTACTTGCCCTTGGCTGGAATCGAACCTGGGACTCCCTGGTCCACAGGCCAATGCTCTAACCGCTGAGCCAAACCAGCCAGGGCCAGACTTCCATATTTTAATTTATTGTTGGCTATAACATTGGTGGGAAAGATACCACTGTCTTGAAAGGAAGGGTATTTGAGGATTAATTTAATAAATGGTCAGTTTATTCATAAATTTTCATCTCTATGGGAGGGAGGACAGAGGAAGGAGAAGGTAGAAAAATCGAGGAGTAGGAAAAGAGGACCAAAGAATCCCATTTGTGTATGATATCCATCTTATTGGGAAGAATCTACCCATTGGATGATGGGAGGTTGGGGTGCCACAAAGCAGAGAAAGGAGGTAGGTGTTATATACTATGAGGACAAGTCACTCTATATTTCTTTCTTCATTCTGCCCAGTGGAAAGGAGAAAAGAAATGAGCAAAGGAACCACACCTCCAGGCAGAATTGCTTTAGCAACAGACCAAGAGAAGCTGGTCCACAGGATGAGCTTTTGTCTGAGTTGAAGTTCTCAGAACTTAGTGCTGAAAAAAAGCTGCAAGATTTTTTAAAGCCAAGTTTTTGTAAAGTCTAAACTAGGAGGGAGCTGCCTCCAACAGAAGACTGAAGTGGACAAGATGCTTTGAGTGTCATTCTGGAGATCAGCACACAATGGAGTTGTGGTTGAGAAGAACAGAAAGAGGGAGAAGAATTGATGGTACCTTGAATTAGTTTATTTTTTAAAAGTTATTCCAGGAGAGTTATCTACTTTTATTGGCAAGTGTTATTCTTAGTTATTTCTACAACTAGAATCTTTATAGCTGTATTATATTAAAGCTATAATCTATTTCTCAAAGCCCAAGCTTTTGAGTTTGGACTCATGAATTAAATATATGACAAGAGAACATTTAAATTGAATAAGCAGTTTTAGTGCTGAATAAACTGAAAAAACAAAACAAAAAAAAACAACAACAAAAAAAAGAAAACTACCCTGAAAGCTAAAGTTGTACATTTTTAGGTATAAGATATATAAATTCATTTATTCACTCACTCAACAAATATCGAGTGCCGGCTCAATGCCAGTCATTATATCTAGTGTTCATATTATTCATGCAGGTTTGGAAAATTTATGTTTAAAATGTGAAAAGTGGGGTCACTGGCACTAAGTCATAATATTTTTAAATGGAACAAGGTCGGTAATGGAAAAATTGGGAAAAGCAGAAATTCTTCTACAAACTACTTTACCTTAGGTATAGAAGTTGCTGAAATACTACATTAAGCCTTTGCAATGACAGCACAGATAGAAAGATTAATAAATGCAGAGAGCGAGTGAAAAATCACTTAGAGAAAAAATACTCTAATTGTGATGCCTTTGGGGTTTTGCTATAAACAAACCAGTTGGACTTTTCCTTGATGCCAAAAAAGAAAAAAAAAAAAAAAAAGGCTTCAATCAGCACTAGTTTTATTTACACTCCAGAGCAGTCTTGATTAACCCTTTTAATGAAATGCTTTCATTATAAATATAAGAATATCCAAACTTCTTTCACACTTCCTGTTCATTTCTCAATGGTCATCACAATGTCCGACCAAGCTGAAAATCCTGTGAGATCCTTCCTCCAGAATAAGAGGCCATTCCTCCAGCACGCTTGCGAACAGGATCTTAACTCTTCCGTGCGGCTGGCAAGAACATCGAGCCACAAATTGAAAACACACAGTGGTATGTATGTTTGGAGTGTTTGTAAACTTTCCCACGCGTGCTCTTCTGTCAGCTTCACACACCCCCTGAGCAGATTCTGATGAGCTGTGCTGTCCGGCAAGTGCTCAGAGGTGAAAATTAGTCTGGTGTGCACAGTGTGTGAATTTCCAGTCTAGTGGACGGGCCCAGCTGTGGGTCTCCCCTTCAGCTGGAGGGGTCTTGCCTTCTAAAAACTCTTCCACTCTACTCGCTATGGCTTCTGTCATCTCCTCAGGAGACTTCACTTCCTATGAGAAAGAGCCACTTACTGACAGCATGTCAGGGACACTTGGAGCAGCTTCATGATAATCACACATACTTCCTCTCCCCACTCCTCCTCAGCTGTGGCTGGTTTCTTTGTCCTTTCATTTCATTCCAAGGAAATGGATATAAAAAGAAGGTCAGTGAAACCCACCTCGCTCTCAGTCTGAGGGTCAGTGGTGTTCTAACATGCAAAGGGGAGCCTGGCTTGTCAGAGACCTGAGACCATGTGCGTAATCTTACCCTTGTCAGTGACACAGACATTTAAATGAAGGTGTTCAGAGGATGCTGAACAAGATTTTCAAGCCAAGATTTTCAAGCCATTCTTTCCCGGGTATAGGTTTCGTCTCCAAAGTTTTTCTCTTCCCAGTTTATTATTATTATTATTTTTAATCCTCCCCTGAGGATATTTTTACAGTTATCTTCAGATAGAGTGGGAGGAGAGAGAGAGAGAGAGAGAGAGAGAAACATCGATGTGAGAGAGACACATCAACTGGTTGCCACCCCCACGACCCCAACCGGACCGAGGACGAACCGCAATGGAGGTACGTGCCCTTGCCCCGGAGTCGAACCCGGGACTCTTTGGTCTGCAGGCTGACGCTCTAACCGCTGAGCCAAACTGTCCAGGGCTCTCTTCCCAATTTATTAATCGTAGCAACTCAAGTACTGATGAATGTGTACTCCAAGAAGGCGGGGTTTATTCCTTGCTGTAAACCCAGGGCCTAGAACAAGTGCCCAACACATGGTAGTTGAAGGGTAAATGTTGAGAGTTATTTGTTGAAACGTAAGTGTTGAATGATGTCTACAGAGCAGCGGTTCTCAACCTGTGGGTCGCAACCCCTTTGGGGGTCGAACGACCCTTTCACAGGGGTTGCCTAACCCCTGTGACACCGCTCCTCTATCCGTCTCCAGGCGGGTCCGCCCACATGCAGATATGCCCACATACAACATGAGGAACTGTATTAAAGGGTCGTGGCATTAGGAAGGTTGAGAACCACTGCTCTAGAGGGTCAAAATGCTCAATTCATGCCTAGGATTTCCATTTAGTATCTAAAACATTATACAAGAGGATGTTGGGAATTTGGTATGATAGACTTGAAATTACAGCAGGAATTCTTTAGCACCTTATCTTGGTTACCTGAAAAAATCAACTAGTTCCCTGTATCCATTGGCCAGCTGTGCAAGGGGCCACCGGCAGGTCATCGTGACAGGAGCGTGGGGAAGTAGGCACTGTGCTTAACCGAAGACTGACGTATTTCAGGGGGCGTTGTCAGTGCAGTTGTCTCTCAGCAGTCCCAGAACATTCCTTTTATAAAACAAGACTCCAACAGAGTTTTAACATGCAAAGTTATCTCCTAAGAGGGAGGCCCCATTTGGGAGCCAGAGGATCCCAGGCAGGGATTCCTAACCCCAAGCCCCATTCCCAGCACCCCCAACTGCCTGCAGTTATGTGACCCTGGACCAGGCATTTAACCTCCTGGGACTCTAGCTTCTTTATCTGTGAAATAACACTGGCTTCCTGTCTCCCAAGGAGACCGCGGAAGAACGAGTTAACATTTATATAGCACATTGGGAGCCTCCAAGAAAGGCACCACATGAGTAGGAAAAATGATAGAATAGGAAAATGTCTTTAATTTTTAATTTTTAATTTTCAGCGTTTCTGGGCCTATTCCCTATATCTATGCAGTATTAAAATAGCAGACAAGCATAAAAGAAAGTTCTAAACCTAATTCAGGTAGGATAGCTGAATCATGGCTGCTGGGCTTTTTTTGTTTGTTTGCTTGTTTGTCCGTTATTTATTTAACTTTGCAGGAAGGAGATATTCGGGGGAGATAACTTGATTGCTGCTAGGAGAAGTATCTGACTTTGGATCGAATTTAGACAGCAGATAGGGACTCCTACTGGAGAACAGTGGTAGTCATAGATGGAGTGGCCAATTTTTGGAGTCAGTCAGGACAGTCAGCTCCTAGAGGGTAGGAATTGTGTCTTGTGTGTCTTATATCTCCAGAACCTTTCCAGGACCTGACATATAGCTACGACTTAGTTTGTGTTTATCTAATGCAGCGATTTTCAACCGGTATGCCCCAAGAATTTTTAAAACATGCGATAACTGACTATTTAGTCAGGGTACTGACCTCTTTTCCCTTAGAATGTCAAAATACTGACAAGAGCCAACACAAAAATAGCTGTCCAGTGTGAATGAATCAAAATTATGCCAATTATTTTTGTCAGATCGGCAAAAAATATATTTTTTGGTGTGCCACAGAATTTTAGTAACGTGAGATGAAAAAGGTTGAAAATCGATGATCTAATGAATGGATTGACTAGGTTCTGAATGCAGCTTAATTCTTTATCAGCTCTGTGCCCCTTTTCTTCAAGTAAGTTGGGAGTAATCACACTGTCTTTACAGGGCTGTTGTGAGGGTTAGATGAGTGACATATGTCAAGTGCCCAGCACACTGTCTGATACACAATCACTGTACCATTGTGATGACCATTAGTCCTCTCACCTCTAATGCTGGGGACACAGGGCAGTGTAGTGGCCAAAGCATGGATAGGTCCCTATAAGCTGGAGAGCAATGGTTTAACCTTTTTGGAACTTGGTTCCTCATCTGAGTGAAAGGGATAAAATTTGGACTACTTAGCAGCTCAATGTCTACAATGTAGTCCAGGATGGTAAAGGGTCCAGGATGTCCTTTAAAGATCTGTGATAGTAATATACATAAGGAAAACACATCAAACATTTATGAAACAAGGTGAATGATCATACAACTATAACTGAGGTCAAGACATAGACTATTGCCAACACCCCAGGAGCCCACCATGTGCCCACAGGTCATTTATACTCTCTGTCATTTAATATTATATCATGTACCTGTCCTTTAGAATGTTTAAAAATATGTTTAATTGTGATAAGTTATTCAAATATATGAATGTGCTACGATTTATAAATCACTCCGTGATGGTTGGCAATTTGGGTTGTACTTACACGCTGTTTTAAGTTCTCACAAACACAGATCTGTTTTGTTCTTCTGATATGTCTGTTGCTTCTTGTACAATTACCATACTGTTTCAAGCATTATAGCTATAGTCTTTTGCAGGTTGTTTTTCTATCTCCTTTAATCTGGAAAAGTTATTATGTCTTTTATTGATTTTTGTGAATGTCACACAAAGAGCATAGGCCAGTTATTTGTAGAATATTCCTCAATTTGTATTTATCTTATATTTCCTCATGATTATATTTATGTTATACATCTCCAGCAGTAATAGAAGTGACACTGTGTTCTCATTGCACTTTATCAGGTGGCACATGATTTCAGTTTATCCCATTAATCATTGTGTTTACTTTGATTAAGGTAGTATCTTCCATGCTTCTCCAACTATAAAGTTGTTCTTTTCCCCTTTGTAGTATATAAATATTTTGTTATGAGCTCTTTGTAACTATGTAAATATCTTTAAAGTCTTCATTCCATTCATGTATTATTAGTGTGGATTCATGATTTCCTATTTTATTCGATGGCTTATAAGCAATTACTATCATTATTAATTTTAATTGATCACAGGATCCCCTTCAGGATTGTGTGTGTGTGTGTGTGTGTGTGTGTGTGTGTGTGTGTGTTGACATGTCCCAGTTGTTCTTTGAGCACTCCCTTAATTTTCAGCACAGCAATATTGCTGGTTCATCTGAGAATTTTCATGTCCTCCCAGCTAATCTGTGGTATCAGCTGTTTCTCCAAAGAGCCCTGGTTCCTTTTAATGGGAATGATAGAATGAGGGCTAGGTGCTTTCATGGCTACGGCCTAGGCCCTCTCCATGGACAGAGCGACGGAATGTATATGTGTATGTAGCAGGGTGTCCCAAAAGTCTTAGTGCAGTTTTAGGCTTTAAGAACTTCAGAAGTACAAATGCTATAAATTGACAAAAGCATTATTGGGAAATTTAGTGATTTATACTTCTTTATACCTAGTTTTGTGAATTTTGAAAAATGAGTTTTTAATTTTAAGGTTTTATTTGTGAAAGTTTTATGGAGAAGAATTTCTGAGACCAGTGACTTGGTTGGCTACCTATGTCACCTGATCTCTTTTCATCAGACATTTTTCTTGTGGGATCATATCAAAACTGTCACGGATGCATCAAAATATCATTCTTTCAACAAATTAGATAACCTAGATGACACCGGAAAATTCCTAGACACAAAATACCAAAGCTGACTCAAAAAGAAATGGAAACTATGAATAGATCTACAATAAGTAAAGAGATTAAGTTAGTAATCCAAAAACTTCCCATAAAGAGAAGTTCAGGAACTCATGTTTCATGGATGTATTCTACCAAATATGTAAAGAAGAATTAACACCAACACATCACAGATTCTTCCAAAAATAAAAGGGAGGATACTCCCCCATCCATTCTATGAGGCTAGTACTACTCTGATACCAAAACCAAAAAAAATGGCATCACAAGAAATGAAACTACAGACCAGTATCTCTTATGAATACAGATGCAAAAATCCTTTAAAAATACTATCAAACTGAATTCAGCAACATATGAAAAGACTGTACACTATGACCAGGTGGGATTTATCCCAGGATTGCAAGGTTGGCTCAACACATGAAAATCAATATACCACATTAATAGAAGTAAAGGAAAAAAAATCACATGATTGTATCAATAGAAAAAGAAAAAACATTTGACAAAATCCAACACCCTTCATGAAAAAATAATCAACAAATTAGAAATAGGAGGGTACATCCTATCCTCAATGTGATAAAAGGCATCTATGAAAAACCTACAGCTAACATCACAGTTAATGGTGAAAGACTGAAAGCTTTCTCTCTTTCTTCCGAAGATCAGAAAAAAAAGTCATGGATTTTGCTCTTGCCAATTTTAGCCAACAGTGAATTGGAAGTTATAGCCGGGATACTTAGGCAAGGAAAAGAAATAAAAGGCATCAAGACTGGAAAAGAAGTAAAACTATCTTTATTTGCTGATGACATATTTTATAGAGAAAACCCTAAGAAAAAAAAGTGGCCATGGTGGTAGGGATAGAGGCCTCACATTGACTTGATAACGTGGACTCACTGTCACCAAGGCCGACCTTGCTAACACCACTACCAAGGGCCCACTGTGTCTGCAGCAGAGACCAGCGTTGATCCCCTAACATGCTCCCATTCACTGGTGGCAGGTTGATTACAGTTGAGCCTCTTCCATCTTGGAGGGGGCAGATATTTGTCCTCACTGGAATACATACATTCGGGATATGGACACGCCTTCCCTGCCCCACACTGCTTCTGCCAGTAGCACTATCTGTGAACTCACAGAACACCTTACCCACCATTGTGCTGTTTCCTGGCATTGCCTCTGATCAGTGATTTCCATGGCATTGCTCCATTCACAGCAAAGGGAATGCAGCATTGGGCTCTTGGCCATCGACTGAACTGGTTTTACCACACTCCATCACCTAGAAGGAGCAGGGCACATTTTGACAGCTTGCTAATGTAATGTGATAGCTTACTGAAGACTCCGTTATTATGTCATTTGGGAGTCAACACCCTGAAAGGATGAGATGTTATCTTAAAGGAGACTGTATATGCTTTGAAACAGAACAATATATGTGCTCTCCCACATAGCCAGATCACATGGGTCTTAGAACCAAGGGGTGGAAGCAGGTCATCTCACTATTAAGCCCAAAAATGTACTCATAGAATGTTTGCTTCCCATCTGGTTACCTTGAGCTCTACTTGTTTGGCTTTCGTAATCCCCAGAAAAGAGCTGCTCACCAGGGGACACACCCATGACTCCAGGTAAAGAACCCCAGTCAGCGAGGCACTCTGCCAGAACTTACAGAGAAGAAAAGCATGATTGATGTGTCTGTGAAGGATCCAGGCAAAGGACAATCTCTCAAAGGGCTTGCTTCTGGAAAAGACATTCTGGGTAGTTATCGGAAGAGTTTTGATCCTAAGTTTATACAAGAAGAGAGAAAACAGGCACGCATACTGATTTTTATTTATTTGCTCATCTAAATGGAAAGAAAAGTCGTTGTTTTAAGGTCTGTAGAAGTGGACAAAGCTTTTCCAGGCCTCTGAGGCACTTGAAGATGCAATTAAGAAGAAAAACTTTCTTACTACCTTGTCTGCATAAGTTATAGCATGGGACTAAAGCAGAGCAGGGCTGCTGCTTATGCAAAATTAATGTCATTCCTGTTGCACACTCATTTAGCCATCACCAGTGATTATGCTAAGGTTATTACTGCTGTGGGCAAAAAGGGGCCACATGCTAACCTGACAAGCTCAGGGAAGGCCTTGCAAACTCAGAGACCTAAAGTAACCACAAAGGATGGTCTGAAATGAAAACGTATTAACTAAGAGCAATTTGTGGCAGGTAGTCACGTTCTAGGTTAGAATCTTCCCTGACTAAAGTAAATTTTAACCCTAACTCAGCCTGTCTGTTGTCTTTTGCATCTAGGATAACATTCCTTTGGAGTGTCAGGGTAACTCTCCCTTTTCCAGACCTCTCAGGGCACAACCAGTGCACCAGGGTGAAGACCATAAATCCCCTCATTGCTATTGTAATCATGTTAATTGTTGACTTAACTATCCTATACCCACCTAGGTAAAAAAGATGTATGTGTCTATCATTTTATTTTTCATCCAATCCCAGAGGTTCCCCCCACACCCTTAATCTATCACCAGTGGATTTCATGTAACTCACTTGCACCTTCTCTTTTGATTGTAATGTATAGAGGAAGTTGCAAAACTGCCATTCTCTGAACCATTATCTCAGTGCGTTGAGATTTTGCTTCCCTGCAATTATCGACAGTTTGGCTCAAATAAACTCATGAAAATTCTTTACAAGTTTGAATATCTCTTACAATGACACTATTCATACACTCTACTTACTGCCTTTAAAACATTGCCTATTTTGTCCATATTCTAGTGTTGTAGTTAAGCTCAGGGACTAGAGTCTGAGGCTGGGGGTTGAGTGCTGGCTCGGTCACTTTCTAGCTCTGTGATCTCGGGTAAGTCAGTTAACCTCTCTGTGTCTGAGTTTCCCTATATGTAAAATGAGGTTGATAGCGGTATCTACTTTGGAGTGTTTGGAGACTTCACTGACATAACATGTGCAAAGCCCATAGTAAGCGATGAATAATTGTTAGCAATTGTTAATATTATAATTTGGCAATGGTTGCTCTAATTCTTTTTGTTGTTGTTAATCCTCAGCTGAGGATATTTTTTCCATTTATTTTTAGAGAGAGTGGAAGGGGAGGGTGAAGAGAGAGAAAGAGAAACATCGATGTGAGACAGACACATCCATCGGTTGTGCCCTGACCAGGGTGGGGGGACAAACCTGCATCCCAGGTGCATGCCCTTGACTGGGACTCAAACCTGAGACCCTTCGGTGTGCAGGCCGACACTCTAACCTAGAAGTTCTCAACCCGTGGGTCGAGACCCCTTTGGGGGTCCAACGACCCTTTCACAGGGGTTGCCTAAGACCATCGGAAAACACATTTCCAATGGTCTTAGGAACCGAGACACCGCTCCTCTATCCATCTCCAGGCGGGTCGGCCCACATGCAGATATGCCCACATACAACATGAGGAACTGTATTAAAGGGTCGCGGCGCCCTGGCCGGTTTGGCTCAGCAGTTAGAGCATCGGCCTGCGGTCCAGAGAGACCCGGGTTCGGTTCCCGCTAGGGGCGCATACCTTGGTTGCAGTTTGTCCCCGGCCCTGGTTGGTCGTGCGGGAGGAAACCACTGGATGTGTCCCTTTCACGTCGATCTTTCTCTCTCTCTCTCTCTTCCTCTCTCTCCCTCCCACTCTATCTGAACAAAAAATGGAAAAATGTCCTCGGGTGAGGATTAAAAAAAAAAAGGGTCGCGTCATTAGGAAGGTTGAGAACCACTGCGTCTAACCACTGACACCAGCCAGGGCCTTGTTCAAATTCTTTTTGCCAGGAATATAAAGCATTTTATATCCCCCTCTCTCTCTTTCTCTAGCAAGCGTGCAGGACACCTGCTAAATAACTGCTATGGAGTGAATTGTGCCCCCTACTCCCCAAATTCATATGTTGAAGCTTACCCCCAATGAGATTGTATTTGGAGACAGAGTCTTTAGGGAGGTAATTAGGGTTAAATGAGGTCACAAGGGTGGGGCCCTAAATCAGTAGGGCTGGTGTACTTACAAGAGGAGGAAGAGACACGAGAGATCTCTCTCTTCATGCACATAGAGGAACGGTCATGTGAGGACAAAGAGGGAAGGTGACTATCTAAAAGTCTGGAAGAGTGACCGCACCAGAAACCAATCCTGATAGCACTTTGATGTTGGACTTCCAGACTCCAGAACTGTGAGAAAATAAATGTCTGCTGTTTAGGCCTCGAGTCTGGGGACTTTTGTTATGGCAGAGCTAGCAAACTAAGACAATGACATTGACCTTCTGAATTCACATATTAAATGAGAGACAAATGAGCAGTGCTAACACAGTGTCTGATGTCATTCTTGAATACTGTTTACCGGTTGTATTAAAGTCACGTGTCTATGGGGGCAAGGGGGAGTGTCACAGCAGGGAGTCATATGTCATCCGGACTACTGTCCTCTTGATTCCCTCTAATAATCTTTTCAACAAAATTTATTGAGTCCCTAGACTGACTCACAGCTGTGCAGGGATTAGTTAGCTCCTGTGAGGAGCTCTCAGTCTTATTTCTTTCTGCATTTAGGCCCATCAGAGGATTTTGTAAGAATAAGAATTTGGTTAATTGAGTCACCAGGTTCTAGACTAATGTGACCCATGGTCAGTTGTGGCCTTTCATTCCCTCACCAGGGCATTGCTGGCTGAAGTCCTGATCACTCCACTTCTGGGGATGCCCGGAGCCCTCCCCTGCTTGTCTTCCGAGTCCCTTTTCCATGTCCTCTTCCTTCCAAGTGTCTGACCTGATGGGCTGGCCTGTACCTGAGAGGTGCCTTTCAAAAACTTAGGTCGTAACAAGCATGCATAAATTTAGTGGTCTTAACTGAAGATTGAGAGATCTCAGGAAGGAGACTTGGGAGTCATGGGAGGTGAGGTCCAACTTGGAATCTTCTCTCCCAATTCTGTAGCCTCTTTTCTGCGTATCTTTCCTTCCAGAATTCCCCAAGAATTCTTTTCCCTTCAGTGCATAGAAGAATTCAATTGGGTTTCAAGGCTCAAACTTGCAGAAACCCTAGTTAATAAGATGCCTGCAGAACAAAGAGCCTTCCACTCTAAGGCAGTTTTGCTTATAAATTTATTATAAGTATATGTGAAATATAATATGCATGATATATGTACAATGACATGTTTATTATATATGCACATTATATGTATGATATAATATACATAAGTTATAACGATATTTATAAATAACAAACATTGTTTTTCTCCTTTTGGCTACATTAGGAACAATTAAGGCAATTTAGAGAGAAAAGAAACTGCTGAGTTTAGAGATAATGATAGAACTGTGAGAGTCTGGGTCTCCTCAAGAGTCACCCACTGCCTTGTGAAAAGCTGTTTGGAATTGACCGTAGAATTTATTTCTCAGGTGTAGGGTGTTCAGAATCTGAAAGTAGGGATTATGTAAATCATGTACCTTTACATTTGGGCAAAATGGTTTTTCAAATCTTTTATTAAGGCTTTTCTAAGATCATGATTAAATAATAAGCAGAAGTAGGTGGTGGGGAGGGGAAGAGAGAGATCTCCAAAAAGTTTATTAGCTCACATGAACTTTCCTAGTTAACCCCTGTGAAGGTCAAGTCAGACTTTATTTCTATGTATTTTGACTCTAAATGAACTACATAGAAAATGTAAATATGAACGCAGAGTAGTCATGCCAAGGAGCAGCAATTATTTTAAGGATGCCACTCGTTTGGAACACGCTTCAATCCTGGAAAGCTTTGCCCTAGTGCCTCAGTGGGGCGCAGGAAGAAGTCTGGGCAGCCTCTCCCAGCAGTGACTTTTTCGGGGCGCTCTGCCCTCCTCTAAACACCGCTCCAGGTCCGGAGCGGCAGCCCCGGCGGCTCCTGGGCTTCCCGCGCGTCCCTGGCCCCGGTCCCACCCCCGCCGGGCCGACGCCCACGCCCCCGTCGCGAGGGGCAGGGCAGGAGGCGGTGGTCGGCCCGCCCCACGCCCCTTTTAAAGCGTCCGGGGCGAGGGCCGGGCATGGTGAGCCTGGCGGCGGGGAAAGCGGCGTGCCGAGGTCCCGAAGCGGCGAGCGGGACCCAGCGCCCAGGACTGCCCTTCCCGGAGCGGGTGCTCCGCGTTCCCCGACGCCGCCTGCGCCCCGCGGCCGCGCGCCCCGCTCATCCCTGCGGCCCCGGGTGGCCGGGCCATGCGCCCCAGCTAGTGCGCCCGGGGCGCAGCGCCGACCGGGGTCGTCCCGCCGCCCGCTCCCGCCGCCGGCATGCTGCGCCCGCTGCTGCTCGCCGCGCTCTGCCTGGCCGGCCAGCTGGGCCCCACCCGCGGCTGCCAGCTGCCGTCCGAGTGGCGACCCCTGAGCGAGGGCTGCCGCGCCGAGCTCGCCGAGATTATCGTGTACGCCAAGGTGCTG
The DNA here is from genome assembly GCA_030848825.1 of Tadarida brasiliensis. Lineage (NCBI taxonomy): Eukaryota > Metazoa > Chordata > Mammalia > Chiroptera > Molossidae > Tadarida > Tadarida brasiliensis. The sequence goes on along the minus strand of CM061257.1, from coordinate 107,530,943 downwards.
GCGCTGCACCAGGAGGTGCATGGCCTCTACAACTACCTGCCCTGGCAGTACGAGGCCGGCGAGGCGGGGCTCTTCTACTCCGCCGAGATCGAGATGCTGTGCGACCAGGCGTGGGGCAGCATGCTCGAGGTCCCCGCCGGCTCCAGGCTCAACCTCACCGGCCTGGGCTACTTCTCGTGTCACTCCCACACCGTGGTCCAGGACTACTCCTATTTCTTCTTCCTCAGGTGAGCCTGGCACCTCGCACCCACACCACCTCCTCTGCCTATCTGCCTGACCTCCCGAGGTCACCATTATCTGGAGCCAGGTCAGGACTCCCACAGAATCCTGTCCGTGCCATATGAGAATATGCCTTGGGGTCCTCCCCTTACTCCTTACTGACGTCTCTCCAAAGATACCGGGTATCTCTGGCTAAGGGTGGTTAAAAAACAGAAATGATTTATGAGCTTCATGCAAAGAGTGTTTCAGGCAAACCCTCAAACCAGTTTCCAATACTTCTTTTGAGTCAACTGTGTATTTGCTTGTGTGTTTTTATTCCTCACCCCAAGATACTTTTCTATTTATCATCAGATAGAGTGGGAGGGAGAGAGAGAGAGAAAAACATCATGTGATATCACATGGACTGGTTGCCTCCCGCACGAGGACCAGTGCAGGGGACAAACTGCACCCAAGGTGCGTGCCCAAGAGTCTGAATCGAACCTGCGACTCATTGGGCCACCAGCCGACTCTCCAACCGCTGAGCCAAGCCGCCAGGGCTGGGTGTGTGTGTGGGGTGTGTGTGTGTGTGTGTGTGTGTGTTTTAACTGGATTCAGTGGGAGTAGCTTGGCTGGTGAGAAAGAAAAAGAAAACCCTTTGAGATCAGACTGTTGCTGGAATTCTGGTTCTGCTCCTCCTGATTTTGTGCAAGGTACTGACCTTAAGAACCTCAGTATCCTCACCTTAGTGACGTGAAAAGCAAGGTTGATTGAGACTGCAACACAGTAACTCATGGAAACACCTGGTGCAGGTTAGATGCAGGAATAGTCACACTCTTCTCCCCACCTGCTTGAATGTCAGGAAGTGAGGGGTGTGGAATGCAGCCCAGCTGTCCTCTTGCTTCACTCATATTTGTTGGTATCAGTCTCATATCAGCTGCCAACAGACCTCAATGCCGAGTTATTCAAAATAGCCAAGGTTTAGGGGGGTGGGCTTCTGGGGGTAAGACCCTGAGTCACAGTGCTTCGAAGAAGATAGAGGTGAATCAGGCCGGAGGCCCTCTCTGATTGGAGGCTCCTGGACCCTTGTGATTTTCCATGAAAGTTGGCCTGTGGTCAAGATTGAGCGCACTTGGGTGAGAATGCAGTCAATGGGTTCCACTGAAGTCTGAAACCGAGAGCAGCAGCTGGAACCCTAAGTGCAGTGGTTGTTTCCAATTGAAATAGGAGAGGGATCCAGAGCCACTGAGAGAAACATCAGAATGGAATCTAGTACTTCTATTCCGAGAGTGAATTAACCAAAGTTGTGACTGGTAGTGGTTCCAGTCTGCCCGGTGTGAAGTAGCAATAAGGATGTTTGAATGATTGCGACCTGGGTCTGCAGATTCACTTGGAGCTCTTGAGATTCCACATTTCTCTAAGACGGGAAACAGTAAGTTCCACAGAGGGCGTCCGTAAGCCCATGGCAACACATGTTTTCCATATTGGAGCCAGAATATCTAAGTTTAGAATACATGGTGTGTTTTGTGTTGACTTGAGTGGTTTAACTAGGTTCAGTTGATTTTTTTTTTTTTCTTTGCTGGGGAAGTATGTTTTCTAAATAAAGTCAGCGAGCACTGAGAGTGTACCTTTCTTAAACAGGGAAGCTTAACTCAGATTTTTCATATATTTATTTAGGGAAAACACTGAGAACCCAGCTATAAAACTATACAACAACAAAACTTTATTTTTGCAAAGAAAAGAGAGCTGGAGTACTTGAATAGAAATTGTTTTTTCCCCCGACTTTATCATGAAATACAGTTTTGTCCACTGGCTGTGTGGTGGTCAGCCAACTCTTTCATCTTTTGCTCTGACATATTTACAAAGAGTTCAGGCAGAAATGCAGAGTCAAACAGTAGTCTGATAGATCTCCTTTCACAGGGCTGTGTTGTCCTAAGTGTGTTAACAGCTGCATACAAATCACTCCTGCTCTGTTGTCCGGGGACCCACTGAGACACATTCTGGTCAGTGTCACGGCGGAAAGTGGCAGTGCAGACTCCCTGGTGAGCTGGAGTGAGACTTCTAGCTCTCCTTTTCTTTCCTGACTGTCTGTCCAGTAGGCCATTTACACGAGGCTATATAGAAACATTAACATTTATACTGCCTCACTTCATGCCAAGTCCTTTATTTCCTCACATTTTCTAACGCAGTCCTTACACTGTCACCAAGGAGCAGGTGCTGTTATCATTCTGCTTTCCCAGATTGGAATGCTAAAGCTCGGAGGAGTTTAAAATTTTTTCATGTCAGACAGGAGATAAGTAATAAGGGCAGGATTTGAACCTGGGTCATTCCAACTAGCCTTCCTTTCACCAAGAAACGAGGAACACTCTGTATGAGAAGGAAGGCCTCTTGGGAGATATACAAATAGACAAACATACACACAAGCACGCACCTTCCCCCCTGCTTCACCCAAAGTCATCTTTTTGAAAACCTTAAGAATAGATGCGTGTACCTGAGGCAGAGAAATAATTAGAAACAGTAACTGCTCTGATGAGAGCCATGTGAGGTGGTGGTGTGTAATTGGCAAGCCTGTCAGTCTTCCCTGACTCTTTGATTCGAGTTGGTGCACCCCATAGGTGTATTATCTACATCTTCTTTTTTCCCTTTTTCCCACTAGGATGGATGAAAATTATAACCTCTTGCCTCATGGAGTCAATTTCCAAGATGCCATCTTTCCAGACACTCAAGAGAACAGAAGGATGTTTTCCAGTCTTTTCCAGTTTTCCAACTGCTCCCAAGGTCAGCAGCCGGCAACTTTCTCCAGTGACTGGGAGATCCAGGAAGACAATAGGGTAAGAACTGCCTGTACCCTGTGCAGTGGCAAAATAATAGAATAGCCACATCTTGTCTGAGTTTTGTGACTAAAAGAGTCAAAAATACTCTTCCCGAAGCCCAGACCAAAGAGTATTACCCTCCCTTCTCCCTCCCTGCCAGCAGTTAAAAACACTCCTCAGAAACTTTGGATTCCTGAGGCTTTCCTGTTGGCATGGGCCTCCTAACAAAGTGAGGGAACAAGATGGGAGGAAGGTTAGCACACTGTACCTCAGTCTCCTCTTCTGTGAAATGGAGACAATAGTAGCATCGACATCATAGGGCTGATGCAATATGATTTCACCGTGTAAAATGTGTAAATGTGTAAAGCCCTTAGCATAGTGCTTGAGAGGGTAAGCACTGTACACGTGTGGGCCGTTGTGACTGTCATCATCATTATTGTTGTTCTGGTGTTGTCATTGATAGCATGGGACTCTAAGAAATGTTCTAAGAGGAAAGGAAATGTCCTTAAGGAAATGACATGGAAGAATTATCATAGCTAACACTTCTGTGATTTTTCACTAGAGCTGTTAAGACGTAGAGGTCCAGGGTGGTCCAGGTAGTGGTTGGATGTAAAGGTCAGGATGATTTGGGGGATGAAGATATCAAAGGGATCTTCCGATCTGGGGCAAATGCCAGAGTTGGGGGGTAGATTTTGAGGATTGTTATTTTCCCAAAACGATGGCATTGCCACAGTGGAGTGAGATGATTGTAGAACCAGGCCAGTCCTGTCTGAGACTTTTTAAGGCAAGTGGCAGACTGCTGCAGAGAGTTCTGCTGTGGGGGTGTGGGTGTCCTGTGGGACCAGGACTGTTTTATGGGTCAGTGAGCCATTGCACATATTCGAGGGCTTCCTTCTTCCACCTCACGTGACGGGTTTGGGCGGAATGCTCCTCTCTTGTCTGGTGCGTTGGCCTAGGGTCGCTGCCTGGTTCTTCCAAGCGTCCTTGTCTTCTACCCAGGGCTCCCCGGCACCCAGAGGCCTTCTCCGTCCTCTTGCACACCAACTGTTAGCACGATGGGCAGGTACCTCCAACTAAGGAAAACAGTTTATTTTTACTTCCTGGATATTATCAAGAAGTCCCTCCCTTAGACCTGCTTTATTAACAGCAGTCTAGAATTCTCTAGCCCCTCCTCCACGGTTTGTCAGAATTTTCCTGTATTTTGCTCCCAGCATGGTCCCAAGCACCTGTTTCTTCCCCTTCGTAATCTGCACCAGCCCCCACTCCATACTGACGTGGACCTGCCAGGCGTACGCTTGAGCATCCCAAGCCCGAGTCGTGTCTTAGCATGTTCCAAATTTAGGCACGGCCGTTTGGTTCTCCGTTTTGTAGGCATTTTGCTTATACTCTTAGATCCTTGATAACAATAGATTTGTATCACGAGATCAGCTATTATTCCAAAAATATCTTAGTAGCTTAGCCCCAAACTCTTTGGCTACATCACTTATTAGTCCTATGGTCACACAATGAAGCTATTAACATTTCCTGGAATTAGATTTTCCATCATTTGCAAAAACAAGGACAGTAAGACTGTTGAGAATTGCTTCAATGTGAAGGCAGCCCTATTTCTGCTGGTCAGATGTTGATCTTGGGGAGAAGCCCTTTTCATTTTCCCTCAGATCACCCTGGCCGCTGAGATAACAAAGGGAGGGTGTGCTGCGCGGCGCTGAGGTAGAGGCAGACGCTCTGGGGGAGGAAAGTCGTTGTTCCAGATTGCTGAGCTACTGTGTAGCTGCATTTAGCAGTCAGAGCTGATGTACCGTGCACTTTTCAACGCCCCTTGAACCGCTTCCATTTTTATCCCTGCCCACTTTGAAAGGTAGCTAGCCCATCAGAGCTAAGTTAAATTAGCTAGCTAGTTTAGAATTTAATTATAAACGAAAATTAAATGTCCTTTTTTGTCAATATCATGATTTATATTTTATGATCCTTGGGAAATTTTTATGTACTCTGGAATGATTAAAGTAGTCGTGAAATGATGATCTCAGAGTGGATGAAAAATTATTGACAATTACTTGTTCCTTTCTTCAAAAGAATGCTAAAATTTTTCTGCCTTTTCTGTGTGAAGATGAGCATTCCATTGTCTGTCCTACCCAGGATGAATATACAGAGTGTCCAAAAAAAAAAGTATACACACTTTGAATGGTTAGAAATTCCAGTGGGTTAAATCTGAAAAGAAAGAAACATCAGTGGAGCTATCAGCTGTTAAGTGTAGATACATTTTTTAGGACACCCTCTATTTTGTCCTAAGCAGTCTGTGTTTTTCCTGAGGTGATCCTCACTCTAGGGAGGGGTCAGAAAAGTTGTTCAGGTCACATTGTTATTCGAGAAAGAATAGGTCTGAGGACACTTTTGACAGTCAGAACACCTGAATGCTTCACATGTTCGGAGACCATTATAAGCGGCCTGGACATTGCATGTTACACGCCTTCCATGTGTTACTTGCTGTGTCTTAGCCCAAGAACTTGCTGATCTTGCTGTCTTTCTAATGTTGATGCTGTTGCTCTGAGCTTCCAGCCAGCTCGGACAGTGATCTAGGCTGTGGTTGTGAAAGGCGTTTTTCATTCTCTTCACGGGTAGTTCTCACTTTCTATATCTTGGGGGATCAGTGAATCTGGGACGCTGGAGTCAATCCTGAGGTGAAGAAGTAGAAGGGGAAGAAAATTGTACGTAGGGGAACCTTTGTGATGTACACCCAGGGCCACGGTCACCTCATCCTCAGCAGCAAAAGCCTCCCACTCTCTGGTTGTATCTTCAGGCGTCCCACCCGAGCCTCCGTAAGTAGAAATGCAATCTTCCAAGCGTCACCAGGAAGTCAGAGGTGTTACTGAGCAGTCGTGCTGCTCTGGTTCAGTGTCATGGTGTTGATGGGACCTTGGGGATGCCTTTGGCAAGTGGGAGCATCCACCAGACTTACTGGCAGGCTTCTCTCCACACCAGCCAAGGACATCTTTTCTATCCTGCTGGGTGAGTATAACAGTCAAAACAAAAGTTGGATGTTTTCCCTTCTCTGCAAGTACTGTCCCCTAGGACCCAGACCCAGACTGACCCATGCTTATCTAGGTCTGTCGGAGAATGTCAAGGGATTGAAATAAAATTCGTGAGAGTGCCTGGCCATCTCTGTTTTCTTTTTTTCGGAGTTGGGAGGGACGGGGCGTTCTTCTCCAAACTGCGTTAGAAGGGACGTAAACTGGTAACCTGGAGATCTAGATCTGCTCGGCCGTTGCCAGAGGAATGGCCTCAGGAGCGCCCTTCATTTCTCACAGCACCCGTTTCCTCATCTGTAAAGTGGGGCTACCATATGCAAACGATCTAAGAGTGTTGTAAGGACCTAGCTGATTAGAGCATATTCGAGAGACTTCATAAACCGTAAAGGGTGATGCAAGGGCTTATTACTGTAAATGGATCTTTTTTTAATCCTCACCCGAGGATATGTTTCTATTTATCTTCAGAATGAGTGGGAGGGAAGGGAGAGAGAAACATCCATGTGAGAGAGACACATCGACTGGTTGCCTCCCACACGACCCCGACCAGGGCTGGGGACAAACTGCAACCGAGGTACATGCCGTTGGCCGGAATCGAACCTGTGAGACTCATTGGGCCATGGGCTGACACTCTACTGCTGAGCCAAACCGGCCAGGCTGTAAATGGATCATTTTAAAGTAAGACTTTAAAAATGACATATTTTAAAATTTTAAAAAGCTTCCTGCTACTTCGCAGGGGAGGGGCAGAGTGGTGGCAGCAGTAGGGTTGGAGATGTGTGTTGGGAAGGGGCAAGCCGCTATGCCTGCTTCCATTCATTCAACAGAATTTACTGGATTCCATGCAGGGAGCATTTAAAAAACTCATGTACTGAATTATAGACAGATACAATATTCATGTAGGTTCCCAAATCTAGAAGTATAAAATGGTAGTCAGTGAGTTTCTCTCCCACCTCTGACACCCATCCACCTAGTGCTCACCCACCCTCCAAACAGGTAGCTGCTGTTACTAGTTTCTTACAAACCTTCAGTGAGTGTTTTCATCCAACCAGTAATGCAAACATGTATGATTTGCCATCTTCTTTGACACAAATGGCAGCGCACTGTGCATACTTTGCTTCACCTTGCTTTATTCACAAGGAGGTCGTGATCTTTCCATATCAGTGTGTACAAAGTTGCTTTAAATAGCTGCATAGTATTCCATCGTATGGGTGTGTCACAATATATTTAATCAAGTCCCCTATTGATAGGGAGTTAGGTTGTTTCCAGTACACTGCTGTTACAAAGAGTGTGGACATGTATGACATTATTCATACCTCATTCTGTGGGATTGTTGAGTTTAGTCTTTAGCAAATACTTAACTGAGTACCCATTGTGAGGCTGCTACTGTGTTAGACAGTAGTTTCAATGTTGAGCAAAATACAAAATCCCTGGTCCATAAAGCTTATAGTCCTAGTGTTGGTGATTGACACAGTCAAAAGACCACATTAATGACTTTATAATTTCAAATGAAAATAAATGCTCCAAAAGAAAGAAAGGAAATAATCAGGGAGTCTGACCTAGACTTAGGCATACATAAAGCCGCCTCTGTTGCATGCTAAGATATGCTGGATGAAGAGGCATTGGGGGAGATGAGAACAATCCAGAGAAGGACAGTATATGCAAAGGCCCTGTGGTAGCAGGGTACAGTGGTGCCTTTGAGGAAATGAAAGCAACGCCCTGTGGCTAGAGCAAAGGGAATGAATGAGGTGTATGAGGAAAGAGCATTAGGTAGGACCAGACCATGTAGGCACTGATAGATCCTGGTAAGGATTTGGGCTTTGTCCTAATAGTAATGGGAAACCTTTTCTGTTTCGAAAGCAAAGAGTGATAGAATCAAATTTACATTTTGAAAACTGGTGTTTATGGCATCTGCATGCCATAAAATCTGCAGTGCAAGTGATATGGTGAGAACAGGTAGGTTGTTATAAAGTTACCAGATAGATGCTGGATTATGAAGGGAAGCAGTGGGGAGGGAGTAAAGTAGGCAAATTTGAGAGATTAGGCAATAAAATCAGAAGATACTAATGATGGTTTGGATTTGGGTGGTAAAGGAGGTGGGGTGGGGGTCAAGGACAATTCCTGTGTTTCTGGCATGTAAACTGTGTGCCAGGACCAGCACTGAAATGGGAATAGGTTTGGTGGGGGATTCATGAGTCCAGTGCTTGACATATTGAGTTGAGGTGGTTGAATCTATAAGTCTGGAGTTTTGAGAAGGGTGCTGAGTGGAAGATATACCTTTGGGACTGAACAATAATTTGATGTCAGTTGAAAATGGATCTGAATGAGATTTCCAAGGGAGAAGGCGTAAAGAGGAGGAGGGACGCCAGGGTTGGACTGAGCCTTGGGGAGTGCTGTCCTTGGTCGAGAAGGAGCAGTCAGAGGTAGAAGAAAATCAGGAGAGCGCCAGGAGGAGTGCTCCACAGAGCCAGAAGCTGTGGGGGTCGAGTAAGATGAGGACTAAAAACCACTCAACTTGGGTGGTCTAATTGAGGCCAGTTTCCATGGAGTGAGGAGGGTCTAGGCAGTGAGGGTATGAGGAGTGTGGGTGGACAGCTCTTCCATGAAGTTTGGCTGTGGATGGATTAGTACATATAAGGCTGCAGGTGAAGGGGCAGAACAGGTGAGGGAGGGGTTTGGTTAAAGATGGCAGCCATCCTATTCAAGCCACCTTGGTCCCCGTTTTTCACTCTTCAGACAGTCTACCCAAGTAGACTGAACTTCCCAAAGGCAGGGATATCTGTTTTGTTCACTGTTGTATATTTGATGCATTTTTATGGTGTCTCTCACATTTGTTAAATGAGTGATGTCTTTCACCCAAGGAGCTCTGAGGCCTGAGCAGGGGTCTTCTCTGTCCTCCCTTCCTTCCCCCGCCCCCTCGCACTCCCAAGTGATGTGGTAAGAACAGGGAGTGGTTGTTGTAAAGCTACCAGATGGATGCTGGACTACGATAGAGGCAGTGGGGATGGAGCAGAGTAAACAAATGTGAGAGAGATTTAGGAAATAAAATCAATGGGCTGCTCCCTTCTCCCCCCCGCCCCCGCCTTTCTCCTCCTTCGACCCCTCTCCATCTATTCCTCACCCTCTCTCATTATGCACATTAATATTTAAAATCTGCATGCCATAAAATTTACTTTTTCATGTACAGTTTTGAGTTTTGACAAATGCGCATGGTTGTATAATCACAATTGCAACCGCAGCACACAGACATTCTGTCATCACAGAAAACCTCCCGTGTGTCACCCCAACTCAGGTCCTGGGAACCCCTGATTTGTTCTCCACTAGTTCTGCATTTTCCAGAATTTCATATGAATATAGTCATATAGTATGTTAGTATGTTGCATTTTTTAGTTAGGCATTTTAAAATTTATTATTATATTTTTACTTGGCAGAATGCGCTTGAGATTCGTCCATGTTGTGTGTGTCAATAGTTACTTCTTTTTTTTGTTTTTTATCCTCACCTGAGGACATTTTTTCATTTTTTTGTTCAGATAGAGTGGGAGGGAGAGAGAGGAAGAGAGAGAAACATCGACGTGAAAGGGACACATCGAGTGACTGCACCCGCACGACCAACCAGGGCCGGGGACAAACTGCAACTGAGGCACATGCCCTTAGCGGGAACTGAACCCGGGTCTCTCTGTACCGCAGGCCGACGCTCTAACCGCTGAGCCAAACTGGCCAGGGCAATAGTTACTTCTTTTTAATTGCTGAGAAGTATTCCACTATAGGGATGTACCACAGTTTTATTTGACTATTCACCAGCTGTGAGATACTTAGGTTGTTTCTAGTATTAGGCTACTAGAGCATCTATAAACATACATGTGTGAACATGAATTCCAGTTTCTCTTGGGTAAATACCTAGGATAGGTTTGCTGAATCATAGGTAAGTGTATGTTTAACTTGATAGGAAGCTAAAAAGCTGTTTTTGAGAGTGGCTCTACCATTTTGCATTCGCATTAGCAACGTGTGGGAGCTCCGCTTCTGCGTCCTCGTCAGCATTTGGTGTCAGGTTAAACAAAGTGGACGTTCTAATGGGTGTGGTGGTCTCTCTCTCTCTCTTTTTTAAGATTCCACATATAAATGGAATCATATGGTGTTTGTCTTTCTTTGTCTAACTTATTTCACTTAGCATTATGCCATCAAGGTCCATCCATGTTGTCCAAATGGCAGAATCTCCTTCTTTTTAAAATGTTTTTAAAATTGACTTTTAGAGTGAGAGGAAGGGAGAGGGAGAGAAAGATAGAAACAAGCATTGGCCGCCTCCTGCACGCCCCCTACTGGGGATTGAGCCCACAACTTGAGCATGTACCCTGATGGGGAATCGAACCAGGACCTCTCAGTCCATGGGATGATGCTCAACCACTGAGCCACACCGGCTGGGCAGAACCTCCTCCTTTTTAAAGGCTGAATAATATTTCCTGTGTCTCTATCACGATTTCTTTATCCATTCACCTGTCAACAGAAACAGGTTGTTTCCATATCTTGGCTGTTGTGAATAATGCTGGAATGAACATGGGAGGGAAGCTGTCCCTTCACCTTCACCTACTGATTTCACTTTTGGGAAGGTATATACCCAAAACAGGGATTGCTGGTTATTATGGTAGTTCCTTTTTAAATTTTTTTGAGGAAGCTTCATACTGTTTTTCATAGTGGACGTACCAATTTACATTTTCACCAACAGTGCACAAGGGTTCCCTCTTCTCCACGTCCTTGCCAACACATGTTATCTTTTATTTTTTGGATAATTGCCATCCTAACAGGTGTGAGGTGACATCGCATTGTGGTTTTGGCTTGCATTTCCCTGATGATTAGTTGGCTCTCTGTATGTCTTCAGATCTTCTGCCCATTTTTAAATTGGGTTGTTTTTTGCTGTTGAGTTTATAAATTCCTTATATATTTTGGTTATTAAACCATTACCAGATATATGATTTACAAATATTTTTTTCCCATTCTGTGGGTCACCTTTTCATTTTATTGATGGTTTCTTTTACTGCACAGAGGTGTTTTCATTTAATGTAGCATCTTTGCTTATTTTTGCTCTTTTACCCTTGCATTTGTCAAATCCAAAGAAATCATTGCCAAGATCCATGTCAGGGAGCTCACTGCCTATCTTTTCTTCTAGGAGTTTTATGGTTTCGGTCTTACTTTCAAGTCTTTAATCCCTTTTGCGTTGATTTTTATGTGTATGGTATAAATAGTAGTCCTGCTTCATTCTTTTGCATGTGGGTGTTCAGTTTTTCTACCACTTATTGAATAGACTGTTTCTTCCCCATTGTATATTCTTGCCTTCCTTGTTGTAAATTAACTGGCCACCTATGCATGGGTTTAATTCTGGACACTCAGTTCTGTTCCATTGATCTATGTGTCTGTTTTTATGCCAATACTATACTGTTTTGGTTACTGTAACTTTGTAATACAGTTTGAAATCAGGAAGCATGATGCCTCCAACTCTGTTCTTCTTTCTTAAGATTGCTTTGGCTATTCAGGGTTGTTGTTTTTTGTTTTTTATTTTTTGTAGTTCCATTTGAAATTTAGAATTGTTTTTTAAATTTCTGTGAAAAACAGCATTTGAATTTTGATAGGGATTGCATTGACTCTCTAGATTGCTTGGGAGTCTAGCAATCTAGAATCCAAAACTAATATTATTAAAATGTTCATATTTTAACAACATTAATTTTTCTAGTCCGTGAACCTGGGATATATTTTCATTTAATTTCCTCTTCTGAAATTCTTCTTATTAATGTTTTAAAGATTTTGGTGCACAGATCTTATATCTTCTTGGTTAAGGTAATTCCTAAGTATTTTACCCATTTTGATGCTATCACAAATGGGATTGTTTTCTTGATTTCCTTTCAGATAGGTCATTATGTGTGTAAAAAAAAAAAATGCAACTGATTTTTGCATATTGATTTTGTATCCTGCAGCTTAACTGGATTTGTGTATTAGTTCTAACGTTTTTTTGTGGAGTCTTTAGGGTTTTATACACACAGGATCATGTTATCTGCAAACAATTCAGTTTCTTTAATAGATAAGACTATTCAGTTTATCTGTTTCTTCTGGCCTATGCCACTGTGGCAGTGCAGATCTGGGGCTGGCCTTAGTGCAAGTCTGGGTGAGAGAAAACCAAGGACTTTCTCCACACTCTCCAGTACATTAGGGTCCTCTTGCTGGGTCTTCTGGACAGGCAGGGAATTTCTCCTGGAGATTTTGCTGCATAATTCCATGAGTCATTCCTCGTTGGTTCAGGTCCCATTGCCTCTAACTGTTTAGTTTTCAGAGGCCACAGTTAGTTGCTTTTTGTATTATGTGCAGAGAATTTTAACTGTAACCAATAGGAGTCATAGGTGTCCAGCTTACTTCATCTTGACTTGCCCTGAAAATTGTTTCCTTTTGAGTAGGCCCATTAAGAACATTTGGTCAAACTTGAGTAGAACATACTGCAGGGAGGGAAAGAACAAAGTTAATTTCTGATTATCAAAAGAAAATAGAAATGGAAAAGATGATCTGTAATTTTTTTTCTTTATTGATGTTAGAGAGAGAGGAAGGGAGAGGCAGAGCGAGATAGAAACATTGATGAGAGAGAACATCGATTGGCCGCCTCCTGCATGCCCTACACTGGGGATTTGGCCAACAACCTGGGCATGTGCCCTGACCGGGAATCAAACCGGCAACCTCTTGGTGCATGGGTTGATGCTCAACCAGTGACCCACACCAGCCAGGCTGATCTGTAATTTTTAAAGTGAGGTCTGAGCCCCAAATGGATGATGACAATCAGAACTCGGTTCATCCAGACCTTCCATAATGCCCTAGAAGTATTTGATTTAAAATGTCCCTGAAAGTTTGCTGAAACAGTCTAGGTCACCAGGTTATTTGTTCAAGAGCAGAGACCCCTTAGGGATGGAGGCACATTAGTTCAGTTTAACAGATATTTGAGCACCTGTATTCTTCTTTGACACATAAAGATCCAGAAAGTGGTATTTTCTTAAAAGGTTAGCTGCCATGCAGAATCTGAAACTTTATCAATGAATTTTTGTATTCCTACAGGAAAATCCATTAGTCTCTCTTGCACTTTGAATGGATTTTTTCCCATGCATGACTTTGTAACATGGTGAATTGACCATTTAGAAAATTCAGTTATACACATCTTGCACATGTTAAGGCTTTTAATTATACAGCATTAACCTGTACCTTCCGCTCAATTTTGCTGTGAACCTAAAACTGCTCTAAAATAGTCTTAAAAACTAAAAATTTAAAAAGTTCAAAAAAATTCTATTCATTACTATTCCATTGATCTCATCAAGAAAGTCTTTTAGCATTGGGAAAAATGTCAAGCACATAGTGGCACATTTTCTAGAATTCTAATTTTTGCTTGAAAGCTTAAATTTTATTACTGGCAACAAATACTGGTAGCTGTTTTCTTTGAAGTGACAGGCTTACTTTATCCATTTTCAAGAGAATGTCTATCAAACACTCAAGTCTGAATAACTATAGTTTGTCATTTATTCTTTCCAGTAAAAAGAGTATTTCGTGGAGAAAGCCACTAGTTCAGCTCAGAACTCAATCGCACTGAGCTTCTCCTTGACAACCATTGTGCTTTGATAAGCAGCTGAGGTGCTTCATGTGTGCTTCTGATTTCTTTGCACAGAGTGTTAAAAACATGTATACCCAAGGGTCAGTATTTTTTTTTTTTTAATTTTTGTTCTTTGTTGATTTGAGAGAGAGAAGAAGGGAGAGGGAGAGAGAGATAGAAACATCGATGAGAGAGAACATCTATTGGCTGCCTCCTGCCTGCCCCCACTGGGGATCAGGCCCACAACCTGGGCATGTGCCCTGATCGGGAATCTAACCTGTGACCTCTTGGTGCATAGGTCGACGCTCAGCCACTGAGCCACACCGGCCAGGCCCCAAGGGTCAATATTTAATGAATGATTTTCACTGTTTCATCATTCTTAAATTCAACTGGCCTTTTCTTTTCTTCCCACACAAGGCACTGAAGAGTACAATGACTCTTAGTATAATTTGCTTGCTACCTTGTCTGGCTCCACGTGCCAGCAGTTTTACTCACCTTTGCTTCTGCACCAGTAGCGCAAACGTCAACACAGTGAAAAGGACATCATAGTATTTATTCCAAAAATAGTTTTGACCTCATGAACCCCCTGAAAGGATCTTGGGATCTCCCAGAAATCTGCAGATTTCAAGAACCACTGCTGTAGACCAACTCGGTGATGGGAGAATGAGGTGTGACTTGAGATGAACACAAAAGGGTGGGGATCATTTCAGTCTGAGCTATGAAAGGGGGATGTGTGACCTCATAATGGGGCCCAGAATTTCAGAAGACCTGGAGTAAACATTGACTGGAATGCTTTCAGCCATTGGGCTTCTAGCACTGAGAATAGTGGGAAGTTGCATAGTGAGCAGATAGTAGAGGGCTGTGGATAGCTTTGAAAAGAATCCAGTGCTGGGATTCAGAAGATCTGCATTCTAATGTGGACTGTCCTCACTAATATTAATCTTGGGCAAATCCACTCACCTTTATGGATCTTTGTGTTCAGCACATAATACATGCTCAATAAATATTTTGTTCATTGAAATGAAATTATTTCATCTCTGGTCAATTAAGTGTTTATAGAACCCTCAGAAAAATAAAATATAAACACTAAAATTATTTGTTATTAATATCACAGTTGAGTCAACTGAGGGCTGATGAGTGAAATGGAAGGTGGATAGACAGTGACAGGCTGGAAGTGAGACCACAGTCTCCTGAATTCAAGTCCATTCCATTTTTGTTCTCCATCCAGTTTGCCTGCTCACTGGCCTGCCTCCCATACCTGAGAGACTTTCTGCTTACAGAGTAACTGTTACTTCCCTGACCCCTTTCCTACCTGCCTGCCTTCCTTTATCCAGCTGGTCTGGTTTTGTCCTCCAATTATGCTGGTAGCACACACTGATTTTTCTTTGTGGCAATTATCACAAATACAGTTAAGTAATGAATTATGCAAATATTGTTTTAATATTTATGTCCCGCAACCAGGGTGTAAATTCCATATAAACTCCTTATTTATTGTTGTGTTCCCAGGACCTAGCAGGGTTCCTTCACATAGTAGGCACTCATACTAGAAAAATGAGGGGATTGTTAAACATCTCATGGGTAGTGTGGGCAATCAAGCTTTAGGCAGAGAAGGGAGGGATTAGGGGGGCCTTGAGTATTCCAGAGAGAGAGGGGGCTTGGTGTAGACCTTGTAAGATGACCTATAAATATACTGTTTTCACAGAGCTTTTGAGGTTTCTAGGGTCATGCAATTCACCTACTTCTTAGGTGAAGGCTATTACCCTACTCTCAGATTGTCGCTACTAGGCCGTTCATTGGGCCAGATACAACCAGGACTGTGAAGTAGGTAGGGTAGTGGTCTTTTTCTTCCTTCCTGCCTTCCTCTATGCATATTTATTGAACACCTACTATGTGTTAGGCACTGGGAATACAAAAGAGAACAAAAGAAAAGCTCTCCCTTTCCTCCTAGAGCTTACATTGCAGTGGGATGAGGGAGAGACAGTCAATACATCAGTCAATAGGACAAACGTCAGCTAGTGATAGGTGTTTGGCAAAGAATTAAAGGAGGTAATATGATAGGGAGGAACTGGTAACTACTTTAGGTTGAGGGGATAACACTGAAATCTGAATGGCACCTGGCCAGCTAAACAAAGATCAGGCAGAAAAACATTCCAGGTAGAAGAGAAAGCCAATGCCTCTGGCCTAGACGGAGACTGCCTGGCACACGTGAGGGATGGAGGAGTATGTGTGGAGCCCTGGTGGGGGGAAGAATGGAACAAGATGAGTTTAGAGAGGTGAGCAGGAGCCAGATCATTTAGAACTTTCTAAGCAAGTATAAGAAGTTTAGATCTTGTGCTTTGGGAAGCCATTGAAGGAAGTGATAGGATCTGAATGATGGAGGCTTGAACTAGGGGATAGATAGCAGTGGCACCGGGGAGAAATGATGGATTCAGGACATATTTTGGAAGTGGAGCTTCTCCTGTTCTTCAATTTGTCCTTATCAGATGTCTTTTTAAGACATTTATTCTCTGTCCTCTTCCTATAGGGTTTCTGCCACCTCCAAGGTGTTGGCTAAATACCACATCTTGTGCTGCAAAATGTTCCACTTCCTTTGTGAAGATTTGAATCGTAATTAATAATTAACCTTAAAAATAAAGTTTCATGGTGGCGATATGCATCTTGGGAGGGCTGTAGAATGAGTCTTGGGTTCTAACCCTGACTCAATACCAATTGTGACTTTGGATATCACTGAACCACTCTGAACTCAGTTTCCTTACCTGTAAAATGGGTCTGATTATATCTACTATGCTTCATTCACAGCACTGCCATGAAAAACAACTGAAATGACATTTAAAAGTACAAAATACTGGTTATGTGTGAAATGTTATGTCATGGCTTGTAGGCCTCCACATGTACCCCTTCTCCTTCATCACATATCTCACGAGAGTAAGAATAAGAGATCTCAAGGCAGACAGGCTTTTTTTCCCCATCAACAAATATTTTTGAGTATCCCCTACTTTCTTAGCACTGTGTCCTGTATTACGGAGAATACAGTAGAAGGGGACCTGGTGTTTGAACTCCAGTATCTAGTTGGAGGGATACAATTGACCCACATATGAAGATGGATACTGCTGCTGGGCCTCATGAGATGGGAAGGGTTAGAGTAGGTGGAGGGGAGAGAAGAAGATGAATTCAGACAGAAGAGCAAGAATGAGAATGAGGGTGTGTTTGAGCATAGTCGAGCTGCGTGCAGGGAAATAGAGGCCAAATGAGGATGCACAGATGGGTCCACGCTGGATATTCTTGACTTGGTTTGAGTTTGAGCATTAACAGTAAGAGGAGAACTCCCTCCTACACATAGAGGGGATGGTTTGTGGCTGACTGCTGGCTGTCATTTCTTCTCTACTTTAGCCATCAGCTATGAGTTTTATTAAAACAATCATTATTCTTAAACATTGACAAATGCTATCATTATATAGTTACTGTACAAAAAAAGACGATTTTTTATTTTGGAACAAATAGATATTCACAGACAGCAACAAAGAAATGGAGAGAGGTTTTTGGTACCCTTCCCCCATTCTCCCTACGGGGAACATCTTCTATAACTATAGTACAATAGCAAAACCAAGTGATGACGTTGGTAAAGTCCGCAGAGCTGATTCCGGTGTCACCAGCTATGTATGTACGTGTGTGTGTGTGTGTGTGTGTAAAACTCTAGACAAGTCTGTCATATGTGTAGCTTCCTGTCACTACCACCGCAATCAAGATATAGGGCTGTCCCATCACCCCGGGGTCTCTCGTGCTACGCCTCGCCCATTCTTAAACCTTGGCAGCCGCTCATCTGTTCTTGCTCTAGGATTTTGTTATGTCAGTGGTTATATAAGTAGAACCTTACAGTAGGGAACTTGTTGAGATTGTCTTCTTCACTCAGCAAATTGCCCTGAGGTTAATCCAAGCTGTTGTATTTCTTTTTATTGCTGAGTAATAGTTCCCATTATGGGTGTACCATCCTTTGTTAAACCACTCACTGGAGAACATTGGGTAGTTTCTAGTTACTAGCTATTATGAATATGCTACTCTGAATATTCGTGTATAGGTTTTTGTGTGGACATAAGTTTTTATTTCTCTGTAGTAAAATGCCCAAGGGTGTCATTACTGGGTTGTATAGTAAGTCAATTTTTCATTTTTGAAGAAACTTCCAAACTGTTTTCCAAAGTGGCTGAATGATTTACAGTCCTACCAACAATATATGTGTGATCCAGTTTTTTGCATTATTGCCAGCATTTGGTATTATCACTAATTTTTTTAAGCCATTCTGATAAGTGTGTAGTACTGTCTCATTGTAATTTTAAATGTTTTTCATTGAGTATAATTCACATACTGTAAGACTCACTCTTTTATTTATTTATTTATTTATTATTTATTTTTTAATCCTCACCTGAGGATATTTTTCCATTGATTTTTTTTTTTTTTCAGATAGAGTGGGAGGGAGGAAAGGGTGGGGGGAGAGAGAGAGAGAGAAACAGAGAGACAGAAACTTCAGTGTGAGAGAAACACATCAATTTGATTGGTTGCCTCCTGCGCGACCCTGACCAGGGCCAGGGATCAAACCGCAACCGAAGTACATGCCCTAGACCAGAATCGAACCCAAGATTCTTTGGTCTTCGGGCCGATGCTCTAACCACTGAACCAAACTGGCCAGGGCAAGACTCACCCTTTTATCTTTTTGTTTTTTAAAAGGGAGTACTACATCTTTTTTTTTTTTTTAATCCTCACCAGAGGATACTTTTCCATTTATCTTCAGATAGAGTGGGAGGGAGAGAGGGAGGGGGGGAGGGAGAGAGAGAGAGAAAGAGAGAGACATTGATGTGAGAGAGACACATTGACTGGTTGCCTCCCACATGACCCTGACCAGGGCCGGGGACTGAACCGCAACTGAGATATGTGCACTTGACGGGAATCGAACCCACGGCTCTTTGGTCCGCAGGCTGAAGCTCTAATCGCTGAGCCAAACTGGCCAGGGCTACATCTTTTTTTAAATTAAATATGTTTTCATTGATTTTTTAGAGAGCGAGGAAGGGAAGGAGGGATAGAAACATCCATGTGAGAGACGAACATCAATCAGCTGCCTCCTGCATGCCCCCTACTGGGTATTGAGCCCACAACCAGGGCATGTGCCCTGACCTGGAATTGAACCAGGACCCTTCAGTCCACAGGCCAACGCTCTAACTGCTGAGCCAAACCCGCCAGGGCATAGATATATATTTTTATCTCTCTTGGGTATATACCTAGGAGTGGAATTGCTGGGTCATAAGGTAACTCTATGTTTAGCCTTTGGAGAAATTGCCAAACTGTTTCCAAAGCAACTACACCATTTCCCTTTCCCACCAGCAATGTACGAGGATTTCCATTTCTTCCCATCTTGGCCACCACTTGTTATTTTCTGTCTTATTGAATCTAGCCATCCTAGTGGGCACGAAGTGGTTTTGATTTGCATTTACCTAATGACTAGTAATGTCGAGCACCTTCTCTTGTGCTTACTGATCATTTGTATATCTTCTTTGGAGAAATGTCTCTTCAGGTCTTTTGCCCATGTTTGTCATCTCTCTTCACTAGAGCTTTGGCTGGAGACATTTCCCTTTATAGTGTAAGTGAAAAGTCTTCAAGCTCTTTGCAGCAGCACTAGGAAGGATCAGAGACAGTTAAACAACTCATAGCTACAGATATCTTCTTACTGTGGTAAAAAACATATAACATGAAATTTACCCTCTTAACAAATTTTTAAGTGTATAGTACGGTGTTGTTAAATATATGCATGCTATTGTACAGCAGTTCTCCAGAACTTTTTCACTTTGCATGACGGAAACTCTGGACTCATTGAGCAGCAACTCCCCATGCTCCACTTCCCAGTCCCTGGCAACCACCGTTCTGCCTTTTTTTTGGATGAGTTTGACAACTTTAGATACCTTATATAAGAGGAACCATGTAGCGTTTGTCCTTCTGTGACTGCCTTATTTCACTTAGCATGAAGTCCTCAAGGTTCACTCACGTTGTCATATGTGACCATAGCTGTGGATTTGATTCATGCTAGCCAGTTCTCATTTTTAATCATCTCATTGTGAGAGTCATGTGATCTCACCATGACTCAGTTTCTCCATCAACAAAATGGATAACGTTAGGTCCTTATGGTATGGGACTTGGGAGTAATGAAACTCGGATCTCTGTAAATAATTAGTTCTCAGGTTCTGCAGATAGCCTCCTACATTCCTCAGGCACAGCACCTGTGCCAAAAAGTCAGAAGCCAGCAGGAGAAGGTTCTCATCCTGGTTTGTGGAAGAGACTTCGCTGAGTGTCCTCATTTCTTCCTTAATTTTGTTTCTTTTCTGGCATAACAATGTTCAATCTTGAAGCCTTCCAGAGTACTTCAGCTCACATACACTGAGATGGTGAGGGAGAAAATCAAAATGAAGTCTGGCCCTCCATCAAGGGTCTTCTATGTCCCCAAAGAGGGGAGTCCTCCAGCCTCCACCTGTCCTCATGAGGCTCCCCAATTCCTGGAGTTACTATGGTAACGTGCTCCAGTACTACAAGGAAATTAAATAAAGCATTCTGAGAGTCTTGCAGGCTAGAAAATAGAAGTTCTGACTTTTGTTCCCAGAGTCTGTGGTTGCTTTCTTCTTTAAATGCTTTCTCAGTGTTTCATTGTCCCATGTGGATGAGGAGGCCAAATGTGTTGACTGTCCTTGCAGAGGCTTTGCAAAGGGACATGAGAAGTGTATAAGATCTCTGGCCATCAAGCTGTGGTTTTAAATAAGAAAAGATGATCATTTATCTCCTCTCTGTTGGAAGCAGGAAATCTGCCACTGTCTGAGCTCTCCCTGTGGACATCTTAGCTCATGCAAACTTCTCTTGGGAAGGGGAAAATTGTCTTTGCTTTCATGCGTTCTTCTTCCCCACACTCCTCCACCTTCCTCTAGGCCAGTGGTTCTCAACCTTCCTAATGCCGCAACCCTTTAATACAGTTCCTCATGTTCTATGTGGGCGTATCTGCATGTGGGCAGACCTGCCTGGAGACGGGTAGAGGAGCGGTGTCTCGGTTCCTAAGACCATCGGAAATATGTGTTTTCCGATGGTCTTAGGCGACCCCTGTGAGAGGGTCATTTGACCCCCAAAGGGGTCACGACCCGCAGGCCCTTCGCTTCTGCATCATCCCATCCCTTTGCCCAACAGCTTCAGCTCTCACCTTTCTCAGCCTACACTGTGGTTTTGCAGACAAGTGGGGGCAAGCTGGGCATTGATCGCAGTGGTTAAAGCAAGCACTGCCTGTGAATCTTGGCCAGAGGAGATCTCCCCGTCTCCCTCACACTGCTCTGGCTGTCACTGGACAGACCCTCAGGGATGCTGTCAAGCTTCAGTTCCCCTGGCTGGTCCTCATCTTTCTTTTATTTAAATCAGCTGTGACACCTGGCACTACCATGCTTCCCCTGAGGGCCTAGGCAACCCCAGATGCTACCAGCATGTTCCAGGGTCATTGTCTTCAGAGTGCACACAAGGCCATTCCATTTACTTTGTGCAGACACAGGATGAAGAATGTCAGGGCTAGAGGGGAGCTTAGAAGTCATCTAGTTCAACCCCTTCATGCCACATCACAAAATAAGTTACAGGAAAACAGACTCACTCCACAGCTACAACTGTTAGCAGGTGGCCTAGTGATGCTGTTTTTACTTTAAATAAAATAATCATAATTTCAATGATAAAACTATAAAAAAAATTAGTAGAAACTAGCACAGGGTTCCAAAAGTGTAAAGCAAAACTGTCATACTGAAAGTCAGAGGAGTAGACCAACACATACAACATATATGTGCGCATGCATACATAGAAAGTAAGGGAAGGGCGTTCTTGCACGGTGTCAGATGGTAACTCTGTAGGTGCTTTCTTTGTTGTTTGTTTATTTGATCTGAGAAGAGGATCATTTTTCCACTTCCTTATTCTGTGGCTGGAGAGAAGTGTTGATTTCTGTTTTCTGGGAAATGGTGGTAGTTGTGTCTGGAGACCAGGGTGGTCTCTCTGTGCTGTCTTGTCTTTCTGTTTTGTTTTCCTCTCTGGGTTCTCCCAGCAGACCCCAAATTGTCCACCTGTCTGATGCCTCCCACTTGTCTGTCTGTCTCTCTTTTTTGTTGTTGTTGTTAATCCTCACCTGAGAATATTTTTTCCATTGATTTTCAGAGAAAGTAGAAAGGCGGGAGGGAGGGAAGAAGAGGGGGGAGAGAGACAGAGACAGAGAGAAACATTGATGTGAGAGAGACACATCCATTGGTTGCCTCCCAAATGATTGAACCTGCAACCCAGGTACTTACCCTTGACTGGGAATCAAACCCAAAACCCTTCAGTGAGTGCTTGGGCCGATGCTCTAACCACTGACCCACACTGGCCAGGGCCCACCTGTCTCTTTCTCAGTGTCCCATTCTCCAGGCTGCACAGATTTCTTCTGCTGACCTGTGTCATATAACCAACCCCAGGACTCTGCTAGACAGTTGAAGCTGATGCCAGGGAATAATTTAAGTTAAAGTGATAAAGAGTAGTAGTGGCATTATTTATTACCATTCCATAAACATTTGCATTTTAAAGCTTTTGATCCTTTAATTCTAAAAGAAAATGTGAGTGCAACAGACCACTCAAGCAAAAGGTAGGAAATAGGTCTTCTTTGCTGGACGATGCATTGAATCACTCAAGCTATATGGTTGATACCATCCACACACAAGCCCTGGCTGAGTCCCTTCCTCTGTCCTTCTGTCCTAAGGAAGGTTATACCCACATTGACTCCAGCAGTATCTTTCATGAGTATTTATCTGTTTCTAATTAGGCCATAAGCTACTAATGAAAAGGCATCCTATCTTTTAAATCCAATTCTTTTCACAAACAATAGGAACATAATCTGTGTTTGTCAAAGATGAAATATTACTATGGCTGAAGGAGTCGGCAATAAGTCTTTCCTAGTGTTTGAAAACTGCTTATTGAAGGCTTGGATTTTGTGTTGGAAGAAACGCTAATTAGTTGAAACCCTCCCGTGAAGGTCATTTCTTCTCCCTCTAGCCTATTCATGTTGTGAATATGTTTCTCTCACAGCTGGAATTTTATGCTTACTGGAGAGACCTATCCCAGGAAGTTAGCATCAGATGCTCTCATAACTCTTTGGGGCAGTGGATTTGCTCTCTTCCTTTGAGAAGCTTTATCAGTGCTGGTATCCACAAGCATTTAGGGATGCCGAGGAAAACTGCAGAAGGCACTGCTTACCCCCTTTTGGACACTAAGAAGTGGTGGATACCACTGAATGGGAGCAGATGCTGCGGTTAAATCCCAGTACTGCTCCAGACGAATTCTGTGTCAGTAGGCAAGTCATTCAACTTCTCTGAGCCTCTGCTTCTTCTATAACACTAGGATGTTTTCACCGGGTTATTTTTGAGATTTAAATGAGATATTCATACAAAGAGCTTGGCACAGAGTAAGGAGTGGCCAGCTGGTGAATGGGAGATCTATAATTTGGTAAATTCCCAAATGCATTTTATGTTTGCATTTTGGCCCATTAAATTGCCATCTCAGAGTGGTGTGTGTGGGGGGGGTAGTCTTTCAGATCAAGAAATTGGGGCTTCCAGGTGGACATCTATTGTTTTTAACAGAAAATGTACTTTATTTATAACATTTTGTAAGCAATCACACAGCATTTTTAATTCAATGATAACAAATTTTCTATGGATTTATAGCAAACCATATATCAAGTCAGTGAGTTAATACAAGAGTGAAGATGAAGAGGGTAAGATAATTTCTGAAAATGTTAAGTTATAGCACTCAATACAAAGGCAGATAACTATCTGTACTGTAAAAACTTTACAAGCCACAAAACATGAATTTATAATTTTAAGTATTCCATAAAACACATACATAAAAAGCCTCAATATTAATTTTATTATAAACCAATGAATTACTCAAAGGAACATTTATTAAGATTTAGTAAAGCCCTGGCTGGTTTGGCTCAGCAGTTAGAGCTGCGGCCCGTGGACTGAAGAGCTGTGGGTTCGATTCCCAGTCAAGGGTGTGTGCTTAGGTTGCAGGTTTGATCCCCGGCCCCGATTAGGGCCCTGCAGGAGGCAGCCAATCTATGTGTCTCTCTCACATTGATATTTCTCGCTCTCTCTCCCTCCCTCCCTCCCTCCCTAACCCCGCCCCCCCCTCCCCAATCAATGGAAAAATATCCTCAGGTAAGGATTAAAAAAAAAACAACTTACTAAAAATCAGTAAATATTGCAACTGAGGTAAAAACTTATAAGTAAACAAAACGATCATTTATAAGGGCCAAACAAGTAAATGCAAGGGCAGACAGCACTTTCTGGAGACTCTCACTCCTTGGTATTTTAAACAGCTTCCATAAACGTGACTCAGTAACCTTTTGAACACTTGTATAGCCCAGGGCTACAGCTAAATCCATGGAACTATATCCAGAGTCAGGTTCAATCGTTGGGTCAGCTCCATTTTCCAAAAGCCTTTTTACACATTTCACACGATTTCCATGTACAGCATAAAGCAAAGGTGTGCCTCCATTCCAGTCATACTCATTTACACCAACGTTGCAATCAAGCAGCATTTTGACAATATGTAGCCTTTACTACAGGCCAGAGACAGTGCAGTCTCTCGACCTCTTCTTAAAAGATTGGGATCAGCATCCTTCTGAAGTAGAAACTCTACCGCAGCTGTTGCTGGTGTGCTGTAGCCCATATCAGGGGAGTAAATCCTTGTTCCATAGAGTAGCCAGGTAGAGCATCTTGCACTGAGCAGCCAACTGGTGGACAGATAAAGAATTTGCTGAAAGAGGTGTGGGTGAGCCCTCATTTCCTCTGTGTCTGTTGGTTAGGGTAGTTGACTGGTTTATGGATGACAAGAGCTTTGTTGTGGAGGGAGTGTAGACAGGCCTTACTTGGATTCCCGGAGAAGGAGATGTATGGATGTTGCATTCAGCTTTAAATAGGACAGATGCCACCTCCAGGTCAGAGTTAAACTGATCCTGAATATTTTTACTATCCTTTTCATTTGAGGACTTCACAAATCGAGAACACATGTTCATATCAAATTGGTTAGGCAATACGAATTTCATTCCCATGGCAACACCCCGAGCTGAACCTTCCGCAGTTGACTCCAGCTGATGTTCTATTTTAATGTCTGGCATGCCAGCTGGACTGTGACTGCTGGGACACTCTTCCACTGTCAGCTGGGCCCCAATATCCAGATTTGCTGATGTAGCCATGATTTCAACTGTAGTTTCAATAATTAAGACATTTCTTCATAATTTCCCCTTGGTTTTATAAGAGTGGTATCCGGTGTATTCTTGTAATTTGGGTATTTAAAAAACCCGCGGCGGACAGGTCCAGGGCACAAAGGCTGG
Source organism: Tadarida brasiliensis (assembly GCA_030848825.1). NCBI lineage: Eukaryota > Metazoa > Chordata > Mammalia > Chiroptera > Molossidae > Tadarida > Tadarida brasiliensis. The sequence continues at coordinate 107,505,893 of CM061257.1, read as the reverse complement.
TGGCGCACCTGGTGGGAGCGCAGAGCCTCCGCCACCTTCGCAGCCACAGCGAGCGGGGCCTCTGCCCCCAGGCCCGGGGTCACCACAGGCCCTCAAGCCCCGCCTTGGTTTGATTGTGACGTCACTTCCGGTTCCTTCTTCCGCTTTCTGCAGCCAGAGGATCTCCAGGTCCTTTTCTGCCGCGCTTTGCGGAGCTTGCTGGCCGGGTACTGCAGAGACGCGTCGTGTCAGCGGACCTTTCTGAGTCACTAGAGCAAGGCCCAAGTCTCGCCCTCGGGTCCATCTCCTCCCACATCACCCCACCCACCTGCCCCACCCGGACATCTCTTGAAATCTTGAATCCCAGAGGGTGGGCATGGAGGGTCAGATGCCCGCATGCTGTGAAATGCCGCCTGTCAGTGGGTGTGTGGAGTGTCCCTCCAGGAAGGAGCATGGGTTTGATTGCTGCCGGAAGAGACCTCTGTGCGGAGTTCTCAGGGCGGGGGGTGGGCCTGGATGCCAAGGCCTTCTGTTGCCATAGACTGAATGCCTGTGTCCCCCCCAAATTCAGATGTTGAAACTTTAATTCCCAGTGTGATGGTTGGGAGGCGATTAGGTCATGAAGGTGGAACCCTCATGAATGGGATTAGTGCCCTCAGAGACCCCAGAGAGCTCCCGCACCCCAGCAGCCATGGGAGGACACAGGGAGAAGATTCCTGTCTATGAACCAGGAAGCAAGTCCTCACCAGACACCACATCTGCCAGCATCTGGATCTTAGAATTCTGACTCTGGAACTGTGAGAAGTAACTTTCTGTTGTTTATGTCACCTTGTCTATAGTTCTCTCTTGTAGTAGCCAGAGTGGACTGAGACACCTGTAAATGTTATGTTTCAGTGGTCTGACTGGATGTTTTTTTAAAAAATAGACTTTATTTTGTAGAACAGTTTTAGGTTTATGGAAAAATTGAGCGGAAGGTACAGAGATTTCCCACATACCCCCTGCCACCCCACATCCATAGTTCTCCCCCATTATTGTATCCCCCACCCATGTGGGATATGTTACAATTAATGAACCTACATGGACACACCATCATCACAGAGTCTGTAGTTACTTTAGGGTTCAGTCTTGGTATTGTACACTCTGTGGGTTTAGACAAATTTGTAATGACACGTATCCACCATTATAGTATCACATAGAGTAGTTTCAGTCCCTAATATCCCCTGTGCTCTGCTGATTCATCCCTCCCTCACCTCTAGTCTTACTGGTTTTTAAGCAAGAATTAAATTATTTTGCATATTGAACAGGACATTTAGAGGTCCACATGTCTGTTTTGTTATCTATTTGCCTCATAAGACTGAGAGTGAAAGTAGGTTCAGGGATCAGATGTAGAAAAGTAAATTCATTTCTTTGTGGCTGTGGTTTCTTGCTTTGACACCTTAACTTGTGTGATGAATTTTCTGTCTTATAATTCTTGTCCACTCCTGCTCCCCATACCTGCCGCTCCTCACCCAACGCTTCTCTCTTATAGTAGATACTCTGATGGTAGGAACCGTGTCTTCTTTGTCTTTGTATCCTGGAGCTTTACACACAATAATTGCTCAGCAAATATCCAGTGAATGAGTGAGTGAATGAATGCTTAGCTGTCAGTTCCTAAAACACTACTTCCTTTCATTCATATTGTTCTGTGATCATCAAGTGACTGTGGGCCAACCCTTCCCTCATTTCTGCTGCCTCCCACCCATCTTTTTACACATTGATCTGAGGGAAATAGGGCAGAAGCCCAGGTCTCCAGAGTCAAGGTTGCTTCTGAGCCAAGCCTGGGCTTGAGGCTTTGAGCAGAGAGGAAGTATAAGCCATCTGAGATAGCATTGCTCCAGGATCTGGACCCCATCAGAGGAAGGAGACACGGGCTGAGATGTGAGTAAAGAGAAATCTTTCCCACGAAGGGATTCTCATCTCTTGTGTTTCAACAGTAGGATGCAGTATGGAACAGTGTGTCTCAGGGCCCAGGGACCCAAGATTGTTCTGTGTCCTGAATTTCTACATGGTCTCACTTCAGCTCATTGAAACCTGGGGAAATTAAATTTTGCACCTGAAAATTGGGATTGGGTTAACTGCCTCACCCTTGGTAGCATGATTAAAGGATGATAAGAGTGAAATGCTTTGAGGCCTTTCTGTAAGAATTGCTGGTTAAATGTACAATGTCCATTTCTTCCGTCAGCTGCCGGGGGCACCCCTTTGTGTGGCAGAGTGTGCTGGTAAGAGAAGGACTGTTAGCAGGACTGGCCTACATGATGCCTGGCAGGTGGGCACCTGCCTGTTCTGAGCACTGTGCTGCAGGCCTGGCCATCTGCATAAAGGAAGGCTTGTGAGTCTCAGGACCCCGGGAGGAGTGGCTCAGTGTTGATTTGCCCATCTTTCATCTAGTTTGAAAACAACCGAGGGTGAATTGATTTGGTGGATTTGTTTTCTCTTTAAGCCTTTCTCTTCAAAGGCTGCTGAAACCCATCATGTTCCTATTCCTTTATAAGGCTCAACTAATGCCCAGCAAGTGGAGTTGTGGCTGAGCAGAACACTGGAAGGTTCTTGTCTGTTCAGAACTTGGGCTGGGGTTAGGTACAAAATGAACCTTGGTGGTTTCTGTTGGTGAGTGTGGGGAGGCCTGGAATGAGCATGTGTGTTGGGGGTAGGTGGGAGGGCCAGCAAGCACCTTCCTCGCTGAGCCCTCTGAGATGATATGGGCAGAGCACTGGAAGACCCTAGGTGGAAGACATTTACGAGGGGGTTTGGCTTCTGCTTCGTGCTGGGTCAGGGGCTTGGGAAGAGGGTGTGAATGGTGGGATCAAAGCCCACAGCACCTAAAACAACTTAAACCTTAGAGTGGGACTAACCAGAGAAGCCCACAAATGACTAGGACAGAACCAGGCATGGACTTGACTCCTGACCTTGCCAGCTGTTTGACCATTGGGAATCCCTTAACATGGGAGCCTCAGACTCTTCATTTGTCATAGGACATAAAAGGTAGCCATGACCATACTTACCTAGAAGGGGTGAGCATTTCATGAGACAATGTATATAAAACACCAGATATTACAAGTCTCTGACACATAGTAAGTGTTCAAAAAATGGTAACTGTCATTATCAAATTGGGGGAACATGTTACTAGGGGAGGATTGTGCTATCACTGTAAGGAAGTGCTGAGGAGATCAAATCTGGTCATCAGACCTTCATCCCCGGATGGGATTCAGGATCTGGTTGTGCCATGTGCTGTGTGGTAAGACCCATCCAAGAGGCTGGAGGTCCAGAGGCTCCCAGAAAGCCCTGCAGTTAGACAGTGATCTAGGATGTTGCTCAGGAAGGTGGGTGCCTCCGGTGGGCCAGCACCTCAGGGTGCCCACACCCTCAGGGCCACGTTTTCTCTTCTTCACACTCTGATGAAAGCTCTCAACAGGATGCCAGGCTCCCATTTGGTCACATGGAATGGCATTTCCCAGACATGCTGACCTTGTCTACTTGGCTACTCAGAGTGGCGGTCGTGTCTTGGAGGCCCTGGGGACATTTTTCAAACACTTGGCATGAATGTAAATCACAATACTGGCTGTGGGATCGGTTTCCTCATCTAAAAAAATAGGACAATAATAGAACCTACTTCATAAGGTTGTTGGGAGGGAGGGTTGAATGTTTTAACTCATGTTAATTATTTAATATACTTACAGTAAAGGTTCAATAAATACTGGCTATATTGTTAGTACTATGATTATTCTCTCTTCTACCTTCTTCTCCCCCTACAACTCTGTCCACTCCTTCCATCCCCTACCTTCGATTTGGGTTCCAAGAAGTTTCCAGGAAGAGCAGAGTTTGTGGAAGCTATGTTCATCCTGTCCCCTCTCCCCCCACCCCCCACCTCAGTACACACCTACCGAGTCAGCCCCATTTTCTTCCAAGTGCTTGGCAGCCATCAGGTCTTGCTCTCCATGAGGTTGGTCCCTACCATTGCAAGAGCTGGCAAGAGAGTGTCCTTATCTGACCTTGAGGGTTTGGCCTCAGGGACCAGGAGGAAGTGAGCAGAACCTTGAGCCCGAGTGCATGGGTTTCTCTGGGCAGGAGGGAGAACTCCCATAAAACACTCTGCCAACTCCTTTTATGGGATTCAGGGTGGAGATCCTACCACTAGGAAAAACTAGACCTCTTGACTGTCTCATTCACCCTTCCTTTCTCCTAGAAAGATGGGGGTGTCCTGTTGGCCTGGGGGTACAGCCCAGCTTCCTGACTGTGAGCTCAGCTGTCCTGTCGGCTCCTCTGTGACTCATACCTGCGCTCACTGTCCTGCTCCACGCCCTCTGCTTCCTGCAGTGCTTGCTCCAGCCGGGTCATAATCCCCTGTCCACCCTCCCCCTCCCTCTCCTGTGCTGTCTGAAGGATATTAGAGGCAGAGTGAAATGGCCACATACAAGATTTCCCAACTCTGTACAATTGAATAGCTGACATACAACAATCTACCATCAGTCAGCTCCATCCCCTCAGCCCATGGAGATAACAACTGTAAAACACACTTTGAGAGAGAAACAGGAGAGGAATGTGGCCAGTCCCTGCCGGTGGGACCGTCATTTTGGCGGCAGTGGAAACATATCTCTGGCCTGTGCTGCGCTGCCCTCTTCCTGTGCTCTGGTGATGACGCCTCCCGTGGAGCACGCCCACCGCCACCAGCTTGGCGTCCCAGCCCGTCTCACCACTGGAAACTCCAGACAGGAAGTTTGGAAACCGAGCCCTGATTTCTGCATGGGAGGAGACTTTTCTCACTGTACCCAGCAGGCCTTTCCTATCAACATATTTCATTATGGTGGCTTAGGAGGTTTCAGGTTTGGGATGCCTTGTCCACTGCCCCTTATCCTCCACGATTAGAGGGCTGTTGACCGTGCCTTTGACCACCTTTGACCTTCCTGGAATGCTGCCTAGTTCTCGGGTGCTTTCATTTCTCTTCTCATTTGATCTTCATAACCACAGATGTGACAGATGAGAACGTGGAGGTATGATCCACTCAAGGTCACAGGGGTCATTAGCAGTGAAAGAAAAATGACTCAAGTCCCCTAATGTCTGGCCTGGTGCCATCATGCTACTTTGGGGAAAGCTGGGGCACGTGCAAGAGGCCTTGGGGATATGAGGCCTGAGTCAGGTTTACCTGGAAGCCTAAAGACCAGCCATACCTGGATTTATTGTGCTTTGCAGATACTGTATTTTTACAGATTGAAGGCAAGGCCCTCCACCAGCAAAAAGATTACAACTCGCTTTATTGTGCTATTGGCTTTATGACAGTGGTCTGGAGCCGAGCCCACCTTATCTCCGGGGCCTGCCTGTCCGCCAGACGTTGTGTAACGGGCAGTGAGCAAGGGGGGGCTTGGACCTGCTCTTTGACCTGGAGGCAGCAACGCTTGCTGGTGGTACTAGAAACCCACGAAATAATCGCTGCCTTTGACCTTCTGGGAGACCTCCACACTGCAAGAGCAGAGTTGGCTCCCCTTACCTTCTTCTGAACGGACAGTGCTGGTCCAGACAGGCAGGCGTCGGCAGCGTTGCCCAAAGGAGCTCCTTCAGGACTCGGGAGGAGGCTGGGCTGTGGGCTGCTGCCTGCTTCCCTGCCCTTTTCCATTGCTCAGAAATTGCTCAGGACCAGTCTCGGGAGAACCCTTGGTTGGTCTCTCTGTGGAGCCTCCTCCCTTCAGCCCTGCGACTTACCCTTTGGGCTGCTGTAGTGGGCTCCATGCTAGGACTCCGGCTGGGGCAGCGGCTGCACTATGCTATGACATTCTGTCTCGCTTCCCTAAGGGCAGGTTTTCTGTTTTCCCTGATGATCTTTCAGTCTGTTTATTAGCAAAAGAGACCTCATGTCTTTGAGAGGGGGCTTTGCTCTCTCTGTTTCCTCCCGACCCCTAGCAGAGCACCTGGTGCGTAGTAAGGGCTCAATAAGCGGTAGCTCAGCAAATCACAGCCCATCGTTCTTACGATCTCCTGTATTCCTCACAACTCCAAAAGCAAGATGGTGATGTCCCCAGTTTACAGATGAGGAACCAGGCTTGGAGAAGCCTGCCTGGTCCCACCGTCAGTGAGTTGCAGTGGTGGGATTTGAACCCAGGCCTGTCTGTATCCACAGTTGGGGTTCTTTATGCTATACCAGCCTACTTCCCCTGCTGTCCTGTTCACTCCAAGCCATGCTGGTTTCTGGGATTCCTCCTTTAAAAAGAACCTGCAATGTGACTGGGATCTAAGTGGCTATGGGACAGCTTTCTCATCCACCGGGTGGAAGGGACTTGGCAAGAACTAGGAGGGTATCAGGGCTCTAGCTGAGAATGGGACGTGGCTCAGGGTAGGGAGTAAGGTCCAGCGGGATACCCAGACTGCCAGGCTGCCAAACAAGGCAGAAGCCAACTGTGTGGTCTGTACCTGTGGCAAAGGTTAGGGGGACTTGCCTCTGGCCAGCTTTAGAAATTGGGGGTGAGGTATACATGAAGCCCAGTACACTGTGCATCCTTAGAGTCTAAGCCTGCGTGGATGTGAGCAGTAAGACAAAAATAAAACAAAAGCAAAACCACATCACAAGTGAAGTTGGAGAGAGGGGTTGCATGCGAGGCCTTGGGGAGGAACCGTGAGCACTCTGGGCTTGTGGATGGTGTGAGGTGACAGATCGACAGTGAGGGTTACTGTCCTGCAGGCAGAGGGATGAGAGGTGGGGAGAAGAGAACCCCCAGCCTGGGAGGGAATGGTTGCAGCTGTGGCCGGAACGAGTCCTGGAGGAAATAGAGAACTGAGGTTGACAACCAGCCTGAGGGGTATGGCTGTTGGGTGGGGGGTTGGGGGTGGAAGAAGGGACAAGACTCAGCAGACAGAGAGGGAGCCGTGGGAAACGCCGGTGGGAGTGCAGGAGCCTGCAGGGTGGTGGGATCCACACGCAAAGACAGCGGGAGGAAGAGGGCGGCAGGAGCTGAAATTCTCGATGCGGAGAGAACACTGGATTTGGGGAGGAAGAAGTCATGGAGGACCCCAGGAACCTCTTTCCTACTTTTCCACATCTCTGCTTACCATCGTCCACAGTGAGAAGTTGGGCGCTGAGGGATCTGAGGTCCTCAGGGGTAAGCTGTGTTCACCGTGCAGGACGTTAAGGCAAGTAAATGTCCTGATTTGTTTTATTTTTTTAATCCTCACCCGAGGACATTTTTCTGTTTATGTTCAGATAGAGTGGGAGGGAGAGAGAGGGAGAGAAAGGGAGAGAGAGAGAAACATCGACGCGAGAGGGACACATTGACTCGTTGCCTCCTACACGATCCCCACCAGGGCCGGGGATGAACCACAACTGAGGAATGTGCCCTGGGCTGGAATCGAACCCACGACTCATTGGTCCACGGGCCGATGCTCTACTGCTGAGCCAAACTGGCCAGGGCATCTTGGTTTGTTTTTGGAACAGATACCAGCCACTGTGTTTTCTGCCCAGGCATTGGTTCAGCTGACCACAATGGCCCCTATTTCAGCAACTTAGAGTTTTACTCCATGATGTAAAAATAGTTTACCGGGCCCCAGGGACAGGGAGGGCGGCAGGCATGTGAGGGCAGCAGATGGCTTGGAGTCTGATTCCACATGGTAACAGTCAAGGACTCTTCTTCCCTTCCAAATGAGATCACTTGGTGGATTTATGTGTTGGAGTAATTAGCCTCGACACTACCTGCTAAGTAGACAGAGTCCCTATTTAAACTGTAGACACGGAGAAGCTGAGAAGTAGAAGGGTTTAATGCATTGTTGGACTTTGCAAAGTACTTTGTAATTGCTTGGTTTATTAGTTTGTGGAGTGACTGTTAAAGAACTTTAAAGGAGCTCAAATTTGGGTAGAGATGTAGTGCTTAAAGAATGAAAAATAGGTCATTAAAATAACAAAAGAATCAATATAATTATCTTCTTTGCCTGGCAGAAGCCTCTGAAGCTCAGAACAATTAAACTTGGGGCTTCCAGTAAATTAGTCTCTTTACTAAACAGCACCAAAGTCAAGAAATTGTGCCGTGTACTAGAGCAGCCTTTACGAGGCAGAACTGCTGTGAAGTGGGGAGGTGGAGAGAGGCGTGGGTCCACCTCCTGTCCCATCTTGGGTAAGTCATTCAGCTCATTGGACTCAGCATTGGAGGAAGTTGGGAGGGAAGGAATGAGCAGAAGCGTGGCAGCTAGAGATCTGGAACACTGTACGGGGTTGTGTGTCGTGGACAGGTCATTTACCATTTCCGGGTTTCACTTCCCATGCCGGAGTCCTTTTGGGATAACAAGCCCTGCCTTCCTGCAGGGTTGCTGAGAAGGCTCGAAGAGAGAAGGTGCAGGCGCCACCACGCACTGTACGCACAGAGGTGTGGTGAAGCCGCTCTATTTTCAGAACTGTTGGGGTTTCAGGATGCCCAAGGAGCCACCAGCTTCCTCTCTCATGTTCTGATTTAATTGCATTGAAGATTGCTGTTTTTTTTACTCATTAAGATGGTTTGGAAAATGTGGTTCTTCTCTCTAGTGACAGGGTGTTACCCAAACTCAGGATTCGATGGGCTCACCCATCCGCGCAGGCACGGGTGGCCCTGGAAAACCATGGCCCATGTCCTTGGGCTCTGACACTCTAGCATTTTCAGCTTTGATGAGAAGACTGGGCCTGGAGCTCCTTGTGGTCAGCTAGCTCTCAAGAAGATAAGGAGAGAGGATGGGACCAAGGGGGGGCATGTATAGTTCCTGTTCCCGATCCACCAATCTGGATTCACCCCCCTTTCCTGGGGGGTGTGAGTGAGGGGCCCTGGGGAGACCAGAAACGTGCCTCTAACCCTCTAAGGAAGAATCCACTACACAGACACTCGATAGCAGGGGAGGGGATTTCTCCCTGCAGGTATTGCCATTTAGAAGGAACTCAGCCCCCAAGAGCTGATGTTGTGGGCTCTGAATTAATTAAAGCCCATTTACATCACTCCCAGATGTTTCCTGTCCAGAGACTGTGACAGAGATATTGAGACATCGCCTTTGGAACATCTGGGGAAAGGTTGGCAAAGAGGACATATAAATAAGATGCGTGGATAGAAGATTTCCTTTCTGTACTAGAGACTTAACAATGTGTGGTCACTAAAAATGAACTCTTTGTTTGCTTTCATAGAACTCAGCGGTTTCTCATCCAAAGTGAATTATATTTCGAGTACCACTTGGGTGGGATGTACGTTCTCTGTGTATCATTTTACAGCTCATGTAGAGTAATGAAGCCTTCTCTTTGGGGGGGTGAGACATCTCTGGGTTCTGTTTTGCATGATGCCTCCTCATGGCTGAAACCCCCATACTGCTAGTGTCCACAAGTTAATGACTTGTGATCACATGAGCAAAGAAACATTAACAGTTAACAGATTACTGCCATATTTATATACTTTGACTATCATGGCTAATCACTTGATTTGACTAAGATGAACTGTTAATTCCCAAACCATTAAAGTTTAGATACTCTCCTTCCAGAGAGTGCGCCCATGCCATTCCCTTCCCCCTCTCCTCTCTCTTCTCTCCTCTCCCCACAGGTACACATCTCCTAAACTCCAAGGGATCCCACAAGATGTGCAACCAGGGGAGCAATGGGCAGTGGCATCTCATCCAGGGCTAACATCCTGAACCTGTCTCTAAGGCCTCTTTTCTCTGACTTCCCAGTGAGCCAAAGCAGCCCAACCTAGGCTCTCCTGTTGCTTTTTCTCTTTTTTCTTTTTTTGGTACGTGCCCCTAGCGGGAACCGAACCAGGGACTCTCTGATCCGCAAGCCGACGCTCCAACCGCTGAGCTAAACCGACCAGGGTTCCTGTTGCTTTTTCTATGCTCTTCCTTGTTTCACTGTCCTGAGTGTGTTTTTGCTGTGGTCAATAAATTATGGCTTGCTTTTCTACACTTTATCTCTTGATTGAAATCTTTCCTTCAGGAAGACAAAAACTGAGGTCTTTTCATCTTGCTGGTGATAGTTTGGGCTCTGAGTGTAGAGAGAGCTGGGTTTAGGTCTGACTCTGGCCTCTGCAGCATTTCCCAGTCAGGGCAGCTTGGGATGAATACACAGTATAGCATAAGCTGTATAGCACACGGTCATCCTGATCATGATAAGTTTCACCTGAGCCCTTTGGTCCTAGAAAACAGTACAAACAAACAAACCATTAGCGGTTAATAAAAAAAAAATGATAATGTATTTGCCTTTCTAAGTGCCTATGACACTTTCAGTGACTTATAACTATAATCTCTCTCACACAAACAAAATAAAAATCTAACACCCAGCCCGCCCTATCGCGCCTCTGCAGACCTACCAGGCTCAATTCAGTGTCCTTTTTTCCTGTCCCTGGTTGTATGGGTCCTCTCCTGCTGCTTTTCTGTTGCTTTTTCCCGACGATTTGTCTTTATTTTAGTTGTAATTCCAGTTTGGTCCTGGGAGATGGTCTGTGTAGCTTCCATTCACTCCGCCACCATTTTGGAATCCTCTAACAATCTTTGGGAATAGGAATCAAATATATATTGAGCTCTAGTTGATGAATTTGCTAACCATTATTTCAAGATTAGTTGTGATGTGAGAGTGTGTGTGTGATTATAAAAGTATATGAACATATAATATACTATAAAATATTAGTGTTTGGAAGTCCTTCTCTTAGCACTTCTCTTAAGTTTTATGTATAAGCTTTAGACACTAATGCCTGTGTGTTCTTAGTACATTTACTAAGTGTGACTGTAGGTAAGTTACTTGCCCTCTTAGTCTCTTCCTTTCTTCATCTGTATAGAGTTAATTATCTCATTAGGAATGCCTTTGGCTGCAAGTAAGAGAAAAATCTGGACTCAGCTCATTTTAAATATTTAATACATTTCTTAATGATAACTGTATTATCACATGAAGCAAGATCCAATAGTTCCAGACACAGAATCATGGCTCTGGGTCCACTCTGAGTGACTCTCTGAGCTTGGCATTCTCTCTGTGGTGCCTCTGTCCTCAGGCTAGATTCCCTCATGGTTGCAAGAAGGCTGCAGCAGTTCCAGGCATCAACTCCAGACCCATCAAGATCCAAAAGAGGGAGACTTTCTCTATTCCTGTGTGGCTTTTATTAAGAACAAAGAAAACAGTATTCTCATAAACAACTTCCCCTTCCCCACAAGCAGCTGACTTCCTCTCACATGTCATTGGCCAGAAGTGTGTCACATGCCTGTACCTAGTGGGCCTCCTTGATTAGCTTAGACCAATGAGGACCCACGTCCTAGGGCAGCCTCTCCTGAAGTAATGGCCATGTGGGAAAGGGTGAAACTTGAACAGAATCGGGCTTCATTAGGAATGGAAGAAGAATTTAAACAACCAACAAAATAAACCCTATAGGGTTATTGTGAGGAATAGATGATGTAACCGATGGTTTGATGAGTGAACATATACAAAACTCTTCAAACAGTGCTTAGGACGTGGGAAGTGCTATATATGTATTAACTTACTGTGATAAATAAACGTCTCATTGGTAAGTCTCAGAGTTCCATACCAATAGGAAATAGTATTATGACTGGTGTTGTTTTATTAGAGATAAAAGGAAACGGATGGATGCCGAAGATAAATAAGAGAGAAAATCTAGCTGATGCTCGGAGGCAAAGAGGAGACAGTGAGCAGCTGGCCCATATTTGGTCATAGTCTTTATACTGGGAGGAGCGAGGGCAGCCTTCTAAATAAAGGAAAACTGTTGCCCAGCGTGTTAATGAATTCCAGTCTCAATAGTTTCTTCTTTCCCACAGTTTTTTGTTTTTCACTAGTTGAAAATGGTATTTATCTGCTGAAGTATTTTTAAAACAGCTGGCAGTCTCTTAACCAAATAAAAAGTTTAGATTTTATTACTTTTGATGGGGAGAGAATGGAGGTGGGAAATCATGTGTTGTGTATCTCTGTATGTAAATTTAAATATCTGTTTATGAAACACACACACACACACACACACACACACACACAAATACGAAACTATATAAAAGCTATAGCAATCCTAGCCAAGAAAAAGGAACAGAAAAAAATATGGGCTTCTTGAAGCTTTTAGCTATAACTAAAAATAATCTCCTTAGTCCATGTTTGAAACATGACTCAAGAAAAAATTTACTCTGTGTATCCTGAATGATTTTAGAGTTCATTGTCATTCTGTGTGGCTTCAAGAAGGTCCCTGTTATATCTGATGGCATTTTATACCATTTGAGACAGGTTTTTGTTCTGGCCACTTGATATGGCATTTAAATGTATCGAGTGACAACTGTAAAACTACTTGTTCATGTCTTTAAAAGAAAAAAGGAAGATGCCGTTTTAAAGGTAAAAACTCATTTTACCTTAATGCATCAAGCTTTATTTTAATTTTTATTTTTTTAATCCTTACCTGAGGATATTTTTTCCATTGATTTTTTTAGAGAGAGTGGAAGGGAGGGGAGAGGGGGAGAGAAACACACAGAGACACATTGATTGGTTGCCTCCTGCAGGACCCTGAGCAGGGTCAGGGATCAAACCTGCGACCCAGGCACATGCCCTTGACTGGGAATTGAACCACAGACCCTTTGGTCCTTGGGCCAATGCTCTAACCACTGAACCACACTGGCCAGGGCCAAGTTTTATTTTTATAGCCTTGAAGAGGTTTGGGGGTTTGCTGATTGTTATGTATTTTTCTTAAATACAAAGCAAATAAATTACTTTAAAGAGAGGGTATCAATCGGATAGGAGAACTTATATCAAATCCTGGTCTTTCAGGGAAACCAAAGGCAGCACAGAGAAATCTTGGAGCCATTAATTCTGGCATGAAAACAGCAGTTTCTGTTTTCATCCTTCTTGTTTTTATCAAATTTTATTTCCAACCTCCTCAGAAAGCAATGTTCCATTATTTATAATCAACCTCATTAAGCTGATGTTTGCCAGTTCTATCTGGTTTGGCACTGAGCATCTACAAGTCCAAATTATAATTTCTTCCTTTATCAGAGGTTTGCTTCTTCCCATTCATACCCCCTTGTAAAGGGGTCAGAGGTGCATTTCTCTACATTGCAGAGTATTGTCTTTGAAGATGAGACTGCAGCCAGCTCTGGATCTCCAAGGAGAGGATTGAAATGCTAACTGTACTGATTTCGGCTGTTTACTTGGGATGGGAGATCCTTTCTGCTTCCCTGGTGCTGTGGGCTTAACCTCTATTAACTTCCTGATGCAAAGCCCTCCTTTGGACATCAACCTAATGGGCTTCACCAATGTCTTGAGTTGCTCCAGGCTTGAGAGCAAATACTGAGTGGGGCAAGAATATATACAGTGATCACAGAGCCTTCGGGGGAAAGCAACAGAATAAACACCCAAAGTATGTATGCCGACATCTTTTCAAAGGCTCACAATGACCATCTATTCACAGATTTGTTCCATAGACTGTAGGTAGGATAATTTAAGACTGGTGGAAGTTTTTTCCCCTGTCTCCACTCTTAATGCTACTTGACTTGATTCTTCTTTCCAGGAAGTGCTGGTCTTCGGCAAGGAGTTGGCCCACCTGCTGTCTCCTTTCCTGACACATTCTTGGGAACAAGGGGTTTGGTGGTGGCAGTCACGTGGGCAGGCTGCTGAGACGGGGTTTTCACAACAGTCCTGTGATGTGTAGACTGTTCCTACTCGTGTGTCATAGATGGTGAAACAGATGAGGTGGGATCAAGCCACTTGCCCAAGCCACCGATCTAGTAAGGGCAGAATCTGGGCTGGGGCTTGGGTTTGTGGGATTCCAAACCCATGCGTGTATGTAGGTAGCATCCCCGGAGCTGTTTCCGGATGGTGGTACTGTCTGCTGACTCCTTAAAGGATACCCATATAGTGGAGGGTGAATTTCTAGGTTCCTCCCTGCTGTTAAGCACTTCTGTTCCCCCTTCTGCCTACTCTGCTCCCACTGAGATGTCATATTCTGAGACCACCACCCCAAACTGTAAAAAGTAAGAAAGTTGGAAGGTTACCCCAGACTCCCTTTGTATTGGTGCAGAGGGCTTTATACCCTGCAGAATGCTTCCCCAAGTACTGTCCTCCTTGGTGTGGCCAATCGGGCTCCTTCTGGGTGTCAGGTCAGAAGTCTCAGGCTGTGGGCGGAGCTTGGGCAGCAGTTACCCTGGATCTGTGTTGACCTTTCCAAACCCTGGGCTCTAGGGAAGGGTTGTGCAGCCTTGACCCCTTCAGGGGCCTCCTGGCCATTTCCCGCCTCTCCCCACTGCCGAGTTCCCCCCGCCACACTGTGTGTTTCAATTCTGCATAGTTTGTCATTGTGGTGGGAAAGCTTCTTGAGCCTGTTACAAGAAGACTGGATGAACACTGAGTATTATGGGCTTTGGTCTGTTGCTTTCACACTGGTCAGGGCTGGAATGTCACATTCTAAATCTCTGTGCCTGGCAGTGCCTTCTCTGGGCCAGGAAGCAGATGAGCCTGGAACCCAGGGATGGGGATTTCCATCCTGAGGCACCAGGACTCAGACACGTCTTTCTGGCTCCCAGGACATGAGAATGTCCTAGTCTTTCTCCACTCTGGTTCCCCTCCTCCCCTCTTCCCAAACACACACAAAGGAAACACTAACAAGCAATACAATAATACAAAGGCTTGTGGAGCTGAAGGATAAAAACATATTCAAAACACATATATCTATTCTTTTCATTGCTTTCCCCCGCAAGGACGTACAGTTATGTTGACAAAACCCTTAAGAAAAGAGAGAAAATTTAAATTTTCCTTGGGTCCCACATGTGAGCATTCTGGGTGCCATGTGACACAGTAGTAAGTTTGGGCTGAGAAGAGGCTACAGCCCTGGGTTTGACCCTGGCCAGCCCTGAGGTCCAGGCCACGTCACTAACCCTGTCTGGGGCTCAAGTTTGTTTGGGTTCAGACTAGATGACTTATAAGGTACCTTTTATTTATTTATTTTATTATTATTTTAATCCTCATCTGAGGATATTTTCCCATTTATCTTCAGATAGAGTAGGAGGGAGGGAGAGAGAGAGAAACATCGATGTGGGAGGGACACATCGACTGGTTGCCTCCTGCACGACCCCGACCAGGGCCGGGGATGAACTGCAACCAAGGTACATGCCCTTGACTGGAATTGAACCTGCGACCCCACTGGTCCACCGGCTGATGCTCTAATCACTGAGCAAAACCGGCCAGGGCTGTAAGGTACCTCTTAGCTCTGATGTTATGTTGTGAGCAGAGGAGATACTGTGTCCATAAGGATGGTTTCCCATGGGCTGATCCGTGGCTCGCCCTGATTCTGTATATTCGAATGGTGGAACACTTGGCTAATTAGTATTTGAGTGTCTGTTATAAGCCAGGCACTGTACTAGGAAATCATAAAGGATATTTCTATTCTTTGTAGCTTATAATGTGGTGGATGAGGTGGGAGTGGTGGCCATGTCTAGTTTACAGTGAAGGAGGGCAGCTGTAGTAGTCTGTTGGTTAGAGTCTAAGATTTCATTCTTCATTCCCCCATGTGTGTGTATCTGCTGTTTGCCTCTTGCTTTTGGCAATGGCACCCCGACTTTCCTGCAGCCATTCTTTCCCATTGGGTTGCTCCCATTCCTGTGATCTAGTCCTGGCCAAGTAGAACTCCTATCCCCTGGCTGTGGTCAGTGGTTAAAGAAATGGGCAGAAACCTAAGCCAGGCCAATTAGACTTCTGTTGGAACTACAGGGACAGAGGCCCCCGTTCCATTGGGATTGCCAAGCTGCAGAAATGCGTGCCTGATGCTGCTGTTGGCCGTCTTCACCGTGACATGGGGTGGACCTCCCAAGGACGAGGCAGAGCAGAGGAGAGGGGAGGAGCTCCCGGTGGCACTGTGGGCATAGCGAGTCCAGTCCACCAGAGTCTAAGGCAAGGCCAGGACTGGTCGGTCCTGTAGGCCGGCGTACTCTTCTCGTCTTCCTGCTAAAGCTTCAGGTTGAGTTTCGGTCACCTACAGCTGAGTCACAATCCTCAGGCACTGCTGCCTTTCTGCCACATCCTCTGGGCAGCCCTTTACCCAGCGAGGTGTCTGACTGCAGACCGTACCCAAGGCAGCTTAGATGGTGGGGTGTTTATCAGTCCCCTCTAACCAGTGTAGGGCAACAGGGGTCCAGGATTGGAATGCATTGTCACCACGGGCGCAGGTTGTCAGGGTCCTGGAGCTTGCTGGTTTGGTTGGCCTCAAGGATGTCCCGCATGGTACAACATTGCAGTTCTAGAAGTCGCTTTCTCACATGGCTGCTTTATCCCAAATGGTTGTTTCTCCCCAGATTCCTTCACGGTGTTGGATTGCTGGGTTTCTTTGGTTTGTTTGCTTTTTCGGTTTCATTTTATTTTAGACCAGAAAGCAAACATTCTACTTGCAGCCCTTTAGCAGAATCTCTTTATGTTTCTGTTAAAGAAAAACAAAGCCTGACACAAGTTGAAGGTGGTAAAGATGGATTTCAATCAGTACTAGTGCAGGAGGGGAAAGGGACTTCAGTATCTATAGAACTGGGCTCAACTCTGGTCCACGTAGAGCTGACGGGGAGTTTTAAAGGGAGAATTTGAAGGCATGAGTAGGGGCTCGAACAGAGACAGGGAAGTGGACAATTACAAAGAGCGGGTATATCAGCCGGTATGGCTCATTGGTTGAGCGTTGACCCATGCAACAAGAGGTTGCTGGTTTGATTCCTGGTCAGGGCACATGCCCAGGCTGTGGGCCCGATCCCCAGGGGGGGATGCAGGAGGCGGCCAGTCGATGTTCTCTCTCATCGATGTTTCTATCTCCCTGTCCCTCTCCCTTCCTCTCTCTCTCTCTAACATCAATAAAGAAAACAAGACTAAACAAAGACCGGGTATGTTGATCAGTGTTGTTAGGCTGTCTGGGTTTGCTCATGGGTGCTTATTGAACTTAGGCTCCTATGCCCCTCCTTCCTACAGAGACTGGAAGACAGAGGTCCTGTCTTTCTTGGTGATGACATTTCAAAGGAATAGCTTTCAGGTCCTTGATAAAGACACTCCTGGGTTGTAGGAGATACATGTACATCTCCAAGGGACAGAGGCAGGATTCACAATTATAAGTTTTTAACAAAACCGCTTTAAGAAAAAGGAAGGTGAAGGCCTCTCAGGTTGTTGGCTGGAACAAACTATAAATTCTGTTGGCAGCCTTGAGTTTTTTCAGACAAGAACTCAAGAGGGCTGGGTCATCCCAGAGACATGGCCTTAGGCTGCTGGAAGCCATGTTAGAGTTTGTTCAGGTCACTTAGTGTGGTGGGGTGGACGGAATCCATCTTTGTGCCGGCAGTCACTGTTCTTACAGGCCAACGTCGAAGCCTCCTGGGGAAGAAGGCTCAGAGGAGCTGACTGAAATATGGTCGAGGAAAGAGCCCATCATTTCTTTGGCCAGAATGGCATTATCAGTCCCTGATCAACCAGCCACCAAAAGCTCCAGGCATATATCGTGGCAGAATAATTTCCATTATTAATGTAGAGTCTAACTGTGGACTCATCAAGATACATCTTCTGCTGCTGAGAAGGCCTTTTCTCTGAGCCCAAGACCAGGGGGAGGGTGACAAAATCAGAGTTCTGGGGGCAGGAAGAAGAGGGTGAGGAGCGGTTTGGGGTCTACACTAGGTTCCTGTGCTGACTCCCCAGCTGCGATGGGTAGAGGGACAAATACTGTCCATCCTAACCATAGTCTTGCTCCACGGAGATGCCAGATGGAGGAAAGTTGGTCTGAAGAGTATAATTTGTTCAGCTCCCTCAGGGGCAGCCCAGTGTACCTTGAAAGGCATAGAATGATGGGATAAGAGTTTCTCACCCTGGCCCGGTGGCCCAGTTTGTTGGCACATCGTCCCATATACCAGAAAGGCTGTGGGTTCGATTCCCAGTCAGGGCACATACTTAGGTTGCGGGTTTGATCCCCGGTTTGGGTGTGTGTGGGAGGCAACCATCGATGTTTCAGTCTCACATCAATTTCTCTCTCTCTCTCTGAACATATCCTTGGGTGAGGATTATTAAAAAAAGAAAAAAGTTTCTCTCTTTATTGTTTTAAAGAAAAATGGATGCATTTCAAGAACAGTGGGTAGGGGATGGGATATCCAAAGGGAAGGGCTACACATCACTGAGCCATGGGGTGTTGGGTCGATGATGGCAGCCCCTAGGAGCTGGAGTTTCATCCTTATATGCGTCCACTGACAGGAAGCTTTGGTCGTCAGTGGGTTTGGGGGCTTGGTTGGTGGGTTTGGGCAGGGGATTGGGTCTACAGGAATGCAGATGTGCGATCAGGTGCTTCAGCAGTTTTAGTTCCTTATAGGTTTTGATTCCTGGCGTCCGGCCAGTTCTCCTGGTCATTGTTCTCCTGTGGCAGCAAAATGGCCGGTAGGAATGATGTTTTGACAGTAGAGATGGTGGTTTGGCCAAACAGCCACGTGTAGTGGTCACAAGTCACCGAAACAAGGACAAAGTTATTGAACCCGAGTCTTGGTGACAAAGCAGATAATCCACAGGGCTCACTTTCTTACTTCACTCTCCTCACTCCCAGTATCCTGCCGTAATAACTGTGGACAGGCCTAGAAATAACTTGGTTTTGCCTCAGAAAGGTGGTATTTTCCGACGGGAATCAGAATCTAAGTGGTGGAGTGGGGTGAGGAGTGGAACACTAGTCAAAGAGTGGGTTTTCTGAAGCAAAATACTACAGGTTGCCTGACAGATATTTCTTTGAAAAGTGAATCGTATGTTATCTGCGTTAGGAGAGCTTGGTATTTAAAGGTGTCTTATCACAATGACCCTTGGTGGAAGTGGAAGTAAACAATTTTGGTGACTCATAACTCCATTTGGTATACCAACGTGTCTAAATGCCAGACACACCTGAACAATTCCAGAATCATTCTAAACATTTAAAAAATAATTAATGTTTTTGCCCTGGCCGGTTTGGCTCAGCAGTTAGAGCGTCGGCCTGTGGACCAAAGAGTCCCGGGTTCGGGTCCTGCTAAGGGCATGGCGTAGCTCGGTTGCAGTTTGTCTCTGGCCCCGGTTGGGGTCGTGTGGGTGGCAACCACTCGATGTGTCTCTCTCACATCGATGTTTCTCTCTCTCTCTCTTCCTCCCTCTCCCCCTCCCGCTCTATCTGAAGATAAATGCAAAAATGTCCTCGGGTGAGGATAAAAATTAAAAAATAATTAATTTTTAAAAAAAATGGAAGCACTGGGTGATGTGTGGTGGTTGCCGTCGTGGGTGGTGTGTGGTGATTGTGTGGAGTACTGGGCTGTGAGTGACAAGGGTGATGTCTGGGTGGCCAGTCTGCTGAAGACAGAGGCAGGTGGCCATGCTCGCTCGTGGCGCCGTGGCAGTCTCACGGGTGACACGGGCACCAAGACTGTCTGGGTCCCTTGTATGTTTTCATTTATAACAGTCGTTTGGGAGTGTTGGATTATAATTGGGCAAATACATATTATATATCCTATTCAATGATCTGTATCATGGAAAGAAACATAAGATCATTCAAAATACAATAAAAAACATTTGGGTTGGAGGAAGTCTTTTACGAACATCGTGCTTGGATTCAAAAGATCCAAATTCTGGCCATTTAGAATAGGTCAGAAAATGGGCATTCTGGGTAAACTACAGTATTTATTTTCTAAATGAAGATTTTTTCCAGACATTATTACACAGTGTGATTTCTCCACACTAGGCTAGAGGTCAGCGAACTTGGGCCCACAGGCCAAATCTTGTCAGCTGGTCACATCCAGCCCACTGCCTATTTTTATATGGCCCCTGGGCTAAGTATGGTTTTTACGTCAAAAAAAATTTTTTTTGAGACTCATGAGGATTGTGTGAAATTCAAATTTCAGTGTGTGTACATAAGGCTGGCAGCCTGGGGTGGTCACTACATACTGTCAGGCTGCGGCTGGGCTGCAGTGACCCTGCGTGAGTGGCTGCCAGAGGCCACGTGGCCTGCAGAGCTGAACATACTGACTGGCTCTTTACCAGGAACACTTGCTGACCCCTGCGCTACACCCTTTCAGTGGCTCCTGCTATTCTCTTCTTCCCACATAGGAGGTCCTTTTTCTTGGGGTTGGGCCTTCTGAGCGGTCCCTCAGCTTCCTAAGTCACAGTTGCACAGGGTGAGAACCCGAGTGAGCCGTCCGCTCAACTTGTTATCCCTCAGCAAGTCAGCATGAGGCTAGGGAAGTTTCCCCTGCCCACATTTCAACAGTGGGTGCCCGAGGAGCAGACTGATAACTTCTCCACCGTATACCCGTGGAAAGGTGATCAACTACTTCCAATTTTCCTTTCGCTTCAGACCATATCAGTATTTTATTTGCGTGTGTGTATTTTAATATTTTTCTTTTACTTCTTCAGTGTTCCCCACATATGTGAGTTTTGGGGACGTGATGAGATGGGCTCAGGGTGGGCGGAGGCACCCAGGAGGACTGGCTGGATTACTCATTCCAGCCAGAGACACACAGTGCACGCAGTGCAGGGGCTCATGGACAAGAGCTTGCTTTTGTTGGGGTTCAAGGCACCTGATCAGGGACTTTGAGGAGGTCACACCTGACATGGGGCTTAAAAGAGGATGGCACTGTTTGGCTGGGTCCTCAGAGAAGACTGGAGGTGCATTGGCACCAAGTCATAAGACACTCCCATGCATTTAGAGAATTTTATGTAAGTTCATTATTGCTAAAGAATACATTTCAAGATGGAGTGAGAGGGAAGGAAAAGGTATAGCTAGAAAGGTAGGCAGGAACTCGGGTATAAAGAGATGGTGCGGGCAAATTTAGTGTTTCATCCAACGGATGCCATCAAAACATTCAAGCTGGAGATGAATAATCTTGGTTCTGTTTCTAACCAGGTCTCGATGTGCAGCTGAGGCTACTTCACCTCAGTGGAACATGATTTCTTTGTAGGGTCAGCTAAATGTCTGTCAGTAAGTTTGGGGACTGTCTGAATTCATTACTTCATTAGATTATTCATTCAACTCATATTTGCTGAGGGCCTGCTTTGTGCTGGGGACTGTTCTGGAAACTGAGGCTAGAGCAGTGAGGTAAACAAAGCCTTTCTCTCCTGGAGCTCACATCCTAACTAGCTATTTGTGGTCGTTCATTATTTGCTACATAGAAGGTTTGAGAAGAACCGCACAGGCCTGTGTTTTGGTCTTCCTGGATTTTAGCGCAATCATTTTGGTTCTGTTCTCTGTGTGGCCACAAGAAGTCATTTCCTATTTTGCACCTGAGTTTCCTTATCTGTCAAATGGGCATAATCGTGGGCATCTTAGGTGAAAACAGCAGGAGAATGAATCAGATGTTGCACAGATGGGGGTCAAATTAAAAGAGGAGTTCTGTCCTGGCTGGTTTGGCTCAACAGTTAGAGCATCAGCCTGCGGGTTCAGTTCCAGTCAAGGGCACGTACCTGGGTTGCAGGTTTGATCCCCACCGGGGCTGTGCAGGAGGCAACCATTTGATATGTCTCTTTCACATTGATGTTTCTCCCTCCCTCCTTCCCTCCCACTCTCTCTAAAAATTAATGGAAAAATAACCTCGGGTGAGGATTAACAACAACAAAAAAAGGAGTTCCCACGAGAACACAAGGTATCCATCATTTATTTAGTGAGTGGCTTCCAAACATTTGTGGCTGTGACTCACGCAAAGACCATTTTGGAACCAAACAGAAGTTTCACAAAATTATGAAAGTGATGCCCCGCTATTCTGTCTATTCTATCCTGCTTTATTTACAAATGCTGGTAGAGACCTGCTACTTTGATTTCACAGCCCACTGCGCCTGGATCCCAGCCTCCCGGGCTAAGAAAAACTGCCTTAAGTTGAACATTCCTTGCCAGCAGATTTTAAACTTTATTTCTCCCACTTCTCACTGAGTACTTGTTGATGGATTGTTTCAGCGTCTAGTTGGCCTTTTATAACCCAAGCAACTGTTCACAAACTCAGCCATAGATCGATCCGTCTGTATAACCAGGGAAACCAGTCATGTGTGCCCACTGCGCTCTGCCCCTGAGGTGGCCCAGGCTGCCCTGTCATAGTCACTCCATTTGGGCATTAAGTGGAGTCAGATGTAGTGGGTGGGAAGCCATCCTTCCTCCCCTCCCTTTCCTTCCACAGGGTCTTGCTGTCAGCTCTGAATAAATGATCGTGCCATGACACCTTCCCCCAGAGAGAACCACAGGTCTGAGCTTGTGCCGCTGGTTCTGGTTGGGGTGCACGGGCTCCTCTAAGGGTTTCTGACGTGGGCGAGGAGGTGGTAAGGTTAGAAATGTTTGTCTTCTCTATTCTAATGTTGTACAGAAAACCCAGGATAAGGGGGAGAATGACAATCAAATGCACATTTTTCTAGGGTTCACCAACCCTTCCAACATGTTAAAGCATTTCACGTAGTTTGTTTTGATAGAGAACACTTCATCACGTTCTGCTGGTTGCCCGGGAGCTGATCTCAGTCACAATGGCTAGAATCTGAGGGGGAGATGGAGGAATTCCTTCCTTTAGGTTCCGGCTTGGCATTTCAGCAGAGCAGTGAAACAACCTGGTGATTCCCTAGGTTGATTCTCTCTTTCTCTTAAATGTACACTGCTTCAGGCTTCCTGGGGTACTTTGGAGAGAATTTTCTGTTAGGTTGAACTCTGAGACTTGAGGCCCTATTGATCATATTTAGTTTATTTATTCATTCCTCAAGTATTTTTTTTCTTCTCCCATTTCACTAAGTAGTGGTCTTGGTCCTCCAGAGTTGGAGTGCAAGGGATTGTGGGAGGAGAGGTGAGGGGGGAGGAAGAAAGGTCTTACTTGATTGGTACTATGTACAACTGGGTTAGTGCTTCCTGGGCCAGACTACCAGTTTGTTTTTGTTTTTATATTTTATTTTTCAATTACAGATGTTATACAATATTATTTAAGTTTTCAGATGTACAGCATGGTAATTAGACATTATATAATTTATGAAGTGATCACCCTCATAAGTCTAGTGCCCTTCTAACACCATACATAGATATTACAGTATTACTGACTGTATTCCCTATGCTGTACTTTACATCGTCATGACTGTTTTCATAATTGGCATTTTGTGTATCTTAATCCCTTACCCTTTTCAGCCACCCCCCAACCCCCCTCCCATCTGCCAACCATCAATTTGTTCTCTGTGACTATGAGTTTATTTCTGTTTTGTTCGTTTTTTTGTTTGTTTGTTTTTAGATTCCATATATAAGTGAAATCATACAGTATTTATCTTTCTTGGACCTAGAGGATAATGCAAAGTGAAATAAGTCAATCTGTGTTGTAGCAAATGGTAAGATATCAGTCTTTTTTATGGCTGAGTAATATTCCATTGTGTATATGTACTGCATCTTCATTATTCACTTGTCTCTTGATGGACACTTATGTTGCTTCCATGTGTTGGCTACTGTAAATAATGCTGCAGCGAACATAGGGGTGCATATATCTTTTTGAATTAGTGTTTTGGATATCTTTAGATAAACACCCAGAAGTGGAATTGCTGGGTCATATGGTAGGTCTATTTTTAAATTTTTGAGGAAACTCCATACTGTTTTCTACAGTGGCTGCAACAATTTATAATCCCACTAGCAGTGCATGAGGGTTCCCTTTTCTCTACATCCTTGACAACACTTGCTGTTTGTTGATTTTTTGATGAATGCCATTCTGACAGGTATGAGGTCATATCTCATTGTGGAGGTAATTTGCACTTCCCTGATGATTAGTGCCTTTGAGCATCTTTTTGTATGTCTATTGGCCATTATATGTCCTCATTAGAGAGGTGTCTATTCAGGTCCTCTGACCATTTTTTAATCAGATTGTTTGGGGGGTTTTTTGGTGTTAAGATGCATGAGTTCTTTATAAATTTTGCATGTTAACCCCTTACCTGATGTATCATTGATAAATATCTTCTCCCATTTAGTAGGTTATCTTTACATTTTGTTGCTAGTTTCCTTTGCTGTGCAAAAACTTTTTAGTTTGATGTAGTTCCATTTATTTCTTTTTTCTTTTTTTTTTCTCTTGCCTGTGGAGACATATCCAAAAAAATATTACTAAGAGTGATGTCAAAGAGTTTACTGCCTGTGTATTCTCTTAGGAGTTTTATGGTTTGGGGTTTTAAATTTAAGTCTTTAATACATTTTGAGTTTATTATTGTATATGGTGTAAGGAAGCAATTCAGTTTCATTCTTTAGCATGTGTCTGTCTAATTTGCCCAGCACCATTTTTTAAAGAGCCTATCTTTACCCCACTGTATATTCTTGCCTCCTTTGTTATAGATTAATTGACCATATAGGGTGGGATTATTTCTGGGCTCTCGGTTCTGCTCAGTTGATCTATATGTCTATATGTTTTTATGCCAGTACCATATTATTTTGATTATCTATAGCCTTGTTCGTATAGTTTTATATCAAGTAGCATGATACCTCCAACTTTGTTCTTCTTTCTCAAGATTGCTTTGGCTATTTGGGGTCTTTTGTGGTTCCATGTAGATTTCAGGATTATTTGTTCTAGTTCTGTGAAAAATGCCTTTGGTTTTTTGATAAGGATTGCATTGAATCTGTAGATTTCTTTGGGTAGTATGGACATTTAAATGATGTTAATCCTTCTAATCCATGAGCAAGGTATATCCTTCTATTTATTTGTATCTTCTTCAGTTTCTTTCTTTAATGCCATAGTTTTCCAAGTACAGGATTTTTACCTCCTTGGTTGAATTTATTCCTAGGTATTTTATTCTTTTTGAGGCAATTGTAAATGAGATTATTTTCTTAAATTTTTTTCTGATTGCTATTGGTGTATAAAAATGCAACTGATTTCTGAATATTAATTTTGTATTCTACTACTTTACTGAATTCATTTATTAGTTCTAATAGTTTTTTTTTTTTTTTTTTTTTGGTGGCTCTTATTAGGGTTCTCTATATATAGTATCATGTCATTTGCAAATAATGAGTTTTACTTCTTCCTTTCCAATTTGGATGCCTTTTATTTATTTTTCTTATCTAATTGCTTTGGCTAGGACTTCCAATACTGTGTTGAATAAAAGTGGTGAAAGTGCACATCCTTCCCTCATTCCTGATCTTTAAGAAAAAGCTTTAAGCTTTTCACCATTGAGTGTGTTAGCTGTGGCTTTGTCATATATGGCCTTTATTGTGTTGAGGAAATTCCCTCTATCCCAACTTTACTGAGTGTTTATCATAAATGGATGTTGGATTTTGTCAAATGCTTTTTCTGTATCTACTGATATGATTCTTCATTTTCTATGTGGTGTATGATGTTAATTATTTTGTGATATTGAACCAGCCTTGCACCCTGGGAATCAATGCTACTTCATCATGGTGTATGATGCTTTAATGCATTGCTGAATTCAGTTTGCTAATACTTTGTTGAGGATTTTTACATCTATGTTCATCAATCATATTGGCCTATAGTTTTTTTTGTTTTTTGTTTTTTTTTGTAGTGTTTGTGTCTAGTTTTGGTATTAGGGTAATCCCAGCTTTGAAAAATGAGTTTGGAAGACTTCCTTCCTCTTCAATATTTTGGAATTGTTTGAGAAGGATAGGTATTAATTCTTTAAATATTTGGTAAAATTCACCATGAAGGCATCTGGTCCAGGGTTTTTGTTTGTTCAGAGTTTTTTGATTACTGCTTCAATTTCATTAGTAGTTCAGATTTTCTGTTTTCTTCCTGATTTAGTTTTGGAAGATTGTATGTTTCTAGGAATTTATCCATTTCTTCTAGGCTAAGTTTGGTGACAGATAATTGTTCATGGTATTTCCTTATTATCCTTTGCATTTCTGTGATGTCAGTTGTCATTTCTCCTCTTTCATTTTTTTATTTTATTTTATTTATTTAGGCCCTCTCTCTTTTTATTTTATTTTATTTTATTTTTTCTTGATGAGTCTGGCTAAAGGTTTATCAATTTTGTTTATCTTTTCAAAGAACCAGCTCTTGGTTTTATTGAGCATTTCTATTGTTGTTGGGTTTTTGTTTGTTTTTTACTCTTTTGTTTATTTTCATTCTCTTTTATTTTATTGTTTATTTTCACTCTCTATTATTTCCTTCCTTCTCACTGTGGACTTATCTTTTTTTTCTCTAATTCCTTTAAGTGTAAGGTTAGATTATATGACATTTTTATTGTTTCTTGAGTTAGGGCTGTATTGCTATAAATTCTACTCTTAGAACTGCTTTGGCTCTGTCCCATAGATTTTGGGTCGTTGTGTTTCACATTTATTTGTTTTAAGATATCTTTTGATTTCTTCCTTGATCTCATTGTTAACCCACTTATTGCTTAAAAGCATGTCATGTAGCCTCCACGTGTTTTTTATTTTTCTTCTTGTAATTGATTTCAAGTTTCATACCATTGCAACTGGAGAAGGTGCTTGATAAGATTTCAATCTTCTTAAATTTATTGAGACTTGTTTTGTGGGCTAACATGTGGCCTGTCCTGGAAAAAGTCCCATGTGCACATGAAAAAAATTATGTTCTTCTGCTTTGGGGTGAAATATCCTTAAAATATCAACTAAGTCCATCTGCTCTAATGTGTCATTTAAGGCCAGAGTTCATTTTCTGTCTGGATGAACTATCCATTGATGTCAGTGGGGTGTTAAAGTCCCCTACCATTACTTTATTACTGTCAGTCTCTCCCTTTATGTTGGTCAATATTTAGGTGCTTTATGTATTTAGGTGCTCCTACATTGGGTACACTTTTTACAAAAGTTATTTCCTCTTGTTGGAATGATCCCTTTATCATTATGAAATGCCCTTCTTGACTCTTTTTACATCCCTTGTTTTAAAGTCTATTTTATCTGGTATAAGTATTGCTACCCCAGCTTTTTTTCATTTCCATATGTGTGAAACATCTTTTCCATCCCTTTATTTTCAGTCTGTGTGTGTCTTTCCATCTGAAGTGGGTCTCTTGTAGGCAGCATAGGTATGGGTCTTGTTTTCTTATCCATTCAGCCACCCTATGTCTTTTGATTGGAGCATTTAGTCCATTTACATTTAAAGTTATTATTGATAGATATGTAGCTATTGACATTTTATTCATTGTCTTCTGATTGTTTTTGTAGTTCTTCTCTGTTCCTTTCTTATTCTCTTGCTCTCTTTTCTTGCTATTTTGATGGCTTTCTGTAGTGTTGTGTTTGGATTCTTTTCTCTTTATTTCTTATATATCTCTTGAAAATTTTTGGTTTGTGGTTACCATGTGCTTCATATATACCAAGCTATGTTTATGGCATTCTATTTTAAGTTGATGGTTGCTTAAGTTCAAATACATTCCAAAATCAC
The DNA here is from genome assembly GCA_030848825.1 of Tadarida brasiliensis. Taxonomy (NCBI): domain Eukaryota; kingdom Metazoa; phylum Chordata; class Mammalia; order Chiroptera; family Molossidae; genus Tadarida; species Tadarida brasiliensis. The sequence continues at coordinate 107,478,650 of CM061257.1, read as the reverse complement.
CATGGTTCTTATTCAACTCTGCCACGTTTATGTTGTCATTAGTTTTTACTTCTTTTGTGTGTGTGTGTGTTTTTGTATCCTTAATTTATTGATGTAATTATACATGATCTTCTTCCTTTTTCCTTTTAACATTTTAATCAGCTTTATAGTTTTTTGATCCACTGCTTTTACTGAGTGTTTGCTCACAGACTCTTTTGGGAATTTGGTGCAATGGTGAACCCTCTCCCAGAAAAATACATTTATGTACACACTACACTTTCATTCATTGTCTGAAGCCCACCCACAGAACACCAGGGGTCAGAGATGAATAATCCTACTCAGGAATCAGAGACCAGTGCTCCCTAAATGCATCATCTCCCTGTCCTCCCACTGGACAGCGCTAGACAAACCTTGTGTTCACAGATTCCCCTTTGCAGACTTCCATCAGCTGCTCCCTGTTGTTGATTGCATCTTTCTTCAGAATTGGTAATGCCACAGGTTAGACTATTATCTCTTTATCCTTCCATTCTGCCATATTTCGATTTAGGGCCAGGAGACAAGGGAGAGGAGTAAATTATCCAACTCTATGTGCACTTGACTCATATTCTTACTTAGCTTAATCCTCCCCACCAGTATAGGAAGTAAATGTGATTATACATTGAGGATCTATTCTAAGAGGTTAAGTGATTAGACAGTCAACTAGTTACTGGTTGAGTAGTATTCAAACTCAGATGAGTCTGACCCCAGACCATCTGTTATTTTTGCTATACCAAAAGTCTCATGCTGCTTCCTCCCCAACCCCCTTTGACTAGGGAACTACCCTGACCCTAAAGTGACTTCTGGAGACATCTAAGCTCATCCATTTTGTGGATTTTCTTAAGTGTAACTCTCAGAGGGTCATGGCATTTTGAAGTCCTTGCAGACCATTTTACTGTGGTCTCCTGAGTACCAATCATGTATTTGAAATGCAACCATAATCTCCCCATCACATTTCCCAACTATAAAATCTCATTCCCATGAGAAACCGTTAACTGGGGCTTGGTTTAAGGAAAAAAACTATTTCAATTACTCTTTTTCCAGATGCCTTATTTTTCTTTTTGCATTGCTGCTTCTGTAACTGAAATAATCTGATGTATTTTGAGCTATTTCCTTTTCCATGTAAAACATCTGCCAACAGGGTCCTATACGTTGTCAGAAAAATCAGCGTGTGTTCAGACATTTAGGTCTGAGGTATTAACTCAGAAGTAAAATGAGAGATGGTGGAGGCCCTGGAATGGATATTGAATCCATCCTGGCCAGGTTTAACCTATTTTTAAAGGCTTCCAACCTCCTCTGATGAACTACGCTGGTATCTAACAATCTCTGTGGTAAGGAAATTCTTAGGATCAGCCAATTAGTTAATATTTTTATTAAATCAGTGGCTGTATAAAGTTATTTTTGATCACTCTTAATAGGATTGACCAGGCTTTGATTTTATCACCCTTTTAGGTAGTTATTATGATTTGGTCAGAATCTCTACTATGTCTTGGAATACTTTTTCTGCATGGCTTCCATGTGAGAGAGACTGACCTTCCCAGAGTGTCTAATGTATTCTTAGAGACCAGCTGATATCTGGATAGAATTGATCTATTTCTATCACTTTTTACAAACTAATCTTCATTATAAAATATAAAGCTTCCTTCTCATGCAGCTTAAAAATACTACTGGTCGGATGAGCTGGACAGAAGTTGAGCCCTGGGGTAGGACTTTACCTTACTCAGAAAGACATCTTTTCTGTTGGAATGGAGGGAGTAGTGGGCACAGATACATTTGAGGAATGGGGAAGAAAGTTGAGTCTTTCTCTCTCTGTGTGTATGTGTGGAAGCCTTTATTCCTCTATATAGTAGGAAACAAAGTCATCTGCCAAGAGTGAAAAGAGAGGTTTAAGGAGCAGGGATTTGGGGAGAGTGTTCAAAGCTAGAAGTCGCTGTTGTAAGGAATAGAAAGAGAATTGACTTGGGACACATAAAGGAATGACACAGCAGAGTTGAAGTTGGAGATGCTAATTTGTAGTAGAAACAGTTTCAGGGGTAGGTGGAGAAAAGATAGACTTTTGCTTAGCTCTGGGGCTGGTGTATCATTGGGTGTGTTTATTGAAAGGACGAGAGGGCAGGGGCATCAAGGGAATGGTCATTGATTTTTCTCATCCATTAAACAAACATTTATTAAGCAACCATGGGAGACACAGTGGTTGGATAAGGAAAGAGGTGAATATAGAAGTAAATGGATACTTTCAGAGAAAACAGAGGATCAGGAGATTGGAAGCTTCAGGTGGTTAAGGACCAACAAAGGAAGTGAGGACATGAGAAATTGGAAGGATTATAATGGAAGCCAGTATTTAAATAGCTCTGTGTGTATGCCACACATTATTCTGGAATCTTTGCACATATTAACTCATTTGATTCTTATAGTAACCCTATGAGAAAGGATTGTTGTTATTTACATATTATAAGCATGGAAAGGTTGAGTAGCTTGTCCAAGGTCTCTCTTTGTCCAAGGTGTCTGCTAGTGCAGGGCAGAGCTGGGATTTGAACCCAGGCATTCTGGAATTAAAGCCTAAGCTTTCCACACTGTACCATACTGCCTTTAGGACACTGTGGCCAGAATGGGATGCAGAACATTGAAGGTGGAGTGTTCCAAGTGATAACCCAGTATTGGAGATGTCCATAGGAGAAAGTAGCTAAAGCCGGGTGTGGGTACAGGTCACTGGAGGCAAGACTGGTGGGTGCATTATCCACGTGATTACTGATGTCACATCTGGAGGACTGTGGGGAGAGAGAACTGGGCTGGGGGCTAAAAGCATTAATGTGTGTAGGCTGGTGATTAGAAGGCCAGTAGACGGCAAAAGGAAGAGGTGGAGATGGTGATTCAGTCAGATCGCATGAGTCCCAAAGCTCCAGGGTGATTATATGTGAGTGGAGGAGAAATAGTGTGGACATGCTGTTGTTGGGGGAGGAAAATGCTAACCCCTCTTTCCCAACCCTGAAGCCTACGGGACCAGGAAACTGTGTTCTTGGGAAAGAGTCAGCTTCAGCTAACTAGGTAGGTGGAAGGAGAATTCTCCATGTGAGTAGAAGTTGTCTGGGGATTTCTTTTCTATAATGCAGAATTCTATGGATTTGGGGGGGAGATTTGGGGAGCCTGGGTCAAAGGCATAAGAACACAGAGGGAATTGGAATGAGAGTAGGGCAAAGGATGGGAGACTGAAGGGGCCAACATTTTCGGTGATGACTGAGATATGGGCAGACTGTTTGCCTTCAAGTTTCCATGTAGGGCCCTGGTATCAAGTTGTGTGCACATCCGTGTGGGCCAAGGTCCCAGGTAGTGGCCACTGTCCAAGGGGACCAGGTGGACCTTCCATCTGAACCAGGCCAGTGAACGTGCTTTCCCCAAGACAGGCTACATCCCCTTAGCCACTACAGTCAGCTGTGAATGGGCTTATTCTGAGTCACACACTGTCCCCACCCAACAGTGATTTTTAACCATTTCTGTGCCATAAAATTCTTTGAGTCTGGTGAAGCTTATGGACCACTTTTCACAATAATATACAGTTGTCCCTTGCCATTTCGTGCTTTGACTTTCACGGCTTCACTCTATCGCATTTTTTTCAAATATATTCATTAAAAAGTTGATCGAGACAGTGAAAATGATACAGCGCGTGCTTGGTTGTCTGAGTCAATTATACACCCCTGTATTACAATTAAAATTAAAATTACTGTACGTATGGACTGTAGGCCTATGTATTCGCGCACCCCAGGAATCCTTCAACGCCAGGTGCAACCGCTAGAGTCTGGAACGGATTAACCGCGATAAACGAGGGATGACTGTATATCTTTTTAAATCCTCACCCGAGGATATTTTCCCACTTATCTTCAGATAGAGTGGGATGGAAAGGGGGGGGGGGAGGGAGACAGAGAGAGAGGGAGGGGGAGAGAGAAAGAGAGAGGGAGAGAAACATTCATGCAAGAGAGACATACGGATTGGTTGCCTCCCACATGACCCCAACCAGGGCCGGGGACCTAACCACAGTCGAGGTACTTGCCCTTGACTGGAATCAAACTCGAGACTCTGGTCCACGGGCCGATGCTCTAACCTCTGAGCCAAACCAGCCAGGGCCACAGTAATACTTTTAAATGCATAAGATATAATGCTCAAGATTATAAAGGAAACCCGTTATATTTGATAGGTTATCAGAATGTAAAAAATGTGTGACATAGAAATAGACTCTCTTAACACTTTACAGTATAAAATAAGAACTAGCAGCAGGTCTAATAACTGTTATAATTTCAAAATAATGATGAGCATAATTAATAAGATATAATGTGAGATGATATCTGTGATAGCTACTGGTGACAAATGCCAGGGACTGCTAATACTGCTGTGGCTTGTCGATCACATGCCTAATAGAGGGAAATGCTATTTTTCTATTAGAGATTGGTGAAAATAAATATGTAATATTTTCCCACCCAAATCCACACAGTCTCTGAATTGTACTTCACAGCCCTTTGGGTGGTTGGGACCCCAGATAAAGAGCCCCTGCACAGAGGAAACACACACGTAGGACCTAATTCTTGACATAGGGTTGGTTTAGAATTTCTGGCTCTTCCCCATTTCACCATAACTACCGTGCACGGTAAATAATTAGTTAGAAACTGATTAAGTTATTAATTGCTGCACTTTGGTGGGCCTCGTTCATAAAGGTTTGTGAATACAGTATACTTGTCAGGGCTTTAAATCAATTTGTGCCCCTCACTGTGTAGAGTGTGATTTGGACCAGAGCCTGGGACACACAAGTGTCATTGGAGTTCTCACCGAGGCTTCACCCCAACAAGCCCCTCCTGGCTCTGTGCTCCTGATCTCCTAGAATGGGGTTTCTCAACATCGGCACCGTGGACATTTGGGGGGGGAGTTCCTTGTGGGGGGCGGTCCTGTGCCTTGTGGACTGTATAGCAGCACCCCTGACCTCTGTCCACTGATGGCAGTAGCATATGCCCTAAGTCACGTCAGACAAAAATGCTTCTTCTATACACTGTCATATGTGCCCTGGGGGTAAAATCGCCCTGTCCGAGAACCACTGCGCTAGGACACGGTTTCAGCTGTTAGCCCGGTAGCAGCAGCCACCCTCCGCTGTGGTAGCTGTCGGTGTACAGGGAGACTGCTCTGCCCACAGCAGAATGACATCCCGTCCCCTTACTGTCTTACTGACCTCTTACTAACAATGCGGAGAAATGTTCACACATGAAGGGGGACTCTCCTGATGCTTTCCCTCAAAACAATATCTGACTGGACACTCTGTCACATGCCAGCAAATTGCTTTTGTGACCTATAAGCTTTCGGAGAGCACACTGCAGATGAGTGACCTATTATCGCCGAAGAGGAAAGAAATTGAAACGTGTTTAAACCGTTTCGTAGAGAAACTTGACACACGCTTCTGGAAAGCCTTGTTTAAGGTTAGAGACCTATCTGATGAAACCGATTTGGTGGAGGTTCTGCCTAGAGCCCAAGCTCGGTGACCTCAGCGTTCCAGTCTAACTGCGGAAAACTAAGGAAGGCGTCCTCGGAACACGCTCCCAAGTCCGCACCTCCATGTGATATACGGACGTGTGAACAGTAATTTTATTTGAAAGTGAAACATAACTATTACACATCACTTGTCTTTCGTTTTATATTCGAAGACTGCTTTCTAATACTCTTTGCCTTTCATCGACTCATTACAAAGTAAAGAAATTTCAGTGTCCAGATCAGAAACGGAAAATTTTTTCCCAGTCTAGCTTTCCTCTGATTGTATCCTGCAGAATATAACTTACTCCCTCCCACTTTGTTTAGCTTGCTTTTGTATAGCATTTTATAGTTTCAAAGACCTTACACATACATTTTTCATACTTGATATTCCCCCCAAAGTCTGTCAGACTGGCATCTTTACTCCCATTTTAAATATAAAGAAACGACCTCAAGAGGTAAAGGTTACCAGCTCAGGATCCAGTGGTGTTGGATTGTCTGAATAGGGTCAGTCTTGAGGCCTTGTTGGTCTTATGGACCCGTGGAGAAGGGGTAAAACCCTGTACTGGGTGCCAGGAAGGGTGAGGTGTCATCGTGGGTCACTGTGGTGTTGATGCCATGTGGTTGAGGGAGACAATCTGTGGCAGAGGGCAGAGTGGGCTCGAATCCCATGGATACTAACCAGCTTTGGGCATATAGGTGTCATCCACCAATGCCAGGACCCGGGCCTCACAGGGAAAATGACAGGACATGATAGAGCCATTAAAGCAGAGGCAGCTGTCTCAGCTCGTGCTCACAGCTCTGTTTCTGTGGAGGTCGTTCATCAGGGCCCCCCAACCCCCAGCTCTTGCAACTCATTAGTGACCTTAAGAATGGGCAGAGGCAGGTTAAATAGTTTGTCTAACATGACAGGGTGCAAAAATAAAACTCCGGGTTGGGCAGGGGTCCTATTTCGGCAACATTCTCCTACTGAGCTTCAGAGTCATCCTTTAGTTGGCTGGTCCCGGTTGGCCTGGATGCTTGCTGTATTAGTCAGGGTTCTCTATATAGCTTCTCCAGAGAAACAGAAATAGAAAGTTCTAAATTCTATATTTCTAAAAATGTCTATATTTCTAAAGAAAGACGTCTTATGAGGGATTGACCAGCACAATCTGCTATCTGCAAGCTGGAGGAAGGCTGGTGGTGTAGTTCAGTCCAACCCTGAAGGCCTGAGGACCAAGGGATCCTGGTGGAAGCTGGATCCGAGCATGAAGGTCTGAGGATTGAGGGGACCAGTGGTGTCAGTCCCAGTCTGAGTCTGAAGGCCAAGAACCAGGAGAAGACGGATGTCCCAGCCCCAGCAGAGAGCGAGAACTCGCCCTTCCTTCACCTTTTTGTTCTCTTGGGCCCTCAAAGGATTGGGTGAGGCTCACCCCATTGGTGAGGGTAAAATCTTTACTTATTCTGCTGATTCAAATGCTGATCTTTTCTAGAAACACCCTCACAAACACACCCAGAACTGTTTTACTAGCAATCTGGGCATCCCTTAGCCCAGTGAAGTTGACACAGAAAATTACCCATCTAACTCATTTCCATTTGAGGTCAGCCAGATGCCTGCAAAGCTGTTCTCGTTTCCTCTGGAGCGTGTGTCAAAGAGGCCCCTTTAACAATGGCTGCCTGTGTGATGGAACCCTGACTGTCCCCTCACTGTGGATGGTGGAATGTCTTCAATGGAATAAGAGCTCTTTGTTACCTCAGAGCTGGCTATGTGAGGGGAGGGCTGAACTACACAGTCGCTGCTCCAGGGCTGGAGTGGCGGTCAGAGAACAGAATACATGGATACTCCCCACTGCGCTGCTCCAGGCTCCTGTGTGCGGAATCCCTCCTGCAAGGAGGCAGATCAGGTGACTTGGGTGAATGTTAGGACTCAGATGTCGGTATACACTACGTACCCCAAGAAGGACTTCCAGAGTGAGGTTGCTGTACTGGCCTGCCCTGCTCATATCACCTCATCCTGATTAAATAATACGAAAGGCCCACTGTGGAGCTTTCAGAGGCAAACTGGGAACGTACCAGCTGGCCTGGTCCTCCTCTAAATGAATTTGTCCTCTAAGCGAATTTGTTAGTTTTTAGAACTGAGAATGAATAGCAGGATAGATGTGTGCTTAGCAGTTCACTCAGTTCCCTCCTGCCTCAGCTCCCTCCCACCTCCGTTCCCTCCTGCTTATCACTAACTGCCTTCGCTTCTGTACTTGCTTGCTTGCTCTTCCCCAAGGCCATCAAGAACTGCCAGTTGCAGAAGTTTGTAACAAACCCCCTATAAAATAAAAAAGTAGCTGAAAGTCAGGGCTGATCTCCGAGAACTCAGGATCATTCGCCGGCCTGCTTTGTTCTCTATTTGGCTTTAATTTGGCTCTGGTGGTCTCTCAGTTCTCTCGCGGCACAACATTTGGAGGCTCCAGTGGATTCTTCCCTTACGGGGAAGCCCCAGACCAGACCACTAGGCCAACTATCAAAACTGCAAGGGGGCTGGTCTAGGGGAAGGCCTCGGAGGGACATTCCTCTGCCTGGAGACTAAGGCTGCCCTCCCAGTTTCCCTAGCCCGGTCTCAAATTCCGCTCTGAATTAATTTCTGACAGAGTGTCAGGACTCATCTGAGTCATCTGGAATCTCACCGGTGAGTACTGTTTTCTGTTCAGTCTGGTGGGCGCCTTTCAGTGGCGAGGGAGAAGGCTGGACATGGCATTACTTCCCCAGCCAGGTTCCCTAGCGAGACAAGACGTCACAAGGAACTTCAGTCAGTTCTGTCTGTGTTTTTTGGTTGAACTTAGGTTTTCAGTCAGTTGTCAGTTCTGTGTTTTTTGTGGTTTTTGGTTTCAGTAACTTCGGTTTCAGCTCTGTCTGTATTGTTTTTCTGTTTGTTTATTGGCCGTCCTGATTGTCTGTTGTTGTCTGGTTGCACTTCCCTTTGTTGTCATAGGCCAAAGTCAGTCTGGTACAAAATCTCCATTGCAATGCCTATTGGATAATTTTAAAGATTTCAAAGCTCGGGCAAAAAGCTATAATGTCCTGGTAAGCTCTGGGACCTTACGGACCCTATGTGAACTCGAATGGCCTACCTACCGGGTTAATTAGCCACCTGAAGGTAGTTTCAATTTGCAATTGGCTTTTATGGTCCATCAGAAAATATACAGGAGCCCTGGACACCCGGATCAAATGCCATATATTAAAAAATGTCAGTGTCCAGAGGTTCAAAAGAAAGGAAAAACAGTTTTGTTAACAATGCCTCAGTCTGCCCTGAATGACAGTAACTCCTCCCAGCCCCCAAGGAAATTATATCCCGTCCTTCAGGACCCCCCTGAGGATATACTAAAATGTTAATTAACCTGAGTTTGGCTACTTTGGATTCTTATTACAGAAAAGCTTGAGGATGGATTTTGATCTGTTAATGATCTATTGATTTGAAAAATATCTATTGAAAATATGAATATTTGCCAATCTACTTGTCACAAAAAAAGAAAGAAAATCAACATTTCTAAGAATTAAAAGTTCAGATTAAATTAGAAAGAAATTATATGCTTTTAATGAAAGAAGATATAAGATATGGAAATGTATATATTCTTTGAAAGAAAGTTGTTCTAAAACTGGTTATTTCTGTATGGATAAAAAGGTTTATGAAAGTTAAAAGATTTGTTAAGAGAAATCTTAGAAATCATAAGTAAGATAATGAATTTAATAAGATACATGAATCTAAAATAAATTAATATAGAATTTATTTGGTTCTTTTTCAGCCTGTTAAAAGGGAAACAGTTTTTTTTCTTCCTATATTTTCCTGGGAAGCAAATATATATATTATTGAAATGGTTCTATGTTATGTTAATCAGGTACTTGATTCCTTAAAGACCCATTTTTTTAATCATAAGAACTGAAGTTTCACTGACCTATGTTTATGTTTAACATCTGTTGTCACTTTAAATGAATAAATAATTAAATACTGTTTCATAATAATACTATATAATCTTTTGGTCAAATATGTTGGACAACCTTCCCAGGATTTGAATTTTAAGAAACTTTTTCTTGACCTGGAATTAACTTTGGGTCATTCCAATAGGAACTGGAATTCCTCAAGGATTTGTTTTCTCTCCTTATGAAAGGAAACCAAATCAATGCAGATGCATAGAATGCCTCTTGTATATGGGTCTCTGCTAATGCTGTGGGTTATACACACACAGTCCTCACTCTCAAGGGACTTATAAGATATTTGGTAAAGTCATGCTTGGGTTATTTAAAGAAAGAACGTGATTAAGCCCCAGAGGCCTGAGGATCAAGCTCTTTTTGGTTTAACTGGGAAAGTTTTTTCTTTCATGGTGCTACAATTTACTCACATGTAAAAAGGGAAAAATGGATCTGAGCTATGGTTACTATAGCATAGATAAAATGATACCTCTGATGTACTTTGGGTCTCCACCCGAGAAGGACTTTATTAAAGGAAATTATAAAAATAATAAGGATTTAAGATTTATGAATGATAGAAGATGGGAAATTGACATGAAAGAATAAAAAAGATGACGATTCTTTACCACTTCCTCCTACCTTGCCAGCAGGGAGGGCGTCTCTCAGCCTCAGCTGTTGCGGCCCCCTATGTATGGGAGGACCCAATGTCTGAACGGATGTGGATGTATTCGGATGTGTTGGCTTCTTTGCGGTGAGGGCTCAACGCCTCTCTGCAAGGCTTATTAACATTCTCACAGGCAAACTGTTTAACTATTGATGTGCTGGCCCCTGAATCACTTATTACTCTGTCATCTGCTGGCCTTTTATGGTGTATGTCCCCTTCTCCACTAGTGACCTGTATAATTGGAAACAACAAAACCCCTCTTTCTCTGACAAACCCCAAGGATTAATCTCTCTGTGAGAAACTGTGTTTCACACCCACCAGCCCACTTGGGATGACTGTCAGCAGCTTCTGCAGGTTCTCTTCACTTCTGAAGAGAGGGATAAGATCTACCTAGAGACGACTAAAACCGTTCTCAGGCCAGACGGAGAACCCACCTCTGATCCTGACCGTCTCTGTCACCGGCTACCCACATCCCCGAGATAAGGAGGCTCTCGAACAATATCGCCTGACTCTATATGGGGCATCCAGGGAACAACTAAAAAAAACTGACCAACTTGTCTAAGGTAAAACGAAACTGTCCAGCGGTCAGGGGAATCCCCCTCCGCTTTCTTAGAGCGTTTGCTGGAAGCTTACTGGCTGTTTACGCCCGTAGACCCAGAAGCCCCCGATAATAGGAGAGCTATTGATAGTGCTTTTGTTACCCAGTCAGCCCCAGACATTAGAAAGAAACTGCAGAAGTTAGAGGGTTTTGAGGGAAAGCTCAGTTATGCACTGAGAATGCCACCTAGCTAGGCTATGACTGAGAGGAGGAAAACGGTCCCTCTCCACAGCCGCACTGAGGCCAATCTGAAAATAACCACAAACAGAGAAACGGTCCGGGAATTTCTAGGAGCAGTTGGGTACTGCTGCCTCTGGCTACCCCGATTTGTGGAAATCGCAGAGCCCCTGTACACCAGTACAGGGGGGAAAACAGACGATTTAACTTGGACTGAAACTGAGGAAAAGGCTTTCCAAGAACTAAAAGACTCTCATCAGCGCCCCGGCCCTGACCCTACCTGACCTCACTAAGCCTTTCCAGTTATTTGTCTCTGAGAGCCGGGGATTGCTAAAGGAGTACTCACACAGGCCCTCGGTCCCTGGAGACGTCCAGTGGCCTACTTATCTAAGAGACTAGACCCAGCAGCCTCCGGGTGGCCACACTGCTTAAGGGCCACAGCAGCCACAGCCCTGCTCACTAAGGAAGCCTCTAAGCTGACCCTGGGACAAGATTTACAAATGATAGCACCCCATGCTATTGAAGCCCTACTCAGGAGTCCCCCTGAACGATGGATGTCCCATGCCAGAATTGTCCAATATCAAGTGCTCTTGTTGGACCCCCTGAAGACTAAATTCCTAAAGACTACTGTCCTAAATCCTGCCACCTTGCTGCCTGACGATGACCCAGCAGAGCCTGTTCATGACTGCCTCAGGGTCCTGGACTCCTTGACTAATCTTTGAACGGACCTCAGAGACACACGCTGGCCGGACCCAGATGCTGATCTTTACACAGATGGGAGCAGCTTCATGTCAAACGGCACCAGATATGCAGGAGTTGCTATGATAACACAAGAAAAGGTACTCTGGGCACAGGCACTGGGACATGGGACTTCTGCACAGAGGGCTGAACTTATAGCCTTAATATAAGCCTTACATTGGGGAAAGGAAAAGACTATAAACATTTACACTGACAGTAGATATGCATTCGCTACTGCTCATGTACGTGGGGCCCTCTATCAGGAACGGGGACTCCTCACCTCAGAGGGAAAGGAAATTAAAAACAAAGCTGAAATCCAAGCCCTATTAGAGGCCATCTGGTTGTCTCAAAAGGTTGCCATCATTCACTGTAAAGGACATTAGACAACTGATGACCCGGTGGCCCAGGGAAATGCTTTTTCAGATCGGACTATAAGAGAGACTGCCCCAAAACCAGTGGGGCCTCTCCAGATTTTACCTGTGCTACCTCCATGAAGTCTCCCTAAAGTTCCCTCTTATACAGAAGAGGAAAAAGAACTTGGAAGTAAGCTAGGAGGGAACATAAACCCTTCCAGTTGGTACATACTCCCTGATCAGAGAATTCTGTTACCTGGGGCACTAAGATGAGATCTTATTTTTAAGACTCACCAGAGTACCCACCTAGGGGGAACTAAACTGATTGAACTTTTTCATGAAGATTATTACATTCCAAGACTTCACCATTATGCCAAGCAAACTGCGGCCCGCTGTCCTACTTGTGCACAAATAAATACAAAACAACAAGGAAATGCTCAATCAGGGATTCGACTACGCGGACAGAACTCAGGGGAACATTGGGAAATAGACTTTACTGAAATAATTCCAGGAAAGTTTGGTTACAAATACCTCTTCATTTTTATTGACACTTTTTCAGGTTGGACAGAAGCCTTCCTGACTAAATCTGAGACAGCTCAGACAATAGCTAGGAAACTAATATCAGAGATAGTCCCCCGATTTGGCCTCCCTATAGCCATGGGGTCCGACAATGGCCTGGCGTTCATCGCCCAGATCACACAAGCCCTAGCTATAATTTTAAAAATTACTTGGAAATTACACTGTGCCTGCAGGCCTCAGAGTTCAGGACAGATAGAAAGGATGAATCGAACATTAAAGGAGACTATTACTAAGTTAAAATTAGGGACAGGCAAAAATTGGGTCAGCCTCCTTCCTTTTGCCCTATTGCGGGCCTGATGTACTCCCTATATTTAATATACAGGAGACCACCACCACTCCTCCCCAAATTGGGAGCAGAAACCCTAGCTTAACTAAATAACCATTATCTTCTTAAGTCCTTACAGGCTCTGCAATTCATCCAGCAGAAAAACCATCAGATGATAAGAGATTCTCTCCCTAAGCCTTCTCTTCCAGGTGACTCAGATCTCCACAATGTTCAGCCCAAAGATTGGATCTGGATCAAGAAAATTCAGCCTGCTTCACTAGAACCTAGATGGACTGGTCCCCTGCCTGTAATCCTCACTACTCCAACGGCCCTTAAGTATGATAAGCAAGTCGCCATTTCTGGATTCATCACTCCCAGATAAAGAAGTCACACTCTGACCAGATACCAAAAAAATGGATAAATCACCTTACCAGGAGTCTTGCCTAGTAACTATTCCTATGCCAGAGGACCTCCAAGAAGACGAAGGCCCCAGATTACTTGTAGCCCCAGAAGGGACTTGGTTCGCCTGTACCACAGGACTGACGCCCTATATTAACTCACATAATGATGATTTTGGACTATGTATTCTAACTTATGTAATCCCACAGGTCTACTTTTACTCTGGTGAAGGTGGGCACGAACATTTTGGAATCTCAGCTGGAAGGAAAAAATGGGCAACACCCATATTATTAATAGTTCCACTTTTAGGCTTAGGAACAGCAGGCTCTGCAGCCATCGGTACGACTGCACTAGTCATGGGAGACCAGAATTTTAAGGCACTTAGTAAACAGATAGATCGAGACCTCTCAGACCTGGAAAACTCTATCACCCATTTAGAAAAGTCCCTAAATTCCCTAGCTGAAGTAGTACTACAGAATAGACAGGGACTTGATCTCCTCTTCTTAAAACAAGGAGGTCTATGTATGGCTCTGGATGAGACCTGCTGTTTCTATGCTAGTCACTCTGGCATAATACGAGACAGCCTATCCCTAGTTAGGTAAAGACTCCAAGACAGAAGAACTAAGAAAATAGGAAGCAACTGGTTCAAAGGTCTATATAATTGGCCTCCATGGTTAACGACCCTCTTATCAGCAATAGCAGGACCTCTTCTATTATTGCTCATAGGGCTGCTTTTTGGCCCTCTAATTATCAACTGTTTAACTAAATATATCAGAGAAAGAATCCAGACAGTTAAACTTATGGTCCTAAGCACCCATTACCAAAGATTCAAAATTCAGGGAGGAAACAATGATTTAATTCCCCTGAAAACCAGTGGGGAATGTACTGGCCTGCTCATATCACCTCACCCTGATTAAATAATACAAAAGGCCCACTGTGGAGTTTTCAGAGGCAAACCGAGGAAGTACCAGCTGGCCTGGTGCTCCTCTAAATGAATTTGTCCTCTAAGCGAAGTTGTTAGTTTTTAGAACTGAGAATGAATAGCAGGATAGATGTGTGCTTAGCAGTTCACTCAGTTCCCTCCTGCCTCAGCTCCCTCCCACCTCCGTTCCCTCCTGCTTATCACTAACTGCCTTCGCTTCTGTACTTGCTTGCTTGCTCTTCCCCAAGGCCATCAAGAACTGCCAGTTGCAGAAGTTTGTAACAAACCCCCTATAAAATAAAAAAGTAGCTGAAAGTCGGGACTGATCTCCGAGAACTCGGGATCAGCCGCTGGCCTGCTTTGCTCTCTATTTGGCCTTAATTTGGCTCTGGTGGTCTCTGGGTTCTCTCGTGCCACAATAGTTACTGAGTTTATTCAACCTCCCTTATGGGAGAGGCAACTTTCTAAGTGTTGGTCAAGTGCAGGCCTGCAAAGGGGCAGGAAGACAGATGGCTGATGACAAACTGGTATTGGTTCATTTTAACTCACTGATGGGGCACATGGGGTCATCCTTAAAAGGACTGGAGGGAATTGAGCAGAAAACTGCTGAGCAAGGGCAATCATGTCACATCACATTTTCTCTTTCTTCCTTTTGCTGTATTCTTCTCTTCTGTGCCTGGGGCTTTTTGAACTTTGTTCTTCCCAAGATTTTGGTTTTCCAAGCTCTCTAAGAGAGAGCAGAGTTTGGGTTTGCTGTGGGTGAGCGCTGGAGATGTTCCCTGGCTGACTCACCTCGTGTGCCTTGAGCCACACTTCTCATGAGCACCTCCTCCAAGCTCTGGTTATGTTTGTGTTAAGTCATATTTGAACAGCATTGTGATTTCATTTGCTTGGCTGTGTTTGAACACGCGGAGGCCCTGGGTGTGCTCACCTGCATTCCTTGACAGTTCCCATGTGCCCAGCAGGCCTTGAGGTTAGAAAATAATCACTTAGGACTTGGCAACGTTCTTCTCCTTCAGACCTCGGGGCCCTCTTTTCTCCGGGTTACTTACTTTTCTGGATTGTACCTGTCATTTGAGATTGATAGAACCTATGTGTCTTGTTAGTGCTTTTGAAATGGAGATTGAATTTCACCTGAAGTTGAATTGAAATAAGTCTTTGCTCCTGATTATTCTTATGGGGTTCCTGGATTCTAAGGGGGTTCAAATGGGCTTATATAGGTTCATCGATCTCTTTGGGCAATGAGATCTCTTTGGAGTGTTTTGGAACAGAGTATGGTACTAGAGAAATAACTCCTAAACTTCCATACTATTGTTCTTTATGTGGTGATACTAGTCATCTCTGGAAGAGATTTTCATGTCAGAAAGAGCTCTTTTTTAGTCATTGTGTAGCATAAATGACTCAATTTCTCTTAAGAAATCAATGGCTTAAAAAATAAGGCAAGAAGATTATTATACCATAAAAGAGACTTGAGAGTTATAACAACCAAATGGTAAAATAAGGGCCTTATTTGGATCATGATTTGAACAAACCAAATTAAAAAAAAAAATCTGTGAGGCAATCGTACTGGGTATTAGCTAATATGAAGGGATTATGATCAATTTTGTAGAGTGAGATAAAGGTATGGTGGTTATGCTTTTCAAAAGTGTCCTTCCAGCTAGAGAAGCCTAGGAAATGATGTGATATCCGAGATTCCCTCTAAAAGACTCTTTCAATAAAGAGTTGGGGACGGGCAAGTAGATGAAACAGGAGAGACAAAATGCTGGGAATTGTTGAGGTTGGATGATGATGAGTATATGGAAGTTCACTATACTAATCTCACCACTTTTATGTGTGTTTGGAAATTTCCATAATAAAAAAGGGATCTTTTTAAAAAAGGATTCCTTTCTCTGGGTGGACATGGGAAAAAGGATGAGGCAAACATCACATCAGCTGATATGAAGACCAGGGTGTTGGGGTGTGTTTCTTTGCTGCTAATACTCTACCCTGAAAATATGTGAATACTTGTTCTTCTTTACAAGATGGAAGTTGTTTAGGGGAAGTGACTGTTTTATCTATCTTTCTAATGCCTACAGTGCTAGATAAATGTTCCCTGAGTTTACTACATGTATGTTTTTTGTTTTGTTTTTAGGGGTAAAAACATTTATGATTATAATGTCTTCGTGATGAATTGACCTTTGGTGAAATGTCCTGTTTTCTTGAGTAATACTTCATGTCCTCAAGTCTCCTTTCCCTACTATCAGTGTAGCCATACCTGCTTTCTTGTGCTGAGTGTTTCCATGATATATCTATTTATCTTTTTCATCCTTTTACTTTCAAACTGTGTGTGCCTGTATTTAAAGTTCATTTCTTGTAGATAGCATATAGTTGGGTCTTAGTTTTGTATCCAATTTCATCATCTCTGTCTTTTTAATTAGTGTTTAGTCTGTGCATATATTTTTTTCCTTTATTGGTTTTAGAGAGTAAGTGAGAAGGAGAGAGAGAGAGAGAGAGAAACATCGATGAGAGAGAACATCAATTGGCCGCCTCCTGCATGCCCCCCATTGGGGATCGGGCCCACAACCTGGGCATGTGTCCCAACCAGGAATTGAACCGGCGACCTCTTGGTGAATGGGTTGATGCTCAACCACTGAGCCACACCAGCCGGACAGTTTGTTCATATTTAACGGCTAGGTTTAAGTCTACCATCTTGCTATTTGTTGTCTTCTATTTCTGTTATATAACCTTTGTTCCTACCTTAATGGAAAGACAGGATGCACAGTAAAGAAAGTAGTCTCCTTCCCCGTGGAAGATGCAGAATCCCAGGAGGCATCATACATATCACATTCTTTGGGACGCGTGCTCCTGGAACACCATTCCAGTGAGCACCATGACGGGCATGCTAAGGGGGGCATCACATCAGCCCGCCTTTCACTGCACCTCATAGCAAAGGCCGCGGTTGCCTGTCATCCTTAGGTTTCGTTCAGCCACAGTTTTGGCCTACTTGAGAAATATATGAATGGCTTTAAATACACTGGCTTTAAATTCATGGCTCCAGCGGTGGAACTCAGGGTTATGTCAGTTTCTTAGGCTCGGAATTTGATGATCACCACCGTGACACACAGCCCCGTGCAGGGAGTAGGGACCAGCTTGTCATCACCAATCCACAGCTCTCTCCACTCCACCTGTGCTCCCCAGTCCATAGCATGGATTGATGTTCTTGTTTGGGTTTCTTCTCCTGACTGTCCGCCTGTGTCCACCCTACCCAGGATCCTAGTCCCCACCAGGACCGGACCACTGTCTTGCCCTCCCAGTGCGTCACCAAGTGCCCAGCTGTCCTGTGCTCCTGCCATCCTCGGTCTTGGGCACAGAACCTCAAGTATCCTACGACACCTGCAGTGTTCCCTCTGCAGCCCAGTGAGGGCCCCTGAGGCCTGTCCCACCCTAGTAAGAGCTGACCTTATAGCACTTCCCAGCTCCTCTCCTCCCTCCTCATGCACCAGGTTTGAACGTTGACAGCCCTGGTCAGACCAACCCTAAAGCACAGTGCTTGGCTCTGGGAATTACATTAGGGTGGATGGATTGGAGGATTCCAGCCCATGAAGACTGGAGAGGTCAGACATGAGGGATCTTGAAAAATGTAATGTGAGAAAGGTCCGGGGAGCTGAAGTGTTTATCCTGGGATAAGGTTTAGAGAAGATTAGACACAGTGCACAAACAAGGGCTAAAACCATTTATGTTGTATTTTGTTATAAGGTATGTAGGTATATTTACCTTTAGATTAGGTAGTTGAGATAGGAAAGAAAAAACACAGTGGGTTGGATGCCAGGCGTGGGCAGAGCATCTTCCATGGAGGCTGATGGGCCGCTTGTCAGGAGCGGCCGAGGGTTTGCCTTCGCTGGGTGAGAGGCTGTCAACAGCTACCTGGAAACATGGGACTCAACAGGGCTGAATTTTGAAACTGTTCTTGATTAATAGTAGGTCACAAAGGATTTTAAAGAGGGAAGAGGAGATTTTGTGCTTTTTTTCACTAGGATCAGTTAAGTTACCTATTGAATATAAGCCAAAGAGGCAAAGAATACACCCCAGTTTGAGGACCTGAACAGCCTTCCCACGGGCTGGATTTCTCAGCATCTTCAAAGCATCCCTACAAGCCTTGTGCCTCTCTGAGTCCCTTTCCCACCGACCTGCTTCCTGACGGAGACCCTGGTCTGACCTAGGTTTGCTGCTCCCCCATTGGGCTCTCCTGGGCCATGTATTTTTTTCAGACCATCTCTGCCACCCAAACCTGCCTTCTTCCCTGAACAGGATGGGTGGCTCCCTCTTCTTCAGCACCCAGAAGTTCTAGAACTTCAGGCCAACTCCATCCTCTCCACCTGTGCTCAGTGCTGCCTGAGGGCTGCTCACCAGGGTCACATCTGCTTCTCACTTTCCAGAACTGCAGGTCTCCCTTGAAAAATCTCTAGCCACTCTCACTGTATCCTCTTCCATTCTTCTCCACAGTCCCCCACAATCCTGAGACCCAAGGTGACCATGTATTTGGGGGAGTCTCACACGCACATACGTATACACACACACAGGACATGACAGCAACGTAGGAGGGGCAGCCTGGACACTCCGGTTTGAAAGCCATAATGCCGTCCAGAGGAACACGTCGGGGGTTTCTAGAGATCCACAGAAAGGCAGAGCACTGAGAGCCGGACACTGGGTGTGCGCCCGGGCCCCTTGCGGGGATCACGCCTGGCTGTTCCACTTAGCCTATGCTCAGAATCTTCGGGGTCTGGATATTCTTAGGCTGAGCCTAACGTGATGGATTGGCTGCCATAGCAACACCGTTATAAATTCTGTTTTGGCAACAGATTTTTACTTCAGAAGGCGTTCTAGGATTTCTCCTTCAACCCACAGGCTTAGGATTTCCTAAAACATAACAAATATGTAATGAGCTCATTTCTGCTTGAAAGTCTTTGCAGCCTCTCGGTGCAATGCTTTTTGTGGCTTAAGGTGGTTTACAGACAGAATTGGAAATAAGGAATGTCCAGCTCTTTGGCTTCTTGACAGCTTTTTGGGAGATTGGAAAGGGCTCTAAAAACTCAGAGCTTCACTGGAAGGTTGCGCAGCCAGAGCTAATGATACCAGATGCTTAAAGCAGAGAGTGAGGCCGTGATAATTCTACAGCATGTGAAACCAGTCTCCTTCGAGGCACAACACTGAGCTCACAAACGAATCCTACGCCAGACTTAGTGTCCTTCAGTCTATCTGAGGGAGGACAGTCCGTTCTCCTGGTCTCACGGCGAAAGGCCGCTGTTCCGGGAGGGGGGCGGGTTGCACTGCTGAGTTCGGACGCCCTTATCAGTGTTTGCAAAGATACACGTGGCAGAGGAGGTTGCGTCCACAGACTGTGTGCTCAGAGCAGGGTTATTGACTTGTAAAGCTTAACAGACAGCCGCTTATGGAGTACTGCACGAGTTCCAGGCACAGAGAGGGTGGCGAGTGGCGGAGACCAGGGGCAGACACACGTGTGGCCCTCAAAGGGCTCCTCATCGAGCAGAGGTGAAGACAAGTGTGTACACGATCGTGATGTATATCCCAAAGGCAAACTCATCTGTGCACCTTCTAACAAACTGTAACATAATTGGTCTTAATTCTTGCCTCTGCAAGATAAAATGCAAAAAGGGATGTCCCAAGTGCCATGGGAGTCCAGAGGGGGTGGGTCCCATGCAGTCGAGGGATCCAGGACAGACCTGGTGAAGGTGACATCAGAGATTGGCCTTGGCGAGGGTGCAGCTTAAGGGGTGATGGTGGGAGACATGCCAGGTGCAGGGACACTCAGAGACAAAGACTCAGAAGTGGTCTTCGGGGTTTGTTTAGGGAACAGTGAGACCAGTTCAGGGTGCCTGTAATTTAGTGCTTGTGCAAGAGGAATGATGTCACAGCAGGAAGTGGAGTGAGGACTGTCTCCCGGGGCCCTGGTTGAGGTTTCTGAGCAGAGAAATGCCATAATGCAAGTGTGCAGACACGTGCTCCCCAAGTAGGGGAGCGTCACCCAGAGATTCCTTCCCCCCTAGAATATTCAAGTTGCAGACGGGGCCAAGGGATGTCTGTAGAAGGCCATTCTAATCTGCTTTCGTCTACGCAGTTTCTTTCCTGTGTTTTCAAAGCCTCCAGATGGTCTCCTTCCCCCACTGACTTAAAAATAAGTGATTTATTCTTCAAACCTGTCAAGGGACTGTCTTTCTTATCTCACTCACCAAGGGGAGTCCAGGAAGGACATCCTCCGTTTGTCTGTTGAAAATTTGGCAAGTATCAGAACATGAGCCTGTTTTTCAGACGCCGGGCTCCCCTTCTCGGCTGTGAACCAGCCTTTGGGATCATCCAAGTGGGCATTTTGGCCAGACTCAGCCAGAGGGAAGAGGGGGGGAAACGGAAGCTCACTGGGGCTCAGACAACACAGAGCCACTCCTCATTTCTGCCACCTCCTCGGATAACATCCAGTGTATTTCACCACACACACAAAAAACAAATCAGTAAAAAAATAAGGCCTAGCCCTAGCTGGTTAAAGCGTTGGCCCGTGGACCAGAGAGTCGCGGGTTCGATTCCAGTCAAGGGCACGTACCTCGGTTGCAGATTTGGTCCCTGGCCTGGTCGGGTTGTATGTGAGGCAACCAGTCGATGTGTCTCTCTCACATCAATGTTTCTCTCCCATTCTCCTTCCCTCACTCCCACTGTACTTGAGGATAAATGGAAAAATATCCTCAGGTGAGGATTAAAAAAATAATAAGGCCTGGCTTTACCACTGGTCAGTGAAGTCTATCAGTGGGCAGGTCTTCCTGGGTGTAAGTTCATTCAGTCAGGGGACCCTGTTGGGGCCAATGGGGAGCTGGCTGCCTGCTCTGGGCTGACCCCACAACGGACATGCACAGCCTTGGGGACCGATCACAGCCCAGAGGCGACTCTGGCCGCAGAGGATGTATAAAGATGAGTCAGAAGGTCACCTTCCCAGGGACTAGAGTGGAATTTGATGTTCATTAACTGAGTTATTAAAAGCTGGGGCTGCCGTCCTCCTTCACTTAAGTTGCCTCCTTAATTCATTTTAAATTGAATGTCCAGATTGCTCGCAAGTGGGGTTATGGAAGAGGATGAGAAGGCAGTCATCTGGAATGGTGGTTTTAAGTTTTATTTTTTGGTAACTCAAACCACTGTGTCCCAGACAGATAGTATCTCATGTGGTTTGCCCGGGGTTTCCCTGAGAGTGGGAGGCAGCTGTTCAGTGGGGCACGCCTGTGTGTGCCGTGTGCTGCCAGGGCTGGGGAGCCGCCAGAGGAGAGCTGAGGCCTGGCAACCTCCACCTGAGCCCTGGTTTGCAAATGAAATCTGATTTGAAGACCTCAGGAGCCCACCACAGAGCTTAAGAGCACGGGGCAGGGGGAGGGGGGGGACCTTTCAAGACGGATGGTCTGGTTTCAAGTTCAAGCTCCATCACGCACCGTGGGGTGTTAGGCAAGTTCCTTCAGCTCTCTGAGCTTCATTTCTCTCCTCTCTAAAATAGGGAACGCAGTACCACCTACCACCTTGGTTGTGTCAGAATTTAATACGAGAATGTGTCCAAAATGCCTAGTACAGTGCCTGGCACATAGTAAATGCTCAGTTAATGGTAGTGATTGTTCTGTCTCCAATGCTGGACTACAGTGGAGGTCAGTCCCGTGTCTGAGGATCTTAGTGCCTTGAGTAAATGACTCCCCCCTCCCAGAACCATGAACCAGCTCTGATGGCCATGTCCACATTGATGTCCCCAGGCCGTCAGTATGCTCCTGCGGGAGGCTGGGTGGGGAAACCTAGAATCTGCTTGTGCCTGGGCTGAGTCAGTGCCAGTCCCTGGTCAAGCCCCCACTCTTTCCTGAGCTTGGCTTTTTCTTACCTAAAATGGTATCTGCAAGTCCTTGTGACTCTGGCAGAGCCAGGACTTGGTCATAGCACATCTCCCTGGGGGCCCAGTGCCCGTCTCGGCTGCAGTGTGCTAATACCCGGGGTGCTCTGTGGGGGCTGAGTTTGTGCTGAGCACCTGCAGAAGGAACTGTGTGGCCGTGGCACCAAGGCACATGCAATGAGAAATGCAACCCCTGAGCTGATAATGCCTTCACAAAGACTGGCTTTTAAACTATTTTCCGATATCTAATTGCCTGAGAAAAACAGGTGTCAATATAGTATCTGTGCAAAAATATAAGCATTACAAATAAAGGCACGGCTTCCTTTATACTCAGTCTGGACCCTCCCCAGAGATGGCCATGTTGACGGTAAGATGCTTCCAGACTCTGACCAGGGCTGTGCATACAACGTGTGGGCCCTTGAAGAATAGTTTCGTATTGAGTGCACACTGGGGTTGAAAACAAAAATGGACATGGAAAGGAAGATTACTAAGAAAAGACTGCCATTTACTTTCAAATCCAATGGCTCATTCTAAACACAGCTCAAAAGTATCAGCTTCACAGTATTTGAATTCGGCAAATACATGTCTTTAATGTAAATAGTTTTGTGGCATTTTTTTTTTTTTCGTGAATGGTATCATACCACAGGAATGGTTCTAAGATGGGGTGTTTTTCACTTGGTGTATGTCTGAGAGATCTTTCCTCTCATCCTTTAATTCTGCATAGCATTTCATAGGGTGGCTGGCTGTAGTTTATTTAGCCATTCCCTTTTTCTTTTCTTTTGGACTATCTAGTCAGTGTTCAAATGTATCTGTTTTCCTTTTTTTTTTCTTTTCAGTCGGTTTGTATCAGGATCCAAATAAAGTCCATATATTGCAATTGGTTGACATGCTTCTAGAGTACCTTTTAGTATATAGGTTCACCCTTCACTGTCTTTTCCTTGCAATTTATTTTTTTGCCAAAGTAAATTATTTATTCTGCAGTTTCCCATACGCTGAATTTTGCTGATTACATCCCTGTTAAACATTCATCTGGCTACTGTATTTCTTTTGAACTGGTAGTTACATCTAGAGGCTGGATCAAATTTTGTTTCCATTTTTTTGTCATTAATACTTTGTGTGTACCCGTCAGGAACCACCTCATTAACATCAGTTCCGTGTGTGTGTGTGTGTGTGTGTGTGTGATATTTTGACAGTCAGTGGTGATTGCTGCTGCCTAAATCCATCAATTCATTAGGGGATTCAAAATCTTACTTCAATCGTATCTTCATTTATTACCTAGAATACTTCTCTAAAGAGAAACTCCTGTGAATCAGGTATTTGGTTATTGTGAGGTACAGTTTATGTAGGAAAGGCAGGAAAAACACCTGCTTTTTTTCTCTTTATTTACTAGTTTTCAAAATAATTAGTTGGCTCCATTAGCTAGCTAATTAGAAATAGTCTCCAAAGGTGACAACAGAAAGAGACAGAGATGGGGGTGGGGACAGAGAGTTGTGTGATTCAGGAGAATTCATTGAAAAATATTAATGTTTCCATCTATTGCATTTCTTCTTATTGATCCTAAAATTGTGCCATCATTGACCAGTGGGAGCCCCTCTGTGTTGGCTCCTGAATCCTTTTCATGATTCTAATGGTCTTGGGTAGTTTTCCTGCTTTCGGATGTTAAAATATTCTAGGCTAGTGATCGTCAAAGTGACCAGAGGATGTCTGGGGGTTCCTGAGACCCTGTGAAGGGGTGTGTGAAGCCAAAACAATTTCCGTAGTAGTATTAAGATATTATTTACCTCTTTTACTCTCATTTTCTCACATATGTATATAGTGGAATTTTCTAAATACCACATGTTGGCTATTGGAATGTGTGAGTTTATTCTTGTATTTTCTAGAATTTTTAAAGATAAGTTCTTTGTTGTCTTCAGTAATTCCTAAGAATGTAAATAAAGAGGTCCTAAAACTAAAAATTTCAAGAATTGCTATTCTATGTTCATCTTTTAAATGTCTGGCCACATACTTGGAGTCACTGGTGTCCTTATGAATTACTTCTATTTTTTTTTTTTTTATTGTTGAAAGTATTACAGATGTCCCCCTTTTTTCCCCATTGACCCCCCTCCTCTCTGCATCCACCCCCCTTCTGTCTTCCCCAACCTAATGTCTGTGTCCATTGGTTGTGCATATATGCATATAAGTTCTTTGGTTTATGTCTTCCCACCCCTCCCACCCCCATCCCTCTGAGGTTTGTCAGTCTGTTCCCTACTTCCATGTCTCTGGATCTGTTTTGGTCAACAGCTTATTTTGTTCATGATGTTCCATAAATAAGTGAGATCATGTGGTACTTGTCTTTCTCTGACCGGCTTATTTTGCTTAGAGTAATACTTTCCAGGACCCTCCATGTTGTCTCAAAGGGTAACAAATCTTTCATTCTTATATAGCTGCATAGTACTCCATTGTGTACATGTACCACAGCTTTTTTATCCACTCATCTACTGATGGGCACTTGGGCTGTTTCCAGATCTTAGCTATTGTGAACAGTGCTGCTATGAACATAGGGGTGCATATATTCTTTCTGATTGGTGTTTCAGGTTTCTTAGGGTATATTCCAAGAAGTGGGATCACTGGGTCAAAAGGCAGTTCCATTTTTAATTTTTTTAGGAAACACCATATTGTTTTCCATAGTGGCTGCAGCAGTCTGCATTCCCACCAGCAGTGTACTAGAGTCCCCTTTTCTCCACACCCTCGCCAGCCCTTGTTGTTTGATGATTTGTTGATGGCCGCCATTCTGGCAAGTGTGAGATGATATTTCATAGTCATTTTAATCTGCATCTCTCTGATGATTAGAGGTATTGAGCATTTTTTCATATGTCTCCTGGCCATTTGTATGTCCTTTTTGGAGAAGTGTCTATTCAGGTCTTCTCCCATTTTTTAATTGGATTGTTTGTTTTCCTTTTGTTGAGTTGTATGAGTACTCTGTATATGTTGGATATTAACCCCTTATCCAATGTATCATTGGCAAATATGTTCTTCCAGAGAGTGGGTTCCCTTTTCATTTTGATGCTGGTTTCTTTTGCCGTGCAGAAGCTTTTAAGTTTGATGTAGTCCCATTTATTAATGTTTTCCTTTGTTTCTCTTGCCTTAAGCAATATATCAGTGAAAATTCCACTATTTATGTCTGAGATTTTTCTGCCTACATTTTTTTCTAGGATTTTTATGGTTTTATGAGTTACATTTAAGTCTTTTAGCCATTTTGAGTTGATTCTTGTGTATGGTGTTAGTTGGTGGTCTAGTTTCATTTTTTTGCATGTAGCTGTCCAATGTTCCCAACACCATTTATTGAAGAGACTGTCTTTTCTTCATTGTATGCTCTTGCCTCCTTTGTTGAATATTAATTGTGCATACTGCCTTGGGTCAATTTCTGGATTCTCTGTTCTGTTCCATTGATCTATATGCCTGTTCTTGTGCCAGTACCAGGCTATTTTGATTATGATGGTTTTGATATCTGGTATTGTGGTCCCTCCCACTTTATTCTTCTTTTTCAAAATTGCTGTGGCTATTTGGGGTCTTTTTTGGTTCCATATAAACTTCTGGAGTATTTGTTCTAGATCTGTGAAATATGCCATTGGTACTTTAATAGGGATTGCGCTGAATCTGTAGATTGCTTTGGGTAGTATGGACATTTTAATGATGTTGATTTTTCCAATCCATGAACATGGTATATGTTTCCACTTTTTTATATCTTCCTCTGTTTCTTTTTACAATGTCCTGTAGTTTTCTGAGAACAGGACTTTTACCTGCTTGGTTAAGTTTATTCCTTGGTATTTTATTTTTGTTGTTGTTGTTGCAATGGTAAATGAGATTTTTTTTTTTAGTTTCTCTTTCTGTGAGTTCATTATTGGTGTATAAGAATGCCAATGATTTCTGGATGTTAATTTTGTATCCTGCTACTTTGTCAAATTCATTTATTAAATCTAGTAGATTTTTGATGGAGTATTTAGGGTTTTCTATGTACAGTATCATGTCATCTGCAAATAATGATAGTTTCATTTCCTCCTTTCCAATTTGGATCCCTTTTATTTTTTCTTGTCTAATTGCTGTGGCTAAGACTTCCAGTACCATGTTAAATAACAGTGGCAAAAGTGGGAATTCCTGTCTTGTTCCTGTTCTTAAGGGAAATGCTTTTAGTTTTTGCTCATTGGGTATGATGTTGGCTATAGGTTTTTCATATATGGCCTTAATTATGTTAAGATATGATCCCTCTATTCCCATATTGCTGAGCGTTTTTATCAGAAATGGGTGCTGGATTTTGTCGAATGCTTTTTCAGCATCTGTTGATATGATCATATGGTTTTTATCTTTCATTTTGTTTATGTGGTGTATCATATTTATTGATTTGTGAATATTGTACCAGCCTTGCATCCCTGGAATGAATCCCTCTTGGTCATGGTGGATACTTTTTTAAACATATTGCTGGATCTGATTTGCTGATATTTTGTTGAAGATTTTGGCATCTATGTTCATCAGGGATATTGGCCTGTAGTTTTCTTTCTTTGTAGTGTCTTTATCTGGTTTTGGAATTAGGATTATGCTGGCCTCATAAAAAGAGCTTGGAAGTCTTCCTTCCTCTTGAATTTTTTGGAATAGTTTGAGGAGAATTGGTGTTAGTTCTTCTTTGAATATTCAGTAAAACTCACCTGTGAAGATGTCCAGACCCGGGCTTTTGTTTACTGGGATTTTATTGATTACAACTTCAATTTCCTTAGTTGTTATTGGTCTGTTCAAGTTTTCTGACTCTTCCCTGTTCAGTGTTGGGAGACTGCGATTCTAGATATGTGTCCAATTCACCTAGGTTGTCCAACTTGTTGGCGTATAATTGTTCATAGTATTTTCTAACAATCCTAACTTGTGGTCTGTCTTTGAGACTGTCCCATGTGCACTTGAAATGAATGTGTATTCTGCAGTTTTGGTGTGTAATTCTCTGCAAATATCTATTAAATCTATTTGATCTAGGGCATCATTTAGAGTCTCTGTTTCCTTGTTAATTTTTTGTTTAGAGGATCTATCCAGGGGTGTCGGCGGGGTGTTGAAGTCACCATATATGATTGTATTGGTGCTGATTTCTCCTTTGAAGTCCTCCAGAAGTTTTAAAATATATTTTGGTGCTCCTATATTGGGTGCATATATGTTTACCAAGGTTACATCCTCCTGTTGGATAGATCCTTTCATTATGTAGTGGCCTTCTTTGTCTCTAGTTATGGCCTTCATTTTGAAGTCTATTTTATCAGATATGAGTATTACTACCCTAGCTTTTTTCATTTCCATTTGCTTGGAAAAATTTTTTCCATCTCTTTCAACCTGTGTGAGTCTTTTGTTGTGAGGTGGCTCTTTTGTAAACAACATATATATGAGTCATGCTTTCTTATCTATTCAGCTACTCTGTATCTTTTTATTGGAGTATTTAATCCATTTACATTTAAGGTTATTACTGATATATACTTATTTATTGCCATTTTTGTTTATTCTGGTTATGTTTCTCTTCCTATTTCTTCTGCTTATTACAGCAGTCTTTTTAACATTACTTGTAGTGCTGGTTTGGTGCTAATTATTCCCACCATCATTTTTTTTTTTTTTAATCTGGGAAGCTCTTTATTTCACCTTCTATTTTGAATGATAGCCTTGCTGGATAGAGTAGTCTTGGAAGTCTTGGATTCAGATCCTTGTTTTTCAACCTTGAATACTTCATGCCATTGTCTTCTGGCCTGTTGTATTTCTGTTGAGAAATCAGCTGATAGCCTTATGGGGGTTCCTTTGTAGGTAACCTGTTGCTTTTCTCCTGCTGCCTTTAAGATTTTCTCTTTGTCTTTAATTTTTGGCATTTAAATTATAATGTGTCTTGGTGTGGGCCTCTTTGGGTTCTTTCTTGGGGCTTTCTGTGCTTCCTGAACTTGTATGCCTTTTTCCTTCACCATGTTAGGGAAGTTTTCTGTCATGATTTCTTCCAATATATTCTCTAACCCTTGCTCACTTTCTTCTTCTGGTACTCCTATGATGCAGATGTTGTTACATTTCATGTTGTGTTTTTAATTGTTTTTTTGTTTTTTTTTCCTGTTTGATTCTCTGATTGCATGGTATTTTTCTGCCCTGTCTTCTAATTCACTGATCTGGTTCTCGGCTTTCTCTAATCTGCTTGTTATTCCTTCCAACATGTTCTTTATTTCTGCTATGTCATTCTTCATTTCCGCTTGGTGGTTTTTCATTTCCAATTGGTTGATTTTCATTGCTTCTGTATCTTTCCTCATGCTGTTGAGCTTCCTCATAATCATACTCTGAACTCTACATCTGATAATTTGCTTAACTCCATTTCATTTAGCCCTTCTTATATACAATTCTCTTGTTCTTTCATTTGAGATTTGTTTCTTTGTTTCACCATTTTGGCTGTCTCAGTAGGGGTTGGGAGCCTGCCAAATTTTCCCTGTGAGTGTCAATGTTCCGCTGATTGTGGCTCCCTCTGCTGGGTTTGGATGAGTAGGGAAGGGACCATAATGAACACCAATGTCCAGTCTTACTTTCCTGGGTAGAGTCACAGGCCAAGCAGGGATTCAGTTATCCCGGAGCTTTTTCCTGAAAGCTATTAGTCTCAGTTACTTAATGAGCCTCAGGTTATAGCCCTCAGCTGAATGAAAAATCCTACAGGTGGGCAGGGTAGGAGTATTTCTAGTAGGTAGGGCAATTGCTTTCCCCTGGGCTAAAGTTGCTTTGAGCAGAAAATGATTTCTGCAGTGTGGGTTAGTGGCTCAGTGCAAGGACCCAGGCCTCAGCCTTCACAGCCATTTAGCCATTCCCTTTAAAATTTTTTTATTTTGTTCTTTTTTCAATTACAGTTGACATTCAATAATATTTTGTATTAGTTCCAGGTGTACAGCACAGTGGTTAGACAATTATATACTTTACAAAGTGTTCCCCTGTTATTTCCAGTACCCACCTGGCACCACACATACAATAATATTGACTATATTCCCTGTGCTGTACTTTATATTCCCATGACTATTTTTTAACTATCAATTTGTACTTCTCAATGCCTTCACCTTTTCCACTGAGTCCCCCAACCCACCCTCCCCTCTGGCAACAATTAGTCTGTTCTCTATCTATGAGTCTATTTCTGTTTTGTTTGTGCATTTATATTGTTCTTTAGATTCCACATATAAGTGAAATCATATGGTATTTGTCTTTCTCTGACTTATTTCAGTTAGCATAATACCCTCTAGGTCCATCTGTGCTGTGGCAAATGGTGACATTTCATTCTTTTTTATTAGCTATTCTCTTCTTGATGGGCATCAATGTTGTTTCTACTTTTTCAGTCTCATAAACAATTCTACAGTGACCATCCTTGTTTGTCCCTATTAGGAACATCTGTGCATATTTTCCTAGATGGGTAATGAGAAGAGCGGAAAATACAACTTTTATAGGTTAAATGCAGAATGAAACATAAAATTTTATGGCTTTATTCCCTGACTAGGAATAAGACAAAGATAGAATCAGGGTGTATAAAAGAAAAAGTAATGTGCATGCAGGAAGACAGATCAGAAAAGCATATACTTTAATTTTTTTAATCGTCATCATCAAATTTTAGTCTATAGTTTTTGATCTATTCAAAATATGTGCAGAGCTGCACTATTATTTTAAGATTATTATGGAATCCTTCTGGATTTTAAAAAATCTTTGGTTAAATTTTTTTTGAAAAAGAAGAATATCCTATCACATATTAAAACTAACTTAATAAAAGCCACATGGGATTAGTCTGCTAACCCACAGCAAAACAGGATGAGGTAGGTCCAATCAGACCTTAGTATAAGTCAGAAGTTTAGGAGGAGTTTATATAATATGTGGGGAAGGAATGGGTTTTTAATAAAATGTGGAGGAGTACATTGATTTGCTATTTGGAAAAAAAAATTATATACTTATATCATACCATATGCCCAAATAAATTCCAGTAAATTAAAGAAATCAATATGAAAAATTAAACCTTAAATTAGTATAATACTTTTAGAAAACAATTTGGTACCATAAAGCAAAATTCTTAGAGATGTTTACTAAATCTAATTATCTAATAATTTTACTTCCAAGTGTCAACTCTAAAGAAATAATCCTGGTAAACGTGGTGTCTTATTTTCTTTAACATTATTTACAATAGTACAACATTAAGAAACAGCCTGTGTACCCAACAAAGGTATGACTAAGTAAATTGGAGAATAATATAGTTGCAGCCATTAGAATAATGAAACCTTTGGATTGTAAGGTATTTATGAAATGTAAGCTTTAAAAAGCAAAATTGAAACTAGTATATTTATAATCAGATTAAAATAATCATGCCAGTAAAGAAAGAAATGAAAGTTGTTTTTGAGTGGTGAAATAATAGGTGACTTCTTATTTTTTCTATTGTTCAGTAGACCAGTTTTTAAAATAACTCGCATATGATAGTTTTAGAATTCATTTTTTCATTCCACAGTCACTCTTTTGAACACTTAACTGTGGTAAGGCACTCTGTTGAGCAGTAGGGCTATAGCAGTGACAATAAGGTAAAGTCACTGTTTTATAGTATAGTAGAAGAAAGATAATTAACCATTAATAAGTGAACCTGATGACCTGTGGCTATTAGGACCCCAAGCAGAGTGCTGAGGTAGAGTCATTAGGGGAGGCCACACTCAAGGAGGTAGGGAAGGATAGCTGAGAAGGTGACACAGAAAACAGGATGAGGATGAGCATGCCATAAAGCAGCATGGAACAGCATCCCAGAAAGATGGAACAGCAAATTGTTGAAGAGGTTGCTAGGAATACTTAGGTTGTTTGTATAATGGAACAAGAATTAAGGCATATTTATAACTCACAGCTAATATCCATGTTGCATTTGTCACAGAGTCTGGTCAGAACGCTGCACTGGGTGGGATTCTGTAATCTATTGCCTTCACTTGTAAATTTTGCCCTGACCACGTTATTGAAACTTTGAAGTTTGCGAGGACTTGTGCCAGATACCAAGCCAGAAAGGACAGCCTTTGAAAGTTGGCAGAAACATGTCACTTTAGTGATTTAGTATCCATTTGTCATCTGTTGTCTCAAAGTTTTTCAATAATATTTTTCCTTAATAAAATATTAACTGAGAATTGATCCTGGACATGAGGTTATTGACAGAGCCCAGCAGTATGTAAGGGTAACAGTTAACATTTAGCGGCTTTAAGGTTTACCAAGCGAATCTGTGCATATTCTGAACAAGACGACCAGTGTCTCTACTCTGTGAAAGGAGAGCCGCTGCCAAGCCAGCAGTGGCCCAGCCAGGCTTGAAGCGAGGTCCCCCTAAAGCCCTCCCCCAGCTCTTTTATTATTTTTAATTAAATGTATTGGGATGACACTGGTTAATAACATTATATAATTCCAGGTGTACAATTCTATAACACATCATCTGTATATTGCATTGTGTGCTCACCATCCAAAGCCTTTCTCCCATCCCCTTCCCCTCTGGTAACCACCATACTGTTGCCTCTTTCTGTGAGTTTGTTTGTTCATTTGTAGCTTTCTGTTTTATAGCCCACATATGAGTGAAATCATATGCTTCTTGTCTTTTTCCATCTGACTTGTTTCACTTAGCACGGTACTCTCAAGGTCCATCCATCTTGTCATAAACGGCAGTATTTCATCTTTCTTATGGCTGCATAGTATTCCATTGTATATGTGTACCACATTTTCTTTATCCATTCATCCATCGAAAGACACCTGGGTTGTTTCCATGTCTTGGCTACAGTGAACAATGCTGCAATGATCATAGAGGTACATATATCTTTATAAATAAGTGTTTTCAAATTTTTCAAGTAGGTACCCAGAATAGTTCTAGTCTTAATTTTTTGAGGAACATCCACAGTTTTCCTTAGTGGCTGTACCAGTTTACATTCCCACCAGCAGTCTATGGGGGGTTCCTTTTTCTCCACATCCTTGCCCTCACTTATTTCTTGTGTTATTGATAATAGCCATTATAACCCATATGAGGTGGTATCTCATTTTGATTTACATTTCTCTGATATCTAGTGAAGTTGAGCATCTGTTCATATATCTCTTGGCCATTTGTATGTCTTCTTGGGAAAAGTGTCCATTAGGTCCTCTGCCCATTTAAAAAAATTTTTTTTCTTTATTGATTTTAGAGAGAGAGGAAGGGAGAGGGAGAGAGAGATAGAAACATCAATGAGAGAGAACATTGATTGGCCACCTCCGGCATGCCCCCCACTGGGAATCAGGCCCACAACCTGGGCATGTGCCCTGACCAGGAACTGAACCGGTGACCTCTTGTGCATGGGTCAATGCTCAACCACTGAGCCACACCGGCCAGGCTCCTCTGCCCATTTTTTAATTGGCTTTTTTTGTTGTGGTTGTTGAGTTGTATGAGTTCTTTGTATGTTTTAGATATTAGCCCCTTATCGGAGGTGGTGTTTGCAAATACCTTCTCTCATCCTGTTGGTTGCCTTTTTGTTTTGTTGATGGTTTCTTTTGCTGTGCAGCTTTTCAGCTTGATGTAGTCCTTTATTTTTGCTTTTACTTCCCTTGCCTTCGGGCTCAAGTTCACAAAAGCGTTTCTGAGACCAAGGTCCACAAGTTTAGTGCCTGTGTTTTCTGCTATGTATTTTGTCGTTTCGGGTGTTATATTTAAGCCTTCACTGCATCCTGAGTTAGTTTTGTGCATGGTGTCACACAGTGGTCTCGTTTCATTCCTTTGCACGTGCAGGGCCACCTGTCTTAGCTCAGTAGCAGAAGAGCCAGGGCCTGGGTTTGAAAAATTCTCCCAAACAGACTTTCAGCTGAGTCAGGCCCTGGACGTGGCCTCGTGGACAAGTGATCAGGCCCTGCGAAGTAAACAGGAGCACGCTCACAGCTCGTAAATCTCCATCACATTCCCCAGTAGGGCGGGTGGCAGGAGCCCTTTGGGGTTTCCAGCCAGGGGCGACCATGCCAGGAAAACATACCAACCGTCAGGAGGAAAAGCAGAGCCTGGTCCTCAGCTGCCCTTTGTCGGGAGAAGGGCTGGAGACTGAACCCCAGATACCTGGAGCCCGTGACTGTGAAAGGCCCCGGTGAAATGGACATCAGATCTGAGAGGGGTCAGGCCAACAGTCCTGTTGGAGAGAGAGCAGAGGACGAGCAGCCCAGCGTAGGCTCTGGGCCACTTTTCCTCTCGGCGTCCATCCTCGTGGACCCCAGTTGTCCAAAGTCCATCCTTCCCAGTTTCAGCAGTCTCACTGGTATGCACTGAGACCAGAGGGGACTGCCTTGAGATCACCCTGGACCAAGTTCAGAGGTCCACAGGGCGAGGTGGAAGCTTTGACTTGGCTAATGACCTACTACTGTTCCCTTAGGCAACAGCAGTGACCGAGTCATGAGCTTAGAAAGCCAATCAGTGGCTCAGTGCACCTCACTCAGCAGTGGGTGGCACACCCAGGGCCGGGGCAGTAATGACCTTGGCCACCCCCGGTGGTAGCACATATGGCATTTGCTGGGTTGGGAAGAGGCGGCTACATCATCAGTCCTTTCGTACTTCCTCTCTCATGGCTCAAGATACCCTGGAGGCTGAGCACACACAGCAGAAGGCCCGTGGTCAGAGCTTTCCAAACCCCTGGGATTCCAGGGAGCAAACACAGCACCCATCTGTCCTAAGGGAATTCCCACGTCAGCACGTCTGTAATGGGCCTGTTTCCTGCCTGCTGTTTTCATGGGAGGGGATCCCAGCCCTGGCCGACACTGGCCAGCTAGGGACTGAGATGCCCAAGGACGCTTTCTGCACACATTCCGAGGTGTCAGAGGCGGGAAGATGTCTCCAGAGGCTGTGACTGAGGTTCAGAGAGGACCGTGACTCAGCAAGCTCACTAACTCATCAGTAGCACGACTGGGACTAGACGGAGGCACCCCTCTACTGTGCTGCTGAGTTTCTGGGATCCTAAAAATCGAAAACAGCCTCCTTCCCATTTACCTGGAAGTCTTTTGTCCACTGCACCCGGAATGTGCTGGGCACTGAACAGGAGCCTCAGCAGCCTGCTTCCCAGGGATGTTTCAGTATTTCCTCCCTCAGTAGGAATGGAAAAGCGTTGTGGGGTGGAATCGGTATTCCACGGCCTAGTGCTCCCCAGTCTGGGTGAGAGATAGATTCACCCACAGGAGCGTAGCACTTAGACTGAAATGCCACCGCCTGGGAGAAGTTCAGAGCCTGTCGGCAAGGCCCACCTGCCTACAGTGGAGTAATAATAATACACACACAGAGCAGTGGGTGCAGTGAGAAATCCATTCTTTTTCTTTTTCTTTTTGGACAAATGGTGATTAAAATATCTTCAAATTATTTTAAAAGTTACTAAACTTCTCGACTCATTATGCCATTTTCAACTGTAGCAGTAAGATTTTTGTTATGGACGTTGTAAAAAATCCCCTGGGGCCAATGCAGCCGGCTGCCCGTAGCTGGATGATTGGCGGGGGCTCGGGGCGCACCAGGGCCGAGAGGGTCAAAATCTCTGCAGCCTGTACTCCATTTCTGTTGTCTTCAGAGGGCTCTGCCATAGTCAGATGGGATTTGGGGTAAAACAGAGTCACAGTGGTTTACTTAATCCAGGACCAGTGTGCAGTGGCTGAAATGTCTCCCTCTGATGTAATACTCATTAAAGATGAAGCATTTCCAAACTTGATTTGACCACAAAATACCCTTTGTCCCCATGCAAGCATCTCATGAGATAAGCACTATGTAGACCCCACTTTGGGCAACACCTTGGATTTCTCTGAAGACATAAATGTATTTCTCTCTAACCGAACTTAACCAGTAAACTCTTTCCACAAAGGCAGGAACTGACCCAAGGCAGTGCCGTCTTTCCTGGCTTTAATCATAGTCAAGTCACGACTTACTCTTTGGCTGTCTGAGACCTGTCCCTTTCCTCCTCTCTGCAGCCTCTGACATGTGAGTGTGTCTCCTGAATTGACCTACATTTCCTGTAGTCTGGCATCTCCCTCTAAAACGCTGTCTTTCCTCATCTCCACCATGACGTGCAGCTTCTGTGGGATTCGGTACAGGGATAGACGAACCCAGCCAGTGCGCACTAATTTAGCGCCCTTTAGAGCCAGTTCCTGGCCTTCCCGGAACAGGCAGTCGAAAGTGACTTTCTGCTTGGGCAACAGGACTTCACGAGGGTCACGGAGAACCCAGCACCCAGCGTGCAAAGGTAGCTCCTGCTTCTCCGTTTGTTGCCCATGTTTAAGTCACTGAATTTATTTCTGTCTCAACCTGCATCCCTCCCTCCATTTATGAAGTGCTTACTGTGTGCTAGGTGCTGGATGCAAAGCTGAGAAGAGAGAACCCTTGTAGGGATGGGCTTATGGTCCAAGTCAGAGAGTGAGACTTGCTACCAGTGTGATGCAGTGGACTTGCCAGCGAATCGGGATAGTTAATGTGGCTCTGCCCAGGGGAATCAGGGAAGGCTTCACAGAGGAGGTGACGCTTGAACTGAGACTTAGAGAAGAAATAGAATTTCATGAGTTGGATGAAAGTGTGAGGATTATGGGTCGGTGGAGATTTTCTAAGCAGAACCTAACTACACGTGCTGAGAGAGCCTCGTATAGTCGGGACAGAAATTTGGTCAGGAAAGCCCAAACTTAGAATGAATAATGACAATAAAAGCTCCATTGATTGTTCACCGTATGGCAGGTGCTGGGTCAAATGCGTTACATACGTCATCTGATTTCATCTCCAAAGCAAGCCTATGGCAGAGGCATTATTACCCCTGTCGTATAAATGAGGAGGCTGAGCGAAGGCAGACTCATTGACCGAAGCAAGGCCACCCTGTCGGAGGACGGGGGAGTCAGGGTGAAATCACATTGCCTGATTCTGGGTAATTTCGCCCATGTTCTTACCCCGGAGGCTAGAGAGTCCCTGCCTGCTGGGCCAAGTGGCAGGAGGGGCACTCCCGCCCAGCTCCGTCCTGGCTTCCTGCCCGCTCTCCTGCTCTACCCCCAATTCCAGCCACAGCCTGTCGGGGACACCTGCTTCCCCTCTGCTGGGGTCCTGGCACAGGGACCCAACTCTCTGGACTAGGGTGGAGCAGAGAACCAGCTACCAAGTCGAATACAGTCAGGAATGTCAAGGTTTTTCTCAAGTCCTCAGTAGAACTGCCCTTCTGTCACTTCTGTGGTCTGGGGGCTTTTTCAGCAGCTCAGGGTCCATCCGGCCTGGTGGGGTCGTCAGTCAGGAAACCATTCTGCACCACTCCACCCTGCCGCCCACCTCCCCACACATCGGTCTGAGAGCTGATGACAGCGGTGCCATGGAGAGAACTGGAGAACTGCTGAGGCCTGAGAGCCCGCCCCCAGCCCTGGGTGCCTGGGTCACCCAGAGAAGGAAGGACTCTTGGCTTCTGCCCTTGGCTGGGTCAGAAAACAGAGCGGCAGTTTTCAGAACTGACAGAGTGCTTGTCTAGAGTGATCGATCCCCTGATCGCCACCCTGATCACCGATCTTCATGGGTCGTAAACATCTGTCGGTTCTAGAAAGCTGACCTTTCCAGTGTGGCTGGGAAAGCATTTTAGAAGGAGTTGCTAGTCATTTTGGAAAGCGCTGTTTAGTTCATTTCCATCTAGACTAGAGGCTGAAACTGGCAGCAGTCTGTGGAGATGGAGTCAAAAGGATCCTTGCTGACGGATTGTTGAGAACTTGAGCTAAGACCTGGCAGCCAAAAGCAGTAATCACAAATCAGTGTTTCTTAGTGTGAAAGAGGGGAGGGTCCCGGGAGACTCTGGTGCCAGGCGTTTTCCTGTCCCCTGACCCTCCTCTCCTTCTCTGGCTGTTTCACTCCAAACTCACCCAGGTGCCGGCTGCTGCCCTAGCAGCTGCATTTGCTTTGAGCCCCTCTCAAGGTTAGCGTTTGGGATTTTTTTTTTTCCTGTAAAGTACCAGATAGTAAATATTTTGGGCTTTTTGGATGAGACTGTGTCGCAACTACTCAGCTCTGCCACTGTGGCATGGAAGTAGCCCTGACAGCATGTAAACAAATGAATGTGGCTGTGTTCCAATAAAACTTTATTTGCAAAAGTAGGGGGTGGGCCGCGTTTGGCCATAGTTGGCTAACCCCTGCTGTAGATCTTAATTCTCTCTTTTTCCTTTCCTTCTACTTTTTCAATCCCAAGAACAGGAACAACGTGTTTAAAAAGGCAAGCTGTTTGTGACGTTGCTTTTGGACTCTCCTCCCCTCATTTTTAACACTTCAGAAAGTACACTGTCTTGTCCTTATAGGTGGTTATTTAAGTCGAAAGCAGCCGTGCAGGCGAGAGTCCTGTCAGTGAGCATTTAGAAGGTCTTCTGTTGTGAAACAGTAACTTCTAATGCACGTTTTGTTTAGCTGGGGACAGAGCACACTGGTGTACCGCAGAATGACTCGGGAGAGCCTGCTGCCCACACAGTGCAGACATGGAAACATGAGGCTTCTCGCGGGAATGAATGAACACATGGAAGCTGGAGCTGTTTAGAAACGATTTCTTTATAAGTCACGTAGAGGTGATCGCATAGGTAACACAGGTACCGTTCCTTTACCTTTTACGATCTTGATTGTGGAAGTTTCCCTTAGTACCTAAGCTTCCCGGGGAGACCAGAGAGCACACAGGAAGTTTTTAGGTAAAGGTACAGGTGAGATACTCTTCACGGGTTTGTCCTGTCATTGGAGACAGGTGACCCCCCACCCCCTAAAAGGCCACACTAAGATCACTCAGCCTTAAAGATGCAAAAATGCCCGTCTCAGCATCTTCCACGCCGGCTGTGGTCAGAGAGCGCGAGGATGAACCCTGGGATGCAGTCGTGCAGCTCATGGGGGCGAGGCAGGGAAGTGGACAAACGAACGTCTGGAAAACAGTCATGATAAAATGCCAAAGGGAACACAGTAGGACAGAAAATCGAACAATGGCATGATTCTAATTTTATTTAAAATACTTATTATCTCTACCCCTTTTAAAGACAATCCTAGGAAGAATATATTAAAATGTCAATAGTACCTCTGGGCAGTAGAATAAGGTGACTTTGTCCTTTTGTCCCATAATTAAAACATTTTTTTCTACAATAAACATGTTGCTTATATAGTTTTAAAAGGTGTTTTTTTTTTTTTAAAGATAAAGAATGGTATCCCAGTCTACCTTTTGTCTTACTGAGAACAAAAGAGCAGGCTCCCCAGGGACGATCTTCTCACCCACCCTGCAGCAAGCACCCCGCTGGCACGCGGAGCTTCCAGGGAAAACCCACCTGCTCCAGGCGAATGCTGGGAGCTCAGGCACCTGGCACCCTCCTCCGCCAGCTGGGACCTGACGGGATCACCTGTGTCTCCTGGGTTCCTCTTCAAAGAAAATGTGGTAGTACCTGTTTCAACTTGGCCTGGCCTTTCCCCTCCTCTTCTCAGCTTACCAAATACCACGAAGCTAAATGAGCAAATAATGTTTTGACCTTTTTATATATATATATTTTAAGAGCAGTTTTCTAAAGAGATAAGTGTCACTTGGAAAGTATTCCAGAGAAAGGACAGTGTCTTAAAGAAACACACATCTTTGACCCTGGCTGGTCTGGCTCAGCAGTTAGAGCGTTGGGCCCGCAGACCAATGAGTTGTGGGTTTGATTCCGGTCAAGGGTACATACCTCGGTTGCGGTTCATCCCTGGCCCTGGTCGGGGTCATGCGGGAGGCAACCAGTTGGTGTGTCTCTTTCACATTGATGTTTTGCTCTCCCTCCCTCCCTCCCACTCTATCTGAAGATTTAAAAAAAGAAAGAAAGAAACACATATTTGAAAGCACAGCTCTTGTATAGAAATTCCTGCTTTCTTGATGAAAAAGAAATGGAATTTTCTTTTGAGGTGATGGCCAGGATTCACGGGCCTCCTTGAGATACTGTTGGCCGTGGCTTCTTCATAGTATGTGGTTAGCCTCTCTTCATCAGGCCTAGGGTCTCCCTACTTGGTGACAGGGCCCACTTTTCTGCAGAGATGAGGACCTTGTGCCTGGTTAAGGGTCCTTGGGACACAGCTTACTGTTGGCGACACTGGACAAGTTACTAAGAGTCCTTCTGTGTCTTTCTGCTGCTACTCCAACCTTACCCCTATCAGAGAGAGGCCGTGGGGATCGAGAATGACACATTTCACTAAGCTCTCTCGTCATCCCACCCAACCCAAATTAATAACCCCACCCCTGCCATCACCCCACCCCCACCCACACTTCCAGGTGTCTTGGTTTCTTCAGGCCATCGTTAAGGTGGACTTCCTCTTGCTGTAGCTTCTCTAGACCAGGGGAGAGCTGGCCCCTTGGTCTAACGGATGTGTACGAAGAGCGTGGACGTCTCAAGTGATCACTGAAGTCCCACAAGAGTACAGATCTTGTCGCTTCCCACTGTTTGCCTTTATTGTTTTAAAATGCAGCTTTTGAAGAGCGTGATAAAACCTGACTTAGCCTTCTCTTTAATGCTATGTTCCAGCATACTGAATTCTATCCTTTCAAATTTTGAACAAACAGCCATGAAGAACCCAGTCCTCTTGTTTCAATAGACTTTTCTTGGACTTTCATCCTGTTCTTGATTGAGGAAGCTACTATAAGTCTTAGAAAGACAGTGACTTAGTGAGAGAGTGGCTATAAAGTGCTTGGCCCACTCTGGCCGGTGTGGCTCAGTGGATTGAGTGTTGTCCCATGGACTGAGAGGTCCTGGTCAGGGCACATGCCCAGGTTGCCGGCTCGATCTCCAGTAGGGGGCGTGCAGGAGGCGGTCGATCGATGTTTCTCTCTCACATCGATGTTTCTATTTCTTCCTTCCTCTCTCTAAAAAGTCAATAAAAACACACATTCTTTTTTTAAAAGTGCTTGGCCTGGTCCTGGCCATATTAAATCCTCAGTTGTATAGGTAAATACAGTTGACCCTTGAACAACATGGGTTTGAACTGTACAGGTCCACTTATATGCAGACTTAAAAAAATAAATACCTGTACTGTTTTCGATCTGTGTTTGGGAAACTGCAGAGGTGGCAGGCCCACGGTGCCTTGTTCTGTGCCATTTTATATAGAGGACTGGAACATCCTGGATTTTGGTGTCTGGGGGGGGGGGGTTCCTGGAACAAATCCCCTGTGGATACCAAGAAACAACTAAATTTGGGGGGAGTCAGAAGTTATATTCAGATTTTTGACTGCACAGGGTTTGGCACCCCTAATCCCTGCATTGTTCAAGGGGCAACTCAAATGAGTTCCCCAGTCTCCTGTGCCCCTCTCTTCTTTTTGAGTGGGGCTCGATTTGGCCAGAAGTGGGCAGTGTTGTGTGTGTGTGATCTCCCCTAGAACAGTGGCATCCCCAGGGGGCCAAGCTCTTTATTAAATGATAGGTTTTCTGGGAACACTTAACTTGATTCAGATTTTGTATTGTAGCCTAAAACAGCCAGGGCGACAAGGAGCAAGGTGGGGTCGGCCTTCGGGGAGTGCATGCCCGATGCCGCTTGGCATGGGTGTCTGGGCAGCTGCAGGGCACTGTGGACACGCAGGAGCAGGACACGTGGTGTACCACCCTGTGGAAAGTGTCTTGGGAGGGCTGCAGCACTGCCAGGCAGAGCGAGGGGGACAGGCCTGCAGGAGGAAGGAAGAGCGTGCGGGGCCAGAGGCGGGGAAGAACGGGATGTTTGGGGGAACATCCAGGAGACAGGTTGCTTTGGGCATAAAGTGCATGAACAGAGGGATGAAAAATAAGACTGGAGATATAGGCCGAGTTTAATCACAAAGGTTAAGGGTGTTCAAAGATGCCATAGTAATGACTAACATTTAGTGAACATTTACTGTGTCTTAGCCCATTCGGGTTGCCGAATCAAAATTCCACAGATTGGATGGCTTATAAACAGAATTCACTTTTTCGCGGTGCTAGAGGCCTGAAGTCCAAGACCCAGTGTGGTCAGGTAAGGGCTTTCTCCAGGTCTCAGACTTCTTATCTGCCGGGCAAGGGAGCTCTGGGGGGTCTTTTATATGGACATTCATGCCCCCCCCCCCCGCCGAGGGTTCTGCCCTCAAGACCTAATCGCCTCTCGAAGGCCCCACCTTCAAATACCATCACATTGGACATTAGGATTTCCACACATGAATTTGAGACAGACATTCAGACACCAGCACAGGGTATGGTTCTGAGTCCTTCACAAGTAAAGCGCATTAAATCCCTGGAACACCCCTGTGAGGTGGGACCGACCCACTGCACACACGAGGACAGTGAGTGCTGCCGGCTGGTTCTCGGGGAAGCAGACTGAGCTGAGTCGTGTGCAGGAGGTTTTTGTGTTTTATTGAGTGTTCCTGGGATCAACACCTGAGGAAGGGGAGGGAAGGGCAGGAGTGGGCGGAGGGAGCAGCTGGACTGCAGTGCAGTCTCACAAAGGCCATAGCCGACCCCGGGTGCTCTGAGCCGGGAGGGCCCTTCGGAAACGGTCCAGGTTGGGAAGAGGGCCCTGGCTTTCCTACCGGTGTTACCCAGTCACTGGGTGGGCACCCCGGGAAGGAGGTGTGGCGGGACTAAGGCAGCTCTAAGTCCGGGCCGGTTCCTGGAGGGTGACTCAGCTGAGGACTGTCAGCACTCCAGGCAGCTGGGGGAACAGCTCCATTAGTCCCTGAGGGGGTCTGGCAGGTGCCGCAGAGATCCCACTGTGCTGGGCTTCAGGAGCTTGCCGAGGTCACACTGCTCCCCAGTGGAGGAGGCAGGACACCCCTCCATTTCTCTGTATTGCAGGGTAGATGCTGGGGATCGATGGATATTTCTAAGCAGAGGTAACTTGCAGCTCAAGCGTTACTGTAGAAACTGTATTCTTGATAGTACCATGTAGAATGGGTAGGAGGAGAGAGGGATTGGAGGTGCGAATATCTTTTTTTAAAGATAATACTAGCATGTAGTACAAAATTCAGAAATTACAAAAGGGTACACAATAAAAATAAATCTTATTCCTGTCCTTTCTGCTTTTTGGACACAGCCATCCTTCCCAGTTTTTACATATATTTTTCCAAAGATAGTATATGCACGTACCTGTTTTCATGTACCTGTTGAATTTTAGTGGAATCTACATTTTACACTCTCACATCTCACAGTCCATGCTGTTCTGCACCTTGATTTCACCTTAACAACCTGGCTTAGATGCTGCTACAGCACCCTTCGCGTGAAGCCAACTGCCTCATTCTTTTAAGGAGGGCAGATGTTTTTATTGTGTGGATTTGCTGTGATCTGTTGAACCACACTTCTCTTGATGCGCCTGTTTGGATTGCTTTCATTTTTCTCCCTAGCTTAACTGAGACACGATTGGCATATAACCTTGTGTAAGTTTGAGGGGTGCAGTGTGTTGACTTGATACACCTTAGCATTAGCTAACGCCTCCATCACAGTTACCATTTCTCTGTTGTGGTGAGAACATTTATGATTTACTCTTAATAATGGCTGTATTACATACTTGAATATTTCTAACTGTAATCACCGTGCAGTACATTATTAGATCCCCAGAACTTTTCAACTTGTAACTCAGTTTATAACTTTGACCAACAGCTCCCATTCCTCCACCCTCTTGGTAACCATTATTCTGTTTCTGCGTTTTGCTTTTGTAGATTCTACATATAAATGATATAATACAGTATTTGTCCTTCTTTCTGATTTATTTCACTTAGCATAATACCCTCAAGGTCCATCTGTGTTGTTGCAAACTCAAACTACCGGATTTCCCTCTTTCTCATGACTGAATAATACTACTTTATGTGTTTGTGTGTGTACATACGCACATACCACATCTTCTTTGTCCATTCATCTGCTGGCAGACACTAAGATTGTGTCCGTATCTTGGCTATCGAGACTAATGCAATGAACGTGAGAATGCAGATATATCTTTGTGATCCTGTTTTCATTTCTTTTGGATAAGTACCCAGAAGTGAGATTACTAGATCATGGTAATTCTATTTTTAATTTTTTGAGGAACTTCCTTATGTTTTCCTTAGTGGCTGAACCAATTTACATTCCTACCAATAGTGCACAAAGATTCCCTTTTCTCCACATCCTTGCCAACATTTGTCATCTCTTATCTTTTTTTATAATAGCCATTGCAACAGGTGTGAGGTGGTATTTCATTGTGGTTTAATTTGCATTTCCCTGTTGACTAGTGATGTTGAGCATCTTTTCATGTACCTGTTGAATTTTAGTATATCTTTAGAGAAATGTCTATTCAGGTCCTTTGCCCATTTTTTTTTTTTGTAATCTTCACCGGAGGATATTTTTTCCATCGATTTTCAGACAGACTAGGTGGGAGGGAGAGAGAGAAAGAGACACATTGATTGGCTGCCTCCCACATGACCCCAACCAGGACCAGGGACAGAACTGCAACCAAGGTACGTGCCCTTGACTGGAATCGAACCCACCACTCTTTGGTCCGTGGGCCGACGCTCCAACTGCTGATCCAAACCGGCCAGGGCGAGTTGTAGTTCTTTATAGGTTTTAAATTTTAACCTTACAGCTATATGGTTTACAAAAATCTTTTTCCATTCCATATATTGTCTTGTCACTTTGTTGATGCTTTTGCTACACAGAAGCTTTTTAGTTCGATGTACTCCAAATGCTGGGTGTTTTTTGTTTTTTGTTTTTCCCCCTCTGTTGTCAAATCCAAAGAATCATCACCGAGACTGATGTCAAGGAGCTTACTGCCTGTTTTATTCTAGGGTTTTGTTTCAGGTCTTACATTCACGTCTCTAGTTCATCCTGAGTTGATTGATTTTTGTGTATGGTGTAAGTGGTCTAGTTTCACTTTTTGCATGTGGCTGTCCAGTTTTCCCACCATTTATATTAAAGAGACTATCTTTCCCCATTGTATATTCTTGACTCCTTTGTCATAAATTATTTGACCTTAAATGTGTGGGTTTATTTCTGGGTGTCTATTCTGTTCCATTGATCTGTGTCTGTTTTTTATGCCAATACCATACTGTTTGAATTACTATAGCTTTGTAATGTAGTTTGAAATTAGGGAGCATGATGCCTTCAACTTTGTTCTTAAGACTACTTTGGATATTTAGGGTCTTTTGTGGTTCCATACAAATTTTAGGATTGCTTATTCTGTGAAAAATGCCATTGGTTTTTTGTTTTTTTTTTTTATAGGAATTGCTTTGAATCAGTAGATCACTTTGGGTAATATGGCCATTTAAACATTAATTTTTTTCAGTCCATGAAATATCCTTCCATTTATTTGTCTTCTTCAATTTCTTTAATCAGCATTTCATAGTTTTTAATGTAGAGATCTCTCAGCTCCTTGGTTTGTATTCTGCAACTTTACTGAAGCTGTTTAACAATTTTAACAGTTTTTTTTATGGAATCTTTAGGGTTTTCTATATATAATACCATGTCATCGGCAGTCACAGTTTTATTTCTTCCTTTTGAATTTGGATGCTTTTTATTTCTTTTTCTTTCCTAATTGCTGTCTGGCTAAGACTTCCAGTCCAAAATGAATAAAAGTGGCAAGAGTGGGCATCCTTGTCTTGTTCCTGATTAGAAGAAAAGCTTTCAGCTTCTCACCATTGAGTATGGTATTAGCTGTGGGCTTGTTATATATGGCCTTTATTATGTTGAGGTATATTCATTCCTTATATTCATTTTGTTGAGAGGTGGGGTTTTTTTTCTTTAATCATAAATGGATGTTCAGTGTTCTCAGATGACCATATCATTTTTATCCTTCATTTTGTTTATGTGGTGTGTCACATTGATTGATTTGCGGATATTGAACCATTGTTTCCCTGGAATAAACCCCACATGATCAGGATATATGATCCTTTTT
Organism: Tadarida brasiliensis; assembly: GCA_030848825.1. Taxonomy (NCBI): domain Eukaryota; kingdom Metazoa; phylum Chordata; class Mammalia; order Chiroptera; family Molossidae; genus Tadarida; species Tadarida brasiliensis. Next base: position 107,433,778 of record CM061257.1, on the reverse strand, counting down.
ATTACTGCTGAATTTAATTCGCTAATATTTTGTTTAGGATTTTTGCATCTATGTTCATGAGGAATATTGGCCTATAATGTTTTCTTGTCATTTTTGTTTGGTGTCAGGGTAATGCTGGCCTTGTAAATGAGTCGGGAAGTGTTTTTCTTTTTCTATTTTTTTTTTTTTTTTTTGGAAGTTTAAGGACTGGTAATGGATTTTTGTTACTTGAGAGGTTTTACAATTTGTTGGCATGTAATTGTTCATAGTAGTCTCTTATGATCCTTTGTATTTCTGTGGTATCAATTGTAACATCTTAATTTCTGACTTTATTTTTTGAGTCCTTTCTTACTTTTGGTAATTCTATGTAAAAATTGCTTATCTTTTAAAAAAGCCAGCTCTTAAAAAAGGAGAAACATGTGTAACAAAAATAAATTAATAATAAAAAAAATAAAAATAAAGTCATGGAGTGAATACAATCATGTAGGGAATAAGTGCAGACAGAAAAAGAGGAGAGGTTTAAGGACTGTGTACTCCAACATTTCCAGATCACTGAGCCACCAAAGGAAAGCCAGAAAAGTCAGAAGAAAAGTAAACTAGAAGGGTCCCCTAGAAGACAGAAGAAAGTGTTTTAAGGAACAAGATTATCAACAGTTAAATGCTGCCAATGAGTCAAGGAAGATGAGGACTGAGAAATGATTATTGGTTTGGAAATGTGGATGCCATTGGTGAGCTTAAGAAAAGAGCAGTTTCAATACAGTGATAGGGATAAAAATCTGCCTAAAGTGGGTCCAACAGAGAATTAGGGAGAGAAATTGGAGATAGCTGGTATAAACAACAATTTAAGGAGTTTTACAGAAAATGGACAGAGAAGTGAGTGTGTAGCTGGAGCTGGAAGAGGAGGGTCAAGAGAGGTTTTCTAAGATGGGAGAAATAACAACACGATTGTATGCTGATGGGAATGATGCAGTAGAGAGGGGGAAGGAGAATAATGATGCAAAAGAGAGGGGCAGAATTGCCAGGGCAACATCCTTGAGTTGAGAGGGCATGAAACCAGTGTAGAAGAGATGAAAGGATTGACCTTTTCTAGGAGCATGGTAATTCATCCATAGTAACATGAGAAAGGATAGAGCATATGGGCACAGATACATGTAGAGAAGTCGACATGGTGGTAAGAGCTTGTGAAAATTCTCTTCTGATTCCTTCAAGTGTCTTAGTGAAACAAGTCATCAGCTGAGAGTGGAAGGGCAAGGAGATGGTGAAGGTTTGAGGAGAAATGAGAAGGTACAACATAGTCTAGTCATTTAGAGCAGTGCTACTCAAAAGGTAGTCTGCAGACGAGGGCTTTTTTTTTTTTTTGCAAATTCTTAGTTATCTGTCCATGAAAATATAAGTACAAAAATTAAGAATAAGCATTTAGAAACTTTTATAGCAATTGGAGAGAGTAATTTTATGACTATTAAATGTAATAAAAATTTGGGACTTGCAAAAAAAATAAATAAATAAATAAAAAAGCCAGCTCTTAGTTTTACTGATCTTTTCTATTATCTTCCAAGTCTCTATTTCATTTATTTCTGTTCTAATCACTTTGGGCTTACCCTGTTCTTCTATTTCTAGTTCCTTGAGGTGTAAAGTTAGGTTATTTATATGGGATATTTCTTGTTTCTTAATGTAGGCATGTTTCACTATGAACTTCCCTCTCAGAACTGCTTTGCTGTATTACATAGTGTAGGTTTGTTGTGTTTCCTCTTTCATTTGTCTCTAGTATATTTTGATTTCTCTGTTGATTTATTCTTTGACCCATTGGTTATTCATTAGCATGTTGTTCAATCACCTCATATTTGTGAATTTTCTAGTTTCATATCATTGTGGGTGGAAAAGATGCTTGATATGATTCCAGTCTTCTTAAATTTATTAAGACTTGTTTTGTGGCCTACCATATGATCTATCTTGGAGAATGTTCCATGTAGTCTAATGTTGCTTAAGACCAATGTTTATTTATTGATCTTTTGTCCGGGTGATCAATACATTGATCAATGCAGAGTATTAAACTCCCCTACTGTTAATGTATTTCTATCTGTCCCTTTAATAAAGGTTTAGGTGTTAATATTTGCTTTATACAGGGGTGGGCAAAAGTAGGTTTACAGTTATGACTACACAAAAGTTTATTCTTGTATTATTTACTTGTATTACAACTGTAAACCTACTTTTGCCCATGGCTCTATCTTTAGGTGCTGCTATATTGGGTGCAAGAATATTTATAAATGTTATATCTTCTTGTTGGATTGATCCCTTTATCATTACTTAATGCCCTTCTTTGTTTTTGTTGTAAAGTCTATTTGTCTGATATAAATGTAGCTCCGCCAGGTTGATTTTGGTTTCCACTTGCATGGAATGTCCAGTCTGTGTGTGTCCTTAAAGGGGGAAGTGAGTTTCTTATAGCCAGCATATAGTTGGGTCTTTTTTATTTTTATTTTTATCATCTCAGCCATCCAGTGTCTTTTGATTAGAGAACTTAATCCATTTACATTCAAAGTAATTACTGATAGGTATGTACTTATTGCCATGTTGTTGTTTTCTGGCTGTTTTGTGATTCCTCTGTTCCTTCTCTTGCTTCCTTTTTGATTTGATATTCTGTAGTGTATGAGTAAGATTCCTTTATCTTTTGTGTATCTATTATAGGTTTTTGCTTTGTGGTTACCATGAGGCTTACATAAAACAACTTATATTTATGTCTATTTTAAGTTTATACCAACTTATTTTCAAACACTCTAGGGCTCTACCTTTCACACACCCCTACATTATATGCTTTGAAGTCACAATTTACATCTTTGTATCTTGTGTATCCATTAACAAATTATTGTAGATATAGTTATTTTTACTACTTTTATCTTTTAACCTTCATAATGGTTTTATATGTGATTAAGCCGCTACCTTACAACAGTCAGGCATCACTTAAGGACAGGGATACGTTCTGAGAAATGTGTCATTAGCGATTTTGTCTTGTGCAAACATCATAGCGGGCACTTACACAAACCCAGATGGTCCAGCCTGTACACACCTAGGCTATATGTCTAGTACTTCTAGGCTCCAAACCTGAACAGCATGCTATTGTGTATTGAACACCATAGGCAATTGTACACAATAGTACATATTTGTGTATTTGTACATATCTAAACATAGAAAAGGTACAGTAAAAATACAAACAATGGTACACCTGTTATAGGGCACTTACCATGAATGGAGTTTAAGACTGGAAGTTGCTCAGGTGAGTTGGTGAGCAAACATGCAGGCCCAGAACATCACTGTGCACTACTGTAGACTTTACAAACACTGTACACTTAGAAAAAGTTTGTTATAAGTTTAATGTAGCCTTTCTTCAATAACAAATAAACCTTAGCTTACTGTAACTTTTTTACTTTATAAACTTCAGTTTTTTTCTTGACTCTTTTTGTAATAGCTTAAAAGACATTGTACAGCTGTACAAAAATTTTTTTATCTTTATTCTATTAGCTTTTTCTATTAAAACATACTTTTTAAACTTTTTTGTTCAAAACTAGGACACAAACACACACGTTAGCCTAGGCCTACACAGGGTCAGGATCATTGGCTCCCGTCTCCACATCTCGTCCCACTGAAGGTCTTCAGGGGCTTAACACGCAGGGAGCTGTCCTCTCCTGTGATAACACCTTCTCCTGGAACACCTCCTGAAGGCCCTCTGGAGGGTGTCATTCTCTTCAGAAACAGGTCCGTGGTATTTGCTTGGTTTCTTTTTCACTGTGGGTTTCCATCATAGATGATGCAACATGAACATTCCTCTGTATTAATGAAAACCTTTCCGTGTTAGGGGTGGTCCATGCTTTCAAACTTCTTAAGGAGCTTCTTGAGGTCTTCAAAAGCCTCCACTAAGCCCTTCACTGTGAGTTTTCTTGACGATTCTTCTTTTCCTGCAATGCGCTCCTATTCCAGGTCCAACACCTCATTAGTCAGCTCCTCAGGAACCAGCTCTCGGAAGTCCCCAGCGTCATCCTCACCCACAGCTTGTTGATTTTTGTAGGCTCCTCATCCTTGGCAAACCCTTTGAGTATCATCTTCCAGATGCCGTTCATATCCTCTTTGGTCGCATTATTCCAAGCCCAGGTGAGGGCCTTGACCCAGCCATAGAGGCTGTGACCTTCCAGAATTGCATCGGTGTCCCCTCAGTTCCAGCAATGGCCTGGGGAAAGCTCCTCCTCAGGTAATGGCTGTAAAAGCTGCCACGGCTCCTTGCCCCATTGTTTGGATCTAAGAGGTGCTGCGTTCAAAGGGAGAAACATGACTTTGATATTGGGATGAAGATCAGTAAAAGGAGGATGTGTGGGGGCATTATCAACTTTAAACAAAATCTTGAAAGGTCTGTTATTCTCCTCCTAGTACTTTTCCATTTGCTGGCATAGCAATTCAGGAGAGCATCTTGGAAGAGAAGCTGGGTCCTCCCTGACTTCTTAGTGTGTTTATTGATATGCTTGGAGGCCCTGGGATTCTCACTGTACCAGACCACAGTGGGTTTCAATTTGTAGCCCCCAACCCTGCTGCCCTGCGCCCAGTGGGATGGCCCATGAAGAGCTATCTCTCGACTTGCGGTCAAGATGGTGGTGTAGATAAATGCGATCTCACCTCCCACAACCACATCAAAACTACAACCACCATTCAGTGCTGCCTGAAATTGAGCTGAATGGCAGTCCTACAACTACGAAATTAAAGAAGCCACATCGAGACTGGTAGGAGGGGGGAGGCGTGACGGGCTGGTCCCACACCCACGTGTGGCGGATAAAAATCAGAAGGGACACCTCGGCTGGGAAGGTCCTCCCTGAGGACTGAGGGGTCCCCGTCCCACACCAGGCGCCCAGCTCAGGGTTCCAGTGCCAGGAAGAGAAGTCCCCATCACTTCTGGCTGGAAAAACCAGCGGGAACTGAGGCTGAGGCGGCTGGAGCCCCCGGCAGCTCCTCTTAAAGGGCCCGCGCAGACTTATTGGACTTGCTCCCTCTGAGCTCTGAGGGTAGGCAGCTTGAGGGAGAACAGGGAAGAACTGAGCTGTTTGGCCTCAGGACGAGGGCTAGAGAGGCAGCTTTCTCCTGGAAAGACGTACTGGCAGAGGCTGTTGTTCCTTTGGTGAGCCCTGCCCCACCCAAGCTCTTTCCAAAGGCTTTACCATAGGATTGGCCTGTCTTGGATCCTGCTTCAGATTTTCCTAAAATCTCTCAAACAAGCAGCATCTGGTCTCAGCGAGCCCCATACCTCTCATTAAGTGGCCCCAGGCCTGGCACTAAAAGCAGCCAACCTTGGTTCACAACTTGACTTTTCCTGAACACCTCCAAGCCCAGCACAAGAAGCAGCCATCTGCAGATCACTTTGTAGCTTATGCTGGGTGTCCCCAGATAGAACACAGGCAGTGGCTGACCTTGCCCCAGAGCCAGCACACCCAGTGGACAGCTTCAGACCACATTGAAACACTACCACCCAACCACCTCCACAAGTGACACACTCAATGAGCAGACTCAGTGGGTACCAGAGCCCTGCTGAAGTAAGTCTTGCTCTGTGTGGTGGGCCCCTGCACAGCTGATCCTCCAAGGTAGTCAGAGGCCAGTGGCTAGTGGGCACAGCCAGTGCTTGCAGCTGATCAGCCTGAGTAAATCCCTCCCCCATTGATGTGCCAACAGCAATCAAGATTCAATTACAACAGAAGGGTGTACAGCCCACATGAGGGGTGCACCTTAAGGGCCCAGCTGGGGTGATCAGAGAGGTTGTGCCACTGGATCCTACAGGACACCTACAACAATAGGTCACCCTACGAAGCCTAGGAGACATAGCAACTCACCTAATACATAGAAACAATCACAGGGAAGCAGCCAAAATGAGGAGACAAAGAAACATGTCCCAAATGAAAGACAAGAACAAAACTCCAGGAAAATAACTAAACAAAATGGAGATAAGCAATCAATCAGATGCAGAGTTCAAAACACAGGTTATAAGGTTGCTCAAGGGACTTAGTAAGACCTTCAAGGAATTTAAGGAGACCTCTGAGAAACTTAGTGAGAACATCAACAACATAAAAAAGGACCAGTCAGAAATGAAGGATGCACTAACTGAAATAAAGAATAGTTCACACAGATTCAATAGTAGAGTAAGTAAAGCCAAGAAGCAAACCATCAATTTGGAATGTAAGGAAGCAGAAAACACCCAACCAGAACAGCAAAAAGAATCCAAAAAAATGAGGATAGTGTAAGGAGCCTCTGGGACAACTTCAAGCATGCCAACATTCGCATCATAGGGGTACCTGAAGGAGAAGAGAGAGAGCAAGAAATTGAAAACCTATTTGAAACAATAATGACAGAAAACCTCCCTAATTTGGTGAAGGAAACAGACATACAAGTCCAGGAAGAACAGAGAGTCCCAAACAAGATGAACCCCAAGAGGCCCACACCAAGACACATCATCATCAAAATGCCAAAGGTTAAATACAAAGAGAGAATCTTAAAAGCAGCAAGAGAAAAGCAGTTCATTACCTACGAAGGAGCTTCCATAAGACTGTCAGCTGCTTTCTCAAAAGAAACTTTGCAGGCCAGAAAGGAGTAGCAAGAGATATTCAAGGTGATGAAAAGCAATGACCTACAACCAGGATTACTCTATCCAGCAAAGCTATCATTTAGAATCAATGGACATATCAAGAGTTTTCCAGACAAGAAAAAGCTAAAGGAATTCATCACCACCAAACCAGTATTATATGAAATGTTGAAGGGTCTTCCTTAAGGCGAAGAAGAACAAAACTATGAATAATAAAATGGCAATTAATACATATCTATCAACAATTGAATCTACAAGCAGAACAGAAACAGACTCATAGATACAGAGAACATTTTGTTGCTTGCCAGTTGGGTGGGGGCTGGGTGAAAAAGATGAAGGAATTAAGAAGTACAAAGGGAAGGAGGGAGGGAGGGCGGGATGAGATAAACCAAAGAACTTCTATGCATATATGCATAACCAATGGACTCTTGACAATAGTGTGGGGAAGGCAGGAGGGAGGCGGGAATGGGGAGGAGGGGGTCAATGGGGAAAAAAGGGAGAAACATCTGTAATACAGTCAACAATAAAGATGAGATAAAAAAAAAAAAGAACTATTTCTCTACCTTCTCCAGTCCTATGGGATCTGCAACCATAAGCCCCGCTGGCCACCAGAACCAAGGGGTGTGCCCGGGGCACCAGATGTGTGCCAAGCTCCTTTCTGGGTGGTACCCATGACCTGGAGCAAGGCTGAGTCCACAGTGTTTGGAGAAGATTGCAGTAGGCCTCTAGCTGTGCACTTATCTTAAAGCTTCAGCCTGAGAAGCTTCTAATTAAGTACAGAGGCCTCTTTCACAGAAAGACTGGGTGCTTTTCAGCTTGCTGTGGACACAGCCCCGCTGTGGCTTTCTTTGGGGATTCTTCTCTCAGGTGGTCTTAAAAGTTGGAGCCCCCATCACGGGGTTCAGACCCTGCACTCCTCGAGGAGAAGCTGGGAGTGCCGTCCTGCCTGTGGGCCACCACAGCAGGGTTTATGACAAGCTTGTGTCTCAGCCTCTTTCCCATTTCAGTGTGGGTTTTTTCTCATTTGCCAAATGTGTAGGAGTCATTCATCTAGTTATCAGGTTTCTTTCACAGGAAACTGTTCTGTAAGTGTCTGCAGACTTGGTGTGTCCACGGGAGGAGGCGAGTTCAGGACCCTTCTGTTATCATCACCCTGTTTTAGGTGACAGCCATTCTCACGGGTGGGGTGATACCTCGTGGTTTTGATTTGCATTTCCTTGATGATCGGTGATGTATATCTACTTTGAGGTCCTGTGCCTGAGAGAGGCTGAGATGCATTTCCTGTGCATTTTTCTGTCTTGGGTTTTGGTATTTTACCTCTTGAGTCACTGGAGCTCCTTCCTTTTTGATAGGCGTGACAAATACTTAGGTTCCTTGGGTAATCTTGTTTCAAAAATATATTCTAAGTATAAAAAGCACAGGAGGGGCACCGATATTCTGGAGTCAGGGCTGTGAGTGGGTGATATTAGGGTCTGTGACTCTGGGCAGCACCCAGACACTGACCTGGCCGATTTCCTGAAACTCACCTGCCTCTCCCTCCCTGGCCTTGATCTCTGCAGCTCATGTGTTCCTCGGTGCAGAAGGCCCTGTTTGAGGAGGAGGACCACGTCAAGAAGCTGCAGCAGAAGGTGGCCACCCTGGAGAAGCGGAACAGGCAGCTCCGGGACCGGGTGAAGAAGGTCAAGCGGTCCCTGCGGCAGGCGCGGAAGAACGGCCGCCACCTGGAACTGGTGAACCAGAAGCTCAGCGAGAAGCTGGCGGCCACGGCGGGAGCCCTCCCGCACATCAACGCCCTGGGGCGGGAGCCCGCGGGCCGCTCCTACCTGCGGGGATAGCAGCCCACGCTGCCTCACCTCCCGCCAGGGAAGGGCCGTGAGGATGCTGTTGGACATGCACGTATTTCAGATCTCGTAGAAGGTATTTTCACTATGCATTGGGTAGCTTCTAGCTGGTTGAAAGGGTAAGTCTTGCTGCCCCTACCTGGCCTGGTCCCAGACACGGTGCTTGGCAGTCCAGAGGCAGCAGTATCCTGGAGGCTGTGTGCCTGCCTGGGGCCTGTCCTCAGCTTCCGGGAGCAGCCGGCAAAGCGCAAATATTGGGGAAAGAACACTTTAGACTCTCTAGATGTAGGAGACTTCAAGGAGCGTGGCCTTTCTTGCAGGAGAGAAGGCAGTGTGGTCTCAGCTCTGAGCTGCAGACCTACTAGTCCAGAGGAGTGGAGCCTTCCGGGGTCTCATTTTCCAGATCTTCGGAAGGAGGACGGTGGCCTTCCCAAGCATGCTTATAATAACATTCGGGGTGTCCCTACTCCAGCCTGCAGTTTGTCACAGCCGAGAAATGTTAGACTCAGTGAGCTCGGCACAGGTCATTAAAAAAGAGAAAGTAGACCCAGTGTCCAGTCCTGGCTCCCCAGAGCTGCAGAGGATGTCTAGGGGTCACTTTAATCACCAGGGACATGGCCTTTATGGGCCTGTCAGGTCGCATCACACCACACTCCGAAGTCGGAAAGTCCTGAGTAGCATCCCAGCTCCTTCTAAAGCTTAACTTATTGTTTGCTCAGTAATTTCTTCCAACTTTTCCAAATTCAAGGTGAGCTGTTCCAATACTCTGTGGACTTCTGTAAAGACACCTCCTTACTTTATCCCCCTCCAGGCTCCCACAGGGCTCGTCCCAGGTGTCCCAGTCTCCTGCTTCTTTTTACAAATGCTTTCCCTCCACCAGGACTGACCTTGATCCGGACTCACGTTTGTATGTCAGCCCACCTGCCATGACCGCACCTGTACACAAACAAAACATTTCATCCTTTCAAGACAGACCGACAGGTGGAGTGTTCACGCACCTGCCACTCGCCACAGGCACATCTGGTCAGGTCCCAGCTGTTAGGAAGTGGTCCGTTGAGTGTCCTCTCCTGGTCAGCCTCGATGGCTGGACTTCCAGACCCAGTTTCCCTCCCCTGCTTTTCCAGATAGAAGCTTCCGGCCCTACACTGGGGGGTCGCTGCCCGCAGACCACCCAAGACGCTCCAGACCTGCTGTTGTGTCTCCTCCATGGAAACGGCAGCTCCTGTAAGATTCCCATTCCACTGGCAGCCAGGCTGGTGGTGGCCCTTCTCACTTGCATTTGGGAGGCAGGCTCTGGCCTTAGGGGAGGACGCTATGCCCTGGACTGATGACATTGGAACTTTTTGCTCAAGGGCACTTCATTTCCAAGCTTCTGCCACCACTTTATTAGTTAGCTCTATGCTTCCGCGTGGAGTACAATAGAAGGCTGTCTCCTTCTTCCTGAGGACTTCTCCTTCCACCGAGGAGAATGACAAGCCTGAGGGTGACTTACAGTCAGTGTTCGCAGCACTGTGGAAGCTGGCTCTCTCCAGCTGCACCGCGTTCTCCCTTTTCAATAAATATGAGCAATATTTCAGCCACAGCAGTAAAGCGATGTGTTGTCTGGGGTCAGGGAGATGTCAAGATTCAGCCTGGAAAGGCAATTTAATCCTCTGGGGGGAGTGTGTGTGAGTAACACCTGGGGCACTTAGGACACTGAGCTTAAGCCTCTTCGGTTTTCTTTCCCTGTTGGGATGTGGCCAAACCCCATCCCTCTCAGGGTCCCCATCTCTCAGCACACCCCCCGAGAAGCCGTGCTGTCCTGCTCTTCCCGGGACGGCGGTTCCGTTCGTCAGCAGCGCACCCAGATCTGTTGCCAAAGGGAACTCCCGGGTCCCTGTTACCTGCTGTGTTGTCATCTTAACCAACATCCTTGCCACCTGTTTGCTGTACCAGTAGGCACCTTTTATACAAGAATGCACCAATTATAAATCCTCACTGGAACTTGACACGTTAGCCAATCTCTCCCAGCACTGTCTGAGATGCAAGCCCCTGGTTAGTTCCGCTTTGTGGTTTGAGGAGGCCAAGTGACTGTTCCAAAGTCACATAATAAGTGAGAGGCAGACGATCTAGCACCTTGGAACAGTGCCCAGGAGTCCCAAGCTGGTAGCGTGTGGGCCACACTGTGTTTGAACGTGACGCCCCCAGTTCAGGGCACTGTCCCTAGTGCTCCCGATTTTAATTTTTTAGCACAGACTGTCTCACACACTTACGGTGCGTGCCTGGAAGCAGAGGTTCACAGGGATTCTTGCTGCTGTGGTGCAAGGGCCCGTGTGCCTTCGGGGAGAGAGAACACTCAGGTCACGATGACTGAACCCACTGTTGGCTCTGCTCCAGTCCGTGTGCTGTGATGCTTTAAAACAATCAAGCACCCAGCATGCATTAGGCTCTTTCACGCATATTATCTCATTCAGTATTCCTAACAGTTTTCTAAAATAGTGAGCCTAATCCCCCTTCTCCAAGAGGAATCTGGGCCTTCAAGATTAAATTGTCCAGTGTACACAACTCGTACAGGTGGCCAATCACGGTGCAACTCCAATTTCATTTCTCTCTTTTTAAAATGTTTTTACTGATTTTTTTTTTAGAGAGGAAGGGACAGAGATAGAAACATCAATGAGAGAAACATCGATTGGCTGCCTCCTGCATGCCCCCCACTGGGGATCAAACCGGGACCTCTCAGTCCATGGGACGATGCTCAACCCACTGAGCCACACTGGCCGGGCTCGTTTCTCTCTTTATAGTTGCTCAGCTGTAAAATGGGGATAATAATCACTCCCACCTCAGAGACTGGTAAGAGGAATGAATGAATTATTCACATAACATGCTTAGCATGGTACCCGACACTCCACAACCATTCAACAGTAATGACTTATAATAATTTTTATTATAAACGTTCATCAGAGAGGCCCAATGCACGTCAGAAATAAAAAATATTTGGTGAGATTCGATAAAATTTTCTTGTCAGTCTTGACTTTAAACTTGAGCCTCTTTCTCGTTTTCCTTATTCCTGAGCTATCTCCTTCTCACGAGCAGAAGATATTTGTTCCTTCAAATTTACTGAGAAAATACAGTCCATCAGAAATGTGTCTAAACCTCCTAGCATGTCAGTCACGAGTCTCTCCTCCCTCCCACCTCAGGGAAGGCTGTCCCTGCTGGCCGCGGCCAGGGGCAGACCGCCTGTATGTTGGAGTTCGTACTGCTCCTCTCCAAACCGGGCTCCACCAATGTTTCCCTCTTTCATCACAAACCTTGTCTTGGTTGGGACTCCTGCCATTACCTGCCAGCCATGCTCAGCTCTACTCGCCCCAAGGAGAAGAGAGAAACACAGTTTGGAAAGGCTGGAGGTCGTCTTTACAGATGGTGACATAGAAGGCCCCTGAATCCCCCCCTCCCACAGACACACCGAAACAACAGCCACACACGGAGCAATTTCTCTGAAAGAAATCCGGAAACTAGCTGAGTGACTCATTTGTCGGGGGAACAAGAAAACACCCACATGGGAACGAGTAGGGAAGACCAAGCTGCACGCCGGCATAAGCGCCGCCCCTGCACAGCGCCATACAATCAAGAGGGAACCCACAAACCCGTTTCTCCCTGAGGAGTGAAGGGTTTAGACCCCACACCTAGCACCCCAACTTTAAAAACTCTCACCCAAAGGATGGGCCCCCAAACACTTAGCCCTGAAAGCCAACGGGCTTGCAGCCATGAGACCACAAGCAGCAGTTATTAACGAGAACAAGCCCTCACTCAGCTGTCACCCCAGGATCAGTGCAAAGGGAGCAGGCAAGACACCATTTCCATCTTGTCCTGAATGGGGGGATCAGCACACGTGAACAGCTGCTGCCCGAGGGCCAGGCTTCTAACTTAGCACACACCTGGGGCTGAAATCTTCCCGGAGACCAGGGAGCACCTTCCCTGCCCTCGCCTGCTCCGGGTTGCCAGTGTTTCCCTGGAAGGAACTCGTACACACATCTGTGACTCAGATGGGTCCTCAGATCACCTGGCTCTGACAGCCAATGGGGCTTCCATTCAGGAGTCCCACAGGACCATCCAAACAAAGAAGCTGTTAACTGGCCGTCTCCGCAGGGCTCAGTGTACAGGGATCAGATGGAAATGCCCATCTCCCAGTCTTTCCCTGAAAGAGGTCTATTTGCATAGCTCAAAAGCTGCTGCCTTGTAATCCAGCATGCATCAGGGGGCTGACTGCATCCTCTCCAAAGAACAGGGACACTACAAACCTCCTCTGCCCCCTCCTCTATCCCACTCCAAGTCCCACCAGTTTCTCCCTGAAAGGAGCCCGCACACATGTCTGGTGCCCTAGCATTTGTGGCTGCCACCTGAGGGACAGGCCCCGGACTGTCATTCACGACTTAATGAGGCTCACATTCACGAGTCCCACAGGACTGCAGCAAACGAAGAAATAGTTTTTAACAGGCTCAGGAGTACCATCTGCAACTTTACACTGGGGCCCAGTGCAAAGGGAGCAGGCAAAAATCCCACCTTCCAGTTTCTCCCTAGAAGACACCTAACTGCATACTTTCCCAGCTGGTGCCTGAAGGTACAGCTTCCAACGGGCCTGCTTGTAGCTGCTGACTGAGGTCCTCCCCTTTGGGACATTGACAGGTCTTGGCACAGTCAACTGTTGGGAACCATGAGGAACAAAGTAGGTGTTCAATCACAAAGGTTGGAGAAACCACCGGGAGCATGGGCTGGGATGCTAGATGAGGTTTATCTTCTCTACACCACCACTCTGTGAAGACCGGGAGAGGTGGCTGTTTTACCTAATGCATGGAAACCAGCACAGAGAGTCAAGGAAAATGAAGAAACAAGAATATGGTCTAAACAAAGAATAAGATGAAACTCCAGAAACAGATCTTCATGGAACAGATATGAGTTACCTGATAGAGAGTTCAAGGTAATGGGCATAAAGATGGAGAGCATGCATGAACAAACTGAGAATTTCAACATAGAGACAGAAATACAAAAAAGTACCAAACAGTTTACAGGGCTGGAGAATACATTAACTGAACTGAAAAATTCAGTACAGGGGTTCAACATCAGACTAGATCTATCAAAGGAAAGAATCAGTAACTCAGCAGGGTAGTAGAATTCATTCAACCATAGGAGCAAAAGACAGAAGACTGAAGACAGCTTAAGGGACCTATAGGACACCATCAAACAGACCAAAATACACATTTAAAGGGGTTCAGAAGGAGAAGAGAGAAAAAGGGGGGCAGAAAGCTAATTCAAAGAAATAATGGTTGAAAATCTTTTCTAACCTAGGGAAAAAAACAGACATCCAGATTCAGGAAGTTCAAATTCCCAAAGAAAGATAAATGTGAAGAGACCTACACTGAGGCACTTTATAATTAAATTGCCGAAATTAAAGGCAAGGAGAGAATCTTAAAAGCAACAAGAGAAAAACAACTTGTTACATACAGGGAACCCCCATAAGAGTATCAGCAGATTTTTAGATTTTTAAACAGAAACTTTGCAGGCCAGAAGGGACTGGGATGATGTATTCAGTGTGTGAAAAGAACAAAACTACCAATCAAGAATACTCTACCCAGCAAAGATGTCCTTCAGAATTGAAGGAGAACATATTACATATAAAAAACCATAAAGAGTAAGTAAATTCAGGAAAGTTGCAGAATACAAAATCAACATTTAAATATCAGTTCCATTTAAGTTGTCATCAGAACTAAAGAAGAGATAAAGAGTTTTCCAGACAAGCAAATGAATTTCAGCACCACTACACTGGCTGTACAAGAAATATTAAAGAACTTCTTTAAGTTATAAAATGAAAAAGTTGCTAATAAAAGGAAAACATATTAAAGTATAAATCTCACCGATAAAGGTAAATATATAGATAAAATCAGAATAATCCAATGTTGAAATGGTGGTAGGTTAATCACTTATAAAGGTAGTATGATTTTTTCTTACACTTTCTTATGGTAAGTTCTACCCATTTTCCACTGTATATAGTGTTCTGCTTTGACAAGTTAGTTTTATTCTCACACTTAAATTTCTTTTTGCCAAAAGAAGGTGTTTTATGGGGAGAAAACTTTGAAGCCAGTTATGCCATGCTTTGCACAAATGTGGTGAAATCTAGAAAAGACTGTGTGTCACCCCTCTGTTCATTCTTGAACAGAGGGCAGAGAGGGCACTGGAAGCTTCTCACAAACTTTCTAGCGAACAAAAGGTGCCTATTCTTTTAAAAAATAAAACAAAACAAATATTACTCTTCCATATTCCTTCTGCCTATATTTAGTAATTATTTTATGAGACAGTTCTAATGAAATGTAAATTGTTTCAGCAAAATTCTGCTTCTCTTTTCATCCCTTTGTGTAAACCTGTTAATAATGAGCCCATCACTAATATCCAGTGTAAAGTTTAACACAGTTTGACAGTAAATAAATATGAATATTTTCAAGTAAAAAAAACTACAAAAGTAATAAAAATAACTACAATAATTTGTTAATGGATATACAAGATAAAAAGATGTAAATTGTGACATCAAAAACGTAAAATGGGGGGGGGGGAGTAAAAATGTAGAGCTTTAGAATGTGTTCAAACTGAATTTATCAGCTTAAAATAGACTGTCAGAACTCTAAGATGTTTTATATAAAACTTATGGTACTCACAAAGCAAAACCCTATAGTAGATACACAAAAGATAAAGAGAAAGGAATCTAAGTATATCACTACAGAAAATCAAAATCCAAAAAGAAGAGAACAAGACAAGAAGAAAGGAACAGAGGAATTACAAAACAGCCTGAAAATAACAAAATGGCAATCAGATCATACCTATCAATTTACTTTAATTATAAATGGACTAAATTCTCCAATCAAAAAACACAGAGTGTCTGAGTGAATTAAAAAACAAGATTCATTTATATGCTGCCTGTAAGAAACTCACTTCAGTTTTAAGGACACACACAGACTGAAAGTGAAGGGATGGGAAAAGATGTTCCATTAAATGGAAACCAGACAGAAGAGCACAGGACAGCAATGCTTGTATCAGGCAAAATAGACTTTAAGACAAAGACTGAAATGAGTCAAAGAAATGTCATTATATAATGATAAAGGGGTCAAAGTGATCAACACTTACATTAAGAAACAAGATCTCAAACAACCTAAGTTTACATTTTAAGGAGCTAGAAAAAAAAGAACAAAGTCCAAAGTTAGCATAAGGAAACAAAGATCGAAGCATAAGTAAATGAAATAAAGACTAAGAATATAATTGAAAAGATCAATAAAACTAAGAACTGTTTTCTTAAAAAGATAAACAGACAAACCTTTAGCTAGACGAGAGAGAGACAGAAATGAAAGAGGAGACATTACAATTGATCCCACAGAAACATAATACAAAGGATCATAAGAGACTACTATGAACAATTATATGCCAGCAAACTGGACAACCTAGAAGAAATAAATTCCAAGACATACAAACTATAAAGACTGAATCATGAAGAAATAGAGACTCTGAAGAGACTAATTATACAAGGAGACTGAATCAGTAATAAAAAATATCTCCCAAATCACAAATGTTCAGAACCAGATGGCTTTACTGGTGAATTCTACCAAACATTTAAAATAGAATTAATACTATTCATTCTCATCCTCTTACAAAAAATAAAAGAGGAGGGAATACTCTAAACTCATTTTATGAGGCCAGTATTACTCATAATTATTATTATCAGTATTATTATTCTGATAAAATCAGAAAAGAAAACTATAAGAAAATTATAAGCCAATATCCTTGATGAAAACATGCAAAAATTCTCAACAAAATATAAAACTGATTATAATAAAACCAAATATTACATTAAAAGCAAAGTGAATTCAACAGTATATTAAAAGGATTAGCCCTGGTCAGTTTGAGTGGGTAGAGCAACGGCCCGAAGACCAAAGAGTCGAGGGTTCGATTCTGGTCAACGGCATGTACCTCGGTTGCGGTTCGGTCCTCAGGGTCGTGCAGGAGGCAAACCAATTGTTGTGTCCCTCACATCGATGTTTCTCTCTCTCTCCCTCTCCCCTCCTCTCCCTTTCCCTTTCCCCCTCTTTCCCTCTCCCTCTCCCTCTCCCTCTCCCCCTCTCTATCTGAACATAAATGGAAAAATATCCTCACATGAGGATAAAAATTAAAAAAAAGGAATTATACACCATGATTGGTGTACAATCATGGTGGGATTGATTTCAAAGATGCAAAGATGGTTCAACATCCACAAATTAATCAACGTGATACACGGCATTAACAAAATGAAGGGTAAATATGATATCCCAATAGATGCAGAAAAAGCATTTAATAAAATTCAACATCTATTCACAATAAAAACTCCCAACAAAGTGGATACAGAGGGAAGTACCTCAACACAATAAACGTCACATGTGACAAGCCCACAGCTAATATCATACTCAATGGTGAAAACTGAAAGCTTTTCCTCTAAGATGAGGAAAGGGGCAAAGATGTCCACTGTCACCACTCTTATTCAACAGAGTACTGGAAGTCCTACCACAGCAATTACGCCTTCAAAAGAAATCTAAGGCATCCAAACAGATAAGAAAGATGTACAACTTTCTCTATTTGCAGATAACATAATATTATATATAGAAAACATTAAAGACTCCACCAAAAAAAAAAGTTAGAATAAACAAATTCAGTGAAGTTGCAGGATACAAAATCAATACACAAAAATTAGTTGTGTTTGTATTAATAATAATGAACTATTAGAAGTTATTAATCATCCACTTATGTCTTTCAATTTTACCATTCCTTCAAAGAAAGTAATTTTGTACCCTCCCTGCCAAAAGAAGTAGAAATTAAGAAAATAATCCCATTTGCATTTGCACTAAATGCATAAAATACCTAGGAATAAGTTTAATCAGGAGGTGAAAGATCTGTATGCTGAAAACTTTAAGACATTGATGAATTAAATACACATAAATGGAAAAATATTTCATGCTCCTGAATTGGAAGGATTAATACTGTTTAAATGCCTATACAACCCAAAGCGATCTGCAGATTTAATGCAATCCCCATCAAAATTCCAGTGGCATTTTTCACAGAAATAGAATAAACAATCTTAACATTTGTATGGAACCACAAAAGACCCTAAATATCCAAAGTAATCTTGAGCAAGAAGAACAAAGTTGGAGGCATCATGCTCCCTTAATTTCAAACTATAATACAAAGCTATAGTAATCAAAATAGTATGGTACTGACATAAAAAACAGACATATAGATCAATGGAACATAATAGAAAGCTGAGAGATAAACCCACACATTCAAGGTCAAATAATTTATGAGAAAGGAGCCATGGATATGCAATGGAGAAAGGATAGTCTCTTCAATAAATGGTGGGAAAACTGGACAGTTACATGCAAAATAATGAAACTTGACCATTATCTTACACCATACACAAAATCAACTAAAAATGGATTAAAGACTTGAATGCAAAATCTGAAACCATGAAGTTCCTAGGGAAAAAATATAGGTAAGGGGAAGCTTCTTTTTGAAAAAAAAAATGTTTTTATTGATTTTTTTTTTTTAGAGAGACAGGAAGGGAGAGATAGAAACATTGATGTAAGAGAGAAACGTCAATTGGCTGCGTCCTACATGACCCCTGCTGGGGATCAAGCCCACAACCCGGACATGTGCCCTGACTGGGAATCGAACTGGGACCTCTCGGTCCATGGGAGGATGCTCAATCCACTAAGCCACACCAGCCGGGCAGGAGAAGCTTCTTAACATCGGTCTTGGCAATGTGATGTCTTGAATTTGACACTAAAAGCAGAAGTAAACAAGTGGGACTAAATAAAAGCGTATGTAAAACCACAGACACAATGAAAAGGTACCTATGGAATGGGAGAAAATATTTGCTAACCATATATTTGATTGGGGTTAATATCTAAAATACATAAAGAACTCATATAACTGTCCTGGCCAGTTTGGCTCAGCGGTTAGAGCGTTGGCCTGCGCACCAGAGAGTCCCGGGTTTGGTTCCCACTAGGGGCACGTACCAAAAAAAAAACAGCTCATATAACTCAACAGCAAAAAAAAAAAATTCAATTAAAAAATGGACAGAGCATCTGAATAGACATTTTTCAAAGAAAACATGCAGATGGCCAACAGGTATATGAACAGATGCTCAATATCACTAATTGTCAAGAAAATGCAAATCAAAACCACAAGATATCACCTCACACCTGCCAGAATAGCTAGTATCAAAAAAGAAGGAATAATGAATGATGACAAGGATAGGAAGAAATGGGAAATTATACACTGTTAGTGGGAATGTAAATTGGTGCAGCCACAATGGAAAACAGTATGGAGGCTCCTCAAAACATTAAAAATTAAAATACCATATGATCCAGCGATTCCACTTCTGGGTATTATCCAAAGGAAACAAAATCACTGTCTCCAAAAGGTATGTGCACATCCATGGTCACTGCACATTATTTACGGCAGCCCAGACATGGAAACAACCTAACTGCCCACTGACAGACAAATGGATAAAGAAAACAAAGTGGATATGTAATGTTATTCAGCCATGAAATAGAAGAAACTTCTGCCATTTGGGACAACATGGATGAACCCTGAGGCCATTATGCTAAGTGAGATACTAATTCAGATAGAGAAAGACAGGCACTGTATAATATTATTCATATGTGACATCTAAAAAAGTCAAATGTACAGAAACAGAGTCTAGAATGGTGGTTACCAGGGGCCGGGGAGTGGAGAAATGGGGAAATGTTGGTCAGAGCTTACAGACTTTCCGTTATAAGATGATGAGCTCTGGGGATCTGACGTACAGCATGGTGATCACAGTTAATAACATTATATTATGTATGTGAGAGTTGTTATAAGAGTAAATCTTAAATGTTCTCACCACAAAAAAAGTAACGGTATTCAAGTGAGGTGACAGAAGTGTTAGCCACGCTATGGTGGTAATCATACCGTGCTATATAAGTATATGAAATCAATACATTGTATATCTTAAACATATACAATGCTATATGTCAATTATATCTCAATAAAGCTGGAAAAATATTAAAAGAAAGAATCAGTGTCACCATCCTTGAAAGTGGACATGGCCTTCCTCTGAAGGTCAGAGGTGAATGCGAAAGACATTGCCACTGAGGTGTATTCCTGATTTCATTGTGGGGTGAGGACTTAGGAAAGATCACTGTAGCAGTGTTCCCATTCCAGAGACAAAGTGGATATTTAACTAACAGAAAATATGACCAAGGAGGCTATCCAAATGATTGATCAAAATGGATGGACTTTCTAGTATCAATAGTGACCAGAGGGCCTGGCTTGAGTCTCTGCTTATGGGAAAGTCACAGCCCTTCAACCTGAGACAGTTGATAGAGCTCCCTGATTTAAGGTGAGATCAGGAACCCTTGAAAAATACTCTGTGATAACTTACAGAATACTATAATCTTCCTAGTTGTCTACCAAGAACCTGTAGGTAGGTGTTCACCACTTTAAATATGTGACAGAGAAAGGGAAATTCTAAAACCTTTCTGGGACTGGATAGTGGTGCTGCGCTACCCCCGAGCCAGCAGTCAGAGGGGATGCTAATGTGGGTCTGACAGTAAATGGGGTACTGGCCCAAGACCATCTCCCAGTAAGTCCCACAGGTCTGTGACCCCACGCTGTGGTTATTCCCAGCTCCTGAACACGCAGTTGAAATAGGCATTCTTGCCATCTGGCAGATGCCCACACTGGATCCCTGACCATGGAATTAAGGCTACTATAGCAGAAAAGTCAAGAGAAAACCCTGAAGGTTCTCCTCTTTAGTAAAGTTAAAGTATATAAATAGTAAACAAAATAGAATCCATGAGAACAGTAACTTACCAAATAGGGACTATCAATAAGAGACAGAAATTATAACAGGGAACCAAATGAAAATTCTGGAGTTGGAAAGCACAATAATTGAAAAATTCACTAGAGGGGACCAAGAGCAGATTTGAATAGGCAGAATAAATACTCAGTGAACTTAAAGATAAGACAATTGAGATGATCCAGTTTGAGAAATAGAAATAATAAAGAATGAAGAAAAAGGAACAGAGTATGAGAGGCCTGTAGGACTCTATACGCTAAACAACATATACTTAATAGGGGTCCCAGATGGAGGAGAGAAAAAGAAAAGGGCAGAAAGTAGGTTAGTGGTTGCCAGGTGCTGGGAGTGAGTACAGGGTTTCTTTTGGGGTGATAAAATGTCTGGAATTATATAGTGGTGATGTTTGCACACCACTGTGAATATACTAAAAACCATTTGATTGTGTACCTTACAATGGTTAAACAGTGAATTTTTGTTAGACAAACTTTATATCAATAAAAAGGAATCGCCATCTCAGTTCCTCCCAGTTTTCCTCCCTCATTGTAGCTCCTGATCGTAAGCCACCACGGATGCCATTCAACCAGCCCCTGCCCTTTGCCTTGGTCTCTCTTTGTCCCTCCATCTCAGAAAAGCTTACTCGTTTCAAAGTCTGCTCAAAGTCTCTCTGATTCTCATTTCCCACAGCACCTGCTGTAATTCTTTAAAAAATGTATAGTCTGGATACTAAGTAGCTGTCGAAAAGCCTTGGCTTATCCAGGCTAATCTCAACTGGAACGTTTTGCAAAGAATCATTTTTTTAAGTTTGGTAAAAAACAAACAAAAAAACAAATATAAAACTTACCAGCTTATTTTAGGGGTACATCTCTGTAGTGTTAGGTATATTCACACTGTGCAACAACTAAGTGTCAATTATACCTGATTTGGGAAGCCTTCCCTAGTTGGAATCAATTACCCCAGCGGTTCTCAACCTGTGGGGTCGCGACCCCTTTGGGGGTCGAATGATCCTTTCACAGGGGTCGCCTAAGAACATCGGAAAACACGTATTTCCGATGGTGATTCATAACAGTAGCAAAATTACAGTTATGAAGTAGCAACGAAAATAATTTTATGGTTGGGGTCACCACAACATGAGGAACTGCATTAAAGGGTCGCGGCCTTAGGAAGGTTGGGAACCGCTGAATCACTTCTGTCTCTGTGTTCCTATAGCAGGCTGGCACCTCCCATTCCAGCGCTGACCACATTTCTTCCTGGTTAGTCTCGTGTCTGTCCCCATCACTAATCTGTGAGCTCCCTGAGGACAGTCTGAGCCTAACTCATCTCTGAATTCTCTGCCCAGCACAATGTGCTTGATGAGGGAGGAATGAAGGGGCGAAGAAGGCCGCAGTATCATGTGAGACCTGGACACGTGTAAGGAGAGAGACAGAGAATGACACCCTTCATCACCCACGCTTCCTTCTTCCTCTGCATCCTGGCCTAACATCTTGCCTCATCCTTGGCCAAGAACAGGGGCCGGGGATATTACTCAGTGGTTCTGGGGTCCTGTCAGCGGCTGGCCTCGAGGAAGAGCCTACCCCCAGAACCGTGTCTTCCGTGGCGAATGCCCCGCAGCGGCCGACTGCCATGACCCAGAGCTGCCTGTTCTGTGCACACAGGTTCAGGTCCCTTTTAGCTTCCAACTTTCCTGAACCACAGGACCTTGAAAAATGCCACCTGTGGGCCACCTTGACAATGAACACGCAAGAAAGTATGTAGCAAAATCACTCTTTGGTTACCCAGACACCGTTTCTCCAGGAAGGTGGTTCAGAAGCCCCTTGCTTTTCTCCTCCCTCTTCACGGCCGCGACCACCCGGTGTCCACAGACTCGCGGGCTGTGAACACAGTCGGGGGTAAGATCCTGAGGAATTCGTCCGCTGCTTTCTTCAACTTCTGCTAAGGGCTCAGGGAGGAGGCTCAAAGGGAACTAAAACGAAACGTTTTGATGATCTGTGTTTTTACAATTAATCCTGTTCCATTCAAGGGTCATGAGTGGGCCGCGGCACGCACCCCGAGAGACGGAGCTCCGTCTGCCAGACGGCTGGCATGAGCGGGCGGCCTGGCATTTCGTTTCTTCCTGTCCAATAAGAGAAAATTCAAACCAGACACTGAAATGTCCTTTTCTTTTATTAAAAATAGTTCTTAATTGTGTAGCTGGGTTCTCTGAGAGTGAACTTCAGTACGTCTGAACCTCTGAAGGGTAGAGACGGATAAAACTGCCACTCTGAAGGGGCTAGACATACACCAGGCGCCTCGAAACGAGCGGGTCTCAGCCTGGCCGCCCCCAGGAACGTGGGGGCGTGGGTAAGATGCCTGCCGGTCTCCCCTCCTACCTGAGTCACCCTGCATCCCATTAAGAACAAAACAAAACCCCTTTCCTATGACGTTAATCAGTAGCCAGGACTGAGTAATCACAGCTCTGAGGGTAAAACAGGTCATTTATCTTCAGAATAAACATTATTTGGGGGAGAAATTATTCTGGGGAGCCCCTCAATGGAAATATATAAATCAAGGTAACTGAAGCAGCTCTGAATATTGGTAAACTGATCCAAATGCAAACACTGGACTGGTACATTAGCTATCTATTACTGTGTAACCAATGAACACACACTTAGTAATAACTGGTTACTAATAATTCAGGAAAACTGTGAGATAATGAATAGACACATCTTTATCACTGTCTACCATTTCCATGGCCAGGTAATTTTATGAAGGACAGACAACTGGCAACCCAGGAGGTAGCTGAAAATCAGAGAGGCCCTGAGAAGGTACCCATGGTCTCCTTGCTGTAGCCAACATTCCACAGAGCGTCTGAGAGTCCACTAAAAGCACACAGTAGGCCGGCTTGGACCCATGCTCCGATCCCTTCCTAGCTGTCCTCCTTCTGGTTGCTACAGTACGATGCCATTGACTGCATGGCCTAAACAACACACACTTACTTTTCACAGACCTGGAAGCTGGCAAGTCCAAGAACAAGGAGTCAGCAGGTCTGTGAGAGCCCTTCCCTGGCCTACAGACCGCCGTTTTCTCACTGTGTCCTCTCAGGAAGGAAGCAGCTCTCTGTGTCCCTTCTAAAGACACTCATCTCATTCACGAGGGCTCTATCCTCATGACCTAATCACCTCCCAAATGCCCCACCTCCAAAACGACCACTCTGGGCACTGCAGTTTCAACATACGAATTTTCAGGGGACACAAGCATTCAGTCTACAGCGCTCTCTCTCCGATGGCTCGGGACCCACGGGGAAATGTCACCGATGGAGAGAGTTCCTGAGCCGAAGGCCATCACTGCGAGAGGCAAACGCACAGGCTCAGCTCCACCCTGGTTCCTTGGAGATGTTTTCTCTGGATGTGGAGATGATTTGGGTTCTCTGTACTCCTTTCCCACCAGTGAATTTAAAGTCAACCAATCCATTTATCGACCATCTTTATGTCTATATTTGCTTTCCAACACAGCCCCTGAAAACGGAATTGATGTTCCTATCTTCCTAAAAATCAAAAGGATTGATTTTTTTTTATAGTGGTTCAAGGGCTGCATCTTTTGCAAGGAGCAGCTTTACCTCCCCCACTTATTCGTAGGGAGTGATCAAAAAGTATTTCCTTTGTTCAGTTAGATTTTGCTCTGGATTCTTCAAGGTGGTCTCTGTACTTGGAGGTAATGACTCAGACCCCAGCGTTTAGTTTGGAAAGAGAGGCTGCTGCAATCTCTGGGCACCCAGCCCAAGGCCAAGTGCAGTCTCCCCAAGCGTCCCCTGGAGGGAGGGGCCAGCCCAGCCCTTCCACGCTCTCCTGCAGGTGACCCCCGTCAGTGTCCCAGAGGCACAGCCCTTTCAGACCCACCCACTGTGCCGCCTTGCCAAGAACTACACGCCCCCAGGCTTCAGAGACGAAAGAAATACATCAGTTTGAGAGAGTTTTTTTAATTCCCATAATTTTTTCTTGTTTTGATCATGAGCATCAGTGATGATGAGCAGAGTGCTAGTCCTGCCACCACTACCGTGTATTCATCCATCCATCAGTCCCTCCAGCAGGGGGTGTGTGGCGGTCCTCCCTCATCTGCACCACGAAGGGCGGCACACAGTGGCATGCAGCAGGGTCGCTGTGGGGCAGGGGGCACGGAGGGCGGGGAGGCTACCACCAGGGACAGCAGGACAGGATGGGAGGACTGTCCCACGGTCTACCTCCCATCCCACAGAAACTATTTCTGCTTTAAAAACCACACGTGGGCCCTGGCCTGTTTGGGTCAACAGCGGTTAGAGCGTCGGCCTGCGGTCCAGAGAGTCCTGGGTTTGGTTCCCGCTAAGGGCACGTACCTCGGTTACAGTTTGTCCCCGGCCCCCGTTGGGGTCGTGTGAGTGGCAGCCACTCGATGTGTCCCTCTCACATCGATGTTTCTCTCTCTCCCCCCCCACTAAAATAAATAAATAAATAAATACATACATACATACATACATACCACACGTGGGTCATGGTCACACATTTTCCATCCATGCCATTGGTCACTTGTTCACTTTACTTTTGCAGTGGGATTCTCCAGGGGTGGGTTCTTGTCCCTTAATGTTTGGAGGACGGTGGTGGTAAAAATGAACCTTATAACCCACAAAGCAGACAGACACCAAGTACACCGCATTTCACAAAGAACTGTCCTTATATGTCGGAAGAAACGGCTCTGCTGTCACCATGTTTGGGTCGGACACGGAGCGCCAACAAGCCCACGGGCTGTGCACAGCAGCGCCTCCCACTGTCCGGGCTGAGGGTCACCAGCACCTCTCTCCTGGCAACTCAGCCCGTAAAGATTTAAGGCCTCCCCTTTCCCTTCCGAAATACTGTGACTGATATAGACAGATGTTTCCAGAATTTTATCATACTATTTAGTGAGGAAGAGACAGGAAGAGAGGCATAAACAACATTTCAAAAGAGGAAGTCTAACATCTCCCTGCATCTGTCGTGGTTTCCCGCAGCCCGTGGACTCCGAACCCTCCCCTGGAAGGATGGAGCCGCTGCCAGGCTTCCCTGGCCTTTCCGCCTCCCTACTGGCTAATCCACATGCAGAAATGACTCTTGAGAACAGTGTGAGGCCCACAGTTCAGAGGAACAAAGTCTCCACCATTTCGCCCCCTTTGTACTTTTTCTGCTACTTCACTGCCCAGTTTCTTCCCTGGACCCAGTGTCCCTCTGTCCCCGCCGAGCTGGAGGACGGCTCCCGCTGAGACAACCCGGGAGCACAGCCGCCCTCGGAGGAGCTGGGTGCCTGCTGTGTTCCCAGGCTCGCGATGTGTTCAGATGGAGCATAAAAATAGCCTTCCCCCTGCAGGGGACACATCCTGATTAGAAATCTTAAAATACTTCTCAATTTCTTTTTCCATGGAAGGGACTAGATTCTCAACCAGGCAGCTGGCAAATAGCCACATGGTTTTCCAGTTTGCTGGCTTTGACATCTCATGAGAACAACAGAAAGAGCTGACGGAAACCTTTCGCTCCAGGAGCTGAGCTGGGAGGGCTGGAGTGGATGCAGCCATCCCGCAGCGTCCTGCTTATTCCCCGGGGGCACACGCCCGGGGCTCGGGGAGGGTGTGAAGGGCGCACACGCCCGGGGCTCGGGGAGGGTGTGAAGGGCACACACGCCCGGGCTCGGGGAGGGTGTGAAGGGCGCCCGGCCTGCAGTTCTTGGAAACTGCCCTGGTGTTTGCCTTTGCTTTCCCTGATAATTATCCCCTGTGCAGTCTTTAAAATCAGTTCCTTAGACCTTATTCGTCTTGCATAAAAACTCTCCATTTCCCCCTCACCCCGTCCCTGTCCACTACCATTCTATTCTCTGCTTCTGTGACTTGGACTATTTTGTTAAGAGGGTAGATCTCATGTTCAATGTTTTCACCACAACAAACCAAACCAAACCCATTCCTCGTCCTGAGCGAGAGCTTGGTGAGCGGGAACAAGGCTACTCCAGCCCGTGCTCAGAGCACCAGTGAAATCTCGGGCAGGGGCAGCGCATTCACTTCTTCAGCCAGTCCTGACTGTGCACCTGCTGTGCGCCAGGGCCGTGCTGGTTCTGGCTGACCAAGACAGGCTGGTCCAACCATGGGATCTACTTCTCTATCCAACACAGGAAACAAAAAACATAAACTAATAATTATAAACAAGTGATCTGAGTGAAATCAACATGTGTTGAATGAGGAAACGCTGCAGTGGGGGTGGGACTCAAGAGACCTGTTTTAGATGGGATGGTTAGAGAAGGTGGCCTGTAACAGGAGACCTGAGAAATGAGTGAGAAACAGTCTGCAAATATACATGATCCCTTAGGAAAGGAAAATACTTTCTGGAAGGTGGTGACTGGCTATCGGTGTCTACTGAAAACCACCTTTGATCTTGTTTCCCCTTCCTCCCCCCACAGGGCCGCTCCCTGCAGGCATCTAGGAGACTGAGCTGTACCTCAGAGGGAGACAGTTGCTGGGAGCCCATACAACACCGCACTTGACATTGCGATGGACATCTTGTCTCTCTCGCCTTGGTCTTGGCCCTGAGCTCCAGACTCTCATAGCTAGGTGGATACAAGACATCTCCACAGTGTCTAATACACATCTCAGACTTATCAGGTCTAAAACAGAACTCTTGGTTTTATGCCCCAGACGCCCTTACCTCAGCAAATGGCACCAACATCTACCCAGTTATATAAGTCGAAAAAGCTGAGTCATTGTTGATTCTTTTCCTTTTCTCATCTACTCATGCACTACATCAGCAAGACCTGCTGACTCTACCACCAAAATATATCCCGAGTCCGCCTACTTCTCTCCTTCTGCAAGGCCACCACCACGGTCCAAGCTGCCGGTGTCTGCAATGCTTCCTACAGCATCCAGGCTTCTGTAACAGTCTCACAGCACCACCAGTGATTGTTGTAATGTAAAATCAGGTCTTCTCAATCCCTTTGTAAACCTTCCAAGGCTTTTCCTTCCCTTCACAATCCCCCCAAAACCACTGATCCATGATCCCCTCAGCCTATCTCAGACCACTCTCCTTGCTCTTGTCTCTCAGCTATACTCACTATTCTCCAGACATACTGGGTTTTTTACTCCTGGACTGTCCAAACTCATTCCAGCCTCAGGGCCTTTGCACATATCATTTCTTCTGCCCGGCACCTTCGTCTTTCAGATCTTTGCACAGTCTCCTCCTCCCTCCTTTATTTATTATTTTATTTTATTTTTTTAATCCTCACCCGAGGATATTTTTCTATTTATCTTCAGATAGAGTGGGAGGGAGGGAGAGAGAGAGAGGGAAAAGGAGAGAGAGAGAGAGAGAGGGAGAGAGGGAGAGAGAAACATCGACATGAGAGGGACACATCGACTGCTTGCTTGCCTCCCGCACGACCCCGACCAGGGCCAGGGCTGAACCACAATCAAGGTACGTGCCTTTGACCAAAATCGAACCCAAGACTCACTGGTCCTCAGGCCAACCCTCTAACCGCTGAGCCAAACTGGCCAGAGCCCCTCCTACCTCCTTTAAAACTCGGTTCAGTTACCCCCTCAGGAGGTCTTTCCCTGAGCATGCCACCTGATATATTCTCTAGGTAACTGCATTACTTTGTTTAATCTCATTCATAGCATATATTTCTATCTGCAATTATCTTTTCTTTTTTTCGTCTGTGGTATCCCCAACCCCCATTAGAAAATTAGCTCCATGGAACCCTGTCTTGTTTGCTGCTACACTGCCCAGAATGGTGGGTTCCTCCTTCCTACCTAGGATGGTGCGAGACACACAGTAGGTGTTCATTATGTATTTATTAGAAGAATGCATAAATGAACAAAATCTATTATAAAATATATTAAAGACAGTCTTAAAATATACATTATGAAAACATTCTTATCCCCACTTTACAGGTGAGGAACTGGATGGAGGCTGAGAGACCCAGAGAGATCAGGTAACTTGACGAAAATCACACAATTAATCTGTAATGAAGCTGGGATTCAGACCCACTGGTCTGACTCCTGTTATAGTTTTTCTTTTTAATACCAAGAATGTTTTATTTTTCTTTAAGGACTTTAATCATCTTTAGTGAGTTATAAATTATGCATAATAAAATGTACCATTTTAAGTATATAGTTCGGTAAGTTTTGACAAATATATACATCATTGAACCACGCTATAAAACAAGATATAGAATTATTTCTATCACCTCCCTCGAAGTTTCCCTGTTCCCTTTTCAATCAATTCCCATCGTCCTGGCACCAAGTGAACACTGACCTTTCGTTGGCGCCTGGATGATTGATTGTTGGTGTCTGAACTACTTCTCACTAATAAGGTGCATGACCTCTCCACGCTCCAGGCTTCTCACCTGCATTATGGAGATGATAACGTAGTGTCCTCCTTACGTGCGTATACATTAGAATAGTTGATGTATATAAAGTGCTAGTTATTGTGTTCACACGCTTGGGCTGACATAAAATACATAGACTGGGTGACTAACACAGCAGAAATTTATTTTCTCACAGTTCAGGAGGCCACAAGCCCCAGATCAAGGTGCCAAAGACTCATTTTCTGGTGTGGACAGCTGCCTTCTCCCTGTCCTCACCTGGCCCCTCCTCTGTGCCTACATGGAGAGAGCTCTCGGGTCCCTTCCTCCCCATGTAAGGACACCAGTCCCACTGGATTACGCCCCCATCCTTGTAACTCATTTGACCCGACTGCCCCCCAAAGGCCCCATCTGGAAATATGATCGCATCGGGAGTCAGGGTTTCGATATAGGAATTTGGGGGAAACACAATTCAGTTCATAACATTCCCTCCCTTGGGCCCCCAAAATTCATGTCCTCTCACATGCAAAATATATTCATTCTGTCCTAACAGCCCCAAAGGCTTAACTCATTCCAGCATCAATTCCAAGTCCAAAGCCTCATCTAACATCTAAATCAGGATGGAGGAAATACGACGCAGGCTTCATTCTGAGGAAAATTCCTCTCCCGTGATGAACGTGTGGAACCAGACAAGCCATGTGCTTCCAAAATGCATGGGACTGGCATGGGACAGACATTTCTATCCAAAATGGAGAAACTGGAAAGAAGGAAGCGGTGACAGGTCCCAAGCGAACCCAGAATCTGGCAGGACAAATCCCACTAGATCTTACGGCTCTGGAATAACCGTCCATTACTGGATGCCCTGCTCTCCAGGCCCAGTGGGGTGGCATCAGCACCCCCCCCCCATTTCCGTGATGGCCTTGCCCCTGCGGGGCTGGCAGGGGCAGCCTGCATGAACCTGAGGGCAGGGAGGCTGCCCTCTGACCCCTGTGAGGCCTCGCAAGCTGGGCCTGTGGTGGGAATGGCAGCCTGACGATTTCTGGAGCGCCACTGGGGTCATTCTTTCCTTTTCTTGAAAGGTAAAAGCTGTTCACAGCTGAATAGCTCTGCTGTCCTATTCTGTTCCCTCCGGTCCAAAAGGCAGTGTCTCTACTGGTATGAGCTTCTCTGTTCCTGGCTTCTGCTGAGATGGTTCAAATCCATGATCGCTCTATCAAACGACTTTCCACCCATATCCTTGGTGTTCTCTTCACAGCACAGCTTCTCCCCCCAGCCGCCCCCCCCCCCCAATAGGAACAGGCTGAGAATTTTCCAAATCTGGTTCCTTATTGCTTAACAATTCCTTCAAGTTATCTTTCTTCTCTCACATTTTCTGATAAGGGGTGAGGAGAGACTAAGCCACTCCTTCAACACTTGCTTAAGACTCTCCTCACCTGTTTCAGTTATACCACAGTAAACCTGAAATTAAAAAGAAAATCCCCTAAGCTAAATGTCCAATTTCATCACTCTGAAGTTCTACCTTCCACAAAACACCAGAACACAATTCAGTCAAATTCTTTGCCACCTCATCACAAGAATTGCCTTTCCTCCAGTTCTTATTTATTATTTTTAAGTGTTTTTATTGATTTTAGCGAGAGGAAGGGGGAGAGAGACAGAGAAACATTGATTGGTTGCCTCCCATTTGCACCCTGATGGGGGATTGAACCCACAACCTGGACATGTACTCTTACCGTGAATCGAACCGGCGACCTTTCCGTGCACGGGACGATGCCCAACCAACTGAGCCACACTGGCCTGGGCTCCTCCAGTTTTTAATGCCATGATCTTAATTTCCATCTGAGACCTCACCAGAAGCACCATGAATGTTCATTTTTCTATCAGTGGTCTCTTCAAAGCAATCCCATTTCTACCAATTACCCAGTTCAAAGTCACTCCCACATTTTAGGTATCTGTTACAGTAGCACCCCACTTTTCAGTAACAAAATCCCTATTAGCCTGTTTGGGCTGTCATGACAAAGTATCACAGACTGGGTGGCTTAACAGCAGAAATTCGTTTTCTCACCGTTCATTGTAAGTCCAAGATCAAGGTGCCAGGAGATTTGTTTTTTTATTTTAGGAGAGAGTTCTCCTGGTTGGTAGACAGCCACCTCATGTAGTGTCTCCACATGGCCATTCCTCTGTGCATGGAGAGGGAGGGAGGGAGGGAGGGAAAGGGGGGCAGGGAGGGAGAGAAAGGGGGGCAGGGAGGGAAAGGGGGGCAGGGAGGGAAAGGGGGGAAGGGAGGGAGGGAGGGAAAGGGGGGAGAAGGAAGGGGAGAGGGAGGGGAAGAGGGAGGGAGGGACGGAGGGAGAGAGGGAAGGGAGGGAGGGGGAGAGGGAGGAACAAGCTAGCGCCTTGGTGTCTCCTCCTCCTCCTCTTATAAGAACACCAGTCCCATCAGATCAGGGCCCTGCCGTCAGGACCTCACTAGACTGTAATTACCTCCCAAAGGCCCCATCTCCAAACAGCATCCCATTGGGGGTTAGAGCTTGAACATATGAGGCTGGGGAAACAAAATTCAGTCCACAGCAGCTGTTATCATGAAGTTATAACTGGACAATTTCAGAGTCGAGAACTGCCCCACGGGCTGCTGCTAGGGGCTTTCTGACTCCATGACTCTAACCTTCCTCCCCTTTTATTAAAGCCACTGGATGACAGTACTAGGGATAATAGCAGATGTATGATCTTTCCTTGCAGAAGTGGTGACTTTCCTACTACCCCTGCATGGTGGCTGTCTCATCTCAATTCCAGAGGGACACAGGCTAGAGTAGTAGAAGGGGCAAACTCTGGGGTCAGACATACCCTAGAATGAAATATATAAAATAGAAATAATGACAGCTGCCCACAGCGCTGCGTCTAGGGCCCGTGAGATCATGGAGGTAAAGAACCTCCCACATTGCCCGGCTCTGTGGTTGAGCATCGACCCATGCACCAAGAGGTCGCCAGTTTGATTCCTGGTCAGAGCACCTGCCCAGGTTGTGGGCCAAATCCCCAGTGTGGGGCATGCAGGAGGCAGCCAATCGATGTTCTCTCTCATAGATGTCTCTCTCTCTCCCTCTCCCTCTAAAATCAATAAAGGAAAAAAGAAAAAAAAATAACCTCCCACATGCCTGCCTTTTAGTCGGTGCTCAGCCCATGATTTTAAAGTATTCAGTAATACATTTTAAACATCATACAGCACAATCAAGTATGATTTATTCCAGAGACACAGGATGGTGTAACATCTGTAAATTCATCAATGTGATACACCACACTAACAAAATGAAGGATAAAAATCATACGATCATCTCAATAGATGCAGAGAAAGCACTTGACGAAATTTAACATTTATTCACAATAAACACTCCAACAATGTGGGTATAGAGGGAATGAATGTATGTGCCTCAATATAATAAAGGCCATTTTTGACAAGCCCCGAGCTAACATTACTCTCAAAGGTGAGAAGATGAAGTTTTTACTTTAAGATCAGAAACAAGACGAGGCTGCCTGCCTTCACCACCCTCGTTCACGGTGCTGGAAGTCCTAGGCACGAGGCGGGAAAATATAAGAGGCATTCAAACAGGAAATGATGAAGCAAAATAGTCTCTGTTGGCAGATGACATATCTTATATATAGAAAACCCTAAGGACTCCACAAAAACTGTTAGAACTCTTAATGAATTCAATGAAGTTGCAAGATACAAAATCAACATTAAAAATCAGTTGTATTTCTATACACAAACACAGATGGTCTGGAAAAGAAATTTAAAAAACAATCCCATTTACAATAGCATAAAAAATAATAAAAATAGCCCTGGCTGGTTTGGCTTAGCAGTTAGAGTGTCGGACCAAGGACCAAAGAGTTGCGGGTTCGATTCCTGGTCAAAGGCATGTACCTAGGTTGTGGGTTCGATTCCTGGCCCCACTCTATCCAAATAATAATAATAATAATAATAATAAAATACTTAGGAATAAATTTAACCAAGGAGGTGAAAGACTTGGTACACTGAATACTGTAAGACAGTGATTAAAGAAACTGAAAACTCAAATGGAAAGATATCTCATGGTTTTGTATTTGAAGAATTAGTATTGTTAAAATAGCCATACTACCCAAAGCGATCTACAGACTCAGTACAATCCCTATCAAAATGTCAATGGCACTTTTCAGAGTAATAAAAAATAATCACAAAACTTGTATGGAACTACAAAATCCCTGAATCACAAAAGCAATCTTCAGAAAGAAGAACATGATTTCTCAGCAGCAACTTTACAGGCCAGAAGGTACATAAGGGACTGAAATAAAGAAACCTACAATCTAGAATAATTTACCCAGCAAGGGTATCTTTCAGAATTGAAGAAGAGATAGTTTCCTAGACAAGTAAAAGCAAAAGGAGTTTATTACCATTGAGCAGTTTTACAAGAAATGGTAGAGGATCTTCTATAAGCAGAAAAAGTAGAGGCCAGAACCAGAAATAAGAAAATGTGAGAAAGGAAAAAAATCTCACAGGTAAAACCAAATATTTAACAAACAGAATGAATCAGACACTTAAAAAAACTACTGCAAGGTCAAAAGAAAAAATGTCAAACAACTCAAGCTACAATAAGTGGTTACGAGATACACAGCACAAAAATATCTAAAACATGACCTCAATAACATAAAGCATGGAGCAGGGAGTAAAAATGTAGTCTGTATAGAATATATTCGACCTTAAAAATTTCAACTTAAAATAGACTGCTATGGGTATAGAATGATATACATAAATCTCATGGTAACCACAAACAAAAAGATACAAAAGATACACAAAGAATAAAGAGAAATGAACCCAAACAAAACACCAAAGAAAACCAGCAAACTATAAGGGAAGAGATCAAGAGAAGGAGAAAGAAACAGAGGCAAACTATAAAAACAACCAAAAAACAATGAGCAAAATGGCAATAAGTATATTCTTACCAATAATTGCTTTAAATGCAAATGATTAAATGCTCCAATAAAAAGACACATAGTGGCTAAATGGATTAAAAAACATGACCCATCTATATGCTGCTTACAAGAGACTCACTTCAAATTGAAAGACACATACAGACTGAAAGTAAAGAGATGGAAAAATATATAATGCAAATATAAATGAAAAGCAATACTTATATCAGACAAATAGACTTGAAAACAAACAAAAAGACAAAGAAGGACATTACAGAATTATAAAGGGGTCAATCCAAGAAGAAGATATAAAAATTATAAACATATAGGTACCCAACACAGCAGCACCCAAATATATAAAGAACTTTTTAATTGACATAAAGGGAGAAATCCACAGTAATACAATAATAGTGGGGGATTTTAAGATTCCACTCACATCGATGCATAGCTCATCCAGACAGAAAATTAATAAGAAAATAATGGCCTTAAATGTCACATCAGACCAGACTGACATAAGACATTTTTAGAACATTTCATTCAAAAACTGCACAATATACATTTTTTTCCAAGTGTACATGGAGCAGTCTCCAGGATAGATGACACATTAGGCCACAAAAGAAGCCTCAATAAATTCAAGAACATTGAAATCATATCAAGCATCTTTTCTGAACGCAATAGCTTGAAACTAGAAATCAACTACAGGAAGAAAACTGAGAAAAACACAAATATGTGAAGATTAAACAACATGCTACTAAACAAGCAATGGATCAAACAGGAAATCAAAAACTATTTGAAACAAATGAAAATGAAAACACAACTTTTCAAAATTTATCAGATGCAGCAAAAAGAGTTCTAAGAGGAAAGTTCTTAGCTGTACAGGTCTACCTCGACAAACAAAAATCCCAAATAAACACTCTAACACTACACCTAAAAGAACTAGAAAAAGAAGAATAAAACCCAAAGTAAACAGAAGGAAGGAAACAGTTAAGATCAGAGCAGAAATAAACCAAATAGAAATTTTAAAAACAGAAAAATCAATGAAACCAAGAGCTGGTTCTTTGAAAAAAATAAACAAATGTGACAAACAGTTAGTCAAACTCATCAACAAAAAAAAAAAAGAGAGAGCCCAAATAAATAAAATCATAAATGAAAGAGAAGTTACAACTGACACCACAAAAATACAAAGATATTTTAGTATTCATTATAGAATACTACAAACAATTATATGCCAACAGATTTGACAATGTAGAAGAAATGGATAAATTTCTAGACATGTAATCTTTCAAGACCAATTAGGAAGAAACAAAAATCTAAATAGACTAATGACTAGCCATGAAATTGAAGCAGTAATAAAAGAAAATAAAAACCCAACAAATAACTGTCTGGAATCAGATAGCTTCACAGGTGAATTCTACCAAACATTTAAAGAAGTATTAATACCTATCCTTCTTAAATTATTTCAAAAAATTGAAGAGAATGGAATGCTTTGAAACTCATTCTATGAAGCCAGTATTACCCTGCCTGATAACAAAAGCGGACAAAGACATTACAAGAAAAGAAAATGACAGGCCAATATCCTTGATGAACATAGAAACACAAATTATCAACAAAATATTAGCAAACTGGATTCAACAGTATACTAAAATGATTATACACCATGATCAAGTGGGATTCATCCCAGGGATGCAAGGATGGCTCAACATCTGTAAATCAATCAACATGACACACCACATCAACAAAATAAAAGATAAAAACCACATGATCATTTAAATCGATGCAAAAAAACATTTGACAAAATTCAACATTTTTTATGACAAAAATTCTCAACAAAATTGATATAAAAAGAACATATCTCAACATAATAATGGTCATATATAACAAACACATGGCTAATATCATACTTAAAGGTGAAAAGTTCTCATCTTTTTTCCTAAGATCGGGAATAAGACAAGGATACCCACTATCATTGTTTCTGTTCAACATAATATTGGAAGTTATAGCCACAGTAATCAGACATAAAAAAAAAAGAAATAGAAATAAAAGTCATCCAAATAGAAAAGTAAAAAGTAAAACTCCTCCTAATTGCAGATATGATACTACATACAGAAAACCCTAAGGGCTCCACCGAAAATCTATCAGAATTAATAAATAAAGTCAGTAAAGTTGCAGGATACAGAATCCATATATAGAAACCTGTTGCAGACTATACATCAAAAACAATCAGAAGGAGAAATTAAGAAAACAATCCCATTTACAATTACACTAAAAACATAAAATATCTAGAAATAAATTTAATCGAAGATATGAAAGACCTGTACTCTGAAAGCTATAGGACATTGAAGAAAGAAACTGAACAAGATACAAATAAATGAAAGGATATACCTTGCTCATGGATTGGAAGGATTAATATTGTTAATATCCTTACTACCTAAAGCAATATACAGATTCGATGCAATCTTTATTAAAATACCAATGTCATTCTTCTCAGAATTAGAACTAATTCTAAAATTTATATGGAATCACAAAGAGCTCGAATAACCAAAGAAATTTTGAGAAGAACAAAGTGGGAGGAATCATACTTCCTGATATTAAACTATACTATAAGCCACAGTAATCAAAACAGTGTGATACTGGTATAAAAACAGATATATAGATCAGTGGAATAGAATGGAGAGCCCAGAAATAAACTCTCACTTCTATGTTCAATTCATCTACAACAAAGGAGGTAAGGATACACAATGGGATACAGACTGTCTCTTCAATAAGTGCTGTTGGCAAAACTGGACAGACACATGCAAAAAATGTAATTGGACCACTTTCTTATACCATATGCAAAAATAAACTAAAAATGGATTAAAGACTTAAATGTAAGACCTAGAAGAAAACATAGGTAGTAAATTCTTTGACATCACTCTTAGCAATATTATTTTTGGATATGTCTCCTCAGGCAGGGGAAACAAAAGAAAAAAATAAACAAATGAAACTACATCAAATTAAAAAGTTTTGGCATAGCGAAGGAAAACATCAAGAAAATGAAAAGACAACCTACTGAATGGGAGGAGATGTTTGCCAATGGTACACCTGATAAGGGGTAATGTCCAAAATATGTAAGGAATTCATACAACACTAAAAATAAACAATCCGATAAAAAATGGGCAGAGAACCTAAACAGACATTTCTCCAAAGACATATGGCCAACAGACATATGAAAAGATGTTCAATATCACTAATAATCAGAGATATGCAAATTAAAACCACCTGTCGGAATAGCTATCATCAATAAATCAACAAATAAGTGCTGGTGGGGATGTAGAGATAAGGGAACCCTCATGCACTGTTGGAGGGACTGTAAATTATGGAAAACAGTATGGAGATTTCTCAAAAATTTGAACACAGAGCTGCCATACACTCCAGCAATTAATTCCAAGTCTGGGTATTTATCCAAAGAAAACGAAAACAAAAATTTGGAAAGATACATGCACCCCTATGTTCACTGCGGCATTACTAGTAATAGCCAAGATATGGAAGCATACCCAGATGTCTCTATCTATTGATATACACACCAATAAAATATTATTCAGAAATAAAAAGGGATGAAATCTTGCCATCTGTGACAACATAAAGGGTCTGAGAGGGAATTATGCTAAATGAAATAAGTCAGAGACAGACAAATACCACAAATACCATATGATTTCACTTATATGTGGAATCTAAAAAAACAAAACCAAAAACAAATCAATAAATAAAACAAAATGGAAACAGACACATAGATAACAGAGAACAAGCTAATGGTCGCCAAAGGGAGGACCCATGTACAGGATGGGAATAAAAAATTTTTAAGAGAGAAAAAAAATTAAATGTTAATGTATGAACAATATGGTTAATTGAAATTTAAAAATAAATGTAATTAAAAGGATGGTGCTATACAGGCACCAGCAGACAAAGCAAGCATAGAAGAAGAAAAAACCCACAGGGCTCTTGATTTCGGGGATTTCCCCTCTGGAGGAAACACAGAGACAAAAGTTAGTGCTTGGAGGCTTCCCATGCCTCAGTCAGCTTTCACTTCCTCATACTCAAGCAATATATTGGCCCTGGAAGTCTAGGAAGAAAAATGAAAAGAACAAAGTTGGAGGTATCACACTTCCTGATTTCAAACTATATTACAGACCTATAGTAATCAAAAGAGTTTGGTGTTGGCATAAAAACAGACACAAAGATGAACAGAACAGAGATCTCAGACATAAACCCACACATACACAGTCAATTAATTTACAACAAAGGAGCCAAGTGTATACAATGGTCAAAGGACAGTCTTTTCAATAAATGGTGTTGAGAAAACGGAACAGCCAAGTGCAAAAGAATGAAACCGGACCACTGTCTTACATCATACATGAAAATCAACTCAAAATAAAAATAAAAGATTTGAACATAAAACCTGAAATCACAAAACTCCTAGAAAGAAAACATAGGGAGTAAGCTCCTTGACACTGGCCTTGGCAGTGATTTTTTTGGTTTTGACATCAAAAGCAAAGGCAACAAAAGCAAATATAAACCAGTGGGATTACATCAAACTAAAATGCTTAGGTACAGCAAAGGAAACCATCAACAAAATAAAATGTTTGCAAATTATATATTTGATAATGGTTTAATATCCAAAATATATAAAGAACTTATACAACTCAAGAGATTAAAAATAATCTGATTTAAAAATAAGCAGAGAAAATGAACATTTTCCAAAAAAGACATACAAATGGCCAACAGGTACATGAAAAGGTGCTGAACATAACTAATCAAATGCAAATAAATGCAAATAAAACTACAATGAGATATCACCTCACACCTGTTAGAATGGCTGTTATAAACAAGACGAGGTAAGTGTTGGTGAGAATGTGGAGAAAAGGGAACTGCATTGTTGGTGGGCATGTAACTGGTACACTATGGAAAATGGTATGGAGGTTCCTCAAAAAATTAAAAATAGAACTGCCATATGATTCAGCAATTCCACTCCTGGGTATTTATTCAAACAGAAATCAAATCACTATCTTGAAATGACATCTGCACCCCCACGTTCATCGCAGCTTTATTTACAACAGCCAAGACATGGAAATAACCTAAGTGTCCATCAATGGACAGATGGATAAACAAAATGTGCTACACACACACTGGAATATTATTCAAACATAAAAAAGAAGAAAATTCTGCCATTTGCAACAATATGAGTGGACCTTGAGGGCATTATTCTAAGTAAAATAAGTCAGTCAGAGAAAGAGAAATACAGTCATGCACCACTTAACGTTCCAGTCAACGATGGACCTCATATACATTGGTGGCCCCGTAGATTATAATGGAGCTGAAAAATTCCTATGGCCTAGAGACATCGAGGCCATTTTAACACAGCAGTGTAATGCATCACAATTATCTACAGTAACATGCTGTGTAGATTTGTAGCCTGGGAGCAGTAGGCTGTACCCTGTAGCCCAGGTGTAGTAGGCTGAACCATCCAGGTTTGTATAAGTCACTCTATGATGTTTGCACAATGACAAAATTGTCTAATGACATATTTCTCAGAAGATATCCCCATCATTAAGTGATGCTAATTTTAGTACTATGGTGACTACAGTTGACAACACTGTATTGTATACGTACCTGAAAGCCAAGAGAGTAGATCTTAGAAATTCTTATCACAACATAAAAATCTGTACGTGTGTGTGGTTTGAATGGTACCTAAACTTACTGTGGTTAACATTTCACGATATATACATATATCAAATTATTTGTTGTACACCTAAAACTAATACAGTGTTATATGTCAATTGTATCTCAAAAAAAGAGAGAAGATATAGAAAAGCCTTTTCAAAAATTTTTATTAGCGCTCACCCGAGGATATTTTTTCCATTGATTTTCCCTGACTGGGGCCGGAAATTGAACCTGCAACCCTTTGGTCTGCAGGCCACTGCTCTAACTACTGAGCAACACCGGCCTAGACTAAAAAAGCCCTTTTTTGACATTGAAATAGAACGTAGATTTCAATTATTAAATCAAGAAAATGAAACGCTTCATGATTGGCTGCCTGCTACACGTCCCCTACTGGGGGGTTGAGCCCACAACCCGGGCATGTGCCCTGACACGGAATCGAACCCGGACCTCTCAGTCCATGGGACAATGCTCAATCCACTGAGCCACATTGGCTGGGCCATTTAGTTCTTTTTAATGTAGAACTAAATTAAATGTTGAAATCTTTATTTACGGCAGCTGCCCAAGTAAATTTCCTTAAAAGGGCATTGTGAGATGGAGAAAGCGAAGGCTCGACTTCGCGCGTGTCATTGAAAAGATGTGCAGAACCACTGAAGAACCGCTGCACTTTGACTGGCAGGCAGCTGTCTACGAGCACAGACCTCTGCCTAACGACCCGTGACCCGCGTGGACGGCCCGACCATGCGAGGTGCTGGGATGTCATTCATTCCGCTCCGGGTTAAGTGCTCTTCCTGTGTTGTCTCACTGAATCCACACAGAGCAAGGAGTGTACACACATAACATGGAGCCCCGCTTCACGGATGAAGAAAACAGGGCCAGTAAGTGATGGAACTAGGCTTGTGCACTCTGAGCTCCCGGCCTCCCTGGGATTCTCTCAGCCATCAGGCTGACTGCACAGTAGGAACACGAACGAGCGCTTGCATTTCGGGAGCGCTCAGCAGGTGCCGAGGGGGTGGGGAGTCCCGCGTGTTGGAAGGCTGTAGGCAGGAAACACTGGGAAACGGCCAGGAACTGGAATATGGCACGGAGGGTGCCCCTGGGAAGTCTTCCTTTCTTAACTCCTTTCCTCCTGGACAGTGAGGAAAGTCATGTTTACATAGAACGCAGGTCCCCTCTACCCCACAATGAATTTCCATTTAATTACCCAAACCCTTTAAAAGGGCACCAGGGAGCAGGTGGAAACAGAAATTCATACAGAACTCACTACGGAAGTGAAAAGAAGTAACATTTAGAATTTCATATGTGAGAAACAGACACTTGTCTCATTAACAGAAACTAAATATACAGAGATGGGCAAACGTAGGTTGATAATAATAATGATACAATAAATCACGGTACAAGAGTAAATATTATTAAACTCTGTGTTTCACATACTCACAACTGTAAACCTACTTTCGCCCACCCCTGTCCATAGCAGTAAGGATCTCTCCGTCAGGATTCCTTGGTGGCGATTCATAGAAAACCAAACT
This sequence comes from Tadarida brasiliensis, assembly GCA_030848825.1. Classification (NCBI taxonomy): domain Eukaryota; kingdom Metazoa; phylum Chordata; class Mammalia; order Chiroptera; family Molossidae; genus Tadarida; species Tadarida brasiliensis. The sequence continues at coordinate 107,392,993 of CM061257.1, read as the reverse complement.
CAAACTATGGTAAACAAAAACTGAGAAGTTTCATTTTAATTTTTGAATTAGTTAATACATTCACATGATCCCAAAAGGTAGCAAAGCACGTACACTGAGAAGTCCTACTGGAATCCCCTAGCCATTCTGGTGTCCTCTCCAGAACCAACCAAAACGATCAGTTCCTTGTGTATCCTTACACACACACACACACACACACACACGCGCGTGTGTGTGCGCGCGCGCAACTGGCTATAACAGCAGGAAAACCTGACTAGTTTTAGTTTCTTCCGGAACGCACCCTGGGATCATGGACAAGTCACTTCATCATTTTGAGCTTTAGTTTCCTAATCTCAAAATGAATGAGTTGGATCTTCTCCAGTTTGAGGAGTGTTTGATTTGACGTAAATTTTCACGTGAGAGGTGGGAATGACTTCCCCTAATCCATAGACACTAGTATTAGAACCAAGAAGCGTGGTATAGTTTTATAAAACACTCCAAAACACCTACCACAACAATACAGGCCCCAGAAACAGCCCTTCCCCCCACTTGAGGACGGGAGTGAATACAACCAGCCTAAAAGCCTTTGGTTTGGTCGCCAGTGTCTGCTCTCAGCCCAGGGATTGCTGGAGCCACATCACACAGACGTGTGAGAGCCAACTGCATGCCTACTTTCTCAGCACAGTGACTTCAGGTTGCTAGTTTAAAATGGTCATAGTAGGAATAGTTACACCACAGAAATCAGCCAATGACCCAAAGGAGGGCTTATTTTCTTCCCCACAGAGAGCTGGTTTACCAGAACACAGTATCTCCCGATACATCATTCATTGTGATGGTTAATGTTACGTGTCGCCTTGACTGGGACGTAAGTGACCAGATAGCTGGTTAAACATCGTATCTGGGTGTCTGTGGGGGTGTTTCTGGAAGAGAGTAGCATTGAACTGGGGGGACTCAGCGAAGCAGACGGCCCTTCACAGTGCAGGTGGGCATCACCCAATCCACTGAGGGCCTGAATACACAAAAAAGGTAGGGGAAGGCTGAACTTGCTCTCTGCCTGCCTGTTGGGCTGGGACACACACTCCCTGCCCCTCAACACTCCTGGCTCTCAGGCCTTCAGACTTGGATTGGAATCTAGACCTTTAGCTTGCTCTCTGGCCTTCAAACCAGACCACTGGCTTTCTTGGGTCTCCAGCCTGCGGATGGCAGTTTGCAGGACTTCCCTGCTTCTATAATCGAATGAGCCAATACCTTATAATAAATCTCTTTATCTAGACACATAGATGTAGCTATAGCTCTGTATCCATCCATCCATCCATCCATCCATCCATCCATCCATCCATCCATCCATCCATTTTACCGGTTCTGTTTCTCTGGAGAACCCTGCGTAACACATCCATAAACACTACAATGCTCACTTAGTCACCCTCATCTCCCGGTGAAACCTATATTAATAAGTTTTAAAAAGTAAGAATTTGCCTATCTGCAAGTCTCCTTCTACTAAACACAATTTAAATAAAACACAAAAGAAAAACATCAGGGGGAGAAAAGGGAATGAATACCAAATTATTGAGTCTGTGGCCTAAATCTGAGTCAACTTTGATTTCTCTAAAACTCTGGCCACAGATCTCTTTCCCCGAGATCACTTCTCTATAACCTAAACAAGGTTTGACCTCAGACCCAAATTTCTGCCTCAGATTTGCCAGAGTTTCACCAACCTCGAGTTCCATTGGCTTAGCTCTCTATCCCCCTCTAACTGAGACATTTTGACGGAGAATCATAGCTTCCTCACCACAAAGCTTATCTCGTGCTTCGTTCCTCTGGTGGACAGATTTCCATCTGCCTTCCAGAAGCACTGAGCACTGGCCAAGTTCGGCAGCTGTTACGGTCTCAGGGTTCCTCTCCATGTTCCCAGCTCCAAGCTGGCCGTGAATGATCTCTGCTCCCCCACACCCACTAGGCACTCAGCCGTTCCTGCCATGCTCCTGGGCCTGCTGACTCAGCTCTCCTCCCTGCTAGAAGCCCTGGGCCACCTTGCACCTGGCTGCCTGCCTGGAGCCAGGGCATCCTTTGTGCCAGCCCCCGGGATGACCTCCCAGCTCAGCGCAGGCCCTGCTTCCCTCATACTGCTCCAGCGGGGAAGCCTTGATTCCCAGTTCAGTTACCGGAACCAGTGGCCATTTAAGGCGAAAGAATCAGGGTCAGGAAATGCCAATGGAGACTTTTCAGTTAAAGGCCAAATCTGGGAGAAAAAAACAAAAAGCTATGCTAGGTACCCCTCATCCGAGAGAGCCAGTGCCGTTGGGCACCAGAGTGGGGTCAGCCCCTCTTCCGCGTGGGTAGCTAGGGCCAGGGGAGGATGAGCCCAGCTGGCAGTCGCCCAAACTGAAGCCCAAATGGAAGACAGAAATGCCAGTCTCCCCATCTGGCTGGCACCCCCATCTTTGCCACTTGGCCTCTGAGAAAGGAAGGCATCCCTTTCACCCCTACAGGCAGGCCACATGACGGCGTTCCCCAAGGTCATCACAATCTCCACTTCTCCCCTTTCGGTTCTCTCTCGACGGTGAGGAGCTGGCGGCGAAGGGGCGGAGTGGTGTTTGTCACCGAGCCTCGAGTGTTGGAAGCGTTCCTTGGCAACTCTGTCAAAGGCGGGGTACTTACCTAGAGACTTTTGTTTCACCTTCGGACCTCAGCTGAACGTCGGAGAGAACAGGCAAGTCCCACCTCAGGATCCTGTTACACACAGTGACCTCAGGCCAACGATGAGCTGAACTGTGGAGTAGGGACGATGCCTCCTCGCCTTCTCGCTCGGTGTCTAGCGGCCTCCACGGACCACCGCCCGTCAGTGCTTCCACACGTGTCCGTCCTCAAATGTCCATGTCCCGTTCTCCAGTGCTCTGAGCCCTGGCACTAGATGTCCCAGGGGGTTAGCTCTCTAAAGTGTTTGCATTTTAACAGAGATCTCCCAAGTTTAACAGAAAGAATGTTAGACGTAGGTTACAGGGCAGACATACGTGCAGAGAAGTTGGACTTTACATGCCTTCCCAATGAGACCACTCAGGCAGTGACAAACCCACTCATGATCTACGAAGAACGCCAATCAACTCAGGATGAAAAGAAAGCATCGTTCTCTTCCATGGCCTTGCGGCCGTGGCTCCTTACTACGGCGACGTCTCACTGCGGAAAGCAAGTCAGACTCCTTACACCTGACGCCTCAGTGATAACCAGCACAGACGAGGCACCCAGAGCTTACAAAAGAAAACAAATCAACAGATTAGATCCCTCAGGTACAAATCGTATTTCACGTGGATGGAAAGTTTCTCCAGCCTCCTCTGAAATCGCTGTGGCTACCTATTACAAGATCTGGGGTGATGAGTGGAGGGTGAATGCAGAGAGGGCCATGCAGTGTGGATGGGGATGCCGTAGGTGACCATATAATTTACTGTCCAAACTGGGGAACACTTCTGAGAGTGAAAAGGGAACTCACTCTGACACACTTATGCTGGGACAGCAGTTATCAGCTGGGACACAGGTCACCCTACAGCCTACGTGTTGCAGCTATAATGCAGTAAGAACCGCATGTCACGTGGGTCACCAACCCCCACCCCTGACACACACACACACACACACACACACACTGCTTTAGCAACTCTGAGGCCCACTCCAGCCCCTGGAGGGGGGCTGGTGACTGGGAAGAGCTCGTGAAGTTCACAATCACACACACTTGTGTGTTGTAGCAATGTCAACTGGCTAAGAACTTTCAAGATGCTCGCAAATTATTTTTTCTCTCGTTACATACCACTCTTTAAGTATCACTGAAGACCATGCATGTAAATTTGAGGGTCCTTACTACGCAAAGGAGAGCCAGAAGTCTCTTCCATAACTGGAAGAGGGGCCGTAAGAGGTGCGCTCAGCCCTCGGCTCTTGGGGCTGAAGCGGCTGGAAAGAGGCAGACACGTTGCTTCGGCATGGAAGAAGAAAAATAACAACAAAGTCACAGAAGCCAAAAAAATGGAGGTGATTTTTAGTGGTCACACCAGCCAAATAAGAGATAGAGTTGGCATGGAAGGAACAGATGGAAACATTCAAAATGCCAAGGGAAAAAGCTACGTGTTGGGAGAACAGGTGTCCAGGGAGGCAGGGCCTATGGAGGACCCCATGCCTATCACTCCCCAGAGATGCCCTCACACATGATTGATTACTTTATCAAATAATTCCCTTAATGATTTCTTCTACCACTGTATATTGTTTATAATGTGGTTTTATCCTATTTAGGAACATATCTATTATTTGAGTACCTAAGTCATCTAGAGACATTATTCATTGGAAATAAAATTACATATGTTCCCCTCACGACACTCCCAGAACTGGAAAATTCTGTGAAAACCTATTTCCCTAAGAATTCCCAAGGAAGATTATGCTCTGTGAATCATTCTCACCTTCTGCTTTACTTTGGGAGCCCCAAGGCAGCTCAGGAACACCCCCGAGGATGGTTTCAGCTCTGTGGCTCATGTCACCCTATCAACACAGACCCCTTCCTCGTTACACAAGGAAGGCTGTGAGGCAGGATGGTGTTCTCTGCCTCCTCCACTTACTCTCTCCTCTGTGTGTCCCTCCATGGATCTCACCTCTGCCCCCTGGGGTAGGGGTCTTTCAGCACAATGACGCCCAGCACTATGCTAGGTGAAGGAATCTACCTTGGTAGGTGGGAAGTCTGGGTCTTGAGGGTGCTCTTGACAGAGGCCCAGCCACCACCCCACTAAGATGGAGACAGGTATGAAGACAGAGGAACAGAGAAAGATTGGCTCAAGGGTCAGGTCAGGAGGAGAGAAGAGCTGAAGGGAGGAGAATGGGAGACATAAAGAAAAAACGATTTCCTGGAGTCCATCCGAGAGGACACTGCGTATGGAAAGTCGCCTGGCAAGTCCTCTGAACTCCCCTGTGCCCCGTGATCAGCATGTCCTCTTCCTGATGGGGACTCAGCTGCTAGATCACAGCAACCAGCTCTGGTTCTAGCGGACTTCAAAACACAACTTCCTGCCCTTTGCCTGCTGATTCTATAAGATCGGGGACACCTGAAGCAACCAAACAGGCACACAAGAGAGATGATTTAGAAATGGGAACCACTCCAGGGTGCTCTCCAGTCCTTCAGTAAACCAGCCCCCAGTTCTCCATCTGCCTCTTGTCCCTTCCTGTCGGCAACAGTATTAGGGTATTACATATGGCCCGGGGGATGAGAGGCTGTTCAGGGGAACGAGCAGAGGGGAAGCTGTGGCAGATGTTGCAACTGACATAGGAGTCACTCACTGGTGTGCTTTTCATTCTCAGGTGGCTGGATTCTCTCACAAGAGTCTGCTTTCTGTCTCGCCTCCTAAATGGTCCTTTAGGGTGCACAGACATTCATATAAGGCTTCTAGGGCAAGGTGACTGACGTCTGAGCTGCCAGAGTTGAGACACCGTGATGGGTCACTATGGCAGGTCACAGTGACCTTGTCATCCCTGTCTACAGCTTGTGCAGTCGAGTTTGCAAAATGGGGGTGTGTTCTGTTTATCATCCACACCAGGGGTTCTCTGCCTTGGTGGTACCTTGAAGCTCCCTGGGTGATTGCAATGTTGGTGGAGAACCAACCAATGTTCTACACCTTCTCTGATAGGTGGGCAGGTCCCATTATCTCGTCTCTCTTCCCTTCCCCCAAGCAGCTTCAAATTCCTAAGCTAAATTCAAATATCAGGAAAATGAAAACGAAAGTCCTGATTGCTCACCATGAAACCAAAGGACTGAGGTTACAAAACACAACAGGCAGAACCCACCTCAAGAAGATCCCTTGCTCTCATCGGTTTGTACAGAGCTTTGGGGGATCTGGAAGAAGGTAACTGAGCTACTTCTGAAAGCCTGATAGCCCAAAGGGACAGCAGAAGCTGAAAAGGAGAAAGGAAAGAGGAAAACCTACACAAGAAAGTGAGATCAGAGATAGAGGCAGGAGGACATCACTTCCTTAGTGATCTTTGAATATTATCACCAGGTGGCCTGGCTGGTGACCTATGGAAAGGGCTGTTACTTGACTCCCAACAGACTCTTCTCCCCTTCTTCCTTTGACTACTAGAACTCCTCAATACCTAGCTCCTCAGCTAAAGACTACAATTCCCAGCCTTCCTTGCAACAAGGTGGGAGCATGTGTCGAAGTTCTGTCCAATGGGATGAGTGCAAGCGACGTATGCAGTTCTGGTGGGGCACTGACATGGGAGCTGCTTGCTCATCACTCTGTCTCTTCTCTTCTCATTGGCCAGGGTGGTGGGGTTGATCTCTTCTGACCATGCAGATAGAAGGTTAGTGAGATGGTGGAGCAACAGCATTGGTGCCCTTATAAAAGACACCCTAGCCTTGGCCAGTTTGGCTCAGTGATTAGAGTGTCGGCCCACAGGCCAAAGAGTCGCAGGTTCGATTCTGGTCAAGGGCACGTACCTTAGTTGTGGTTCAGTCCCTGGCCCTGGTCAGGTCATGCGGGAGGCAACCAGTCAATGTGTCTTTCTCACATCGATGTTTCCCTCTCTTTCTCTCTCTCTCTCCTTCCCTCCCTCCCACTCTATCTGAAGATAAATGGAAAAATATCCTCAGGTGAGGATTAAAAAATAATAATAATAATAAAATAAAGAGACCCTAGAGAGCTCTCTTGCCCCTTCTGCCATGTGAGGACCCAGCAAGAAGGCAGCTATCTATGAAGCGGGCCCTCACCACACACTGAAACTACTGGTGCCTTCATCTTGGACCTTCCAGCCTCCAGGGCTGTCAGAAATACTGTCAATGTCTTGTTTATAAGCCACCAAGCCTATGGTAGTTTGTTACAGCCTCTGGACGAGACTAAGACCTATGTCTTAATATAGTAACCTTCTGCTTCCTCCTTCCTTCTACCGTTAGCATTCAATGGAACCTCAGAAGACGGAGAAAGGGTTTTTGAGACTTGTCATCTTCCAGGATACTGTGCTGGGTTGCAGGACACTTCCAGAATCTAAGACAGTAAAATACACTAACTAGAAAGAGTGGCCCCAGGACGTCCAGAGGCGTCAGAAGCGGGAGAGTACAGCGCAGGAGCCCACACACAACCCAAGCAGCAGCTTCCCCCCTTCTCCCCGCCTGTGGGAACCTCGGAGAGATGACTGAGTCTCTGTCCCCCATCGTGAGATTACAGCTCAGGCTGGAGAGAAATGAAGTGACTCCCGCAGAGTTCACGCACACATGGCGGCAAACAGCAAGTCAGTACAAATCGGCCCGTGTGAACCACAAACAAGGTGTTTATGTTCGTGGCACAGCGGCTGGGCTCACAGACCTCAGAGAAGGGATAAAAAAGAAAGAGGGAAATTTACAGCATTAGATGCCTGTATTAGAATATCCAGAACATATTAAAGAAATCTGGGAAAAAAAAATCAATAACATAAAAACAGTAAACAAAATAGGCAAAAGATTTGAACAAGTACTTTAAGAGGAAAAATGTCAAACGGGCCAAATAACACAAGGAAAAATACTTGAACCCACGAGTAATCAGGAAAATGCAACTTAAAACCATACAATATATAAATATACAACTATTACTTTGGCAAAAGTTTAAAAGTCTCACAATAGCAAGAGATGGCAAGGATATTGAGTCACAGGAATTCTCAAAGCTGCTGGGGTTCTATATGGGATTGGTATAAACATTTTGGAACATTATTTGACATTATTAACTAAATCTGAACAGATGTATACCCTATGACCTAACAATTTCCCTCCGGGGGTATCCCACCCTTCAGAAATGTGAGTGTGCAGCCACTAGTACACATGTAAGAGAATTTCATAGGCAAAAACTGGACACAAGCAAATGCCCATCCCCTGTGGAGTGGATACACACTGTAATGCGCTGAGGCACACTGGCAGGTGTCTCACAACAGGGTGGAGGGAAGCCACGATGGGCAGCATCTGCGGATTTCCACCATGTAAACATCCCCACTATGGCCGATTTCTGGCTCCCAACATGATTATCAACCAGCTTGCAAAATTCTGGAACAATCAAAATTCATAACAATCAGCTCTTTTGAGCCTATACGAGCTGGTTCCAGCACATCACTGAGTGGATTCATACACTGGCTACTTCACAGCAATAAAAATGAATGAACCATAGCTACTCACTCCAACATGGATACATCTCCCAGCTCTCATGCCAACAAAATAAACACATCACAAGAGAAGACACAGAGTATGATTCCATTTATATAAAGTTCAAAAGCTGGCCAAGTTAATCAGAATGTTTACGGGTGCACACCTAGACAGTAAAAGTGCAGCCAGCAGAGGAGAGACCACCACGCCAGTGAGGATACGGTTAACACTACTGGGAAGATTATAAGACAAGAAGAACATGTGAAGGACTTTGGGGTGCTGGCAATGTTCTACTTCCTGACCTTAGTGGAGTTACAGGGGTGTTCTGTCTGCGGGTATTTGTTAAATTGTGTACACAGGTTGTGTGGGTCTTCATGTGCGCAGGTGGTCATCGGTGCTGCATGGAGCCTGCTGGTCCCGGCTCCCACCAGCTTGTGAGTCAGTCCTGCTCTTCCCCGCTCCACCTTCAGAGACAGGTCGGCAGCCTGAAATCAGCCCCCGTGGGAATGTTTACCCCACTGGAACTGTCCACACCACACTCAGGACTTGTTCTTTTTCTGGACAGCTGGCTTAACAGCACACCACTGGTTGTATGTAATAACACATTTTTAAAAATATGATCTCAAAATTGGCTTATTTAGGCAGATTTTTTTTTTTTGCAAGGCTGAATACGCTCAACAATTACAAAGCAAACTGCATAAAAGAAAAAAAAACACTCAAACACACAAAAACGAACATGACAAGATCCCTGCATGAAAGAAGGCATGAGCTAGAGGAAGAGAACGGGTCGGGAGAACCAGAAAAGGTTTGGGGCTCGTAATTACTTGGGGTGTAATAAAAATCATTACACCGATGGTTAAATGAAGGGCCCTATTTAAGGACGCATAATCTTTCCTTATAGAAAATGTTCTTGGTGAATATTTTGCAAGACGGTAAAAGATGTAGTGGACCGAAAACCTTCTCAGTCCAACATTCAACTTCACTGTCTCAGTAAATTTACACCAAAAGTGGCCCAAACAGTTGTAGTATACCAACTCTCTGGCAGTAGTCACAGCCTGCCTTAGTAATGGACAGTCATAACTTATAAAGCAGTATGAAAAACCAAAACACTGCTTATCTTTATCTACATATTTATGAGTCTATATTGTTAAAATTTTATAACTCTTATATAGGGTTATATGACATAACTTTCACTTTAGCTTTCCTGATAGTAAATGATTTAAAAAATCTTATTTTACATTAAAATAAGCCCAGCCCTATTATGATATGGGAGAAGTCCCTTTCTGAATGCTTTTGATTTGTTTGTTTTCATTTAAGAAAACACTGGGACATCAAAGAGAATCATAGGGTTTTGTTATTTTCCCACTGGTTCTTGAGAGAAGCGGTTTACCTTGAGTTGAGTGGGATGGTGATGGCTGGGGATGGCTGGGGGAGGGGGCAGGGCGGGCGGTGGGGGGGGGGGCTTTCCCATATGGGGAAGCTCGATGGTTGCTGATAACAGACACTAGAATAGTTCAGAGTCCACAGGTGGAAACTACATTACAGATGAGTCAGAGCCTCAGGTGGGGGGTGTCTCTCCTCCAAGCTCTCACCGCTTCCCTCCCATTCCACCAGCCTGGCAATCCCGCCCTGGCCCATGTCACTGCTAGTGCTTGGCCATACGCTACCAGCTCCCAACTGGTTTTGACATTACTGGACAGGATTTGATTCTGATTCACTGCAACACAAGGTAAAACAAACAGAGCTTTCATTCACCACCATATTTAACATCTGTGTTGCCAGTGGCAGTTCCACCCCAAGACACCGTGGGGATGACTGTCATCACATGTTTCCTAGGAGTCAGCGGAGAAAAACTGGGTTCTACCCCAAGCGCCGTCAGAACTACACCTAGGCCTTCATGAGAGGAACAACCTCCCCTAACTGAGGAACCTCTTTTTCTAGAAATCTCCTTTTGATGCTTGCACGAACATACTCCTAAATATAAGACTAGAACTGGTTAGCGGCATGCAACCTTAGGTTGGCTGACATTCTACTAGATCATTTCTGACACTATCACGGCATACCAGAGTGTGAGGAGGTGTTGAAACCCAACCACAGGCATGGTTGCTCCAGACTTAGTTCTGATATTTCAAGCAACAGAAGACAAGTATTTCAAACAGTTTTTCAATTGAAGGTGGTTTGTGGGTAGAAGAGAGCCATTTTTCAGAATTATTGGTGGAGCTCATCAAAAACCAAAATACACATTTCCATCCAATCCTACATCCCAATATTCTCCATCAGAATTTCTTGAAGTATGAGATAGGGAACTTTGTTTTAAAGGGTTGATTCTGATATGCATGCCCTGGTGGAGAAGTATCTTAAAAATGCTGATTTACAAGAACCGGGACAACAGAATAATGGAGCCCTGCTCCCCATCCTCCTGGTAACGTGAACCAGTGCACAACGCCCACGCAGCGCCCTCTGAAAGGAGAAAGACTCCCTGCCTTCAAGAAACTTTATGTTTCAGTGTAACAGTCGAGAGCTCAAACATGAGACACAGGAACAGAAAATTCACAACGCAAAGCAGAATGGGGCAAGTCCCATTGATCTTAATAAATATGGAGAAAAGCCCGGCCAGTGTGGCTCAGTGGTTGAGCATTGACCCATGCACCAAGAGGTCGCCGGTTCGATTCCAGGTGAGGGCACATGTCCAGGTTGTGGGCCTGATCCCCAGTGGGGGCATGCAGGAGGCGGCCAATCGATGTTCTCTCTCATCAATGTTTCTATCTCTCTCTCCCTCTCCCTTTCTCTCTAAAAAACCAATAAAGAAAAATATTTAAAAATAAATAAATGAATAAACATGGAGGAAAGGTGAGGAATGGTTCTACAGAGCCACAGACAGAAGCATCCTACAGAATGTTTCTTCTCCCAACCTCCCTGCTTTGTACAAACCAGAAGGTGGTTAAGGAGCCCCAGGGTCAGGCAATTTCATCCTCATCTGAGCTAGAAATGCTTCAGCTGGGCCAAGAATCCCACTTCCCTCCTGCACTCCAGCCAGCCGAGGAAACTTTGAAACTTCCACGCACAGGTCACAGCCCAGACCAGTTGCATCAGAACCAGCGAGGTGGAGAAGTATCTTAAAAAGGCAGGTTTCAAGGTGCAGCCACAGCCGAGAACTATTGCGCTAGAAGGCTCCGAAGAAGATCCGGCAAAATTGCAAGAGTTCAAAGAAGAAGTGAGAAAGGCCCTCCCCAAGCACTCTCCCATCCTCCAAGCAGCTACCAGGAATGAATAAATACCCCTAGATGGGAATGAGCCCACAGGCAGCGGACTGCTGGGACACCGTGGTGTTGGGCCTTCATTTCAGGCTTTCCCACGCGTGGCCAGGTGGCCGGCGGGTGTTTGGGCCTCAGGGAAGCGGACAGGGAGGCCCATCCCTGCTCATGGTCCGGAATAAACAAAGCAGCTGGCAGAGAGAATGAGCGGTTCGTGCCTGCACATTCCCTGAGCCAAGATAAATCCCATTAGTGAGCTGAGGGGTGTGATAACCGAGAGCGGCCGTTCTTTCCTGTTCTCCCTGTGTGCAGACAGCCCAGCCCTCAGGTCTAGATGGCCAGAGAGCATCCCTGCCGGCTCCGGGTCCTTCATGGCTTTCTGCTCCTGGACCTCATTCCCAGAGCAGCAGACCTTCCTCAGCACCTCAAAATCACCAACAAGGCGTGGTTCCTCTCCCCCCACCCCCCAATCAGCCTCACCCATTCTTCAGTCTGCCATCACACTCTCTGACCCAGCACCCCCTCCTCCCTGAGGGAGGAAACCATGTCTGTTGACCAGTTTTAGGCTCACAGAAAAACTGAGGGGAAGGTATAGAGATTTCCCATATACTGTCCTGTCCCCACACATGCACAGCCTCCCCCATTATCGACATCCCCCACTAAGGTGGGACATTTACTACAATTTATGAACCTACACTGACACATCACCCCCCAAGGCCCATGGTTTACATTAGGGTCACTCTTGGTGTTGTACATTCTATGGAGCTTGACAAATGTGTAACATGTGTCCCCCATTACAGTACCATAGAGTAGTTCATTGCCCCCCAAATCCTGTGCTCCACTTTCCTCCCTTCCCACGACCCCTAGCGACCACGCGTATTCTTTACGTTCTCAGCTCCTGGAGCTTTCCTAGGCATCCTGCACACATCAGATACGCACAATGGGCCAACTGAAAGAAAACATCTGGAACTGTCTCTGATTAAACGGACTTGGAACACGACCCCTTCCAGCTGTCAGGAATATCACCAATGGAACAGGCACGGTTCAAACTGAGGACTAGGTAATCCACAAGTCAAACCTTTATGCTGTACACCTGAAACTCACACAGTGCTGTTATATCTCAATAAAACTGGGGGAAAACACTGAAGACTGGGTGAACATCCGTCCTAGCGGGGAGATCACACTAAGGGGACACTGAGGCGGGGTCCAGGGCAGGCTGGTGGACTCCTGTCCCCAGAGGCGCCACGTGGGTTCTGGCCATTTCCCACTGTGGCCCTTACATGCTAGGCTGGGATGCTCAGTTCTGAACCAGTACCTTTTCAAGCTTAAAAACTCTCTGCCTGGACACAAGAGGAAAGACAGCAAAGGGGTAAGGCGGTAGAGGGAGGGTTTTGAACTCTTTTCCAGTTGGGCTTCAAGATTAGCTTGGCAAAGCCCTACCTGCTGGGAAACCCGCCTCGCACGGCCCCCACCAGCAGGTTAATGAAGACAATCTGGCTGGTGACTTCATGCAGAGTGAGGGCTCTGTGACAAGGCTCTCCCTTCCTGCCCTCTGTAAGCCGGGAAGCACAGCAAGGGCCCAGGCTGTTCCTAAGAAGGCCCTAACTCTAGCAGACTAAAGAATGGCAGGAAGGAGGGCAGAGCTTGGACAAAGGGACAGTGCCCAAACGTGGGGCCAGGGGAGAAGTGCCCTGCAGGGAGGCACTAAGCCATCACTGCACTTACCAGGCAGGGAGGCTGACCTGCTAAGATCCACCACAGCAGGTCCATTTACTGACTCAGTAATTTAGCGATTCATTAATTAATCCAACAAATACCTATTTCGTGCTGACCAGTGTAGGGAGATTAGAGGAGCAAATTGCCATGGCGTTTGCCCTCTTGTCATTCACCTCCACCCTCTACTATTTCCTCTTGTAACAAAAAAGCCGGGGGTAGCGAAGGGGAGGGGAGAGCCCCTGCAGCTCGTCCTAAGGGGGGAAATCAACCCAGTAGCCCCCGAACCTGATTCACCGGAAATCTGCTCAACGTCGTCCGAAGCTGTGGGTGGATGTTTTTAAGAGCATCACAAACTAACTCACGACCACTTGAGGAAACTTTTCAAAAACCATTCCCTTTCCCCTGGGAAGAACAGGACTGAGCACGTTTACTTTGGGGGTGGGGAGGGGAGCCTGGCTCCGCTGTAACCAGGTCTAAGCTCTCCTGTCCCCTCTTTCTGAGGACCACAGACGTTGCAGCCACGTCATAATAGTGTGTGGGCCAGGCGTCACCCTGGAATCACAGAGGGCAGCTTCCCTCCGAGAAGGAGGCGTTGTCGGGGAAGAGTCACCGTGGTCCGGAGAGAAAGAAACGCTGCCCGGCGCCCCGGCCTTACCTGTGGGTGCAGGTGTGCAGCACCCTGCCCAGCGCTCCAGGGCCGCCCACTCCTGCCGGAGCTTTAACACTGGTGGCTCGGTCACGCGGGGCCTTTCTATGAAGCGCTCCGACGGAAGGGTTTGTGCCAACAGCTCAAGCACAGACGTGACCCAACTTCACCTGCCTTGAGCCCTGAACTTCACACTCAGCTGCGGCCTCTTCCTTAAAAAGCGTCGTCTCCCGCTGGAGGTCCCCCAGCCAGCAGGGGGCGCTGTGCTGCCCACCAGCTCCGCTCCTCCTGGCTGGACTGTCCAATCCACCCCTCCGAGGGAATGGGAATTGAACTGAAAGAAGTTTGACCGAAAGGTACCATCCAATTTGGCTGGAAGTAATAGCGAGGCGTTGTGGGTTGGTTGGGCAGCCACACTCCTAACAGCTGCCACCCGCAGCGTCTGTGCTCTGTATGCAGCTCGCCAATGCCGGCCTCCACCGCCTTCCACTCCTGTCGGCTGCTGCCCACAGATTGAAAGATGAGTTCAAGAAAGACTGGACTCCCCTGTTGAAGACATAAATGCTAGGGCCTTCTTATTCAGGTTATGGTCTTGGACCAGCAGCACTTGCCTCTCTTGGGAGCTTGTGAGACCTGCAGAATCTCAGATCCCATCCCAGGCCTATTGAGTCACAACCTGCAGTTTAACAAGACCCAGGTGTTTCACATGACCTTGTAAGTCTGAGCAGCTCTGCACCAGCGGATGTCCTTGCATCTCAGTTATACCGCAGATGGTTCCCATTCTGTGCAAGAATTTTATCTGTACCACTCTCCATTTTCACTCCTTGTTTTACTTTTTTGCTCCACAAGGTCACAGACGTCAATCAGCACACAGAGTGGAACTGGAAAAGGACGGACAGTGCCTACTTGACCATAGGCCCCTTGGTTACTATGAGTTTGTCACAATGTAACAGGTTTGGGTTTCCAAGACAATCGGTAGAAGTCTGGATATTCCTAAATACTGTCCCTCCCACAAGGGGTGTGTTTTCCAGGTTATGGTCAAGGACTGCAGACTGGTTGCCAGAGTTTTCTAATTCCTACGTGTTCCAAGCTTTGCCTGTAGATTGATGAAGCATGTCTTCCACATATATGTATAGTGCTCAGTAGACATAGATGCCACTTTGAGTGACAAAATACAAATTCATTTTTTACAGCTTTATTGAGGTATAATTTATATATATGTATAAATATAATTATTTTTTATTTTTAATGTATACAATCTGATGAGTTCGTACATATGCAAGCATACTTGATACCATAACCACAATTAGGTGGTCGACATATCCAACACCTCCCAAATTTCCTTGTGTCCCTTTGGGTTTTTTGTTGTTTTGCATTTTTTTAGTAAGAACACTTAACATAAGAGCTAATCTCTTAACAAATTTTGAAATGCAGATTAGCACTCTGTTCTACAGCAGATCCCCAGAAAATATTCACCTAACATGACTGAAACTTTATATCCATTGAATAACAACACTTCCTTTCCCCCACCCCTAAGCCCCTGACAACCACCACCTCATTTTCTGCTTCTACGAGTTTTGATTTAGATACCTCATATAAGTGAGATTGTAGTATTTGGCTTATTTTGCTTAGCATAGTGTCCTCTTGGTTCATCCTTGTTGTCACAAATGGCAGGATTTCCTTCTCTCTCTCTTTTTTTTTAAAGCTGAATAATATTCCATTGAATGTATATACCACATTTTCTTTACAAATTCATTTTTAAAAGCTTTTTGTACTGTCTTTTCTTAATCAATCCTACTTGCTAGTATGCTGGGCTCCATGAAAAGGGGCCACATTCCTCAAGAGTTTGAGGACCACTGCTCGAGTGGCGTGAAGCTCCAAGCTCTCTCTTGAGTTCTTACCCCAAAAAAAGACATTTAACATGTTTCCTTTCAGTTGTGAGCTTTCAAAAAGGAGTGAGCTTTCAAAAGAGTTACGTGTTTGTTGAGAGTTAAAATAAACATTGACTTTTTGTTTTACAGAGAAACAGATTCTTTGGGGACCTGTTCGTACCTGGATTACAGTTACATGTCTGTGTAACATGGTTGAGGGGGTACAAGGATCCTTGGCAGGAAGGGCAGAAAAAGCAGATTGGAAGGAAAATGGCCTGTAACGTTGCTACCTTCAGTCTTGCAGAAGTTTACAAAATGCATTTGGTCAAGTCCCCATTACAAGCACCCAACAATAGATTGTTTCCATTTTCATCTACATATTTTGCATTGCAACTTTTTCAGTTCCAACAGTGCTTAGAAACCAAGAATTTAGATAAACTAGACTTGGAACCAGACACTCAAATGGCTATACTACAAAAATAACATAGTAAATCACATTAATGTAACAAAGACAAAAGCTTTGTTTTGTTTTGTTTGGATCCGGTCCTTCAAATTTTCTTCCTTTGTATATGTTTTATATATTCATAGGTAAGTATAGCACTACATGCCTATAATTTCCAAATACATAAAAAGTCATAGAGTATGGGTACTTAAGTGCTCAAAAACATTTTATCATAAGGGTGCACAATGAAAACTGTTTAGAGATCACTGAACTAGATTAATGACCTTTTGCTGTCTTTTGTCAACAAATGGATCAGAAAAATCCTTTTATTGCCATTATTTAAAGCCAGCAACATGCTAACACATTCTCTAGGCCTGAGTCATCCTTGTTAACATTCGTATTTGAGCTTGTTAATTTAACACCAGACTTGGAAAGAAACAACAGGAAATGTGGGTTTCAGAACCACTTAACAATTCTACCTCATGCTCTTCCTTGCTTCTGTGCTGGGATTCATGTCTGGAAAAGCCCAAAATTCACAGTCTCCATTTAGACTCTCTCTTTGTTTTTCAGGAAGCAAACCTTACGCTTGACAAGGAGACACCCTTCTCCAGGCAAAGAGCAAAACCCTAAGAGAGCCACAGGAACCCAGAGCAACAGTAATACGGGGATTCAGCTGTGTGTCAGAGAGTTCTAGAGCTAAAAGCTCCCTTAGGGATCTTCTTGTCAAACTTAACACTGTATAAATGAGGACACTGAAGGCCAAAGATCAGAATGACTCACTTAAGATCATGCAGCTCATTGTGGCACATCTGGGACGACGACCAAGTCTGCGGACTCCACTTGGGCTCCCAGACCCTCTGATCTCCCCTCAGGGCTGAAGTGAGGGAGGGACATGGAGAATTGTTGGCTTACGATGAGATAAGGCCAGATCATGTCTGGTGCTCAGTGATCTCAGACAGTGTTTTTAACAGAAATGTTAAAGTGCACGCTGGCTCAATGCATCTGCACAGGGTCCATCCCGAGGGAATCATGCAGGGCCCCCACCTGGGGACAGCTGCTAAGCACAGCCTACCTCCGACAGAAGGAGCTTACTTGCTGCTTCTTCAACCCTGGATGATGGGTCGCAACTCCAGCTCTGCCGAGCGTGCCCACAGCTCCAGCTCACTCCGGAATGCTGGGAGGGGAGCATGGGCCCTGAGCAAGGGCAGCCGTGTGTGTGCTGCTCACAGCTGTATCCTCGGTGCCTGGAATAGCACCTGGCACATAGGAGGCACCCAGAACGTTTCTGTTGAATGAAAAGGCCTCCCCTAAGGAGGTGGGAGAGGACTACGTTTTCAACCCTGATCACACTGAGCTTGTGAGTGGCCACGGAGCTGAGAGCTGAAAGTCCAGCCAACGCAGTAGGTCAGGAACGACCCAGAAACGTCCCAGTCAGCCTCCTTCGCTCCGCTCTCACCAGCTCGTGGGCTGTTATAGTCACTGCTGGCCCAGGAGGCCTCAGTGAGAACTCTCATATATTTTTCTTCCAAAGCTGTGAACTAAGTCCACGTGTTACCCGCCCACGTAGCCGGTGACTGCTGCCCCTTCCTGATCTGCTCATCATGGCAGGAGAGACTGCGGGGGCTCTGCGGAGAGAGCTCTGCATTCCCGGCCTGCTCAGGCCCCACTCTGGCCCTCACACAAGTCATGTCCTTCCTCTGAGACTCAGTTTCCTTGTGCATGAGGCATCAATGATGTGTGCCGTTCCCCTGACCTCAGGAGCCCTGGCAGGACTAAAGGGCAATTCCCGGTCAAGTGCTTCCGACACTAAATGCCCTGCCCACGCGTGCTGGCGAGCAGGGGCCACGTCCACGCACTCTGAGGCAGGTGTTGCCTGTGAGCTTGCTCCTGCTCATCTTCAGGGAGAGAGGGTCCACTAGGACTTGTCCAGGAGGAAGGCTTTTCTCCGCCAGGCTGTGTGTATGTGTTTAACCTTAGTTGTAGGACCAGCCGCGGCAGGGCCTGACTTCATCGCCGCCCACCTGCAGGGTCCGAACTGCAGTGCTCAGAAAGGAACGTGGGGGCACTGGTAAACGGGGTGTGCCTGCAGATTTGAGGCATTTGGCCAAAGCTTACTTTTTGTCTGAGGAGTTAAAATGCTCCTGCTCAGGACACAGAAGAAGTGCTGTGTCTTGAAGCTGGAAGCTTCCTCACGGTGGTTGGTTCGTGCTTTGGTGTTTTGTGCTAGTTTTTACAGCAAATAAAATATTTAAAAGACATTAACTGAATGTACGGAGTTTTGAGAACACCTTGGTTCTTCCCAGCATCCGTGGGTCTGTCCCATGCTGCCTCTCCCTCACTGCATATACTTGGACTGTCCAGTCAGCAAGGGTGGCCGAGTGGTCAGAGCACACAGCAGAGGATGGTGTGGTAGCAGCTTCCTAGGGGGCTGCCAGTGAATCCCACTTCCTGGTATTCACACCCTTGGGTAATCCTCATTTCTAACCAACAGAATATGGCAAAAGCAGTGCCGTGTCATTTGCAAGATGAGGTTATAAGAAGACTGGTTTCCATCCTGGCTTCTCTCTCTCACTGTGAGCTGAGCTATGAAGAGGCCCGCGTGTATGGCTAGGAATGAAGCTCTCCATCCAACAGTCCACAAGCAACTCAGCCTGCCAGTGACCGTCTGAGTCCATTTACAGCAGACCCCACAGCTCAGCCTAGTCCTGAGATGCCCCGGCCCGAGGGGACAGCAGTGGGATGCCATCTCATGAGCAACCAGGAGCCAGAGGCACCCAGAGAAGCTACACCCCAATTCCTGACCCACAGAAACTGTGAGATAGTCACTGTTTGTTGTTTGAAGTCTTAGTTTTAAGTATTTTGCTACATAGCCAACAGACAAGTAATATGAATGGGAAGAGATGAGAAAAAGTAGAAACAGTCGAGTTGGAGAAAATGAATGAGGGAGGGAGAAAAGGGAGCGAAGGAAGAAATGAAGATGGGTATGTCTGAGCAGGAGAGATGCCACCCACACCCACCATAGCAGAGTGGTGGGAGCTTGGGCGCGGGCACCAGACAGCCTGGCTTTGAACCCTGGCTCTGTCACTGGGTTGGTCATCTTGGGCGCTGTAACAAAGCACCCCACTGGGGGGCTTCAACAACAGTTCTGGAGGCGAGAAGTGTGAGACCAAGGTGTCAGCAGGCTTGGGTCCTTCCGAGGACCGTGAAGTCAAGAACCTGCCTCATGCCTCTTCCCCAGCTCCCGGAGGTTTTCTGGTGATCTCTGGCACCCTTGCCTCATAGGTCTCTGTCTTCGT
The DNA here is from genome assembly GCA_030848825.1 of Tadarida brasiliensis. Lineage (NCBI taxonomy): Eukaryota > Metazoa > Chordata > Mammalia > Chiroptera > Molossidae > Tadarida > Tadarida brasiliensis. Next base: position 107,373,664 of record CM061257.1, on the reverse strand, counting down.
CATCACATGGCTGTGTGTCTGTGTGTTCAAATTTCCTTTTTTTTAAAAAAAAAAAAAAAAAAAAAAGGCCCCCAGTCATATTGGATTAGGGCCTACCCTAAAGAGTTTATTTCCAAAAAAAAAAAAAAAAAGTCATATTTTGAGGTACTGAGGGTTAGTACTTCAACATATAAATTTGGGGGTGGGACACAATCCACCCATAGCAACCACTTATACTGGTGTGGCTGCAAGAAGTCACTTAACATCTCAGCACCTCTGCTTCCTTATCTATAACATTGAGATACAATAGTACCTATATAATAGGGTTGTTAAAAGGACTGAAAGAGTTAATATTCGAGTTAATATTCGAAGCGTTTGAAATAGTGGCAGGCACATAATGCTGCAGGTGTTTGTAATGTAAGTCAATCTCCTATAATGCGTCTGCCGCAGTGGTTCTAACGCGTGGGGGCTGCTGGTCTGCCGTGAGGTCTTCAGTGGCCAGAGCTGTGGTCCTCCCTGCTCTGTTGGGAAATGGCTCGCTCCCTCTCCACCCACGTGTAGAATGTAGGGGTTTAGCTGATGAGAGTCAATGAGCTCCTGAAAGTGTTCTGCACTCAAGAACCACCAAGGGCACCTTTTCACACGAGACCCTGGTTCGCTGGCCTGGGCATTAGCATTTTTGAACCGTTCCGAGGTGCTGTGAACGTGCAGGCAGGAGACCCTGCGGAAGAGGCTCTTTGGGACCCTCACCACCCAAAGTGTGGCCCGAGGCAGTGGCCCCCCTGCTGAATCAGATCCCCGAGGTCAGGCGAGAAGCCCCAGGTGCAGCACTTTGAGCAGTGGCAGCCTGGGGTCTTCTGCCAGGAGCAGAGCTCAGGAGGGGCCTCTCCTCCAGGGCGGTCTGATAACCTGAACCACAGGTGATGTGAATTCCTTTCCTGGCTGGCTCTTGAGACACTAGTTCACTGTAGGGATTCCTGTCCAGATACAAGAAAATTTAAGGACTTACCCCGAGTGAGTAAGCTTTCTCTTCTCCCCCGGGGGGCTGTGTGACCACGTGTGCTGGGGAGCAGCTGGCCCTCACCGTTAGGATTGGTCTGTGTGCGCCTGTGTGATGACAGCCGGGCTGGGCTCCTGACTCAGCATCCCCAGCGAGCGTTCCTCCAGGCGTTGACATAAACGGCCTGACCCAGCAAGGCCCACAGAAATTGTGAGATCTTGACACACTCAAGAAAGAAACTGTAATTTTAAGCTAAAGAAGTGTTATAGGGAGGGGGAGAGATGGACAAAGAGGTAGGCAAGAGGAAAGGGGTTAACAAGTTGACCAAGAGCTGCATTTTCCTGGCCGACTGTCTTTCGGGAAAGAGTCCAAGCTTGCCGATGGAAACATTAGGAAGATGAGCTCATGCTGAATGCAGTTCCTCTCAGGGGAGGCTGGACAAAAACAAGAGATCTGAGACACTTTCTTGAAAATAAATCAGCTTTGAAGATGGTTTGGAGGAGAATAGCAGATGACAGGGAAGCCTGCATTGTCAGCGGTGAAACTCCGTGTGTATGAACTGAAGTTTCCAGATATTGATCAGAGGAAGAGAATAGACTAACTGCAAAAACAAACAAACAAAACCCCAGCAGTGATACAGTTATTGCCCCCAGCTCCGATTCTAGATCAAATCCAGCTCCTGTGATATTTCTCCTTGAGAACTAGAACAGAAAACATGGGCTGGTGATATGGTAAAGCCTATGCTTTCTGTGGTTCCTCGTTATTGGACTGAATAGTCTGGCTTGAGCTATTAAAGAAGGTAACTTTCTTAGAGAGGTAGAATGAACTCTAGTAATGCTGGTGTTCCAAAGCGTTAACTGATTTGATCGTGTCACTTGTCAAAATCTTTGTCAGTGGCCTTGGTTACCTACCAAATAAATGAAGTCCAGATTTCATAGTTTAGAATTCACTGAGAGGCAATACGACAGAATGGCCTTTGGTGTCGGTCCAAGTCTGCTGACCTCGAGCAAATCACTGAATCTGGACCCATTTGGGCAATAAGAGCAACTTCCTTGTTGGGATAATGGTTAAATGAGGTATTGAATGAAATGCACGTAAGCACAGTATGTAGAACAAATGGTCAACTTATTGTTGACAATAAGGCTCCTCCAGCCCGCCTTTCTCTGTCCCTGTGGTTTTCCCACACCCTGTTCTCCTGCCCAAGAAAATATGTTGACTCCATCCACATACACGTGTCCAGCCTCCATGCTCTCTCACTCTGTTCCTAATTCTTCCCGTCCAAACTCCACTCTTCCTTCCAGGCTCACCTACAGGGCTCCCTCTTTCAGGCAGCCTTTCAGGGTAGGGGGAAGGTCAGATCTACCTTGGTTTTGTCAGCATGAATGAAAATCATTGATATAGTAGGTGCTCAAAAATTGTCGAATGAATGAAAGGAAGCTAATGACAGGGTCCACCTGAGAGGCATCGATGGGAACTGGTAGGGGAACAGATTGGGAGGGTCTGTGGGTTCTGTAGGCCCTGAGGTCTAATTTCACTGCCACCAACGGCCCCGCACGAAGGGCAAACTCTCCTTGGGTTTCTTGCGTGACAAGGAAGCCAACACATTTTTCTACGGCTGTGATACCAAATGAGGTCTGCAAAGTGCTTTTATATGTATCAACCTCTTAAAGGCTAATACTCCTCTCCTCGCATGTCCCTGAACACAGCAGACCAGACAAACTCCCCCTGGAGCCTGGGCCTTGAGCCTGACCTCTCACTGAGCAGCTTTCTCCAGCCTTGAAAACCTGATAAAAGTTCCAGCTGTCTCACAGGTCACAATCTAAAGCTGCAAGGTCTACAGGGCACACACAAGCCAGCAGGTCCCCATATGGCACCTTTGTATGAATTAGCTGGATAAATAAGCACCCTTCCCCCTGCACCCAGGTGCAGGGCTTGGCATGGAGGGTGTGGACTGGAAAGTAGTTCCCACTACTAGGCCCCTCAGCCAGAAGCCCTAGCGTGGTACATCTGTGTGCACACACAGACACACTGACAGACACAGACACACATACTCTCTCTCTTATAAAGAGAGAATGTAATAGGGGTGCTCTTTTGGAGATTACACATTCTAGGGGCTCAGTGTATTGCAACCCAATACATTAAGGAATGGAGCTAAGTGCTGTTCTTCCTCCTCGGTCTTTCTCAAACTGGAGGGCGCCGCACAGCCAAGTACATACCTACCCCCAAGGACACAGCCAGTCCAGGCAAATGGCCCCACCTGCATGACCCTTGAAGATACTCTGATTTCAGAGTCTTTCTCTATGAAACACAGTTGCTGTCGTCCTCCTTGGGGGCATGGAGGGCCAGGAGGATTTGGGTCACATGATAGGTACCCCTTCCAGCCATCAAGCTCCTGCCGGCGGTGATCAGGCCCGGCTCTTTCCTGAATGGACACTCCTGTAACTATGCACAAAAGCTATACTTATACTGTTGGCCCCTAAATGTATTACAGCCAATGACAAATATTCACAGGTATATGTAAGGCCAATTTTACCTGAAAAATACAGAAAATTTGGGGTGAATTTTAGTGCCACGGAGAGAGGCTTGAGCAGCAGGGGTGCTGAGTGAATGTTGAGGGGACAGAGGTGCTGGCTTGGTCGGTGTGACGGAAGCCAGGCATGAAACAAGTTTGACCTTACACATTCCAACTCGAAGGCTCTAATAAGTACCCGCTTTTTATTAGAATCAGATTTATACTATACAACACAAATGTACATTTGCTGTGGCTAAATTTTCAATCATTGTTGTAAGCCCTCTCGCTAACAAATCCTTAGTTTTCAAAGATGGCTAGGTTACCAAAGTCCTTTGCTCCATGCACCCCTTGAATGACCCCTTGGTGTTGGCGTACCTCGTCATTAGTTCTGGGCCAAGAGAAAGCACAATCAACTGAAGGACAGACGTCAGGCGGTGTATACTGTACAGACGTACCTTGGCGATATCACCGGTTCAGTCCCAGCCCCCACAATAAAGCGAATATCACAATAAAGTGAGTCACGTGAATTTTTTGGTTTCCCAGTGCACATAAAAGTTAGGCTTACACTATACTGTAGCCCATTATGCATGCAATAGTGTTATGTCTGAACAAACAAACAAATAAAAAACAACGTACATACCTTAACTTAAAAATATTTTATTGCTAAAAATTGCTAACCATCAGTGAGTCATAACCTTTTTGCTGGTGGAAGGTCTTGTAAAAACCAGTCTCTGTGAAGTGAAATAAAGGGAGGTGTGCCTGTATCCTTGGGGTTCACTTGTTTCCATGAAGGCCCATGCTAGGTTCACTTGATGCTGTGGGACAGAGTTCATTCTCCCTTTCCATCACACACGTCAATTCATTTCTTCCTCCTACAGAATCACCTGGAACTGACTGGACGTTAGACCAATCCCCCCAGTGTATATGATGACCTATGAAATCTAAGTCCCCCACAATAGCCACCCTCAAAAGAAAAGGAGAGCAGCCAGCCTTCTGCTCAGAAAAGAATCTTTTTTGGGCATGGAGAACTCCAAGGCTGTGTTGGGAACACAGACGTGTGTGTGCCCTCTCACCCCCACTCAGAGAGGGCTTCCTGGAGATTAGTCTTGGCTTTCCCTCCAAACAAATGACCACGACTACCTAGTTGGTGTGATCTGAGTTTCTGGGCTCACCTCCAGCCACCTTCTGCAGCAGAAGGAATAGGGGGTTTTCCTGTCTAGCAGGGTGTTCAACCTCCACATACCCCGAAGCTAAGATGTGCCCGCCCCTCCTCCCTCCCTGGCACTTCCCGTTCATTAGACCAGTGACTTAGAATATTTAAGGGACCTCATGTGTTTCCAGGGGCTTAATTCAAACCCCTTCCTTCTGATCCACAATTCAGAGAGAAGAGGAAAGGGAGCTGCTGGGAAACCCACCCCCTGCTGCTTGTGGAGGAAACAAACCACATACTGAAGGTGATTAATTGTCTTTATTGGAGGAAAACAAGAAGTCATCAGTCTCGTTGTCATTATGATAGAAATCTTGATATGTGTACATGATTGTCAAGGCAGAGGATCATTTGCTACAAGCCCGTTCACAATTTTGCAGAGCCGCAAACCTATGAGGGCTAAACTTCTTGCAGAGTTTATTACATGCATGGAATAAATGCACAGTTTCCCTTCTTTTGGACAAGCATGTTTTAATGGAAAAATGGAACCAATTGCAAGCCTGGTAATAACAGACATGAGGACATTCCTGGGTCCGACGTCGGAAGCGTTTGGGAAACATGCTCAGCACTGGGAGAGCTGCGAGAAGGCGACGGCACTGTGTGCAGTGACCAAAGTCAATTGAGAAATCGTCCCAAATTTGATTCTGGACAGAATGTACCTTTCATGTCTTTCAACCTGAGCGTAGGACTAAGATAAATGCTCTCTGAAACCTGTGGCCCCACCTTTGAAAACCAGGCATTTCGGTTGCCAATTGGACAGCATCTCACGCCACTCTGAAGGCCAAGTGCCCCTGGGAAGGAGAGCATGAACCTCTCTCTCCCTCCCAAGCCTGGCTGCCAGTGCTCCCCAGCACCCAGCTCCCCAAAGTGCAGGCCTACCATGACAGCCAGGAACCTAACTGTCCAGATTAAGGTTTTCCTTTGAGAAGTATTTTATCTGGTGGTTGGGGCTTTTGAGCTCCTGGTGACATTTTAGCGCTATGACTGAAACCTCAAACACTCCTGTTTCCTTTTTTTCGGTCCATAAGAAAATAAAATCACCTCTAAGTAAAATAATTTGGTAAATAAGCAGAAGACATAATCACCGTAGAAGTCCCCTGGAGACCGAAAGGTTAAAAATGGATGTGGCAAATGCAGAAGCAGCTTTATTACAAAGGGTGAATGCAACAGCTTGTCCTTTGGTGTAGAAAGATACAGAGAAGCCATTCCACGCTTTGTCCACAAAACCAGACTTGGATCCACATGCGGTGAGGTGGGCTGCCACACGCACAGCCTTTAGGTTTGCAGAGGGGGGCTCCAGAGCCGCAAGCCGGGCTGCTCCCGCTGCAGGTGGCAGGAGGCTGGGGGCTGATGTGCCTTCCTGGTTCAGGCCAGGCCTTGGCTGGCATGCAGGGCCATCCTCACGGTGAGGCTAGGCTGCTGTGCCCACAGCTGGTGGCAGATCGTGAGGCACGGGACCACATGAAGGCTTGGGTAGAAGGGGGTGTGGGCCTCTGCCTTCCTCTTTCTCCTCCCTGTCTGCTGTCCGCAGTAGCGAGCTCATCTACAGATTAGTTTTCTGAAGTCTTCAGGAAATAAGTCTCCCTCCTTTTAGGAATGTTTGCCCTTTTCACCTTTTTATCTTAACATTTTCAATTTTGAAAACCAAAGGACTGGGACACTTTTGTTTTGCAAACGTCAGGTACACTTGAAGCCCCCACGTAGGCCCAGGTACCCCCCAAAAGCGTGGTGGATTCACACAGGTATACACATTTATTCTGGAGACAAACTGGACAGTGTTTGGTCTGGAATGTGTTGAGGAAAAGGCAAACTGCGAGTGTGAGCGGACAGGACGGGTGGCGTCCTCTCAGGAACATGCAAAGCTCCGGGCACTGTTGTCAGAAGACCTCCGTTTCATCTGCCAGAGGCGACTGCGCAGCCCTGGGATGCATCTTATTTCTTTGCAGGGAAGTGCCAGGAGCTGCCCTTGCCCCCTTTCTCATACCCTCAGGAACCCCGCAGTGCACTGTGAAAATCACAGAGTGGGGGTGTTGCTGGCAGGAAGAGAGGCAATGACCCAGCTCTCCAGTCTGCACCCTGAAATGGTGATGGTCAGCGTGGCTTCTCCCGTGTGACATTGATAGTGGCCAAGACTCAGGGGGGCCACAGGGCCAGAGTGGCCAAAGCCTTAACCATACTGAGTTATCTCCATGGGGACAGTCTTTTCTTCCTGTTCCGAACTGCTCAGGAAACAGCAAACCCCAGAGGGTTAATCAGATTCAACTGTTACTTCTTGAGGGAGAGGGTCAGCCTCCTTTCAGGAAGGTCCCTTGTGTTCCCTTCCTTTGTCTCTGGTGTCCTGGGCCGTCATTGTAAAGGGGAGCCCCCCTCTCGTATCCACAATCCATCCAGGGCATGATGGACACCACGGTAGACATGTGAACGGGATGAGATGAGTGTTGGGCAGGTAAACCGAGTCTGAGGGTCAATTGCCTAATCCCTTTCATCAGATGGCTCGAACCTCCTCAGTGCCAGCGTCTGGCCTGTTTAGCCAAAGGCATCTGTCTCCTTTCACTCCAAGCTGGACTTCTCAGTTCCTAGGTCACTGTTCAGGGCTCCTGGAGAGCGAGGCCCTCTCAAAGGTCAACTCCTGTACTGGGGGCAGGGGCTGCTCCACCCGTGGTGGGATTTCAGAAGTGACTCGGACCACTGCCATAGTCAAGAATACAGAGCCACGCCTGCTCCTTGGGGGCGTGCTTCCTGCACAGTTTTCGTTAAGAGGGAACAGGAAGGGGACTATCCGCTCTGTTCTCCTGTGGAGCCAGGGGCAGTAGGAGGTGGTGAAACTGCCACGAGCAGCCCTGGTATTGCTGTCGCTCCAAATGGACATCTCTTCTCCAGGGTTTTGGTGGTCGTGGGCACTGCGCATGGGCAGGCCCTGCCCCTCTCAGCTCCAGCTGCTTCTACCCCACCCGACACTCTAGACCCCACTGTGCTTGTTGAGGGGAGCATGAGCAGTCAGACTCCAGGGGTCTGGTGAAGAGGGATAAATGCTGGTCTGCCTGGGCCCTACGTGTGGCATGTGCTCACTTTCTGACAAATGCCATCTTCTCTTACGGCCTCAGTGGTGAGATGAAGGTCAGGGAAGCGAGGGAGGCACAGACAACTGAGAGAAAAATCCTTCCAGGATACTATTTAAGATGTAATATTCAGGTGAGAAAAAATTCACTTGCTCTAAGAAGGTGAGGAGACCAAAGGGGGGGCCTGGGGTTGGAAGGAAGCCTGTGATGGGGCCAGTGGTCCACCTGTAGCCTCAGCCACACACACTGGCTCGAGGGCGTGTATAAGCCGGGTGCACATATGAAATGCTCAGCTGCTATTGGTGAAATCTGACATCAGTGAGGGTTCTAGGACTCTGCCACCTACTCGGCAGGTCTTAACAAAAGGCACATTCTGGGTTCTCTTCCCATGTTGTAATGAAGCATAAATAATACCAAATATAGCCGAAAGAGAACCTCTAGCCTTATACCACTCAGGTTCTCTCAAAAGACTAAGTTCTTCTACATGGTAGTTACTTTCTCCTCTTTATAAAACAATAGGAAGTAATCTAACTCTGGTTCACTGAGATGGTATGGACTTGCCTGATTTAAAATTCAAGCTTCGGGCTGAAACCAGTCACCATCCCCTACACTATGTAATTTGAGACCTGACGTTCTACAGGCCAGGTACGGCCAGCAGCTAACCCAAACTGCAAGAGCGCCTTGCAGCAGGGTCCACCTTTCCAGTTGTTCTGTACTCTTCAGGTAAGACATACTTTCAAACTAATTGAATATAACATGCACCCCACATATTAACTCCAGAAAATAATGCAATCACCAATAACAGAATTTGGCTTCAAATGTTGCTTTCCCAACGTAAATGACTGTATCACACACGGTACAAGAGCTGACGACTGTGCAGGCAACATTGTAGATACCAAATTCAGGCAAATTTTCACCCCCCATGACATCTAATGATTGTTTTCTTATACTGCAGAAACTTCAGTGTTCCATTACACTTGTTAATAAGCAACATCCTACTTAACCTTCTGGCGAGATGCCTCCATTTCCTCGGATTCTCTCTACAAGATTCATGCTATTGCCCTTCTGAAGGGGGGCGGGTGATGCATATCCAACTCAGCTGACACTTGTTTCTTAACTGGGTCTGTTGCCATCTTCTAGTTTTCCAGGCTTTTTACAGATTTTGAAGAGTGACAGCCTGATTTTATGCTAGTCGCATGTGTGGCAGATGCCAAGTGGGATTCCTGTCCAGGGGCTGAGTGCCTATGACGTATGTGGGAACAGGGTAGACCAGCTGCCTGTCTTTCCAGCAGCTCTTATGCATACCTACACCACCATCCTACAGGAGGCAGAATGGAGCTCTGAACCGCGTGTGTGTGTGTGTGTGTGTGTGTGTGTGTGTGTGTGTGTGTGTGTTGTGGAGACTATCCCTAAACATTTGGCCTGGACACAGACAAAGTTGTGGAAGTGATGAAGATGGCCTGACCAACAGGACCTGCCAAGTCTGGCCAACTGCAGGAGTAGAGCATGAGGACAAGAGTCGCTGGACCATCAGCAGACCTGCAGAGACGCAGGATGGCTTGAGCTGACTGCGCAGTGTAGACTTGGCATTGCGTGGCCATCGGGGGAGGGCTTTTGCGAAGCTGGCCTGCTTGCCTCTACAAGACAGCATCCTTGAAGTCTCCTTGAAAAGTGGTTTGCCCTGGATTTCACACTGCATTTGCTCTATCTTGCACACCCATCCACCACGTGGGTGGACGGCATGGCCTCGTTTGCCTGGTCACGGCCAGTTTTAGCACTACAAGTCCTACACCCCAGGAAATCCTTCAGTCCCCCATCACAGGTCTTTGGTTTTCAGACAGCCCTGGTCAGAGGGACAGCTTCAAGTGGCAGCTGGGCCTGGCTGCGACTGATTCTGGCCATCACTGCAGCCCGTGTCCGGCTTGCTTGGCAGGTCACCTCTTCTCACCACCCCAGATAAACAGATTCTCTTCCAAGGCCATTTCCCTCTTGTCCTCCAGATAATATTCATACAAGAACAGAGTAAAAATGTGCAGAAACAACTTATGTGAGTTGGAGGTCAGTTTAAGTGTAAGATTAGAAATGCATTTTTAAAAAACAGAGAGAAAGAGTAATTTGAAAACTGCATAGCTGAGAGCAGAGCTTCCGTGGGTTACCCCTCATGAGAAGTGAGAGCAGCGTGGACAGTTCACCTTACACAAAATGGCATCTTGTTCCTTTTGTGAGAAAGGTCCTTAAACTCTGCTGGGTGGACACCTCCTTCATGGCAAGTCTAGCCTCTAAAGTTCAGCTTTTAGTCTTGGGGGAGCCGGCTTCTCAATTTCTGAACGCTGGTGGCAAGAGGCCCCTAGATTTCTCTGGCTGGCGGGGGTTTGCTGGAGGAGCGTCCAGGGAGGTTTCTGCAGGCCCCTCCCAGGTGGCCTGGGGGAAACCAGCCCTGCAGAACTCCTCAGCTGTCTTCTTCGAGAGCTGCCCCTCCAGGAAGGGACAGAGAGGAAAGGAGTAGAAGTAAAGTGCACTCTTCACCTTGGAGACAGATTCTCGATCCTCTTACTAGAAATTTTAAAAATACCTTGAAATTCACCTTGGAGGGAAAAAAAACTCTCTTAACGGTTAACATAAAACTTTACTACCGACAAGCAAAAGATATAGGTCATGTAACTTAAGTATAGATTGCAAGGACATATATCTCAAAAGGAAAAAAACCTAATGCACAATATTTACCAATACTTAAATAATCCAGTTGAAACCTTTTTTTTTTTGTCATTAATGAAAAAAATACAACATAGACGGTTACCTATACTGAGAAGAGCAGAAATGACAGAAGTTGGGGAGAGGACAAAGAAAGTCCGTTCTAGAGCTTTGCAAGATTCATATATACAGCACCAGATCCTTTAAATCAGCTCCCTTGAGTCAGTACAGTTTGTGAGAAATGAACACTTCAGAGTTGCAGTATAAAATATGGCCATAAAAAACTTCTGTCTTCCAGTCCTGTGCAGGAAGGCGCACCATGCAAGGTGGGATCACTCTGGGTGGCTGGTGGCACTAGTGGCCCCTGGGGGTCTCCTTCCCTGGCTCTGCCCGAGGCCCCGCCCCTGGGCCCCACCCCCAGAGCCAGTCACTTGCTTCCAGAGTGCACTGTAGTCACAGTGGTGGGCCTCGGTCTCCGCTCGGCTCCCACTCCTGAGACCCCTGATGAAGAGGAAATGAAACTACAGAGCGTAGAGGGTGCCAGACCTGCAGGGGACAGTGGACATAAGGATTCAGAACGTCAGAAGGAAATACTCTCCCTTCTTATTGCAAGGGTTTGTGTGGGGGCCAAACTTCTATACATTGGATTCTAAATTTTTATCTACCCACAGGAAAGCATTTGTAATGTCCAGAATGCTTTCCTTTTAGACCCAACTCTTCCCTCCTTTTTTCATTATACTTATAACTGCTTTGTATTTGAACAGGACATGATTTAGCCACCATTATATCACAGGTTCCATTAATGAGCACTTACTATGTACTATGCATCAGACTAGGTGTTGAATACACACTGTCATGAGAACAGCAGCTCCATGAAGTAGTTATTTTAAGAATGAGAGAGAATGTGACAGCCCCTCATGGCCCCTGCTTGGTGTGCGGTCTGTGTTCTTGGCTAAGGAGCATCTGTGACGGAGAGCACATCGAGATGGGCTGTGTACCTACTCCTGTGTGAACTCAGCAGCTCAGGCCTGAGCACGTTCCTCACGGACTGCAGTCCAGTGCTGCCCAATCAGAAGTGTTGGCACCCGGAGGTCTGGATGGGGATGAGTCCACTGAGCTAAGCCAGCAGTGTTTCCCCCCAAGGACTTTGTAGTCTTGGAAGATCCACAAAATAAATGGTTATGATGGCTTCCCTCTCACAGCCATTGTATAAATCTTCAAAGAAATGATCGACTGTGGGCTTCCTTTGAGCAGAGGGTGGAAAGGATCTGTGCTGAGCTATAAATGTGGGTCTATGGCAGTGTGCAGTTGGGTCAGGGGACACTCATGGAGATTTCTTGGAAAAATTAAAGGGCTGGACATTCCTGAATGAGATGGAAGGATTATTTAGTGATGAAGCAAACTTTTTACTAAGGGAAATGGGAAGAAATGTGATGCCCAGAAGAAACCAAGCTGAAGGGTGCTCAATGGCTCGGGAGACGAGGGCTGATGGAGGAAGATCAAGGCAGCTGCTCAAAAGTGAAGAGGAGCCCTTGGACTGGCCTGATATGAGATTAAGATAAATGTACAGGGGGTGGGAGGTTGGAGAGCGAGATAAGAAGAGTGTCAGTGCGCCCTCAATGACCTAACATTCCATGCAAAGATTAAGGACAATGAAATACTATTACTATTACTTTGATTGTAAAGCCAATGCATTTTATATAAATCAGCTCCAATGATCATCATCCTCATCAGAAAATATATATGAAAAGCCAATGAGAACAGGCCCCCAGGAATCTCTGCTATCCCTTCCTTGCCCCTTAGGAGTGACTCACAATGACAAGCAAAGCATAGGGCAAGGAGACAGAGAAGAAAGTGTCTGGGCTTTTGAAGCCCAGATTCCTCATCTATACGTGGAAGTTAGAGTGCCTAGGGTTGTGTGAATCTTAAATAATTAATTTCTGGAATGTAAATTGGTGTGGCCACTATAAAAATCAGGATGGAGGTTCCTCAAAACAATAAAAATAGAGCAGCATATGACCCAGCAAGCCCTCTTCTGGGTATCTACCTGAAAAAATTGAAAACACTTATTTGTAAAGATATATGCACCCCTATGTTCACTGCAGCATTATTTACAGTGGCCAAGACATGGAAACAACCGAAGTATCCTTCGATAGATGATTGGATAAAGAAGGTGTAGTACACATACACAACGGAATACTACTCAGCCGTAAAATTAAATACTGCCATTTGTGACAACATGGGGGATCTTGAGAGTGCCATGCTAAATGAAATAAGTCAAACAGAAAAGGACAAGAACCATATGATTTCACTCGTATGTGGGATATAAAACAGAAAGCCACAAACAAACAAATAAAACAAACTCATAGACACAGATACAGCGTGATGGTTTCCAGAAGGAAAGAGAGATGAGGGGAGGATAAGGAGGGTAAAGGGGGTCAAATACAAGCTGAAAGAAGTAAACTAGGCTGGGGGGTGAGCTACACAATAGAATATACAGATGTCGTATCATAAAGACATATACCTGAAACTTGTATAATGTTATTAACCAATGTTGCCCCAATAAATTTGATAAAAAAGAAAGTATTTTAAAAAATTAAACCATGTCCTAGAGTTGTTGGGAGTGTTAAATGGGATAAATTATTGAAATTGTCTGACATACAGCAGGTACCTGGCTAACGACAGTGCCCTCCCCTCTACCCCAGATCTGTCTTAAATGCCAGCTGAAAAGTTCTGTTTTTGCTACATACGCACAATCATTTTGGCTGGCCAAACTGAGGCTGCTCGGAACGCTCGCATTTGAACTGTCCAGGCTGCTGCCGAGATGGAGTCTTCTCATGTGTCTCACAACAGCGGTGGCGTTAAATGCTTGCTGAAATTTAAGAAAGTAAAAATCCAGACAAAATAATTCCAGTTAATGAAAAAGATGCAGACTGTCTCCTATTATTTTTCCTGTTACCCTTAGAATTTCAAACTTCTGAAAATGTTCTCAAGATACTCTACAAAGTATATTGCCCCTTCTTCCAAAAGTGTACGAATGTATCTGACCCCTCTCCCAATCAAAATATGTTTTTCTTCTGACATAATCAACATACAGAATAAATGTAAACCAATTCTCTCTATAATCTAAGAGAAGTGAATTTTAGAACAAAAGCCATCTTATAATAATATAGTACCTTAAAAATATGACATTTTTAAATAATTTAAATTTAAATTTTCCTATTACTGGTGATTTTGTCCTAAATAATAGCATTTCCTCTAAGTAAAGGAAGTCGGTGGAGTTAATTTTGTTTCTGTATGGTCTCTCACTGTTGGCACTTATACCCACGTTGATTTGAACACAGGGTTTAGGTAACCAGTCAATGATCACAAAACCTCAATGGTTTACATCCATCACATTTTTTGTTGTTGTTAATCCTCACCCAAGGATATTTTTTCCATTGATTTTTAGAGAGAATGGAAGGGACAGAGAGAGTGGGGCGGGGGGGGGGGGTAGCTGGGGGGTAGGGGAGACAGAAACAGAAAAACATGGATGTGAGAGACATCAACTGGTTGCCTCCTGCACATGCCCCGACCTGGCCCAGGGATCGAACCTGCAACCCAGGTACATGCCCTTGACCAGGATCAAACCCTCGACCCTTCAGTGCATGGGCTGATGCTCTAACCACTGAGCCACACTGGCCAGGGCTACATCCATTACATTTTTATCAGAAATTATGGATGGGTTCAACTTAGACTTCCCATTCATTTCCCCTTCACATCACTTTATTACAAGTCGACTGTCCAAAGTTCCAGCAAAGTGGAGAAAACAAAGATCATGTTAAGCCACAGCAAATAAGTTGGAGCTGGCACTATTGCTGTTTTTGACTCACAGAAGGGAAATATTAAATCATAGACTTCATCCCTCTCACACTGTGATACTCCCTTCAAGTCTTCATCGTTACTGGTTAAAATTAGCAAAATTATTTGGGTGAGGTTCTGGGGATTTTCATCAAATGCAGAAAACAGTAACCCATAGAAATAAAAAATGTTCAAATGGCAAGGCAAGTTTTCATGCAAGTGTTTAAACTCACTGGGAATCTGATCAACACAAGACTTACTCTCCATTTGCTCTTGGCAAAGTTCTTCCGGATCTGGGCGCTGACGGATTCGTGGATATTTTTGTTGAGGGCTGTGTCACCTGCGATCCTGAAACACAGGCAAAGATACGTCTTCTAAAGGGTTTCTTGGGGGCTCTGGCACTGGCCCTGCTTTCCCAGAGAAGCCCCATCCTGACCCTCTCCCGAGGTCCACTGAGAGGCTGGCTTGCCACTGCCCTGCCAGGCTGCTCACATCCCTCCACGGCTCTTGTCTGACTACACACGATCCACTGATGCGCTCGAAGTGCTGACCCACTTCTACACGCTGCACCCTCTCCAGAACAGGTCAGTACCTTTGTGCTTGACCCCTGCCTGGCTTTCACTTTTTTTTTTTGGTACATGCCCCTGGCAGGAATCGAACCCGGGACTCTTTGGTCTGCAGGCCGACACTCCAACCGCTGAGCCAAACCGGCCAGGGACTTTTTCCTTTTTTGACTCCCATTCTTGCAACATCCACAATGACAACACAACCTAAACCAAGTTTTCATCCTTCTCCCCCTCCCTCCACCCCAGTTTTCCACCTGCAGCGCTTTGCCTCCACCATTTCAAATGTGTTCCCTGCCTGGTCTGACCAGAACCCTCCCAGGGCCTTCTTCCTGGCTCTCTCCTCCCTAAAGCCCCTCTCTCTGCCTTCTCTAGGCCCTCCTTCCCAGGGACCAGCTCCCATCCGTGGGCTCACATCTCTCTTCTGGTTCCATCCCAGCTGAACTAAGCTCTGCAGCATTCCACGTGCCTCTGACCACACCCTGGCACCCAGCCCCTTCTGTGGGCTCAGGAATAGGGTTCCTAGCCCTAGCTCAGCTCTGCTTGGCACATCTACTCTTGAATTTACCAGATAAACTCTCATAAATGCCAGGATCACGTCTACTTTACATTCAACTGGGTCCTCGATATTACTGGACATTAGTTCTTGCTTGTCCCTTAGCTTTCTATTAGCAAAGAAGAAGGTAGGTTCACTCTTTACCTCCTGTCCTTGGAGTTCCCCTCATCCTATGACTTCTTCCCTCTGCTCCCACCCATCTTAACCTCCCTCTCTCCCTCTTCTCTCTCAACTTACAACCTCTCAAGTCTTAGTCATCACCTGGAAGTCACCCACAGCCCATTCTTCTCCAACACATCCCTTCTCAACCCCACACCATCCTGCTCCCTCACCCAGCCACTGGCTTCCCCAGGTGCAGAGGAAGCTATATTCTGCACTCAGTCTTCCGGGCTCGGATCATTCCATCTTCCCTTTCCTTTTCAGCAATTCAGAAATTCTACATTGATAGCTGATGTCTACAAAATAATTTCTTGCATGTTGGAAAAGTTAAAGCGCAGACAGAGGCCGGGGACATGGACCATCCTTTCTGGCTGGAAGGTATATGAGGAAACCTGTCATCTCCCAAACCCAGAGGGTCCTGGACACAAAACAGCTTGGATGCCAGACTATTAAGTCCACATGTTTTGGGAAATGAAAGAAAGACGCTTAAGGTTTTTTCAGACAAGAAATACTCCCAGGATAAAAAACATGTTCCTATCTACCCAGCCTTTCACTTTAGAACTGAAAACATGGTTGAGGGACTGGACATTAAATCTGTGCCAGGCTGGGTCTACATTTTGAATACAGTCTGATGTTCCTGCTAAAAGCAGCTCCCCATAGAGACGTCTGTCTTGTTCCCAGCAGGGCTGAAAATACTTAGCCAAGAGGACACTCAGATCCTAACTGTCATGAACCAGATTTCCACTTCCAACAACTGTCAATCACCCCCTCCTCAGACACACAGAGGGAATAGAAACAGGATCTCTGAGTGGGCAAGCCATCCAAAACCACAGTAACGAGGAGGCTAGGGGGCTGGAGACATCTTTATTAGGTTTTTCTCCTAGAGAGCTAGTGCGAGTATTTCCTCCTGCACTGTTCATAAAAGCTACATCCTTGGAAAGGGAGTCCATTCCAGCTCATCGGTGGCCAGCTCTTTCTTGGAAACAGCCGCACAGAAGGGGTAGGAAGTATGGAGTTCGTGGGGCTGAGCACGGCCGCAGTGCAGAGCCACCCTCCAAACCAAACAGACCCGTGAGCAGGCAGGGAGACTCCCTTCTCTGTGGGTGAGCATGGCCCAGATGGAAGGAAAACGCACACCTCCAGTTATTTCAGGAATGTCCGTGCTCACTTCCCACAGTCCTGGAGCACACTGTGCTAGGGAAGGGCAGACGGTGGTCCACAGGCACCCGGTGGACAGTCGTCCTGGGGGTGCAGCCACCTCGGGCCTGACAGCACAGGCTCTTCCCCCATGGGCACCGGGACCGAAGTGGCGGCTGCTGGTCACAGTGGGCTAGGAAGGTCACGATGACGAGGTGCTATGCGCACGGCGCTCAGTGCTACTAGTTTCAGCATTATTATCAACAGAAGGAGGCATGGAGTCTTAAATGTCAAGGAGCCTTGGTTGTCATCTCAGTTGTCATAGGAATCCATGATGCCTCCGACACAGGAGAATGTCCTTATAGATCCGTATACACCACACACACTCACACACACACTCAGGTCTCCTACTCTCCCTTCTTTTCAGTTTTTATCTCTACTCCAACACTGCAGGTGGCATTTATATAAAGCACACTGTCCTCCTCCACACACACAGCATCAAGTTCATCTCTCCTGTTTGGTGTACTTTGTGTTTTATACACAGGCTGCTCTACGTTCATGGCTCTGATTTTGCGTTTTTCTAGCCACTTGCTCAAGACAGGCTTCGGGATGCCCATGTGTCTGTCAGGAGTCTCCCAGATTCCTGGGCTGTCCTAATTCTAGTGTGGCGGATGGAGACAGAAGACAGGAGGGGCCTCCATGAATACTGAGAAGAGGGGCTGCAGGTGCCACCCTGGCCTGGCGGACACAGCAGGTCCCGAAGGTGGCATACTGACGTTGCCATGGACACTGTGTCACTGGGGCACCGACACCCAGGATCTGATATCACTCTGGTTTGCTTGTCACTGAAACTGGAGTTTGAGGTTCACAACAATTTGAAACAGACAAATGAACCTGTCAAGGTGCTTCCCTTATAACCAGGAACGGGTTCCCACATGCCACTTGCCATTCCCAATTCGTCAGCCATAAGCCAAAAGCTTGCTGTTCCTTTCCATGCACCACTGAGAGAAAGGCAAGGCCTCCAGGGAGGGCTCAGGAAACACCTGCTGAGATGGGCTGACTGCCCTCTACAAGGAGCCCCCTCCTGTCTGGACTGGTCTGTTTTGAGGCTAAGGGAAGGCATCTGTGACTTCCAGAGGCTTCTCTTGGCCCTAGGTGGCCTTGATTGTGCAGGAAGAGCAAGTGCAGAATAAGAGAAGCTGCCCTCTGGAGAGAGTTGATGCATGTAGACCGCAGATTCCAGAATGGTGGTGTTGACAGAGCTAAGTGGAACAACCACTCCACTCTCTGCTGGCTCTCCGCTAAATCCATGTTCTCTGCCGGGGCTTTTACATAAAAGAAACAGGCATATCTTACAGGCAAGCAAGTGGGGCGTTTTCGACAATGCGTGAGTCAAATGCATTCTTCTTCTTTTTTTTAGTCAATCATTTTCTGATGTTTGACTTCTTGGGAATTTTGAAATGAAAGTAAAATTATAAAACACAGTGGTAGTGGGAGGGGAACACCTCTGAAGAAGGCATTTATTTGTTCAGCTCACATGCTAACAACATCTTTTTTTTTTTTTTATCCTCACCCGAGGACATTTTTCCACTTTTTGTTCAGATAGAGTGGGAGGGAGAGAGAGGAAGAGAGAGAGAGAGAGAGAGAGAAAGATCGACGTGAAAGGGACACATCGAGTGGCTGCCTCCCGCACGACCCAACCGGGGCCAGGGACAAACTGCAACCGAGGTACATGCCCTTAGCGGGAACCAAACCCGGGACTCTCTGGTCCGCAGGGCGATGCTCTAACCGCTGAGCCAAACCAGCCAGGGCACATGCTAACATCTTAATGTGACCTGACCAGGCTGATGACTCAGGTCTTCATCTCTTGCTCAACCTTTCTCCTGAGCTCAGATTCATTCAGCAAAGCACACACCACATCTCCATCTAGGTGACCCCAGCACCTTCTTCCTCTTTCACGCAAGCCTGCTTGCTCTTGTAGCATAATCCTCCTCCTGGTCCCCTAAGGTGGAAATTCAGTAGTAACAACCTCAGACCATTCCTTTGCCTCACCCCACCCACCAGTGCCCTGTCCAAGACCTGTAGTTTCCCTGCCATAGGGGTGTCTCTTGTGGTCTTCTCCATGCCTGTGCATTGGGCAGGTCACCTTCACCCTTCTCTGGGCCAGTCTCCTCTCTACCTCCTGTCTGTACCTTCCTGCCACCCTCCCATGCCAATCTCCACAAGTCACCTTTTATCAGGCAGCCAGGTTGAGCTTTCTGAAATGCAAATTTGATCACCCTGTTAAAACCTAACCCTAACCCTAACCCTAACTCTCAGTAGGTGCTCTTTGGGGTTAACAGCATACAGACCTTGGAGGAAATGCTACCAGAGATGGTGGAATACACAAGGGGACAGTCTTCTACAGTGTTTCCTAGGGGGAATTTCTCCTGAACTCAAGGTTCTGTCCGTTCATTTTCACTACACTGCACACTGTACTACCCCTGGCCTTTGTTTCAAATGGATGCTCCTGGTGCTTTAGTAGTAATAACAGCTTAACGGAGCATCGTGCCAAACCCTGATTCACATGCATTATCTCAATGTTGCTTATTTCAACCCTGTAAACTAGGTATCAGTATCTTCATTCTAAAGATGAGAAAACTGGGGCTCAGAGAAGTATAAACCCAAAGTCACAGCCAGTTGATAGTGAAGGTGGGTTCAAATCTATCAAGTGGCACAAAAACAAGGTGTCCTGAAGGGCACTACTGAAAATGTGCACAGAATGCCGTAAACAATCAACAAGTCCCTCTGAGCGAAGAAACACTAACTTGAAAAGCATCTTAAAATAAAAAATATATATAATGCAATTCAGTTAATTACTGAGTAATAAACTCAAGGAACAAAACTCCCATCTTAATGCCTCATTGGGCAATCACCTTCAACAAAAATGATCCTTAAAAAATTCATACACAGTGAAAAAGCTACAGCTATCTTTCACACACCTAACTTATCATTAGAGCATTTAGAAGATTGAGCCTGAGGGAACAAAGATTTTGAGTGCTGGCATGGGGATGGGATTGAGGCCACTGGCCAGAGTGAAATGCAAGCATCGCTGTGGCTTTCCCAGTTAGTGACAGCCAACAGGAAGTTCCCCCTGGGAAGGTAGGGGACACACGGGCTCTCTTACCATGGGTGCCGAGCTGCCTGCTCACACGTGTATCTTTTATTTGGATCTTTCTCCATCAGATTCCGAATGAAGTCTTTCGCTGTTTAGAAAGAAGGCACAAGGGAAGGAATCAGTATGTAGCTTGAGATGTGATACCAGCAGATCTCTGAGTTGGGACTCTACCTTCCCAACTCGAAGTCCCTTCCCTCTGGCAGCTATGACACTTTTGGTTCAGAGATGAACTATCTTTGTCACCATGGACCTTTCATTCCACTCTCTGCTGCCATAGGTAGATGATCTGTTGATGTCTTCTCCATGTTTTAGATGTCACGGGTTCAAGAAAACCCCTGGAGCATCTGCAAGCCGGCCAGGTCTTGGATCAGGCAACACAGTGAGATGTACTCTTGTGGGAAGTGGAGAGTGTTTGGAGGCCCAGGATCGGGTATGACCCAACAACAGGACACTGAGAACATGTGAGACTGGGTCATGGAATCAGAAAATGACACCTGTGGGCCAGGCTACAAATCTGCAGCCTCATAGGGTCTGGCAGCTCACTGCCCACAGGCCTGGGCTTCTGGGAGTAGGCTGTGCCCTTCCCAGGTCAGAAGTAAAATATTCCCTGTGTGGTTCTTTCCTGCAAGCCTTGGAAAACTGTTCTCTACGTTTTGGAAGATTGAGGAAGGAAGCAGATGTTTCCAGTTAGGAGGAAATAACACAAATAATAAAATGCAATATTTGAATAGCTCATCAGTGAGTAGATGCTCTGTTTCATTTATTATTTTATTTGATTCTTATAGCACCCTCTTGGTAGGAAGTATTACTACTGTCCTCTTCATATCAGCTTGAGAAATCTCATCAGTTTACACGGGCCTTGGTTTTTATCTTTATCTCCGAGGACAAAACACTGAACTTCCCTGGGAATGTTGTAGTGGGCCTGGTAGCTAAGACATGGGCTCCAGAGTGAGGCTTGGGTTTGAGTCCCAGCTCTGCCATTTACTACCTATGTGACTTGGGACAAGTTATTTCACCTTCCGGGCCTCAGTTTCCTCATCTGTCCAATGGGGATACTAGTAATACCATATGATAAGTTGTCCTGAGGACTGAGCGAGGTAGACCATGTGTACAGCTTACAGGGCTCAGCACATAGTAAGCACTCAAGAAATATTAGGCAATATGGTTTCACTCCTGGGACACCCAGATCAGGGCAGGCTAGGATTTGGTGGAGGAGTGAGTCCCTGTCCCCTGGCTTGATTCGTGCCCCTTGTCCAAAGTCTGTCCTCCACTTTGCAAGTCAAGCCCAACTGTAGACTGTCCTGAGCCCCTCCTCCCCCATGCCTGTCAGAGTCAGGTGAGGGTATACCACCCCAGGACTGCCCACCAGGAGCCAAGACTTACCAGAGTCAGAGATGTCATCCCAGTAGGGGGAGTCAAACTCATACTCTGCCTTGAGGATCTGTTCAAAGAGCTTGGAGTCATTTTCATCATAAAAAGGAGGGTAGCCACAGAGCCTGGAAGACAGGAAGAAGTAAGGATCTGAAACACTTCATCTCCAGTGCAGCAGTTAGACAACCTGCCTGGAAGGAAGGGCCGTTTTCACTCCAGCTGAGAAAACCTGCAGTGTGTGTGCTGCAGACACAATCTCAGCAAAGGGATCACACATTCTGTCAACACAGGTGGCACAGAAGTAAACATGTGATTAAATAAATAACAAAAAGGGCTAACTCAGATGATAACTGAAGTCTACCTTGACTCTGCACATTATTTAACACAGAGTCCCATACACTCTAAAAACCTAGCAGACAGCCTTCTGTGTATAAATGTTATTGATTTTACACTGTCCCTTTATAGATAGATGATGGGTGAGTGAAAAAAAAAACAAAGAAAATATAAGTTTACTATACATTTTAGGGCCCCTCCAGGTTCATTTTGTTCTTTTTTTTTTTTTTAATCCTCATCCGAGGATATATATTTTTTCCATTTATCTTCAGATAGAGTGGGAGGGAGAGAGTGAGAGAGTCTTGCATAACTCCGACCAGGGCCAGTGACCGAACCGCAACCAAGGTACGTGCCCTTAACCGGAATTGAACCCGTCATTCTTTGATCTGTGGGCTGTCGCTCTAACCACTGAGCCAAACCAGCCAGGGCGCAGGTTCATTTTGTCTAACAAATCATCACAGGAAGAAAATGACATTTTATCAGCATGAGTTCCAAGTTGCCACAAATCACCCTAACCTGCACATTGTTACCCTATTATGCCCAAACTGGGTCTTTGAAAGGTTATAGTTTTGCCCATTAATATACAATAAGCATAAACAGAAGTTGGCACAAATTAGAATACCATTACCCTTTTCCACTGAACCCTTTCAAAGTGGATTTTTAAACTGGGATGTTGGGATGTTGGTGCAAGTAACATATAGTTCTGGAGATACCGACAGTCATCTGACAAAGCAGGAGTAGACATTTTTATTAAATACCCCAAATACAAATCATTCCATAAAATCCTAGGTTCTCACTCCAGTTCCATTGTCACCTCCAATGCGGCCTTCACCATTCATAAGCCATTGACACTTTTTCTGGACCTAAATTTTCTCATCTGAACATGAAGCAGATAGACCAGAAAATTCCCAATGTTATTTCTGTCTTTAAGATACTGTGGTTCTAATGACTCCCTGTCCCAATTTGTTTGGCTCGTCAAGACTCAGGGGAAGATCTAGCGTGTGCTTAGGGTCCATGTGGGGCAGAGACAGGCCCTGGTTGGGACCGCACAGTCGGGAAGGGGTGGGATTGAGGCGGGGGCGGTAAGTGGTGGGCAGAGCAGAAGGCAGGGCTGGATTCCGGAAGGCAAGGTGCAAGACTGATAGCGCAGAACTTGCCCTCCACGGCCCAGAGGGAGTTCTGCCCCTACATGAGCCCTGGATCTTCCCACATAGCCAAACTTTATTCAAAACATCACTACGGTCCTGGCTGGTTTGGCTCTGCAGTTGAGCGTTGGCCTGCAGACTGGAGAGACCTTGGTTCAGTTCCCGCTAGGGGCTCGTACCTCGGTTGCGGTTTGTCCCTGGCCCCTGTTGGGGTCGTGTGGGTGGCAGCCACTCGATGTGTCTCTCTCACGTCGATGTCTCTCTCTCTCTCTCTTTCTCCCTCTCTTCCTCCCTCTCTCCCTCCTGCTCTATCTGAAGATAAATGCAAAAAAATGTCCTCAGGTGAGGATAAAAAACAAAACAAAAATACCACTATGGCCCAGAGACCAGCTTAATGAGAACAAATTAACAGGAACCAACAGACTCCAGGCCTGCGAGGGATGAGGCTTGTTAGCAAATAAGAAATTTAATAAAGGTTCAGAACAGCCTCAGTACAGTCCTTCTTCAGCCACTCCTGCCACAGGCTGCACAGGGCTGATGACACCTTTAAAGGCTGTCAGACCTCCTTGCACTGATATGATTCTAAAGCATCTATTCCCACAAGGTTGATTTAGGGTCTAAGTGCCTGGAAAATTTCATTTTTAAAGATTGCTACTTTTGGTGAAATGAGTAAGAGCCAGTGCTTCTGAAACCACCAAGCACATATTTCACTGCCCAGGAAACTCTGGGGCTGGGATGGATATGTTAATGTTCCCCACAATGAGGACTTGGACTGAAAGAAATGTGCATATTAGGAAAAGCAGACAGAGCAAAATGTTAGTGTGTCTTGGAAAATAACTGAATTTTAGATATGTGAACTTTCTGTTTATTAACAATGGAGTGTGTTCTATTTTACAGTTTGGCTTTCTTTTCAAGGGAAAGAAATCCTTAAGAAAATTCCAAGAAAGATTTTTTTCTTCCTGTGCCAATATTCTTAATGTATATCCCAATTTCTTCTGGTTTTAGCTCTTTTCTTGGGGGGGGGGGGAGTAACAGAATACTGTGTAAAGGCGCCCGTACTGAGGATGGAAGAAAAGGGACTAGATCTAGCTTAGAGACTAAATTAAATTTTTAAAAGAGGACTTCAAAGTAAGGATTGTAGAAGAACAGAGGTTGTAAAATCTTCCTCAGATCGAAACACTTCACAGAGCTCGCTGGCTAGGCTATTTCATCAGTAGGTGCGTGTGGCAGGCCCAAACAGGAGAAATAGCAGCTTTGCCCTGTTTATCTCCATGCACAGAACACTGACACCCGTGGTTCTGGACCTGCCTATTTGCATGTGTGATCTCATGAGGACTAAAGTTAATGACACTGCATTATATCCTGGAAATTTGCTAAGAGTAGATTTCAGAGTGCAAAATAAATAGTACACAATACAAAAAAAAAAAAAACAGTAACAATGGAAGAAAAAATATGTTAATGAGCTTGACTGTTAGTAATGACTACACTAGTATATGCATATCAACTCATCATGTACATCTTAAATATATACAATTCTTTTTTATAAGAAAAAATGGTGGCAGAAAACGTACCAGCCATGTTTAGTATCAGGGAGTGACTTTTTAAAATAGTGTCATTGTGCCCTGGCTGGCGTGGCTCAGTGGTAAGAGCGCCAGCCTGTGCACCAAAGGGTCACAAGTTCGATTCCCGGTCAAGAGCACATACCTGGATCCCTGGCCCTAGTCAGGCACGAGCAGGAGGCAGTCAATCGATGTGTCTCTCTCATATCGATGTTTCTCTCTCTCTCTCTCTCTCTCTCTCTCTCTCTCCCTTCCCCCTCCCTTCCACTCTCTCTAAAAATCAATGGAAAAAATATATCCTCAGGTGAGGATTAACAAAAAAATAAATAAGTTAATTAAAAAGTGTCATTGTGATAAGAAAACTTACCATGAGATTTACCCTCTCAACAAGTGTTTAAGTGTACAATGCAGTCTTGTTGACTGTAGGCACAATGTTGTACAGCAGATCTCCAGAGCTTATTTATCTGAAACTTGACCCCACTGATTAATAACTCCCCATGTCCTCTCTCCCAGCCCCTGGCAACCACCATTTATTTGACTCTTTGATTCTATGAATTTGACTATTTTTAGATACCTCATTTAAGTGGAATCATGCCGTATTTATCTTTCCTCAAGCTTTATCCATGTTACATATTTCAGGTAACTCTTCTTTTTAAAGGCTGAATAATATTCCATTGTGTGTGTATACCATATTTTCTTTATCCATTTCATCTATCAATAGACATTTAAGTTGCTTCTATATCTTGAGTATTATGAACAACACTATAATAAATGTGGGAGTGCTAAAATCTCTCTGAGATCCTGATTTCAGTTATTTTGGATATATACCCAGAAATGGGTTTGCGGGATCGTATAGTAGTTCTATTTTTAATTTATTGAGAAACTCCTATACTGTTTTTCATAGTTGCACCATTTTTCATTTCCAACAACACTGTCTTTTGTTCTTTTCATTTCTCCAAAAAAGACATACAGATGGCCAACAGGTATATGAAAAAAATGCTCAATATCACTAATCATCAGGGAAATGTAACTAAAAACTACAAGAAGATATCACCTCACACCTGTCAGAATAGATATTACCAAACAGCGACTTTTAAAAAGTATTTCCACATGGATCTTAAAGTACTTCATGGTCATTACTTTCAATCAAGCAACATATACATATTTACTTAGTGTCTTATGTGTACCTTATGCATAGCATTCATTTGTTTGCCAAATATTTATTTTGCTTCTATTATATATAAGGTACTGGGTCTGACACATACTGAAGATACAATGATTAATGAGAACAAGCTCCTGCCTTCAAGAGCTCAGTCCAGTGGGAGAGACACAAACAGATAATGACAGAAGTAGTAACAATAACAGAGATATGCAGGCATTGCTAGGAGCAGAGAGACAGTTTCTGAGGGTGGAAGTAGCAGATGCCTATGCTTTGTCTCAGGATGAGCAGGGAGTTTTATAGGAGACAGGGGGCCCAGGTGGGAGTGGCTAACTGGGAATAAAAGCATGGAGGCATAAAAGAGCACCGTTTATTCAAGAACCTAAGAGCAATGTGCTGCTGCTATAGTGTAAAATACATCAGTGTGTAGTAGAGATGAGCTGGTGGAATGGACAGTGGCAAGACCCGGGAGGCTGTGTTTCCCATACTAAGGTAGACAGTTATCCTTCAGGTAACAGAAAGCCCTCAAAAGGTATAGATGGAGGAGGTACATGGGCAAATGGCTTTGCAGGTGAGGGGAGGGTAGATTTGAGGCAGGAAGAAAGTTAGCAGCTGTACCAAACAAAGGAAGGACAAGTGTCTGCAGGTGGTGGCAGCTGGACCCAGGGAATAGAAAGATTCCAAAGGAGTTGAGAGAGAGAACACTGGGAGGCTCTGGGTCTTCTCATGTGGTAAGTGAAGGCCAGGATAATGCCAGGTCTCCAGTGATGAGGACTGGAGCTGCCATCATTCGTGGTGGAGAACACAGGAGGAAGAGCGGGTCCAGGGCTGGCCCCAATATGTCACCACAGCACCTGGAAGTTCCCACTGCTCCTTTCACTGGCCCCAGGCAGGGAAGCAGCTCTAGGCAGTTTAATGTGGGTGGGGAGCCTGACCTCCATGGGGGAGACCTGTGGGGCAGCCTGACATCAGTGGTAATTAATTCTAGTAACCACACTGGGTCTTGCCTAGGCTTGGGCTGAAGAGTAAGAAATGCTGGGAAGAGCGGGAGCTGATGGTACAGACATGGAGAGAGAAGCAGAGATGCCAGGAGGGAAATACCAGCTCAGGGGTGAGGCTGTGAGAGGGACCAATGCCTGGGGCTATACCAGCATCAGGGGCTTCTGTTCAGTCCACACAAAGCTGTGCAACAAACCCCCTTTCCTTAAGGTAATTGGAAAGAATATGTTCCTTGCAACTAAAAGCACAAACATCCCACAGAAGACAGGTGAACAATTCCATTCAGGCTGTGGTGAGCTGGACCAGGTGCATGTGAAGGCAGCCAGCAAGCAGTGGAGACACGAGCCTGAAGCCAGGGACTGGCTCTGGCCTGGGGATGCTAAGTTAAAGCCATCTTCATTTGCATGAAAGCTGTGAGAATGGATAAGATCACGCAGCAAGAATTTATAGACACCGGAGTCGCAGACTGATCCTCTACAGGCTTAATCTGGCCCACAGATGTGTTTTGTGTGGCCAGCAGTGACTGAAACAAATGTGACTTTGAATGCCCATTAACAGTGTTGATCCAGCCAGTTCACCACAGTCTCCACTACTCCCTATTACTCACACCCAACTAGACACATTTACATCCTCTGCCACCTGGCCCTCCATTCTCTAAGTTGGTACCATCAAGTCAAGGGCCACAAATGGCGGTCTGCAGAAGGCAACTTTTAAGGGGAGGAGGGCTGTAGCCTTGTGTTAGGTGCTGCTGGCTCCAAGAGCTGCATAAGAAGTGAGCCCTGCGGTCCTAAATACCCAAAGTGTGTGTGTGTGTGTGTGTGTGTGTGTGTGTGTGTGTGTGTGTGTGTGATTTCCTCCTTGGCAACTGCTTCAGGAATTCAGGGGTGAGTGAGAAGCCTGAGTGGGGTGATCAGGGAAGGCTCCTGGGAGGAGGTATGACCTGTGCTGTGATTCTAGGCTGGTGCCCATCAGAGTTACCCGACAAGCTGGTAAAACCTTAAGATGCCCCATATCCTCCTAAAACTGAGCACATCTGAATCTCTAAGGGCAGGCCCAAGTTGTTCTTCTTTAAAGAAACAAGCAAACAAAAAACAAACTTATAGAGGAATTCATGCTCATAGTTAAAACATTCAAGTATAGCCCTGGCCAGTTTGGCTCAGCAGTAGAGAGTCAGCCCGTGGACCAATGAATCGCAGGTTCAATTCCGGACAAGGGCACATACCTCAGCTGCGGTTGGTCCCCGACCCTGGTTGGGGTCCTGCTGGAGGCAACCAGTTGATGTGTCCCTCTCACGTCAGTTTATCTCTCCCTTTCTCTCCCTCCCACTCTAAAGTTAAATAGAAAAATATCCTCGGGTGAGGATAAAAAAAAAAGTTCAAGTATAGAAGAGTATAGGAAAAATTTCCTCCCTGATTCACATCCCCACTTCTGCTATTAATTTCCTGTGAATGCTTTTCAGAAATGTTCTTGGCATATAAACATGGATGTATGTGTATGGGGTATGAGAATGCAAATTACCTGGAAGTTTAGCATTGACTAAAACAGCTAGTTTGTTTCTTTGCACTTTCCAGAAAGCCCCCAGTGCAAACAAAAATGATCCCACTTCAGGGGGAATATGCTTGATTTTCCCCTCTTAGGTTTTCACTGAATATCAGCTAGCTGTCCTTTCCTGCCTCTCACCCAGAAGAGAGCAGAGGCCTGCTGCAGCCAGCCCGGCTCTCCTGGGCCATATCTGCCTTCCCTAAGCCGACCCCTCAGGTCCCCACTGAGGATAGAGGACTAAAACACGCCTGTCAGGCAGTCCTCTGGCTGTACCACTGACCAGGCATTGGCTGTGTCCCAGGCCTAGGGATACAGAACTGAATGAGACACTCATGGTGCTTACTTTCTACTTGGAGGGAAGAGGGACACTCAACTCAAAAGTTCAAAATAAACAAGAAATATAAAAATAGGTAGGAAAGATAAAGTGGAGCTGGTCATGGGAAGCCACTGCATTTCACCCTCAACAGAGCATTCCTCTCCACACACGGTTCCCTGAGCCTGAAACGCTCCTCCTCCTTGCTCCCCTTGTCCCGTGAGGCCTTTCCTGACCCCTAGCCTGGCCAGGGCAGGCACTCCTCCTCTGTGCCCCCAGCTGCCCAGGCATGATGGCACCCATGTTGGCTGATATCTCCAACCATCACCTCTTCTGTTAGACTCTGAGCTCCTGGAGGGAGGCAACAGTATGTCATTCTTTCTGTAATCCTGGTACCCAGCCCAGGGTGTGCTCGGCAAAAGTGTGTGGGATAAATGAGTCCATAAATGCTTCAGTGTTTCAGGACTGCCATCTCCACCCGCCTGACCCTCCCCAAACATTTCCCATTCATCACACTGCACCTCAATCCCATCTCTTTCTTGGGTCCTCTCAAAAAATGTAAAAAGGATTATTTCACAGTTATTACATGTATTTTCCCACCTAGATTCTGAATTGCTGGAGGAAAAAGACTATGTCACATACTGTATTTCTTTTATACTTTTCATTAGCACTCAATAGTATTCCATAAATATTTGTTGATTGGCTATTCTTTGATAATCAGAAAATAGTTACATTAAACATTTATGCATGTGTATATGCACGCATACCCAACAGCATGTACTAAAGTTGATTTACAAAGTAGGGTTGAACACCCTGAAATGGGTATTTACTCTGGAAAAAGGACTTCAAATAAACTTTCCCAGGTGTTATAATTTTTGCAGTGAAGCCTCCTAACAGCAACAGCACTGGCTATAGGTGACATCCTTCAGAGCAGACCGGAGCGAGCACAGCAAGTCTTCCACAAGTCTTCTCTGTGCTCACAGCTGTCCCAGGTCCTGACGGTGTCCTCCATGTACCCACCTCCCTGCTCTGGATCCCCTCTGGCCAGCAGATGCTTGTGTGATGACACAACTCACCCTGTCCCCTTATCCGCACCTGAGTCCTCAAACCAAAAGCTGAAAAGTATATTTGAAGAAAGACTTTGCATAGTAGAGGGTGAGCAGAGAACTACAGAATTTTATTCTGGGGTCCAGAAGTCATCATCGGGTCCAACCCCTCCTGTAGGAAACTGGGAAAGTGAGTCCAAGGGAGAGAGAGAGAGAGAGACAGATGTCCTCAGGACCACAGCCAGTGCAGATCTGGGCATCTATTTGCCCAGGGCTCTCATGTAGAGCAACAAAAGTCATTTTGATCCAATCTCACAGATTTTTTCTGAGCACCATGTGATGCCAAATGCTGATCATACAGCAGTGAAGAAGACAGCCTGTTCTTGCTCCTTGGAGTACAGCGTCTAGCATGTTTGATCAGGACAAGGGGAACAGTGACTTTTTTACAGAAACTAATTATGCTGTGCGTGCCCCACAAAAGTGACAATAATGACAATAGCCACCATCTGTGGTGCTTTCACTGGGTTTCAGGCACTGGGCTACACAACTTACACATATTGTCTCACTGAATGCGTGCTTACGAGGTATTTCAATCTGCCATTTCCAGATGAGGAAATGCATGAAAGATTAGGCAACTGCTCATATCTAAGGGGTGGAACAAAACTTTAACTTTCCTCATCCAGCTCCAGAGCCAAGTTATATTAACCTCTAAACATGACAGCCGTATATGTCGCTGCAAAGATGGGAAAACTCACAGCTGTTCTCTTCCTAAACCTGCCTCTGCAGTCAGGGTGTCACATGTACATCTATGATAAATTTGGAAATGAGGCCAAAAACAAGGCTGTAAGACCTGCCAAAGAAATGAAGAACAACTCAGAGTTCTTGAAGTTAGAAAATCAACACCTAATGTCTACCCAGCCCGCCTTCCAGAAAGACAGATGGGAGAATGGCCAGGACCACTGTCTGTGGGAGAGAAGGATGGAGAAAAATGAACCCGTGTCAATACTGAACCAAATTCCAATATGATCCCGTCCCATGGCCTTTGCTGAGCACTCAGCTCCCATGCAGAGCTGCGAGGGGATGCAGAGGACAGAACATCCCAGTCGATCTGTGGGCCTCCACGGGACTGGGAAAGTTCAGGCGTGCCTCACTGACCCAATCAAGTAATACAGGCAAGCAAATTTTCTAAATACCTGTGACGTGCTTCTTAAGTACCAAGCATATTTTTAATATTTCATATGAAAATATGAGTGCAACAGTTGACACTGACAACTGAACAATCGTCAAAAATGGCAACCCAGAATCTGTGGTTTTAATCTAATTGGATGGAAGGGCCCTGAAGGAGAAGAGAGAAGTGATTTTTCAAGGAAGGGTCTGTCCTCTGAGGGCCAATACCGATTGTGCTTTCAGAGACTGCATGGTGTGCTCTCTTCAACCTGGGCTTTAGAGAAACAAAGACACAGATTCAGATCCTGGATCCACAATCACTGGTGAGTGACCGACCTTGGGGAAGCTATATATCCTGTCTTAGACTGTTTCTGTGCCCACCTTATAGAGAGATATTACAATATATATAACATATGCTATATAATAATGCATATTATATATAAGACACACATGCATAGACAGACAGACGGATGGAGAGGCATGCAGATAATAGACATAACACATGGAAGTGCCTGTCACATAGTAATCATTACATGCCAGCTCCTCCCTCACCCTCAGCCATCCCACCAACTCCATCTAGTCCTCTTCAGGGTCCTTCAGCTGAACTAGTCTGATGTAGGACACTGCTCCCCATCAGGAAAAACAGTACGAGGGGGAGAGAGGAGCAGATAAACCCCAAGGGACTTGGTCTAATCCCCTATACGCTAAACATGAGAATGAAGCCACATATTTTCAAATTCTATTCAAAGTCTCAGAATTATCCACTAATGACCATACACCTGACCTAAACTTAACTTTTAACCTGCTATGGAAGGAGAAAGAGCGATGCTGTGTCTGGACATTATTCTGTGCACTGTGTCACGGACTGTGAGGACAGACTGTACTGGAGACCTGCGTTTAAGCTTTGATCTTTGTGTTCCAATATTTCCAAGCATTGAGCCCAGAAGCCCTCGATTCTAGGAACAGCTCCAGATCTCCTGAGAACATTTACTCAAAGGCAGATTTGTGAAGAAAGAGTAATTTTTATGCAATTAGACCAGGGCACCAGGGTACTGAAATAACAAACCTCTCTATATACTGCCAACTAGATAAGCCACGAAAAGGCCAGCCCAGGCCCAAAGGAGTCCGAAAACGTTCACAAAATCAATCAGATCTGGGTTTTCCTCCTTTGGAAACTAGAGTCCTATCGATACACAACAACTCTGGGCAGCACCATTTGCCCTTCCTCCTCGGCACTTGGTAGGTATTCAAGTGTTTATTTAATGAATGTCTGAGGCCGGTGCTGAGGAATCTGAGTTTTACTCATGTTACTCTGGATAATAGAACAGACTTCTAAAAATAATAAAATAAAGCAAAGCCTTTTAAGCTGATAAGTCTCTTGTACTTAGTTGCAAGGCCCACTTACTGAGCAAAACAGGTTTCAGCATATTACTTGGATTTATAGACCAGAGTGACCATGAAACCTGAGTCATTACAGAAATGTCATCCAATCACATCAGCAACCTATATATTTGAGTAGGTGCACTCCAGAGCTTTCTCCTTGAAAACTGCGAAGCGATCAGGGAGTGGTTCCCATATGAAAACCACGTGCAGGTGGACGTCAGCTAAGTGCTGCTGATGAAAACGCAAAGGCTACAAGTCCTGTGTCAGCCCCTGGGATCTGGACAATACCTTCAAAGCTGAGAATGAGTAAGCAGATCAAGGAAAGATGTAGGGGAGAAAGGAAAGAATATTGGAGGAGAAAAAGGAAACACATTCCTTAGAAAGTTTATACACAACTGGAGCTGAAGATTAGGAACTGGGAAGGGAGTGGAAGACGACCAAACACTTCCCCAAGTATGGAAAGTTAGCAGCACACCCTCTTTGGAGTAAAACAGCTAAAACCAAATTCTGCACATGCTACAGGGTTGGACTAGACAATACATTGTTCAAACCAGCTGTATGTGATCATGGTCCCTCTTCCAAGTGTATAGTTTTTATATTCTTGCATTAGCCAAGTGGATAGCACCTCTGGGAAGTCGTGGGGATGAGCACAGAGGTGTCCGCCTCCTCCTGTGGGTGCGATACATCTGAAAGTTCGGACATAACCACTTTTACCTCTGCTTATGCCACCAGTGGCACAGAGGGCACAGCAGGGAGGAGGAGGAGTGAGGAGAGCTTCTAACCAACAGGAATGCTGTTAGGAAAAACACAGCAAACTTCAGCAGCTAAAATTAGTTCTGACGAATAATGTATTCTATACTGAAGCCCTGAGGGGCGCCGACACCCAGTCTGGAGGTGACTTGACATGAGCACTAACTGATGATTCCGAACTGGGCAGATTTGCAATCCGACCTGTGCATCTAGACGTTGCTTTTTTGGTTGTTAGGCTCTTCCTCTCTCCCTCCCTCCCCACCAGAGCTTCCTTCCTTTCTTCTCTCTCTCCCTCCCTACCTCTTTCTCTGTCATGACCTGATTGGTAAGCAGCTCAGAGTCTGTGCAGACTAACACCTGCATTTGGAAAATGCCTTTGTACCTTCATCCCATTGGCCTTCAATTGTACTTTTCACTTGTCCATGGCTCCATTTACTGTCTCACAATGCACTTCTGAGGATGACCAGAAGACAAGCCCTTAGTGGGGCCACGCCAGCAAATTAGAAGCCAGAAGGTGGTCTCTTGTGCCACCTAGCCCCAGCTCACAGGCACTGTGCTATCGGGCACTGTATCCTTCTGGTCCATCCTTCCTAATTCTCCCACGACCTCCATGAGCATTTCCTGACTTACTGGTGTGAAGTGGAACTTTTCCCCTTCCCCTCTCCATCTCTGCTCCTCTTAGTCATAAACCTAGCTCAGACTAAGTGGTCTGAATTCATAACTTGCTACTGTACCTCCCAGTGAGTTGGCCATTCCCCTTTCTGTGCACTTTTGGGGTCTTTTCACTCTCTAGGCACTAACTCCCTCCTGCCTCTATGTGCTGTGGTACCTTCCAGATGGTAAACATTTAAAAAATAATAAGGTCTCTTTTGGTTCTTGAGCTAGCTCAGTATGGCACTAGTGAATTAACAATCTGACAATTCAGAGAATTCTATTTTTCCCACCACCAAGTTTTAGATAGCGAATGTTCAAATCTGGATCAAATCTTCTAAGTTACATTTTTAAGATCATGTTTCAGATGGATTGGAACATCTTTTCTCAGACACATCAAGCGCATCATATCCTTAGATAATTGGGTCTTGAAGGATAAACCATCAATCTCTCTGCACGATGGCTGTGTAAGACAGCCCTTTGAAGACAGTCCTTCGAGACTCAGATCACTCTCACCCCTCTAGTGCAGCCTTCCTCTAAGCTGGGCAGGGTTCACAGCTCTATCCTGGGAGCTCTCCCAGCTCTCCCCTCCCATCTTGGTGACAACCAGCAAGAATGAATTGAACTTATCTGTTTACCCAACTGTTGCCTCCAGCAGACAGTAAGCAACTCTAAGGCCCTGGAAGGTGATGACTCCATCTCTGCAGCTCTATCATATTGCCTGACACATACTAGGCCCAATAAATGTTAGTTACATGAGTGACTGTCAGTCCCCTGCCTTCCCTTCTCCAGGCTAAATATTTCGAAGCATTTAGCTGCTACTAAATGACAGATTCTAGGAGATGATGCTGAAATGCACACAGGAGAGCAGAGGGGGTGAAATGTTTTTCCATGTAGCCTGAAGCCCCACCATTCAGAGTATAAAAGTGATGTAGATATTTCCTTCCCACTTCTCCCTCCAGGTGCCCTCTCTACCCCAGGGTCTTTGCAAAGATGAAGTCACAGACAGGAAGTTGCTCCTACTATCATCTAAAATACAGACTTACTTTCTTTATCTCAATTGTACGGCTTGTAAAATTCCCTCCATCACCACTGTGCATAGCTCTGCACCCACTTTTTGAAACCAAAGAGTATTTTATGTTTCACTATTTCCTAAGGGGTTAGAGGTGAACCAACTGTCAACAGACAACTAATAAAGTCTTTCTTCTGAAGCAGTGGAGAGAGGATCACAGGCCATGAACGAAGCTGAAATCTGGTCAAGCAGCACTTGTGTCTGAGACTAAAGCTAAGAAAAGGCAGTTTGCCACTGCCAGGGTCCACTCAGTACAGAATGTGGAGGGGAGATTAGGCAGCTCTCTGAAAACCCTTGGAAAGCAGCCTCTCTGAAATGCAGTCAGTGAAATTAAATCAGTAAACCTAGAATCATAACAACCAAGCAATCAATGCCTGCTGATATAGAAATGATGAAGCTGGAATAAGGAAGCAGCAGGGTGGCGGCTGGTCTTGAAGGCAGGAGGAAGGAGAGGGGTGTAAGAATGGATCAGCATGTGGCCACTCTGATGAGCCAACAGGAAGAGCTGTGTTGCTCGACAGCAATACCCTTTGGTGAGAAAGGTGACCTGGAGACCACACCAAGCTTCATGAAAACCGCTGAGGCCATCCGACTCCACTGCTCTGGTTCCTTGTTCTTAAAGGAAACTTCTGGTTTTAATTTGCTTTCTCACAGAGCATTTCCTATTAGGCAGAGAACACGCGAGGGTGATGACATGCATCTCCAATCACCTTGCAGGACACAAATCTTGTTATGATTTAGTGAATTGACCCTTCAGTTGTTTTTTTCAAATGTCTTTGGAGTCTGGCTAGTGTGAATCAATTCACTGGGAGCGTATGAGCAAGATGAATAAACATCTAATTTAGTTTCTAAACTTCTAAAGCCGAAGTCCAGACCACGGGCCTCTGGCAGCCTGAATGAGGCAACGTGTTCCACTTGGCAAAGCTTATGAATATAACAAGATAATCGCTGCCTGCTGGCAATGCCCGTTCATTGTCCTTATTAGTGTTAACACTCCGCATACCGATGTAGTGACAACCATCATCATACCCCAGGGCTTGGTTATATCACTGGGGCTCGGTAATCACACCACGTTCTCTCCTACTGAAGCTGGGTTCACGCTCTCCTCCAGGGACATATGTACCTATTAAGAAGGCAGCTGTCCATGTGGTGAAGTAATGGTGACTATCTTGGTGAAGATCATCCTTTGTCTCAGAAAATGAACATAGCGTGATTAGGCAT
This sequence comes from Tadarida brasiliensis, assembly GCA_030848825.1. NCBI lineage: Eukaryota > Metazoa > Chordata > Mammalia > Chiroptera > Molossidae > Tadarida > Tadarida brasiliensis. The sequence goes on along the minus strand of CM061257.1, from coordinate 107,338,093 downwards.
TCTCAGTTCCAATCTTAACAAAACTAATTATTCTGTGTATACTGGCCAATCAGTATTTATGTGACCCAGTTTTAACAACTGAACAGTATAGGAGGCCAGTCAAAAAAGAAGGGGATTACCATAGTATTTTGGCTGGAGTTTCCTCTAGGCAGAGAGGTCAGAGGTCTCAGCATGGGTAGGGCCTTCACTATCCATGGCAAGTACACCCTAACCACCCTGCCTGCCCTAACACTCTAATGCCTGATCTCCTTAGGATCTTCCTCAGTTTTTATATAAGTAAAAATTCACTGCCTTTCTCCATAGCGTGTTGTATTCCAGAGCATAATTTAGGCAAGTGATCATTAAACTAGCTCCTTGAAGTTGTGAGAAGAAACGCAGCCTATGTGCAATCACAAAATCCAGTTTGGTCAATGAAATGCTAATCTCATCTTGCGTGGGGAAATGTATTCCTCGGAACTGTTGTCTTGGCTGAGCCAACCCCATCCGACTGGACACCAACATGCTCATCAGGGTGTCCAGCACACTGTATGCTCAGTCCTTCCCAGTAGCTTAAGATGTGTAGGCAAAGATACTTTTGCAAGTTTTGATCCCCACAGGGAGATTCCTGGGGATAAAGACCCATCAAATGTGCTTTAAAAAATGAGTACCCTGATAGGAAAAAATACCTCTCCTTCCAAATGATGGATAACATAGAAATGAGCATGGAGAGCAACAGAGAATCAATTCATCAAGTCCCTGCTCCGGCAAAATGAGGAATGTTTGCATGGCATGCGGAGAGGAGAACCTCTGGTGCCATGACCTGTCACAGCCACCTTAGTTACAATCTAATATCTCAGTGTGACAGGTTTCTCAAATGAAAACGCACTCCAGAAGACCTGCAGGGGCTTCCCCTTTTCCATTACAGGTGATAACGAAGAATGAGGAGCTCTGTACAGATCCCATGGATGTCTGGCTTCCCCAGGGTGTTGAGTGCTGGCCACTGTTCAGATGAAGGATGGGAATGGGGACACCAGGCACAGTGGGTCAGCGGGAAGTAGCAAGAGTCTGAGAGTGATACCCACGAGTTCTACCTTCTAACGCTTGTTCAACTCAGAGCCAGTTTTGTGCCAGGAACACCAACCACTGGCCTTTCACAGAACATTTACATCAGCCCTTGGACATGCCTCAGGCCCCCGTTCCTGTGCCTGCATCTCTGCCCTGGTCAGGATGCTCTCTTCTCTCCTCTTTGCTTATGTCAGTTTTCTCCAGCCTTTTAGACATACCTGAAATGGTGCCTCCTCCTTCCTGAATGTCCCTGTCCTCAATGGTGCTTCATCCCAGGAACTTCTACAGCTGTACATAAGCCTCCTTGCATTTCACTTAATCTGCTCATGGACGTTCTTGTCCCACTATATACCTTCTTAGTACTCTGATGAGAGGCATTGTGTCTTTGTCATCTTACTACCTTTAGCACCTGGCACAGTGCCTGGAATAGAAAAGGTACTCAAGAAATGCTAGTTGTTGACACTGATATATTCGAGACCAGTGGCTCTTCAAGCATAGCCATGTTATGTAGCAAATTATCTCCAGGAGATGGCCTATCACTCAGGATCTGAACATCTTGGAAGGGACAACTGAGATGTCCAAAGTCCATTAGTTCCCTACTTGAGACTCTCAGAGCTCTGGAAGGCACCAAGGGAAACAGAAGCCCAGGCTGCCATTTTCAATCCTGACACAGTCATGAAATCAACCTGAGACTAAGTCCTGGGGCAAAGCTAGTAAAGACCAGGTAACTATCAAGTTTATACTTAAAATAGAAATAAAGAAATACAGTTTTCCTTTGCTTAATACTATATACTTGAATCCCATCAAATACTGTGTTGTATATCACAGTATACATGTAGTACTGTTCAAATTGCACCCAGGCCCAGCCTCCAGTACCTCTTCCCTAGACCTCTGACTTCCACCTGTGCATACATTAGTCCATGGATATCTCAAAGGGGTCTCAAGTTTAACATGAACAAAATGAAATTCTTGCTCTCACCTATCCCCTTATACTTGTTCTTCCACTAACCCCTATTCTTTTCTCTTAGCTATCTACAAAAGTTGCCCAGTTGAACGTGCGCTATAGAAAGATCATTTTCTTCTCAGGTAATGAGACACATGGATGGCTGTGGGGGGGCGTTTCCAGCATTCCCTGAGGATGCCACATACTGTCAGACCTTTCTCTGATCACAGTCCCCTACCAGTCACAGTCTTCACTGTGTGCTGTAAGCTCTGTCTGCTAGGAAATGTTTCCTTTTGTGGGGACAATGAAGAGGAAAAATTAATTTTCTATCAATTACAGAAGCTAGTTAGCGTAAGTCCACCCTAAAAGTATGTTTGATAATACATGTTGGAAAAAGAAATTGTAACTTAAAAATAACTTCACAGCTCTAGCCATTTGGCTGCAGATGAAAGGGTTGCAGGCTCGGTCCCCAGCCCTGGTTGGGGTCATGTGGGAGGCAACCAATCAATGTCTCTCTCACACTGATCTCTCTCTCTCTCTCTCTCTCTCTCTCTGTCCTTCCCTTCTTCCCTCCCCTTCCACTCTCTCTAAAAAGTCAATGAAAAAATATCCTCAGGTGAGGATTAACAACAACAACAAAATAACTTGACAGTGGACTTAAGCAAAATAAAACATAACAACCAAAACCAAAATTGATCATCCTGAAATAACTGCCACAAGCCTGTGACCTATGATTGCATTTCCTGGATAGTAGCAATAAGTGAGCTGAGAAGAAATAGGAGTGCAAAGGCTAAATTCTGGTTTTCATCACATTTTTTCTCATTGTGACCTCTTTTGGGGACATCCTAATATTGTCATAGTGTGTACATCCCCAGAAAAGCCAAGGTGTGCTCACCATCATTAGCCATAACAGAAATGCAAGCCAAACCCACACGAGATACCACTTCACACCTATGAGGATAGCTATTATCAGAAAATGGAAAATAACAAGTGCTGACAAGGATGTGGAGAAATGGGAACCCTTGTGCATTGCTCTTGGGGATGGAAAATTGGGGTGTAAATGCTGCTTTGGGAAACAGTATGGAGGTTCCTCAAAAAGTTAAACAAAAAATTACCATATCCAGCAATCCCCCTTCTGGGTATAAACCCAAAAGCATTGAAATCAGGACTAATATAGACATTTGTACACCTATGTTCATAGCAATGTTATTCCCAATAGCCAAAAAGTGGAAACCACCCAAGTGTCCATTGATGAATGAATGAATAAACAGAATGTAGCATATACACAAAATGGAATGCTATTCAGCCTCAAAAACAGAAATTCTAACACATGCTACAACATGGATAAACCTTTAGGACATTATTCTAAGTAAAATAAGCCAAACACAAAAGGACAAATATTGTGTGATTCCATTTACATGAGGAACCTAGAGTCAGTAAAACTCATAGATGGAAAGTAGGATGGTGGTTGCCAGGGGCTGGGGTCAGGGAAATGGGGAGTTAGTGTTTAATGGGGACAGAGTTTTGATTTGAGAAGATGAAAAGGTTCTGGAGCTAGGTGGTGGTGATGGTTGCACAACAATATGAACATACTTAATACTGCTGAACTGTATTCTTAAAAGTGGTTAAATGGTAAATTTGATGTCTATTTGCCACAATAAAAAAAAGGGATAAAAAGAAGCCAAGGTGGCAAGCAATACTTACAAGATATAGGCAATCACCCCGATGGACCAGCAGTCAACAGCTTTGCTGTAAGGTTTCTGGGCGAGGACCTCAGGAGCTATGAAATGACAAAGGAGAGACACAAGCCTGACAATTTAAATGCCTGATACGTAAGACATTTTTTAGTTTGTTTTTTTTTTTCCTCTTTCAGTCTGCTACTTGGGCTAAACTATCTGTGATTCTAAAAACTGAGCAGAGATATATGACCTGTTTTATTTGTTGGCTTTTCTAACAAGAGAAAAATGAGGGTGTGTGTGTGTGTGTGTGTGTGTGTGTGTGTGTGTGTGTGTGTTCTAGAGGTTATCAATCAAACACAATGAATCAATCAACAAATACTTAATCGGTGACTATTTTATGTTAATATTGTACTAAGCACAATAGTTCAGACCAAACTGAGTCACAGAAAGGTATATTCTGTTTGGGGCCTGCAGTGTGGCTTCCCCTCAAATCAATTCAGTTCAAGGATGAGTTCTGGCCCCTGTGTAGGGTCTTCGCAGGTGCTGTGGGACATCACCGTGAAGCCTCTCCCTCTGCCTTCACGCATCTTACAATCAAGTAGAGGTTAGACCTAAAATCTGGTCTTTGGGAACCCTGTATTAGGCCTGATTTTGGGTGAGTTATCTGCCAGTACTGTCATTTCATTTTCTCATTGGTGAAACAGGAAAAATGCTATTTCATCTCACTTCCTTGGTTCTAACTCACTGTTCATCAAGAGTCATCCATCCCAGGGGGTGAACTTATTTTATATTATTCCCACACTTCCTGTTCCTGGCCCTGTGGTGACAGCCCAGTGTTGGACACCCACCCAGTGTCTGGCACCCAGTAATATTTGCCATAAATATTTATGCAAAAAGTAAATAAATACAAAAACACACTAAATCTTCTTCACAAGCAAAATCTCCCTTTTACCCAAATATATCTGATTGAGGTGTCTCTAGCATAAACTTTCCAAAAAAATTAAGAGGGTAGAGAAACCAAATTAGCTATAGCTTACAAGGCATTTATCATGGGCTGAATTATGTGTTCTACGGATTTGGGATGCATTACCTCACTTATTCCCAATGTCCATGGTGGGAAGAGCTTAATTATCTTTACCATCATTATCCCCACGTTACAGTGAGGGCACAGAGGGACTGAGAGGTCAACAACTTGCCCAAAGCTTCCAGCAGGAAAGTGGGCAACACACCAACATCCTCTCCAAGGGACCTAACCCAAACTAAGTGCCTGCCGTGACCTGGGTCTTGGGCTAGTCATTCATACACATTTTCTACTGTGATCTTGTCAACAGCTCTGACAATTACCCTCATCTACACCTGACAGAGAGAAAAATGAGCCTGAGAAGTCCATTTTCTGACACTACACAGTAGCTATGAACCAGTCAGCCTCACCCTTTTCCTGGCTCTTTCCATGGGAATGCACTGATTGCTAAGGTCAGAGTTTCTTCAGTCTGTAGGAAAAGTCCTGTGCAGACAGACTAACAGCAAAATCCTCTCTTTCATTCTGTTGAAGATAAATCTTCCTGAGCAAGAATAGGGAAGTATACAAGCTAGTGTTTCTAGTTATGATGGCAAGAAATACAATTCACAGGTAATCCCCAAATCTAATTTTAGGTTTCAGCCCCAATTCCTCTGGACTTCCAATCAGACTGTTTTCTTTTAAAAAAGAGCAACATAAATACATGTGTACATTCTTTTCTTGCAATGTTCACCCTGAACGCAGTAGCAAAAGGAGAGACAGGTCTATAAAGCAAGGGAACTCAAAAGCTGGAGAAGTGGCCCTTAGATCATTGGGAGCTGGCTGCATAGATACTTCCTTTTCCCTGTAACTGTTAAGAGCATGTTTCTCAGATGTTTCTGTTATGGAAACTAACAAAAGGGAGCCATTTACCACCATAAATGTCTTGCTGATTTAGGAAGTATGCTCTCTCTGAGCTGATGTTCTGGTCTGAGTGGCCACATGGGCACAGATGGTGGGAGGTGACTGCATCTTGCAAGGAGCGTATTTCTGAGCCTCCAGGGCCATCCTCGTGGCCTGATGAAAAGTTCAAAAGAGTCAGAGAAGGCTCACGGAGCAATGTCTGACCCACCTTCACCTCCCGGCGGAGCTGATGGCAGATGTCATGAGCACAGAGCCAAGCTGATGTCTGCAGGGCTCTAGAGGGAGAGGGAGAGCCAGCCTGGCCCAGACACTCCATAGAACCAGATGTCAAAGAGCACAGAGGCACAAGGAACTCTGCACAGGATTTCAAGCACAAACTCATGTGATGCACCATGCCACAGGCAATGGGAATGTGGAGAAGGAAGTTGTCAGCATCCCTGACAGCTGATTCCATAGTTAATGAGCAAAGGCTGGGCCCATCCCGAGCCACGATGTGAAGGGGGAAAAGAGACATGGCCCCTGCAAACCAGGTCTCGCTCCAAGGAGGAGCTAATACTGTATTCTCTCGAGCGCTCCCTCTTCACAGTTCCGTGCTGTGGATGTGGGAGGGACGGTTCTTTAAAAGAGCATCCTCCTCCTCCTTGTTGCCATCATTAGTTAGAAAGAGGAAAGTACTGGCCACCATCTATTGTTCAGAGACCACCCCAAAAAAAGGACATGGCTTCTTTCCAGAAGCCTGCATGCCCAGGGGGCACACATCAAGTATTTCACCTTCACTTTGGCAAACTCATCGTTTTAGAGAATCGTGCAAGGCACTGCACAGACTTGGGAAGCAAGTTTATGCAACTTGGACCTTGAATGTCACTTGAGAAGTTAAGATTCGTGAAGCCACAGATGACACTTATATAATTTTTAAAATATGGGATTTTGTTTAAATGGGAAAGTTTATAACATCAAGTATGTGGCTTAAAAAAAAAAAGATTTCTGGATCTTTCTCAGACGCTTCTATTATGGCAACTGACAAAATGATGCCAGGGCACATGGATATTAGGGGAAAGTTCTAAGTGATTAACAAATATCAGGGTCACATATTGGGGGTGGAAGTCTGTGTGCACCTGCCAAACATTTCTTGTTCTTTTTGGTGTTATGTCTTATCTGGGTTATATCAACAATAAAATATAAACATTTTTTAACTAATTAGAGGCAGGTGAACCATTTGCCTTCTCATGGGGTCTTAATTGTACTGGAAATGCAGAGGATGAAGCAGGAAGTATAATATAATAACAATAAAGACAAAGCCAATTGATTTGGAAATATTATTCTCACCAACTTGAAATGTTTTAAAAATCACACCATGGCACACATACTAATGGTCTTAAGTCTAAGTTCACTTGTGATTCCTGGAACCAAATTTTCTTTGGGATATTGTTTGAACAAGCCTACATACGTCACTTTAAATAGCTACTTTTCATCTCATAGTAATTCTTGAAAAAAAAAAACATTTTTTTTCAAGCAATATTTAAAACCCTTATGATAGTCTGATATGGTGGCCAAATCATCATGAACCCCTGAGATCAGCTGGGCTATTTTCTCCCCTGCTCTGTGTTCTGCAGTTGGTCCCATTGTTTCCCCAGATGTTTAATTCACCAGGTTTTTGGCCCATCTCCTACCATTTTCTTGATCCCTTTCCATAGTATGTCCCACTGGGAGAGTCCACTGCTCACTCTGGTCTTTTTAGAGACCAGTTTCCACTTTAAGAACCAGCCAAACTCCCTTGTATTGTGTTATCCATCTTACACCACTGGCTAGACTTCTGTTGTAATTCTCAAAAGTCATAGCGTCCAATTTACACACTTTCAGAAGACACTTTCAAGGAGGTCCAGAGCACAGTTCATCCGGAGCCTTGTAAAGTGATAAGGGTTCTCTGAGGCACGCCATAATTCCACCTCTGCCCCAACACGGCCTGCACGTGCCAAAGAACTTCTTAATCAAGGAGAAATAATTTTCTCTTCTAATTGTACCCAGCACAACTCCTGTGTAGTGGGTGGTTGGCAATACTCTCGCCATCCCGACACCTTCTAATAGAGGGAGGCTTTTAATTGAAATAACTTAATTGGAGCTACTGGCAAAGAGAGTAGTCAGTAAAAGGCACTATGGCTGGTTTATGATGCCCTCAGCCTCCAGGCAGAGCAGGAAAGGACTTAGTCTCCTGGTATATCCATGGCAGAAGGAAAAGACTCAAGTAGAGAGGGCACATACACATTCCTCGAGTGCATGTCAAGGCACAATCCCTGGGGGCTGTTAGTGGCCATCAGAGGAAGCAGAGAAACCCACCTGGAGGTACTGAAAAGGACACATGCAAAATAGGTAGCAGGTCCAACCTTCTGACTATCCCTTAGGCTTGGCCAAGGGCAGTCTTTCAGAGGTGGAGAAAGTAGGGTTGGGGAGGAGGCAGCTCTACCGGGGGTGACATGTGTTGGGCATGACAGCTGGATTCCCAGGTCCACTCAGCAAAATCCCATAATACACTAGCCCTCTCGTATGCTCCTATAGTACCTCATGCATCCATTCACTGCTGTGTGAATCTCACTGTCAAATTCAGGGTTTACCACATTCTGGTTGTTCAACAAATGGTTATTCAACTGAACCAAACCTACTCGACACACACACCACTATTTATATATATAATATATAACTCCATTAAAAATGTTTTTATTGATTTTTAGAGAGAGAGGAAGGGCGAGGGAGAGAGAGAGAGAAACATCGATGAGAGACACATATCAATTAGCTACTTCCTGCACCCCTTCCCCCACACTGGGGATCGAGCCCACAACCTGGGCACATGCCCTGACCAGGAATTGAACTGGCAACCTCTTGGTCCATGGGTTGATGCTCAACTGCTGAGCCACACCGGCTGGGTCATCACCACTACTGTAAGAAACATTTTCCAAACTCCATACAAGTGATTCACAAATAAACTTAGCTGCCTCAAATACTTTTGGTGAGTAGATACAAAGGGGGGGAAAAGAGAATAAAATGAGACAGAGAGGGTGACAAATGAATTTTGGAATTCAACTGTCAATTGGGAAGTACCTGCCAGGCCAAGACAAGATCAATTACTAAATACCTGTCCTTAAGCAAATGATTTCTGACATGAATTGGGGGGATTAAAGAGGCAGGTTTAGCCCCAGTTTTCTGTGTGCAGATGGTTGTCATTCATGCTGCCCTCCATTTAAAACTTTTCAAAGGAACTTCAGAATTTCTAGTTTTAGGGTTAAAGGGCAGAAAATATCCTGTTACTCATCTCTCAGAACCTCCTTCCTGATCAAATCTTGAGGGCCATTAATTCCATTTTCTTGGCCATTCCTGACAGAAAAAGCACCCCTTCGAATTGTTTTGTTTACACCAGTAAATATGTTAATCTCCACAGAAACCCTGCAGCCTCAGAAGACCATCCCTGAGCTACTGAAGCTCTGCACGACAGATGGTCCATGGACAGGGGCGGCCTTTCTCAGCCCTAGGCTTCACTCACATTCCTCAGTGAAACGGCAGGTTTAAAATGTAAAATAATTGAATTTACTGCTGTGAGCTTCACTCCTAACCCATGGTGGAAAATTCCGCTTGGTAGGAAACGTCTTCTATAAACCAAGCTGTATTATATTGATTTAGAGCAAGGATTCCTGGTAAAGGGAAGGACTCCAGAGATTGCAAAAAGAAAAAAAAAATTTCAGAAACCTTTCATCTTGTTTTTTAAAACAACGAAACTGCCCATTTTCCTTACTGAAAAAGAGAGAGGAAACGGCTTAACCAAGTGGAACTGGAAACAAGGAGAGTGTCTTGTGGGGGTGGAGGTGGGGGCCATAATAATAAATCCTAAGGCTCTTATAAAGTAGAAAAAGAAAATCCCCTTTTCCTGTACTCTCAAGGTGTGCCGAAGAGCAGTTTCTGCAGAGAGACGAGGAGATTGAGACTGCACCCTGTCATCAAGCTCACAAGCTCATGTTCAAGGCAATTTGTTCTCCTCTATGGATGTTTGAGTACCTCTCTTCCCAGTACCTCTAAGATAACCACTTCCAGTGGGCAAAGGACAGGGACACAATTAGGAGGGGCAGCGCAGAGTGGCAGGAGCAGCCCTCCATGAGAGAAAATGAAAGCCCCTGGTCCACAACAATGGCACTGAGGTGGTGTTTCTCCCTTCATGCAATCATTTAATGGGTTGGATCCCATTTCAGGCACAGGGATTATGGGGTGAAGAAGGCAGACCTGACCCCTGCACCCATGGCACTCATGTTCTGGGCACTGAGTGTAGAAACAAGCCACAGAAGTAATACAGCCTCAGCTGCCTTCCTGAGGACAATGATCAAGCCAAGACAGACAAGATTGTGGCAAGATGGGAGAGGTGTTATTTTCTTTAAAAAATTTTTTTTCTTTATTGATTTTTAGAGAGAAAGGAAGGGAGAGGGAAAGAGAGATAGAAACATTGATGAGAGAGAACATCGATTGGCCGCCTCCTGCATGCCTCTCACTGGGGATTGGGCCCACAACCTGGGCATGTGCCCTGACTGGGAATTGAAATAGTAACCTCTTGGTGCATGGGTCGACACTCAACCACTGAGCTGTACTGGCCAGGCAGGAGAGGTGTTATTGATTTTTAAGTTTAATTCACTCTAAATAAAACTCTGAAAATACTAAACTTACTCTAAATAAAATTCTGAAGATATCCAGGGAAAGAATATATTACCTCCAAGAGTCAAATGATGTAGACGATGCAAACAGAAAGAATGGGAAAGACATAGGGGGCTCGAGGGAGGATTGCTGTGGTTGGTGGTGCTGTGAAAATATGCCTCAGGTATTCTAAGAAGTAACAGGTGTAAAGATGAAGTAGTAGGAGAGGTAAAAGGATCAAAGGAGAAACATCTGTAACAAAAGTAAATTAATAAAAAATAAATAAATAAATAAAATAAAATTAAGTGAGAGGTGAAGATGTGAAATGGTTGTCTGAATTTAGGTTATTTTAACTTAAAACAACTTTAGTTGCCTGGATTTAAGAAGTTTTAAATAGTGAGGCACACTGACTTTTCAGGGAAGGAAACAAAACCTAGGATTCACCACTTGCTATATGTGTGAAATTGGCCAAGTAATTTAATCTCTCTTCTAAACTTCCAGTTTGTTCATCTGTAAAATGGGAACATTAATAGAGTCCAACTTTTAGAATTGTTATGTGGCTTACAGGAAATAATAAGTACACAAAAAGTCACAGATATAATTAGTGGTAGTTATTATGTGAGAAAGAAAACTTGGTAAAACCACAGGAGCAAAGGCAGAATTCAGGTTGTATTATTTTCTAGAAATAAGGATGCACAGATCCTTGATATAATTTGATATTTTCTCTTGATTCTACCTTAACATAATGGAAATGATTCACAGATGAAGATTTTCACGCTTTTGATTAAAACCTTCAGAAGTCAGGATCGAGCTGGGCCCAGGGGAAGGGCATGGCATGAGAACTTGAATCATAGAATTAGGAGCCTTAGAATCCCCTATACAAACCTCCCACCCAGCTGGTCCCTTTGTTCATTTAGTTATTGACCTTTTTGCTCACTTAATCACCAACCTGTCTTCAGAGTCCCCACTCTATCCTGGCACCATTCTAGATACTGCAACCCAGGAATCGCCTGTTCGTCACTGTGGACAGACAATGCTATGGAAACAAGGACATTTGTCATAACATTAGAGATTCCCATGATGGCTGCAGAACTCTGGCTTACCATGGCACCTTTATGGACCTGCATTTATTAAGGCACCAGGGAGAATGTATTCCTTCCAATTCTCTCTCCTGGGCCCTCTGCCTCCCTCAACCCCCATACCACCCTCTCGTACATCCAGGCCAGGAGTCATCAAGATTACCCTCTCTATCACCCTGCGTTCTCTTCCATCCTTTAAGTAGCTATAAGGATGCAATGCCCAGCTCTAACCAATCTTGTTTTCATTGGCCTCAGTTATAATTATTTTTTAAAGGGAGGTTAGAAAAAATTGTTCCAGAAGACTACTTATAAAAATGGGCATATTCTAATTTTTTCCCTAAGTCTTCTTTGGAGTGTGTGAAACTCCTGCCATCTCCCCCACCTGCTGAGATAGAGCTGACCAAACACTAAGATTAACAGCAGCTCTACCTGTTCTGCCTTCAAAAATGGGTTTAAAATGCCCAACCTGCCACATATCCTATGACGTCAGCAAGAAGAGCCTGGCACACAGGCGACTTGCCGGCCCATAACTTAGGTGAAGGTTCATCTGTTTCTCTTGCTAGCTGGCCTCACCTACCTGAAGAGGCCAAGGAGAAAGGCATTTGACTGGAACTTCATGCATATCACAGTGGGGAGGAAAAGGCTCTAAGAGATGAGTCAGTCATGGGCCAGAGGTAGTAAAGGCTTCTTTTAATACCATGGCTCTTCCCAAGTGGCTCGTAAAAGGAGATCACAAAACCTGGAGCGGGGGTGGGGGTGGGGGTGGGGGGAGTGGGGGTGGGGGCTGGATTCAAGCTCTCTGCCAGACAGGCTAGGCAATGTGATGGGGTCTTTACAGGAAGGGGCCTGGCAGAGAAGCAGGTGGCCTGAACTCTACGAGAGTGCCTTAAAAACGGTAAGATCGTGCAGAGAATGGCACCATCAGATCTCTGTCATCTCAGAACCAGCACTGACTCAGAGGACAGAATCATGGCCTGGCTCTGTGCCAGCATGTATCTCGGAGAACTCTCTATCTTTCCATCCCTCAGTTTCTTGTCTTGCAGTTAGGCCTTTATGGAAAAGATCTCAACTGAGAGCTGTGTGTGACCCCTCGTGTTAAGGAATGCCACCAGGGATTTGTGTCCAGGGCTAGGCACTTGGATCCCAGACAGTCTTGCTGCCCCTGAGGAACTTCTACAGGTGGTGAGAAGGAACACAGCTCTGCCCAGCTGTAGCCTGTTCAGAGAGGGTAAATACAATTCTTAAGATCAAGGAAAATAAAATTCAGGCATATGTTTTAGAGGAGAATTGGACCTCGGTAAGAACTGCATTATAACAAGGAAGTAATACTGAATGTGCTCAGTCAGATCTGCTTCCTGTCAATAGTAAAATTTTCAGCAGCAGGGGTATTAAAAGAGAAAAAACAGATTAGTAAGGGGTTTTACTGTGAGCATCTTAAAAAGGTGTTGAATCACCTGGGTTTAGGGTACTGTAATCCACATTATTGGCAAACAAAAATACAGCTGAAATACAGGATAACTCCTGGCCTGTGGTTTGTCTTCAACCCAAAGTTAAGAGAGCAGAAGTTTCTTGACAACTGTTCTCTTTCTATCCTTCCCATAGAGTTGTAATGTACTCAAAATGCATCGCAAAAGAGCACCTCACTCTGATTCCTAGTAGCCTCATGAATTTTACTACAGGCATAAAAAGTCCCCATTAAAGCACCGTCCTGGTTTATAATTACCATTCTGATCCCACCTGGATTACTATTCAAATGCTACCAAAGCCAAAATGTGGCTGGTGGGGGGGAGTGAGGCAAAGGAATGGGAAGGGAGTGGAAAACGGGAAGGTGGCGGGAGTTAAAGTGTGGGGGACCTAGAATCTAGTGGGATGAGGAAGGGGGATGTTCTGAGTAAGGTGTTTCAGAGCAGTGTGGCAACAACGAACTCTGAGATGTGTCCCTTATTGGTTTTCCCAAGATTCAGCCTCCGCCTTAACTGCCGTCACTGCAATGGGATGGCTGCTTTGCACTTAAGCCCATCCTATCTTCTGAAATCGGATAAGAAGCGACACTTCAAATTCAAAACTACGAAGGCAGGTAGAGCATTCCAATGTTTTGGTTTTTAATCACTAATAGAAAAAAAAGATGAGTAAGTTACAAATATACTGGTTTCCCTCCTCCTCTCCATCATAACAGAATGGTACCAGTTGGAAACTGTGAGACTCCATCTCGATATCAAAGATTGAGAGGAGCATTAAGGAATTCCAAAAGGATGAGAAATGCTTTAAAAGTGTTAGGAGCTAGCCCTGGCCAGTTTGGCTCAGCAGTTAGAGCGTGGGCCCTCTGACTGAAGAGTCACGAGTTCAATTCCCAGTCAAGGGCATGTACCTGGGTTGCAGGTTCGACTCCAGCCCTAGCTGGGGTCGTGCAGAAGGCAGCCAATCAATGTCTCTCTCTCACATTGATGTCTCTCTCTCTCCCACCCTCCCTTCCACTCTAAAAATCAATGGAAAAATACCCTCAAGTGAGGACTAACAACAACAACAAAGTGTTAGGAGCAAGCTAGTGGGACTGGACATGTGTGGAGTGGGGACTCCTCCAAGGCAGGACTGGGCTTACTTTGCTCATGTTCTGATAGTGAGCTCCTGTCCCCATCCATGTTCACATGTCAAGGGTAATAAAAGGAGCAGGCTCTACACGTCCCCCCACTTAGGGGGCCCTGTCCTCTCTAACAAATGGGGTCTGGTCACAGCATCCAGTGTGATAAAATGCTTCAGGCTGGCTGTCACTGAGTAGCTGCTGAGAGAGAAGGAAAGAGAAAAATCCTTATCTGAGTCCTCCGCCCACTTGTGTGTGCCTGGTATGCCAATTTGTCAGTTATATAAAATCCTGTTTCAACACTAATGGTCTGAGAGAATGAGAACAATGATGTAATGCTTATAGATGGGTACGAAAAAGTGATATTTAAGTGAACAAATAAAAATCAAGCTCTGTGGGGAAAAACAGCTACACAGAAGAGTGAGGATTAAAGGGAACAGAGTAACCATGAGAAAAGAGGAAAGGAATGGCCCCGACTTAAGTTGTTGCAGAGGACAGAAATGGGTGACGTCAATCAATTCAATCCCATTGTTCTTGTCTGTTCTGGGTGAAGATGGGAAAAATGACAGGCAATATACTTAAAGGATGCCAAGTCACACAGCTATAGAAATACCTAATGGTACAAGCAGGAACAGTCATGGAGGTTATATATGAGAAACTGAGAACCCAAGAGTTTACATGAAGGGCCCAGGTCTCCCTCATATTAACTGATAGCAGAGATACTTGCATTCAAGTCCCACTGCTATGAGTGCCACCAACCCACAGGCTAGGTGGCTTTGAGAACAGAGGTCCTCATCCCAACACCGGGCTGGCGGGAACCACTGGTTTCCAAGCTCTCACATAACCTCAGGTCCCATGGCAAGCTTTAAGAAATGCAATGTCCCCATAAATTAAGAGCATTTGCCTAACTGCGCAAAAAAATATGCTGAGAATATTGACCAACTGCTCTCCATTTCCACTTAGAAGTGAACAGGGTTAACTTGTTTAAACTATTTAGGCAAGTACAACCAGAGCTAAACCAAAGACTTCTGCAATGTCTGTGCAGGCTAGAAGGACTCCCTCCCCACAGCTTTAGGAACATACAATTAGCCACCATCTACAGAACCATGACAGGGTTCTGTTTATGCACATGATGTGCCAGACAGAAATCTCCTTCCTATTTCTGAGTAGCACCCCGTAATGAAAGAGTGTGGCTGCTGGTGTGCACTCCAAATGAAATATGGCAAAGGGATGGATCATCACTCAATAAGGCTCAATGAAAAAAGAAGCACCATGTAACTCAAACACATCACAAAGCCTCCACCGCCCCAGCCCTCCACCCTTTCCCAAGCGCAGTTTCGGGTTCCCGAATTTCCTGACTAGTAAGAGAGTACATGCTTGCCTTCCTCTGGCGAGGCACTCTGTCACTTAATCTACAGGCAAAGGCTTTAAGTTCTTTTATTTTTTTAAAATCATCACCTGAGGATATTTTTCCATTTATTTTCAGACAAAGTGGGAGGGAGGGAGGGAGAGAGAGACATAGAGAAACATCGATGTGAGAGAGAGACATCAATTGGTTGCCTCCTGACCAGGTCCAGGGACCAAATTGCAACCAAAGTATGTGTCCTTGACCAGAATTGAACCTGCGACTCTTTGGTCCACGGGCCAACACTCTAACCACTGAGCCAAACTGGCCAGGGCTTCAAGTTCTTCTAAAATAGCTTAATTTTCTTTCTGAAACCAGGAAAACTAGACCCACAGAATCTAAGAAATCACACCAGTGTGCAAATAGCAATATCAAGAAATTAAACAGCCCTGGCCAGTTTGGTTTAGCAGTTAGAGCGTCAGCCTGTGGTCCAGAGACCCGGGTTCGGTTCCTGCTAAGGGCATGTACCTCGGTTGCGGTTTGTCCCCAGCCCTGGTTGGGTTGTGCGTAAGGCAGCCAATCGATGTGTCCCTTTCACATCGATGTTTCTCTCTCTCTCTCTCTTCCTCTCTCCCCCTCCCACTCTATCTGAACAAAAAATCAAAAAATGTCCTAGGGTAAGGATAAAAAAGAAATAAAACAATAGGTTTTCCTCTACCAAACAGGAGTAGGTTCATTGTCTTTAGTCTCATTAATTTCATGACTGAAATGGGTACTTTCTGTGATTTACTGTTTCTATTCAGTGATTCAAGAGATCCCATTTGGATGTTTTAATTAATGTTTGCAGGGCAGTAATTTTCCTAAATTTCTTAGCTCTGATTCTCTCTCTTATTGGTGATGCCAAGGGGAATGTTCTACCCAACTCAATTAAATGGATCTAAATCCAGGTCAATATCATATTGATGGTCACCATGTTCTCCTGATGAGCTGATTTTCACCAGATGGCCCTATCATTTCTCCTAAATTCTCTACAAGTATTTATGCATGCCCTCTCTCCAAGCCAAATGAGTCTGCTCATTTCTCCCAGACCATACAAGAAGCACTTCGTGACTCTGGGCCTTCATTCTCCTGTTTGCCTGCATCTGTAACTCTCATCTACCCCTGAGTTCTTCTCTTCCTTCAAATCCTGCCTCTTCCATGGGTTTTCCCTGGCTGTTCCAGCCCTTGCTGATCTATCTCACCTGTACTTGTGATGTTGCTGCTGAACTTTGTCAGTGACTTGATACAGGAAACATGCTTGTGTGGATCTGTGCTGCCCACCTGCCATCCTGCACTAGAGGGGCTCTCTGTGCTGCCTGTGGCAGGAACTCAACACACATGGATGGAGAGAGGCCCACATCTCCTGCTATCAGTGATGTGACAATCTGCAAGGGGCATGGCTCCTTATAAAGGGTGTGTAAGATCTGCGCAGCTGCTATGGGTAAAGGGTGAAGTTCAAGTGCTCGGATTCCTTTGCCTTCTTCTATGGCACCATGTGCACAGGGATACTTTGGATAAACAGCCCTTTTCTCATGGTTTCCTCATTATTTAAGAGCTCATTTAAATTGAAGCAATAATCTTGATGTTGGCAAGATTAACTATTCAGTTGAATAGTCATTTAGGTAATAATGACCACAAAACAACAGGGCTCACAAATTAAAACCACCACTTCTACCCAGAAGGAGCCTGTACTAAATCTAAAAGCAGCCAACAATACTCTGCTCCTGGCTTGGGCTAGTGGGACAGTGTCCTCTCTAACTCAGAATGGGAGAATAGCACTCTCTTCCTTCTCTCACAGATGCCAGAAAGGGCTCTGCCCTGTTCAAATGGAAAACTGCCCAGCAGGAATGAGGCCATGGCTTCTTTGTCCACGATCCCAGCGTCCCAACCTTGCAGCCATTGCTGGAGGAAGAGGTGCGGTTGGCTATGTCCATCCTCAGGGTTGCCATGCTGGGGTCATCTTACAAAGACCTGTCTCACCTTCTCCTGGCATTACTCTTGACAGCCAGGCTCTCACAGACCTAATTAATTGTAATTAAGTCATAATTCAAGGTCCTCAAAACCAATGATCAATCCTCACTCAATCTTTGTCTTACTTGACTTAGTAACAACAACTGACACACGGTACTTTCTCCAACTTGAAGCACTTTCCAGACGCCACAGAAGGCCCTCAAAATCAATACCAGCTAACATCACATGCCTCACCAAATTAGCCTGACCAAATATAGCAGGCTAATTTTTAAGCTGATAATTTTGTATGGTCTGCAGATTATGTTATAAATATCCAAATGGCCCTTGGCAGAATAGCCACCCCTGAATAGCCAACCAGCTGGCGATCTTATCCAGGTTCATGATTTTAAAATGCCTCCAGAGACTATCAGCTCCCAAATACAGCCTATCCTCCTTACTCATAGATTCCATATTTTTTAATTTGCCTACTTGCTAAAATTTATTTGTAGCCTCCAAATCCATACTCATGATGCTTCTGCTGTCATTTGTGGATGTGAGCAGAGTGGCCAAAATGTTGAGTCACCCAAGGTGCGCATTCCCAGGTGAGGTCACACATGGCAACACTCAGTCCTCTCATTTTGGCTCTCACATTGTAAACACGTATTGCTTTCCTGGTCTAGCTAGTGCCACATTCTTCACATTGTTGTGTGTTTTGTTGATTTCACTGTTTCAAAGGGCTCCAAAAGTAGTGCTGAGGTGCTGTCTAGGGTTCCTAAGCACAAAAAGGCTGGGACGTGCCTTATGAAGAAAATGTAAGTGTTTGACAAGTTTTGTTCAGGCATGAGTCATGTGCTGCTGGCCATGAGTTCAATGTTAATGAATCAACAATAATAATATGTAAGATGTCCTTGAACAGAAACACACATAAAACAAGGTTACATATTGCTCAGTTGTGATCAGAGGCCCGCAGGAACCTAACCCTGCATTTCCCCTAGGAGTAGGGGCTCAGTGCTCACTAGCTCAGTGCTCATAGCAACTTCACAGAACAGAACTAGCATGTGGAATGAGAATAGACTATATAGTTCCAGACTAGATTTCCCCCCAGAA
This sequence comes from Tadarida brasiliensis, assembly GCA_030848825.1. NCBI lineage: Eukaryota > Metazoa > Chordata > Mammalia > Chiroptera > Molossidae > Tadarida > Tadarida brasiliensis. Next base: position 107,319,743 of record CM061257.1, on the reverse strand, counting down.
CTCCAGACTCATATTCCAGCTGCCTCCTTGACCTTGCAAACTTTAACAAACCAAAACCCAAGTCCCTGATAACTTCTGCAACTTGTTCCTCCCACAGGCATCTCAATTAAAGGCAACTACGCCATTCCAGGTGCTCACGCCAAAAATCCTTAGAATTACTCTGGATTTCTCTTTCAATTTTTCAAATCTTGATGACACTATCTTCAAATTATATGTAGAATCTGACAACTTCTCACCACTTCCACTCTGCCAGCCTGCTCCTCAGAGGGATCCTGGTAAATGTCAAATCATGTCATGCCTTGCCTCAGAACCTTCGAATGGCTTCCTGCCACCCTGAGTGAAAGCCACAATTTTGACAATGACCTATAGTCCTGGTCTGCACATGCCCCGCCCATTACTTCTCTGACTTTTTCTGCCTTATCTTTCCCTCTGCTCACCCCACTCTCTCCTGCCTCAGGGCCTTTGCACTATCCTTGGAACGCTCCTTCCTCCAAATAAGAGCATGTCCAGCTCCTTTAGTCTGTCAAACCTTTACCGTATCTCCGCCTTCTTAGTAACAGCTGTCCTCATCACCATGTTTAAAACTACAACCACACACACACACACACACACACACACACACACACACACACACAACTTGCTAATCTCTTGCCTGCTTTATTTTTCCCAGAGCACTTATCATCATCTAAGGTACTAATTAACATACATAACTGTTTGCTTATCATCTGTCTCCCTCTCACTCAAATGTAAGTACCATGAGAATGAGGACCTTTATCTGCTTGTTTTCTTTCTCCTGATGTATCCCCACTGCCTAGAACAGAAAGTAGGCACTAAATAAATAATTCTTGAATGGTTGAATAATGTAGTACTTATCATACATTATTCAATGTACCTGTTTGCCCTCTGTCTCTCACAGTAATACTGACTGTGCACATTTTGAGGTCAGAGATACTGTCTTATTCATATTTGTATTCCTAACACAAAACCACTATGCAGGGTGCATAATAGGAATTCAATAAATGCAGGCTGAATGAATAGAAGGGGAGGAGAGAAAGGAAAAATCGCTTATTTTCTGAACCTTGGGCTTCTGAATAAGACACAGTCCCTGCTCCAGAAAAACCCACAGCATGGTGGGGAAGAGACACAAATAAATATGGACCCTGAGGCAGTGAAATCAGAGCCATGAAGAGACAAGGGTCAGGAAAAGAACTAGGATGACAAAGGAGAAGATGGGTGCTGGGTAACATGTAAGCAGGGCTTTGAATAGGAGTTTGCCATGGAGCCTGCAGGGGAGGAAACAGCTCACTGCCTGAGGTATGCCCACATAGACACGAGCTTCCCAATGTGTCCCCTTCCTTGTTCTAAAAGGTCTTCCAGGAGTCTCAGTGCTTAAACAGGAAGAAACAGAAATGCTCTACTCCCACAATTCTCCTCTTCCCCTCCTCACTCACAGAAAACTTGGTATCTGATAAGAGAATTACTGGATGGCTCCACTTGCCTCCATTTAGGGCAGTAAGAACAAGGGCCACATCTAAACACTGTTCCCAGTTCCCAGCTCATCAGCATCTGACATCTAAACAGAATCAGACCAAATGATGGCAGCCACTTAGAAACCCAGAGAAACTGCCATTCCATGGGCTCTGCCAAGATGCAAAGGAGCAAAAATCAATTTAGAAAGTGCTAGAGCTTTCCAACATCAGAGCCAAATATGAGAATAGCATGATGCATATGTAAATATGGACATTCTTTGTCAGAACATTAAATCGTAGCCTCAGAGCCGACGTCCCAAAAGGGGATGCTGGGCGGCCACCACACGTTCTTCAGCTGCTTAGCTCAGAGTGGCCTGGGCACCAGACTGCTGAAGAAGCAGAGCCACCCTGGCACCATGACCTCATAGACCTTCTCATTTCCTAATGTCTGTGGTTGGAACAGGCTTTCTCCCTCCCCATCTTCTAAGAGAAATGAGACTAAGCTTGTCCATTTTTTTTTTTTCTTTAATCCTCACCCAAGAATATTTTTTCCATTAATTTTTTTTTTTTTTTTTTTTTTTTAGAGAGAGAGTGGAAACATTGATGTGAGAGACACATTGATTGGTCGCCTCCCGCACAGCCCTAATGACCGAACTTGCAACCGAGGTACGTGCCCTTGACCAGGAATCAAACCGCAACCCTTTGGTTCACAGGCCAATGCTCTAACCAATGCTGGCCAGGGCTTACCCATTTCTTTTTATTTGCTGCTTGCCTGATGGCTTGGACTGAGCTGGAGAAATTCCACATGCACACCGCACACACTCACATTTCCACCCACCGTCCCCACCCCTCAGACATACATTTACACATGGGACGCAGCCACAATTTCAAGTATCCCAATAGGGCCCAACCTATTGCTGCATCCATCACTTTATTCTCCTAGAACAGAGACGGCTTGCTATGCCACTATCTTCATCAAGGTCTATGCTGGCCTTTCAAACAGGATCAGAACAATCTGTTCTCTGCCTGGTGCACACACACAACCAGGGACACAATCCCACCTGCCACAGTCAAGAGCTAAGCAGCACTGAGCACACCTTCATGTCCCCTGCCACATTTCCACCACCCCTATCTCTTCCTCTAAACCTCCTTGCCTCTCAGGTTATTCCCTCAGCCTGATCTTTTCTCCTCTCCTGTGAATTCCTTTAAAAATGTGACAGCTGTGGCCCTGACTAGTTTGGCTCAGCCGTTAGAGCATCAACCAGCAGACTGAAGAGTCTCAGATTCAATTTCCTGTCAAAGGCACATATCTCAGTTGTAGGTTCGATCCTGGCCTCAGCTGGGGTCATGTAGGAGACAACCAATCGATGTGTCTTTCTCATATAGATGTTTCTCTCTCTCTCTCCCTCTTTCCCTCCCACTCTATCTAAAAATCAATGGAAAAATATCCTCAGGTGAGGATTAAAAAACAAAAAATGCAACAGCTGTGACATAACAGCATTATTATACAAACACCTATAGGGCTGTGCTGTGGAGTTTCCCACTATGCTCTGGGCCTCCAGGCCCACTGTGAGGCCTGCTTTCCTCAGCCTTCCAGGAAAGGTGGTGTGGTTCTACTAACGACAAACAGGAATGATGTTAGTCGTATAACATTCCCTTCTTCTCTTCTGGGCAGGCGTCCTGTTCTCATTAAGAAAGGCAGCATTGCCCCGGCCGGTTTGGCTCAGCGGTTAGAGTGTCAGCCTGTGGACCAAAGAGTCGTGGGTTCGATTCCAGTCAAGGACATGTGCCTCGGTTGTGGTTCTGTCTCTGGCCCTGGTCGTGGTAGTGCAAGAGGCAACCAATCGATGTGTCTCTCTCATATTGATGTTTCTCTCTCTCTTTCTCTCTCCTTCTTCCTCCCTCCCTCCTTCTCTCCCACTCTATTTGAAGATAAATGGAAAAATATCCTTAGGTGAGGATTAAAAAAAAGAAAGACCAGCATGGTTTGCATGATGAAAATTCACCCTTAATGTCCATTCTCCAAGTCTTTTCCAACCTCAATTTTAACCCTGTTCTCAGACATTCTAGCCTGTACCCTCTCCTTGTTTTTTCCCCCATTTAGGGCTTTTGCACAAGCTGATGCCTCTACCTTGAATGTTATGTCCCCTAAATTCCCATGGCTGGCTGCCCAAGTCTCCTCCCTGTCCCCTTAGCCCAGTCCCAATCCCTCTGCATCCTTGTTACTCTATCACATGCCCCCATTTTATTTTTGTATTCGTAGCACTTATCATGATCTGAAACAACCCTATTCATGTATTTGTTTCTCTGTTTAGTCTCTGTTGCTCCCAATTAAACTGTAAGCTCCATAACAGGAGGCATCCTGTCTGTCTTATTCACTGCCATCTCCCCAGTGCCTAGAACCACATCTGATACATAGCAGGCACTTTTATATACATTTGCTGGATGCATGAATATATTCGTGCAAATAAAAGTCTCAAAAAATTCACAGAGAGTTCCCATGGCCTTTCTCCAGGTCCGGGAGGACAGAAAGTGCATTTCAGGATCCATGTGCTCAGATCTGTTAGCAGCCTTCTCAGCAGTCTCTATGTTTAGTACGAAAAATCCGGGCTTCTGATTTTAAGGAAAACTTTCATTCTTGGCTTCTCCAGTACAGATCAAGACTGGCTAATTCAAGAGAGTGACTTCATTGAGGTTTGAACCAGAGTCCTTCTATCAACATTTTCTTTCCAGCTGCTTCTAACTCAACATTTTAAATGTTTTATTTGTTTCTGCAACCTTATTGTTATCTCAGTGTCTCACTGTAAAGCATTTGAAAACATGTATAGATGCAACGTTTCTGGTATCAGAACCTGGGATTTCACCTAATCTACTCCTGGCCTCCAGTCAGGCCCACACCCAAATCAAACAAGATTTCTACCCAACTCTTAAAAGGTGTCAAGGGGAATCACTTCCCTCCTAGCTCGTTCCAGTGTCTCTCACTCTTTTTACTTTCCCCTCAAGGGAAATGAAGGCAGCTGTGATCATGTGCCAGCCTTAAATTCTTAAGAGGACCAATGAAGGTGACATGCAGGGACACACACACACTGTCCTCACCAACGTAGCCGGGGGTCCCACAGGCCGTGGACATCACATCTCCTTTGCCCTCCATTTTTGACAATCCAAAGTCACTGATCATTATTTTGGACTCCTCATCTTGACTGTAGTACAACAGATTTTCAGGCTAAAAAGAAAATAAGAAAAAAAATTACAAATTGTGTTTAGAGCTGGTTAACTATGGCAGACGCACCAAACCACAAAACCTATTCACTATTTAAGAATGTACCTAACCTTTACACATAGTAAATGCATTAAGAAAAGCAGTCTTTAATGAAGCACTGTAGAGGGAGGGCCCTGCATAGCAGAGGGCACTTATTGGTTTTCAATAAATGTTACTCCCTGTCCCATTATTAGTATGTTTCCCTACTTAAAAAAATTAACCATATTTTAAGGCAGTCCAGTGTAAACAATAATGTAAACGGAGCCACTTTGAAATGGAGTCCGAGCTGCCATGCCAGAGGACCTACCTTGCAGGTCTTATGTTTTAAACCTTGGAATGTCACAAACAGGGCCAAAATAACCGTTGGACTGGGCCTAGGGAAACGTTGTTTCCCCAGAAAAACCGTTTGCAAAGATAACAAGAAAGCAGTTATTATGATTACTGGACTGAAAATTAAAAACATTATTTAGAATTAACATCACTATGTTACGTTACCTGCATCAATAGAAACACATTCCTTCTATTGATATAGCTGTTCCCTTTGCCTTTCTCATAAATACCCCTAGCTTTTGTCTCCTAATCAGAACACTATCTGGACTTCTGCCTGAATTAATGATACCCAAATAATTCTTGTTAGTCTCAAATAAACATTTGTTGCCTCTCACTTTGAAAGGCCTTTTTATTTTTAGATTAGCACTAGAAAGCTGATGCTTCTCAGACTTGTTGATTCATTTCCTGGGTCAGGAGAAAGGGGAGAACTAGAAATAAAATTACTTTTGCAGGTAGTATTTTGTTTTTATCAGACCCTTGTTAGCAACCTTTTTCTAACCCAAGGGTCCCTCCCGCTGCCCTCAGTAACACCCGTCCTGTAGTTCTGGCAGATGCCCTCACTTTCCCCTTTCCCAAGCCAGCTGACATCTGCCTTTTCAGATCCCTGGGAAGCAGAGAGATGTCATCAGGGAATGAATGGGAGTTGGCTGATCTAGCACTTTCCAGCCACGTGTCCTTAAGTACCCTGAGCTTCTGTTTGCTTCGCTGTAAAACAGGAGTTGCCTCCCTGAACAGAACGTGGCAGAGCTCAGGCAGCTGTAAAGCACCTCACCCAGCCACAGTCTAAGCACAGCTCCTGTCTCCAGGAGGGCTCTGCTCTTCAGTGGCCCCTTGCCTAGTGCCTAGGGTGGGCAAAGGGGCCTCAGTCCTGGGGTTGAGGGGGAGACAATGAAGCCTCATTTGCATAGCACTTGTTTTTTTTAATCCTCACCCAAGGATATTTTTCCATTGATTTTTAGAGAGAGTGGGAAGGAGGAAGAGAGAGATAGAAACATCTATGTGAGACAGACACATCAGACACATTAACTGGTTGCCTCCCTCACGACCTGACTGGGGCCAGGGATTAAACCTGCAACCCATGTACCTACCCTTGACCAGGAATCAAACCCATAACTCTTCGGTCCACAGGCCAATGCTCTAACTGCTGAGCCAAACTGGCCAGGGTCATTTGCATAGCATTTTATGTGAAAATGGGAAATCTCAGGGTTCCTGGCAAAGAATGGGGGCAGGACTTATGGAAACTGAGGGGGGTGTCACAGCCTCAGAGCTCTCCCGCAACTGCCAGGTTGAGAATCTGAACCCAGGGCACTCACATCTTTTTTTTTTTGGTCTATTTTTGAAGAGTTGCTCAATTAATGATGTTGTCACTAAAAACATAATGTCAAGAACTGACACCTCTGCTGTCATCCAGTTACATCCCCCAACCCAGAAGACTCTGAAGATGTACCCAGTGAAAAGTAATTATGTCCCTCACTTGTACCAAACCTTAAGGGAATGAAACAGGAAGAGTCTGCACTGAGGAACTCACCTGCCCCACCATCTCAGGTTGGCCCTCCTCCCAAACCCAGGAGTTAGGTAATACTCTCTCTGGTCAGTGCTTTGCGGTGAATCTTTGGTTCCTAAGTATTACATTTCAGGAACTATTCTTTTGTAGAGTGACCTGACTTATTTAGAAAAGTGGTTCTCAGCCTAGTTGCGTAGCAGAATCAGCTGTGAGGGTAACAAATGGCTGGAAATACCATTCTTCAGTGGGTGTGAGGTTGGCCCAGGACTCTGGATTTTAGAACTCCATGGCAGGGGTGGGATTCTAAGGTGCAACCACTGCTGTGGAGAAATTCTGAGAACCGACCAAGACTCTTTTCTCGGCCAAACCTTAGTCAGACTCCTCTGAGCCCTCTTCTTGACCAGACCTCGACCTTGGCCTTCTGTGTCCCCTTCTGTCCTTGCTGGGCCTGCACAGTCTTTGCAGGAATCCTGCTAAGTCAGTTTACAGAGAATCTCTCACTCTTGATAGCTGGTCAAGTTCTTCATCCTCCACCTTTAATGTTGTCAAAAAAATTATCAGACACTTGTTAAAGATGGTTAGGAAGACTTTGTTCAGGGGGAATACTGAAATGGGATTTGCAGTAGGGGCAAGAAACTGGCCTAAACTCTGAATACAATAAGGACAAGTGTAGTTTTATAGCCAAGGGACAGGGTAGGGAGTCAGTGGACGGAAAATGACTAGGAGGGAACATCAAGAATAAGGGCTACGCTGACTTGACAGGAGCTCTGCTGGAGGTGGGCCAGGTGGCTGGACATGGAGAGTGGGGACAAGGTATCTGATCAGATATCAAGGGTGGAGATTTCTACTAAATCACCAGGATTCTTACTAAGACTGAACTAAGTGGGCAGAGCCAATGGACTCAGGATAGGCCCAAGGTTAAGGCCTAGTCAGAAAGAAGGCTCAGGGGTATCTAACTCAAGTTTGGTCAAAGTCTCCTTTGTCTGTCAGTGTGTAAGTGTTGGCCTGCCTTTAGCAAGAATCCCCCTACTCTTGATGTCTCCTCTTAGTAACTTTCCATCCATGACCCCTCACTCTGCTCAATGGCTATAAGTATCCCCGCCTTGCTGAATTCGAAGTTTAGTTGGACTCTCTTCCCTATTGCAATACTGTAATACCCTCTTGAAGCAGTCTTGAATAAAGTCTTCCTTACCATTTAACAAAGGTCAGAATAATTTTTTTCTTTAACAGGACCCAATTTTTTTCTCTATCCTTTACCCAAAATAATAACAAAAAGAAATGGCATTGAACAGTCACTGTGACATTAATTTTGTTGACAAAGCATGAGATCAAAAGAAAAGCAATGTATGCTTGTGATGAGTTTTAAAAGAGAATAAAATGGGCTAATCAATAGTTGAAGTAAGAATAATACTTAGAAAGCAGGGGGAATGATCTAATCAAAAGTGTATGTGGTTCATGTTCTCTCTGAATGTTTAGGAGTTACCCTTCGATGAACAGTGAGGATCCATCAAGGGTGCAGAGAAAAGAGTTCAGTTTTTAATTCCTGAGCTAGAGTATTCCTTGTCCCTGCACTTCTGCAACTGTAAAGTCAGTGAGCTCCTGCTCCTGAACAAGGCTTCATCCAGGTGGGAGATTGCCAAAGAGCCCAAATCCCTTCTTAAACATTCCTCCTACAGATTTATTTGGGTCAATAAAGTGCTCTTTTGGAGGACAATTATCCTTAAGGAGAATTCAATGGACTGGTCGTTTACTGTTAAGATCAATACCTTAATTGGCTCAAGACTAGTAAAGACAGCAGGGCTTTTGTTGGGAGAAGAGGGACAGGGAAGAAAGTGGGAGCAAGAACAGGCTCAGGGACAATCTGGATGGAGGCCCCGTGGGCAGTTAGGAGGGCTGTGGGAGGGAGGGAGTGGGGACAGGGGGAGATCTCACAATTCTCCCTGGGGTCCTAGGAGGCTCAGGACTCACCTGAAAAATTAAGCTTACTGTGTTTTATGGCATCTTTGCAAGACAGTTCATGGCCAACACGAGTTGGAAGGTCAAGACCAACCCTTTAATATTTACATGACAAGCTTTTAAAAGATCTGAATCAACATTTCCTATAAAGTTAATGTTACACATAATCAATTATCCCCCTAATCTAATATGATGATTCTCCACTGGAGCCAAATTGCGTCCCCTAGGGGACAGTTAGTTCGCAATGCTCAGAGTCATTTTCAGTTGTCACAACTCCAGGAGTGTACTGGCATTTGGTGGGTAGAGGCTGAGGGTGCTGCTAAACATTCTACAATGCACAGGACAGCCTCCACCACAAAGAATAATCCACAAAGAATAATCCAGGTCCATGTGTCTTTAGTGCAGGGCTGAGAAACCCTACCCTAATCTTAGGAGGCAGCATGGGCATTTCCTGTCTCAGTCCTTTGTTTTGAAAAAAGAACAACTGATTGTATCTAGTAGTGTCCTGGGGCAAGAAAACACAAGAATACCTTTCTGGAGGAAGAAGGAAGTATATTCAAATGTGGGGGTGGGGCCATATCCCAGAATGTGCCTTAGTTTTGTTGTTTTGCTTTTAAATTCTCATCACAGATTTCTAAATTGATTTCAGAGAGACAGGGAGGGAGGGAGGGAGGGAGGGAGAGGGAGAGGGAGAGAGAAAGAGAGAGGGAGAGAGAGAGAGAGAGAGAGAGAGAGAGAGAGAGAGAGAGAGAGAGAGAAACACTGACTGGTTGCCTCCTGTATGCGCTCCGACTGAGGGATTGAACCTGCAATCTAGGTATGTGCCCTGACCAAGAATCAAACCCACAGTCTTTTGGTGTATGGGATGATCCTCGAATCAACTGAGTCACCTGGCCAGGGCTGTGCTTTACTTTTTTTATTTTTAAATCCTCACCCGAGGATATTTTTCCATTTATTTTCAGACAGAGTGGGAGGGAGAGAAGGGGAGGCAGAGAGAGAGGGAGGGGGGAGGGAGAGAGAGAGAGAGAGAGAGAGAGAGAGAGAGAGAGAGAGAGAGAGAGAGAAAGAGAGAGAGAGAGAAACACTGATTGGTTGCCTCCCGCACAACCCCGACCAGGGCAGAGGACTGAACTACAACCAAGGTACGTGCCTCTGACTGGATTCGAACCTGCAACCCTTTGGTCCGTGGGCCGACACTCTAACCGCTGAGCCAAACCAGCCAGGGCCTACTGTGCTTTACCTTTTTTTTTAAATCCTCACCCGAGGACATTTTTGCATTCATCTTCAGATAGAGTGGGAGGGAGAGAGGGAAGAAGAGAGAGAGAGAAACATCAATGTGAGAGAGACACATCGACTGGTGGCCACCACACGACCCCAACCGGGGCCAGGGACAAACTGCAACTGAGGTACGTGCCCTTAGCAGGAACCGAACCCGGGTCTCTCTGGTCCACGGGCCAACACTCTAACTGCTGAGCCAAACCGGCCAGGGCATACTGTGTTTTACTTTTAAATTAACCTGATTGTTTTCCCCATTTCTCTGGCCTAGATAATATAGTTTGTTTTAATTTTCTCAGATGTTTATGAAAATTTAACTTCCTCCACATACATCAAACTCCTTTGTGCCACTGAAAAGAGATCATAAAAAGGTCTTTTTAAAATGGCAATGTTCTTTCCACTATTATAAGCCTGGTGGTTGATCTTAAAGCTCCACAGGCTGGAAGCTGCAAGTATTTCACCAAAAGTGTTACATGGGAGTGAAAAGTAATTATCTTCTATGCAGCCAATATGCCTTTCTACATAACCTACCTCTTGGTGGCCCTCTGACAGCATAATGATTATAAAAGCTCCCAGACAATGGTCAGCCCCATTGATCTTCATCTTCTTTCAAGCTACTTCTGAGTCACAAAGGCTCGGACTACTAACAGTACAAAAAATGCCCACCATTCATTCCACCCATATCTACATGAAGACAGCCCTATCTCTCCTCCGGAGCCAATCCTCCTGGACAGGTGTGTTATGGGTTGGAGAGTAGCTGGAGGATGTTGCTAAATGATGGCCTCACCTTGAGGTCCCTGTGGACGATGCCCATTCTATGGAGATAGTAGACAGCATCCAAGACCTGGCGGATGAGAGTGCTGGCATCTTTCTCTGTGTAAAATCCCTTCTCCACTATCCGATCAAACAATTCTCCACCGGATACACTGTTAAAAAAAGAATAAATGAGAAGTTTGAGAGGATCTGTTGAATTGTTCAGAGAAAACCATCAATAACAATTTTCAATATGATAAAAGACTCAAAATTTCAAAAATGAATTCATTCTCAGACTTAGATTTTGCCCAACCTATTCCCCAGAAGCTCTACCAAGGAAGTGTTTCTGTGTTATGGTTTATGTTCAGAATGAAATAAAGGGAATAAAAATAAGCCAGGATTCATAGACTAGCCAGACTTGACAGGTTTCTCCTGGCCTCTGCCTCCTTGCTGCTGTGACAATGTGAAGTCTGAATAACCTTCAGAAATGTCAGCATCATCAGATATAGGGAAATGATGCTGGCTAAGATGTCTCCTTTGCACAGACAGTATCCTTAAAAGACCCAGATTGGGTGCCGGGGGGAGGGGGGATGCTGTGGACAAAGCACTGAGCAGCCAACAGGATATCTGGGGTTTTGACTGAGGTATGTTCCTAATATACTGTGTGCATGAGCACTCCTTGAGTCTTTAAACCTCAGTCTTTTTATCTGTAAAATAAGAGGGTTAATCTAGTCAACTATTTCCAACAGAGGTTGGAGGATGCTCTTGGAGGCATCAGATCCCAAAAGCTACATGTAATTTACAAAAAAGGAAAGAAAATGACATTCTATTACATTGTCTTGTTTTGTTTTTTGGTGACAATATTAAATTTTAATTTGCTTTGAATTTCAGATTGCATTAAATTTTTTTTTTCATATTTATCAAAAAGGGGCCCAGACAAAGAAAGGCCTTTTTGAAAAAGGTCAGAAAGCCTGGTGAACAACCTCTATAGACCCTTTCATTTTGATATTTGGTGCTACTCTGAGTTTAACAAAGTAATAAAATGTACAATTCTGAGTCAAAACAACTCAACTAACACAGTAGCCTTCCAGCTCTTAGAATATATACTTCTCTAAGAAAACAGTGCTTCTTTCAAATAATTAAGCCATCTTGGAAATTAGCTTCGAAGGATATATTAACACTATTTTTTCCTATAAAAAAATAAACAAATTTTCCAAAAAACAAAATGAAAAAGAGATTTGAAATATTAAGGGCATAAAACAGTTTCATAAACAACTTTTATAGCTTTAACAGAGTAAAAGGCATGCCCTGGCTATACCACACACACATTCACAAACGCTCAAGACTGATTCATTTTCTGCAAGTCATGACAATTAATGTGCAATAACTAAACCACCAATACCTTCTTTAAAAAAAAAAAAAACTAATAAAGAAAACACAATTGCAGCTATAAAAGGACTATGTGTTATCTATGGTCATTCCAAACGATATTGCACTTGGATAATGTCTTGTTTCCAAAGCAAACTGAGCAATATAGTTAAGAAAGAAAGATGCTCAGGAGAAATAAAAAGCAATTCAAAGAGTGAAAAGAAATTGAAAACAACCAGGGAAAGTCTACGTTTTGATGACCAAGTTGTCTAAATGATCCCTCCTTAGGTAAATCAAAATTCCCAAACATCCGCTCTTAGCAACTGATACCAAGTCCTCACCAGTCTTCATTTTTCTGGAACCTTCTTCCAATTAGTTACAATGTCTGAAACTTTGTAGAGCTTGAGGATGTAGGACAGAAGATGTACTGCTTCCACGGGCAGGGTGACTGGATACATTCACTTGACTCAATCATTTATTTGACCACTCATTCAACATTTACTGGGTGCCCATTATATGCCAGCTAATGTGCATGGTTGGTGCCAGTCAAGGCAGCATTAGCTATAAAGGAGGAAAGTCTGTTTTGACTGTGCCCCTCCTTATCCTCTAACATCAGCCCACCCTCCAACAATGGCACCGCATACTAGTATTCCAGTGCTTTCTTACCACTAGTCTGCCTGCTACTCACATCAGCTGCTCTGAAGACTGCTGGAGGACCTCAGGGAAGATTGCTCACCCTTCCCCCACCCCCACCCCCACCCCCACCCTCAGTACTGCATGACCCACAATGCTAGTCCTCTCCCTCCCTCAAAACTGATCTTTCCTGCTTCCCATTCTCTCAAAGTTCCCTTTTCTGCTATGTGACAGATAAGGTGTTAACAGATTCTATTGAGCGATAATATATGCACTGCAATAGGGCAGCAATGCAGTAAGAACTTAAGTTTCAGAGTTGAAGTGTAAGATACTGCTGTAGTATGTATTGTCACAGAGCCTCAATTCTCTGCACATTTGGTATTTCCCTTATTAAATCTCAAATTGCACCAGGTCTTTATTTTTCTGAACATTGCTCAGAAAGAATTTGGTTTCCTTAGAAACCAAGGCACAGGAGAAATGTTTAAAAACTTGACAATAAAAAATGTGACAAGTACTAATAAAAATACCTTAAATTTGCAAATCACTTTATGTTTTTCAAAAATCTTCTTAAGCATACATTTCAAAGGCCTGATGTTTATATCCCCCCAAATTAATGTGTTAAAGCCCTAATTCCTAGGTGATTAGGTTTAGATGAAGTCATTCAGATGGGCCCCATGATGGGATTAGTGACCTTATAAGAAGAGGAAGAGAGACCAGTGCTCTCTTTCTACTATGTGAGGACATAGTGAAAAGGTGGCTGTTTGAAAGCCAGGAAGAAAGCCTTTAACAGGAACCAAATCTGCCAGCACCTTGATCTTGGACTTCCCAGACTCCAGAAATACATTTCCATTGCTTAAGGCACCCAGTCTCTGGTATTTTGTTATGGCCTAAGCTAACTAGACAACCACTCATTTTCAAAACCACTTGTGAACAACCAGAATCCCAGAATCACTAATGAGGAAATATGTTTGGAATTGTGGCAAGGGGCATGTCTCATTTTCAGGCCTAGAGACCATGGTTAGGTTGGTTGGCTGGCTGCTGATCTGACAGACAGGTTGCTCTCTAGTCAATATCCTTCTATGGCAAGCTTCTGGTGCATGGAGCTCCCCAATTAAAAAATGCAAAGCATCAGAATATGGTTAGATGGATCAGGAGTCTGGTGATTGGGAAAAAGAAGTAGAACCATAATAGATCAATAAATCAAATGAATGAATGTAGCTACTGGGAGAGGAGCTCAGCAGTGGGGGATGCAGATGTGGAAAGATAAACTAGCTACCAAACATGAAGGGAGAAGACAGACGACTCAAAAATTCTCTATTCTTCTCAATTCAAACTTTGACACTGATTTAGAAAAACTTGCCTTTGCATGGAATTTGGGTTTGCTCAGTCTCTGATTATCCTTGCCTATTACAGTGTACTGCCATCATATTGTAGTAACTTTTAAATATGCAAATGTGAAATAGTTTGATATAATAATCTCAGTAAAATTTCAGTTTATTTGAAAATTTTTAATTAATTCAAATCATTTTAAATTAAAGAATAATTGTCAAGAAATGATTTCAAAATTGTTGGATCTAATAAAATGTAAGCTCTGATTCCACTATGTATACTATATTGCCCTATAACTCTTGTCAGTATACCACACACACTTTGTTACTAGGGGGCAAACCGTTTTGTTTTTTACATGCACTTGCACTTCCCCATCTAATTTTGGTAGGTATCATCCTTTTTAAAGTTTACTGCCAATTATAACTTAAAATGTTTTATGTCTTAATAACAATATCATCCACACATTCACTAAACGATAGTCCTGTGTCAATAATGAAAACTGGCCTCCCAAAATCTATTTCTCTAGAAGTTAGATATAATAATATAAAATGAAGAAGGCTGAAGGAAGCCAGCATATGTTACCCAAAAATATGCCTCTTTGACATAAAAATTATTCTGAGCCGAAGGCAATTAAGAAGCAGGAAAAGCTCCTTGCATCTTTGTCTAAAGGCAAGAAACAAATTCCCTTTGTATTGGAGACAGACTTTTACCAGCCCAGAAACAAACAATACCAGAGAAACTGGCAAACAAACTTTTTAAACTCACCCTTATCTTCCTAGTTACTTCTTCATCATTTACTACCCCTGCTCCAAATCCCTTTGTCTTGTCAATTCTTCACAAATATATTATTTGTCTATAAAAGCTTCCTGCTCTAGTCACTTCTTCAGGTCTTCATTCTCTTGGGAAGGCTCCCAAGTACATGTAAAAACTCAATATAATGTGGGTATTTTGCCCCTGTTATTCTGTTTTTGTCAGTTTAATTTTCAGACCCAGCCAGGGACCCTAAAAGGGTTTAGAAAAATGTTTTCCTCCCCTACAAGGCCAAACAGTACAGTGTTGTACTATTAATTTCAGACAGAATAGTCTGAGAATTATTAGCAGTGATGCTAGGATAATAAAAAAGCAGTGTTACAGCAAATATGCCTTGAAATTCACAAAGGCTGTCACACAACTAAGCAGAGAAAGACTAACAGAACCTGAATACAAGAGCAATGTGGTCTTAATGTGCCCCAGAGCTAGGCTGGTTATAAATGAGTGTTTGCTGAGAACCATCTCCCCTATTTACATTTATTTAGTCCTAAGGGGAAGGTACTCTTGAAATATGCAGGTTGTGATTAAGAGAGGTTACAACGCAAAGCATTTTTCAAGTCTGAAACCCCAAGGCCCAGATGACAGATATGTACATTTTTTTCACCCAGCCTATGAAGAGAAATCATCTATCTCCTCAGTCTTTCCCTCAATCAAGTCCCAACTTGGCAGCCCCTGGGATCTCCCTCATTGCATGCAGAGCAGTCAGTCGCCTGCCTGTCTCCTAGGCCCCCACCCTTAATCCTCACTACTTCATTTGGCTTTGGTACCCACACACTCTGCTCCTGGGGGGACTCCCCCATCCACTCTGGGGAGATTAAAGCTTTATTTCATGCAACCTCTGCCTTCAATATTTTCCTCCTTCAATAAATCCTACTTTAATAATAAAAATATCTTTATTCTTAGAATTCAGTTTCACAATATCTTCCAGGCCTCAGTCTGTTCAGAAATTTCCAAAACACGAACACATGCCTCTCCCTTTAATGGGCCAGATCAATTTAACTTCCTGTGTTCCATTATGCTTTGATTCTGCCTATTTTGCCTTCTCAATATCTGCGGTGTTAGAGACTGAATTGTGTTACCTCAATTTCGTATGTTGAAATCGTAGCCCCCAGTAAACCTGAAAATGTGACTGTATTTGGAGATATAGCCTTTAAAGGGGTAATTAAGGTTAAATGAGGTCATATGGCTCCAATATGACTAGTGTCTTTATGAGAGAGAGAGACACCAGGGATGCACGCACACGGGAAAAATCATGTGAAGACCCAGTGAGACGTCAGCCATCTACCAGCCAAGGAAAGAGGCCTCAGAAGAAACCAAACCTGCTGAAACCTTGGTCTTGGACTTCCAGCTGCCAGAACAGTGAGAAAATAATTCTGTTGTTTAAGCCCTCCAGTGTGTGGTATTTTATTATGGCAGCCCCAGCAAATGAACACACTGGGCAACATAAAGGACCTTTCATATTTGTGTAGTGGGTCTTTGAGTGTACGTTCTCTTCCAATATATTTTTTGAGGTTTATGGGGTCAAAACATTTTTGCAGTGTATGCTTTATTAATTTACCAAATCATCAAATCATCTTCTATCAAGCCAGACAATATGTTGTCCCTGTTTCCAAGAGGCCCACAGATTGGGGGTAGGGTGATTACTACGATACACAGAGAAGTTAAATACAGTAAACTGTTCCAACATCAGGAGTGGGGACGTGAAGGTGATTTGGGAGACCAAAGAAGGACACCTAGAAGGGGACCAGGGGATAGGGCAGGAAAAAGTATGAGCTATCTTTTTTAATTTTTTATTTATTAGGTCTAGTAAGGTCTAGTAATGTGAGTGATTATAAAAGGAGTTTTTGGTGAACTGACTCTTCAGAGAAATGCAGTCAATGAATGAGACCAAAGATCACCTGCTTTCTGCTTGGCATGCAGTGTTAGTCTGCATTTGGGGGCTACAAAAGAAGCTCAGGTCAACAATCAAGGTCACCAGCGACTAATGACTTGCCAAACTGTGACAAAGATGTATGACCATATGGCACTGAAGGGAGAAATTAGTGGTTAGAGGAGGCTTCCTGAAGGAGTGTCTTAACTTCCTTTGTGTCTCTGGAATCCAGCACAGTCCTCACTGGATTACAGAAAAATGTCAGCTGAGTCCTGAAGGAAGTCAGCTGTGAGATAGGAGTTAGGAGGAAGAACATGGCAGGGAAAAGAGGTAAAAAGCAGGAATGAACAACGTAGGCAGAGAAGCTGACTTATCTGGAAAATGCAACTGGTGAAGTAATATCCTGAAAGATTCTGAAGACCAAGCAGTGGAGCCTGAATGGGCTGCATCACATGATAGTAAATTCTGAGCTGCTTGATGTCTAAGGTAACCCATTTCTGAAAGAACGGCTACTGAGAGTGTTGCCATTGGTGTATGTGGGTGTGGGGTGAGGAAAATCTAGGAACAAAGTCATTTCCACAGTATATATGCTGTTTTCCAATGAAGATCTGCAGTTGCCATCCTGGAGGCCCACTGCTTTTATATTCTCGGTCTTGCAGACTTCCTGACGCCCTTAGGTGTGCTCAGAAAAGCAAATTCATTCCAACAAAACCATGTTGGCCAGCTCTGCAGTGTGCATAGATTTCCATCCACCCACGCAACAACTTTCATTGCTTTTGGTGGGGCCTCAGTGATTCCTTAGAATCATCTTCTCTTCCTGCTTTCCAGCTACACCCCTTAAGTTCCCAGCCAGCTGCCCCTCCAGACTGGCCAGGAAATGTGTGGTTATAGCCAAAATGATGGATAAGAAAGAACTAAAGCCTTTAATTTTGTTTGGCAAACATGCTTGCTGAGACTCTGATAAGGAAATTTTACTCATGAGAAAAGGGCTAAAGGGTTTGTGAAGAAATGATTAACATGATCAAGATTTCAAGAGAAAACAGCTAATCTCTTACAACTCAAAGTACCTGTTCACATTAAAAAAAAAAAAAAAGATAATTACAAATTATTTCTAGTTTTTTTGTTTTCCAAGAGGGCAAAACATATCTTGTTCATATAGAATCCCCAATATCTATAACTTACATTCTAGTGGGGAAGGAAGAGAGAGAAACAAACAAATAGATAGATAAATGTGGAACTCTCGAGGAGTTTTACGTGCTGTGCAGAGAACTTAAACCTAAGGTGAACACCTGGTGCAGCTACTCAGAATGGGCTCCAGGAGGGCCCCTCAGGATGACAGGAAAGAACCAGCCAAGTAACAACTGCGGGGAAGAGCTTCTGGGAAAAGGGGTGAGCCTGTCCTAAGACCCTGAGGACAGCACAGAACTTAGGGTATTTGGGGACAAAAAAGTCAGAATGACTGGAGTTTGCTGAACAATGAATGGGTAGAATGATTGACAGAAAGCAAGGCCCAGATCAAGCAGGGCCACGTGCTAAGGACTGAATGTCTGTGTCTCCCCAAAATTCATATTGAAATGTATCCCCCAATGTGATGGTACTGGGAGATGGGGCCTTGGTACATAGTTAGGTAATAAGGGTGGAGCCCTCATGAGTGAGATTAGTGCCCTTATAAGAAGAGGACAAATGCCCTGGCTGGTCTGACTCAGCGGTTAGAATATCAGCCCATGGGCCAAAGAGTCACAGGTTTGATTCCAGTCAAGGGCACATACCTCAGTTGCCGTTTGGTCCCAGGCCCTGGTTGATGTGTCTCTCTCACACTGATGTCTCTGTCTCTCTGTCTGTCTCCCTCCCTCCCTCCCTCCCTCCCTCCCTCACACTCTATCTGAAGATAAATAGAAAAATATCCTTGGGTGAGGATTTTAAAAAAAGGAAGAGAACAGAGAGCTAGCTTGCCCTATTTCTGCCATGTGAGGATACAAGAAGTTGGCAGTCTACAACCTGGAAGAAAACTCTCAGAACCCAACCATGCTCACACCCTGATCCGGGACTTCTAGTTTCCAGAATGGTCAAAGACAAATTTCTGTTGTTTTATAAGCACCTTGATTTATGGTACTTTGTTATGGCAGCCCACAGGGATGAAGATGTCATGGAAACTAAGATTCAAACAGGATATGTTTATTCTACATTTGATAAGAAATCATTGGAGTGTTTTCAGCCAGAGGACAGGTGAACTGATTTTCATTTTTTAGAAATCACTCTGGCTGCTGGGTGGAGAATGTGTTATAGAGGCAAGAGTGGAAACAGGCAGCTTGTTGAGGAGATACTGTAGTGATCCAGGTGACAGGATGGTGGCTCAGCCTGGGACACTGGAGTAGGAGAGAAGTGGACAGACATGGAGTATGTTTTGGAGATTCAGTAGACAAGATGAAGCTGATATGGGGCACGCAGGAAGGAGAGGAATCAATCAAGATTGTCTCCTAGATTTCGGATTTGAGAAACAAGTAGATGGTGGTGCCATTATTTGAAAGGGGGCCCTGGTGAAAGAACAGGTTTGGAGGGATCAAAACAACTAGACCAGTGGTGACCACCAGAACTTCCTGCAATGATGAAAATGTTCTTTACCTGCAATGTCTGATATGGTAGCCACTAGTCACAGGGGCTACAGTGCATTTGAAATGTGGCTAGTGCTACTGAAGAACCAAGTTTTACATTTTATTTAATCATGATTAATGTAAGTAGCCACATGGCACTACCTTATTGGATAGCATAGATCTAGAGTGTTGGGTAGAACATGTGAAGTCTGAGATGCCTATTAGATGGAGACATCAAGCAGGTAGCCCATATACATTAAGTCTGAAGTTCAGGGGGAAAGATCAGGGCTAGAGTTCAAAATGAGCAAATCGTCAGCATGTAGATGGTCTTCAAAACCAAGAGGCTAGATGTGATCAAGCAGTGAGAGAGTGTAGCTGGATAAGAGGAAAGTGTCTGAATAGTAGGAATGCCAACACTCAGACAAGAAAGGGTCAGCACAGGACCAGATAGAGACAGGAAGGAAGCAAAGAAGGAGAATGTGGTAGCATGGAAATCAAGGAGGAGGCCTTGGTCAACCCTGACAAATGCTGCTAAGAGATCAAATAAGATGAGGACAGAGAAATGTCCATTGTATCTGCCAAGAGGAAAGCCTGGGCTGGAGGAAGAGATCTGAGAGTCACTGGCATATGAGATGATGTCAAGACCTTGGGACTGAAGGAGGTGTCTGAGCACACAGAGAAGAGAAGGGTACCCAGGACTGAGGTCTCTGAGCCTATTTTTCTCATCTGTAAAAGGGGAAATTATACCTGCTTTAAGAACTACATGAGACAATGAAAGGAAAATCCCTAGGCAGCCTCTTGGCATGCTTTATTGTTTTATGAATGTCAGTTCCCGGCTTCCTTGTAGGAGGGGGGACTCAGAGGCAGGAGCAAACCACTGATTGACAAGAGATTGGTGTGAGGGTGCTGCTAGGAAAAAGGAGTTAGAAGGAGAGGAGGGTGACACAGGATGACACAAGGCTTCTGGCTCTATTATGCTAAGCAAAATAAGCCAATCAGAGAAAGACAAATATCACATGATATCACTTATTTGTGGAATATAATGAACAAAATAAGCGGATGAACAAAATAGACCCAGAGACATAGAAAAAAGTGGGGTTCAGAATGACAAACCTCAGAGAAGGTAGGCGGTGGGGAGGGAAGAGATAAACCAAAGAACGTATATGCGTATATGCATAACCAATGGACACAGACAACAATGCTGTGGGGGGCGGGGGGGGGGGGGCAGGATTGGGAGGAGGATGTCAATGGGGGAAAAAAGAGAAACATCTGTAACAAAAATAAATTAATAAAAAACATTAAATAAATGAAAGTGTAAAAAAACAACAACAAAAAAAGAAGAGACCCCTGCTCTTCTCTCTGCTCCTTACAGACACACTGGAGTTTTGTGCAGCTATCCATGCACTTGATTAGAATGGAAATTTGTGAAAATTTTAGCCATATTACATAATTGTTCAATTCAGTATTGTGACTTCTACATTAAATAGACATCTTCCTATAACCTTATAAAATGAGGAATTGCAAGGTGGGGAGTCAGAATGCTTCTGACATAGTACAGCACCTTTCCTGAGCTGTTCCAGATCAATGAAGTACTAATTGACATGCCTTCGCTCCAAACAGAGACCTACTGGTAGAGCAAAGACAGCATGAGCTGTAAAATAACCAATGTTCTAGAATGTATTAAGTACAGTGTTTGGAAATATTCTGTAATAAACTGTTTAACTAGATCCAATCTCACAATTAGATCCAATTAGGAAGATTTTACTTGGCAACATATTTTTCTATTATAAGTTTCCTAATATTAAAATAAATTTGCATTCTTTGAGTAGGTGACAACTGAAAGAGATTGGAGATGGCTCTGGAATGGGTCTAGGAACACAGCTGGGTTACAGATAGGCCACAAAATTGGTAGCTCCCACGTAGGGAGCTGCCAGTTGTCTGTAAGCACATCTTCATCTATCTTGGATAAATGACTATGTTCAAAACTAATGAGGACAATTATGCAATCTCACATATGTTCAGAGACTCAGTATCTGAAGACAATTTGATAGGGCCCAGTTCTATGACAAGTCAAAAAAGTACTATTGAACTCTCACATCTAATTCCTATTCATCATTTAGATCCTAGTTTGAATGTCACTACTTCAGAGAAGCTTTTCCTGACCCCCAGACAATTTTAGCACCCTCCCCCTTACACTCTGTCTTGGCACCTGTATTCTGCACAGCACTCACCAGTTAGAATTAATTACTGGCATATTTGTCTGTGTAATGTTTGTCCTCTTACTCTGCTCCTGCCTATGCCAGACTTTGAACTCCAGGAAAGCAGAGGTAATGTTAGTCTCTTTGCTGAAATTGGTTTACCTAGGGTTTAGCATAGTACCTGGCACAGATGAAAAGCTAACAAAATGTGTGATGAATAAAGAAAGATGCTGCACAAAAAAAATGCTAGTGTCTAGCTGGGCATGGCATCCTTACACATCATGTAAATCCTCAAAGCATGGGCCATGGAGTGTACAACAGACGTGTTCTGAAGCCCACCCTTGTTACCAGACTAGCAGTTGATTCAATTTTCTCTCTATCTTCACCTTACTCTATCCATCCATCCACCCACCCACACCCCACCCATCCATCCATTCTACTCTCCCAGTCACTTAAACTTGCTAATGGTTTGCATGCTATACCTTTGTCTTACTAATCATATCTTTCATTGGTCTCTTCTGCTCTGAGTTTTGCTTTTTTTGCTAGGAATAGGCACTGTATACTCTGAAGAAGGTTCTAGGGCCCCTGGCCAGCCCTGTGAGTGGCTGTTCCACCTGGGTGGTCCTGGCTTTGCCCAGGGACACTGAGTAGACAACACCTGTAGCTTCCCCTCAACAGAAAGTCACACCTAAAAGTATCCAAATAAGAGAAACCTTCAGTGTATTTATATAATCATCCATTTAAAAAAATCATGTCAAGCCCTGGCCAGTTTGGCTCAGCGGTTAGAGCATCAGCCTGTGGTCTAGAGAGACCCGGGTTCGGTTCCCGCTAAGGGCACGTACCTCAGTTGCGGTTTGTCCCCGGCCCTGGTTGGTCGTGCGGGAGGCAGCCACTCGATGTGTCTCTTCCACGTCGATGTTTCTCTCTCTCTCTCTCTTCCTCTCTCTCCCTCCCACTCTATCTGAACAAAAAATGGAAAAATGTCCTCGGGTGAGGATAAAAAAAAAAAAATCACGTCAAAATACATTTAGGATGATCTACTAAAGGGTGAGTTAGTGAGTGATACAGAGCAGTGTGTTGGGACAGACTGACCCTCAGGGTGTGAGTGACTCTGGCAATACATGGCTCAATTCGTGCCACATGGACTGAATGGGGCAGACCAAAACAGACCAAAACAGACCAAAGCAGTCTACAGAACCAAAGCAGTTAGGCCATGGTAGTTTGTTGTCATTTGTGCATTTCAATAAATAACTCTTTTAAAGCATTCCCTTGTAACTATACAAATATCCATTATGCACTGAAATGTCTTCTTCAATTAATATCTTCTTTTAGAATGAAAATAACAAAACAGACCAGGCACCATACATTCCAAGTAAGTAGCTACCTGCCTGCTCTTTCTCCCTCAGCTCAGACTGCTGCATGTGTGAGGATATAACAATACCTCCTCTCATGGCTATGCTCAGGCAGCCTCTAGGACACATTTCTATGCGTGATAGTCCTCATACTGGACAAAAGTAATTCTTGCTGACAGAGTTCCAGTCTTGTCCTTTCTAGCATCCACACATTCACTTTCCACATTTAGCACAGAGGGAAATAAGACAACATGACACTGAATGTGATCATTGCAACATGTCCACAGACAACATTTAACAATTTGTATACATAAAAGCAAGGAAGAACATGAATAGGAAGTAGAAAAGAGTAGAAGAGACACACTGAGAAAAACAAGAGGGAGGATGTTTTCAGAGCTGTCTGTCTACTCAGAGACCGCCTCAGACATCTCCTGAAAGGGGGTAGGAAGGTACAACATGGAAAATTCACATTTATAAGCAATTTACCCACTGTTCCAACTTCCTCCTTAATTTACAGCAGCTTTTCTAACATTCCTGACCTGCCAGTGGACAGATTTGAGGTCCAGTAACTTGTGTTTTCACTTTTATAGGTAACAATAGGCACCAAGCCAAATACTAAATGTTTCATTGATTATAAAACATTGCAAGGACAGTCAAGTTTAAAATGCCACATAAGTGCTGAAGGGACCCAGGGACATCCTTTCAACAAAATTGCTGTCCTTGATTCATAGTTTTCTGGAAGAAAGTGCTTTCTCAGACTATCCTTTCTTGTATTTGAAGAAACAAAAACACAAACAAAATCCATATACAGCCACACTTTAAAAACCCACAGAAATCACCTTAGGAAAAGACACATTTTCTTTAGTGCCGCCAGAATTATTTACTTTTCTGTTTCTCTTCAGCACACTATTTCTACTGTTTTTGTTTGGTGTGTGTGTGTGCGTACACGTACATGTTTATGTTTATTTATTTCCTTTATTGATATTAGAGAGAGAGGAAGGGAGAGGGAGAGATAGAAACATTGATGAGAGAGAACACAGACTGGCCACCTCCTGCATGCCCCCCACTGGGGATCAGGCCCACAACCTGGGCATGTGCGCTGACCGGGAATCGAACTGGTGACCTCTTGGTGCATGAGTTGACGCTCAACCACTGAGCCACACCGGGCAGACTTTTTAAAAAAATTTGTGTTTGTTTGTTTGTTTGTTTGTTTTTATTTGTGTGTGTGTGTGTTTTGTTGTTGTTTATTTAAAAATAACTACGAACTTCGGTCAACCTGGGTCTTACAAAACAGAGCAGGCCCTGCTGCATGAGTCAGGCCAGAATGGGCATCCTCAAGCCTGTGAGTGATGGCCCTCAGCAGCAATGGCCACTCACTGAGCACAAAGAATGAAGCTTTGTGGGCACAGAACTGAGAGCCCCAAACATAGAACTTGACTTTTGTTTGTAATGTTCACCTTTCTTTGCTGCTAGTGTAGTGTCTTTTATTTATTTATTTATTTATTTATCCTCACCCGAGGACATTTTTCCACTTTTTGTTCAGATAGAGTGAGAGGAAGAGAGAGAGTGAGAGGAAGAGAGAGAGAGAGAGAAACATCGAAGTGAAAGGGACACATCGAGTGGCTGCCTCCCGCACAACCAATCAGGGCCGGGGACAAATTGCAACCGAGGTACGTGCTCCTAGCAGGAACTGAACCTGGGACTCTCTGGACCGCAGGCCGACGCTCTAACCACTGAGCCAAACTGGCCAGGGCTGTTTTTTTTTTTATCCTCACCCGAGGACATTTTTCCACTTTTTGTTCAGATAGAGTGGGAGGGAGAGAGAGGAAGAGAAAGAGAGAGAGAAACATTGATGTGGAAGGGACACATCCAGTGTGTAGTATCTTTTACAATGTGCCTTCCTTTCTGCTTCACACACACTGGATAGCTATCATTTAAACACAAGAGGAACAAAACAAAAAAAGCCCGTAAGTAACCAGTGCTGATGAGAATGTGGAGAAATAGGAGCCCTCATACGTTGCTAGTGGGAACGTAAACTGGTGCAGCTGTTGTGGGGAACTAAAAACATATGTTCATATAAAAACTTGTACATGAATGTTCACAGTAAAATCATTTATAATACCCCAAAGCAGAAACAATGCCAATGGCCATCATTTGATGAATGGATAAATAACATCTGTCCTACCCATATAATTCACACATGGAATATTACTTGGCCTTAAAAAGGAATGCAGTCCTGGTACAGGCTACAACATTGCAAAGACACTGAAAGCATCATGCTAAGGGAAAGAAACCAGACTAAAGGCCACATGTTGTATGATTCCATTTATATAAATGTCCAAAATAGGCAGATCTATAGAGATAGTACGTACATTAGTGGTTGCCAAAGGCTGGAAGGAAGATGGAATAGGGAGTGACTGTTAATGGGTACAGTTTATTTTTGGGGTGATGAATATGTTCTGGAATTAAACAATGGTGATAGTTGCATAATCTTGTGACTATACTAAAAACTACTGAATTGTATATATATCTTAAAAGGGTGAATTTATGGTAATGTGAATGATACTGCATTTTTTTAAATTCCCTTTTCTTTGTCTAGACTCATTATTTTTATCAACAGAACGACAGATGTGCAAAAGGCATTTATACCAACCCTAAAAATAGCCTAGTTTTTTCCCTTGACCATGTAACAAATGGAATTTTACCCTTTGTTTTGGTTTTTCTTAGCTCAGGAGATGTACTGACAGAACATCTCCATCTCCTCCATATCTGTTCTTTCTCTCCTTTTTTATGACATACAGAGATGGTTCCTCACTGGAGCCACGGCTTCCTTTTTCAGACAGCCCTCCTCTTTTACTGCCTGCGTCTGGCTCACACCTAGACCTACTTAAACAGCCCTGTCTCTAATGCAGGTTCTTCTCTTGAGGAATAAAGTAGAAGAACTATAAAGTACAGAGCCTTTGTCAGATGTGATATTCTTAGATGGCCTCTGGGAATAAACTACTTAACAAAGAGAGTTGGAGTCATTTCCTCTGGAAACAGCCTTAGTTAGTTACATCTCCCAAAGTCTTAGATTGTGTGACCTCAAATAACTGTTCAATGGTACCTCACTCACTCATATGAATGCAAGTCTTTTTCATTCCTATCAATAGATCCCTACAGCTAAAAACTTAATTGCATTAAAGTC
Organism: Tadarida brasiliensis; assembly: GCA_030848825.1. Lineage (NCBI taxonomy): Eukaryota > Metazoa > Chordata > Mammalia > Chiroptera > Molossidae > Tadarida > Tadarida brasiliensis. Next base: position 107,293,859 of record CM061257.1, on the reverse strand, counting down.
TCACCGAAGTGATTTGCTTCGAAATATACCAGAAATAAATCTTTAAAAGGAGGATGCTATTAGGGTGATGAAATGTTCTAAAACTGAATTAGGGTGATGGTTGTATAACTTGGTAAATTTACTAAAAATCATTGTAAAGTTAAAATGAGTGAAATTTATGGTATACAAATTATACTTCAATAAAATTGTCAAAAACAAAAAAATAAATAAGCCAGGGGGTAGAAGGGGGAGAAGTAGGTGGAGGTAGAGAGAAAGAAAGATGAGCCTTAGGTTGACAAGAGTGGAACCAGGGGATGGGTAGATGTAGTGTGATGCCTAGCACTTCCCTCAGGCCACCCTAGATGAAGGGAGTGGTGGCTGATGAAGGCTCTTAGGCGAGTCCCTCTAAGGTTCTCCCTTAGCATAAGTGTGTTACTTGTCCAGAGTCATACCCCCACCATGATGACAGCCCACATCCAATGACCAGATGATGAGAGGATGGAGATGTCCATCTCCCCACATTTGTTTCAAGGCAGGAGAAATCCTGGGCGACTCCAGCTCCTGAGCTCTGGTAATTGGCTGAAGCTTTTGTCGAAAACGCATGACAGCTCACCTCCTCCCGCTGCCCTGCCAGCTTCCTTCACTCCCAGCAGAGTCTGATCCCCACAGCTCTCCTCAGAAAACCACCTGCACCCTAACTGATTCTTCAGAGGCTGCTACCAGGGAACCAGACCTAAGACAGAGGCTCACTATATATTCTCTCTGTGTTCCTAAATGTCTAAAATTTTTCAAAATAAGAAAAAAAAAATTCTAAAAGTTTCACAAACCAAAGTACCACAACTCTGATGTGTACAGACCGTAGCTAATACTCAATGTGTCATTCAATGATTTCTAAGCCAGGAACCTGTCTCCTCATTAGCAGTGTTTTCCTTGCTCTTTTATAAGGACTCTGAAGTGCATTTGCCTATCTGTTTAGATGTATTTGTTGAACTCACCAGGTCCCCTCTCACCCTGTCTGCAATAGTTTCAAGGGTTTGTGGTCCCTGCCAAGCATGATAAAAGGAAGATAAGGAAATCTGAGAGTAATGAGACCCTCAGAAAGGCAGTGAGACTCAAGAAAGTCTGTATCCACACTTCAATTTAAAGTCCATTTCTTTCCTACATTTAATATAATTGCACCCTCTGCTAGAATGTCTGCAGGCAGGAGGATAACATGATTTCAGTGATTAAATTATTTAAAGCCATTGATACTAGAGCATTTTAGAGGGCTTTCCACATATTTCGTCTGTTATTTGAAAAGGATGATCTGGAAAGTCCCCTTTCCTTAGGGATTCCAGGAGCCACCAATTATCTGAAATTGCTTTGCTTTAAAACATCCCAAATCTTATTAGAAATCTCTGGTTATCTTACCATTATTAACTCCCATTGGCCCATTACATAAATGCTGGAACTACACGAAATGTCCTCAACCAAAGAGATGCATACTATTGATTTTTTAATGGCAGGTCCCAGCACTATGGAGTGTGCTGTCCTGTGCAAAAAATAAATCTCTCCAAAGAAGGCACCGCCTTTCCAAACTCTTCCAATATCTCCAAAACTGCGTTGGTTTACATGTTTGTGCCTTGTACAGCGTTTTAGCTTCTCTAGTTGTAAGCCCACCTATCTTCATCCATCTGTCCTGGGACCTTTCAGGTTCCACCTCCTATTTCTGATCTTGTCTCTTCCCCTTGACATGGGACCTCCATGAATGGATCATTCACGTAAACACAAAGTACTCTCCTACTTGTGAGCTTTCCCCACAGCTGGCCCCTGTGCATGCCTTCCCATGGGACAGCCCACACCTGGAGTGTGTCAGGGAGTGCTGCCCACATGGAGAACAAGGGAGGGGCCTGGGGTTGTTGTTAGGCCTAGGCAGAGAAAGGCACAATGAAAAGTCAGGAAAATTAAACCCCAAATAATGAGAGGAAATAGCAAAAGCACTACTCCATTACCATGCTATTATATAATATTTTTACAAGTTAGGAAAAATATTTGGCATAAATAATATCACATTTCAACTCATAACTGTTATCAATCTTTTACTTTTCAAAAGTAATAGTGCCATCAAAATGGTAATACAGGGGTTCTCTATAGTCTTCCCCTAAACAAACACGGAATTTGACAGTTAACCTCGAAGAGAGTGCCTTTGGGAAGTCCAAGTGTCCAGAGATGCTCCAACACACCACTGGAGAAGAATAAAATCTGAGATTGGACCCACTGTAAAGGTTTGTAAAAGGAAGAATTCACTCTACCTGTGTGTCAACCTCCCCCATGACACAGCTCAGGGCCAAGAGAGACCTCAGCCTGTGATTTCTCCCACAGGAAAAAGTGAGAGCATGTAAGACTGAGCCCTCAGCTCTCCAACTGTGCAGGACACCGCCAAAGAGATCCATTTGTTTCTTACCCTATGGAGAAAACTGTAGTGTGCTGTATGGCCGTAGGACAAGGAGAGGCTGGAAGAATAATAGCGAGGGCCCTCTGAGGGCATCAAAGAGATACAGATCCTACTAACTGCTTCACTGACTCCATCAGAAAGCTCACCCATGAGCTGCTAGGAACTCCTTGCCTGCAGACCCCCCCAACTTGCTCCACCAACCCTTCATGTACCCCACCTACACACCCCAACCCTGCGACCGGCAGTCTGTGCACGTCCCCAGTGGTGGTGACACCTACTGGGCATGTGCAGAAACCTGGCCCAACACTGTGAGATTGGCAGACAGCACACAAACTTGAAACGCAGCACCACCCTAGGGAAAGCAAGCTAAAAGGAGGTGTCAGCACCTAACATGGCTTTTCAGGATCGAGTGGAGGCATGCAATCTTAAGAATTCCCCCTCCAAAGAGGGAGCCAGAAGTGTAGAGAAGGCATATCCATAGAAAAGGTCTGAGAAAGTCTCAAATGCCTAAAAGGTATTTCTCACCTGAAGCCAGTCAGTATATTTAACCATTTCCAATATACTATACACAGTATTCAATACTATACAAATAAACATTTACAATATAAAGTGCTGACAACAGAAGTATTATCAGGGAGAGTGACAGTAGGGAGAAGTGGGTAATGTAATAGCCAGAAGTAAGAGGCCAGACCAAGGAAGGTTTTAGCTGAGACCCCAGGAATGTGGGCGAGGGCTCTGTAAAATTGAAAGGAAAGCAGGTTCAAAGCTCAGATGAAAGAAATAAGGCAGAGGTTTGTGGAACAACAAAGAGTTTGGATGGTCAGGTTGTGAAGCGCCGGGGTGGTGGGAGATAAAGCAGAACAGCGGAGAGGCCAGAGCATGGAGGGAGGGCCCTGACTTGAAGCCTATTCTACTGGTGGCTGAGACACAGTGTTCTGAGCAGAGAAACTCCATATTTGAGATTACATTTTAGGACGAGCAATGCTGCAGAGACCACACTAGGAGAACAATAATGGAGGCATGGAAATCATCCAAAGGCTACCACAGCAGGCTGGCAGAAGAGTAGCACTGCCCAAAGGAGCAAGAGGAGGGAAGGAGGAGGAGAACCTGAGAGATCATTAGGAAAGAGGACTGTCAGAACTTGGCGCTTGATTGGATGCTGGGGAGAGGGGAGGAAACCAGATGGAGAGAATGTTTTAGAGAGTAATGTGTCTCTCTAGCACCCTTTCCACCACTAAGGAGACACTATCACATCATGTAATTAGAAACAAGGGATATAAAGAGTAAAAAAGATGATCTCGAAATGACTAACACACATTTAAAATGTTTATTAGAAAAATGCAAATTTAAGCTGTGTGTTTGTGTCCTTGTGTGACTTAGGTTAGGCCAATGCAAGTTCTTCCTGCTGGTTCATCTTCTGAAGATGGCCAAGGCATGATTGCTGTTCTTTTGGGTCAGTAAAATAGAATGATTCAAACTTGGAGTGACCTGTAGCTATGGTCCCCACTGTAGGAAGAGAGCTCCTTTGTGGCTGCAGAAAATAAACCAACATACAAAAAGAACATAAGAGAAGAGATCCCCAGAGTGAACAGAAGAGAGAATGAATGAATACAAGAGAGAAACCACAGTTCCTGGAGCTCAGTTCGGCTGAGTTGCTCTTATTTGCAACCATAGGAGTCTTGACCAAATAGAAATGCCATGCTTGCTTCTTGCATGGGCAACCAGGGAGGCGAATCAGGAGAAGCAACAGAAGAGGAAGAACATGTTTTAGGAGGGAAAAGAAAGAGTTTGGTATTAAAATGTGTGGATATATCTAAGTTAATGCATAAGCATATAGAATTGTCTTTTTTGTTATTGACTTTTCATGTTCTTTGTTGGGTTTTATATTGAAATATTTCTCAAAATGGTAAAATACAAATCCTTATTTAGGAACTACCAGAAAACTTTTAATGATCTAAGTTGCTCTGTGGCCTGGCTGGTGTGGCTCAGTGGTTAAGCATCAACCCATGCACCAAGAGGTTGCCAGTTTGATTCCCAGTCAGGGCATATGCCCAAGTTGTGGGCCCGATCCCCAGTGGGGGGCATGCAGGAGGCAGTCAATCAATATTCTCTCTTATCGATGTTTCTATCTCTCTCTCCCTCTCCCGTCCTTTCTCTCTAAAATCAATAAAGGAAAAAAGAATTTTTTAAAAGTTGCTTTGTGTTCCTAAAAATGAACTGCTTGAAAAAAATCAAGTAATTATCAGTATAACTTTTATAAGAATTTGGAAGTTAAATGAATAAATAAAACTATCCAGTTTAACGCAATACTTATATATTCAACAGACACAGGTCTCTCGGGTCAAGGCCACATGCAGCACCTGCTCTTCTTGTAACTGCTCCATGGGGACACACAGGGGAAGGCCGTGGCCCAAGAAAGGGCACAGGGACAGGGCTTGGGGCTGCAACAGGGGTGAGGGGAAGGAGGAGAGGAGAAAAGTGGCAGGATGGTTCTCCCCATTGGGGAAGAAACTCACGGGCTGCTTGAAGCAATAGAAGCTCCACAGAAGCCCTAGCATTTGGCGCCAGGACCGAAATCTCTGGATGAAAAAGGTCACAGCTCAGGACGCTCTGCAGACCTGGCTGTCCTCCATATTAGCTCCCTCTGGCGGCAAAGCCTTCCCCCAGTGCCAACTCTAAACAAAAGGGACCCACAGCATTTACTGGCTCAGCACTTATTTAAAATTCCTCAATGTGCCCACAGTGGAATTTCAATCAAAATCAGCTTACCCTTCTTTTCCCCTGGCAATCTGAGCATGCTGCCAGCCATCTTACAACCCCACAGCAATGGAGTATGTGGCGGGGAGGGAGGATACAGGAGTGCAGCTTATTTTTCAAATGGACTTTATTTTTTAGAGGAGTTTTAGGTTCACCCCAAAATTGAGTTGATGGTACAGAGACTTCCCATATACCCACTACCCACACACATGCACAGCCTCCTCCATTATCAACATCTCCAACCAGAGTGGTGCATTTGTTACAATAATGAACCTACAAATGACACATCATCACCCAAGGTGATGGTTTACATTAAGGTCACTACCGATGTTGTACATTCTGTGGGTTAGGACAAATGTATAATGACATATCCACCACTGTAGTATCACACAGAGGTGTTTCACTGCCCTAAAAATCCTCTGTGCTCCACCTATTTGTCCTTCCTTCCCCACAACACCTGGAAACTACTGATCTTTTTACTGCCTCCATAGTTTTGCCTTTTCCAGAATGTCGTAACATTAGACTCATATAGTATATAGCATTTCAGATTGGCTTCTTTCACTTAATAATATGTATTTCAGTTTCCTCCATGTCTTTTCATGGCAAGTACAGCTTTTTCATTTCTGTTTCTTTTTTTAAAAAACACACAAACACTGACTGATTGTAGCACTCCGTAATTCTGTTGGGATTAGAATTTGCCAGGCTGCCAGCACCACATCTCAGTCACTGCTCCCAGCTCCAAGGTCAGAGCAGGGCATCTGACACGGGGTTTGGTGACCTGGACCAAAGGGTGCATTGAGAGAGCTGGTGCCACAGATGTTTGAGAGTATCCAGCTCTACAATGTGTTTTTTCCATACTACCAAGCAATTCTCAGATGCCAGCTGGATGTCCTAAAATTTAACTCAATTCTGACAATATCTACCTGCAGACCATGTCAGATCCACCAGGTTAAGGACTTGGTCCTACAAGACTGCCTCCCCCATTTCAGATGCCAAATGCAAGTTCAGGTTGTCACCTGTGCTTGTGACCAAATGGCTATAAATCAGAGGTTCCCAAACCTCCTCGCTGGTTCAATTTATTAGAGTGGCTCACAGAACTCAGGAAACATTTTACTTACTAAATCACTGGTTTATTATGAAAGGATATAACTCAGGAACAGCCAGATGGAAGAGGTGCATAGGGCAAGGTATGCGGAAAGGACACAGAGCTTCCATGTCCTCTCCAAGGGTACCGCCCTCCCAGCACCTCCACGTGTTCACCAACCCAGAAGCTTTCCAAATCTCTTCCTTTAAAGTTTTTATGGAGACTTCATTACTTAGGCATGATTGATTAATTCACTGGCCATTGGTGATAGAACTCAATCTCCAGCCCTGCCCGCTTCCAGTGAGGTCTATGGGTTGGGACTAAAAGTTCCAATCTTCTAATCTCCTGGTGGATTCCACTGGGAACCAGCCCCATTCTTAGGTTACCTAGGAGCTTTCCAAAAGTCATTAACATAACAAAAACACCTTTGTGACTGCTCTCATCACTGAGAAAATTCCAATGGTATTAGGAGCACTGTGCAAGAACTGGGGCCAAATATATATATTTCATATTTCTTATTATAAATTACAATTTCACAAGCTCCTCCTAGGGAGATATATTTCTGCCAGTTTATCACATTGATGGCACATTGCAAGACTGATAAACATTCCAGGTGCTGGAGGTTGAATCTTTGCACCTCTACTTCTAGCTCCCTGAATTTAGATAAGGTACTTTCCTCCCTAAGAACTCACATCAGTAAAATGGGAATAATAGTTGCATTTATCTCACAGGATCATCAGGAAGGTTAAGAAAGATGTATGAAAAATAATTAGACATAGAGCAAGCACTCTATAAATACTAGCCATTATTATTATTATTATTAATAATAATAATATAGTTATTACTCTAAGGTACTTCAAGCGAGGTAAACGTTTGGGATCATATGCCCATAACATCTTGGGATCATATGCCCAGATGTTATCGTGTGAACTCATACTGATGTAACAAATGTTTCCCGAGTGCGTGTTTTGTGACAGACACTCTGCTAGGTGTAGGGAGGGACCTGTCCAAATGCCCAAAATCTATCAAAAGAATCTACTTCTTATGCCCAACCCTGTTCCAAATAGCAGGTTTGAGAAGATGCAGGCAATGCAGAAAGAGAAAGCATATTTAATACTGGTAAGAAAAATAAACCTAAGAAACAAAATAAAGCTAAGATGGGACAGGGAAGTGGCGAGCAAGCAAGGGCATGAAGTTCCCCACACATTGTAGAAGCAGGTCACAATGTGGCTCTAACATTTTTCTATAGCCAAGTCCAAGAGGTTCATGTCTCTAATTGAACATGAGCCAGTTGCTCATGGGAAGCACAACAGACAGAGATGATCTAAATGAAAATACTGCAGGAGCTTTAATCACAGGATCTTGGAAGGCTGAAGCTTTGATCTGCTCACCTTGGAACCTCTAGCCTATCAAAATCTTTAAAATATTTTAGAAATTGAGCATACATGCAATGAGTGTATTTATAATAGATATGTATGCTTTTCAAAATCATAACACAATGAGTGCCAAATGACTCAAAGAAATACTAACACATATGAGCATTATAAGCAAACAAACTGGATTGGGGTTTATGGCAAACATAATGAAATGTACTGAGTGAAGATACACTGGCTGGCATTGTAATTTGATGTTTCTAAAATACTACCTGTGCCCTGGCTGGTTTGGCTCAGTCATTAGAGCATTGGCCCACAGACCAAAGAGTCTTGAGTTGATTGCCAGTCAAGGGAACGTACCTCAGTTGCAGGTTAGTTAGATCCCCAGCCCCACTGGGGCCGTGCAGGAGGCAATCACTGGGTGTGTCTCTCTCACATAGATGTCTCTCTCTCTCTCTCCGTCCCTCCATACCACTCTATCTAACAAAAAAAGTCTGAGTGAGGATTACAACAAACAAACAAATAAATAAAACAAAACACTACCTGTGTTAGAATTCTTCTATGACTGTAGACAGAGAGGAATGGTTAATTCTAAATGCACCAAGGATTGAGGAAATGGGCCCATTCCCTGACAATTGCCATGCCTGATGGAAATTTACTCTATTAATGAAGCAGCTATTTGCCATGAAGTGCTAAAAACTCCCTTCCCCACTTTTCTTCTCATCTTCATGGTCACCAAAGCCAAAAACTCGGGGGGACTATTTATGACTCTCCACCAATTATTAATTCATGTCTTTGCTCTTAACATACTTCTAATCTCTCCTCTCATTTCCATCTCCATTTCCACCCCTACTAAGGAAGATGGCTTCTTTATCTCTCTCAGATGTTAGAACAGCTTTCTAGCTGCACTCCTTCCCAGCTGATCCTCCTCAAATTGGCCCTCCACACTACTATAGAGAAAGGCTAAGACCAGCAAATGAACCTTATGTGGCAAACAACTGCTGCTATATAACAATAGAGAGATAATAAACTCTTCTGTGGTCCAACTTGGAGCCACAGGGTCTTGCATAAAGATTCAGAACAAGGAAATGACATCATAATGCTATTTTGAGAGGAATTACTATATGCCAGGCATGATGCTTAACATATTATATACATTATCTTATTTAACCCTCATGACTGCCCAGTCTTTGGGGTATTATACAATTATTGTCTCTATTCAAAAGATGAGGAAAGTGAGAACGAGAAGTGCTAGTACCTCCAAGACAGTAAATGGTGGAGCTAAGATCTGAAATGAAGTCCATTTTGGTACCAATGCAGACACTTGTCAATCCTAAGACATAGATGATCCTGCCAGATGCTAGCACATCATCCCTCAATGTTGCTGTTTAACCATTTACTCCAGATCATTTGCCCTTATTCATTATTGATTTGAGCTCCTTGCTTATTGTCATAGTCACCATATATGGAGAGTATACTGCCCCTGACTGAAATACTCAGGTATTTATTTATTTATTTATTTATTTATTATTATTATTTTTTAATCCTCACCCAAGGACATTTTTGCATTTATCTTCAGATAGAGAGGGAGGGAGAGAAGGAGGAAAAGAGAGAGAGAAACATTGATGTGAGAGAGACACATTGACTGGTTGCCACCCACACGACCCCAACCGGGGCGGGGACGGACTGCAACCGAGGTACGTGCCCTTAGCGGGAACCGCACCTAGACTCTCTGCTCCGCAGGCTGACGCTCTAACCGCTGAGTGAAACGACCAGGGCCACTCAGGTCTTTAAATGGAGGTCCTCTCAGATCCTCCAATGATTTAATTCTCCACCCTACCGCATTATCCATTCACGCTCCTGGTCAAACCCAAGACCTTGTCATCACCAGTAACTGCAGCCCCTCCATAATCTTAACATCAGGCATCCTCCTCTTTGATCCCCACATTCAATCTTTCCAGCCCACTCCTCGTACCCAGATTCCAATAATCCTTCAACCCCACTGAAATCTTTAATCCACCTTTCCCACTGATCATCTTTTCACTGTGTATGGACAACTCCATGTTTTCTTTTGCTCCCTTAACTAGCTTAAATTCCACAGCCAATCATTAGAATCACTCTTCCCCATATGCCCTTGCTCCTTACCCTGTCATATTTACTTGGCAAAGACATCACCCTGGTTACAGCCAAACGTCCACCTACTTGGTGTTTGCACCCATGCAGTTTAACACAGTGGTAGAAAGACACACGAGCCTGCTGACTGGTCCACTTTATATTCCTGATCATGCTGACCTCTTTATGTGCTGTCATGCAACTGTATTCTGTTTTTCTGGTCCATTCACTTCCTGACTCCAACAAAATACCATTCCACAACTTCTCCTCTCCTCCAATCTCTATTTTCCAGGATTCTCAGCAGATGGTTTGGTTTTCTCCTTCCCTGAGAAAACTGAAACAATCAGAAGAGAACTTCCACAGACACTCATCACTTAGAGCATCCACACCAAGTCACTCTGCCTCCTTCCTCTTTCATAGACAATCACTCCTGATCCTGCTGGAGCCCATCCTTCTGCTCATTGACCAGGTCTCACCCCCTCTTCTCCATTATCAAAGACCCCATTTGAACAGTTCTCCCTTCTTTCCCCCATAGTTTCAACTTCCCTTCCCTCTGCTGCATCATTCTCATTAGAACACAAATATACTGTATTTTTTCTCATTAAAACAAACAAAACAAAAGCCTTTCTCATTAAAACAAACAAAACAAAATCTGATCTAATTTCCCTTATCAAGCTACTGCCTATTTCTCTATTCTCCTTGGTAGCAAAACATCTCAAATATACTCCCTATACTCAAATTCAAGTCCTTTCCCCACAATTCTCTCTAAAACCTTTGCCTCCAATTAGGCTTTTGCCCAAGCACTTCACTGAAAATGTTTTCATCAAGATCACCAGTGGAGCAAGTCTCCATTGCTAAATGCAATGGTCAAGTCTTAGTCTTCAGCTTACTTCACCTGCCAGCAACATTAGACACTGATGGCCTGGCCTTGCTTTCTGAAACACTTAACTCACTTTCCAAGGTAATGCTCTTGATTTTCTGCCCACCCTGCCAGTCACTCTATCTTGGTCTCCTTTTCTAAATCTTCCTCTTCTCCCAGCTCATTAATGTTGGGGCTCAGAGATCCTTCTCTCTATCTACTTGCACTACCTCAGTGAGTTCATGCTGGGTTGATGAAAATTCAAATGGAAACTCCAATGACTATGCAACTTCTATCTACAGCTGAGACCCCTAGCATAAACACATTGAACTTTCTACTCAAATTCTCCACCTGGACATGTCTCAGACATTTCAGATTCACCATGTTAAAAAACAAACCCCTGTTCTCTCCCAAATCTTCTCTAACCCCAGACTTCTCCATCTCAGCAGATGGCAACCCCATCCTTCCAGTTGCTCAGGGCAAAAATCTTGGCTTCACTCTTGCTTGACTCCTCTCTTTCTCTTACTGGTCCACATCCAACCTGCCAGGGAATATTACTGACCCTCAAAATATATCCAGAATCCTACCACACCTGCCCAGCAATCATCCTGGTTTGAAACACATCCTAACTGGCTCATTGGGTCACTGCAGTAGCCTCCTAATGACCTCCCTGCATCCATCACTGCCCCCTAGAGTCTAGTATCAACATAGCAAAACAGCCAGAGTAGTTGTTAGTATGAAAACATACTAAACAATCTCCCAGTGGACCTGCATTCTCCTCAGAGTCAACCCAAAGTCCTATAAATCCACATAGGACCACAAAGCTCTATGAGATCAGTCCACCCATTACATCTTGACCCTTACCTGCACCAGTCACACTAGCCTCCTCATTGTTCCTTGGCCACACCAGGCACACTCCAGCTTCAGGTCTTTCTGTTTACTGTCCCCTATGCCCGCAGTGCTCTTCCCCTAAATATCCACTCTGTTCACTCCCTTGGCTCCTTTAAGTCTTTGCTCAGATGTCATGTACTCAATAAAGTTTATACCTTACTGTCCTCCTTTTGGAACCCTGATCACTTTACACTTCATTTTTCCTAAAGTCACTGCTCAGCACCTTCTAACACACTACAGAATATACTTATTTACTTATTATATTTATTGGTACTGTCCATTTCTCCTCCTCTATAGAGGCAGAAATTTTATTGTCTGGGTTGTAACCTATAACCATCCCTGGCACTCAGTATATGTATACTCCATATACAAGTTTTGTTGAATGAAAAACATATACAGAACTACCTTGTCCAACATTCTACAGTTCCATTTTTCCAGGATTTCTATTATACTCAACCACAATGACATGAAGGCACCAAGGATGGAGTCAGTCAGAATACTGATTACTTCAGTGAGGAAGTAAGAATGATTTTAATCACTTTTCAGTTTTTTATGTGTTAGAGCATCTTTTAATTTTTTTCCCCTTATTACAGAATTTTTAGTAGTTATAATCACTGATTTTGGAAAGAGATAATGAAAATGATCATCTCTAATACTTCTCTTCTATAGTTTTCTGTAAGCAGAGTAAAAGAAGGCAAAAACATGCATGCACACATATACATGTAGACACAAACACACACCAAACGCCAAACAACAGCAGCAACCTCTCTGGAAATCACCAACTTTGGTGGCCAAAGCATGCAGCTGTACAGAATGAAAAAGCTGGAGAGAAGGTGAGTGAGTGGAGTTTAAAGGGTGGAGAGAGAAGCCAGTCTGCCTCCTCTCACACAGCCATCAAGAGCACAAAGATAGCATATGTCCTTATAATGATTTTAAAAGTAAAGTCTCTGGCTCTGTCTTATTACCATGGCAACGATGCAACACTGGAGTGCTTTTCACAACAGACTGTAATTCATAGGCTACAGTTCCTAAAGATGGATAACATCAATGTCAGGCCACTGAACACTGTTCTCATGCCAATTCACAACACAGCCTGTCTCAGCCTTAGAGTGGCTACTACCCTCAGACAGGGGCTCTGCTAATGGACAGATATTATAACATAATTCAAATGCTTGTACAGGTGAAACCAGTCCTGCCCAAGGATGTGTGCAAGCAGCCAACTGAGATCACAAAGCTGATGGGGCTATCCCTGTACAATATAGTGATACACCATAATCTGATGTTGGGAGTTGTTTTTAAGGCCGTGATGTATTTTGGGGGGGGCCACCACATGGTATGGAAAAACATGGCCAAAAGATACCCTCCCCTTCCAGTGTGTGTAATTTATGACTCTGAATGTTCATTTATCATCATAACAACAATGCTTGTTCAATAAAATATAATGGGCCAGTACACATTGTATACAACCATATTACAAGTGTCAAAACAGATCACTTACACATTTACATGCTCTATCAGTAAAATTGCAACTTGAAGCAAGATATCAAGAAATATTGTATATAAGCACAGACTTAGGATACCTGCGATGTCCTCAATGTGTCACAAATACATTCTGGCTTGATAGTATTTTAGAGTCATAACCTTTCTAACATTCCTGGGCTTGTTTCAAAAAGTCTGCAGAAGGCTTTACGTTGTAGCCTATCGTAATCACAATGAACCTTATTTTTGCTTCCTTTCCTTGGTTAATGAGTAAAAATTTTACAAAACAGCAAAGTCCCAGATGTTGGCTCTTTGGCCCCACTTCCCACATGCCACATGTACACCACAGAACACCCAGGCAGAGCAACCTGAGGACTGTAGACAGTGGATCTGGATGTGGTCACAAGTACGACTGTCAGAAACATGGATTTAACACAGCCACTCCTCACCATGGCCTTGGGTGCATGGAGTACAGCACAGAGGAAACTTGGTTTCAACCAACTTTTACCCAGATACACAAACAAGTGCAAAGAATTAAAACAGAGAGAGAGAGAACTACTCTGGTGGACTCAAGAGCTGCCCCATGTTCAAAAACCACAGTTGTCATAGGTAAAACTTAGGAACTACGAGACATGAGAACAAATTAAACCTCCATCATTTAGGCAAGTCTCTTACCTCTCTAAGTCTCAGCTTCCTCAACCATCACAGAATAGGTGCAAGAACTTAATGAATAATATATAGTGTTTGGTACAGCCTTGCTCTATACACTGGAGGTCTAAAAGTAATTACTAATAATAACAGTAACATGTTCTGATTGTGGCTTCTTTAAAATTGTTTTCCAGGACGTGGCCCTCAATTCTGCCACAGAACTGGATCTAATTAAAGTTCACAATATGCAATCTGTTTCCTATTTGACTTCAGTATTCCCTTTAAAACACTAAATGTCATCAATTCTATTTTATAGTCTAAGTAAAAATCCTGATGAGCTATTTATTAGCTAGAAAAAGCATATGGCATGTGCAGAAGGATGAAATAATGAGAAGTTCTGCTGTGAGACTTCAATGTGTGTTTGCAACGTGTGGGGAGAGTATAAAGTTACTTATTTTATTTACAAAAATGTAAGTGCTGCCTGTAAATACATTATGTAAACAATGGGATTTAAAGGAAAACAAATGATAAAATGTTCTTTGTGGGGGAGACATCAATTTTAAATATATGCAACATCCAATACCAAAGCTTTCCTCTGCTATGGTCCTTGACTGTGGAACAAAATGGAAAATCCTCCAGAGCAAATGTTACTCTGAGTATATATCTGATACTGAAAGTTCTCAGAAGTACATGAAAGCTGCTTTGAACTAGGACAAGTGTGAATTATGAATGTTCCCTAAAAAGAGAATTAGCCTATCCAATCAAACACCTTACTATGCAGCAGTGTCTAGTCTGCTAGGAGAACATGACCCTTTTGGAATCCTTTCCACTCCTTCCCCCTCAGGAACATGTCTGATGACATGGGTCCTACCTGCCAGATTCCAAGAAAAGAGAAGGCAAACGTTGAGAAAATGAATTGCATCAATTGACACTGCCAGTGGGTACTGATGACTTTTTAAGGGAGTTGTTCAAGACTGACTGATAACTAACTATTCTGGCTGAATATTCTTTGAAAAAAATTAAAAATTATGTTTGGATGAATATATCTGAGTTGAACTTACATTTTACTTTCTCTTTAAAATGTTTGCTTTTATGTTCTCTTTGTTTGGGAAGGAAACACCCTGTTTTTAATTTAGATGTAAAGGAGCTTTGATTTTCACACATAGGAAAGTACTAATGCCTGACACTGTTGAGGATTTGCAGAGTCATGATCATAAAATGCTTTCATATACATTGTCTTTTTAAAATATATATGTTTTTATTGATTTTGGAGAGAGAGGAAGGGATAGTGAAAGAGAAAAAGAGAAACATTGATTGGTTGCCTCCTGCACACACCCCGATCAGGGACTGAAACTGCAACCTGAGCTTGTGCCCCGACTGGGAATCAAACCGGTGACCATTCAAGTGCATAGGATGATGCCCAACCAACTGAGCCACACAGACCAAAGCTTACATACATTGTCTTGTTCTGGCCTGTGGCAATCTGGTGAGGAGCCAGGCAGGGTTCTACAAGCTGATTTCACAGACAAATGATGGCAGATCAGAAAGGCACCCCAACTTCCCCCAAAACACACAGCTAAAGAGAAACTAGGCAGGGATGCTCTTCTGCTATAAACTACTAGACAAATGTGCTCAGTTATTATCTGAGATGTTTACATTTTTTAAAAAGTTGTGGTGAAAGGAAATGTACCTTTAATATTTCCACGATTATATCAAACATCTAGGTGGCAGAAGCTGGGGCACAGATGGAGCATATTATGTTACCTGGTGAGACCTGTGTGAAGGCCCAGAGAAATAAGGCTGGGTAGGGTAAGGGATCCTTTCAAGGCAGAAAAGTATCTCCTTACATTTAAATCCGAGGCAGCAGTTGCCTGGCATCAAGCTCTTTATAATATTAACACTTCTCCAAATAGCCTTTAAGCACAAGGACTTATCAATGTCTATGACAACAAGGATGTACTCAACTGTCTTGTTTTTTGTTGTCCTCACCTGAGGATATTTTTCCATTTTTGTTCAGATAGAGTAGGAGGGAGAGAGAGAGAGAACCATGGACACACTGAGTGGCCGCCTCCCACACGACCCCAATCAGGGCCAGGGACGAACTGCAACCGAGGTACGACATGCCCTTGACTGGAATCGAACCCGCGACTCATTGGTCCGTGGGCTGACGCTCTAACTGCTGAGCCAAACCAGCCAGAGCTCAAATGTCTTGTTTAAGTGGATTTACAAAATTTGTTTCTGGCCAGCAATCAGATTCCATTCTCACACCAGAAGATGGTGAATTACAGGTGTACAACATCTAACGCAGATGAGAATTTGGAGGAAGCACCAGCTCCTGGAAGTGAAGCGACTCCCACCCTGTTACTCCAGAACACTCAGGGACTCTGAAAGCCCCAGAATGCAAATGCTGAACCACACAGTCTCTTCTTTGTATACATCGATGTCATTTTCCCCAAACGTTTTAAGAGAAAAGGCAACCAAAGGTCAAAAGATACCAATACAGAAATATGTTTTAAAAACTTGCTCATGTATATTGAAACTACCATTCAGACGTGAAATGCATTCTTGCAATTTTTCTATAGGTTTGAAAATTTCCAAAATAAAATAATAGGAAAGTTAACTTAATCTGGATGGAGGTTATAGGGGCAATGAAATATGCAAAAATAAATAAATAAATAAATCACTGAGCTCTATGTACACTTAAGGTTTGTGCATTTTAAAAATATTTTAATTGAGCCCTGGCCGGTTTGGCTCAGCGGTTGGAGCGTCAGCCTGCGGTCCAGAGAGACCCGGGTTCAGTTCCCGCTAAGGGCATGTACTTCGGTTGCAGTTTGTCCCCGGCCCTGGTTGGTCGTGTGGGTGGCAGCCACTCGATGTGTCACTCTCGCATCGATGTTTCTCTCTCTCTCTCTTCCTCTCTCTCCCTCCCACTCTATCTGAACAAAAAATGAAAAAAATGTCCTCGGGTGAGGATAAAAAAAAAAAATAAAAAAATAAATAAATAAAAAAAAAATATTTTAATTGATATGGGGAAAATGGTGGCAGAGTGAATGAAAGCTATACAAACCATCTCCCAGGACCAAACTGGAATTACAATGAAAATAGACAAATCATCCGGAAAAACCAACAGAAAAGCAGCTGGAGAGAACCCATATAACTAGGGACAGAAAGAGGACACCAAATAGAACCTGGTAGGAACTGAGGAGGCACAACAGGGTGGGCTAGGAGCCCATGGACAACAGCTTAGGGCTGTTTTAGCTGTGAGCAGTTCTCTCGGGGTTAAAGCCCCAAGCCAGCTCCACAGTGCAGAGTGCTGGGACAGGGAAAGGTGCTCGCATAACACCTGGCTGAGATCACCAGAGCTGAGGCTTGGTCCAGCAAGGAGAAGCAAGGGACAAAAAAGGGAAAAAACACTAAATTAGCTACAGCCACTCACCTTGGGCTTCGGCAGAGGGAAGGCAGACTAGACTGGAACTGTATGGAGATACTCAGGAGTTCGGAGAGCTGGGAGGGAGGACATCCAGAATTTTATGCTGAATCGCTCCCTTATAGAACAGTAGCCATCTTAGTCAAAGAGCTCTTCCCAGAGCCCTGGGGAGAAGCAACAGCCCTTCCCTCAGGAATTTACCACCACCAGGCCAGGCCAGAGAACTGGAATTGAGGCTCATTAACAGCTAGAGTCTGCCAGCAAGCAAGTGTCCCACCCACTGGAAATCCTCTTACACCTGAGGGATTTTTCATTCAGCTGAGGGCTACAACCCAAGGTTCGTCAAGTAACTGAGACTAATAGCCTGCGGCCAAAGCTAAAGGATAACTGAACCTTTGATTGGCCTGCACATCTGCCCAGGAAAGTAAGACTTGACAGTGGTGTTTAACATGGTTCCTCCTCATTCATCCAAACCCAGTAGAGGGAGCCACAAGCAGCAGAACACCAACACCGACAGGGAAAATTTGGCAGGCTCCAAAAGCCACTGAAACAGCCAAAATGGTGAAAAAACAAATCTCAAATGAAAGAACAAGAGAATTCTATGGAAGAAGCGATAAACAAAATGCAATTAAGCAAGTTATGAGAGGTAGAGTTCACAGTAATGATAATGAGGAAGCTCAGCAGCATGAGTAAAGAGCTCAACAGCATGAGTAAAGATATAGAAACATTGAAAATCAACCAACTGGAAATGAAAAACCACCAAGCAGAAATGAAGAATGATATAGCAGAACTAAAGAAAAGAGTAGAAGGAATAACCAGCAGAGTAGAGAAAGCCAAGGATCAGATCAGTGAATTAGAAGACAGGGTAGAAAAAAACACCCATTCAGAGAACCAAAAAGAAAAAAGAAAAATGATAAAAACAACAGCCCTGCCTGGTTTGGCTCAGCGGTTAGAGGATCAGCCCGCAGGCCGGAGAGTTCCAGGTTCGGTTCCCTCTAAGGGCACATACCTCGGTTGCAGTTTGTCCCCGGCCCCGGTTGGGGTCGTGTGGGTGGCAACCACTCGATGTGTCTCTCTCACATCGATGTTTCTCTCTCTCTTCCTCCCTCTCTCCCTTCCGCTCTATCTGAAGATACCTGCAAAAATGTTCTCGGGTGAGGATAAAAAAATAAAATAAAAATAAAAAACAGGAAGACAGCTTAAGAGAAGTGTGGGACGATATGAAATGTAACAACATCCACATCATAGGAGCTCCAGAAGAAGAAGAAAATGAGCAAGGGTTAGAGAATATATTGGAATAGTGACAGAAAACCTCCCTAACTTGGTGAAGGAAAAAGGCATACAAGTTCAAGAAGCACAGAGAGCCCCAAGTAAGAAGAACCCAAAGAGGCCAACACCAAGACACATAATAAGTAAAATGTCAAACATTAAAGACAAAGAGAGAATCCTAAAGGCAGCGAGACATGCAACAGGTTACCAACAAAGGAACCCACATAAGGCTATCAGCTGACTTCTCAACAGAAACACTACAGGCTAGAAGGGAATGGCATGACGTAATCAAGGTAATGAAAAACAAGGATCTGAATACAAGACTACTCTATCCAGCAAGACTATCATTCAAAATAGGTGAAATAAAGAGCTTCTCAGACCAAAAAAAAAAAAAAAAAAGGCTAATGGAATATATTAGCACCAAACCAGCACTGCAAGAAATGTGAAAAGGACTGCTGTAATAAGCAGAAGAAATAGTAAGAGAAACATAACCATAAGAAACAAAAATGGCAATAAATAAGTACATATCAATAATAACCTTAAATGTGAACGGATTAAGTGCTTCGATCAAAAGACACAGAGTACTTGAATGGATAAGAAAGCATGACTCATATATATATGTTGTTTGCAAGAGACCCACCTCACAACAAAAGATTCACATAGATTGAAAGTGAAGGGATGGAAAAAAAATTTCCAAGCAAATGAAAAGGAAAAAAAAGCTGGGGTAGCAATACTCATATCTGATAAAATAGACTTCAAAATGAAGGCCATAACTAGAGACAAAAAAGGCCACTACATAATATTGAAAGGATATATCCAACAGGAGGATATAACCTTGGTAAACATATATGCACCCAACACAGGAGCACCAAAATACATTTAAAAACTTCTGGAGGACTTCAAAGGAGAAATCAACAGCATTACAATCAGAGCAGGGAACTTCAACACCCCGCTAACATCACTGGATAGTTCCTCTAGACAAAAAATTAGCAAGGAAACAGAGACTCTAAATGATGCACTAGATCAAATGGATTTAATAGATATCTACAGAGAATTATAACCCAAAACTGCAGAATTCACATTCTTCTCAAGTGCACATGTTAGGACCACAAAGATAGACCACATGTTAGAACTAAGTCTCTACAAGTTCAAGAAGACTGAAATAATATCAAGCATCTTCTCAGATCACAATGGCATGAAACTAGAAACCAATTACAAAAAAAGCATACAAAAACATTCAAATACATGGAGGCTAAATAGCATGTTATTAAACAATGAATGAGTTACCAAAGAGATCAAGGAAGAAATTAAAAATTTCCTGGAAAACAATGAAAAAGAACACAAAACAACACAAAATCTATGGGACGCAGTGAAAGCAGTTCTGAGAAGGAAGTTCCTAGCACTACAGGCTTACCTCAGGAAACAAGAAAAATTCCTAACTGACTATCTAACTGTACAATTTAAAGAACCAGAAAGTAAACAAAAAGAAAAACTCAGATCAAGTAGAAGGAAAGAAATAGTAAAGGTCAGAGCAGAAATAAATGACATAGAGACTAAAAAAACAATTCAAAAGATCAATGAAATCAAGAGCTGGTTCTTTGAAAAGATAAACAAGACTGATGGACCCTTAGCCAGACTCACCAAGAAACAAAGAAAGAGGACCCAAATAAACAAAATCAGAAACGAAAGAGCAGAAGTAACAACTGACACCACAGAAATACAAAGGATTGTTAAAAATCACTATGAACAATTATATGCCAACAAATTGGACAATCTAGGCAAAACAGACACATTTCTAGAATCACACAGTCTCCAAAAACTGAACTGGGAGGAGATAGAAAACTTGAACAGACCAATAACAACGAAGGAAATTGAACATGTAGTCAAGAAACTCCCAGCAAACAAAAGCCCAGGCCCAGACAGCTTCATGGGGGAGTTTTACCAAACATTCAAAAAAGATCTAATACCCATTCTCCTCAAACTATTCCAAAAAATCCAAGAAGAAGGAAGACTTCCAAACTCATTTTATGAGGCCAGCATAATTCTAATTCCAAAACCAGATAAAGACACTACAAAGAAAAAAAACTATAGGCCAATATCCCTGATGAACATAGATGCCAAGATCCTTAACAAAATATTAGCAAATCGGATTCAGCAATACATTAAAAAATTATTCATCATGACCAAGTGGGATTCATCCCAGGGATGCAAGGCTGGTACAATATTCACAAATCAATAAATGTGATACACCACATAAACAAAATGAAAGATAAAAACATATAATCATATCAATAGATGCTGAAAAAGCATTCGACAAAATCCAGCACCCATTTCTGACAAAAATGCTCAGCAATGTGGGAATAGAGGGATCATATTTCGACATAATAAAGGCCATATATGAAAAACCTATAGCCAACATCACACTCAATGGGCAAAAACTAAAAGCATTTCCCTTAAGAACAGGAACAAGACAGGGATGCCTACATTCGCCACTCTTATTTAACATAGTACTGGAAGTCTTAGCCACAGCAATTAGACATGAAGAAAACATAAAAGGGATCTAAATTGGAAAGGAGGAAGTGAAACTGTCATTATTTGCAGATGACATGATATTGTACATAGAAAACCCTAAAGATTTCATCAAAAATCTACTAAATTTAATAAATGAATTTGGCAAAGCAGCAGGATACAAAATCAACATCAAGAAATGGACAGCATTATTATACACCAATGATGGACTCACAGAAAGAGAAACTAAAAAAAAAAAATCCCATTTACCATTGCAGCAAAAACATTAGGATACCTAGGAATAAACTTAACCAAAGAAGTAAAGGACCTATTCACAGAAACAATAGGACATTGAAAAAAGAAATAGAGGAAGATATGAAAAAGTGGAAGCATATACCTTGTTCATGGATTTGAGGAATTAACATCATTAAAATGTCCATACTACCCAAAGAAATCTATAGATTCAATGCAATCCCCATAAAAATACCAACAACATATTTCACGGAACTATAACAAATACTCCAAAAGTTTGTATGGAACCAAAAAAGACCCCGAATAGCCACAGCAATCTTGAAAAAGAAGAACAATGTAGGAGGGATCACAATACCGAATATCAGGTTATATCAAAACCACTGTAATCAGAACAGCCTGGTACTGGCACAAGAACAGGCAGATAGATCAATGGAACAGAACAGAGAACCCAGAATTAACCCAAGACATTATGCTCAATTAATATTTGACAAAGGTGGCAAGAGCATACAATGGAGTAAAGACAGCCTCTTTAATAAATAGAGTTGGGAAAATTGGACAGCTACATGCAAAAAAATGAAACTAGACCATCAACTTACACCATACACAAGAATAAACTCAAAATAGATAAAAGACTTAAATGTGACTCATGAATCCATAAAAATCCTAGAAGAAAATGTGAGCAACAAAATTTCAGACATCACACGCAGCAGAATTTTCACTGAGACAATACCTAAGGCAAAAGAAACAAAGGAAAAAATGAACACATGGGACTACATCAAACTAAAAAGCTTCTGCACAGCAAAAGAAACAAGCATCAAAATGGAAAGGGAACTCACTATATGGGAGAGCATAATTGCCAATGATATATCAGTAAGGGGTTAATTTCCAAAATATATAGAGTACTCATACAACTCAACAAAAGGAAGACAAATAATCCAATTAAAAATGGGCAGAGGACCCAAATAGACACCTCTCCAAACAGGACATTCAAATGGCCAAGAGACAGATGAAAAAATGCTCAATGTCACTAATCATCAGAGAGATGCATATTAAAATGACTATGAGGTATCACCTCACACTTGCCAGAATGGCTGCCATCAACAAATCATCAAACAACAAGTGCTGGTGAGGGTGTGGAGAGAAGGGGACTCTAGTACACTGCTGGTGGGAATGCAGACTGGTGCAGCCACTATGGAAAACAGTATGGAGCTTCCTCAAAAAATTAAAAATTGGCCCTGGCCAGTTTGGCTCAGCGGTTAGAGCGTCGGCCTGCGGTCCAGAGAGACCCGGGTTCGGTTCCCGCTAAGGGCACGTACCTCGGTTGCAGTTTGTCCCCGGCCCTGGTTGGTCGTGCGGGAGGCAGCCACTCGATGTGTCCCTTTCACGTCGATGTTTCTCTCTCTCTCTCTCTCTCTCTCTCTCTCTCTCTCTCTCTCTCTCTCTCTCCCTCCCTCCCTCCCTCCCTCCCTCCCTCCCTCCCTCCCTCCCTCCCACTCTATCTGAACAAAAGATGGAAAAATGTCCTCGGGTGAGGATTAAAAAAAAAAAAAATTTAAAAATTGAATTGCCATTTGACCCAGTGATCTCACTTCTTGGAATATATCCTAAGAAGCCTGAAACACCAATTAGAAAGAATATATATACCCCTATGTTCATAATGATCTGGGCCCCTTGGCTAAGGCGACTAAATGACTCCTTTTTATCATCAATAGACCTTCCTCGATATTCTTCCAATAACAGGTTAATTACCCCTAGAAGTAAAGGAATTTTGCCTAAGATTATAGTTGCCCCATGTGTTGGGAGGCATTTGCAGTTTCTGGGTATTTGCAGGCATTTGCAGGTACTTGTGAGCCCTTTTGACTTCTGTAATCGCTGTCACACCCACTATTGTACCGATGAAGGGGGGCCAAAAGGAGGAGGGGGCTTCTTTAAAATCAGACGAGGAAGAAGAATCCTGGCTGAGGATCTAGGGAAGCTGTACGCCCCCAGCTCGCTGGCATAATGAAGTGCTCCTTTACAATTAGGCTGTGTGTCTCTGGTTATCTTGCTGAAACGTTACAACAATAGCAGCACTATTTACAATTGCTATGATCTGGAAATTGCCCAAGTGTCCATCAATAGATGAGTGAATAAAAAACTGTGGTACATATACACAATGGAACACTATGCAGCTGTAAGAAAGCGAGATCTCTTATCCTTTGAGACAACATGGAGGGACCTGGAGAGTGTTATGCTAAGTGAAATAAGCCAATCAGAGAAAGACAAATAACACATGATCTCACTTATTTGTGGAATATAATGAACAAAATAAGCTGATGAACAAAATAGACCCAGAGACATAGAAAGAAGTAGGGTTCAGACTGACAAAACCCAGACGAGTGGGGTTGGGGGGAGGGACGAGATAAATCAAAGAACATATATGCATGTATGCATAACCAATGGACATAGACAACAATGCTGGGGGGCAGGGCATGATCGGGAGGAGGATGTCTATGGGGGAAGAAGGAGAATCATCTGTAACAAAAATAAATTAATAAAAATTTTTTTAAAAATAATAAAAATCAAAACATTTTATTGATTTTTTAGAGAAATCAAGAGATAAACATCAATTGGTTGCTTCCTGTATATACCCTGACAGGGAATTGACCCCACAACCTGGGTATGTGCCCTGACCAGGTATTGAACCCATCCTACCACCTTTTGGTGTATGGGATGATGCTCCAACCAACTGAGCCACACTAGCCAGGGCAGGTTTGTGCATTTTTTGTATTTTACTGTATGTATATTATAGTTTAAAAATAAGTTCGAGAAAAAACAAAACTTTTAAAAAAACTACTGCAGGAATATAAACATGGTAATTTTTGGTATATTTTAATAGAAAAAAAACTTTCAGTTTACATAGTATCTGTGCTGCCTATGAAGGTCTTGCTTTCATTAATGGCTAATTGGTGATGACCTTAGAGAAACAGCAAAAGATGCATGTTCCCCTATGCCACATTGCAATTATAGCATGCTTTTATGCAATTATACTCTGCGCTATTTTTAATAATTTGTTTCCTTAAATAGACAACCTTTCCCTTTTGTCTAAAATAAGATGAGAAGCTATGAGAATGATGCCAGGAAATGTGGACTTTAATTAATTCTGGGTCTGTCACTGACCAGCTGTGTGAGGTTAGGAAAGCTACTTAACCTCTCTGAGCTCTAGGTACCTCACCTTTCCCTTTTTGAGCTAAAAGTCTACAATTTTCCTGCTTAGATTGTTTAAACATGTAACAAATCTCTGTTCTCCCTAACTGTAGGCTCTCTCTTTCCAAATAATCACAAATTCTAAATTAGTTAAGTATAATATAACTCCTTGAGATTGCATAAGATGTGTGGGTTCAAACGTGTGTAAACCCACAGCACGATGCCATGAAAGCTGTAGTCTTTCGATGAACACATTTACTCTTGTCTCCATGCCTGTGTTTAGGTTATTTTTCTCCCACTATAGACTCTAGAACACCCTCCTTTCTGATTTTTCTCCATCCATACTCTACTCAAGTTCTAAGCCACAGGGCTTCCCACCTGCCTCAAGGGCCCCTATTGTACTGCCACTAGAGAAATGCTAACGAAGATTTTCAATGTTGTCACTTATTTATTAAGTAACATTTGTGAACTGTTTATTCTTTCTAATTTTTCATTCTTGTTTCAAGTAGTCCTCAATAATGACTTTCATTTCTGCCAGAATACTAGAAGCTCAATAAGAACAGGGATTTTTATGTTATAGGTTCAATGATTTTAAACAGTAAGGCCCTTAGAGTTCACCTGGTCCCAATCCCTTGGTAGGCAGTGGAGGAGAAAACCATTTCTCAAATAGAATGGCTACTATTTTAGTCATTTCCCACTGCTATGACAAGATACCATGGATCAGTTGGCTTAAACAACACACACTCATTTCTCACAGTTCTAGAAGTCCCAGATTGCGGTGCCAGTAGAACTGGTGTCTAGCGAGAGCCTGTTTCCTGGTTTTCAGACAACTGTCTTCTCACTGTGTCCCCACATGATGGAGAGCAGAGATAGGAAGCAAGGTCTCACATGTCTCTTCCTATAAGGATACCAATCCCATGATGGGGCTCCATCCTCATGACTAATTACCTTGAAAAAGGGCCCACCTCCTAATGCTATCACATCAGGGATTAGGACTTAAACATGAATTTTGGGGGGACACATTCAGTCCTTAACAGCTACAATGTGCCAAGAGCTCAGCTACATATTCTTCCCCATACCTCTATCAAGGAAAATTTTCTCCACTTTCCAGATGATACTGAAGGATATATTTCTATTACTCCTAGGGGATGGCTTTACAATTTGTGCTAATATCAAACCTCTGTGGGATTATTTTAACGTGAAACCCAGCTGTCAACTTCTCGTGCTGACCCAGTTTCCGTGTCCCCTTATCAGACTTTATTTCCTATCCCAGCCCTTCATTGAATTGGCCAAAAAGAGCCCAAGAGCCCAGCCACAGAAAAGCATGAATGAGCAATGTAGACTCAGCTGAGGTTTTTAAGGAAACACAGAGGAGGGAGCTCACTTCTCACTCTGCACAGACAACAGGGAGAAGCAAATCCTCACAAGACAGCTCTGTCTTGCTTTGAAGTCCTCCCTCACCCGATCTATTACCAAAGGTTTTAGCTTTTCCCCAGCTCCTCCTGCTCTCAGCCCCACTGGCTGCAGGTTTCTTTCCTCGGGATCTCTCCCATTTCTTACTCCCTGTTGTATAGAGCTGTTTGCTCACCCTGCAACTGCTTCTCCACTCACATTTCCTGATGCGCCTCGGAGATCAGTAAGTCAGAGGTCCCTCAAGTGAGGGCGTTAAAGAACTCCTAAAAAAAACTTCAGTTACAGAATGTCAGGTCTACACTGGTAATTCTGACATAGTCTGGCACTGTGCCCAGACCTAAAAGTGCTTATCTTTTAGGTTGGGAGGCCTCTGAACCACCCAACCCTACCATCTCCCTCTAGTCATTTCCCATCAGCTTCTTCACTATGCTATCACTTTCTGGAAGTACCTAGATCGTTGATGTGTTTACCTGTTATCATGGGTTCTCCTCCACTAGATAATGAGCTCTGTGAGTGCAGGGTTCTTGTCTGTTCTGTTCACTGCTGTATTCCTGATGCCTAGAAAGGCCTGTCACCTGGTAGATGCTCAATAAATATTTTTTGGATGTATGAGTGAACAAATATATGAATAAATAGTGGCCAGAGAAAGCAACACTGAACTCTGAAGCTCTGAGCCATCCAACACCATAGATTCCCAGATTCTGAACTGCCAACAGAGCAAAACAGTGATAAAGTATCTTCCTAATACATCTCTTCTGATGAAAAAATTTTCTTCCCTATATGGCATTTCTAGAAGGTGTTTTCATAGCTTAGATGTGGAGGGAGCCAGAAGCAGAGAAATTGCTCACTCTTATCAAGGATGAGAAAAGGTAAGCAGAGAAAATGTATTGTTATCAATCTCAAATTACTTACTGAGTGAATTAAATGTGCCAGAAACTAGGGTAGGCAATGAGACTATATGAGATGCAACATGGTCCCTATCCCTGGTCCATAAGCCCATACTTGCCCAGACACTAGTCCCTTGACCTTGAAGATTCCTGTTATGCCTAGCAAATTCATCCTCCTTCCTCCAGGCTGTACTCCACCTGCACCTCCTCTGGCAGTACCAGTCCCTCCATTATTGATGCTTCCTAAGCATACTGAGGATGGATCTATGTCTGCTCCTCACATGGCATAATCGAACCAGTCTGTAATCATCAGTGCACACACACCTACACCTCACCCAAAGACAGTGAGCCCATGAGTCATGGCCTATGTTATATCATCTCACACAGTCTTGCCAAAGGTCTCTGTCGAATGAATAAATTCCAGATGATAGGTGTGCTGTTCTTGCCTTCTGAGAACTACTCACACACATCGTTCTATGTATGTCCTTGGGCTGCAATTAATTCTAAGGCTGAAAAGACTAAAGGATGCTTGCACACATAGTAGGCTCCCCAGCATAACCTGCCAGAACAACCTTTCTGTGGATTTGAAAAACCTCAGATATGAATCCTTATTGATTCTTTAGAGCCATTCATGAGAAAAATGTTTCTTTTTTTTCCTCCACTGTAGCAGTTTCATTCTCAACTAGGCTTGAAAGAAAGACCCCTGTTTCCATCTCAAACCTCTGTTAAGAAAATCAGGGCTTTGTGTCAGCCACTGACTTCGGACAATGGGTCTGTGTTTACTTTAGCTGAGATTCGAGAATTTGTCAGCAGTCATCTTATTTAAGATGTCACCTTTGGGTCTCATTGCCCTTATGCAATGGTTGGGTTGAAAGATTAGTAAGAATGCCTTGAAGTGACTTGTTGGAGGAGGTTGGTCACAGACTTGTCACATTTCCCATCACTCATCACATCTCTCCATGTTCAACAACAGGGATCTGTTCTTCTGTGTTATTAATGGGATGATGTCTTGAGATATGTCTCAAGTATCTACTTAGATATAAGGAGCATTCTCTAGGTGATGCTCCAATGCCATTTTAATTTTCTCACTGATACTCCAAAAGTCACTCTTTGCTAGGGTATCTTTACACCCTAATTAGAGTCATAAGTCTCTGGTCACATAAAACCATGCGTGATTCAGATGGCAAATGGTTTGATATGGCATCACTCTGCTGATCAAAGGCATTTCTCCCTAGAAGTGACAACTATCAGAAGCATGTTCTGGAAGGTCTTGCTACTCAAAAAGTAGTTCTTGCATTGTCATCACCAGCAGCACCCAGAATCTTATGGAAATGGACATTCATGTCCCTTTTCCCAACCAGAGCTACTAGATCAGACTCTCTAAAGGTGAGGCCCAGGAATCTTTCTTTCTTTCTTTTTTTTTATCCTCACCCGAGGACATTTTTTCATTTTTTGTTCAGATAGAGTGGGAGGGAGAGAGAGGGAGAGAGAGAGAGAGAGAGAGAGAGAGAGAGAGAGAGAGAAACATCGACGTGAAAGGGACACATCGAGTGGCTGCCTCCCGCACGACCAACCAGGGCTGGGGACAAACTGCAACCGAGGTACGTGCCCTTAGCGGGAACCGAACCCGGGTCTCTCTGGACCGCAGGCCGACGCTCTAACCGCTGAGCCAAACGGGCCAGGGCAGGAATCTTTCTTTACAAAGCTCTCCAACTGATCCTTATGTGCACTAAAATTTGAGATTTGCTCTAAATCTCTCTCCCATGTAGATTTCCCAGCCACTCTTCTCAGGGAATGGGAATCTAAAGGCTGGGATGAGCAATTACTTTCTGGCTCCTACAACTGCTAATAGAAACTTATACACAGGTTTTGCCCTAGACTACCTGCAAAGGAGACTTCCTGATAAACTTCACTGAAGGAGAAATAGTAGGATAGCAGAGGAGGCAGAGGTTCAAAGCTGGCTGTGTTCATGCATTGGAGGACAATGCTGTTAAAATACTCAAAGCCATCTACAGATACAATGCAATTCCCATAAAAATCTCAATGGCAATTTTTTATAGAAACAGAAAAGACAATCCTAAAATTAACACAAAACCACAATAGACCCCAATTAGCAAAAGCAATCTTGAGGAAGAAGAACAAAATGGATCACATTTCCTGACTTCAAAATACATGATGTTACATGTTATATAAACCCACACATACATGTCAATTGATCTCCCATAAGGGTGCCAATATAGTCTCTTTAACAAATGGTGTTAGGAAAACTGGTCCCCTGTGGGGCCACCATCATCGTAGCAAAAATATACAAAAATCAAGACAAAATGAATGAAAGACTTAAATTGATGGCCTGAAACTATAAAACTCCCCATAGAAAACACTGGGGGAAGCTCCTTGACACTGGTCTTGGCCATATTTCTTGGATATGACACCAAAGCTCAGATGACAAAAGCAAAAATAAATAAGTGGAACTGCATCAAACTAAAATTCTACATGGCAAAGGAAACCATCAACGGAACGAAAAGGCAACTTACAGAATGGGAAAAATTATTTGTAACCATCTATCTGATAAGGGGTTAATGTCCAAAATATATGAGGAACTCCTACAACTAAAAAAATAACCAGATTAAAAATGGACAAAAGACTTGAACAGACATTTCTTCAAAGAAGACATACAAATAATAGCCAAGGTATATGAAAAGATTCTCAACTGACTAATCACCAGGGAAATGCAAGTCAAAACCAAAATAATGTATCATCTCACTCCTATTAGATGGCTATTATCAAAAAAGCTAGAACTCATTCATCTGAAGATCTGCCTATAGTTAGCAAAACTTACTGTGCACTTAAAAATTTGTTAAAAGAGTAGATCCTATGTTAAATGTTCTCACCACAATGAAAAAACACCCTCATCATTCCTTTCCTGTGTCCTTTTGATTAAAGAGTCTATCCTATCGGGTTTTGGAGTACTTTGCAGATGTGGAAGTGCCCAATGGTGAGACTATGGGCAGCGAGTAGGCAAGGTTGGCAGGGGAGCACACTTTACATTCTGCTCTGAGTGTGAACCCTTAAGGCTGTCATTGGGAGGGTTAGGCCCAGTATGAGACTCCTAAGGCATCATATATTCAGTAGAGAAAAGCTAGAAGGGAGAAAAAGAAACAAGATTTGAGTCATTTCAACTCTGAATGAAAAAACAATGGGGGGAAAAACCAACAAAGATGCACATAGTAAAACCATCTTGAGGATCTCGTATAAGAATCTCCGACAGCTCTAAACCTGTAAATTCAGCTTCAAACTATGAAGACTTGCTCATATTATGAATCTAGGGAATTATTCAAACTTTACTCAAGTTATTTTTTTCAGGGAAAGTCAATTTATTTATCCAAGTGGAGATTTAAAAACCTAAGAGAGCCATCTGGTGGCTTGTGTGCCTATTAATTAAAATCCTTCTCCTGGGCACAAAATTGCTGCCCTGTGGGCACCGTCACTGGAGCAAATGGCACAAACCAGAGCTGACAAAACACATGCCTGTGCTATATAAAATCCAAATAGTGTAATTTGGACACAACCAAACCAAAATTAAGCGGGTGAGGATGCTTAAGAGTAATTCTGATATTATTTTCTCTATCTGCTCTGAAAAATAAAATACTGTTTATAAACAATAAAAATTGTTTTGAACTCTATTTCACTATTGTATTTTTCATTCAGAACAAGAAGACAATTCAATAATTACAAAACAAGAAGCCAAACCAAAGAACATGACTCAATGGCTATCTGAAGTGATGCGTAAGGTTCAGTTGGCTTTCTGTCTTCCCCCTACTTTGTAACAGAAGCAGCAGAGTAGGTGGAAGATTCAGTTCCTGCTCAGTGGTGAATGCCACATTACATTACAAATGCTTTCTCCTAGTCTGTGGCTCATCTATTAAGTCTATTTATGCTCCCTTATAGTGTACAGAAGTATTCTGTTTTGATGCAAAATATATCAATCTTTTCTTTGGTCTCTTTGTTTTGAGTGTATGTGCGTGCGTGCACGCACGCGTGTGTGTGTGTGTTAAGAAATTATTTTCTACACCGAGGTTGTAAAACTATTCTATATTTTCTTCCAAAAGGCTGTTTTTCTTTGTATGTTTAGATTTAGAAACATGTAAGTACATTGCTTAAGTTTTGCACATGAGTGCATGTTTTGGGGAACACACTGTGTATGAAGGCCATCTGTATTAATATTCTAAAGAGAGAAGACAGCAAGGGTGGGAGGGTGAGAGTCGATCTGCAAGAGAAGCCTAGAAAAGAGGGTCAGAAAGGCCCTCTGAAGTCTCCAGGGTCGGCCTTGCCTCGTACCTGCAGCAGAGAGGAAGATGTCAGACTATGTATCACAATTTGATGGCAGCAATCATTAAAATAATCCCCCTCTGCCTCTTGCTCTGATTCCCTACATCCAAGCAATCTTCTGATTGCCTAAACTAGCAATTTTCAACCTTTTACATCTCATGGCACACATAAGACTAATTACTAAAATTCTTCAGCACACCAAAAATATTTTTGCCAATCTGACCCCCCAAAACGTATAATTTTGATTCATTCACACTGGATGGCTATTGTTCTGTTGGCTGTTGTCACTTTTTTATTTGACAATCTAAGGGAAAAGAGGTCAGTGCCCCTGACTAAATAGTCAGGTATTGCATGTTTTAAATACTCTTGTGGCACACCAGTGCCCCATGGCACACTGGTTGAAAATCACTGGCCTAAAGGGAAAGAATATGCTGCTTAGCAAACATGAACAAACATCATATTAATTTAAATATAAATAAAATTTATATTTCATTATAAATTAATATAACTGGCATTCTCTATCCACTGATTAATGGATTCTGTTCCAACTAAAAGATTGACTCTTAGTGTATTGAGAAATCAGCTGAGGTCTAGACCATGGACTTTGGGGCATTAATTCATCCATCCAGGTCAACGCCATTCGTTGGAGGCCGCTTATGTGTGCTCTGACCTTCTCCAGGTCTTCCTTAATCCTAATGAAATCTGTGGCTGCATGAATTTCAAGCATGGGGATGGCCCAACCAACCGTCCTCTCTTCCTTTCTCTCTACTTTGATTTCCACAAAAGCTGATCAAAGTCTATACTCCTTTCCTGGTTGTTATTTTTGAACAACAAGCATCAGGTACACATGTATCTGCTGTGCTAACACAGAACACTCAGCCCTTAAATGTCACTGCTGTAAAAAGCGGTTAGCCATGGGCACCCCTGGAATTCTTGAGAACAAAATTAACCTAATGCCACATTCCAACCAACCTCTGGGTAAAAAGCAATTCATGGAAACCCCCAAAGCCAAAACAAGATCCACAGGAAACCTGTGGTGTCTCCCACAAGTCTCCTGCCATTGGATTTCTTAAAGAAGGCACCCACTTAACAGATGCCCTAAGGAGATGTGAAATAGGTTCAGTGACTCCAGAAATTTCAAAAAGATCTTTTCCATACGGAAATGTATTTTTTCCACATGATTATGTTTTGCTCCTTTCACAGAGAGTGGTCTTTGAAGCTCCTCAAAACATCAAGTTAACAATGTCACCTGCTGTTCATAAGCTGTGTCCTTCTCTGCTCTAGTCTTGTCATCAGTAAAGGTGTGTGTGTGCACTGAGGGGTAGGGAAGAGATGTTACATTTGAATTCTCTTGGTCAAATAATCCCACAGCTAAACTGTGCCCTCCTTTGCTTCCTGGACCTCTGTTTATGGCATTTCTTTGTTGTGCTGGGGTTGAATTATATTACGTGTGTGCCTATCCTAGCCCCTATCCTCCAGACTCTTTGTACTCTAGAAACAAAACCTACATCTTAACATCCCTGAATCTGCCAAAATGACTGCTACCCTGTGATGCTTCAAGAAACAGTAGTTCCTATTGGCTCTGAACAGCTTCAGGTGTAGATTAGGGTGTTCCTCAGAATGCAACTAAACTCTGCCCCCCGAGCTTCTTGGTGAAATTCTTTTTTTTTTTTTTTTTTCCCTCACCCGAGGACATTTTTTCACTTTTTGTTCAGATAGAGTGGGAGGGAGAGAGAGGAAGAGAGAGAGAGAGAAACATCGATGCGAAAGTGACACATCGAGTGGCTGCCACCCACACGACCAACCAGGGCCGGGGACAAACTGCAACCGAAGCACATGCCCCTAGCGGGAACCGAACCCGGGTCTCTCTGGACCGCAGGCCGACGCTCTAACCACTGAGCCAAACCGGCCAGGGCTTGGTGAAATTCTTAAAATTAACTTACACATCTGCTAGGTCCCTAGTTCCTGGCATAGCAGATATTCAACAGATAGGTACTGACAAAATGCATAAATCAGCAACCAAACCCCACTTTGCCCCTTGAAAGCAACAATAAACAAAGCTAACAGAAGAGCCAATATATGGCTGAGCATATCAGGAAC
The DNA here is from genome assembly GCA_030848825.1 of Tadarida brasiliensis. Classification (NCBI taxonomy): domain Eukaryota; kingdom Metazoa; phylum Chordata; class Mammalia; order Chiroptera; family Molossidae; genus Tadarida; species Tadarida brasiliensis. The sequence continues at coordinate 107,260,872 of CM061257.1, read as the reverse complement.
ATGATCAGATGGCATGGCACACAGAATATTTTAAATCAGGTCTGTCCAAGAAAATTGTGTCACCTTTATGGGAAGTATACATTCAAACAGAAGAATTCTGATTGAACTTTATTCTGATGGCAGGTAGGAAAACTAATGTTTGATAATATGCATCGTCAGTGTTCCCTTAATACTAGACTAGCACTGTTGTTTCTGCCGGAGCAGGTGGGTGATCTGCTAGAAAAGAGAAGACACCAAATGGTATGAAGACTGTGGGTCAAAGCTGGAATGTCCTTCCCTACCTCATATTAACAATTTGCTGTGACATTCATTTACCCTTATCAAAGCAAAGAATAATTCACATGGCATTGCTTTTTATTAAAAGATTAGCCAGTAGTAGCATTAAGCAGCAAGAGGTTTGGGGGAAGTTTTTAGGCTCTCCACACTGGGGGGAAAAAAAATACAACCTTTCTGAAACTCCAAAAGGCAGGAATGAAGGGAATTTGTCAGAACTATTGCAAAAATGTGTTCTCATGCTTATGTATCTACAAGTGATTCTGCTGAGTTCTTTGCTCTCTATCATGTAGGGACTGCCTTTTCTCCTTTTTCTTTTCCTGTCTTTCCTATAAAGCAGGGTTTGAATTTTCGCGCTGTGTATTTTCCTCCCTCAGCCCTGCAGGTGGCGCCTCTGTTCCAGTGCCCCCTGACTGCCCAGCTGTCAATATACAGTGATTCCTCAGAGGCAAGCACTTAACACATCACCTTATGTGACTAAAGCAGGCAGTTTTGCTTTTAGCCAGAAACCAACTGTTCCTGGAATCACAAGACCATTAGACTGTATTAAGCTGAAATTAATACAAAGAGGCAGAGACTAAAAAGAGAACAGTCTTTCACGATTGGGAAGTCTAGCCAACAGGTTTATGTGGGAAATGAATTTTGATTTCATGATGAATCAGATAAGCAATGCATACAAAAACATAGTCAACCAAACAAAAATCCATGTTACAGTCTGAACAAGTTGATGGACACTCCAACAATGATTGCTCAAATGTCAAACACACATGGAGTGGTATAATTTTTGTATGGTGGGTGTGCTCATGAATGAATGTCTTGGTGGGTCTCTTTGTTCCACTACAGGACTTGTGTGACTGTTCTTTGTTCTTTGTGAAAGTGTTGTTCTTTCCAAGCTCTCCCTCTGCCTGGGTCCTGACTCCCAAAGCACTGCCTTTTCACTGGCTAAGGTTGGGTAGTGTTCCGGGCAGCAGCAGGTAGGTCAGTCCAAGAATAGCTGGCCACACCTTCTTCCAGCCTCCACCCTACAACTTGCAGGACCTGAGCCCTAAAAAAACCTGAATCCCTTGTTCCCCCAGTCATTGTCCAGAGAGCTAACAATGTTCATGTACAAGAGCTGTCACACTGTATCAGACGTAGTTGTTTCTTTTTTTTTTTTTTTTTTATCCTCACCTGAGGACATTTTTTCATTTTTTTTTGTTCAGATAGAGTGGGAGGGAGAGAGAGGAAGAGAGAGAGAGAGAGAGAAACATCGACGTGAAAGGGACACATCGAGTGGCTGCCACCCGCACGACCAACCAGGGCCGGGGACAAACTGCAACCGAGGTACATGCCCCTAGCGGGAACCGAACCCGGGTCTCTCTGAACCGCAGGCCGATGCTCTAACCGCTGAGCCAAACCGGCCAGGGCCGTAGTTGTTTCTTTGTCTCTCCACTAACCTGTGAGCTCTTTATTTTTCACCTGGGTATCTTCTATAGCTAGTGTGGCTCTTAGTACATAATAGGTGCTCAACAAACATGTATGGAATGAATGAAGGGGTACAGCCCAACCACAGAATGTTGTCAACAGACTGTCCAAAATATTCTGATGGAGGTGGCATAACACTGCTATTGATGGTATAAACCGAAGTCATCCCATCTGGACCCAGCTATTGTACCTGGGTATATTTTGCAGCAGTACACCCTGGGTTCTAAGTGGGAAAACTAAAAAGGAATTTAAGTATTCTGAATCAGTTAGCTACAAATGTGTTTTTTTTTAACTTATCTTTATTGTTGAAAGTATTACAGATGTACCCCCCTTTTTCCCCCACTGACACCCTCCTCCTCGCTCCCACCCCCCTCCTGCCTTCCCCACACTACTGTCTGTGTCCATTGGTTATGCATATATGCGTAAGTTCTTCGGTTTATCTCCCCCAGGCCCCCTTTGAGGTTCCTCAGTCTAACAACCAATTTGTACTTTTTCTTTTTTCTTTTTCACGGCGGGATTCTGAGTTTCTCTACTGTTTTTTATTTAATTAATCTATTTTTGTTACAGATGTTTCTCCTTTTTCCCCCATTGACACCCTCCTTCCGTTCCTGCCCCTCCCCAATCCCCACCCTCAGCATTGTTGTCTACATCCATTGGTTATGCTTAAGTTCTTTGGTTTATCTCTTCCCTCCTCCCTGCCCCCTCCTCTGAAGTTTGTCAGTATGAACCCTACTTCTATGTCTCTGGGTCTGTTTTGTTCATCACCTTATTTTGTTCATTATATTCCACAAATAAGTGAAATCATGGAATACTTGTCTTTCTCTGACTGTCTTATTGTGCTTAGCATAATACTCTCCAGGTCCCTCCATGTTGTCTCAAAGGGTAAGAGATCTTTCTTTCTTACAGCTGCATAGCGTTCCATTGTGTATATATGTACCACAGCTTTTTTATCCACTCATCTATTGATGGACACTTGGACTGTTTCCAGATCTTAGTAATTGTAAATAGTGCTGCTATGATCATAGGGGTGCATATATTCTTTCTGATTGGTGTTTCAGGCATCTTAGGATATATTCCTAGAAGTGGGATCACTGGGTCAAATGGCAGTTCAATTCTTAATATTTTGAGGAAACACCATATTGTTTTCCATAGTACAATGTTAAAAGTTAGTATTTCTTTGAAAAATTATGATGCTGTTCTAAGCACTTATATAGTATGTCCTTTAATTCTCACAACAATCTGTGAGATAAGTACTATTAGGATCACATTTTAAAGAGCAGAAACTGAGGTACAGAGAAATTAAGTGATTTGTTCAAAGTCATGCAATAAGTTGCAGAGTCAGGGTACAAACTCATGCAGTCTGACTCAGAGCTGGTTCTCTGAGTCACCCCTGTCCCACCTCCCTGTACAGTGTGGGTGTCTCCTATCATCTTAATGGAAAACTTTAAGCACCACCCACACCCATATCAGTAACACCTTGGTGGGAGGTGGGGGGTGGAGGAGGAAAGTCTTTGCAAATGTGTCCTTACAAAATCTCATCAGTAGCTGATCCATGATGCTCCTACACATACATCGTCTACCATGAGAAGTTTCCAGCCCTTCAGCTCAGAACTTCTGCTCTTCTTAAAATTTTCAAGTGCTTCTTGGAGATCTTATTCTCTAATTAGGATGAAATTAGGACGACAAGCCCTATCAAGGCAAACAAACCCCAAAATGTACAATGGATCCAATGTAGTGGAAATTTATTTCTTGTGCACACAAGCTCATGCATTCACAATCACTGTTTTCCTCCCAGGAGTCACTCCTGGACTGAGATCCTTCCTTCCCATTGTTCCATCTCCTTCAACAGGTAGGGTGCACACCTCCATCAATCCAGTGGATGGAGAAAGAGCACAAAAGATTCTGCACAAAAGATGTTGATGGATGGGCCTTGGAAGCAGCACATATCACTTCCACTCACATTCCATTGGCCAAAACATAGTCATGTGGCTGAATCTGGGTGCAGGATTAACTAGAAAATACAATTTAGTACTGTGCCCAGGAAGAAAAGGAAATGGGATTGATGAATAGCTAGTCAGCCTCTGCCACACAGGCTAATCTTAGAAATCACAGAAAATACAATCAATAAAAGAATTTCAAATTCTATTTCAGTACATCACGTAATCTTTTTTTCCTTCCCTTTTTTAAGGGAGAGAACCTTGGCATTGGAGCTTTTACGTTCTTCAGTTTACTTAAAGGGTTGGTTTTCACCATCCCTCTCCTGACAGGATAAATGCAGCCCATGAGGGGCCTATACAAAATAAAACAAAGCAAGAACTTGAGGCTTCTTAATTTTGAATATGTTTTCTTTCACACAAGAAGACCATTGCTTATCTCCTTCAAATGCTTTTCAGTTATGGCTGGGCTGGCATGAGGATGGTGGGCCCAGCAGTTACTGACTTCTGTGTTCACATTATCATTATAGTGAACATGACCAGTGTTTCATACCATCATTGATGGAACTGTAACCACAGTGACAGACAGCACAGAGGCAAAACTGCTGATGGTGTCAGAAATCACAAGAAGGTGAGCAGTTTTGATGGAAGCAGAGAGATGGAGGAGGGTGCTCATCCACTGGGCTCCTCCCTTATTCCTCCTCTCCACCCAGACTCCTGGCATACCTTAGGACACTGGGGGACAAGTCTGAAAACTACTGTTCAGAAGCCATGCCAGCTACTGAAAAGAGCTATGGAAAGACTGCCATCCCAGGAGTCAGTATTTCCACAATTACCTCTATAGCTGTTATTTTTCCAATTAATAGCAACTACATGACACTGAGGAGTCCTTTTTCTAAGGTTAAATGCTTGTTGAATGAAAAATGATGGGCGAATCTACCTGATTCTATCATCAGATCACCTTTCTATTTAACACTACAGTCTTCTGGGGTCTTCCACTCAGAGACGCTCACAAGCCTGAGAACCAAGCACCAGATGCAATTTCTATGCTACCTTCCACTGTAGAAAAAGGATTTCACACCACCTCTACCAGAAATCCTGAGGTTGGAATTATATCTTTGTCCCTGCTCCACCCCTTTCTAACTGGACAAATCAAATGATAAAGAAGTAGGGTCCCAAATTAGTCCATGTCTAACATTAGCTATAGGGTGATTGGTAATATAAGGTAGCAAAGAAATCTGACTAAGGCATTCTAATTTTTTATAAGTCTTTTTAATGAATTAGCTCATTAAAGGATTCATCTTTTAGAGGATCCATGTATCTTAATTCCAGAAGACAGAAAGTCATTGTGCTAATTAGTTTCTATTTTCCCCCTTTTGAACTATTAGAAGGGCAATGATATCGTGCTCATATATATACTTTTTTTTTTAATCCTCACCTGAGGATATTTTTCCATTTATTTTCAGACAGAGTGGGAGGTAGAGATAGAGAAAGAGAGAGAAACATCGATGTGAGAGAGACACATCCATTGGTTGACTCCTCTACAACCCTGACAAGGGCTGAGGACCGAACCGCAACCAAGGTACTTGCCCTTGGCTGGAATCGAACCCGCGACTCTTTGGTCCGCAGGCCGATGCTCTAACCACTGAGCAAACCAGCCAGGGCACTCATATATATATACTTTTTATCTTCAGCACTTTTCATGGTTGTTGGCCTAGACATTTAACAAACAGTTGTGGAAGGAAGGGAGGAACTAAGAAATGAATGAACAAATGAAGGAAGAGAGAGAGGAAGGAGGCCATTTAGTGACATAGTCTGAAATACTCTTAAAGCTGTGTTGGATTTTCACAGGAAGATGCTGAAATCAGATGAGGAGATATCCCCTTGTCCTTGAGCCATTGATAAAATGAAAGTAAACCCAAATCCTGCAGACAGATAGTAGGTTCGCTAGCCCAGGTTTAATGGCATAAATCACTGATTCACAACCAAGAGGTCTGGGGACTGGAATTTGTCTTTTGGCTAAACAGCTAAAAGTTGTAGGCCTTGAATAATTCACATTTTAAAATGAGAATGATACTTCCTGGTCTATCTGGCAGAGAGAGAGTGGAGAGTCAGGGAAGGGGAGAGGCTGTAAACAGGCTACAGGATAACCAAAGAGCAACTAACCTATTTGGGAAAATAAGAGGACTTCACTAATGCAAAGGATTGCTGCCAATTCAAAATCTAGAAGACTCTGCCTGTGACATCGTCATTTGCAATTTTCAAAGTGCATTATCTTGGTGCTCCAAGTTTTATAAAATCAAATAATAAAGGTGTCTGCTTTAGCATTGAGGATGAGATCTCAAAGAGATACTCATCAGTGTCCCTGTAATAGGGGCTGATGGTTTCACAGATGGGGAAACAAAAGCAACAAAAATGACTAAGACAGTTTGGGAGCCTCACAAATGATCATGTGATCTCGTAAACAGATAGAAAACACTGAAAGTTCCAGCCACCATGTGAGTGGTATCAACAGGAGGCTTTTTTTTTTTCATTAGGTAACCAGAAGAAATTCTCAGTGTGTGCAAATTCTTCATTAATACGCAGACTCAGAAAAGAGCACGGTGCCAGCTAGCTCTTACTTGACACTTGAGTCAGTGTGAGGTGCTCCCCTTATTTCTTCTCCACAAACTATCAGTGCTTTTCTTTTATTTTTCTGAAAGTGCCCTAAGTGGTCTCTATAAGTGGTTTGATAAGCTTAAAACCAAAAGTTTCAAAATAAATGCAAATATGGTCACCAGAACCCAAAAAAGTCTGGGCATCTAGCACACTTCCTTTCCTACTGGCTTCCTAATAAAAGTAATCTTTCTTTCAAAATGTCCTGTTAAATATGCCTGAAGTCTACCAGCTACTAAAAAAAATTTAATTACATATAACAGTGACAACACTATGCAGAAATATTTCAAAACTGATTGAATCATAAATTCTCCTAATGTCTTCCCAAGGCACTGAGCAAGTAGATATTTTCACAGATGCTGCTACAGGGAAGAAAGAAATCACCCAGTCCTGCAGTTACGGAAGAAAATGCTCTCGCTGTTCTGAGTTGGCAGACTCTTAGCTTCGGGCTAAGCCTCCATTCTAGATATTTTTATCCCCCTAAGATTTGAGAATGCATTCGATTCTTTATTTTCCTCATACTTTACTTTCCCTCCCCAGACTCTTAGTTGCATGACAAAGTTTTCTTTTCAATTTATCTGTTTCCACACTGTAAAGGGGTAGGGACAGTTGGTGCCTTCCTTGTCCCCATCTCCTTTTACCAAACAAAAAACAAAAACGGCCCCTCCAACAAAGGCCTTAGCACTCTCCCCACATTTTCTCAGCTACACTGTATTCCATCTTTACAAACCCTCCTTGTCCTTTTTTTTTAAACTTCCATTTATACCGTTGTGGAAGCTACAGCTTCACGTGGGCTTTCCCTGGAGCTCTACCATCAGGTTCTCACCGCCCCCCAGTCAGGGTGACTCACCCAACAGGAAGGTCTAACAGTGAGCAAGACTTGGGCTGGGCTGCCACCCTCCCTTCCCTCTCTCCACCAGAGTCAGGACAGCTCTCTTGGCAGTGCCACCAACTGGGATGCTGCTAAGAGCCACACCTCCACCCTGGCTCCGGTCCCACAGCTCCCAGTTTCACACCTCAGGTCAGGCAGCTTCCAGCAGCCATTTCAACAGCTCTCCTTAACCCTTGGGGTTCAGTTCTCTTCTGGTTGTCAAATCTCTTAATGACATGCAGACCTGGATTTGCATTCACCACGGCAGTCCCCCCTCCCCAACAGAACAGTGAGTTAGGCAGTGCTGACAACAAAATTCATCCCAGTCCCCAACACAGCTCAGTGTGCAGCCTCCTGATCTTATCCTGTCCTTTTGTTATGGCTGGTATACACACAAGACTGGGAGTGCTGGCTGACTCGAGTGCCCAAGTATTCAACTTTACACTGTGAAGCACTGTGCTTGTTATTTCTTTTCACTCTAGAACCTTGAGCAAGGCAAAGCAGCCACTAGCCCGTGTGAGAGCAGTGGAATCTTCCACTCAGAAGCTGAGTCAGTTGCTCAAGGGGCCACAGCTTTACTTTACTAAAGAGTAAAGATTTGATTTTTACTCCTCAAGTTCTGTATTATTTTCATACTGTCTATGGTTTCTGATGATCCCTTCAAAATTGCAAATAAGTTTCAAAATTAATCATCCCTGGATTTTCTAATTAGCTGACCATGCTCATAAATGGAAACAAAGGAAATGCCACAGATTAACCAGAGAGGTCACTGAAAGGCTTCAGTTTGTGCGGTCATTGGGTGGCCTGGGTGAGGCCACAGGAAGAGGCCCAGAGACCTGGTCAGCTCTGGCCTTCAAACATTTTTTTGACAGTAATATTTTGAACTACTTATTACTAACCATCTGCCTGTGGATGTTGAGTTTGCTTCAGGATTTAAGAGGAGAGAAGAATTCACTCTAAGAATTTCACAGAATCCTAGAGCCATGCACCAGTGACTTCTCTCCATACAATCAGACAAGCCTTTCCCACAGTCATCATCTAGACTGGACATCAAGGCCTGGCTCACTTTAGTTTGACAACGTAGGCTTTAAAGAGTGTGCATCTGCATGTAATGGTATGTAGAACGTAGCTGTCTGTGTCGTATATTTACAAAAATCAAATGTTTGGCAGGTTAATACTGCATAAGAAACTCCAACAGGAATGGAAAGGGACAGGAGAAAATTCACTTTGAAGTGTGGAGGGTGGATTCCTGCTCAGCTTCTTAATGTGCGACCTGAGAATTTCAGAACCCTAACATATAACTGAGGTCACTTAAAATAAGCTTTTTAGTCCATCAAACAAGCCATCCAGATCTAATACCTAATAATACCCTAGATTAGTAAAATCCTAGGTAAACTCACTACATAACAAAGATGAAAGAAGTAAACAGTCCACCTGTCTGCAAGGCTGTTATTATAACACTGTCTTGGAAGTTAATATCCATAAAATGATTTGAGGATACTGGTGCTATTAGAGAGTATAGAGACGTGCAAATTCATTCAAATTATGGGCAAAGGAAAAGGTCAAAACTCTTTTGCCGAGGTCATCTAAAGATTTGAGAGAAACGAGTATCAAAAGTATATCAGAGAGTTTAACAAAAAACCAAATTGCATTTATGCTACTTTGGTCATAGTTTCATTATTCTAAATTGAGATCTAACTGGGATCAGAAATAGGGCAGAAGAAAAGGGAAGTAAATATACAGAGCATAACTGTCATCCTTCCTGTACTTTTTGATGTCCAGATAGACTTAAATTGCTTCATCCTACTCCTTACTTCCCTGTCATCCCCCCAAGTCCATATCTTCAACAACAGAGCTTGAAAACACACTCAACACCCCTAGAACTTGAAGAATGTCCAGGCTCAACTGGGAGTGCACTGTCAGCTCGGGATGTCAGCCATGTACAGAGGTGGCAGAAGGAGGTGGCACACACATGGAACTGTGGGTGGACCATTAAGACCATAGCTAAAACGGTGTCCGCACAATTTGTGCTACACTGAAATTTACTCTGTGGTAGAATCATATTCTGAATTTTAGGGCGAAAAGAATAAACTAAGTACAATGTGTGCCCTAAACTCTGCAATGACAATGTCACCTTGATAATTCCTAGTAAAAGACTCACATAAGATTATATATGGAGTGGGAGGGGAGGGGAGGGGAGAAGAAAACCATTCACTGAGCATATCCTGTGCCCTAGACTTCGTACTAATCAGATATAAATCCTCAGGAATCCTTACAAAAAATGGTTTGAAGGGAACCTTTTTATGGCTGACTTTACAGCTAAGGAAGGAGGCTCAGGTTCTAGAACTGGACTTTGAAGGCAGGTGGGTGGGAATCTTGCCCTTTGTGCTATGCCATACTTCCTCAGACCCTCTACCTGTGCTCATCATTCTCAAGAGAGAGAGGTTAGAGGCAGGTAGCTGTAATGCCGAATTAACTGTACTGACCTTTGTCCTCTACCTTCTGGAATTACTGATGCTGGTCAAGTCACTCTTCATCCTCACTCTATTTTCTGACTGCATTCCATTCTCCTTCCACAGAGTAACACATGCCAGCAGACACTTTCTGTCTTCCTCCACAGGCTTTGGCCACCTACCCATGCTTTATTTGACCCCCTATAAACACTATGTTTTTGTTGTTGTTAATCCTCACCCAAGGATATTTTTTCCATTGGTTTTTAGAGAAGGTGGAGGGGGGAGGGGAGAGAAAGAGAGAGAGAGAGAAACATTGATGTGAGCGAGACACACATTGACTAGTTGCCTCCTGCACGTGCCCCAATTGGCCAGGGATCAAACCTGCAACCCAGGCATGTGCCCTTGACTGGGAATCAAATCTGAGGCCCTTCCATTCGAGGGCCGATGCTCTAACCACTGAGTCGCACCGGCCAGGGCTCCCTATAAACACTTTAAATTCTTGTTGGGAAGAGAATATGAGATGCCACATTGGATTTCTAAGGGAGAACTCAAAATAAAAATTACACAGATAAATTATCTACCCTAGCAAAAACAAAAAATCTTTCTCAATATAATTAAAACAAAAACAAATACAAATTGTTATAATCCTGTTTTCTGATGCACTGGTGTAAAGTTATACTGTAACCTTAATTAGCCAGACCTCCATTAATTGGTACTCTAAATAACTAGAATTGTTTTTTCTGACTCAATTTTTAAGAGCAAGAAGCAATTGATACTCAAACGCATTAAGTGCTGACTAAACAAAATATTCTAGGCTGTGCTCTAGTGTCAGGGCACGTCCCCTACCCATCTCTAAATCTTATCTTTCTTCAGCTGGAAAACTCTGATTTGCCTGTCAAGTTTTATTTCAAAGATTTGATGATGTGTAATGTCTTCCCAAACTGCACAGTTAGTCCTTCCTCCTTTAAAATCCCAGATAACTTTATAAATCTCTCTCTTTCTAATCTAGCACACCATCTTGAATTACCTCTGTATAACTACCTATCTGGACCAATGCTGTCATATTTGAGTTCCCAGAGCACAGCACATACTCAAAAAAAATGCTCATGTTATAGGGTAATATAAAATGCTTGTCTTAAAGAATAAATGAGGGATGAGTGAGAAATAGATCTTTCCACCCTCTATATCCACAGCTACATTGCCACACTGTAGATCTTCATTTCAGCAGGATGATGCTACAATTTCCTAAACTGATAATGAGTCAATGACTTGCATATAACTAAGTGCTAAAAAAGGATGCTGAAGTATTATTACCATGTGTCTCATAAAGATGTTCAACTACTGCTGAAATCATAACATCAGGAGTTTCTGGTTAACATTCCTTGTAGTTACCCTGACTGTCCTGTAAGCTCACCACCTAAGGGAGATACACTGCTATTCTTAGAGCACCATGGATCATACATCACATTTTGATGAGACAGACAGAAAGTATATCTCAACCCTTGGCAAGAGAGCAGAACAAATGAATTCTGGCCTATGTCCCCGTTACACACAGTGACCTTTGTTTGTTTACCTTGAATAGAGGTAGCTGTCCAAATGGAAATAGACAGCCACACTCATAACCATAGACCAGGCTGGTCTTCCTAAACCGGCATATATTATACACACTCATGTTCATGTAAGTGAAACAAAAGTTGCACAAAACAGTATTTTCTTACCCTGACACATACGATAAACTATTATTTTCTATTTAATTCTCTCTTTTTCAAGCCAGTTATAACCCACCAAATTGATGCATAAATTGATGGTGGGTCAAGGCCTGAGTATGAAAAAACAAATCTATAGGCCAAAAACAAACAATTAAGCAATGTATAAGTCGGCTGCCCTAACTTACCCCTGATCCCTACTGATCAGAAATAATGGTCAATAGAGACAGCATCTCCTGGGTCTCTATATTTTATTCTGACCAAGAACATTTACTAGATCTCACTTCATACTTCTAGAACCAATATTGCTATCAGCACCAACACCATGAGGGAATTAATTTACTAGAACAAGAAGAAAAATAAGTGATATTTAACTCATAAATATGCACTTAAAAAGACTTTCAATGGGAGATGTGTAAAATGAATGCCATCAAACATTTAAAGGAATTACACTAACAATGCTTACCCTCGGATGATGCCCATGTCCTACCCCACCCCCACCTCCAAAGTTTTACAGTGCCCACTATATAGTTGTCATATTACAAATTGTCAGTCATACAGAATATACACTTCACCTGAGTTTCAATTCTTGATGACTCATTCCTGGAGAAATCTTTCTTCTTTTGTGTGTTATTACCTTAGATACAGAAAATAAGACCTCTTCTGGGAGGACTGGTGATGTAGACATGTCTCAACGCAAAACACCAATGGCCAGATAAAGGGTCTGAGAACAGCACCACATGCACATTTCCATTTATCTCTGATCAAGTTCACTCAATGATTCATACAAAACTAAGGTAATAATATAATTGTTATAATGAACTCATATTTCTATTCCAGCAATGGTGGAGGACTGCTTCCTTTACATGAAATACTGATAACAGCAAGGGGTTGTACATAAATAATGTTCTATTTTTCAATCTTGCCTAATGATGCTACTTCTTAAAATCATATTTTAAAGGCTGAAAAAGAGGATGAAGATAGCACAGCTGTGGACACACCTGCAGAAGAGTTACTTAATACAACTAATGGGAAGGGCAGCTGAGTCACTTATCCATCTGCATGCAAGTGCGCGCGCACACACACGTTTCAAAAAAGCTAGGAAATAATTCAGAGAATATAATACTGGCCTAGTTTTGGCTGGCCAAGAAGAGTAAATCAAACCCTGGATGATTCATCTATGAAATTTAGATCTTTGAATAAATATGAGAGTTTACTTTGTGACAGCATCTCACTTCTTTATTGAATCAAACTATCTTAAAACATATCTGGGCAACATCTGAAAGGCTGCTGTTTGACAAGGCAGTTAAATGTGGGTCATTTCTGAGGTGGCGCCATGGACGTGCCTTTCCTTCCAGTGTTATAAGCTGACTTAAGTCACCAGGAGACAAGACAACTGAGGGACTGGACTCCCACAACCGTGAGTCTGGTGGCTTCCACACAGGCTGTCCTGAACCCTAAGTCATATGCCACTTGTAGCCTGTTAAAGGGCAACTGCAGTCACCATGTCTCGCACCTGCCTTATTGTGTTAGCACACTTGTAGTATAATTCTGGAGAGATGGAGGCACCAGTAATGACTGAAATTGCTTATTATGCAGCCATTTGACAAATGACAGATTTATCCAAAAAATAATACTAAACTTCAGGAAAATTAAAGATTCATTTGTCAACTACTTATCTTCTTAAAGGTGACCAGCTATTGCTTGGAACAAATACCAAAAAAACAGGTGCACTCTTTTGGAAACAACTCTGACCTACTATGTAACCTTGGGGAAACCATTTACTTACTGAGCTTCAGTTTCTCGGTCTGTAAAGTCGGAATTATATGACTGTGGCATCACCATTAGCCCTAGTTTCTGGTATCATGACCTAGAGGGAACAATGATGCCTCTCTGGTAGGGATCTAAAATAATGCAGTTTGATGCCCTTCAACCACTATGGTGCACACTATGTGAAACCCTCAGGAAGCACCAGAATGGCACAGTATGTCACTCTCATGCATCCCTGGTGCTACTCATGTTCTTTACCCATCCTCCTCCACTCCACAGATGGTCTGGCCTCAAATCCTAGTTCTGCTGTTCCCGAGCTACCTGCCATAAGCAAGTTGTGTGCCTTTGTACTTCTTTAGCTGTAAAACTGAGATCATAATAATAGAACTTGCCTTGTAATGGTGATTTAGAGATGAAACGAGATGCCAAGTGCTCAACACAGGTCCAGCCCATAAGAGTTCATGGTAAAAGCGAGCTATTGCTACACTTGTTCAATTTGCATGTATTGAGTGTCTTCTCAGCATGAGGCTCAGCTGGATCCTGTCTCCAAGTAGCTCCAATGAGCATCAAAAACATATTTCCACACCACATACTGTATTTGCCTACAACCTAAATGGAGAGAACAAGCCTTCTAGACCTGGGAGGTGTAGCACTAACAGGGGTTTGGCTTGAACATAGGGACTATTTGATGGAAATATTGCCAACAACCTTGTCTCCTCAATGTTGACATCAGCTCTGATATCATTTCACTACCTGGCATGAAGGGCAACATCCCACACCATCTTCGGCTGTGTGCCAGGGACGCTAGCTGTCTGTGAACAACTCACGTTCTCCTTTCATGGATAGAGCACTGCTGCTGGGAGGCAGTTGCCTGGCCAGGGCACACATTTCCAGCCCTCCATCCCCAAATCTAAGAGAGAGCCACACAAATGAGTTGTAGCTAAGGAATGTGGGAAGGATTATACTGCTTCTAGGGTCCTCAATAAAACCTCCTGCCTGATTCTCTCCTCGTTTTCTTTCTCTTTTGCTGGCTGGATATCCAAACTTACATGTGGAATACAGCAGAGTCTCTGTCTGCCTGGAAGTCTGAATGACGGCTAGAGGAGAACCTCTGGCCCCCAGCCAGGCTCCCAACTGGATATCACATGAATGAGAAATAAGCTTCTATCACGTGAAGCCCCTAAGATCTGGGATATATCTGCTCTAGCAGGCAAGAACTCCAGATCTGCCTGGCAGGTGTGGCTCAGTGGTTGAGTGTCGACCCATGCACCAAGAGGTCGCCGGTTCGATTCCCGGTCAGAACACATGCCCAGGTTGTGGGCCTAATCCCCAGTGGGGGGCATGCAGCAGGCAGCCAATCGATGTTCTCTCTCATTGATGTTTCTATATCTCTCTCTCTCTCCCTTCCTCTCTCTGTAAAAATCAATTTTTTTTAAAGAACTCCAGATTTCCTTTCTAGGAGCAGGTGAGTATTGCACCCTGTGTTTGGAGAAAAATCAAACTGCCTTGACTTATACAAGACTCCTACAGCGAATCCTGGCAAATGACCTGAAGTTCATGGGAAGATGCAGATTCAAGAAACACACTGTAGTGAAAAGAACAGGGTTGTCACAGAGATGTCACTTAAGAAGCCATACTACTTTAAACAAAATTGAACTGAGAGATGAGGCAATTTGGCCAGCCAGAGAGAACTGGCATAGCCCTCTCTTCTCCTCATCCCTGGACCAGTTCTTATTGGAGAAAGTCTGAATTCTGTTCAGATGTATACTTAAAAACACAGAAATGATGACAACTAATTGCAATTAATTTATTAAAACCTTTGCAATATTTTGTGAAGGTTTTTTGTTTGGGGTTCCTTTCTTTTGTAAATTGCTTTCGATTAAATGCCAGTGAATAAACCACTAGAAGGGGAAATTCACTGGACACCAAAAAAATAAGCTACAGGCAACTAAAAGTGGAAATGTCAACTATTAAAAAGCAGTATATTTTCAATCATACCCAAGAGGAAGGGGAAAATGATACTGAACTCAATATAATTTACAGTGGAACACAGGCTACCTTAGGGGCAATGTAAGGTAAAGCCCAAAGCTGGAACAATACACATATTCACCCAGAATTGAAAGAAATTGATGGAATCAGATTTGAGTTAAATAGTCTTAAAATCTCTCAAAATGATTCTACTTTTTTTTTTATCCTCATCAGAGGATATTTTTCTGTTTATCATCAGATAGAGCGGGAGGAAGGGAGAGGGAGGGGGTGGGAGGAGAGAGAGAGCGAGAGGGAAAGAGAGAGAGAGAAACATCGATGTAAGAAAGACACATCGACTGGTTGCCTTCCGCATGACCCCAACCAGGGCCAGGAACAAACTGCAACCCAGGTACGTGCCCTTGACCAGAATCGAACCCGCAACTCATTGGTCCACAGGCCTACGCTCTAACTGCTGAGCCAAACCCTTCAGAGCTGATTCTACTTTTTATATGTTCAAGATTGAGTACTAGAACCAGAACTAGAATGTGGGCTTCTTCAGGGACCATATGATGTTTCTATACTTTTAACTCCAGGGGTGCTGCTTTGTTGCTCAGTGTAAAGCAAGGCACATGAAGAACAGGAATCCGAGTTCAACTTCAGCAGTGTTGCTAAGTTTGTTAAGAATGCAACAGTGGTTTTAAAAATCAAGGTCAAGGGAAAGACACAGGCGCACTTCCTGTGTTTCCACTGATGTTACTGAGCCTCTAGCTCTGGTCTGGATTTGGAAGGAAAATATCTAATTTTTGTGCTTAATTCATTGGTAGAAAAATATATTTAGTAAAATAATTTAAAATACAAGTACAGCCAACTCTCATATTGGTGAAAATGCCATATTTGCAAATTTGCCTCCTTGCTAAAATTTCTTTGTAACCCCTAATCAATACTGTGGCTCTTTTGTGGTCATTGGTGAACATGAACGAAGGGGAGAAAACGAGTCCCAACTCAATGAGATTGACCGAGGCGACAAGGTGACACTCTGCCTTCTTGTTTCAGTTCTCATACTATAAGCAGGTGTCCTTTTTTGCTGTCTGTTTAGTGCCTATTGTTGGTGATTTAGCTGTTTAAATGGCCCTCAAGCATAGTGTTGAAGTGCTGTCTAGTGTTCCTAAGCATAGGAAGGCTGAGATGTACCTTATGGAGAAAATACATGTGTTTGACAAGTTTTGTTCAAGCATGAGTCATGTGCTGTTGGCCATGAGTTTAATGTTAATGCATCAACCATATATATTAAATGAAGTATCTTTAAACAGAAACACACATAAACCAAGGAGATGTACTGATGGGCTGATGAAAAAGCTGTGACCAGAGGCTCGCAGACAGTTAACCCTGTTTTCCCCAGGAGCAGTGGCTCAGTATTTGTTCATTCCGTGTTTGTGGTGACTTTATATGTCTAAGAATTCCAGGAGCATCTATTATGTACTAAACATCATGCTAAACTTTTTCACCAACATGTTTCTGCATATTAGGCATACTTAAAACTGTATCAAGCCTGACAACAGAGTAGTATTTACAAAGTCACTACCTTGACAAAACTGGTATCACTATTTCAGTAAATAGTAGCCAGGCCAAGGCCATAGAAGCTTTCCTGTCAAACAGACAATTCTTGCTAAGTAAACTGAATGGACCTCATGAGAGTAGTTTTGGAAACAACCAGAGCCATTTCCTGTGGACTGCTTGCAAAGCCTACTGACCTTTCACACCACTTGGTTACCGAAATGAACACAGCCCACTGTCTCTGCACTGAAACTCCAGCGAGGCCTGGCCAAAATCCAGACCAGAGCCAGAGGCTCAGTAACGTCAGTGGCAACGCAGGAAGTGCGCCTGTGTCAAGGGTCTTTCCCTTGACCTTGATTTTTAAAACCGCCGTTGCATTCTCAACAAATTTAGCAACACTGCTGAAGTTGAACTCGGTTTCTATTCTTAATCTTTACTGTTCTACATTTAGTAACAGGAGTTTAAAAGAAGAGAAACATTTTTTGGTCTCTAGAGAATCCCAAATTCTAGTCTAATTCTTGGACATATGAAAGGTAAAAACATTTCAACAGATTTCAGGACTATTTAACCCAGATCTGATTTCATCATTTCCTCTCAAATCTGGGTGAATCTGTGAATTATACCTACACCCTGTTTTGGGTTGTACTTTATGTTGCACCTAAGGTAGCCTGTGTTTTACTGTAAATTGTTCACTGCTATATCCCCAACAATATAATTGAATTCACTATCATTTTTTTTCTTTCTCATTTCAATGAAAACATTGACAGCAAACAAACTGATTATCTGGGAACTCGGATCCACTTTGAAAGGATCCAGGCAGATAAATATCCCAGAATATTAACCCAGTCGGCCAAGATGGAGCCGTTTCTAACCCTGAGCTTAAAAGTGACACAGCTTTACAAGCCACTTTCTTCGAAAGTTCTATTTTCCTATGAAAGCAAGAATATAAAATTTATTACTAGAACTTACTTTTTCTACTGAGGGGAACATTCTTATGTTTCCAAATATAATGAAGAACATCAGGAATTACAAGTAGAATGTAGTCAGTAAATGACAGCTTTTAGAGAATGACATTTTCATCTCTTAAGATAATTATTGTTGAACATGAATATGAATATATGACTTAAGTAGATGGATATTTCTTCAGGCATTCAGACTCCTGGGATAAATTTATAGCAATTTTCAAACTTTTCACCCCAGGACAATTATTGAAAAATGTGGGAAACATTCAAGCTCCACATGTCACTTTTATAAGTCAAAAGTATGGCAGGATTTCCAGAGAGATGAGCCATTCCACTGTTTTTTAATCAACTACAGTGTTACATGGATTGTATCACAGAACCATTACATTTTATAGCTGGGCAGGACTTCAGTGCCTCAATGAGGTGTGGATAGGGGGTGGGGAGGAGGTAATCAAAGTGTCATAACTAAGAAAAAGGGAGCAGACGAAAGTATCCATCAAGTGGTCTGTAGCCCTTTGCATGTTAAGGCACCCCACAGTAAGTAAAGCAGTGGACCCTCTGGTCTGATGTGAAATATCACCTTTTACCTAAAAGAATTAACAGTGTCATTGTCACAACACAGTGGCCACAGGGCCATGGAGGAGAGGGGAGAGAGCTGGGAATGGGCAGGGCTGAAGTGAAAGGAATCAGGGCTGTGAGGGGCAGGCCCTGAGGACAGGAGCTGGCCTATCAAACAGTGGCTCCCAAAGGTGTCCACATCCTCATCTCTACAACCTGTGAGTCTGTTAGCGTACGACGCAAAAGAGTCTTTGCAGATGTGATTAAATCAAGAATATGGAGATGGAAAGAGACCCTAGATTATCCAAGTGGGACCAAGGCAATCACACGGGTCCTTAAAAGGCCAGAGAAGGCAATACAATGACAGAGGAGAAAGGGAGAGAGAGGGGAGGATATTATTATACTGATGACTTTGATGGAGGAAGAGTCTAGGAATCAAGGACTGCAGGCAGTCACTAGGAGTTGGGGAAGGCAAGGGAACAGATTCTTCCCTAGAAGTTCCAGGAGGTACATGGCCCTACTGACAACTTCAGTCCAACCAGTGAGCCCCATGCTGGACTTCTGACCTCCAGAACTGTAAGATAATATATTTGTATTATTTTAGGCCACCAATTTTGTGGTCATTTGTTAGAGCAGCAACAGGAGACTAATACAGAAGCCAGTGGTCTGAATGTCAGTGTCTAAGGGAGAGAGTCAGTGAGGTGGGGCAGGAGGTTGTTGCTGGTACCTAAGGAGTCCAGTCTGGGACAGTCAGGGAACCCACCCATTTGGAAACGGAACCTCGGCTAGTTATTGGGGTAGAGTTATAGCTGAGCCTCTCTCTGGGAAGAGAGGTCTGGCAAAGGCAAGGCAAGTTTGGGCCAGGACACTAGTCCAACAGGGACGCCACAGTACCAGTGCAAACCATGGTGGCTGCCCTGTCCCAGTGCCTGGGCATCTCAGAGGGTGGCTAAGGAAATCCAGGCAGTGAGTTTCTACCCTGCTTTCTGCTGTGACTTTTTTTGGGGAAAAGAGCTCTTTCTGCAGGGTGAGGGGGTGCGCCTAGGGCTGTCAGCCAGAAAACCTCCCTAAAAATAAAACCCCCAAGAGGAAACAGAACTAAAAGATGGAAACAGACTGGGGCTGGGATCAGCCATGACAGGAGCCAGTTTTACCCCGCTGACTTTCAGTTTTGAAGCAATACTTTTTGCTTAAGCTAGTGTGAGTTATGTTGCTAGCATTATACCTGAGTGAATCCTGAAGAATATACAGTCATGACAAGACTTCTCTCTCTTTTTCAAATAGAAAACATTAGCTCTCTAGTACTCTGAAGAAGGCAAATAAATTTGGGGGAGTGGGGGCAGGGAGAGGAGAGTCAAGTCTGGAATACACTAGCTACGTCTTTAGTTCAGCTAGCCCAACACTTAAAAACTCTTAAATATGTTAAAAGTTAAACATCACATGGTGATTGTATACAAATATAGATAAATACATAAAAAAGAAAATAATTACCTATTATCCCACTATCATAAGCTAAGCCATGTTGATGCTTTAATTTATATACTTTCAAAATTTGAAGTACAGATCTATGTTTTAAATAAACTTTTTATTTTAAAAGAATTTTAATTTCTATGAAAATTGCAAAGATAGTACAGCAGACTCCAATTTATCCCACACCTAGGTTTCCCTATTATTAATGTCTTACATTAATATGGTATACTTGTCATAATTAATAAACCAAAATTGTTAAATTAGTAAGTAAAGCCCATTCTTCATTGATATTTCCACTCCCCCCTTTTTTTTTAACTTAAGTGTCCTTTTTCTGTTCCAGGACTGTGTTTAGGTTAGCATATTACATTTAGTGGTCATGTCTCTTCAGGCTCCTCTTGGCTGTGACAGCTTCTCAGACATTCCCTGTTTTGGATGACCTTGACAGTTTTGAGGATACGTCAAAATGTCCCTCAGTTGGGATTTGTCTGATCTTTTTCTCTTTATTAGACTGTGGTTATGGGTTTTGGGAAGGAAGACCACATAGGTAAAGTTTATTATTATTATTATCATCATCACATAATATAAAGGACAGGTGCCATCAGCATGGTTTGTCACTGTTGACATTGACATTGATCATCTGGCTGAGGCAACCATCTGTCAACTTTCCCCCAGTACACAGCTATTCTTTTTTCTCTCCATACTACTCTTCAGAAGGAAGTCAATGTATACAGACCATACTTGAGGAGTGGGGATATATGTGTCCCCCTTCTAGAGGGTGGAGTATCGACATAAATTATTTGGAATTCTTCTACACTGAGATTTGCCTATTCTTGTTTACTTATTTATCTACTTTTTAATTTATTCATTCATTTTTATCAGTATGAACCCATGGATATTTATTTTATACTTTGAGTTATAATTCAATATGACTTTATTTAGTTGTTCAAATTGTTCCAGGTTTGGCCATTGGGAGCTCTTTCAGTTGGCTTCTGTGTCCTTTGATCTACCCCCAGCACTGTGCTCTTTGAGCACTTTCTGGTACTAAAAGACACTCCAGGTTCACCTTGTATATTTTCTGCTGTAGTCTTTTAATCAGCCACAGTTCCTAGGAGCCATGTCTCCATTTTGTTAAAGAAAGGTATTACAGAAAAGGATCTGGGCACTAGGTATGCTCGTTACTACAGGGGTGTTGTCGCTTTTAGGCTCTCAGCCAGCAGAGCAAGGAAATGCATGGTGTCTTTCATGTACCTACATTAGAGCATCACACACTATCATAGCTTCACTGTTCTAAAAAACATCAGGTTTCACCTATTCAACCACACTCCTGTCAACCACTGATCTGTTTACCACCTCCACAGTTTTGCCTTTTCCAGAATGTCATATAATAGAATCGTACAATATGTAGCCTTTTCAGACTGGCTTCTTTCAAGTAGCAATATACATTTAAGACTGCCCAATGTTTTGATAACTTGCACTCATTCCATTCTGTTGCTGAATACTATTCCACTGTACAGATGTACCACAGTCTGTTTATCCATTTGCTCATTGAAGGACATCTTGTTGCTTGAGTTTTGGCAATTATGAATTAAGCTTCTATAAATATTCATGCACAAGTTTCTATGTAGATATATAATGTCTTCAATCCCATTTGGTAAAGACTTAGGAACATGCCCTGGCTGGTGTGGCTAAGTGGTTAGAGCATTAGCCTGCAGACCAATGGGTTATGGGTTCAATTCCCGGTCAAGGGCAGGTACCTCAGTTGCAGGTTTGATCCCCAGCCCTGGTCAGGGCACGCGCAGGAGGCAACCAATCAATGTGTCTCTCACACTGATGTTTCTCTTTCTCTCTCTCTCCCCCTCCTCCCTTCTACTCTCTCTAAAAATCAATGGAAAAAATATCCTTGAGTGAGGATTAAAAAAAAAAAGGATTTAGGAACATGATTGCTGGATCATATAGTAAGACTATGTTTAGCTTTCTTTTGTTGTTGTTACAGATGTTTCTCTTTTTCCCCTCAATGACACCCTCCTCCCAACCCACCCCCCCAGCATTGTTGTCTATGCCCATGGTTACGCATACATGCATATAAGTTCTGTGGTTTATCTCAGAAACCACCAAACACATTCCCATCAGCAATGCATTAGAGTTCCTGTTGCTCTACATCCTTGCCAGCAACTGTTAGTTTTTCAGATTACAGGCATTCTAATAGGTGTGTATCTCACTGTTGTTTCAAGGGAGATCTATTTTGTAAATTGTAAAAACAATTCATCCTGTGGCTTCAAAATGCAAACATTATAGAAGGGAACAAAATGAAAAAAAGCTACTTTTCCTCCATCCCCCACTTCCTCCTATAATTAACCAAAGATGTTTCTTATGTGTCTGTTCTAAAATGTACTGAGTCCATTCTGAAAATGATTATGAAACTTAAAACATACATGATATGTACCCCCCCTTCTTCTACAAAGGGCATATGTATGTGTGTGAATAATAAATAAATATTACATGTGAATAATAAGCTTAGATAATTTCCCGTATCAGCACATATCAATCTATCTGTGTAGTGTTGTACTGTATTAATGCACTGTAATTCATGTAACCAGCCTCTCCTATTAATAGTTTGTTTCCACTTTTGTTTGTTTTATTTTTCCATCACAAATAATGATTCAATAAACCTATTTTAAACACAAATACTCTTTGACCCAGCACTTCTGGGAAGTGCTGGGTCAAAGAGTATTTGCATTTAAAATTCTGAACAATAGAGCCAAATTGTCCTCCAAAAAGATTGTACAAATGTTCAATCCCTCTAATAGTTCACAAGAATAGGATATAAATGCTGGTTTGGTTATAGAAGGCCCCCTTCTTCTCCTCCTCTTCTTATCATAAAATAGATTACTGCATATAGTGTATATTAAAATACAGACAAATTGAACCCCATACCAGATATCTAACTCTTTTGTCCATAGTCTTTGCATCTCTGCACATAAGTGCTCATTCATACTGTTGCTAATCTGCCTTCCTATTTGTTCACCTTCTCTGCTTCGTATACTCTGCTATTTCATGTATCAGCCCAGTTCCTGGAAGGCCCTACCTACCGTGGCCCTTCTTCTGTTTCAAGTATCACTTTAAAGACAGTCTTCAAGAATTTGGGGGAAAGGAAGCAAAATTTTCCAGATACCCACTTTGTTGTTCCAGAGCTCAGTGGTTCAGCAATACATGTCTGATCACTTGCATTATAAAACAATGGTGTCCTCCCTAACTCTCATCAAGTCTGTAGTGATGTGACATATGTGCTCATTGCAAAGCTTGAGTGAAGCTAACAGGAACACGTGGAGATCAAAGAGAACAGACCAGTCTCAGTGCACAGGACCAGCACTCAGGTGATGGGATGATGCCACTGTCAAGACCAGATCATAAAACAATATAAATATGTCAGCACCCATGATCTCTGTACATTGGAGATTCTGTATGTTAATGTCTTTTTTTACTTTGTATAAACCTGCAATGAAGCTGTGAACCTCAAATCAGAATGAACCATAAAAATAAACTGACCGAATGTAAGCCTCATTTTGTTTTCTACTTAATAATAAACTGAATATGAAGATGTTTTATGTTGTAAAAAGTAGGTTCAGTTCAAAACAATTTCTAATAGCTACACTCTTGTAAGAAAACCATTCTATATGTTCTTTTAACTGAATTTTCTGTTCAAGTGTATTTTAAACGTTGGATGAGGGGTGAGAGAGAAGCAAAACCACTTTATGAAGAAGGTTGTCAACTGCCAAAAGGTTATGAAAGAGTATACTTTGTTTAGTTAATGAGACACTCAACCAATTAATAGAGATTAAGCTTGGTAAGAAAGGATAGGGGTGGATAGAAAGAGAGAATTCAGTGAGTTATTAAAGCTGGTTGCTAGGGAAACCTCCTAAGTGAAAAAATATAGCTACCCATAGCACGGTCATAATCTCTCTTCTTTCAGTTTAATCCAGTTGTATGAAGCAGGAAGGCAATGGCGTGGAAAGCCAATCTCCCTCTTCTAAAGCATCTTATGGGGCTGCTGCTGGGAAGGGAACTTCATGCTTCCTTTCTCAGAAGCATAAACAGCCTTCTAAAAAAGTCTGAGAGACTATAACTCATTACAGAGACATCTGAGGACAAGCTAAAGCTGTAAGCATTTTGGAAATTAAAAGGAATTCTGGGCGGTTGAAGGATGTACACCGCCTCGCTGATTTGTGGATCTAAGGATCCAGGCTGAGTTTTCTACCCAAACATGGCCGGGAAAAACTGCCAGTATTAAAATGAAACTGTAGTACTAAGGTAGCAAACTCTATTGTTTGCTGTTTGTAATTCTTTAAATCTTTCTCTTCATTATTGGTCTTCTTTGAGAAGCTAAACGGTTTAGTAATTAGCGATTGGTTTCTATTTATTCTTATTTAAGTAAACAGTTTTGTTAAAGATGAAAACAGACCTGTGTTGCTACTATGATTCATTCATTCACACCAAATACAGTTCTGTCAATCAACTCACACAGGTTTAACCATAAGCCACTCTCACCTGGTGGCAGGAGAGATGTCAGGTCTGAAAGGAATGAAACAGCCCCCAAGGGCTACTCTGGAAAATGAGAGGACACGTCACAATGGTATTTCCTAACCATACAAAACGAAATCAGAGCATGAAAAGATACTTTCTGAGCAGAGCCTGAATTTAAATGATATTTCATGCACCTTTATTCCCTGCTGTTTCCTGTCATGTCCATTTCTGGTGAGCCAGGGTTATTTGTTTTTAACTAATTTTAACAGTTAGATCAGAGACCTGCATATCTAGGTCGTTAATCAATTGTATTTATGGCCGTGCTCAGAGTCTGTCAATCTCACAAATGGAAACAAACTGTCCCTAGGCTTATAAACTGAGATGTCCCTGAGATGTTGTGAGGGAAGAACATGGGGATAATTGGTAGAGAAGCACAATTTGTTCCAGCCACAGAATTTTTCAACAGGAAAGCCAGGCTTTCCTGCCATTCCAGCCCAGAGGAGCTGATAAAATCAACATTCTCCTCTTTTTTATTTATCCCGGAATTGAGAGAAGTGGTCTTTATTTCAGCCAAGGGCTGTCTTGCTTGCACTATGGCAAGTGTTGCTTCCTGCTCAAGCCTGGTGTCTGTGCCCTCTGGTTTGGACACCCCTATGCTGTATACACACGTAGTCTTTGGCTTAGTTTCATGACTTGATCATAACAAAGTGTAATTTTGTTACAATTTAGCCACCATTCATGATTCTCCTTCAGTCATTTCACTCTACAACAAAATTAGAAGAAGCTCATAAATTCACAAAGACTCCGCAGTCATACACTAAAGTTGTAATGAAAATTAAACAACATTTTTAATCTACTCCAAATGTAAAACCCCGTAGGGAGAGAACAGATATAAAAACTCCTGGCCCACAATTTTGGGGGGCACAAAACAGGAGGCATTGTGTGAAAAGGCTCTTTGTCAAAACATACCATGTGATATTTTTTTTTTCTCAGCATAGGATCAATAAATCAAAGGGAACAGCTGATCTTGAATTAGCATTAATTGCTCAGTGAAATCATTAAAGACCCAAATCATTAAGGACTCGGTACGAAGGCTGATATTAAAAATGAATCTGTGCTGAAAATGTACCACACTAGACCTTTCCCAGTTAGACCTGATGTTACCTATCAGTGTAACTACCTCCCTTTCTTAATCACATTTTCACAGACGAAGATTTAGGCTTTGATTGTGGCAGCAAAATGAAATTTTTTGTCATGCTGACAACTGATGCTCACTGCTGTGAGAATTTCGTTGGTAGTAGCAAAATAATTACTATTTGAGATTGGTAATGAAAGATCCAGTCTGCTGAAGGAACCAAAGGTTCTTAAAGATCTGGTAAATGATTTGTACAAATCTAAGAGCCCTGGGAATAAGTACAAATAGAGCCTCTTAAAATTTATTTTTTAACATGGTAAAAAAATATATATACAAATAGTAAAACAAAGGGATATATAGTAAAAAAAATAAGTATTCTTCTTACTCTAAATACCCAATCTTTCCTCCAAGAATCAACCCCTAGTAGTTTTCTAAATATCCTTCCAGATGCTCCCTGTACAGAAAAACATGTACGCATCTACATAACTTGTTTAAAAACAGAAGTAACAGTACTCACTACACAATGCTATGTATGGTGCTTATTCATTCCCAGGATGTCTTCCCAACCATCCCATATCAGTGCGTACAAAGCAGCCTCAGGCAGGGGATAATATTTCCATGTATGTATATGGCATAATTGATAGAACTTTCAATGTGTCAACAATGTTAACTTCTAAATAGGCTGAATGGGGCATCTAGAACCTTAGAAACACACTACCCCTCTGGAACTACAGCTGCCCCAAGTTGCAGTTGTCATTTCCTGGCTGTCACTGTTGCTGCTGTTACTCTAATCCACAAAACTGTATTACTTTCTCTGCACAGTGACTGTACCAGCTCCCTGGGCCATCTGCAGACACAGATGGAACAAAATAAGATGCACTTGAAGGGCAGACGCAGGCAAGGCAGAGTCCCACCCAGCCCTCATAATCTTCTGCAAAAATCTCCTGAAGAGTCTAAAATTCCTGTTATTGGCCACTCCTCTGTCTTCAGGGTAAGAGTCTATCCATCTCTGTGCACTCTGCAGTCCTACATCTTTCATGACTTTGTTTCTGCCAGTCAAAATTGTCATTCCCTCTCTTTCTATCAAGCCCAGGATGACTGAGAACAGGGAGACGGTGGAGATGGTGAGTCACCTATGAGGGGGTCTGGGGTGACCCTTCTGAATAGAAATATGCATAAGTCAGTGGCTGGAGAACTATTCCTGGAAACAGGTGATCTACAACCCAGGCTTTTTGTGAGGGGCCTGGGTCAACTTATTATCAGTTAAGCAAGTGGCACTTGGGAAGGCAGATATTTGAGCAAAGTTAATACTGTAGTTATTACTGATTTCAGGTGCTCCTCCAAATGTGAGAGGGACAGTATCTCAATGCTGAGTCCTTGTAAAAGATGCTAAAACTCAGGCATGCCTGGGGTTTTTTAACAGTTCTAACAGATATCTATACTGAAGTGCACAGTTCTGGGATGGTGAAGTTGGTAATGACTATTTTTATACCACCTTTGGAAGACAAGGCTTAACTCTTTAGTGGCCCTTGAAAACACTACTCAGTTACAGACCTGGCTGGAATCTCAGGAGGCAGCTACATTGCTCCCATTTCTATCTGGAGTATTATAGATTAATCACCCTAGATAAAGGTTTGCTCATTTTATATAGGAAAAGGTAACTTATTCAGGGTTAACTATATTGTCAGAGTTTGGAGATCTTGGCATCAAAAAGAGAAAATGGCCCTGGCCAGTTTGGCTCAGCAGTTAGAGCGTCAGCCCGAGAACTGAAGGGTCTCAGGTTCAATTCCTGGTCAAGGACATGTACCTCAATTGCAGGTTCAATACCCCCATGCCCAGTTGTGCAGGAGGCAGCCAATCAATGTGTCTCTCTTGCATCGATGTTTCTCTCTCTCTCTCCCTCCCTCCCTTCCACTCTATCTAAAAATCAATGAAAAAAATATCCTCAGGTGAGGATTAAAAAAAAGAGAGAGAAAATAAATAATTAAAAAGTACAATGATTGGAAAACATTTTGACCAACTCCCAAATTCTTCTGAATATATTCTCTTAGTTTTTTCTTTTCACTGTAAGGATCACCAATGGGAATATATTATATATATTTACACAAGAAGCTTATAGATCACATTGTTTTTATACACTGTGGCTATAGAAACTTGTTCAATATATACCATGATGTGATTTTTAAAATAAGCACTCATTTAAATATTATTTTAGAAAAATCCCATTATTTACATGGTTTTTAGCATTTAGACACATGAATCAATAGTCTCCTACTATACTCAGGAAAGTCTTTTAAAAATTCATAATATAAATACCTAAAATAGCTAAAGTATTTTCTTCCAAAGAACTTGGCATAAATCAGGAGGAAATATCCTGGTTGGGACTGCTTCTGAGAAACTCACTTCCTTATCCCATGCCTGATCCAACAGCTTCTCCTCTTACCCTTATCCCATCTGAACCTCCAGAGATGCAGTCAGATGTCACTGATCTAACTCAAGGAACTCCACACTCTTCCAGGGATAATGACTGCTTCTTACCAGAATGTTAGAAAGCATTTCCTGCTGTGGCCGAGTCCCTGCACAGGGGCCTCAGTGACTTGTCATAAGCTGTACAAACTGGCCAATGGGCTCTGGTATGTGTTTATCAGTGTCTTCTATGCACATCACACTCCCAGATAAAAAATTATCTGCCCTTAACATTGTGTGTTCCTTCTGGCTTAATTTGTTGGTTTTAAAGGCATGAGATGCCACATCTGTGTGCAATGCAACCTCATCCTTTTTAAAGTGCAATTATGCATCCATTACATGTGAAAATGCCACGTGTAGCTGCCCTGAGATGTTTTTGTTCTCATTTGCTTAGTCACTATGGGTCTGAATAAATGGTTGACGGATGGGTGATAAAAAAAAAAAAAAGGTACTGTGTTGAATGCAAATGTTTAACAATGGGTTAGTTTATTGGGTGTTCTTTAAAAAACAACAACAAAAAACCCTAGAGTTCTAAATTGATTAGCTTAATAATCATTATGCACCTATTATGTTCCAGGCATTGGGGCAGACCTTGAGGATGCCAAAATAATAAGACAATGATCCTGTTCTCAAGTAGCTTACAGTTAGAAGAGAGATGTGTGAGCAAATAAGAGCAAAAAGAACATGATAAAAACATGCATGAGACAGTGAAAAGACAGGAAGAAATGGTTTAACTTCTAGAAAGACAGGTTAGAAAGAGTATCATAGATAAAACTACTATGTAAGTTAGTAGCCAACCAGTCCACTTTTGGAGTAAAAGGAGACATTTTTATTTATGCTGTGTGTTTATCACATTGGTGGGCCTATAAAAATGTTTAATGACTATTTTTAAAATAAAGTTATTTCCAAAAAATTAAATAACATATCCATATGTAAAAAAATTTTTTTTAACTTCTTTCTGTTGATTGTTTAAATATCAGAAAATACTGTAGGCAAAATAATTACTCTTGGCACATATTCACAGAGTTTAATAAATTTGTATGCATATCTATCTCTAAATCCATATCTAAAGAATTCATTTTTTTCCAATGTGGGATGATGATGATGATGATGATGATGATGATGATTATTTTAATCCTCACTGCCTTTAGGATATTTTTGCATTGATTTTTTTTTTTTAGATAGAGTGGGGTGGGAGGGAGAGAGAAACATCGATGCGAGAGAGACACATTGATTGGTTGCCTCCCGTGCGATCCCGACCCAGGGCCTGGGATCAAATCTGCAACCCAGGTATGTGCCCTTGACCAGGAATCGAACCTGTGACTCTTCAGTCCTCAGGCTGACACTCTAACTGCTGAGCCAAATTGGCCAGGGCTGTGGGTTTATTTATTTTTCATAAAATTGCTTACAATCTTCTTCAATGTTGCATTTTATGATCACTAGTTTGAAATTGTCAACACCTTCAATTGATTCTTTCTTTTAAAATTAAACTCACTGGGGTGACACTAGTTAACAAAATTACACATGTTTCAGGTGCACACTTCTACAACACATCTATACACTGTATTGTGTGTTTACCACCCCAAGTCAAGTCTCTATCCATCATTTATTCCCCCTACACCCTCCTCCACCTCCCCCCAGCAATCACCATGAGTTTTTTTTTTCTCTTTTTTTTCCCCTTTCTTGCTCAATTCCTCCAACACATCCCCAGCCCCTGCCCCGACCCCCAACAGCTGTCAGCCTGTTCTCTGAGTCTGTCTCTATTTTGCTTGTTAGTTCATTTTGTTCATTATATTCCACATATGAGTGAAACAGCATTAGGGCAAACCTGGAGGATGCCAAAATAATAAGACAATAATTCTTATGGTGCTTGTCTTTCTCTGACTGGCTTATTTCACTTAGCACAATGTTCTCTAGGTCCATCCATGCTGTTGCAAAGGGTAAGAGTTCCTTCTTTTTTATGGCTGAGTAGCAGTATTCTATTGTGTGAATGTACCACAGCTTTTTTATCCACTCATCTACTGATGGACACTTGGGCTGCTTCCAAATCTTGGCTATTGTAAATAACACTACAATGAACAGAGTGGTACATATATTCTTTCGAATTTAGTGTTTCAGGTTTCTTCGCATAAATTCCCAAAAGAGGAATCGCTGGGTCATAAGACAGTTTCATTGATTCTTCATTGACCATAATATTTTTAACTTGGAAAATACTCTCTACATGCTACAATGCCTAATAAATTCAGGGCAAATCACGCTAAACAGAAATTCTAACTGTAAGTTTTTAATCAAAAAGTGTGTGTGTGTGTGTGTGTGTGTGTGTGTGTGTGTGTGTTTCAGCCTAAACAGCCTAAACATTTTCTTACAGGTACTGACATTTTGTCACCTTTCTTTAACAAATACTGCCTTTCTTTGGTAAGTACTTTTAATAGATAAACCTTGTCAAATGAATTGTATGTATTAATGATTTTTAATGTTTCTCCAAATTTGTATGCTGTAACATAATCAGCCTTCCTGATCTCATTTTATTGCAGCACAGATATAAAATTATCCAATCAGAAATAGGAACTCCACCCAGACACTTCCCACAGATTGAATTATCCCAAAGCACAGTTACAGAATTTCAAACTCACTCATATACCTTATTTGAGCTCTCATCACTCAATTTGTTCAGTTTCTTTCTCTTTTGTAAGGTGTGTTTCAAGTTTTGTTTCCAATAATTGCAATTTTCGAAAAACTTCAAAACCTGCTGAATAGTTTAAGGTTTCCAACTGTGTGGTTTGTTTTTTTTTAACCAATGTAACCAAAATATTGGGGATTTGTTTACAAAGAGGTTTGGTGCCATTTAGTATACTTATGTTGATTTACAAAGTACCTCCCTTAAAGTCTCATATAGTTCTAACTGATTAAACTCTAATACCCAACTGATGGAACAGGTAGCTTAGGAAGAGTGGTAAATGTCTGGAATAAGTAGACACAAGAACAGAAGAATCATCTAACTAGATCACGTGAGAGGAGAGCTGAGCAGTGCTGGGGACTGGGCTGAGACTAGAGACCATTTCGCTCCTAGTTAGCTAACTGTGTGCTATCTTCCAGCAGGACCCAGCAGCCCTGGTGTAGGGGGAGAGAGGATGCACTAAGGTCAAGTCTTTTGTTTTGTTTTTCTTAATCCTCACTGGAGGATATGTTTTTCATTGATTGTAGAGAGAAAGGAAGGGAGAGGGAGAGAGAGAGAAACATCGATTAGTTACCTCCCATATGTGCCCTGACCGGGGATGGAATCCACAACCTGGGTTTGTGCCCTGACTGGGAATCAAACCATGACCCTTTGGTGCACAGAATGACGCTCTAACCAACTGAGCCATACCAACCAGGGCATGAGGTCAAGTTTTGCATCTGCAAAGTAGATGCAGCAGGCAAAGCAGGTAGGATGCTGGCAGGGCAATAATGGTGGGGATACTCGGAGGGGTTAGGCTGAATAGGAAACTCAAAGAGGGAGGCATTGGGGATTCTACTAATGTCAAAGAACAGACAAGAAATAAAAAACTGAGAGACTGAGCTAGGCTGAAGACAGACACAGAGTGGTGGAGATTAAGATTATAGAGCTCTGGCCCTGGCCGGTTTGGGTCAGCAGTTAGAGCGTTGGCCCACGGACCAATGAGTCGTGAATTCGATTCCGGCCAAGGGCGCGTACCTTGGGTGCAGTTTGCTTCCAGCCCTGGTCAAGGTTGTGTGGGAGGCAACCTGTCGATGTGTCCCTCTCACACTGATATTTTTCTCTCTCTCTCCCTCCCTCCCACTTTATCTGAAGATAAATAGAAAAATATCCTCTGGTGAGGATTAAAAAAAAAAAGATTACAGAGCTCTGGGGAACACTATTCTAGAGAGTAGCCATGTGGTTAAAGCTGGTTGAGAAATATTGCAGGTTATCATGTGGGTTGTCAAGAGGGACACTGAGGTACCATACTGACTATCCTCGTCATGGGAATTGGGGATGAGTCAGACACCAAAGTCTTCAATGACCAAAGAAGATCGGGAACTGGCAGAAACAAGGAAGGTTAGGGGAAATAAACTTGAGAGCCCGAGCAAGGATTTTTACTTCGAGGTGTAAAATTAATCATCCAGATGTGGCAATAGGGATCTGCCAGAATTTTAAATGTCTTCTTCAGAACAGGAACCAGAGAACCTCTCTCTAATCTTAGCCATTATCATACCCCTCCTTGTGAAACATCAAATTTCATACATTTATCAGGGCTGCCAGGCCAGCATCATTACCAACATGCCTTATTTAGAAAGCCCCATGAACTAAAAGAGATAAGACATGGTTTGAGAAATAATCTTCTCAGGAAACGGAGAGGCTTAGCTGGCAAACGCAGAAAGCCAAACAACTGGATTTCTAATGTCTGTGCTGGTTTAACAGAGACTGACACTGAGAAAATGGGGACAGCAAAAGACAAGAACATGGAATTTTAGACCTGAGACTGCAGGCTGGTCTAAAACTAAACCAACAACAACAACAAGAACCCTCTAGGTTACAAACAGATCCAGACAGGCCATGCACTGAGCTATCCCAGAATCTCCAGAGGCCAAAGGAGCCTGGAATCTGCACTCCCTGACTTTAGTCTAGCGATCACTCCACTTCACAGCATTCCGAAAAGAGTCTGTCAAGACTCTCCCTGTGAGACTCCCCCACATCTCCTTCCAGATGCCTGACAAAATCTCCCAAATGGGAACATGAGGAACTTTATACCTAATAGCCTCAACTTTCCCCATGACATCGTTTGAAAAACAATTTGGATTTCTATGATTCTAATGAAGGGGCAGTGATTCCCTCTAAAGGACAAAAGTTGAGGTTGGATTAGATTATGTCCAAGATCACCTTGGGCTATATCCTGTGACTCAATGGTCCCTGCCCTCTGGAAATTCAGATTTAAATGGCTAAACCAGGATATAATCCCTGAAAAGTAACTGTACCCAGACATGACTATGCCTTTAGAGGTTCTAGAGATCCTTCAGATCTCTTTCCTGTGACCCCCATTCTTCCTCCTGAACCCAGGCCGCGCTAGATTCGACTCGCCCACTCCCCTCGAATCCCTTCTGCTGTGCCCACTCACCTGCTCACTCTGTCTCTCTCCCACCTCCCAGGCCCCTGATCTTCCTCTACCACAGCGGCTCCCGCTCGCTGGTCCTGCACCTGCTGTTCCACTGCCAGGATGCTCTTTTTCTAACAGCCACATGCTGGGCCCAGTGAAAAATAACAATGTATGTTTCTTGTTGAAAACGTCAGGAAAAATTTTTCCCCTTTCTCTATTGTCTCTCACTAAAACTGTCATGGTGTTTTTTACCTGTTATTTAATACTGCACTCCCTCAGTCACGGGGATATGCACCCGTGGCACCTGGGGTCCCAACCCACATCAGTGTGCTGGGTGTATGCATTTGAACCAAACACCCCCACACTTGTGCCCAGGTCCCCACCAAGTGGGAACAGAGGAGTGAGCGATCAAGAATCTGCCCTGGGGAGGTGGCAGGAGGTGGAACCTGATGTGAGCCAGGGCTCCAATCCCCTTGGACCTCACTTATAAAACACAAATTCAAAGATTAAACTATTAAACTGTTCAGATGGCAAATGCAAAGCATTAAACCCTAAGCATGGGGCCTTTTTGAGCTCAGGGTTCTGCATGCCTACGCTGGTCACACACCCATGAAGTCAGGCCTGGCCATGTTGCTTATTACCTCACTTCTTTCAGGTCTCTGTTCAAATGTCTCTTTATCAGAAAGGTCTCCCCTGACCATTTTGTATAAAGTAGCAATCCACTCACGTCCTTCCAGCCTCTGGTATCCCCACCTCACTTTCTTTTACTGTTTCTCAATAGACTATCACTACCTGATACATTCTTACTTTATTAATAATATTAAGTTCGTTGTTTGTCTGTGGTCTTTCTTCTGCTGTGATGTAAGCTCTATAGGGGAAGGGAATTCATTATATTCATTGCTGTATCCTCACTGGCACTAATGCCAGACATGTTAGGAGCTCCAGAAGCATTTGTTGGGTAAATGAATGAATGAATGATTATCATGATGCACAATGATCACTACAAACAAAAATATCACAGAATTTCAGAAAAGAGTGAATTCTCTGTGGGCTGGGGCCTGTGGGATCATAGAGGGTATGCAACTCAAATTTTCGAGAGGAGCAATTATAACCCACAACGATTGCTTTCTTCAAGGTTTGTGCAGGGAGCTCTAGGTGACCCAATAGGCCCAAGGAAGAGACATTCTTGAGTGGAGAGTGATTAGGACTTAGCCAGATGGATGTGCTGGGTGTGGGTTGGGGTGGGGCTATGCTCTAGGCTGAAGAACTGGTATAAAGAGAGGTATTAAGCAGCCTGGGTGGGATGTCAGGGGTTTAATCTGGTGCTTTAAAAGAAAAGAGAGGGTGTAGATGACTGACAAGAATAGAAAGAGCATCAAAGAAAGAAACTGGGAAGACATGAGAGAAAACCTGAGGGAGGAACATCCACATCCTTTTTACAGGGCATGAGGAAATTGGTTTGGCTGAAGCAGAGAGGCTGTTTCTTTTTTTAAATAAGTTATCAGATAGAACTGCAACTCAGGAGCATCTCAAACCAGAATGTCTAATCTAATATAGTCAAAATTTATGACTGCATAGGCACACTTTTTACAAGCCCTAAGTTTTTATCTACTAAGGATCTAGAAGCAACAAAGTTAATGGTGATATCATCTCTCTTTTTTTTTTTTTTTTTACAAGCCTCAGCTTGCTGACTTTATGGTATTACATGTACCCTTATTTCAAATAAATATTTGTACAACATGTAAGTTAATAAATGGATAATTTCTGAAATTTATGTTTTATATTCAAAGCATGACTCTAATCTTTTTAAAAAATATCTTTTTTATTGATTTTTTTTTAGAGAGAGGGGAAAGGAGAGGAAGAGAGAAATAAAAACATCGATGTGAGAGAGAAACATCTATTGGTTGCCTCCTGCATGTCCCCTACTGGGGATCAAGCCAGTAATCCAGGCATATGCTCTGTCCAGGAATCGAACCGGGACCTCTCAGTCCATGGTCTCAGTCCAGGACCTCTCAGTGGACAATGCTCAATCCACTGAGTCATATTGGCTAGGCTGACTCTACTCTTTATATTTTATGGTTTCTAAAATTTAAGTATAGTGGCCAGATGTTACTTATAAAAAATTTTACAATTATTCATATAATGTGTGGGACTTTAAAATTGTGCACAGTTTAAAGAAATCACCTAAAATTTAGTGTAACATGTTAACTTTTAATCAAATTGAATAAAATGGGTAAGGTGATGTTTAGAAAAATATTGTGAAAATCTTTTAGTAAAAAATGATTGTATATTGCCCTGGTCAGTTTGGCTCAGCAGTTAAAGTGTCGGTCTGCGGACCAATGAGTCGTGGGTTCGACTCTGGTCAAGGGTACGCACCTCTGTTGGGATTCGTCCCTGGCCCTGGTTGGGGTTGTGTGGGAGGCAGCCACTTGATGTGTCCCTTTCACGTCGATGTTTCTCTCTCTCTCTCCCTCTTCCTCTCTCTCCCTCCCACTATATCTGAACAAAAATGGAAAAATGAAAAAAAAATGATTGTATTAAAAACATGGTTATAAAGAGTCAAAACTGTTACAAAAGACAAAGGACACTAACAAAAGGGTCAATTCACCAATAAGATACATGCCACAAACATGTACCAAATATGAGAGCTCCAAAATAGATGAATCAGCCCTGGCTGGTTTGGCTCAGTCATTAGAGCATTGGCCCAAGGACCAATGAGTTACGGATTCGACTCTGGTCAATGGCACGTACCTCAACTGCAGTTTGTCCCTGGCCCTGGTAGGGGTCGTGCGGGATGCAACCAGTTGATTTGTCCCTCTCAAGTCAATGTTTCTCTCTCGCGCTCTCTCTCTCCCTCCCTCCCACTCTATCTGAAGATAAATAGAAAAAAATATCCTCGGGTAAGGATTAAAAAAAAAAAATAGATAAAGCAAATACTGACAAAATTGAAGGGAGAAATAGACAGCTCTATAAAAATAGCACGAGACTTCAGTACCCAACTTTCCATAATAGATAGAACAACCAAACAAGATGGGTAGGGAAACAGAGGACTTCAACAACACTACAGACAAATTAGACCTAACAAACATACACAGACTATATCACCCAACAAAAGTAAAATACATATTTTTCTCCAGCTCACATGGAACATTCTCCAGCATATGGTAGGCAACAAAACAAGGCTTAATAAATTTTAAAAGACTGAAATAATACAAAGTATCTTTTCCAATCCCAATGGAAGGGAACTGGAAATCAACAACGGAAGAAAAACTGGAAAATATCACATTACATAGAAATTAAACAACATACTCATAAACAGCCCATGGATCGAAGAAGAAATCATAAGGTAAATAAGAAAATAGCTTGAGGAAAATGAAAACAAAACATACCAAAACATATGGGATGCAGCAAAAAAAAGAGCTAAGAGGAAAATTTATAGTTGTAAAAGCTTACATTGAAAGAGAAGATCTCGACTTCTGGTCAAGATGGCATCATAGGTAAATGCGGTACCGCGTCCTCCCACAACCACATCAAAGTTACAACTAAACTACAGAACAACCATCATTCAAAACCCCCTGACATCAAGCTGAATGGAAGTCCTACAACTACGAAATTAAAGAAGAAGCCACATGGAGACTGGTAGGAGGGGCGGAGGCATGACGGGCTGGTCCCACACCCACGTGTGCCAGAGAAAACTTAGGAGGATACCTCGGCTGGGAAGGTCCTCCCTGAGGACTTAGGGGTCCCCATCCCACACCAGGAGCCCAGCTCAGGGTTCCAGTGCCAGGAAGAGAAGTCCCCCATAACTTCTGGCTGGAAAAACCAGCGGGAACTGAGGCTGAGGCGGCTGAAGCCCCGGCAGCTCCTCTTAAAGGGCCCGCGCATGGACTGACTCGGACTCCCACCCTCCAGGCTCCAGCGTGGGGGAGGCAGTTTGAAAGGCACCAGAGTCATATGGGGAAGAACTGAGCTGTTTGGCATTGGAGCAAGGGCTGGAGAGGCAGCTTTCTCCTAGATAGACGTGCTATCAGAGACTTTTGTTCCTTTGGTGAGCCCTTCCCTGGGCCGGCAGACACCGCCATATCTGGGACTCCAGCAACCTGGCTCACACTGTTTCCCCCGCCCTGGTGGTTCCCTGAGGCCCCGCCCCACCCAACTTCCAGGCCTACCCAAGCTGTTGCCAGTTGCTTTACCATAGGATTGGCCTGTCTTGGATCCTGCTTCAGCTTTTCCTAAATTCTTTCAAACAAGCAGCATCTGGTCTCAGCTAGCCCCATACCTCTCGCTAAGTAATACATAGAAACAAACACAGGGAGGCAGCCAAAATGAGGAGACAAAGAAACAGGTCCCAAATGAAAGAACAGAACAAAACTCCAGGAAAAGAACTAAGTGAAATGAAGTTAAGCAACCTAACAGATGCTGAGTTCAAAACACTGTTTATAAGGATGCTCAATGGACTTAGTGAGAACCTCAGTGAACTTAGTGAGGGCCTCAAGAGTATAAAAAGGACCAGTCAGAAATGAAGGATGCACAGTTAGAAATGAAGGAGGCACTAACTGAAATAAAGAATAGTTTACACAGATTACTCTAATAGTAGAGTAGGTAAAGCCAAGAAGCAAACCATCGATTTGGAATATCAGGAAGCAAAAAACACCCAATCAGAACAGCAAGACGAAAAAAGAATCCAAAAAAATGAGGATAGTGTAAGGAGCCTCTGGGACAACTTCAAGCGTGCTAACATTTGCATCTTGAGGGTGCCAGAAGGAGAAGAGAGAGAACAAGAAATCGAAAACCTATTTGAAACAATAATGGCAGAAAACTTCCCTAACTTGGTGAAGGAAACAGACATACAAGTCCAGGAAGCACAAAGAGTCCCAAACAAAATGAACCCCAAGAGGCCCACACCAAGACACATCCTCATCAAAATGCAAAAGGTTCAAGACAAAGAGAGAATCTTAAAAGCAGCAAGAGAAAAGCAGTCTGTTACCTACAAGGGCGTTCCCATAAGACTGTCAGCTGATTTCTCAAAAGAAACTTTGCAGGCCAGAAGGGAGTGGCAAGAAATATTCAGAGTGATGAAAAGCAAGAACCTACAACCAAGATTACTCTATCCTGCAAAGCCGTCATTTAGAATCGATGGCCATATAAAGAGTTTCCCAGACAAGGAAAAGCTAAAGGAGTTCATCACCACCAAACCATTATATGAAATGTTGAAGGGTCTTCTTGAAGAAAAAGATTTAAAAAATATGAACAAACAAAATGGCAATAAATACATATCTATCAACAATTGAATCTACAAACAAAGTGAACAAGCAGAACAGAAACATTCTCATAGATACAGAGAACTTCTGTTGGTTACCAGATGGGTGGGGGCTGGGGGGAGGGGTGAAAAAGGTGAAGGGATTAAGTAGTACAAATTGGTTGTTAGACTGACAAACCTCAAAGAGAAGGGGGTTGGGGGGTAGGAAGAAATAAACCAAAGAACTTATATGTATATATGCATAACCAATGGACACAGACAACAGTGTGGGGAAAGGCAGGAGGGAGGTAGGAATGGGGAGGAGGGGGTCAATGGGGGGAAAATGAGGAACATCTGTAATACATTCAACAATAAAGATAAATTTTAAAAAAAAAAGAGAAAATCTCAAAAACTATGATTATGGCATATTGGCAGTTTTATATGGTTGAACCCAGTAAAATTGGTTCATGATTATATTGGATGTTGGTTTTTCTTCTTTCTTTACCTTCTTAACTCTCTCAGCTCTTATATCTCAGTAGGCTTCCCAGTGGCAGGAGGGGCGAAAAGCGTGTACTACATAATTAGCATGGAAGGTGGCAAAGTAGCTGCTGCAGCTGGAAGTAATGAGCTTGCCTCTGCCAGCATCTTTAGCCCAACTCTTGCCAAGATGTCACAGAGTCCTCCATCCCAGCCAAATCTGTCCCCAAAGGAAAAAACCCTATGCAGACTTAACCCCCAAAGATGAATGCCAACAGACTGGGTCCCTTGCAAATGGAACCACAAACAGATAGAATCCCTCCAAGATTGAAACCCTTACAGATTAGATACCCTACAAACCAAAACTGTCACAGATGGAACCGCCCACAGAATGACCCTCCAACAGGCTAAAATCCTCACAGACTGAACCCTCAAAGACTGAACCCCTCACAGACTGAACTCCTCACAGATTGAACCCTTCACAGACTAAACGTTCACAGATGGGAGCCCCCACTTACTGGAACCTTCACAGACTGATCTCCCCACAGTCTGAGCCCCTCACATCCCACCCAGGCACTTAATGCCCCATCTTTGTACCAGCCCTTCAGCCTGGAGCACAGCCCCCACCACATCCCACATCCAGCACATCCACCTGCCTAAGTCCTAATCACTCCACTCACGGGTGTCTCCTCCACCGGGCATTCCCTTACCCACAGCTCCCTACACAAATCGTGAGGGACACAGTGGCTGTGGGTTACAACTGTTCCTCCACAGAGAGAGCCCCACTGGAGACCACTCACTATGCCTGTGTGTGTCCCCCAAATCCCTTCCACTCACCAACACTGAATAAAAGTCACAGACCCTCTAGGCTTCAATTAGTGTCTACTGTGAATAAGATGTTGGTAATTTATATGTAAATTTATTAAGGTGTCATAGTCAAAAACACTTTTTTCCTCATTATTTATGCTTGGCTACTTACAAAAGACTTTGTATTAGGAGTAATAATTTGTGTTCTAATTAAAATTGTTTCAGGGAACAGACTGTATGAATTATGAATACAATATCCATATGAAGCTAACATGGGCAACTCCCATAAACAGGGAAATGTTAAACAGCTTCGTGCACAAGCCAATGGAGTAAATAAACAGTATTTTCTCTTGGAAGCTGTGTATATTTTCATATCTTGGATTACTCAGGAGTCAAATTAATATTCTTTAAAGAAAGTGTGTTTATTCGTTAGTTTTTCAAGCTCAATAGGTGGCTACATATCTTAATGCTATCATGGAATGAAGGGGATATCAGAACTATTTGTATCTCATATGGAATATGCACAAGGTAACAAATCACAATAATGGTAAAATATACTAGTCATACTTGTCCATTCCTTCATTAATTGAAAAAAACTAAGAAACATGATCATTGCTGTGATGAATTTAGATTGCTTTAATTATTTCCTGTGATATAATTTAGTTTAGGTTTTTCCCCCCTCACAAACCACTAAAATCTACAGGCATTTTCTAGTTTCTGCTTTTAAAATACTCACTGAATCATAAGTGATCATTTTTTTCCAGGTAAACTGAACTATCCACCTTA
Organism: Tadarida brasiliensis; assembly: GCA_030848825.1. Taxonomy (NCBI): domain Eukaryota; kingdom Metazoa; phylum Chordata; class Mammalia; order Chiroptera; family Molossidae; genus Tadarida; species Tadarida brasiliensis. Next base: position 107,220,710 of record CM061257.1, on the reverse strand, counting down.
ATATTCCCTACAAGATTTTTCCTAGAACAATTAGTATCTACTGTGTATTATATTACGCTGGTTAAGCACAACCACTGGGTCACTTGTTGGCATGGATAAATAATCCAACCATTCTGCCAGATCCTTCATGTAAAATTGAAATAACAATCGCTCCTAAGTTTGTTGTGAGAATTAATTTTAACCAGTATATATTTTCTAATTAAAATTGTTTCTGCAATCATATTAATTGAACAAATATCTATTAAGTGTCTACCATAATGTGCAAGCACTGTTCTAGCAGAGAACAAAGCAGAGATAAATTTTATGATGGTGACAAGTCTTCCAGACAAAATCAAAGTTGGAGAAGGGGACAGGGAATGAATGAGTGTGGTGGAAGGTGTTGGTAGGGTTGGTATCTCTTACAGGGGAACTGGGGAATATCTGAATGAAAAGATGACATTTGGCAGAAATCCTAATATTTCTTTCATTCCATGATAGCATTAAGCTATCTAAGGGGAAGTGTTCCAGGCAGAGAGATGAACAGGAACAAAGGCCCATGGGATGCAAAGCTATGTGTGTTTGAAGACCAGCAAGAAGGCTAGTCTGGCTGCAGGTGAAGGAAATGAGAGAGGGGTAGGGATGATGTCAGAGAGGTTACCTGGGGCCTTATCATACAAAGAGTGCCCTGGAGATCCCTGTAAGGACCTGGTCTTTTACTCTGAGATGGAAAGCCAATAGGAGTTTTCAACAGAGGCACGACAAGATCTGGCTAGTATACTGAGAAAGAACAGTGCAGGAGGGGAAGGTTGGGAAAGAAAGATAAGCCTTACATATGAAAATATCTTGGACCAGAGTGGCAGCTGTGCAGATGATGAGAAATTGTTGGATTCTCAGCACAGTATCTAGTTGGTGACCACAGAATTTGCCAATGGATGGGATTGTAGGGCACAAGAGAAAAAGATGAGTTAAGGATGACTGTGGGGTTTTTACCTCAGCAGCCGGAAGAATGGAATTGCCATTTGCTAAGAGAGACAGACAGCAGGAGAAGCAGATTTTGTGGGAAATTCAGAAGTTTACTTTGGATCTGGTAAGTGAGCAATGCTTATTACACAGCCAAGTGAAGCTACTGAGAAGACAGATATAAAACCTGGATTTGAGGGAGGGGGTTCAGGCTAATGATATAAATCAGGAGTTACCACATACAGAAATGTAAGTCTTACTGAAAATATAAGTCAACAGGGAATATAATATCTTTCTTTAAAAAAAAATTAATTCTGATGTGTCCTTTGAATTTTATCAGCCTGAAGTATATGCAAAAAGGGAGGCATTGAGGGCATGTTCTTTATCATCTCCAAATATATGGGCTGATATCCCACAAGAAAAGTTAGATGAGAAATAAACTCTAAACAAATTGGCTCTTCATTTGTAACTTATCCCAATGTCATACTGACCTCACACTATCTAAAGAAGAATGTTACCAAAAATAGCATTCTGAAAAAAAAGTGTATTTGTCCAAAAACCCAAATAAAATTTAAACATAGAACCCTATAAGCAATCAAGTCTCTTCTGCTGCAGAAGCACAAGAAAAAATATGCCACAGTACTCAGAATCAAAACAATTAGCTAAGTAACAAAATCAGGGTGCTGAGCATCCCCTTTTACATCTGAGCATCACTGCCCAAGGCGATGTTTCCTAGGACACAAAAAATCTCCCAGGCACAAATATTGTGAAATACAGCCCCAACAAATGTGTTCAAGATCTTCCCCATGTATCTGGAAATCAAGTACGTTCTAAGCTCTTCCAATAAACCCCAAACCCACTTTCCACTGACCAGACAGAAATGATATGCAGAAATGATATCAAGAACAAACACTATTAATTAAGACTTGTCAACAAAAAATAAAAACACAACAACAGCCCTGGCCGGTTTGGCTCAGCGATTAGAGGGTCAGCCCACAGACCAAAGAGTTGCGGGTTCGATTCCGGTCAAGGGCACATACCTGGGTTGCGGTTTGGTCCCTGGCCCTGCCCTGGTTGGGGTTGTGCAGGAGACAACCAGTCGATGTCTCTCTCTCTCTCTCTCACCTCCCCACTCCTCCCCCCCATCCCCCGCCACTCTGTCTGAAGATAAATGGAAAAAATATCCTTGGTGAGGATTTTAAAAAAAACAACACACAACAACAAAAATAACAATAAAGTCCATGAAATCTTCCAACCAAACCAATTATTTTCCCAGCATTATATTCTGCCGCATCAAAAGTTTTCTGTCACTGCTTCTCCCCCGCCCCCCTTTTTATTGCCATTCTTTTAAAGAATCTCATTGATTTAGATAACCAATGAAGAAGAGGAAGAAAGGAATAAGAGCAAAGCCAATGTGAATTTTCAAACTATCTGACATAAAACATTTTAAACAAATATATTACCTTAAAATATACTTAATATTGAGAGCTAAATTATCAAAGTTTTAACAAACAGAATTCCTTTGGGGACCAACCAGAATTAATGTAAATTGTAGATGGCATGACTATTTATATATAAAAGCTAAGAAATCCACAAAACAACTACTATAACTAATGAGTATAAAATTTAGAAAGGGTGTAGGTTAATGCACACAAAAAAAAACCACATTTTTACATAATAGCAGCAAGCCACTGGAAAATGACATAAAAACCCATTTATAGCCCTGGCCGGTTTGGCTCAGCAGTTAGAGCATCGGACCAAAGGGTCACAGGTTCAACTCCTGGTCAAGGGCATGGGCATCTACCTGGGTTGCAGGTTCGATCCTGACCTCAGGCGGGAGGCAACCAATGGATATGTCTCTCTCACATCATGTTTTTCTCTTTCTCTCCCCACCCCTTCCATTCTATCTAAAAATCAGTGGAAAAATATCCTCAGGTGAGGATTACTTAGATAATCTAGAATACCCAAAGCAATTTTAAGAAAAGAATAACAAAGTTAGAGACACAAGCTGATTTCAAGACTTACGAGAAAGCTGCAGTGTAGTACTGACAAAAGGACACACATATAGAGTACTGTAATAAAATAATGAGTCCAGAAATTAATCTAGCCATATATGGTCAACTGATTTTTGACAAAGGTGCCAAAGCAATTAATTGGGGGAAAAAAGTCTTCCCAACAAATGATGCTGAAAATTGGATATCACTATGGTGAAAACAAACACACAAAATGAATATCGCCCTTATCTCACACCACACATAAAAATTAATTTAAACTTGATTTTGAAATAGATCTAAATGGAAATGCTAAAACTTTAAAACTTATAGAAGAAGGAAAAAAAAAAAAAGCAAACATGGGGTAGGCAAACACTTCTCATACAAGACACAACACGCACAAACCAGAAGAGAAACCAAATTAATAAGTTGGAATTTTTTACCATTAAAACATTTCCTATTCAAGAGGTTCCATTAAGAATTAGGTGATGGTTTCACAGATATGACACCAAAAGCATAAGTGACAAAAGAAAAAAATAAGCTGTATTACATCAAAATTAAAGACTTTGGTGCTGCAAATGATACCATCAAGAGCCCTGGCCAGTTTGGCTCAGCGGTTAGAGCATCAGCCCGCGGACCAGAGAAGCCCGGGTTTGGTTCCCGCTAAGGGCACATACCTCGGTTGCAGTTTGACCCTGGCCCAGTTGGGGTCGTGTGGGTGGCAACCATTCTATGTGTCTCTCTCACATTGATGTTTCTCTCTCTCTCTTCCTCCCTCTGTACCTCCCCCGCTCTATCTGAAATAAATGCAAAAATGCCCTCGGGTGAGGATAAAAAAAAAAAAAAAGAGTGAAAGGACAACCCACAGACTAGGAAAAAATATTTGAAAATCATATGTCTAATAAGGGACCTATACATAGAATATAAAAAGAGTCATACAGCTCAAAAATAAAAGTCAAATATCCCAATTTTAAAATATATATGTTATTTGAATATATATTTCTCCAAAGATGATCCTGTAAGTGGCCAAGAAGCACATGAAAAGACATGCAACATCATTAATCATCAAGAAAATGCAAATCAAACCACAATGAGATAACACTTCACACCCAAGAATGGCTATTTACAAAAAGACAGATAAAACAAGTACTGGATAAGATGTAGAGACATTGGAATCCTTATATGCTGCTCTTGGCATTGTAAATGGTGTGGTCACTGTGAAACAGTTTGAGAGTTCTTGAAAATGTTAAACATGGAGTTACCATTTGACCCAGAAATTCCACTCCTAGGTATACATACCCAAGGAAAATGAAAACATATGTCCACCCAAAAATTTGTACACGAATATGCCTAGCATCATTATTTATTACAGTCAAAAAGTAAAACGCCCTAAATGCCCATCAACTGATGAATGGGTAAATAAAATGATATATCCACATAATGAAATATTATTTGGCAAGCCAGAATGACTACTATCAATAAATCAACTAAGAACAAGTACTGGTGAGGATGTAGAGAAAAGGGAACCCTAGCACACTGCTGGTGGAAATGCAGACTGGTGCAGCCACTGTGGAAAACAACATGGTGTTTCCTCAAAAAATTAAAAACGGAACTGCCACTTGACTCAGCAATCCCACTTCTGGGAATATAGCCAAAGAATCCTGAAACATCAATCAGAAAGAATATATGTACCCCTATATTCATAGCAGCATTATTTACAATAGCCAAGATCTGGAAACAGCTCAAGTTGCCCATCAATAGATGATGAGTGGACAAAAATGCTGTGGTACATTTACACAATGGAATCCTAGCAGCTGTAAAAAGGAAGTACCTTACCTTTTTCGACAGCACGAATGGACCCAGAGATTATTATGCTAAGCAAAATAAGCCAGTCAGAGAAAGACAAATATCACATGATCTCACTTATATGTGGAATCTAATGAACAAAATAACTGACAAACAAAACAGGACCAGAGGCATGAAAGCATGGAACAAACTGACAGATCTCAGAGGGGCAGGGTGTGGATTGGGGACTAGAAGAGATTAACCAAAGAACATACATGCATAACTCATGGACACAGACAATAATGTGGCAAAGGCCTGGGTGGAGGCTGGGGCTGGGTGGAGGGGGGCAAAGGGAGGGGGAAATGAGGGTATCTATAACAGTGTCAACAATAAAATAACTTTTTTCAGAAAGGAATGAAATACTGATATATATGCTCCAACATGGATAAACCTGGAAGACATTATGCTAAGTAAAAGAAGCCGGTCTCACAAAAAAACATATACATTGTATGATTCCATTTACAATGTGTGGGTGGCAGCCATTCCATGTGTCTCTTTCACATTGATGTTTCTCTCTCTCTCCTTCCCACTCTATCTGAAGATAAATGCAAAAATGTCCTCGGGTGAGGATAAAAAAAAAAAAAGTAAAATGTTTAACAATGCACTTAGTTTTTTCCTTAGGTACTTCAATCATTGCCTCTAGCTATGAATTTGTGATTAATTTGCCTGACAAACTTCACCCAGTGTCGCCCAAGGGTTCATTCTAGCCCCACTCCTCTCTGCATGAATACACATTCTGAATGAGTGTGGCCTATATTAAGGATAATTGCAAAAGAGTGGAAAATGTGATAGCAAAGCTCAGTGAGGGGTGGGGACAGTTGTGTTGACAGTGCAACATCCAAACTTTGGTCTAAGGTTCATTCTGTTCCAAACTCTTCTATGCTCTCATGCAAACCAACCTTTCACATAAACTTCTGCTGGTAAGTACACAGATGGCCTACAATAGTTCAACTTACAACTTTATCTGCAGAGATATACTGATGAAATTATATGGATGTCCATAAAATGGATGTCTGCACTGAGGACCTACTATTTTTGGCAGACCATTTCCCACACATTCCTCTCATTCAATACTCACTATAGCCTGCTAATGTAAATATTATCGTAATCCCCATTTTTTTTCCAATTAAGGAAGCTGATATTCAGAGTACAGTTATTTGTTCAAATTCACCTGGCTAGTAAGAGGCAGAACTGAGATTTACATAATTGGGGTGTTTTTTTAACTGATTTAAGTGACAGTTCAAACAGAGAATTAAAAGTATTAATTTTTTTTTGCATCACCAACAAAAAAGCACACATTTGAATGCATTACTGACACTTTGTGGGGCTCTTTCTTGTCACCAGAATGTCATTCTTCCTATTGGGCAGTCAGTATTTGGTGGGAAATTTATTCACCTACTTCTTTAAGAGCAGATTCTATACAAAAGGAAGTCACACGAACTTCTAGGGAATATTCCCAGATTGAGGAGAGTTATCAGCCTGTAGGAAGAACCAGAAATGTGGCAAACTGTAAAACAAACAAGATAGCAAAGAACTAGGAAAGAGTGCACTTAGGCAGTTGGGAGTTGGCATGAAACCAGCAGTTAAAACCACTTCACTGCCAGGCTCATGGCTGACAATAACACACAAATCTGTAAAACTGCTGGTTACCACCATGATCTCCCATTAAGGTGCTGTTTAAACATTCATAAGGGAAAAAAGAGAAAAGGTAAAAAATAAATTGTCAGACTAACCCTCAATTCTTCTAAATACCTTTGGCAATCCAAAGTCTGAAAATCATGAATATAACAATAAAATTTAAGTATATATTCTGATCTCCAACAAAAGTCCTCTTCAGTCACTCAGCTCAATAATATGGTGTTTCAGAATTTATTTTCTCAGGTCATGGTTAAAGTATAACACTCTTACACAGTTTCCATCACTTAATTCTAATAAATCTAGTCCTGAACTACTAGGAATTCTATCACTTAGAGTGAAGCATCTGTGTAAGGAAGGAGGCTAATTTCATCTTACATTTAAAGAATACCTGTTCAAGTACAGTCGCTACCTGACTATTCAGCTTTCTCATTTCCTCCCTCTTCTGGTAATTCCCAGTGTTACTTGAATGCAGAAATCCTATATTGGGGGTGATAATGTCAAGGTCTAACTCCAGTCATACTTTTCTTATTCTGGCATGAGCTCCAGTTCAGTCACAAGTGTGTGTATCTGCCAGTAGAGGAGCAGAGGGAAGGGACAGAGCACACAGCTGCCCTTGGCTGCTCCTTCCCCCAGCCACCCTAGAAATGAAGACGAGGGTGGGAGTTCCTCCTAGAGACAAGAGCAGAGTGTACTTCACAGTGGCCCACAGAAGTGTTTTCAGGAAGCAACATTTGGACCTTGTACATTAAAAAGCAAAACAGTCATCCTGAAGGTAGGTGCACCCTACAATGGTACCATTGAATCCCATTGTGGAAACTTCAGATTTTCAGTCTAACTCAGCAGCTACAGGCTAGACCAAGTGAGGTCTGCAGCCTCCTGTGTTCGGCCAGCTGTCTTTAGTTGTGCACCCACATCTCCAATGTCCCACAGCCCTCACCACTCCCTACTGTCTTACCTGGCCCACTACATTAGTTAATTTTACCACCTGGCCCTTTAGGCATTTGAATTTTCAACCCCTGGTCCACACTCATCAATTTAAAAGGGTACTTACAGCTGCATGACCAAGTACAAGTGATTTGGACTTTCATAAATGTCTTCCAGGGCAACAATGTTTTCATGCTTAATCCTAAAAGAAAAAAAATGAAACACACACATAATAAGTATGAGACATGAAAACTTTAAAAACAGATGTCATTATAGCAAAAAGTTCTAAACCTTAAAAAAGAACAACAGGCTCAAAATGGAGTCACTTGTGCTAAACCCCACATCAGCAAACAAGACTTAATACCTGATCTAATTGCAGTTACAACCCCCACGAATATGTCATCTTAACTGGTCAGTCTGGAATTTTCTGGCTGACACAAGAGGTAATCTGCTACAGAGCCCCCTTCTGTCCTCCATAAGTAGATTACCTAAACCTGAAACAATTCCATTATTTCCCCTTCTGCCTATAAAATATTTCCATTTTGGTACAGCTCTTCAGATCTACTTGCTAGATAGGATGCTGCCTGATTCCTGAATGGATCAATAAAGCCAATTTAAAATTTATTCAGCTGAATTTCTGTTATTTAACATAATCCAAACTCCTTAATGTAACATTTAAGACTCTTCACAATCTTGTTTCCAGACCTATTTCCCATTATTTTTCCCCTACTCTCTGCTCCCCTTCATTCCTTCCCAAGGCTCTCTCTACCCTCCAATGTAGCAATACTGAATTAACTACTGTTGCTTCACATGTATCCCAGCCTCCTTGCATTTATTCATATGAATCTCAAAGATGGGCCAAACCTGTCAAAATCCCATTAACTTATAGGGAGAATTTTTGTTGTTGTCATTTCTCACCCGACGATTTCTCCCCAATGATTTCAGATGAAGTGGAAAGGAAGGGGGAGAGTAAAACATTGATGTGAGAGAGACACACCGATTGGTTGCCTCCAACACTCAGGGTAGGGATCAAACCCACAACTCCGGTATGTTGTATGGAAACAAACCCAAGACCCTTTGGTCCACTGGCTGCTGAGCCAAACCAGCCAGAGCTTGTAGGAATAATTTAATTCTCCCTCTTCTATAGTCTCCCAATGGTGTCACACACTGGCCTAAACAGTTCACTGTATGCAAATGCACCCCCATAACAGGTGAGATATTCCAGGGGACAGTTTCATTGTCAAGTTCAATTCTCCAGTGTAGGCAAAGGAAAACCAGACTGACCCCTCATTTGGACTGTAGTCAACACGACCACCAATGTCAATTCAGTACCCCAAGCAAAACAGTCAGATGCTGCTCAGTGTGGTTGCCAAACAGGCAGCACTAGCATCTCCTAGGAGCTGGTTAGAAACGCAAATTCTCAGGCCCTCCCCGTCAGACAGAATTAGAATCCCCAAGGGCAGGCCCAGGAATCTGTTTTAATAAAATCCTCAGATGATCTGTATGCCCCAAGTTGAGCTAGAGAAATTCTGTATTAGGCCAGTGCTTCTCAAAGGAAGTGTGCATAGGAAAAACCTGAGGTTCTGGTTGCCCATCCTGATTGAGCAGGTCTGGGGCAGGGACCTGAGAGTCTGCACTTCTAACATGCTCCCTGGAGATGCCCATGTTGCTGGCCCACAGACCACACTCTGACAGCAGAGACCTAACTACATAATCAAGGGAGGAAAACAACAGCCTAATGCTAGTCCCTGGAACTCCCCACTAAGAGCTGTTTCTGCTCAGAATGTAAAGTCTGATATTTATTTAAAGCATTTGAGGAATCAAAGCATTTGAGGAGAATCATTTCATTACTCTATGAGTTAATTAGCTCTTACCACAAGCTTTTCACTGAAATGATTGCTGAGCCACCTAAAAGCCAGCATTTAATGAACAAATTCTTGTGAACCCTTATAAGCAGGGACTACATCTTACTCATTTTGTTTTTCCCTTGTACATGCATCGATCTATTAAATAAATGTTTCCTGGATAAATGGGATTTAAAGGTTGTTGCTATTAAACAGAAAAATAATTATTTAGTTAGGGAAAACAGAGGCAATTTTCCTAAGTGTGAGTGTCTGTCCCTCAAAAAGAAGTTTACAAGGTGGAACAAACCAAAATATTATCTTGCCTTTGAGTAGATGAAAGAAGGAAACAAAATAGTTAACTGAGAGTGGTGATGCTTTGATTCCTCCAGCTTTTATTAGTCAATGCAGTTCTTTGCAGGAGTTGAGATAATAGATTATACTAAATTCACTTTTCACCTGATTTGAATAAGCTTAATTATTTGTTAGCAGTTACTGTGATACCTGAGCAAAATAATATCAGCAATATGTTATGTGAACCAAATAAACTCTGCCACCAAGGAAACTGAGACAGATTAATTTGGGACTGCCCAGATCCCAGATGTTCATGGAATTATTATTATTGGCTATAACTGAAAGAGTGTCACCATGAAAAGTATAAGCATATGGATTTTTCCTTTCATTAATTATTTAAAATTTTCCATTGGAATCAATCACATGGACACAAATATTTTCTTTCAGTAATTTGAGTTAATTTGAGGGTTAATTAAGAGCTCAGTCTTATGGGAAAATGAAAGGAATGTGGTTTATATGTAGGGCTATCAGGTAAATGCAAGGCACCCAGTTAGGTTTAATTCTGGATAAACAATGAATACATTTTTAGTATAAGTATGTCCCAAATATTACATTGTTGTTTATCTGAAATTCAAATATGACTGGGAGCCCTGCGTTTTCATGTGCTAACTCTGGCCATCCTACTTACATGAGTCACAGTCGATGAGCCTCTATTGCAGGCTTAGAGATTTGTCCCTACGGTGCCAGCTGCCCTTGGAGGATGAGCCAAGAAGGCAGTTTGAGCTTTAGACTCCAGCTATTAATACAGATTCAACTCTACAAAAAATCAGCTATGTACAAAGCACTTGCCCAGCCAAAGCAGGAGACTCGAATAAATTAAGAATATAACCCCTTCTTCAGACGCAGGGCTTGGAGAAATTAGTCTATTTATCGTGTCATGTCTTACATGAGTTCTTACAGTGGCTGGAATGACTATTCCTACTCTACTAACTATTCCTCTTATTTTACTAACTATTCCTCTTAACTAGTGAATCAAGTAATCAAGCAATTGTCATTTGCTGACTTTCTATTATGTTTGGGAGAATACAAGAAAAAATAAAATAAGGTTTTGCCCTCAAAAAAGCTCATCACCTAGATGGAGAGATCCACAAAGCAAGTAGGAATGAATTAAATGCTAAACTGTAGAACTGGTGCTAAGTTCAGAGAAAGCAAGGCCCTGTCTGGGTCAGAATTACAGTAAAGACCTCAAGAAAATAATGGAAGTTGAGCTGGGTTGAGTAATGTTTGAATAAGCACACTTCAGAAATTTTAAAGAAATCCTAAAATGGCCTCTTAATGTCTCTTAAGAAAAGTATTTTAATTAACTTGTATATGTTAGAACGTGATAGAAGAAAACATTCTGGCCTCCCACAGCTGTTTTCAGGTACTTTATTATACCCTTAGATTCCCTAAGATATACACAAACACTGAACTTCAAATTTTACCATTATTTTAGTACCTAGGTTAATCTTTACAAAAGGTCATATGAATATCCATGAACACGTCTTTGGGTGCCCACCACGTACTAGGGTGCCCACCATGCACCAGGGTGCCCACCAAGTACCTGTCACAGTACTAGGCATCACAAGTGACATATCTCAGCCTTGTGAAGTTCACACAGGTGGGCATCCAGCTGCAACTAGGATGCTTCAAAGGTGGTCTTTTCCTATATTTACCAGAATAAACAGTTTCTGTATAATGAGCAGTGACTCCTGGGAGCAACACAGACAAGCTTGCACCCTCTTCTCATATAGCCTGCAAATATTTGACAGATACAACAATATCTCTGCTTAGACTTCTCAACACTGACCAATTCTCCTCCCATATGATTTATATGCCTCCCACATTACATCACTCTTGTTTGTCCCGACTATAGTATTCAAAATTAAAAGTAATGATCCCAGTATAAAATACAGCACCAAGAATAGGTATTAGCCCTGGCTGGTGTGGCTCAATTGGTTGAAGTGTTGTGTCGTGTACCAGAAGGTCACTGGTTTGATTCCTGGTCAGGGCACATACCTAGGTTGCAGGTTCAATCCCTGGTCAGGGCGTGTATGGGAGGTAACTGATTGATATGTCTCCCTCACATCAATTTTTCTCTCTCTCTCCCCCTTCCTCTCTCACTAAAATCAATTAAAAATAATAAGAATGGGGTATTAAGTAACAGAGTAGAACTATTAACCATTATGATGCAGATATTACATTTTTGCAAATAAAGCCTAACATTAGATTTTTTTTTTTTTAAAGGCAGCTGAACAACTGTTGGCATATAAAGAATATAAGCTCTATGGAGGTGCGGATTTTTTACTATTTTGTCCACTACTGTCTCCCCAATGTCAAGAAAAGTGTATGGCTGGCAGTATTTTCAATACATATTTGTTGAATGAATGAATGAATGAATGAATGAATGAATGATGAATGAGTGAAAAAATATTAAGCTTAGGATCAATTAAATGACCAGATCATTTTTACCTAAACTTCTACTAAACAAGATCTCCTTTCTTACTCAAGCTTGATCTGTTTTTTAAAATTCTCACCCAAGGACACATCTTTCATTGATTTTAGAGAGAGAAGAAGGGATATGGGGAAGGAGGGGGAGGGAAAGAGGAAGGGAGAGGGAAGGAGGCAGAGGCAGAGAGAGAGAGATCAATGTGAGAAATATCAATCAATTGCCACCTGTATGCACCCCCACTAGATGCTCCAACCAACTGAGCCACACTGGCCAGGGCACTCAAGACTTGATCTTTTGAGCTTACAGTCTTCACCTTGAGCTTCATTAAATTCAATCTTTTGGGGTTCCATGCAATGGTTCACATGATCAGAAATATTCTGAATTTTTATTCTCTCATCTATTTATTATCCCTCTCAACTTAGGGCCATCTGCATATTTGGTTGGTACACATCCACCTTATATGCCTTTATTCAAATTCCTAAAGTCTTCAGTGGGAAGGTTTTATATCAGAGCTCCACAGTGTTCTACCAGAGGCCTCATCAACATAACTGAGAAATTAATCAGCTGGATTCAATTGCTGTCAAGTTGCTAACCCAGCAATAGTGTCATCTAGCCCATATTTTATCATCCTCTCTATAAGAAGACAATTAGATCCTTTGCTAAAAGGGCGTTCCTTAGTTTTATATACCACATAATACTATTTAAAAGGGAAATAGATGCTTGAAAAGATTTGTTCTTAGTAAAACCATGGTGGCTCCTAGCAACCACTATAGTCTTTACTAAATGATCACTAACCATCTGCTTGATTAACTGTTCTAGAATTTTACTGTGCATTGAAGTCAAACTTCCCGATCTATACATCTCATATTCTTATTCTTGTTGTTGTTAGTCCTCATCTGAGGATATTTTTTCCATTGATTTTTACAGAGAATGGAAGGGAAGGAATGGGGGGGGCGAAGAGAGGGAGAGAGGAGGGGGAGGGAAACATCAATGTGAGAGAGACACATCGATTGGTTGCCTCCTGCACACACCTTGACCGGGGCTGAAGATTGAACCTGCTACCCAGGTATGTGCCCTTGACAAGGAATCAAACCTATGATCTGCTCTAACCACAGAGCAACACCAACCAGGGCTACACATCTCATATTCTTAAACTTTTTCATGTTTGGAAAATTTACCAACATCCCTTATATTGTGTTCTCCAACATTTCAGCTGTGACTCTTTTGTGATAAGTGCAATTTCCTCAGTCCCCTAGGATGTAACATCTAAATCTAGTGATGAATTAATTTTATAGCTTCTTTGGGCCCTACTCACATAGCTGTTTTATATATACCATTATTGAGTGTTAACTATATGTCAAGATGGTACTAAGTATTTTTAATGATTTCATTTAATACAACAATCCTACCAAGTAGATACTATTCTCCCCACTTTCAAAAGAGGACAACTAAGACTCCAAGAGGTTAATAAGTATTCCAAGGTCATACAACTAGTAATTGAAATTGTTGAGATTCTAACTTCCAAGCCCATCATTAAGCGCTTACACTGTAACTTCATATTAACTAAGTTATAATAAGAACACAGAAGAGCTCATATAAAGTCAGAGTTATTTGTATAAAATTATAACACCTAAAGTCAAGGTATTAAATTTTATAACTAACAATACAATATCCACTTCCAGGGGTGCAGAGATTTGTAGAACTATCTTGAAATTTAGTGGAAGCTCTCAAGGTATTTTGGTTGTAAACATTCTGACAGATGAAATCCAGTGGGTCAAAGTGAACCAGAGGAAGAGACATTCAGATGCAGAAGGAATAGTTAGGAGTCCAGAAGTTATAATTAGAAAGAGCCTTCATCAGCCCAGATCTGCTAGTGTCATTAAAAGAGAGAATAAAGTGGACAGAAAAAACAGGCAGGAGAGGTCAGCTACAAGCAAATGGAAAACTAAGGTTTTGTTCTTGCATAGCTTGATAGCTGAATCCCTGTAGATCATTATTCAGTCTTTCCAAAATATGGCCAAGAGGACTTTCATAAATGAGGAATGTTCACCCCCCCCAAAAAAGCAATGTGAAAAAATTCAAAAGAATAATGTTACTAAAAGCCAACTTGAGGTGATGAAAAGAACCTCACTTAATTTTAACCACTTACCATCTACCAGGCCCAAAGTAAACACTAGCTGATACATCTCAGTCCAGAGCGTAAATGGGTTATATGTCAATCTACACCAAAGTCTCTATAATCCCCTGAAACGTACAGAAGTGGATAGAGGGAAGTAGGCCCAGGCAGAGAGTGAGAAAAGTTGAATGGAAAAACAGTATATGGGCACCCTTGCAGACTCCAGTCTGCATGGTAACAGACAACCAAGTTAGAAAACCTCAGAGAGAGCCGGGAAAACATTTTAAAGTTAACTTCATGAAGAAGAAGAAGAAAAAAAAATCAGTGCCAAATGCACAAGTAGGCCCCATTCCAAACCCCCAAGCTGGAGGGAACATCAGAACCCAGAGGACAGGCATTCTATTGAATACACATGCTTCTATGAAACGATAGCCACATCATTTCTCCCTCTAGTCTCATTCTCCACAGTTCAAGGATTCACAAATTCTGAACTCCACGTAAAATGAGAAAAGTTAGAAAAACACAAAAGAGAAGAGGAGAGAAAGTTCAGAATGTTTTACTTTTTGTCATCTAATCATAGTTCACTGACCTGGAGGGGAAAACCATGGCAGCAATGTTGAGAATTATCAGAAGGAGAAAAAGGCAACAAGACGTCTTTCCTTTGTGGTGGCATTCTTTGGAAATGGTCACTTATCTATTCAGGTTAAAGAAGCCATTGGAGGAGATGGAAGAAAATAAAATTAGACAGGAGACAAGGTGATTATTAGTGAGGGCAAAACTAGGATGGTGGAGGAACAGATCTCCCCACAGGAGTGCAAGACGGAAGTTACATCCATGAGCCAAGACCAGCTTCCTGTCTTCCTCTCTGGCACTTCCCTGTTAACCGTCCAGTCAAGGAAAGGCCTCTCTCAGGGGAAAAGCAGATGGCTCTCAGGCAAAGACCCTAAAGGAGTAGGTCTTTCACCACCCACCACCCTTTTTTCCTAAATGGGCCAGAAAATTTTAATTCACAGATGTTATTTCATTTCATTCTCATAACAACTCTATAAAGTAGGCATTATTATTCCTATTTTACAGATGATCACTCACAGTTTATAACCACATAATTGTTCTCCCTATCTCCTTCTGGGGTTGCTCTCTTGCTAACCATTCTCCATACTGTCTTCTGAGCCATCATTTCATAATATAGAACTAATCAAAATTTCTTAGTTTGAAATCCTCCAATGGATCCCTGTAGTCTAGAATGAAGTTCCAACAACTTGGCATGACACACCAGGTCCCTTGTTGCTAAGTCCTCACCTGTCCTTCCCATCTCATCGTCTACCGTTGCCCCACCCCAAAACTTTATTGGGCCTGGGCAGCTCTTACACACCTGTGCATACCTTCTCTGGCCATACAGGCGTGCTCATCTTTCTCATATCTTCTTATTAAACTACTCACGCTCCAAGACTCATTCTGTATCACCTCCACTGAGAACCCTTTGCTATTCCTTACCTCTCACAGGGCTGAACCCCTCTATTCTGGGCCACCTCACTTCTTTTATCAGCCTGTTATTGTACATATGCACTGCATCCCAAGTATCTGTGTGTAGGCATATGTGTGCATGTATTTAAATGATTTCATATTCAGATTTAAGTCTGTAAGGTTACATATCAAACTGGTAACTGGTTTCCTCAGAAAGTGTGCTAGGGTGGAAGGAGATTTTTCAGTTTTTCTGAAGCAGGGTTCTTCATCTGAACCACAGAAAATAGAAAAATTATTCAAGTGACTATTTTCTTATTTTCCCAAGGATGCACCATTCTAGCTGTGTAGGAGAGAAAGTTAATTCAGCGTGTTCAGTGAATGCCTTCGGGCATTAGGGCTTGATTCTCTCACTGAGCCCAATTAGAGAAAGGTTACTAGACTGTTATATTGCCAAACTTTTACAAAGGGGCGCTTTTTTAAAGTTCTTGATCAAAATCATTAACACTTGGTTCACCAAAAGATATCCATAATGCTGGACAAAAAGAAATGCATACAGATTCATTTAACTGCTCAAGCAATCAGATCAGGCTGGGTCTCAGCTCTAACACACCTAACTGCAAGAAGTTGGGCAAGACATTAAATACTTTCTGGCTACATTTCCTCATTAGTTAAAATATGTGGTCTCATTATCTATTTAAATTCATACACGTATTTTACCTCTACAAATGTGTACATATATATATAGATACACATTTGTAGAGGTAAAATATATTACAGATACACATATATGCATCATACTACAGATAAAGAGAGATCTTGTCTATTAAGAATATAGGCCATGGCCCTGGCCATTGTGACTCAGTTGGTTGAGCATCGTCCCACGCACCAAGAAGTCACCTGTGCGATTCCTAGTCAGGGCACACGCCCAGCTGTGGGCTTGATCCCCAGCAGGGGGCATGCAGAAGGCAGCCAATAGATGTTTCATTCTCACATTGATGTTTCTCTCTCTCTCTTCCTCTTCCTTTCTCTCTCTCTGTAAAAAAAAACAAACAATAAAAACATGACAGAAAAAAAAAGAATATAGGCCATGGACACAGACAATAGCATGGGGAAGGCCATGCTATTGGGAGGCAGGGGCTGAGGGTAGGTGGGCAAAGTGGGGGAGTGAAGGACATCTGTAATAGTGTCAACAATAAAAAAAATTAAATGAAAAAAGACTAGAGGCCACCCCAGGAATGACTAGAATTCAAAATCCAAAACTTCAAATCACCTCTCTCTGCTGCCAGCAGATGGAGCTACAATCAATGTTAGACTAAGGGGCAGACCAGGGCACAGGAAATCAACTATATCTTAAGTATGCAAGCCAGTTTTTTGTTTGTTTGTTTAGGATTAAGTACTTCATGTGATACTCTCTCATTGTGAAATGAGTTTTGCTTTGAATCCTTAAAAACAAACAAGCAACAAGCAAAACCCTTGTGTGCAGCTGACCATATTTTCAAAAAAGTATCTCAGGCATCTTTAGTACCATTTAGGGCACACAGGGTTGGAGCCTGGCCAGCACTTGTGTATAGGGAGGCCAGACTAGAGCCTGTAATGACACCATGTGAGGGGCACCAACTAGGCTAGCCTTGTCTCTATGGGACTGTGTACTGGTCATATCACTTTCCAGGGTCTGTCTCCTCATCTAGAAGTTAGCTAGTCAAACAGGATACTCTCTGAGGTCCTTTCCAGCTAGCTCTAACAATCAATGAACCTAAAATTATAATGAGGCAAAGGGTACACAAAGCTTGATTCTGAGCCAATATTCAGTGTTCCCTGGGATAGTGCTTGTTGCACAGAAGCCTGGATTACTGCTCAGACTTCAATGATCTCTCTTTCTGCATAAGTCTGTCAGGCATGGAACAGGCTTTCTTAAGACAGGAGCCATTTACACAGGAAGATTTTATTTCCCCTCTCCTAAAGCCCTGGACCAATAGATAAATGACCAAGTGATTTGTTCATGTCTAGAATAGTCCAGAAGATCCAGCGGGGGACTGGTTATCTTTAGTCCAAAAGAGAAATGTTAGATCCAAATAAGAGTTTAAAATGTTGTAGAAGACTGAATAAATAAATGAACAATTAATTCTGGCCCTCCCAAAGACTTACAGACCAAAGACACTCAAAAGCTGGATACCTGAATTAAAAAAGATTGGAAGATTTGACTCTGTATAATATATTTCCTATTCCTCTTACCACCCATGATAAATTACCAGTGGGTCTCAAACTCGGCTATATGTTAGAATTACCAGAGGAGTTTTAAAATATACTGATACCTGGGCCTACCCTTGGAGATTGTGATTTAATTGGTTTGGGGTATAGTGTAGCTATGCATTAGGATTTTTTTTTTTAAACTTCCCAAGTGATTCAAATGCAAAGTTTAAGAATCCCTGTTAAGTTACTAGGTTCATAAAATCCTTAGATACTGAGAAAGGATTCACCTTTAGATACTTGGGAGTTGGTAATTCCATAGTTTTAGTTCAATTTTAAATTTATTTTAGCTGAATACATTTACTTCATAATGATTTAAAGGTAAGATTCAGGGTGTCCAAAGAACTTATATGCATGTATGCGTAACCAATGGTCATAGACAACAAAGCTTGGGGGGGGGGGGATCGTGAGGAGGGTGTCTGGGGGGAAAAGGAGAAACATTTGTAACAAAATTTAATTAATTAAAAAAAAGAATTCAAATGCAAAAAAAAAAAAAAGATTCAGGGAGTTTTGAGACTGAAGGATCAAGGCTACTTGGCCAACACATTAATTAGTCCTCTCAGGAAAACAGTATGAAATAGTAACAAATGTCAACGAGTTAATTATAGCTTCTAATATTCTTTAGTAAGGCTTTGAAACACTAACACATTTAAGAAAATGTTGTCACTTCCTTCTCCGGATTTCTTGGTAAGTTTCTGTAGAAGGGTAATATATATTTCTCTGGATGTTTTCACATGAGAATAGATGCCTAGAACATCAAGACACTCACCTACCTTGGACTAGAGATGAATGAGGTCTTGTAACTTTGACTTACTAGCTCCACTGATTTGAAAATCCAGCATCCAAAGCCACCTTAGAAGGATAATCTCAGAAAATGTGTTCCAAGTCCACCACAGATCATTACAGTGTGAACTAAGAAACCATGCCTGTGTGAAACACTGCTGATGACGTAGAACCACCTGGCCCGCACCCTTCATCCTGCAGCTTCAGCATACACTGATCCTCAGATTGAAGACACTGGGCTTGATTTCAGGGAGCATCTCAAAGGATTCTAGCTCTGAACACTTGCATTTAGGTGAACATAAAAGAAAGGGACCAAAATAATGCATTGGAATCTGGGGGAAAGGTATCATTTCCCTTCTTTCCTACTACAAAAGCTTTCTCCATGCCCACACTGAGCAGCATCCTGTGTTACACAACTCAAACCCAGGACCATGCCAAGTCAATAGGTGCCCTGAAAGGCAGGCTCAGCAGCACAGCCCTGGCACAGGCAGAGCTTTCACGTCAATAGAGACCAGGAGTACTGGCAGGAAAGAAGAGGCACAAGCCTGCTGCCAATGCTCCTTCCAGATAAGGAAGCATCTGGGGCAGGTGGGCACCATCCTGGGCGGCTCACTAAATCTGGAACATTGTGCCATTCATGTATAAGGTGGGAAGCCAGTTGTAAAAGAAAAAAAATGGGGTGAAAAAAAATACGGAGAAAAATAGGGAAAGAGGGAAATCTGCTTTGAAGGACTAATATCAGTTCATTTTCAGCCTTAAGAAAGTTGAATCTGTGCTATAAAATTTTCCTCACTATTCTAGGAAAGTGTCCACAGCAGAGATAATGGTGCAGAATCGAGTGTTCTTCAGTTTTTGCACATCAGTAATTAATGCTGTCTCACAGTCTGTTCAGGTCAGACCCAGGCTTTAGAAAACCAGGCACATTCAAATGGAAGGAAATAGTTTTCAAGCATATACATGTTGGGAATTCATTAGGGTGTTCATGGTTGGTCTTGTGCCATATATGTTATACATATACGGGGGGGAGTGGGCGCAAAAGTAGGTTTACAGTTGTGGAAATGTGAAATAGTTTATTCTTGTATTATTATTTATTAATTATTATATTATTTTCCTTATGAACTGTAAACCTACCTTTGCCCCACCCTGTGTGTGTGTGTGTGTGTGTGTGTGTGCGCGCGCGTGTGTGTATATAGAGAGAATCTCTCCATGTGTATAACAAAGGCAACTCTATTTTCTTGAGAAAGCAAGAGGGAGTTTCTTCATAACTGAGATTAGAGTCATAAATAGGAAGAACATCATGTTTTGCTTTGTCAATGATATTTTAATAGGAGCTGTGTGATATACACATCACTTCTGCAAGTTGCAGTTTTATGTAGATCAGGTTTAAATGCTGAAGGTGTTCTGAGTTTATAGTTTTATCATGTTCTGGTAATAAATTATGATTATAATAATCTAAGGGATGTCAACTCTTAAAAAACTTCCCAGGATGAGCTCCAGGGCTATGTGCTAATTCTCAGAAATTATACTACTAGTAGATTGTATCTAATAAACTACTTGCTACTCAGTTTTCTGTTCCAGAATTTAAAAGGAAATTAGAAAGCAACTGTGCCATGGGGGATGAGAAAACAGAAGAAATCCAGCCACCTGGATGGTCTCTGACAATTACACCTGGACAGCCAGGGCAGGGAGGGTGGCAGTGGCTTTGTCCCTATGCTCAAGCAAAACAGCTAATGTGCTCAGGTGGTGGCCATGGTCTACAAGCCAATTTAAGGAAGGCCTGGCCAGGCTGAGGTCATACACAGGCCACCGTGTACATTTTAGGCGACTCTGACAGGTACAGTGTTTTTTCCTCCAAGCATCAAAGCATATTGTCTAGACTTCACTGAGGTCACTTTTGACCAGAGCTTTTCAATCTGGTTTCCCCCAAATCCTCCAGGTTCTCAATAAATATTTTAGAAACTGTCATGAAACACAACTAAACAGCTACAATAGATACCAAATATGAACTCACAGTGGAGGCCACCAACATGTCCACTGGTGTTTCTCCTTGACAGGATTTCAAATGAAGTTAAAATATTGAATTTAAAAATTCTCTCTGATAAAATACTACATTTACTACCTGTACTGGGGTTCTATGTAAGAATTTATTTTTACAAGGGTTCTGCTACTAAAAAAGAAAAAACACAAAAAAAAAGGGAGAAAAAAAGGAAACCAGTGCAAAAAAAATAATACAGAACTGAATAAAAAAGTTCCTTCCCTACTCCACCTAGAGAAGATTAGTATTATTAATATATTTTCAGATACAAAGGGAAAACCTGTCCTCAGAAAGTTATTCCCAAAGATGCTAATGTACTTCTTCCTGAATCTATGGCCTCTTTAGACTTTTTTTTTTTATGTTACAATCAGGAAGAAGCCAACACTGAAATGTCAGAGACAGGTAGGTGAGGAGATATATGCATACACACACACATACACATACACACATATATATATACATGCATGCATACGTATATACAGGGTTGGGCAAAAGCAGGTTTACAGCTGTTCTTATGAAAAATAGTACAATAATAAATAACTAATAATACAAGAATAAACTTTTGAATACTCACAACTGTGAACCTACTTTTGCCCCACCCTGTACATACACACATGCATGAATGCACCCACATATATACACATATTCACATACATACGTACATACGTGTGCATGTATATACCCATACATACATACAATTTGGGGGCCACTCTCCTTAAGCCCAGTCTACAGTCATACAGTTGCTGGGTCCCCAGCGTTGGAGCTGCTGTTTCACAAGAGGCTGGGACAGCCAAAACTGTGTAACACACTCTGCAGGCAGAAAAATTTGCAGAATAATTTATCTCGGGGAAGGGATGCCAAGAACATTTGAGAGGTAAAGAAACAGAAAAGGGCTGGGTGGAGGAAGGAGCAAAGTAGGGTGCCAAAGAATGCACAAACCTGAGTCAGGATTATTTCCCAGTCTCATGATGCAAAATCAGAAGGTAGCTGAAGCCCCTATGTGGACGTGTGCTGGTTAATTTGGGAGCCTTAGAGGAAAGAAAACTAACATGGGAATGAAAACCACTAGTTCTAGGATCTTGTAGTAAGGGTGTGGCATTAGATGAACCATCTGGTGATTTTTCCTTTTTAATCTCTTTTCCTTGCGAGGTGAGAAATGGGGCTGGTGGTGGACTTTTAGCATCTGAAGGTCTAATGTGGTCTGATGAGAAATAAACATGGAGCGGTTCTGCTAAATAAGACAGCCCACTGGACGTCACGATGGAAGGCTGCACAAGAAAGCCACCAACTGCACTGCAGATGGAAGCAGGTGTGGGGAGAAGGGGAAGGAGAGGGGAAAGCACAACATCGTATGTCACCATTGCACTTTCTCAAAGTTTACTACATACAGAGCCCTTGGAAAAGCATCATGGTACATTATTTGAAGAGAACTTGCATAAAACTCATAGACCTAGACTTCATAAAACATTGAGAGAGTATCTATGAGTGTCTGACATGAGGCCAAGTAGTAGGATATAAAGATAAATAAAAAACAGTCCCAGAGCACTGGCCCATGGACTGAAGGATCGAGGGTTCGATTCCCAGTCAAGAGCACATACCTGAGTTGCAGGTTCGACCCCCAGCCCCAATCAGGGTAGTGCAGGAGGCACCAAGTGATGTGTCTCTCTCACATTGATCTCTCTCTCTCTCTCTCTCTCTCTCTCTCTCTCTCTCTCCCCCTCTCCCCCCCCCCCTCTATCCCTCCCTCCCTTCTACTCTATCTAAAAATCAATGGAAAAATATTCTTGGGTGAGGATTAACAAAAAAAATAAAAATTAAAAATAAAAAGACAGTCCCTGAAACCAAGCGGCTCCCTGGCCAGTATGGGAAGACAGCTCTGGACATAAACATCATGATAAAGCACACCCAACAACCAACATCCTATCAAGGAGCAGGACACAGGCTCTGGGAGCACAGCCTGCTCCAAGACTTGCTCTGCCCAGGTACTCAGGCAGGGCTGCATTCCGGGGGTGACATATGCTCTGGGTGTTGGCACGTTTGCCAGGCATAGAAAGACAAGGAAAAGAGCTGGCCAGAGAGAGGAAACAGCATTTGCAAAATCAGACGAGTGAGGTGTGTTGTGTTGGGACACACAACACTCAAGTGGATGGGACTCGTGGGAGACAAATCAATGAAGGTAAATTGGAGAGTACTGTGAGAGGCTTTGTTGCCAAGTTCAACAGTGTGGGTTTTATGCTAAAGGAAATAAGCAGTATGCAAGTGTAAAAATCCAGCTCTAAAAAAAGTAAATGCAGTGTTTTGTTTTGTAGGGATATTTACATTGAGTGATGTGAAGTAATTCCCTACACTGTGCTTGATGTCCTAACTCCCTCTTCTCCTACTAGCAGTGTAACTTTAAACATTTACTACCCTTTTAACTTCCCCAAGTGTAAAGTTCATATGCACTTTTCTCTTATGTCAGTGATTTTCAACTCTTTTCATCTCATCACACACATATACTAATTACTAAAATTCTGCAGCACACCAAAAAATATATTTTTTTGTTAATCTGACAAAAAATAATACGCATAATTTTGATTCATTCACACTGGACAGCTCTTGTTGTGTTGGCTGTTGTCATTTTTTTTATTTGACAATCTAAGGTAAAATAAGTCAGTACCCCTGACTAAATAGGTATTGCATGTTTTAAAAATTCTTGTGGCACATTGGTTGAAAATCACTGACTTAGGTCATGAACAAGTAGAAAAACTCAATTTGACCATAGTGCAAATGTCTAGATTTCCTTGGGGATTATGACTAATGCAGGAGCTCTTAATAGGTAGTGATGGAAAGATATCAAGTTCATAACTCTTTTCACCAATAGTTTATTTCCTCCAAAGGAAAAGGGACTTGTGAGAAGGAAAACAATATCACCCATTTTGTGGGGCTTTGTTCTTCAGAGTTTTCCTATATCTCCAGAACTGGAATACCACTGACTAAATATTTCTTGCTGTCTTCAGAAAACACACTGTACAAATTGGAAAGATTTTTTCATTTTCATCAACCACAAGCACTTTGAGTAGAGAAAGTGCCAGCTACTTGGTGGAATTTCTGACAGTGCAGAAACCCGCCCAGGTTTCCATGGGGTCCTAGCACACAGCCTCTGGCCATTTGTCAGTCCAGCCTTTCTTTCCTTTCAAAGACATATCTGCTCTCTCTTTTCTCCTTAACTATCATTCAAACTCGGTACCTAATAACAATACGGAATGAAAGTCAAGGCAGTGGACTTCATGGCTGCCTCTCTGTATTGGTGTGTGTTCAAACTTGTCAAAGCACGGAACTTAAGAGACACTGAATAGACAAAGTATCTCCCAGTGAACATTAACTAGCTCCTCATCTCCAGAAACATTGGTAAAGAATCTTTGAAGTGAAGATTAATGAAACAACACTAACATCCATTTTGTGGAGAGGCACAGAATGCCAAATGATCGTCAAGATCCCCCAATGTCATATTTAAAGCATACACATTGCTAGCTCTTCCCCAGTCCTACTAAAACACCATTACTAGGCGGTGGAACCTAGGAACCATGCATATTTTTAAGTTTCTGGCAATTCTGATGATTAGTCAAATTTGGGAACCAATGTTCTAGCAAGCCCTCCATTTACAGATGGGAAAATTAAGTGACTACCCACAAACTCTCAGCTGGTTATAACAGTATGTTGTAAAATACAACTTCTTTATATTCTATGAAGAAACAAGTTTGTATAGATGAAGTTATAAATCTGTAAAAATTAATACACAGAAACCTTATTTAAAAGAGACTTGGAAGGCTAGAAAAGAGAACCCTCACTACATGTCAGTGCAAACTACTGACCCCAATAGGAAGACAGG
This sequence comes from Tadarida brasiliensis, assembly GCA_030848825.1. Taxonomy (NCBI): domain Eukaryota; kingdom Metazoa; phylum Chordata; class Mammalia; order Chiroptera; family Molossidae; genus Tadarida; species Tadarida brasiliensis. The sequence goes on along the minus strand of CM061257.1, from coordinate 107,196,231 downwards.
TACCTGCATCTCTGACAGGAAGTGACACTACTTGACTACAACAGCAGGAAGAAGAAAAGATTCCTCCTTGCCCAGTAACAGCTCAGCCAATGGGAAGCTGCCATGACTCAGCCAATGAGAAGCCTCTATACTTCTTCAAACTGTCAGTTTCCTCCAATGGACTCTGTGTTTACAACAGCCCTTCCCAAGTATATAAAACAGCCTTCCTGCCTTTGTTTCTCTGGACTTGTTCGTGGTTTGCTCTCAGACCATATGCCCTTAATTGCAATTCTTTGTTCTTCCTGAATAAACCCATTTAGCTGGAGAAATATCTATTAAATAGATTGTCTATTTGTTAAATGTCAACATATTAAAACAACAGACTCTTAAGTAAAATATGTTCTACCACCTACCAGGTTTGAATTTTGAATTCTTGGACTCCTCTCAAGGTGGTATCATGGGGAGGATTTCTGGGGTCAAAGTGAAGGACACACACAATGGGTGGGAACATTTCTTTGGCCTTGTGTCCTTTGCCCTACAGACACCTACCTCCCCCACCACAAGAACGGCACAGGGCTAGAATGGAATACAGTGAACCAGGGGCTCCTTGTGCCCAGGTTCAGAATGCAACTGCTTGTAGAAGATAGAACCTGCCACGATGAAAATCAGTCTCCTTGGCTCTCGTATATATTCTTATGCATAGATATGTACAGATATTTTTACAGAGATAGCTTTCCTACTAAGCATTGGCATACAGAAAAATTTCAAGGAAACAATATGTTTTCAAAGTAAAAGAATTCAACATGACAAAGGAGAGAGAATTTCTAAAGTTTTAAAGTAATAATTTCCCACATTTCAGTTGGATTTTGATATTTCTTTTCTTGATCAGTCCCATATATTTTGTAATAACTATCATATACTTAAAACTTTTTATGTCCAGGCACTGGGCTAATCACATTTAATTTCAATACCTTATTTGAATAACTGAAAAATTTTACAGGAGGGGCCTACTATCCTTATTTTACAAGAAAGGAAACTGAGATTCAAAGAGGTTAGGTAATTGGACCAAAATTAGTTACATGGTACATGCGGGATTCAAACCCACAAATGTTTCATTCCTACGCTCACTTCTTTCTACTATAGTAACTGCCTTTGAAATTAAAGCATTTCATTTATTTAAGATTTATTTATTTATTTAAGATTAATAAATTTTCCCAAAGAGAATTTTACTATTTATATAACATTATGACAACATTTGTTACATAAGGTTTTATTTCAAATTTCTAGTACTTTATCTGTAACTCTGGCCAGAGACAGTTCTTTAGAGCTATACAAGTCAGACAAGGAGAAGCTATGAACTGTTAAAATGAAAGAATATTAAATATCTCACTGATATTTCAGGAAATTACTATCTTTACAGCCTTGAAAAAGATCTTGTAAAATCAATTACAAGAATGCTTTACACTACAGAAACCATCTCCCATACTAAGACTTGAGATTTTTGTCCAGTTTCTGGATAAAAATAATTAATAGAATAGGCAAAAGAGTAAGTAATTCTTCTCACAGAAATTTATTTTCTGTTAGTGGAAGACACTAAACAGAAATTATTTACAATCAATCTTTCAATTCTTTTAAAAACTAGGCATGCATGAGAAATCACAGAAAATTTTTAAATAGTATAAAATAAAGTCAGACAGCCTCATGATAAAAAAAAAAAAAGGATAAATTAACTTTAACATATCCTTACATTTACAACATAGGCAGCATTTTTAGATGAACTGCTCATAAAGTATTTTTTAGACCCTCGGTGTGGTGGATACAAGGTTGTCTCTCATGAGCCATGAAAACCCCTTCCTTGTTAAGTTCACTTGGTCTACATCACTCACACACAGCTCGTGCTTTGGGAAAAGTTAACTCTACCCCTGGCAGTCAGACTAGGGCTTTTGGCTCAGGCCTTGAACAAGTAAGCAATTGTCCTGGAAGTTGCTGGCAGCCACCTTGTGATCAGAAGAAGAAACTAACTATAAAATGAAGCTGTGGAGAGCAAAACAGAAACCAACGTCTTGATTTCAGTACTGTTTTGCTGAATCAAAACAAATGGAAACCTACCTATCTTCAGAGGATAAGGCATATCAATCAATTTCTCCCTTGGTTTGTAAGTCAATTTGAGCTTTGTTTTCTGTTGCTTACAATCAGATGCATCCTAATTAATACAGATGGTCTGACAAGTGAAGTTCCTATGTTTCTACGTTGTTTCTAAGTTGTTTCATAAGTGTAAACAAAAATAGAGGTGTATTTCATACCTAGAGTTAGAAGTAAATTTGAAAATGGTAGTACTAGCTCAATAATGAATATGTCATTATTATTAATCCTGACTAAAAATAGTAGGGGACAGATGATTGTTCCTATCAAACAGAAAAGTGTTCAACCACTTAAAATGTGAAAAGATCATGACAGACAGAAGCAGGTACGAACTTTGGAATGATTCTGAGATACCTGAGACACATGGTAAAGGTCAGATGCTAAGAAAATGAAAGCTTTGCGGAAGAAAAGGAATATATTTAAACCATTTGTGAAGATTATCTAAACTTCAGACAATCCCACCTGAATTTATGCATATTGGAAATCTAATCCTAACATATGAAATTTCTATGCAAGCAATTTGACACATATTTCCACTTTCTTCAGAAATAAAGACGAGATCCACTGAATGCAGCCTTATAGGAATACTAACATGACATTAATATTAACTTGTCATGACTTATGAAAAAATAATGTAGGAAACCATTTCTTTGTGGAGTTACATAAGACAGGAATCAGAGCTTGTACTGCCAGTAACAAAAATGTATAATTTAGTATAAAAGACTGAGAACCACTTCAGAGTCAGAGGGAAGCCTCCACAGTTGAGGTTACTGAAATTCTAGGGGAAGTTCCAAAGTCCAGATGGCTGAGAAGAGCCAGGGACCCTGAGGAAAAGGTAGGAAACTAAGCCCGGAGGTGGGAGCCACCTCCAAGGAGGGTAATAAGACAAGCCAACTTCTGAGGAGAAAGGTCATAGAGGTTTCCAGTAATGGCGCAAATCTTTGGCTAAGGAAATAATAAATTTGATGTCCTATTAAGATGTTGAGTTTTCTGATTTGTCACAAACATAAAAGAAACTGAATTTTGATGTCAAGGTTTGATGTTACTTGGCACAACCCTCAGGTTTGGCTTTTATTTATTTTTTGACTCACACTAATGGGAAATACATTTATTTTTGTCGGGAAATTCAAAGAGGTAACTCTGTCCTGTTTGTTTAACTCAGGCAGCTCTAGGGGAAGGGACAACTGGATGAGAAAGGCACTTTTATACCCCAAAGAAGACAAACACAGACTGCATAAGAAGAATATGTAGTCTGTCCAGGAGAATAAATAAGTTATTTGTAGCTTTTATAGTCATTTGGGGAAAAAAGAAAAGTTATGGAGCTCACTCTTCCAAGATTAATTTTGACTCCTCATTTTTTTGTATATCTTACCCTCAAATATACTAGGAAATACTCTTAGTAAGTTTCTTCAAAGAATATTCCCCTACAGTCACTGGAAATGACCATAAAATATTCTTCTGTATTGTCAAGATACAATAATAACTAGAAACCCTAAAATAAAGACAGTGGGTGGTTAAATTAAGTTAAAGGCATAAAAACATGGGAGGGAAAATGAGAAACCAATGTTAGGGTAAATTTAATTTAGCATGTCCTTTATTATTGGTAGAATTATTTTTACATTTAGCTTCTGGCCATATTTAAATTTAATAGCATGACTTCCGTGTCTTCTTTCAAGCTATTTTTCTTTGTCATTATTGGAAAGAATATGTTCTGAGCTTGTCCTGGGGAAAATCCCTAGAAATTGCCTTTCAGGTTTATACTGATGTACTGTCTCTGGTCATGGCCACTCAACCAATCATCTGCCACTTAAGTGTGATATTATGGAGTTCATACTTTTTCTTTCTTTCCTTTTTTTTTTTTTACTGATTTTTAGAGAGAGAGTAAGGGGGGGGGGGACATTGATGTGAGAGTGAAACATTGATCAGCTGTCTCCTGTACGCTCCCTACCGGGGATGGAGCCTAAAACCCAGGCATGTGCCCTGACTGGGAATTGAGCTGGCAACCTTTCAGTGCATGAGACAATGCCCAACCAACTGAACCACACCACCCAGGGTAGAGTTCATACTTTTCTATCTCACCTACAAGGTGAGACAACCATTTATTAAGCACTTATTGTATGCCAGGCCCTGCAAGTGCTGAACTAAATGACTCTCAGCCCTGGCCTCAAGGAAATCACAATCTAGTCCATCAATGGGTCAATAAATAATTACAACACACTGTGATAGGTACAGCATCTCAAAGCACATGAAATTTCATCAGTGTCAAATTTTCACTTAAAATTTGCTCAAAATTTCACCGGTTCAAAGTGATTCCTGCTTCCTTTTCTAAAGGTGTTCCTAACCCATCTCCTCTTCCATGTTGTTTTAGAATCTGCCCAGGATCAAGTGATTTGTCACAGTAATAGGTTTACATGTTTCTATTATTTAACTATTCACTTGCTTTTTTAAATTATTTTTTCTTTATTGGTTTTAGAGAGAGAGGAAGGGAGAGATAGAAACATCGATGAGAGAGAACATCGACTGGCTGCCTCCTGCATACCCCCCACTGGGGATCGGGCCCACAACCTGGGCATGTGCCCTGACCAGGAATTGAACCGGCAAACTCTTGGTGCATGGGTCGACACTCAACCACTGAGCCACATCGGCCGGGCTATTTACTTACTTTTTTAAAGGTCAAAAGAGTTTATCATAATCGTCACAGGATGTAAAATACAGCATAGGGAATATAGTCAATAGTATTGTAATAATTATGTATGTTGCCAGTTCAGTACTGGAAATATCAGGAGGAACAGTTTGTAAAGTATATGATTGTCTAACCACTATGCTGTGCACCTGAAACTAATATAGAATAATATTGAATGTAAACTGTAATTGAAAAATACATTTTTTTAAAAGCACATTTTGAAGGGGAAAAAACTGTATTTTAAACCAAAGGCTATCTATAATGACTGATGAATTACTCCTTAATATCAATTTGAAAGAATTTATCTAGAATATGCCATTTAGAACAGATTACAATCCTTTTCTACATCACCACACACTGAAAAAATGATTGTATCTATACAGTGTGCTGGAGTGAAGACTGATAGACCACCTCCAGCAAACTCAGTTGCAATGTGCCACACAGCACACAGCTCACGGAAAGCTTTGGTCAGGAATATTATCTGAGAGAGTGTAAAAAATGTGCTCGGTGCTCTTTTTTACCAATTACAGAGAGATGCAAATAGCCTGATTACATCTCACACACAAAGAGATGTTTTAAATCTGTTTATTAATTTCTCAAATCCTCATGGTTTCCACAGAGAAAATAAAGTACCACTCATTTCTGAAATTTCATAGCTGATTTGTCCAATAGGCTTGCAAATAAGATCCCTAAATGAGGCTCAATGCCACGGTATAACATACATTTATTGAGAATCTAACATGTGCAAAGCTCTGTGCTAGCATATGTGAGACATGCACAGTTTCATTTCTATAGTGAGGGGAACAGGGAAGCTCATTAACCTGCAGAATACCATGGAGCTAGGATTTTCCCGATTCTGAAATCCTTTCACTTTCCATCACCCTGCTGGCAAAACCTGTAATGCAGACAAAGCCTTGCCTAATTAAATGGGTGAGGCAAGCTGACAAAAAACAAAATCCCAAATTGGAAGAAATGTTCTCAGGAGCAAAGCAGAGTTTTCTAGGAGTAGAAATTGCTGGGTCTAGGAACAAAGATTCTTCTGTGAGAGGAAGGAGCTGTTCTGTGGAATAATAAGGACATCTGTGGGTTTCTATCATCCAAAAAGGGAGTTTCACAGGACATATATTACAGGGTTTTTTCCTCTCATTAAAGTCACAGAGTTTGGGGTACCAGTGTTATCAGAAATCATCAGTTATTCCAGTATATCTACCAAAAGAATTTTCATGTAAAAGTTCAAGTGCACAGAAGTCTCCAATCGAACACCAGGGATATGGATAGAATCTCCAAATAAGGAATATTCATCCACAAGTCCTTTGACTGTTAAATGATAATCCTTTTCTGGGTATAACTGTAATGAAAAATATCTTGGGACTTAAATGATCTGGTAATGAAGCAACAGTATGCATGTCAGTGTAACTAAGCAAATAATAAACAGATGGACTCAAACCCAAAATGTTAATTAAAAAGTCAATAAACACTAGATCTCCTTTAAAACAAATTTCACATTGTGTGTCCTAGAGAAAATGGAAATGAAAATTCTGAGGTTTCATTAGAGTGGGGGAATGTGCTGCATGAACTAACCCTGAAAGTCCTTTCTGGTACTGATCTGACCTTTTGAAAAGTTTTTCTCATATTTGTAAGGCAAAAAAAGAGAGAAAGAGGTCTTTCTCTTTCTGGTGCTGAAAGTCCTGTATATCTCTGTCATCTGCATGAATTAAATTATACATTCAGCAGACAGAGATTGAACACCTTGCATGTACCATAAAGGAACTACATGTTAGAGCTAGAGGGAACCAGAGGGGTACGGTCTCTACCCTGGTGAAGAGAATGGTCCAGAGAGGATGAAGAAAGACAACAGACAGGTAAGATAATTTCTGATTGTAATAAACACTCAGAATGAAGTAGAGGGACAGTGATGGAGATGACAGTGGCCACAGACAGTGTCTCCGAGGAGGTTTTTTCTACCGTAGCAGACAGAAGGTTGAGAGTCTTACCTTCCTCCTGCCCACACTCTTCTTCCATGTTCACAGATGTGATGATACAAAATGAGGCACAGGCAGGGAGGGCTGTCCAGCCAAGTGCGAGATGGAGTTCACCTATTCCTTTGGCACATATTTATTGGGCTCTGAGGATATAACTATGACTAGACGCCTCAGGTTGTCTGAGGAGGCTCCAGGAAGCAGGCTATTCTGTCATTGTGTATTATGTGTTAAAATGAGGGTCATGGGATCACTTTGGAGGGGAGCCTCACTAGGGTTAGCAACTCAGAGAAGATTTCCTGAAGGAAATTAATGAGGCAGACAAAGAACAAGTAGGATTTATACAAACAAAGTGGGGTGAGGGTGGGGTCAAGGAGGAAGGCGTCTTCCAGGCAGAGAAGAGCCTTTTTTGCAACAGGCTTGAGGTGGCAGAGAACAGCAGTAGGAACAGCATGGGGTTTGGCACTGTGGGGACTAGGACGGCTGGGAGAATTGGGAGGGGTAAAGGCAAGACCAAGGGCTAGATCATGGAGATGGAGTGCAAGCAGACCAGGAGTTAGGACTTTACCCAGATGGCAATGCAGAGCCATTAAAAGTAAGTCTGAGGAGGGTCATGTGATGAAACCTTTGGATCTGTGAATTGGCTGGGAGCTTAGCCTTCATCAATCTCCACCACTTGGCAGTGAACTTCCAGTCAATCAATGAGGGAGGTGCTAGAGTGTTTGTGTGTGTAGAGGTGGGAAGGGGGAGAAAAGAGATGGGGAGGAGATGGAGAGAGAGAAGAAAAAGGGGGTGGCTCCTGCAAACCCAGAGACCCTTCTCACCACAAGGACTTCAGCAACCCCACCCACCTCCCCCACCAGTCTGCTGCCTCTGGTCACTGGGGCACAGACCAGGAGGGCCGGCAGTAAGAAGGTGAGGGGATAGTATGTGGATACCAGGTTGGGGTCCTGGGGTGGCCTTCCTCTGCTCTCTAAGATTAGAAGTCAGCTGGCACCTTTGCAATGTTTTCCCTCTTATTTGCATGTCAATCTAGAGAAAAAACATGTTTCTTTCCCTCTTCTACCATATGTTTGGTGTTACCATCTGAGTGATATGTCTTAATATAGCCCCACAGCTCAGAAAGGGGAAAGGAGTAAGGATGCTTTACTGCTAATTCCTAATGTTCTCTAGCAGATTGTTTCTTCCAAGAATAAAAAAGATTGCTAACATTTTATGCAACTGACTTGCCCCCCCCCCCCCAAATTAGGGCATCTGTATATCAGCAAGTTCAGTTGCATCAACTCTGGGGCCTTCCCTGGACCTATGGTATTAGCATTTCCACTACCTACCTCCACAACCAGGCTGGTCAATGCTGCCACTAAGAAGGAAACTATTGTCTTATGTCCAGGTGTTTTCATAAAAGAGAGATGCAAATACCATCATTAAAGGTCAGGAAGGGACATATGACAATGAGAAGATTGACTTCCTCTTTTAGAGATAAAACCAACACATGATATTGTAGAGGGGAGAATATTCTAAACAGAGGTATATACAGTTGTTGAATTTTAGTTATGTAAATCTCCAAAGTCCTCTTCAAAAATAAACTATGGTTTTCATATTTAGCTGCTTTTCAGATGCCTACTGGGTTGGTGCTCATATGTACTGATTAAGAAAATTTGAGCACAGAGGAAATTCTCCCAGTATCCTCAGAAAATGTGATCTGTGCTCTGATTGGTGCTGAAAGTAGTGAGTGACAGAAGGCAAGATGCTAGAATTAAAATTTTGAACTGAACATCACTGTGGAACAACAGAAAGAGCCTTGGCATTCGAGGAAGCTGGATTCAAATTCTTGTTCCAATATTACTGGCTGAATAACTTTAAACAATAGCCCCTCTCAGCCTGGTTTCTCATGGGTATCAACAGTGTATATAGCATATCTAAAATACCTAGTGTAGCACCTTGGCTAAATAAAATACACCTGTTAGCTAGAGAAGCTCTAAAAATTCCAAGGTCTTTTCGCAAGATGGAGAGAGTTCTAGGGATGGATAGTGGTGGCGATTGCACCACAATATGAAGTACTTAATGCCACTAAATTTTACACTTAAAAATGGTTAAGGTGGCAAATTTTTGTCATGTGTACTTTACCACAATGTAAAAAAAAACTCCAAGTAATATTTTGAAAGTGTTTAAAATGTCTGGATGGAGAAACTCAGAGTAATCAAGAGGGAGATATCTTCTACTTTAAATGGGTTGGTTTCTTTCAAGCCTAATGGATTGTTTCTCATTACTGAAATATGCATTTTCAATACTGAATTGTTATTAATAATGTTGAATGGAGCATCCTTTAAATATAAAATGAAATACTGGGTTTTATCAGGAATCACAAATTTTAGAAGAGAAGGAAGAAAAGAATTAATCATTATAAGATAAAAGCCTTAGTTCTACAGATTATTGCTTCTGCTTTTAACTTAGGTTTAACATTTATAAATAAAATCAGTTAGCTGCAGAAATATGTAGGCCCCATTTCTACTGATGATGGACGTGTGCAGGACCACATACCAATAGATGTGAAATAAACAGGCCTCTTCAAGCCTGGGAAGGCCCCCTGGCTCTCCTCTCCTTTAGCGAAGTATTTCTTCCTTCCTCCACCCACAGACTGGAGTTGCGGAAGGCAGAACCTCCTCCCCAGGGTCCTGCATGATACCATGGGCTCAGAGAGCACTCAACAAACAACTAGTGAGTGAATACAACATAATATTTAATCTACTCCAAATGGTGAAGCCCAAAGAGTTTTGTACTAACTCGGATGTTTCACTGACTATATTTACTAAAACAAACAACTTGGAGGGACTAAGAGAAAAGTGGAAAGTGAACACTTCAGTTGGGCTGGAAGTCACAGGAGATCATGGTTCTCAGAGCCGCTGCCCACCACAGCTAGATCAGGCCATGCCTGAGCAGTCAGGAGCTGGGACGTGAGCGGGCTCTCAGTATATAATCCATAGACAGGCCTCCTCAGCTTCTAAAACCTAACTTCTCCACCACTCACCCTCACGCCATCCTATCCTATCTTATATTTTTCACAACGCCTATCAATTTCTGAAATTATCTGGGCTACTGTCTACTTCCCCCCCCTCCCCCCCATGTAAAAATCCATCAAAATAATCCATCTTGGTTATTACTATATCCTATCTCCTAGCACAGGCATGTGGCATATACAGAATGAATGAATGGATGAGTGAATGAATTAAATGAACATCTGAACAAAACAAATCTTAATCTCTTGCATATGCTGTCACCAGAGCAAGCCCCACTGCACATGGCCAAAATCTTGGCCATCATCATGAACTTGAAATGTCTGGCTCATCCCAGCCGGTGTGACTCAGTGCTTGAGAGTCAATCCATGCACCAGGAGGTCGCCGGTTCGATTCCCAGTCAGGGCACATGCCCAGGTTGTGGACCAAATCCCCAGTGGGGGGCATGCAGAAGGCGGCCAATTGATGTTCTCTCTCATCAATGTGTCTCTCTCTCCCTCCTCTCCCTTCCTCTCTTTCTAAAATCAATAAAGAAAAAAAATTTAAAGGAAGGGGAAGGGGAAGGGGAAGGGGAAGGGAGGGAGGAAGGAGGAGGGGAGGGGAGGGGAGGGGAGGGGAGGGGAGGGGAGGGGAGGGGAGGGGAGGGGAGGGGAGGGGAGGGGAGGGGAGGGGAGGGGAGGAGGGGAGGGGAGGGGAGAGGATGAGCTGCACCAGCTCCACAGGGGATCCTAGTTCCGTGGTCCCCGCGACACTGAGGCAGGTGATGAGCCTCAAAATCTCCCATCCCATGTTCTGTCCCTGAAGAACTAATGCCTGAAGGACAATTGGTGGGGCAATAGGATGATCACTGGGGGGCTGTCTCATGGCTGAAAGTAGCTGTTGAAGAGGTACATGAGAGCATCTGTCTGTTGGAGGTGTCTCTTGACAAAGCAGATAGGTTTTTTGGTTATGTTTTATTTTTTCTTTTCCAAATGAATCACTGCACATTCTATGCTGTGCAGCTTGAGGAAAGTAAGGTACAGGGGATAAAGGGGGATACTAATGCACAAGGACTTGTATGGAATTGCTCCAGCAACATGGAAAACAACTGTTTCCAACCATTGGAGTTGAAAGTTATTCCTCAAGAAACCACCAGAAAGCTCCTCTGAGTAGATACCAAAGCTTCCTGACACTCACCAGTGTGCTGCAGCCTGTCCTAGTTCCCACAGCACCACTGAGAGGCCAGGATGGAATTCCCTTGTCCAAGGTCAGGTTTTGCCAAACCTAAGAAACAGTCTTTCTTTGCAGATTTCAAACTACCCAGATCATGGTATAAAAGATTAAGTGTAAAAGATCAGAGCATCCCCAGTGAAAGTCTGTGCCTAACCTTGTCAGAATAACACTTTGATTTTACACAGTCCTTGGGACCAAGTTTCTACAATCAACCTGAGTGGCCTACTTAGGTATCTAATAATGCTTATTGTTCATGATCTCACTATGCCGATTGTTCTATGTATATCCCTACACTTGAAGTTGACCTTCTCCAGTTCAATCTTCTGTGGAGATGGAAGTCACTAGCTAACAACCTCAATTATTTGAGGATCAATTGTTACCTCTCACTGTTGCTTCTCATGGGAAAAAAATTAAAAACTCCTCAAATCCATTAACCTCCCATAAGACTACTAATGCACCCTTTTAGCTATTTTCTTTTTCCTCGTTGGCACCTCTCCATGTTCCCTCCCATTCTCCCAAAGTGTGGCAGCCAAAACTGAATATGTGACTCTAGGGATGGAACCAATCACAAAAAAATAAATGAATTCTTAGCTCATGCTCAGCTCCTAATACATTTGTTACTGCTTTTTTACTTATCAGAGCAAGATACAACTGACTCTCTGTGGGTCAGCCTCTTTGGGCCTCAATGGGGGAGACCCACAAACTGGGAAACATTCCACTTTTTAGGCCAAGCATAAGACAGCCCAATGAGCTGTCAGAAGGTCTGGGTTCCAGCCTCCAAACCTCTCAGAGTTTCATTTCCTTCATCTCTAAAATGAGAATAACTATATCTAACTGACTTATTGTAGACTGTTGTGAGGTTTGACTATATGGTGAAGCACTAAGTCAGATACTAGCCCTCAATAGCCTGCACGTACAATTAGGATGCAATCCAGTCTGCTTAGGATGACCTGCAAGGCCCACCTGATCTGGTCCTATCAACCTTTCTGGCCACTCCATTCACTCTGCTCCAGCCACATGGGTTTTCCTGTTCTTCTCCAACAATCCAAGGTTATTCCCTCCTTAGAGCTTTTTCACATTCCTATTTCCCCTGCCTGGAAGTCTCACCCCGAGATTCTGCATGGCTGGCTCCTCACACTTCCTATTTCCGCTCAAAAACATGACATTCTCTGATCACCTAAAATAGTCACATGTAAAAGGGGGAAGGAATTAGGGGCAGGGGGAAGGTGAATCTTAGCTAAAATTCTACAAACCATAGAGAAGCCTGAAATAGAGTTCAGTGTGGCCTTGTCCAAATAGAGCGATCTCTGTCCATCAGCCAAAAGGTCCGGGCATCACCCAGGACAGGGAAGGACAGTTTAGCTATACTGGCAACAACCAATCTGGACATAGTGCTTTAGAGTTTTTTTTTCATTTACTCATTCACTACACAAATATTTGCTAAGCATCTCCCTGCATGCTGGGGATGGGGACAGAGACTGAAAACAGTTTCTAATCTCATGGTGTTTGTATTCTCCTGGATAAACTTTCAGAGTGGCAAATGCCCATCCTCAAGCCATTCTATCCTGTCATATTGTTTTATTTTCTTCATAGCCCACATCTGAATTATTCCCAATTCTGAATGATGGCCCCTGAACAATGATGAACGATGTCTTCACTTTTCAAGACCACACTCCATAGATTGAAACCTTTTTAACTAAGACTTAACTAAGACACAATTTTAACATTAGCTATCTCAGAGGGAAGGAATTAAAGATTACAGAGGTGGTGATGTAATAAATTATTAAATTTTTCCATATACATTTCTGTGTCACTTGACATGTTAAATAATGAATGTGTATTAATTGTCCTATTAAAAAATCAACACAACAGCGAAAATTGAATACAGGGAATTAAACTGGGTGATCTCTAAGGTTCCTACAGGTCTAATATTGTATGAATGCATGACTTCTGCCTAACTTCTACAGAAGTCCAGGCTTCCATGATTTACTATAATGGGACATTTATCCCAGACATGCCCACATGTAATCTTGGCAAAACTTTTAAAACCTCAATTGAAGACATGTATGGATTGTACTATAATTTGATTGACCACATACAAGCATTTAAAAAGGCCCCTTTGAAAGTTAAGACTTTAGCCCTGTCCAGTTTGGCTCAGCAATTAGAGAGCTGGCCCAAGGACCAAGGGGTCATGGGTTCTAGTCTCAGTCAAGGGCATATGCCTGGGTTGAAGGTTTGATCCCCAACCCCAGTTGGGGTCATGTGGGAGGCAGCCACTCAATGTTTCTCTCTTTCTCCCTCCCTTCCTTCCACTCCATTTAAAAATGAATGGAAAAATATCCTTCTGTGAGGATTAACAACAAAAAAAGAAAAGAAAGTTAAGACTTGCCCCCACTGGCTAGTATTAAGGCATTAAAGCCTGCTGCCCTGTGACATACGTGTGCAAACACACACTCCCTGCATTGTTGGTGGAGACCACACAGGGAGGCTACACCATCTCCCCCAACTGGGCAGTAAGTGCAGTCACCCTCAGGTGTCAATGGAAGCCTAGTGGGGAATGGTAACTTTTATCTCCACCTGGCAGTAAGTGGGCAGCACTCACTCCCTCCTCCTGCTACAGCAGTGTTAGCAAAGACATCTAATAGATTTAAGTGAGATCCAGAGTCATATAAGATATTACAAAAATGTCCAGTTAAAAAAAAAAAACAACAATTTCTAGAACTAATAAGTGAGATCAACATATAAGAAAACTTTCAAAAATCAACTGTAGTCCTATATACTAGCAATGAACACATGGATACCAATATTTAAAATACAACACCATTTAAAATTCCTCAAAAACCGAAATACTTGGGTATAAATCTGACAAAATATGTGCAGGATTTGTATAATGAAAACTACACAATTCTGATTAAAGGAATGGAGAGACATACCATGTTCATGGATTGGCAAACTCAACATAGTAATGATGTCACTTCGCCCCAAATTGATATACAAGTTAACACAGGATCTATCCAAATCACAGCAAGATTTTCTGTAGGAGTAAACAAGATTATTCTAAAATGTGCATATAAGACAGCAAAGGAACTAGGATCTAGTTAAAATAATTTTGAAAAAGAAGAGTAAGCTGGGAAGAATAACACTACTTGATTTTAAAATTTACCATGTAGCTATAGTAATTAAAACAGTATCGAGGTACTGGCAGGTCGAAAGACACATATATCAATGGAACAGAACAGAGAATGCAGAAATAAATCCATGCATATATGCCCAACTGATTTCTGATAAAGGTGCAAAGGCAATTCAATGGAGAAAGGTAGCCTTCTAAACACAGTGCTAAAGCAATTGGAGCAAAAAGGCAAAACATTGAAGCAATAGGCAACAACAGCAACAACAAAAAACCTTGCCATAAGTCTCAACCCTATATAAAAAATTAACTCAATATGGACCATGGAGTTAAATGTGAAAGTTAAAATTATGGAACTTTAAGGGAAAAAAAAGGAGAAAAATCTTTAGGATCTAAAGCTAGGCAAAGAGTTCTTAGACTCGACACCAAAAGCAAGATCTATTAATAACAAAAAGATATATTAGACTTAATCAAAATTTAAAACTTTTGCTTTGTGAAAGATCCTTTGAGAAAATATTTGCAAACCATATATCCAACAAAGGACTACTATACTCAGACTATATACTTGGATTATATAAAGAACTTTCAAAAGTCAACAACAAAAAACAAATCCAAATAAAACATGGGCATAAAGAAACATTTCACTAAAGAAGAGAAACAGATAGCAAATAGATACATGAAGAGGAGGTAGTCAATATTTGGTCATTGGGAAAATGCAAATTAAAACTACAAGAAGTTACCACTGCACACCTACCTGAATAGCTAAAATTAAAAATAGTGACACCACCAAATGCTGACAATGATGCAGAGAAACTGGATCACTCATACATTGCTGGTAAGAATGTGAAATGGTACAGCTACTCTGGGAAATAGTTTGGCAGTTTCTTAAAAACAAAACAAAACAAAAAACTAAAAAAACTAAACATGGAACCACCATAAAATCCAGCAATTGAACTCCTGGGCATTTAGCCCAGAGAAATAAAATTATATGTTCACTCAAAAACCTGTACATGGATGTTTATAGCAGCTTTATTTTTAATAGTTAAAAACGGAAAGGAACCCAGATGTCCCTTCAACTGGTGAATGGTTAAACAAACTGTGGTACACCCATCCTGTGGAATAAAATGCCATGAATTATTGATGCATGTGACAAGCTGGAAGAACCCACAGAGAATGTTGAATGACAAAGAAAATGAGGTATGCCTGCAGTTTGAATGTTCTAAAATAGAGGGTGATGCGGTGTAGGGCAGTGAGCAACCTGGTAGTACTGTCTATGATTCAAATCCCCAAAGGTTACACATGTATATAACATTATAATAGTAATTCATATGTATGGATACATGTCAATTACATGTATCGTTAATATAACATTCTTGACATGATAAAACTATGAAAATGGAGAAGAGATTACATGTTGCCTGGGATTAAGGTGAGGATGGGAACAGAGAAAAGTGGATGTGCTACAAAAGGGCAACTGAAACCTTCTGTATCTTGACTGTATCAATGTCAGTATCCTGGTTGTGGTATTGTACTGCAGTTTTGCAATATGTTAACATTGGGTAAAACTGGGTGAGGAGTTCACTGGATCTCTCTGTATTATTTCTTACAAAATATGTGCAAAATTTACATAATGCATATGAATCTATAATCATCTCAAAATACAATGCTTAATTTTTTTTAAATGTTGCTCTTTGTGGATTTGGTCAAATTATCCCTTCTATATCTTAGCTCAGGAGCAAAACAGAGATAACAGTAATAACACCAACCTCATAAGATTGTTGTGAGATTAAAGAGTTAACTAGCCCTGACTGGTTTGGCTCAGCGTTAGAGCATCGGCCAGTGGACCAAAGAGTCGCAGGTTCAATTCTGGCCAAGGGCAGGTACCTCAGTTGTGGTTAATCCTCGGCCATGGTTGGGGTCATGCGGGAGGCAACCAATCAATGTGTCTCTTTCACATCGATGTTTCTCTCTCTCTCTCTCTCTTCCTTCCTCCCTCCCTCCCACTCTATCTGAAGATAAATGAAAAAATATCCTCAGGTGAGGATTAAAAAAAAAAAAGAGTTAACTAGACATTAAGTACTTAAACAGAGCTTAGTGGATATTACTAAAAAAATATTAGCCATCATTATTTCAATCAATAATTCAGAAGTATTTATTGAACACCTGCTATATGTCAAGACTCAATGGCTTCTTTAAAAATCAAAATCTCATCTTGGGAGGTAGTACTCCACAGTAATGAGAGAACAGACTGCAGTAAGAGACCAGGATTTAAACCCTAGTAGGGCTATCATCTTGGTGTGCATCCTTGGACACCACTCAGCAGTGCTTTTTTCAAACAGTGCAATAGAGTGTATAATACACCTTCATAGGATTATGATGCATGTCAGTACCTGGCACAGAGTAAATAATCAATAAATGATAACTATTCTTATTACTACTCATGTATCCGCTTTATTCCTACTTTCTTCCCACATGAACTTGACACTTCTTGAGAACAGAGTCTTTTGTTTTTCAAGAATCTGTCTCAACACCAAGCAGAATGTGATGTACAGAGAAAGCACTCAATAAATACTTACTAAAAAATAAGATAATCTGGCAGTACTTAATGAGATTAAGTATATGCATGCCATTCACATAAATTAAAAACATAAATATATACACACACACTGACAATTTTTACGGGGATACCCCTGAGTGCAAAGAGATACATAAAATCCGTTAGAGTCAGAAATTCCACTCTAGACCATGTTGGAGAGGTAGGCATTGAAGAGAAATGTTCAAATTATCATTTCAACATAAATATAAACTGACCTAATCTAATTACTGATGTTATCCAACAAAATTAATGGTTTGAAAAACATTATTTTGTGTTCCATTTGAAAAGACACTATATATAGGTATACTTCAATAGATTCCATTCTGTTTCTTGCCATTTTCAGTTCACACTGAAAATGTTTCTAACATCTGGCCATGCTACTATGTTTCATTCTAGTTCATTGTTTTTAGTGGCTTCCACCCATTTTACTCTCCATTCTCTAGTGATGGATGTCTGGGGACCCTGCCTGCTCCCCTGCCTTCAGAGTATCATAATGAACACCCTGGTACAAGCCCCTTCATGGACTTCGGAGGAATTTACTGAGGCCTTATATTCAGGAGAAGGCATATGTATGGGGGGAAAGAAGAGGACAAAGGGAGTGGGTATAAAAGGGGGAGCAGGAGAAACCAGAAGCCCAGCATTCCAGCAGATTCTAGAATAAAGCTTCCACACTTACTGGGTAGGTTACATTCTCCTTTTTACCTTTCAGTTTTCTTCTCTGTAATAGGGGGATATTATTTCTTACCTTGAAAAGTTTTTGCAAAGATGAAATGGGATGATATATTAAGTTCTAAACATAGTGCTTGACCTATAAGAATGACTCAGTAAAATTATCCATCATAATCAGCATTGTTACAGAGTACCAATGGGAGAAGTTTACAAAGCAAGAGATTCAAACATAAGAAAGAATTTCCTGGCTTGGAAAATGGCGGCGGAGTGAATGGAAGCTACACAGACCATCTCCCAGGACCAAACTGGAATTACAACTAAAATAAAGACAAATCGTCGGGAAAAAGCAACAAAAAAGCAGCTTGCGAGGACCATACAACCAGGAACACTGAATCAATCCTGGTAGGATTGCGGAGGCGCGAGAGGGGGGCTGGGAGCCCACGGACAGCAGCGGCCTTAGCCTTGAGCAGCGCTCCGTCCTCGGGGTGAAAGCCCAAGCGGGCTCCACAACACAGAGGGCCGGGACAGAGCGCTAAAATAGCCACAGCCACTCACCTGGGCTCCGGCAGAGGGAGGGCGGACTGGACTGGAACTGTGTGGGGACACTCGGGATTTGGAGGGCGCTCAGAGCTTTTGCTGAGTTGCGGCCACGCAGAACTGTGGCCTGGTCGTCTTACGCCATCCCAGGGCTCTGGGGAGAGGCGGCAGCCCCTCCCTTGGAGATCCAGCCACACCCTAGTGGGCCATTGAAATGCAAACTGAGGCTCATTAACTACTAGCATCTGCCCTACCCTCGGGAAATCCTCTCACACTGAACACCTGAAGGAGGTTTTCATTCAACTGAAAACCCAAGGCTCTTCAAGCAACCACAACTAATAGCCTCTAGGCAAAAAGCTAGAGGATAACTTAACCTTTGCTGGGCTTGCAAATATACCCTGGAAAGTAAGACTCCACGGTGGTGTTTAACGTGGGTCCTCCCATGCTCATCCAAACCCAGTAGAGGGAGCCACAAACAACAAAACACAAAAATCCACAGGAAAATTTGGCAGGCTCCAAAACCCACTGAGATAGCCAAAATGGTGAAACAAAGAAACAGATCCCAAATGAAAGAACAAGAGACCTCTTCCGAAGATGAGATAAATGAAATGGAGTTAAGCGAGTTAACAGAGCTAGAATTCAGAACCATGATCTTGAGGAAGTTCAACAGCATGAGTAAGGACATCAACACCTTGAGTAAAGACATCCACACCATGAGCAAAGACATAGAAATACTGAAAACCAAACAAGTGGAAATTAAGAAGCAGCAAGAAGAAATGAAGAATGACATAGCAGAAATGAAGAACACATTGGAAGGACTAAACAGCAGAGAAGAGGAAGCTGAGGACCGGATCAGTGAATTAGAAGACAGGGTAGAAAAAATTAACCAATCAGAAAACCAAAAGGAAAAAACAATGAAAAAAACAGGAAGACAGCTTAAAAGAACTGTGGGACAACTGGAAACGTAATAATATTCGCATCATTGGAGTCCCTGAAGAAGAAAATGAGCAAGGGTTAGAGAATATATCTGAAGAAATAGTGACAGAAAACTTCCCTAATTTGGTGAAGAAAGAAAGCATTCAAGTTCAAGAAGCACAGAGAGTCCCAAGTAAGAAGAACCCAAACAGGCCCACACCAAGACACATAGTAATTAAAATGCCAAAAATTAAAGACAAAGAGAGAATCCTAAAGGCAGCAAGAGATAAGCAACAGGTTACCTACAAAGGAACCCCCATAAGGCTATCAGCTGGCTTCTCAACAGAAACACTACAGGCCAGAAGGGAATGGCATGAAGTAATCAAGGTCATGAAAAACAAGGATCTGAATCCAAGACTACTCTACCCAGCAAGGCTGTCATTCAAAATAGAAGGTCAAATAAAGAGCTTCTCAGACAAAAAAAAGGCTAACGGAATACATGAGCACCAAACCAGCACTGCAAGAAATGTTAAAAGGACTGCTGTAATTAGTAGAAGAAATAGGAAGGAAAGTAGAACCACACTAAACAAAAATGGCAATAAATAAGCACATATCAGTAATCACCTTAAATGTAAATGGATTGAATGCTCCGATAAAAAGACACAGAGTAGCGGATTGGATAAGAAAGCATGACCCATATATATGTTGTTTACAAGAGACCCACCTCACAACAAAAGACTACCATAGGCTGAAAGTGAAGGGATGGAAAAAAATCTTCCAAGCAAATGGAAGGAAAAAAAAGCTGGGGTAGCAATACTCATATCTGATAAAATTGATTTCAAAATGAAAGCCATAACTAGAGACAAAGAAGGTCACTACATAATATTGAAAGGATCTATCCAACAGGAAGATATAACCTTGGTAAACATATATGCACCCAATATAGGAGCACCAAAATATATTAAAAATCTTCTGGAGGACTTCAAAGGAGAAATTGACAGCAATACAATCATAGCAGGGTACTTCAACACCCCGCTGACATCACTGGACAGATCCTCTAGACAAAAAATAAACAAGGAAACAGAGACTCTAAACGAAGCACTAGACCAAATGGATTTAATAGATATTTACAGAGAATTACACCCCAAAACTACAGAATTCACATTCTTCTCCAGTGCACATGGGACATTCTCAAAATAGACCACATGTTAGGACACAAACGAAGTCTCTACAAGTTCAAGAAGATTGAAATCATATCAAGCATCTTCTCAGATCACAATGGCATGAAACTAGAAATCAATTGCAACAAGAACATGCAAAGACATATGAACACATGGAGGCTAAATAGCATGTTATTAAACAATGAATGGGTTACCGAGGAGATCAAGGAAGAAATTAAAAACTTCCTGGAAACCAATGAAAATGAACACACAACAACACAAAATCTATGGGATGCAGCGAAAGCAGTTCTGAGAGGGAAGTTCATAGCACTACAGGCTTACCTCAAGAAACAAGAAACATTTGTAATAGACTATCTAACCTCACAACTTAAAGAACTAGAAAGCAAACAAAAAGAAAACCCCAGAGCAAGTAGAAGGAAGGAAATAGTAAAGATCAGAGCAGAAATAAATGACATAGAGACCAGAAAAACAATTCAAAGGATCAATGAAACAAAGAGCTGGTTTTTTGAAAAGATAAACAAGATTGATGGACCCTTAGCTAGACTCACCAAGAAACAAAGAGAGAGAACCCAAAAACACAAAATCAGAAATGAAAGAGCAGAAGTAACAACTGACACCACAGAAATACAAAGGATCGTTAGCAAATACTATGAACATTTGTATGGTAACAAATTCGACAATCTAAGTGAAATGGACACATTTCTAGAAACACATAGTCTCCCAAAACTGAACCGAGAAGAGATAGAAAACTTGAACAGACCAATAACAGCTAAGGAAATTGAAGATGTAATCAAGACTCTCCCAGCAAACAAAAGCCCCAGGCCCGGATGGCTTCACAGGGGAGTTTTACCGAACATTCAGAGAAGAACTAACACCCATTCTCCTCAAACTATTTCAAAAAATTCAAGAAGAAGGAAGACTTCCAAACTCGTTTTATGAGGCCAGCATAATCCTAATTCCAAAACCAGAAAAAGACACTACAAAGAAAGAAAACTACAGGCCAATATCCCTGATGAACGTAGATGCCAAAATCCTGAACAAAATACTAATCGGAACAAATCGGATACAGCAATACATCAAAAAAATTATTCACCATGACCAAGTGGGATTCATCCCAGGGATGCAACGCTGGTTCAATATTCGCAAATCAATAAATGTGATACACCACATAAACAAAATGAAAGATAAAAACCACATGATCATATCAATAGACGCTGAAAAAGCATTCGACAAAGTCCAGCACCCATTTCTGATAAAAACGCTCAGCAATTTGGGAATAGAGGGATCATATCTCGGTATAATAAAGGCCATATATGAAAGACCTACAGCCAACATCATACTCAATGGGCAAAAACTAAAAACATTTCCCTTAAGAACAGGAACAAGACAGGGATGCCCACTTTTGCCACTCTTATTTAACATAGTACTGGAAGTCTTAGCCACAGCAATCAGACGTGAAGGAAAAATAAAAGGAATCCAAATTGGAAAGGAGGAAGTGAAACTGTCATTATTCGCAGACGACATGATATTATATATAGAAAACCCTAAAGACTCCATCAAAAATCTACTAGACTTAATAAATGAATTTGGCAAAGTAGCAGGATACAAAATGAACGTCAAGAAATCGACGGCATTCTTATACACCAATGATGAACTCACAGAAAGAGAAACTAAAAAAACAATTCCATTTACCATCGCAATAAAAAAATTAAGATACCTAGGAATAAACTTAACCAAAGAAGTAAAGGACCTATTTGCAGAAAACTACAGGACATTGAAAAAAGAAATAGAGGAAGATATAAAAAAGTGGAACACATACCTTGTTCATGGATTGGAAGAATTAACATCATTAAAATGTCCATATAACCCAAAGCAATCTATAGATTCAATGCAATCCCCATCAAAATACCAGTGACATATTTCACAGAACTAGAACAAATATTTCAAAAGTTCATATGGAACCAAAAAAGACCCCGAATAGCCACAGCAATCTTGAAAAAGAAGGACAAAGTAGATGGGATCACAATACCGGATATCAGCTTATACTACAAAGCTACTGTAATCAAAACAGCCTGGTACTGGCACAAGAACAGGCATATAGACCAGTGGAACAGAACAGAGACTCCGGAAATTGACCCAAGACATTATGCTCAATTAATATTTGACAAAGGTGGCAAGAGCATACAATGGAGTAAAGACAGCCTCTTTAATAAATGGTGTTGGGAAAATTGGACAGCTACATGCAAAAAAATGAAACTAGACCATCAACTTACACCATACACAAGAATAAACTCAAAATGGATAAAAGAATTAAATGTGACTCGTGAATCCATAAAAATCCTAGAAGAAAATGTAGGCAACAAAATTTCAGACATCATACGCAGCAAAATCTTCACTGATACATCACCTAAGGCAACAGAAACAAAGGGGAAAATGAACACATGGGACTACATAAAACTCAAAAGCTTCTGCACAGCAAAAGAAACAACCATCACAACAGATAGGGAACCCACTCTATGGGAGAGCATAATTGCCAATGATACATCAGATAAGGGGTTAATCTCCAAAATATATAGAGTGCTCATACAACTCAACAAAAGGAAGACAAAGAACCCAATTAAAAAAATGGGCAGAGGAACTAAATAGACACCTCTCCACACAGGACATACAAATGGCTAAGAGACATATGAAGAAATGCTCATGTCACTAATCATCAGAGAGAGGCAAATTAAAACAACAATGAGGTATCACCTCACACCTGTCAGAATGGCCGCCATCAACAAATCATCAAACAACAAGTGTTGGTGAGGGTGTGGAGAAAAGGGGACTCTAGTACACTGCTGGTGGGAATGCAGACTGGTGCAGTCACTGTGGAAAACACTATGGTATTACCTCAAAAAATTAAAAATTGAATTGCCATTTGACCCAGTAATCCCACTTCTAGGAATATACCCTAAGAAGCCTGAAACACTAACCAGAAAGAATACATGTACCCCCATGTTCATAGCAGCACTATTTACAATAGCTAAGATCTGGAAACAGCCCAAGTGTCCATCAGTGGATGAACGGATAAAAAAGCTGTGGTACATATACACAATGGAGTACTATGCAGCTGTAAGAAAGAAAGATCTGTTATCCTTTGAGACGACATGGAGGGACCTGGAGAGTATTATCCTAAGCAAAACAAGCCAAGCAGAGAAAGACAAGTATCACATGATCTCACTTATTTGTGGAATATAATGAACCTAACAGTCTGAGGAACAGGGTAGACCCAGAGATGTGGAAGCAGGGTATAGACTGACACCCCTCAGAAGAGGGGGTGCGGGGGAGGGAAGAGATAAACCACAGAACTTATGCGCATGTATGCATAACTGATGGACATGGACAACACAGCTGGGGATGGGGTGGAGGGATGGGGAGGAGGGTGTCAATGGGGAAAAAAGGAGAAACATCTGTAACAAAAATAAATTAATAAAAAAAAAAAAAAGAAAGAATTTCCTAACACAGGCACACCTCTGAAAAAATGCAAGTTTGGTTCCAGGCCACCACAATAAAGCGAGCATCGCAATAATGCATGTCGTTATCTATTTTCTAGTGGAGGGTCTTGACTTCTATTTGTAAAAAAGCACAAAACATCTGTAAAGCACAATAAAATAAAAGTACAATAAAACGAGGTATGCCTATAGTTAAAATGTTCTAAAATAGAGGGTGCTGCCATGTAAGGCAGGGAGCGACCTGGTAGTCCTGTCCATGATTCAATAGATAATATCCCTCCATCAGAGGGTGTTGCCCAGTTGGTAGTCTAGGACCCTTTCATCTGATGTATTTATGAACTGATGATTCCACAGCATTGCAAGGAGGGGCACATATCCAAACCCAAAACAGAAATAACAAAGGAATAAAATAAAGTAAAATGTATGCCTTCAGCTTCAGTTTAGTTCAAGTAAGATGTCCTTAAATCTTACCATCCCTTTAGTGTCTTTTCACTTTATTTGATTTTATTCTTTTTTTAAAAATCAAGACTTAGCCAGTAATTTAAAAGAATAAGAGCTGTCCTGGCCGGTTTGGCTCAGCGGTTAGAGCGTCGGCCTACAGACCAGAGAGTCCCGGGTTTGGTTTCTACTAGGGGCACGTACCTTGGTTGTGGTTTGTCCCCGGTCCTGGCTGGGGTCGGGGTCATGTGGGTGGCAACCACTCGATGTGTCTCTCTCACGTCAATGTTTCTCTCTCTCTCTCTTCCTCCCTTTCTCCCTCCCGTTCTATCTGAAGATAAATGTAAAAATGTCCTTGGGTGAGAAAATAAATAAATAAATAAATATATTTTTTTAAAAGAATAAGAGCTAACAAAGCTAATTGGTCAATATCTACAAGAAAAAATTCCCTCTGACCCTCAACAATCAGAGGGTCGAAAAGTGCTAAAATGGATTCCAAAGTTTCAAAATAGAAAAGGGTTGCCACTTTACACATTTTAGATGGTGAAAATGCAAGCAGCACTCTAAACAGCACTGCCTTGTGTCTTTTATGGCTCTTCACAGTCTCGCATCAGGGCGATGGCTGTGACATTACTACTGAGGGGGTTGTCATGAGCACTAGCCACCCATGTTATCTATCACATTTAGACACCAATTCCCAAACTCTTGTTTGTGGAAAGAGCTTCTTTAAGTTTCCTGAAGCCTTGAGAATGTTAGAAGAATGGCTTAAGGATGCTGTATATTGAGTCCTTAGAGAAGGCTGGGGTTCCTTACCCGTAAACCGCAGGGAAAAGTGGATGTTCAGCTGTTGGTGGTGCCCATCTTTATTCCTGCCAACCATCAAGGACAGAGGTAGCCATGCCTCACACCATCTAGTTGGGTCTTGAGACAGAAATGGGGACATTCCTTCTATTTAGTAATCATGTCCCCTAAAGATACCCTCTCCAAAAATAAATAGCTATCATGTATCTGATTCGTGTGTCAAGACTGAACAACTTAATTTGAGTTTTTTTGTGAGTTATTTTTTAATCCTCACCTGAGGACATTTTTGCATTTATCTTCAGATAGAGCGGGAGGGAGAGAAGAAGGAAGAGAGAGAGAAAAACATTGACGTGAGAGAGACACATCGAGTAGTTGCCACCCATACAACCCCAACCGGGGCTGGGGACAAACTGCAACCGAGGTACATGCCCTTAGTGGGAATCAAACCCAGGTCTCTCTGGTCCACAGGCCAGCGCTCTAACCGCTGAGCCAAACTGGCCAGGGCAAGGGTGTTTTTTAAATTTTTATTTATTTATTTTTGTATCCTCACCTGAGGACATTTTTGCATTTATCTTCAGATAGAGTGGGAGGGAGAGAGGCGGGAAGAGAGAGAGAAAAGCATCAATGCCAGAGAGACACATCAAGTGGTTGCCACCCATACGACCCCAACCGGGGCCAGAGACAAACTGCAACCAAGGTACGTGCCCTTAGCGGGACCCAAACCTGGGACTCTCCGGTCCGCGGGCGGACGCTCTAATCACTGAGCCAAACTGGCCGGGGCACAAGGGTGTTTTTTAATGCAATATTAACAACAACAAAAATCTCTATAATAATTTTCTACTGTCAACAAAATCATGGACATTTTAGGTGTTCTGGAAATCATATATAGCATAGCCTTTCACAGTAGAGGTGATGACACTATTGTTCAAAGAACTGGAACTGAGCTGCACCAGGACAGGAATATGCTACTTCCATGCCCTTAGCAGAAAAACCACCTCTCTCTCTCTTCAAATGCCTTCTTCTTCCTCACTAGAACGATTGGGGGAAATCCAACTGTCTCTTGTCCCTCATCTAGTGAACTTCCCAACACAACCAGGTCACCATTAAACCCACAGTATTAAAACTCAACCTGAGACAACAAACATGAACATCCCAGGGGACATCTAACCTTCACTATGCCTCAGAAGTACTTTTTGTTCTTCGATGAGGCTTATTCATAACCCTTGAAGGTGTACTGTCATCTTTTTTCCAGCTCAGAGTTTGGAAGTAGAAGCTCCCTGAGAGCAGATCACAGGGCCATCCCTTTGAGGACCAAAGACGAGGGAACAAAGAAGCCTGTCGTCTTCTCATAAAATACTGAAAAGCTGAGGAGGGGAATCTTAAAAGGAATAACTTTTCATTTTAGCTAGTGCCTCCAAAGAATTCCATTTTTATTAGCCTTTTAATGGTCTAGCCTCAGACAAGATGTATCCAATGAAGTGGAGAAATACAGCATTTTCAGGATAACCTGGGGCATGAAGGGTCCATTAGTTGGGCAGGTAGCTAGACAAGTGCTCCGAGGGCTTAGGCTGAGTCTCTTTATCTGGAAGCAGATATCTGGGGTCATAATAATCACAGATTAGCCTCCAGACCAGCAAAACCAGGTGAGGGCAAGGAGCTACAGGAGTGGGAATGGCAGAACTTCAAGGTTGGAAGGAGGCTCTTAAAGACCCTAGGACAGCCTCTGTTACATCCCTTCCAGGGATGGGCAAAAGCCTGTGGTTAGTTTAGATGGAATCTTCCAGGATGTCTGAACTTACTTGGGTTCAAGTGTCCAGGGTCTCATTCTCAGATCTAAAACTCACCAGTTAGGAACCAGCACATGGTGGTGTTTAGGACACTGAGAACCAAATGTCTACATTAAACTCCTGGTTCTGATACTCACTTTTTGTGATGCTGGACAAATTACTAAATATCTCTGTGCCTCAGTTTCCCCTTCAGTAAAATGGAGACCTCATAGGGTTGTCATTTGGATTAATACGTAAAGTACTTATAAGAGTACCTTGCATATATTAAGTGCTACATAAGCATTTACTTTTATAACTTCCTTTAGGGGTTCTCAGGTCTTGATTCCTATTAACCAAACTCACAGGAAAACTGATGATTTAGCCATCAAGACAATGCACAATTTTGAATTGAGACTTATAACCAGCAAGTAGATGGGAAAAGTCAGGTCTGTTGAATAGTGTATGTTCATTCAAGTAAGAGAAGTATACTTGAGAAAACAGATTAAGATCAAGACTGCTTTTTGAACCCAAAGTCAGACCATCCACCTGGGTGGTCAAGCAAAGAAAGACTGAGTCATCTTTCCACTCCCAAGATTATCTCTGCCCAGTGGACCTGAATATCTGTGTTGGCTGGTCAGGACACGTTCTATTTTGAAATGTGTTAGAGACAGATCCAATTCTTTATGCTTAAACACTTCCTTTTTGATATTCCATTATCATGTTCAGTATTAGGAAAGGCTGGCTTCAGCTTATTCACAATAAAGTAGCAGGTGTTTTGAGAGGCAGATGACAGAAGAGGAGTCTGATGAAAATGGGGAGGAGAAAGCTTTTAGAATCAGGGGTATGCCCCAAGAGAAGAGGTCAGGACCAAATGTCAGCATTAAGATTTGCTGAGGGCAGCTGCACTGAGGATAGCATATGTTACCACATAGTTTATATCGATGCTAGAGAAAGTTTAAGAACTTAAGACTTGAAGCCACCTGCCCATCTCTGCTTTGTTACCTGGCCATTCTGCCATGACTGCTGAGGTCCGGCTTGTGGGCATCTCCTCCCAATCTGAATTCAGTGACTGCCAGTCAATGGCTTTAAATCTGCTGTGTTGGTAGTATTTACACCATGGAAATGGGTAAATACCACAAGAGAGCCAATTGTTAAATATTTACCAGCACATCACTGAGCTGCTTCCCCACCACCTAAATGAAATGGCCCTTTTGGAAGTACAAATGGCTTCGCTCTTGCTAAATCCAGTGGATGCTGTCTGGGCTTTTTTTTTTTCACCTCTCTAGAGTGCTGACACTTGGTCATTTCCTCCCTAATGAACCTTCTTCTCATCCTAGCTTCTAGGCCTCCCTGCGGACTCTTCTGTTTCCAGCACATTTTCTCAGGCTCTAAAGCTTCCCTTCCCATTGCCTACCAGGCCCTGAAACATTGGTGTTCTCCATGGTTCTCTCCCTGATCACTGCAACATGTCCTTTAAGACACAGCTGGGGCACTGCTTCCTCCTGGAAGACATCCCTCACCTGCCTGGTCTGGGTTGTGCCCCTGTCCTCATCTCCATCACAGATGAATGTCTATCTACATGTGTGACCCTCTACTAAAGGGCAAGACCCGAAAGACAAGGACTTGGAATTACAGCAACGACAATAAGAACAATGGCAAACAACTGTTACCAGCACTTGCTCTACCAGGTACTGTCCCAAGTGCTATGCATAGCTTATTCCATTTACACTGTACACCAATCTATGCCTTCTCCCATGAGACACTTAACATATGCAGAGTTGAAACAACTCGCCCAAGATTACACACACCTATATGGACCCTGAGGGGCAAGTGGTGGAGCCAGTGTATTTAACCATGGCCCCACACCACCTTTTCTAGTTAGTATACCCTGAGAATTTGATGCAACATATTTGAAGAAAAACAAGAGGTGAGGAGAGCCAGAGGGGTCTTGTAAAAGTAGATGTTCTTCAATCTCAATATAAATTCTTGTTTATTACATTTGTTGAATAAATGAAATATCTCCCAACTCCAACTGACTCTCAAAATCCCTCTGATTCATATAGTGGTAGTTCTTCACAACTGCCATTTTTCAGGCCTATGGGCTAGATTTTATATTATGAAACACCCCGTGGCTCCCTCCTGTCACTGCCTTAATGAAAGCATTGATGCCGTAAGGAAGAAAAACTGCTACTTAAAACCTGCCCATCTTAAATCTCTCCACATAAACAGCAAAATCCTTTAAACCACAAAAATCTGTTATTAGTTCCATTGGTCTCTATATATTTTCTCTAGGGGATCAGTTTTATTTTGTTATTGAATCTCACATTCCTAAACTATAAAATAACAAGTGCCCTCTGGATTTGGGATCCTGTTAGTTTTAAAAGAAAAGTATCTGTGTTTGGGCAGGAAGGTGACATGATCCATTGGAGCAATCTGCCAAGTTGCTTGCTTTGGATCCATCCTCAGGATAATTAAGAGTGCCAAGGTGTTTGCTTGAAGGTTTATGCTCTGTGTCTCTAGCGGAGGCTGTGCGTGTTCAGGGATGTTGAGAGAACATGAACAGTGCATGGGAGATGTTCCTGGGAAATTAACACATCACTAAAAATGGCCTAGGAGATTTTCTGAATTACTCTCATTACAAACCCATAGCACTTCTCAAGAGTAATTTATCCTTTCTGGTGATGCTGTGGGATAGTTTATTAGAAGATTCTTTTTTTACAGGCAGCCCTGGAATAAGATATGCGGGAGATAAATGTGTACTTGGAGAGGAGGGAAAGGGGAAAGAGGGAAGGAGGGGGAGGGGAGGGGAGGAAAGAAACTGGAAACATTTATTTTGCCCAGTCTGAAGACCTTCCCACTTCACCCTTGCAATGGGAGCCCAGGAATGAAGCCCCTGAAATGACCCACAAAGTGTAATTCACCAGGGATTTGATTATATTCCCTTTTTAAAGCAGACAATAACTGCATACACATTTTCTCATTCAATATCACTGTGTTTCAGTCCAGTCAATTCTTTCATTGCACATTCCCTGAGATTCGAGGCTTGTCTGTTCTCCTGTCTGATTAGGAAGACCCAGTTCATGGGCTGTTCTAGTTCTTGCAGTATACAACAGATGAGGACTCTTGAGTCTCAGATGTCATGTTGGTGACATGATCGAGGATGTGTCTGGTGGGAATGGCAGATCTAAGAAGCAGATTCTCTGGTTCCAAGTTCACTCTTCTGTCACCATTGCCACCTGAGTGTTCATCACTACATGCCAAGTGCTCCCTCTGCCCTCCTAGGTTTTAGGGAGCCAATACACAAGGTCCCTTTCTTCTCCTGCTGAGTTTAAAAACAACAGAAAAATGAGTCAGAGAGACACACTGAGGATGGAGATGAAAATGTACGCTGTATTCCTGATAGGCACTGGGGACTTGGCTTTAGACCTGTTCTACACCCCTACCCCCTAAGGACAGCTGTGGGTCTCCACTGCTAAAGCATCAGAATGTACTTCCCAGGCAGGCAGCTGCCCCTGAGGAAGCAGGAGGCCCATTTGGGGCTAATCACAGACCCTTCTCCCAGCTCTCCATCAAGGAACAGCTCCTCCTCACATGAGGAAGGGCTATGGTTCTAGTTCAAATACATTTTCCCATGTCATCTTCACAAAGACTCTATGAGGTAGGCCTTCCAGATCCTCATTTTATTACTGACAGAAAAGTGAGGTTTAGAGAGGCAGGGACCAAGTCCAAGGTCACCCAGGCAAGAACTGAATTCAGATTAGCACTATCCCCCCGAGGTGTCCAAGCCTGTGCTGCCAGCACTGCCCCAGTAGCCAGACGGGGGCCCCAGCAGCCAGACGGGGGCCCTAGCAACTGGATGATTTGGCCAAACACTGCTGCATGTCAGCAGCAGAAGGAAAAGACTAAATATGGCATTTTCTGATCAACCAGAAAGATCTTTTCCTTGATTAAATAGCATTATTTCTCTAACCTTCTATCATCCAAGGAGGAAAATAAATCTTGATTGTATCATTAAAGATTTCATTTGCAAAATGGTTCTGCTGACATTAGAAACCATTCCAAACAACTGTCTATGACCTCTATGTATATTCTATACCACAGAGGTCAGAGGTCAGAGTTATCTGGGCTCCAAAATAGTGGAAGAGGTCTAACCATATTATAGAGCCTTCAAATCCCTCACTTTAAACTCCCCCTGCCCTCCCTAAGATCATCAGTTCACAAGATTTCATATGTCTGGCCCTGAAGGCATATGAGGTTAGCAAAAGAACTAGTGATTTTCTAGAATTACTGGAGAAAATTTTGATAGTGGAAACATGGAAGGAGGAAACAAACAAGAATGCACAGAAAACATCAACTGTTACAAACAGGTAACATTTACTAAAGCACATACCATGAATCAAGCCCTGTTGCTGTTTTATGAGCATTATTTCATTTATCTTCACACTAATCTTTAAGACAAGCACTAGTATTAGCCTCTTTGCACAAATGGAGAAACTGAGGCACAGAGATGTGAACTAATCTTATCACTCAGTTTGTAGTTGAAGCTTGAAGGTGCACCCAGTAGGCCTCAGACCCACACCCCTCACCACCATGTTACATCGCCCAACCACTTAATATGGGCACCACACACCTTCTAAAGAGGAAGACAACCTCTTCCTTGAATGCTTCCTCCCATTCTTCTTCCAGGAAAGGAGAGGAGGTGAAATGTAAATTCATTTCTTCTAGTCAGAAGTGAATAGCAAGATTCTACATTATTGTTAAGTTTCAGATATTTCTTCTCCCCTTTGTCAGTGGTCAGCTGGAAAATCAAGAAATGGCCCAGCCACCAAGTACCTGAGAAGGTGCTCAGCATCACTAATCACAGGGAAGTGCAAATCAAACCACAATGAGATATCACCTCACACCTATTAGAATGGCTATTATCAAAATGATAACAAATGCTGCTAAGGATGTGGAAAAAAGGGAACCCTCACACACTGTTGGTGGGAATGAAAACTGGTGCAGCCTCTATGGGAAACAGCATGAAGGTTGCTCAAAAAATTAAAAATAGAACTACCATATGACCCAGAAGTTTCTGGGTATTTACCCAAAGGAACTGAATGAAATCAGGATCTGGAGGGATATTTGCACCCCATGTTCACTGCCACATTATTCACAATAGCCAAGACATAGAAACAATCTAAGTGTATGCCAGTGGATGAATGGAGAAAGAAGAGGTTGTGTATAAACACAATGGAATACTATTCAGCCATAAACCCGAAGGAAATCCTGACATTTGCAACATGGATAAACCTTAAGGTCATTATGCTAAGTGAAATTAGTCAGTCAGAGAAACACAAATATTGTGTGATATCACTTATATGTGGAATCTAAAACAGCTGAATTCATAGAAACAGAGACCAGAATTGTGTTTGCCACCAGCTTGGGGTGAAAAGGGAAGATGTTGGTCAAAGGATATAAAATTTCACTTATAAGATGAAAATTTTATCTAATGTACAGCAGGGTGACTATAGTTAATAATACTGTATTTATATTTGAAAGTTGCTAAGAGAGTAGATCATTAATGTTACCACCACAACAACAAACTGTAAACTATGTGAGGTAAAGTATGTATGAATTAACCTTACTGTTGCAATCATTTCACAATACATATGTGTATCATTACGTTGTATACTTTCAACTCAAACAATGTTATATGTCCATACTAACTCAATAAAGTTGGAAAAGATCACCAGGATGCCACCAGCTAAAGTCCCTGCCTTCCACTTGGAGCCTTGCCCTATGAGGACAGTCCATGATTCCCACAACTATCCAGCAGATCTGGGAGCTGAAGGCCTTTTCTGCTGAGTTTTCTGTCTTAGGAACCCTAGTGCCAGCTCAGCCGAGCATGCTAAGGGACATGGACGGGATAGGACAGCGTGGAGAAGAGCTGGGCCTGTTCTCCATGAATTATCCTGCGTCCTGGTCTCTCTGCCACTGGCTGTGGTTCTGTGAGGGGCCATATAGTAGAAAGAAAGCAGTGTGTGGGGCAGAGGACCTGGGTCTGAGATCTAGTGGCCCTTCCCCTGCAATCATCACCTCTCTGCTCAGCTGTGAAATGAGGATACAGCACTTGTTTTGGCTCAAAGGAAAGAGCTATTCTGGTTGCTTTCCACTCCAAGCTGGGTGGCTGAGACATAGACAGGGAGTACATTTCCGCTTGCCCTTTTCTCTGACCTCAGTCTGCCCCCAGCAATCAGGTCACCAGTGACACGTGTAATGCCCAGTTCTGCCCTGTGGCCCCCAGCTCCCTGCACCCACCCAGAGCCCGACAGACAGTCTGAGCACAGCTGCTGGCACCAGCCCTTCCAGACCAGGACCCTGGGGAAAGACTGGGCTGTTTACTTTGGTTTCCCCATAACTCCTGTTTCCAAGAGCTCCCTGCCAAAGGGAGAGGGAGGGAGGCAGCCACAAATGGCCACATCCAAGGGCAGCCCAGGGTGGCTAAAGAACTTTGGGCCACACAAGCTGTGGGCCCTGAGGGCTTGTCATGGCACATCTGTCATCTTCTCCCTCGTGCCCTCCTTCACCAGCACACTCCTGAGAACTTCCCTCTTTTGAATAGACCCTCTGAAGGCAGTGAAAAAGAACTATAGTGTAAAAGTTCTTCCTGGAACACAGAATAGGGGATGGAGAAGAGCCCTAGGGGGTGAGGGTGGGGTCAAGCAAACCCGAGTGGCCTGAAATTACCAGGTGCTAGGAAGGGTTGACAAGTGGGCAGGGTGAGCAGATACCGGTGCAAACACTACCTATGGCCCAGGGCCCATTCTGCCCAAGGTGTGTTGTCTGTCTGCCTCTCTCACACAAACAGACACAGACACACACAACTTCTTCCTGCCCTCTCACCCTGCATTAAAAGCCATGTGAGTCACAGGAAGGGACCCTGACCTAGGAGTCGGGAGACCTGGGTTCTAGTTCCAGCTCTATCACCTCCTACTCTTATGCCCTTCATCTGTCCAGCCCTCAGTTTTTTACTCTGTAAAATAAAATATTGCACTGGATCAGTATTTCCCAAAGTGTGGTTCTATGGTACTCTAGAGTTCAGGAAAAAGGATTCAGTGATCAACTGAGTTTGAAAACGTCTGGCACTACCAGCACAGGCACACCCCTCCCCCCTTCCTGGAGATCCATGCTGCAACTTAGAATGACATCCTTCACTTTTTCTGTACCCCAGACACAATAGATGAACAATACTTACATCCCAACAGTTAACTGGAACCTGAAACATTTAAAGCAATCCCTAGAAATGCTCAGAGTATCACTTGCAAGTTTGAGGTGATAAATTATTATTCTCAGGAGTGAGACAACTAGAGATAAGTGAGCCTGACTCTCAAATTCCTGAGACTTTGAATAGCATCAACTAAGCGCCTCTGGAAAGTTTCCCAGAGAAGCTAAGCACACTGATTATGTCTTGGGCGAGGCAGAAATTCCGTTTCCTGTGTGCCAACACTGCTCACAAGCCAAAGATTTGCTGTGGTATATACTTCATGTGATTACTTATTAATGCTTGTCATCTTCAAAGATGCTGGCACTTGTACTACCTCCTGTACCCAATTTCCACCAACCTCAGGATTTTTACCTGAATTGTTTGCACAACACCTGTCTCATCACATTGCCTGCGTTGCCACATTTGTTTACCCTGAGCAACAATTCTGTACAGACACCTGGCTTGGTTGGGTGCTAAGAAATCAAAGATACAAGAGAAATCATCCCAGGCCTTAGGAGGTGAACCTTCAAGCTGAGAAAGCAGATGGGTAAATAAGTATTTATGATGGAAAGGAATTGGCACCACCATGATAAAGACATTTACAAATGCTCAGAGGAGTCCAGGGAAGGACGGCGGGCTCTGCCTGCAGATCTGGGGCCAGCTGCACCAAATGGCCACGTGTGGCTGGCTGTGAAGCGCGAATGAATGTTTCAAGTAGGTGAGAGCATGCTAGGCAAAGTCCCAGAGACCTCCTAGTGCCTCATGCTTTCAGGGAATGATAAGTGGGAGTAAGTCACAGGGAGTATGTGTTCAAGGGCCGGAGGGGGTGAAAGATGAGACTGGAAAGATAGTTTCAGGCCACATTCTTACTGGCTTGGTATGTGAAATTAAGGAGTTTGGTCTTTATCCTGGACCCAGAGGAGGAACAAGCAAAGACTTGTGTAGAAGGGAGTGGCGTGATCAGGTGTGTGTTTGAGAAAAGAATCAAGTGGAAAAGACGTGAGAATGAGCTCAGACAGGTGCTAACCCATCCGTCAGTGGTGCTCTTGGAGAAAGTTCCACACTGGTGAAAACGGGAAGGATAAATTAGAAGAGGGGAGGCAAGAAGGCCAGTTAGGGGAGCTATTTCAATCAATCAATCAAGTCAGAGATGATGGTGGCAATGGACGTGGAGAGCTAGATGGCCAATTTAAGACACAATTCAGAAGCACAATGATCTAATGTGAAGTAAAGGGGTGCAATGATGGGGTGGGAGGCAGAGGAGTGACTTTCCACTTGAAAGTGTCAAATGAGACCCCTAGGTTTCTGGCTTCAAGAGCTGCACAACTGGTGTCCCCAATAACTGAGATGAGGTCGTGGCAGGAAAAGCCTGGATGGGTGGGGGATAAGGAATTTGAACATGTTGAGCTTAACGTAACTGCAGGAAATTTGGGGGAAATAACAAGGAAGCAGTTGGACATGAATGTGTGCATTTTCCAGGAGAGATCCGGGCTGGAGCGACAGCACTGGTCTGTGTGCTGATGTCCTTGACTCCCAGATGTCGTCACAGACAGGCAGAGCGAGCAATGCACAGTCTCCACGCGTGCCTGCAGGCCCAGTGCCCGTCACAGAGCCCAAGACAGGCCATGCAGGTACTCCACAGCAAGTATTTACTGAGTACTTAAAAAACATGCATTAAAGAGAGGTGTTTCTGTTGTTCCAGGAATTCATAACATAAAATGGACCTACTAACCGGGAGCGGGGCACTGCCACGCTCATCTCCTACTCAGAGTTCCCATGGCCCTGTGACCTTCGAAAGTTCATCCTCTTCTGCATAATATAAAGAGTTTCTGTCACCCAGGAATCTTTCTTTCATTACGGTTGTTTCATGCCTTTTCTGGGTCAGAAAAGTAACTGGTTTAAGAGATTCCCATTATTGGCGAACTGCCTGTAAAAGTAAAGTACGCAAGAGATCGTGGACAACGATGATAAATAACCTCATAATGACTTACCATAAATTATTTTACTGTAATCAGACTTTGCTTTGGATAAAGAACTGATCATATATTTTTAAAACAAATTAATACAAGGGAGTATGGGAAGGCAGACAGAAACATCAGGGGAAGTTCTGCCAATCGTGAGATAGGCATTCCCCTAGTTCTGGAAGATTTTGAAGACCTACCTCCTATGAGTTGTCTCAGAATGGGAGCCTTACCACAGAATCCCACTCCCTGGGCAGGATTCGTGGGTAGGGGACTTCTTCCTGTTCTCTCCCAAGGGCTGAGCCCCTGGTCCACAGGTACTTGATGCCCAGCCAGGAGTGAAAGTGGTTCTCTGGGTGAGAAGAGGTTGTGTGTGCAACCTGCATCTTCAAGGACCGAACTGAGACTCCCATGTAAGAATCCACGTCACTCCACACACCTGCCAGGTCAAGGACCCCCATGAGATTTAGAGCGTGTCAGAGCATGTGTCCTTCCATGTCTGTTCAGATAGAGAATGGTCAGAACTAGAGGAAACAAAATTTGTCATAACAGAGAAACTTGCTCACACGATTTACAGGACATAAAATGTTTTTGGGTAGAAGTTCATACCACAAAAGACTGATAAAGGATTTAAAGATCTCTAAGCAAACAGCTTATATGGTTAAATAAATCAGAAGGAAAATTATTTTATAATTGGACATTTTGGTTGCTGAAAGGGAGAGACAACCATATTTCACCAAACCAACGTCTGCTAAACAAAGAAGCTTGGCATTTCCTTGGAATCAAAATACAGGTTCTTTGATCCCTTTATATTTTGTTGTTGTTTTTTAAAAATGTGAGTGGATTGCTGAGTGAGGACTCTTCCTAAGATTTGCCTTGAGTTACATAAAGCACTTGAGTTAAAATACAGGGTCCATCGTTTCTGAGATCCCCTTGAGCTGAGGTCTCAAAGGGAATATTTAATCAGAACTAGAGGCACCTATCCAGCTTCCCATTTAAGCAGCAGGGAAATGGAGTCAAATCTACTTTAATAAGTATTCCCCCCCACACCTTTTTTTTCTGGATTGAGTATTTTCACAGCCTTCTATTGTTATAAATTTTCTTACGAATTAAAGCCACTTGTTTATAACAGGCTTTTGTTGTTGTCGTTAATCCTCACTCAAGGATATTTTTCCATTGATATTTAGATAGAGTGGAAGGGACGGAGAGAGAAACATCGATGTGAGGGAGACACATCCACTGGTCGCCCCCTGCACAGAGCCAGGGATCGAAGCTGTAACCCAGGTACATGCCCTTGACCAGGAATTGAACGAACCCTTGACTCTTTGGTCCGAGGGCCAACGCTCTAACTGTTGAACCAAACCGGCCAGGGCTATAACAGGCCTTTTTTTTTTCTTTACTTAATGTGTGTGTTCACCCATCCTCTAGTTCAGCGGTTCTCAACCTGTGGGTCACAACCCCTTTGGGGGTCGAATGACCCTTTCACAGGGGTCGCCTAAGACATAACAGTAGCAAAATTACAGTTATGAAGTAGCAATGAAAATAATTTTATGGTTGGGGGTAACCACAACATGAGGAACTGTATTAAAGGGTCACGGCATTAGGAAGGTTGAGAACCACTGCCTAGTTGATAATAAGGAATTGATACAATGTTGGCATTGGTCTCACTCTAGATGCTGACATTAGGAAAGGCCCAAGCCCTCCTCCAAAGCCCATCTGGAAACTGTATTAATAGTATGGGCAGGGACACTATATCTCAAATATCAAGAGCTCATATGTGCTCATAAAAACACTAGCATCTCTTAATTGGCGACACAGCCAAAGTGGCAGGCTTGCTCCCTACCTCTTCTGATCCTGTTCCTGTCTTTACAATGTAATGGGCTTGTCAGGAAAGGGAAACAGTAGGGAGGGATCACTGAAGTGTTATAGAACAAAAAGGTTGGGTCTGTTATTCTTATTTTGCATATGCCTTGGTCAAGATGAGTTCACCTTTGAGGCAATGCATAACCTACTGCCGTGATGCCATTTGGGTACAATGAAGTCATGAAATCTCCCAGGATCCAGTAGGCCGAATGCTTATGTCTTCTCTACATCCCCACGCCACCCCCTGCAGGCTATTGAAGACCACAATTATTAGACAAGAACCTAGAGGCAACAGCATCTTACCTGAGAATAGGGCAGGGGTAGGCAGTCCTCCTGTTTCCAACACTCTAACCCAAAACCTGACCCATAATTTTACAACTCAAGAAAACAATAACTGGTGTAAGTAATCCAAAAAAGATACTAAGTCACCATTACTGCCCAATAAATAATGATGATAAACACTTATTATCGGCCATAGGACCATGTGGACCCAGACAATCCCCAGACACACCTATCACCTTCCCTCATTTATGGGGAGAGTGCATCCCCTTTCTCAATTATATCAATATCTGTGCATTCATTTGAATTACTCTAAACAGTAACTGTGTGTGTTTTTTTCTGATTCCAAAGTAGTTGTTTTCTTTGCCCTCTCCTTACTCAACTTCCACCCCAAAAAGAGAGATTACATCACATCACACATATTGAGATATTTTGGTCTTTGTAGACCTAATAAAACTAGATTTGCTATATCCAGGTATCACATATATAGCAGATAGCATGTCATTTACAAGCCACTCATTCAATTATTAATCTGTCTTGGTTTAATTCTGCTTCCAACCGGGCTGGGGCAGTCTCCAGACTGCAGAGGTTCAATAGACAATCTAAACCAGTGTTCTCAACCTTCCTAATGCTGTGACCCTTTAATACAGTTCCTCATGTTGTGGTGACCCCCAACCATAAAATTATTTTCATTGCTACTTCATAACTGTAATTTTGCTACTGTTATGTCTTAGGCAACCCCTGTGAAAGGGTCATTCGACCCCCAAAGGGGTCGCGACCCACAGGTTGAGAACTGCTGATCTAAAGCAAAGACAGTTGTAGGAACTTTTCATTACAGATTCTTTCCTTTCAGACCTCTCATCCTGCCTTCATCCCTACAACCCAGAATATACAGATCATGTATGTTGAGGTGTGCTCTATGACAATAAGCATTTATCAGCATTTATGGCAAATTCAAAAAGAGCACTCAGGGATTTAATTCCTCAGTGGGGTGTACTAACTCCGCAGGAAGTAGACTAGTCCAAAACATATTCCATTTCTTTGAAAACATGTTTGCTTCCTGAGAAATATAAAAGGGCCTCCTGGCACAGAGTAGGTACTAAGTAAATTTTGGTTAAGACTACTCTGCATCTCTTGGTCCTTTGTCCTCTTTGGTCCCCTGCTTGGACAAAGCACAAACTGGTTGCACCTTGGGCACTCTTTATGGGCAAAGTATCTGCATCATTCATGTTTTACCACACTGGAGAGCAGCTGTAGGAAATGAAACTATCTCAGACTGAAGTAGGAGCCTACACATAATCACATGAGTTGAGCAGATGCTCTACCATGATGGTCTACCACTGATGCATATGAATAATGGAAAAGCAATCGAATATCCTTAAGTATTTTCATTTTCACAGCAAGGACTTGGGTCAGCTACTGCTTTCATGTGGCGAAACTGAAAATCAAGGCATGAATGAGGTCTTTCTGAAGCTAATAAGTGATTATCCTTCACCAAAGACATGTGACTAGAGTGCTTATATAGAAAGGTGTTCTGCCCTGGCCGGTTTGGCTCAGCGGTTAGAGTGTCGGCCTGCGGTCCAGAGAGACCCGGGTTCGGTTCCCGCTAAGGGCATGTACTTCGGTTGCAGTTTGTCCCCGGCCCTGGTTGGTTGTGCGGATGGCAGCCACTCGATGTGTCCCTTTCACATCGATGTTTCTCTCTCTCTCTCTCTTCCTCTCCCTCCCTCCCACTCTATCTGGACAAAAAAAAAAAAAAAAAGAAAGAAAGGTGTTCTGTGACTTACAAATTAGTGTGTTTTGTAGCATCATCTATCTTAGTGTAAATTCTTCAATGACTGGACCATTAGTGTAGTGTCTCCTCCACAGCACTTAGCACAGTAACATGTGCACTTGGTGCTAGCAAATTTTGGTGCTGTTGTTTGATAATAATGCCAATGTTATAAGTCCAGGTGTGTTCACAGTAGACTACACCTCCCAGAGATCTGGTTAGAGCACAGATAAAGCTTGCATGAGCAAGTAACAAACTTAATCTTTGCATAGAGAGTGAACAACTGATGGCAGATGGTGAACTATGGGCAGCCCAGAAGAACTAGGAAGGTAGTACAGGAGAACTCACCAGGAGTATGAATGAGGCAAGAACCCAGGGTTGAAAGGCTACAATTTACAGGAAGGAGCTTGCTCTCTCCACACACCATCCATTAGAGAACACCGGGGCCACAGACGTGTCCCTCTGTCAGAAGAAAGGCACCTGTCATGCTTGGGATTTAGGACATAAATCTCCCCCTTCCGTGGCAGCTTCAGAGCCACCCCCTCATTTACTGGAGTACCTCCCAGAAAGGGAAATCCTGTTCCCTCCAGATGGAAAACACATCTGTGGGAGGAGACTTCTAACCCAGAAGGCCAACAACCATGAGTTAGCAGAGCTGTGAACAGACAGACACCTCCTAGAGAATGCCCCGGCCTCAATTACTGGATGTTCAAAGTGAACTTTTTCTGAACTGGAACGCCACAGCTGAGTTCAGTTCTCAAGGGGGTGACAGATGTTCCACCAATCAAGAAGGGTATTACAGATTCAGCTCAACACTCTGCATTCAGGAAATTAAGAGCAGTGACCACAGAACCCAAATGTGATCTGCAAATGTGTATTTTTTCTTTTTTCTTTCTCCCCCTGACCCCCCAAATAGATATCATTCTTCCCACTGCTTAAACCTAGCAAGGGGAGAAGTGCTAAGCTTCCCTGGGAGCCTGAGAATTCCTACAGAGCAGAAGCTATGTATTTATAATTCAATATCCCCACTGATAGAGACATTGTAGGGGCCTAATGAATGTTGAAAAAAATTCAACCCGAACTCCACAAATAACTTCATAGCCTCATCTAAGCTTTTACTCCAACATCCTAGGTTTACTAGAGTACTCCCAGGAAAGAAAATACTCTGCTTTCCTCTACAATGAGGAAGTGAATACAGATAAAACAGCCACAAGAAAAATGCAAAAAGGGAAAACAAAAATGCCAGGTCTAAAAAAAATGTGAGTGGAAACGGTGGCCTGGGGGGTATAGAGGAGGGATCAATCTGAATTGTGTCTTAGACTCTGCAGAGAGCCCCTCATTTAAATTCTGGACATTACTACAGGATTTCAGCATCAGAATCTCTGAGGTAAGGATCCATACACCTTCATGGGTTTTTTTGTTTTTTTATCTTTATTGTTGAGAGTATTACAGATGTCCCCCCCTTTTGATCCCCCATTGCCCCCTCCACTTGTTTCCTGCCCAGCCACAGGTCTTCACCACCCGATTGTCCATGGGAAGTGTCCATGGGCAATGCATAGATGCATGTAAGTTCTTTGGCTAATGTCTTCCCGGCCCCCTCCCCCCTTCCCTCTGAGATTCCTCAGTCTGTTCCATGTTTCCATGCCTCTGGTTCTATTTTATTCATCAGTTTATTTTGTTCATTAGATTCCACATATAAGTGAGATCATGTGGTATTTGTCTTTCTCTGACTGGCTTATTTTGCTTAGCATAATCATCTCCAGGTCTCTCCATACTATCTCAAAGGGTAAGAAATACTCCATTTTTACAGCTGCATAGTATTCCATTGTGTAGCACAGCTTTTCTATCTACTCATCTACTGATGGGCACTTGGGCTATTTCCAAATCTTAGCGATTATAAATAGCACTGCTATGAACATAGGGGTGCATATATTCTTTCTGGTTGGTGTACCTTCATTTTTAAACACACTCCCTCCCCCTCTTGCTTCCTAAGTTTGCAACATTCATCCCCAGGCTACAGAGGGAAGCTATACCTAGAAGCAGCTCAAACTGGGAGCTTTGAAGATAAATTAAACCCTTCCCCCAAATTTCCCCACACTCTCCTCACTCCTTGTTTTCCTCTTCCTTGGTCTTAATAGGTCATCTCCCTTTTTAGGACTGCTGGCTCCTCATCTCCAGCCCTTCACAGGGTCTTATGCCATGTGTAAGGATGGAGCTCTAACAGACTACATTTTCCAGACTCCCCCTGATTCTCCTCAGGAGGCACCGAGCCTTGGAAGAACAAGGAAGGCAGAAGTGAGACTATACCCTATCATGGAGGTATTAAATTTATCCAGGGCTGGCTACGTAATTTACAGAGTGTAAAATAAAATGTCCTTGTTCATAAAGCAAAGATATTTGGAGGTGGGGCCTTTGAGGGGAGGAAGGGGTGAATAGGTTTAGATAAGGTAATGAGGGTGGAGCCCTGGGATGAGATTAGTGTCCATTATAAGAAGAGGAAGAGACAAAAGCTCTCTCTTCATCATGTGAGGACACACTGAGAATGCTGCTATCTGCAAGCCAGGAAGAGTTAGGCACCAGACACCACGGAATCTGCTGGCACCTTGACCTTGGACTTCCCAGCCTCCAGAACCATGAGAAATAAGTGTATATGGCATTTTGCTACAGCAGCCCCAACTGACTAAGACACCCTATTACTCACTTTGTGCTTAAACAGGAGTCTCTGCTTTCTGCAACTGAATCCTGACCAGTACACAGTAAGTCCTCACTTAAAGTTGTCAGTAGGTTCTTGGAAACCGCAACTTTAAGCAAAACAAAGTATAATGAAACCAATTCATAGGCTGATATAAACAAGAGTTAAGTTCCTATAAAGTATTTCTGGTTACAAAAACATCACCAAACTTCTAAATAAAGACCCAAAACACTTCTAATATTAAACACTGAAATAAGTATGAGCTATAGATATATTTAAGAAAGATGAACAAAAACAAGTAAGATAATGATTTTCCAAGCCACTGATTCCAGTTCAGGGCTGCAGGTGGCCAGACCCTATCCCATCCTGGCAGCTCAAAGGGCAAGGTGGGACCCCACCCTAGACAGGTCGCCCTTCCATCACAGGGCCACTTACACAGGGACACTGAAGACACACCAATTCACCTCACATGCACATCTCTGAGATGTGGGAGGGAACTGGAGTCCCCAGAGAAATGCCATGCAGATACGAAGAGAATGTGCCAGCTACACATAGAAAGTGGTCCTGCCAGAAATAGATTTCTTTTTCTCATCAATGATAGTGAAACAACATTGAACAAAACACTATTATTCAAGGGCCTACTATCCTATATTTTCCTCCCACTGCCCTTGTTCCTGGGCCCCCAGGCATGGCTACAATGTAGCTGCCCTGCCTAAGCCAGTCACGTCCTGGGACCTCTTGAACACCAGCATGCTGGAGAAGATTTTTTACTAGGAAAGCAAGTGGACAAACTACTTACAACCTAAACTAGCTTTTAACTTCCTGGTCATAGGAAACATTTTTACATCTGAGACTTCGGGAAATGCCTGAGGTCACTGACTCCCTGGAAATGAGACGGGCAAAGACTCCACTGTCACTGACTCCATTGCTGGGTGGTTCCATATCACTCTAGCTCCTGCCTCTGTGGACCCTGAGGAGTGTTGGCAGCCTCAACTGCAAGATAGTCACATAAGGCAAAAAAAATGTAAGTGGGATTGGCATGTCCCAAAATGTCTCCTTGAAATTAGTTGCTTATAAAAATAAGGTTCACACCTACAGACTTAAGTGTGGTTAAGCAAAACAAACTTGTTTGGTTATAAAATAAATTATTACATCTTGAAATACTTGGTGTAGAATTGCTAGTTGATGGCTAGTGCTTGGGGTTTTTTTGTTTTTTTTGTTTTTTTTTCCTTCCCTCAAATCACATTAATGACAATTTGACATGGCCAAGTGTTCCTCCCTGTAATATGAATGCCATCAGACTCATAACATGAGTTCATCTTTCATAATAGCACACACAAAGCTCCACTCCCATGTTTTAATTAGACAAGAGGGAATCACAAATTCCCATCTGGTACAACAACTGTCTGACCAAAGTAATTACCAGTTGAGTGGCCCAAGCTTGGGAAGACAGATAAATCCTGGAGGATCTAGATTTGGGGGAAGAAGGGAATAAA
The DNA here is from genome assembly GCA_030848825.1 of Tadarida brasiliensis. NCBI lineage: Eukaryota > Metazoa > Chordata > Mammalia > Chiroptera > Molossidae > Tadarida > Tadarida brasiliensis. Next base: position 107,152,390 of record CM061257.1, on the reverse strand, counting down.
GGCTAAACACCACTGAGGATTTTATTTTAAAGCAATATTCTGAGCTAGAAGTAAAAGTGTTGGTAAACAGACTAAGGACAGTGGTAGAAGGCAGACCTCAATGCCTATGGCATTTCCACTTTATTCATTCATTCATTTATTCAATAAATGTTTATTAAGTGCCTGTTTTGCACCTAGTACTATGCTCAGACTAGGACACCAGTCAGGTCTTGTATTTAACAAGCTTCAGTCTAAAGGGAGAGAGATCATAAACAAATAATCACATAATCATATTGTATAGATTATTACACAGTAATCTAAAATGGGTTGGCAAACTGCAGCCAGAGGCCCACCGCTTGCTTTTGCAAATAAAGTTTTACTGGGATATAGCCCACCCACTCATTTACATATTACCTACCACTACCTTTGCATTACAACAGCAGACTTGAATAGTCACCTGTATGGCCTGCAGAGTCTAAAACATTTATTAAAGGGCACTTGACAGAAAATGTTTACTGACCTCCAGTCTAAGATAATAAAATGGGGGACCTAATTTAGACTGGAGTTTTAGAAGTCTTCCTGGAGGAAATGATGTTTAACAGGCAACAGAAAGATGAGGAGAAATGAGCCAGGCAGAAAGAAGAGAGTGAGGTCTCTAGCAGAAGGAACTGTGTGGGTGAATACCAGATGTGGAAAACAGCTTGACATGGTCAAGGTTTGTAAGGGGTGAAGCAATCCTGGAGACAGTAGCAACTCCAGGATTTCCATCTATAACAGTAGCAGTAGCAGTAGCTGCAGGAGTAATAGCAGCAGCCAGTAGATAGAGTGACTGCTAGGGACCAGGCTATATTCTAAGTACCTTATATACATTAACACTTTATTCTTTAAAGGGCTTAATGGGTTCAATATGTTTAGAAACAAGGGGCTTACAACTACATTTGCATAGCATTCACTTAATGTTGAGAAAATGCCAACTGGTCTCATCAAGAAATTCAGGGCTGGGTCAAGTTGATAAACACTTGGGAGGACCAAATCCCTATTCCCTCACCTCATCAAGGTACCACCTTAGCAATGTCATTGTGCAGAGGAAACTGGCATACAAGATGGTCCCTAGAACAAGGTAATTTCATCCCTCTAGGTTAATTACATATTGGCATTCAAAAGAAAGATACACCTTGGCTGGTAAATTACGAACCTTATTTGTGATTTCAGACCTTAAATCTATACTGAGAAATACTGAAGAATAAGAAAATCCTGCTTTTCAAAATAAGAGAAAAGGATGGATTCTAGAAAAGAAAAGATGACGCCTGACATTATCCCCTTGCCAAATTCTAGAGAGATTATTAAATGGAAGTTTTATGAACAATCAGAAAATGTTGAGGTGATGATGAAGCCATGCCAACATCTTGTCCTGTCTTGGCAGGGTTACCTGCACTGGTCAGAAGAACACACTGAAAGAGTGTATGTTAATTTCAGCCAAGATATCGACCAAGACTTTTTCATATATTCTTTTGATAGGGAGAGACAAAGGGGCTTTTAAAAATGCCACAATGCAGATGTATACCTGTCTGCACAATCATAACCAGGAAGAACAGTGAAGTCGGCAGGACTGGTCTTTGTGGCTCTTCCTCTGTAGGAGGGAAGCCCACCCAAATGAGAACAAGCAAAGGCTATTTACTCAGAGCTGGCTAGAGCAAGGGAGTCAGCCACCATCACTTGCATTTGGCAGAGGCTCAAAAACAGGCAGAGGTGTGGGAAAGCCTTGTAGTGAAAAACGGGAGGGCTTCAGAGATGCCCTGAATGGATTTCCCTGTTGGCATAGGGAAAGCTGTAGGTGGGCTTACTAGAAGTGAGCATCCCCTGTAGTTGGTTTGGGGAGCATATTGGGCTTTATCAGGCTGCTTCCAAGTTGGAAACAGACAAAAATTAGCCAAGTGTCAGTAATTGATCAAATCCTGGCTGTTAAGGGCCAACTGCCACAGGGGTTACTGTTTGGCTCGCTGGACCGGTTGCTGAAATTAGGGGTCAGAGTTCTAGTGTTATATATGATCAGGCCACTGCCCGTTTGTATAATCAGTCTCATACCCACTACAATTCTGTGTCCAACATGGGAGAACAGACAGACTGTTCAGATCCGCTTAAAAGTGGCATGAAGAAATTTTAGAAAGTAGACAGAGAAAAATCAAGCAATTAATTAGCCCTAAATTCAGAGGTGATGACATTAAAAATCACTTGAATATCCTCCCCAAAGAAAATTAGGGGCATAAAGATTGATGAAATTTTAATGTACTATAATAGATAGTTAAAACAATTGTCAACAATTTCAGTTTATATGTGGCTAATCAATGTATTAGTAAGGTGGATGGTTGATTCATCTACTGCTAGCTCTGGGACTTTGGGCAAGTCACTTGATTTCTATCAGCTGTAATTGCTCATCTGTAAAATAAACAGGTTGAACTGAAATCTCTCAGGTCCTTTATGGTTGTAAAATTTTATGGTTCTATGATTCTGGACTTTTATTCTCCATGTGGCAGCTTTATGTCTGTCCAGCTAGATATATTAATTCATTAGGAGCTGAATCTGAAAAACAAAGCAACCACACCCATGTTTTGTGGAGGTGCATTCATTCAACAATAATTATGTGACAGTAACTATGAATAAAGCACTCTCCTAGGAGAAAAGACATCCAGAGCTAAAAGGACCATAGTTGAGAATTAACAATATGCACACAATTAAACAACAAAGTATTTAGTGACCTAAAATGATACAGAAAGTGCTACAGAAAAACCACACTGAATATTCTGAAAGACTTCCCTAAAGGTTGTAAAAAGAATGATCAGCTAGTGGTTGTATTTTTTAACAGATTGTAATTAGCAAAGAATTTTCATTTGCTTTAAGTCTCATGTGCTCCCATTCCTTTTTTCCTCAGCTTTGGGGTTTAGCACATCAGAATTATACTAGCAGGTATCTACTGTAAAGGGCATTTAAAAGGAGGGCTATGCCAGCATACTGGCAATTCTAAATTTTACAGGATGTTCTGGCCAGAGAAAACTCAGTCTCAGAAATTACTAAATAACTTCAATGACGGGGCCCCAATGTTCCATGAGGCTGATTTTCTTTAAAGTCCCTGCTCCTAGGAAGTGGTAAATGCTGAAAATTGTCATTTCCTGCTGCTCTCCACCCCTCTCTGAAGCCACTAGCAGTGTTGAAGGAGCAGATGTTAAAATATGTAGTCTCATAACACCAGAATGCCTTACATTTTCACTGACAAAAAAAGGGCTAGGGGAGATATTTCACTTGCCCCTTCCTGGCTGGGAAGCCTCATTTTTAATGTTTGTAGCTCTGAAGCCACCGTTTGAACATGCTTCCATTTGCTCCAATTTAAGAGAAACATGCAAATCATAAACACAAAGTGCTTTTTGCCCAGGAAGCACAGCCAGTGCCTGCAGTAAACAAGTCAGCCTCTCTTAAAGACCAAACAATTCTGGCCTACATTTTAGTCTGTTCCCTATGAAAAACATGGATACAGAAAAACATTTTAAATTGACGTAACTCTCCCAAGTTTACTGCAGAGCATAAAGTCACTTCTTGATCAGCAGTTGAAAATGGTAAATTGATCGTCTTTTGGGGGGGATGCCCAGCTCAGTGGAAATGTTTTATTACTTACACTCCAGGGTGAGAAAGGGTAGAGCAGGTGCATGGGGGTGGAGAGGAAGAGAACCTTCGTGCAGGAAACAGGAAGTTCTGGGAGATCAATGGCCCCTGGTTTGTCAATTACTAAAAACAAGCACCCAAATACTGACTCAATATTTACTAACTCTGATGAGGGATTTGGAGGTCCTACCTGATATTTACTGTAATTATTGTAAAATCCCAAACAATTAGCAAGCACTTTTTGAGGGCAGGGTTTTTCTGCAAACTATCGTGGGTGTGTCTCCTATTTCAATGCTCTGACTAAAAGCCCTTGGGGATGATGCTAAGTATGCAGTTAGGGTGTCTAATCATTATTCTTAACACATTCAAAATCTTCAGGTGGCCAAACCAGCTATGGGATTCTCCCCACCCAGTCACTATGGTAACATCAAGCAGAGCTCTGTGCCTTGCAAGTTGTCACCCATATATGAGACACAAAGGGCCAAAGGGCAGCTGAGGTCCCCTACTGCCCCGACAATTGCAATAAGTACTGAACTACCCACTTTTATTTTTTCATTCCCCTTGAAATATTCACATACTTTATCCTATAAAACTAATTCATTTCAACACTACTTAGATGAGAGCTCCTTTTCTTAATATTCGTATTCTCCTGCAAAGTTACGTGTAAATACAGCCTTTTAAGAAATAACTAAGCTGCTGTTTACAAGAGCTTGATGGCAAAATCTTCAATAACTCAGTACAGTTGACACTTTAACAATACAAGTTTGAACTGTGTGGGTCCACTTACATGATCGTTTTTCAATAAATACTGTTAATGCATTTTCTCTTCCTTATGATTTTGTCAACATTTTCTTTTCTCTAGCTAACTTTATTGTAAGAATACTGTATATAATACACGTAACACACAACGTGTTAATCGACTCTATGTTATCGGTAAGGCTACCAGTCAATAGTAGGTTATTAGTAGTGATGTTATGGAGGAGTCAAAAGTTACATGCGGATTTGCAATGGCATGGGGGTCAGTGCCCCTAACCCCTGTGTTGTTCAAGGGTCAACTGTACATCTTTTCTACAGCACAGCCACTCTTCATTTAACCTGGGTTTACTGATGATAGGGTCATACAAAAAAATCTACAGAGATGCTAAGGCAAACACAAATACTCTCTCTTGAGCATCAAGTAAGAAAAGGAGGGTGAAAATATTTTTCTAAAATCATATGCAAAGATGAATTGCTATATTACAAGAAGAGAATGAATTCCACAGCAGACTACACAAGGCATGCCACCTGCACATTCCTCTGGGGCCCTCGCTGCTCTTGTCCTTCCCTCTGTGTCTGTGAGCCTGGTCCAAGGATTCTCACACCTGATTCCACATCAGAGCCACCGGTGAGATTTTTTTTTTTTAATACTCAAGTCTGGACCCCAGTCCCAGTGATTCTGATTTAACTGATCTGGACTAGGCCCTGGCAGTTTTAATACGCAGCCAGAGTCCAGAACCACAGGTTGTAATCCAAGCCAATACATCATAGTTATCCATCACCTAACCCTGTGCGCATGCAGATGACTAGAAAGCCAATATGCTGCTAGCTCTGAATCTCCCAGAATTCTGTATACAGCATATTATTAGAGGGGCTCCACACTGCTGTTTGTTCCTGCTTATTTTGGAAGTCAGGGTGCATTTTAGGAAAGTGGTTGTGGGCTGGCTACTCTTTAAGTTGTTGCTTATTAATTTTAGGTTATTTACCATAACAACCTCTCTCAACACTGCAGAGCAGTCTGCTTCCCTTTAAAAAGAAAGGAAACCATAAAATCTGAGCATGGTACTCAGAGATCATGTCCAACTAGACAATTTACAGAAAAGGAAACAGAAGCCAAGAGCGAATAAAATGAAAACTGCTAATGGTAAGATGCTCCAAGTGAGAAGGAACCAAGAAAACATAACCACAGTCCATATTTTCTTGACAGAGATAGAGTTAAGACCAGTCTACACTAGTAAGTAGCTAGCCAGCCAGCAGCCTGTCGCATGATCCTTATCGAACTGACTGAGAAGAGCAGTTCTCAAAAGCTGCTCTCAGTACAGCGTCAGGCAAGTTCTCACCTGCCAGGGATGGAATCAGAAAATTAAGTACTACAGGAAAGGGAGAGTTTGGGGTTTGTGTTTTTATTTTTTTATTAAAAGATTGTTCTTTTTCCGAGATTCCATCTTTCCTGTATTTTTTTATGATGTTAAGTTTATTTTTTGAGTGAAATGACTTTCACAATAGATTTAGTTCATTCAGATGAGTGTATACAGAATAGCTGCTCCATAAACATACCTGAACTGAACTGAAAGCCCTTGTGTACATGAGCACCTGTGAGAGACACTGAGTACATCTGTTAACCAGGAGAAGGATAGATAATGCCCTTTGGCAACCAGCAATTGATTAGTAATTCAAAGAAGAGGGGTAACTTTGTTTTATCCACAATACACAGGGTGAGGCAAAAGTAGGTTTACAGTTGTGAGTCTGCAAAATAGTTGTAAACCTACCTTTGCCCCACCCTGTATTTCAATGGTCATGTTGGATCAGTAAGTCAACCATAGGCAGTTGTGAAGATGAGCCAAGGAGAAAAAACACTTTTTCCACATCTGTGTATATCTCGTCATTCCCCTTCTGTATCCTGACACTGATACATCTGTTGAAGACTATGAGGAAAAGGGCAGAGGTAAAGGTAAGATCTTGCCTGAAAAGTGAAGTTACCCTTGGTGCCCATCACCTGGTGCATGGGATGGGGCCCTCCAGAGACAGGAAGGTGAGAGTGTGGAAGTGAGCGAGAGAAAGCAGGAGAGGAAACTGGACCTTTCTTCCTTGGCCTGGATGTTAAGGAGTCTGTATGACAGACCTCTGGGCTATCAACAGCGAAACATATCCCTTGAAAAACTGAGATATCTTGATTTATGAAACTCTGTGTTTAATTTTTCCTTTGTGTTATCTTAGCTTTGGTATTTTCAGAAGTACCATAGGTGGTAACCGAAGGTGGTCGTGTTCCTCAGCATGAGACACTGAGTCGAGTTCATCTTGGGGCTACTGGGAGGCTGTGGTCAGGCTCCTCTCTTTAATGGGCTCTTCTCTTAGAATTAGCTTTGGAGAGCAGCTGTTGCCTTTAATAAGAGTCAGACTTCCTAATAACATGAAGTGAATTTTTACTCCATTCCTTCTTTTGTAGACTTCATTTGCTCTCTTTTTTTTAAATCCTCACCCGAGGATATTTTTCTATTTACCATCAGATAGAGTGGGAGGGAGGGGAAGAGAGAAACATCGATGTGAGAGAGACACATCGATGGTTGCCTCCAGCACAATCCCGACCAGAGCCAGGGACCACACTGCAACCAAGGTACATGGCCCTTAACCAGAATCGAACCCGTGACTCATTGGTCCGCGGGCCAACACTCTAACTGCTGAGCCAAACTGGCCAGGGCCATTTCTCTCTTATATAAACATCCCAAGTTTTCAAATACATAGTTGGTCTTACTTTCATCATCTTGGGCTCTTTTCTCTAGCCCTTGGAGTCCCTGAAGATGACACCACCCATCAGGGAGACTCCAGCTTCTCCTGTCCCTGTCCCATCATTTATCCCATGGAGCATAAGAACCTAGATGGTGGCTTTCTCAAATGGAGACCAGTCTCTGGCCTTGAGGAAGCCTCTAGCTCTGAGAACAGCTATAAGGGAGTTCAGAATCCAGTGGAAAGAGAGCACTCTATGACAAGAGGGCAGAAAGGGAGCCACTGGACCTCTGATCCTTGCTGCAGCCCCTGCAAAGCTCAGCACCTGACAACTCAGGTAAGACCAGGCTTCAGGAGGACATGTCAAGGCCAGAGTGTTCAGGCCATTCAACTGTCACATGTTTATGTGTGCAGTTAACACCACTGGATTCAAAACTATCTGTGCATTTCACAAAGGGTTTAAAACACACAAAAGCAAATCTTTCTTGCTAAAAGGTAACCATCAGGATGCTTAGCACCTCTTTGGGGGGCTGAGCCCCTCCTTATAGGTCACCCTGTTGGGATAAAGTGAGTTGAGAACTTAAATTTTAAGCAGGACAACTTCTATACACCTCTGCTGTGGTAACAGAAATGTTCCTCTTCAGAGGGATAAAACTATGCACTTTTAAGTCCCTGATTTCACTGAAGTGGGAACACACCTTTGAAAACCACATACGGCAGACAACTGTTGGTGGAATGCTGGGTTCACAAGGATGCCCCCTGTTCTGAGCCCAGCTCCTGAAACACCAACATGGTTCCCCCCAAGGGCCACAGTTACACCATGTGAGCCTGACCATATCTGCCTGATCCAAGGATAACTCTTGACCCAACACAGGTCTATGCTGTTCTAGGAATCTGAACTTCGAAAAATCAGGAAGGAAGGAGGGAAGGGGGGAGGGAGGGAGGGAGAGAGAGGTGTGAAAGAAGTAAGACTTGAGGATGAGAGAAAGAGAAAGACACGAGGAGGGAAAGACTTGATATTGAGTTACACTAATGGCTACTCCCTAGAAAGAAGATAACGAATTCTAAGAGACATTCGAGGAACAGACAGGATTGCCTCTCCAGGAAAATCTTGGTTGTTCATTCTTCCTTTTGATTAGCTAAGATAAATCAGTATTCTCCTAATAAACATCTTTTACTTAAGTTAATTGGAGTTGATTTTCTTTAACACAAAAATGCTGTAGGTCTGTGTTGGGCTGCTACTACTAAAAATTGGAGTAGAAACAATTTTAAAGATATTTAAAATATTTCTCAAAATGTTGTGAAATACTTCATATAGGTTTGGTAGGAGAAAGCCATTGTTTCTCTCATCACAATGGGCCTCCCATGAGTGTCGGAATCTCTGACTACTCGTGAATGCTCATGTTCTGAAGTGCTACATCAGGACACCACTTGTCAGAGCAATGAATCTGGCAGAAAACCTCTTGTTTCAAAAGGCTGAAAGAAGCTGATGATGTTGGTTGTCCACCTACCACAACTGACCCTCAATTAAAACGCATGCCAGGCATGGCTCGGAGCACTCCACTCAATGAGGAGGAAATGTTCTTTTGAGCAGGACAGAGGCTGTGTGGTGAAGCCTTCAGCAGGCTTCAGAATGACCCAGATGGCAGGTCACTGAAGACCAGTCAGTCATCACGGTCCAGGTTTGCCTTCAGGGTCATCACAGGCTCTGCACTTGGTCACCACATTTGAGAAACAACTGTAGAAATTGTTTCTCAGGAAAACTGTGTTCGAGTACTGACAGCCACATTGCCATCCTAATGTTCTGATTACTCTGAATCTGGTTAGTACAATCACATTCATTTAGTCCTTGAAAAGATAAAAACTCAATGTGGAAACGCTACCTGAATGAAAAAGCCCAAATCATGGAGTATATTAGAAATACAGAGATACTCAAAGTCATTCCATTGTTGACAATGTCAGATAAAATCTAAGGGTCCAGATAAAATTGGGGAACTGTACCTTCTTTGCTATTTATTTTAAAACTTATCTGATTGGAAATGGGATAAGCCATTTTAACAATGGCAATTATCAAACTATATGCTTGACAGAACAATTTATCTTATATTACATGCAAAGGAAAAAGCAACTGATATAATTGGCGAAATGAGATTAAAGAGCCATTGAAAAGTCAGCCGATCCATTCTAGGTAGAGCTAGAACTGTCCCAGTATGGACTGCATGGTCTAACCTCTCCAGACAAGACATTACATTCCCTCATTCCAATATTAGATCATCTTCCTCTGATAAGAAATTATGTTTCTCCTACTTAAATTTCATCTATGACATCTGAAGGAGTTCAGAACATGACACCCCAAAATATGCCAGTCTAGCATATTGACTACTTTGAGTTAAAGACATATTAATATTTTGAGTTAAAAACAGCAAAGACAAGAAAAACACTCTAACCTTCTCTCTTTTTCTTAAAAGTAGATGAAATTCCCACATGAAAGATATCCTCCTGATAGGAAAGTAGCATTCTTATCATCAAGACAAGAAGGTGCAACCAAGAGAATTCTATGTAAACAGACCTGTGCCTCTCTTTGTTCAACCTAATAGAAAAGCAAGTAGAGTTCACCATTTTGGGGGGGGGGGGTCTTCATTCCTTATGAAGGCTTCCATATCACATAAAACTTGTACTAGCTAAATCTGTATGCTTGTCTTCTGTTGATCCACCTTACATCAATTTAATTCTCAGGCCCAGACCAAAAGAATCCTAAGATAGGGTAAAAGTAAAAGTTAGTCTCCCTACACTATCGTGCCCTCAAGCTCTACATCTGATCCTTACCCAGCCAATGACAAGTGGTGAGCTGTGGTTGTTTAATTTCTTTGGGACTCATTACCCTCACTATAAAAGAGATGGATTATTATGTCCACATGTTATGATTCTACATCTTCATGGACTTAAAAAGAAAAAGCACAGTGCTCCCACAGAATGCTGGCCACTCTAATACAATAATATATGTTAACAAATGCCAGTGCTCAAATTTCTCCAGGTAAAATAATACCAGTCACTTCTGGCTCTCTTCCTAGAACTAATTTCCAACCTGTGGCCATTCTGTGTCTCCTAATGGAACCCCAAGCACTCTCGCCTTTTTCTCAGGCTGGTACCTGAACAACAGGACATGGTATTCTATGACTTGCTTTCTGGTGAGTCTTAAGTGATATATTTAGTTATGATTTACATTCTATTTTTCAAGTACAAAGTGAAACTTGAACTGGTTAACAAGCCCTGTTTGAACAGTAAGGCTTCTGCATACAAAGTACAACTCCCACTGTCATATGAAACAGTGTTCTCAGAGGAGTTGATCTGTAGCTAACTCAAGGCTTTCATTATTATTTTTTTTTAATCCTCACACAAGGACATTTCCCCATTTATCTTCAGGTAGAGTGGGAGGGAGAGAGAGAGAGCGAGAGAAACACTGATTTAAGAGAGACCACATCGATTGGTTGCCTCCTGCAAGACCCCGACCAGGGCCAGGGACCGAACCGCAACCAAGGTACGTTCCCTTGACCAGAATCGAACCTGAGACTCTTTGGTCTGTGGGCCAATGCCCAAACCACTCAGCCAAACCAGCCAGGGCTAATTCAACACTTTCAAAGTGACCAGCTTTGTACAGCCAATACTATGACCTGGGAGACAAGCTGCCAGCCCCAGCAGGGTCCAGTCTTTCATTGTTTAAATGTATATTTTAGTTTGACTGCATTGGTACAGCCTAGATTTCCAATTCAGAAATGTCTGTTAGTCAAATAACTTACAGATCATGTTGACAAGACAATTGTAGCCATAAGAATTATCTAGGGACAGGAGAGGTCTGGCTCACACAGCCAGGTTTGGATGACTAAACCTTTAAGATACCCCTTACTGGGGAAGCATGGCTTTGCCCTAAGACCCTATGAGGTTTCACAGAGCAATCTTTGCCTTCAGAAGAGATAGGACTATTAAATTTTCTGCTCAAGGAGAAAACATCTAAGGAGACACCGAGGAAGAGATCAGAGAAGGCACCTTTTGAATGATTCCACCAGAGCAAGGGCAACAAGGAGGATTTGGGGGCCCTCTGAAATTCAAAGTCATTCCCTGAACTTCTGACATTCATTGGTGGGAACTATAGGAATGCATCTGAAAAACAGGACTCAGCCACTGCCTTAAGGAGTATAAACAATGACAAAAGGTGAGGCAGGCCAGAGTCCCTGTGATGACGATAGCTATTTAGAGAATGAAGAAAGAATTATGGCTGGTCAGGAAAGGCTTTATGTTTGAGTAACTAGAGATGGCTTTGAAAGGTAAGATTTTTGACAAGTAAAGAGAGAAATGGGGGAAGGGTATTATAAAACTACCAAAATGAAGGATGGAGAGAGCAGACAAGAGTTCTTGTTTGCTCCAATGCTAAGAGGTAGACATGTCATCAAAGACACAACAGGAAACAGATGGGCTCCCAATATGGAGGTCTCGAATGCAGACTAAATGGTTTGATCAGGGGATAGCCATTCTTTAACTGGGAGCAGGAGTTTACCAAAGGGCACTATAAGGTTAGTTGGCATTAGTGACACAGGATAGATCAGAAGAGGTAGAGAGTGAAGGCTGCTGCAATTGTCCAGATATAAGGTGACGAGGGCCCAGCACAGGAATGCACAGAAGAAGAGAAAGACACAGAGACATTATGCAGGGCCTTACAGACCCAGGAAGAGGACCCAGGAAAGGAGTGCTTCAACTTCTCTCATCTTCCTTCAGCCATTATGCTGTGCTCTGTTCATACCATGTTCTTCCACCCCTCAGGCTGTTCCTCTATCTTCCAAGAACTCCTCTCTCTACCACACCCACCAGGGCTTGGTTCACAAGATAGTTCCTCAGTGAAAGTCCCTTTCCCTACGTTGGTGCCCCCTTCCTGGGCTCTCAGAGCATCCAGCACCTATCAAAGGACTGTGGTCTTCTGCTTATGCTTCTAGTCTCATTCTAGACTGTAAATGAAGGCTCATGTCTCATTCATCTTTGTATCCCCCAGATGCACACTGTATATATGTATAACAAAAACATAATCATCAATAGAGTGCAGTGGTTTGGATTCTGATCTTTAGAGTTGAACCCAACTGGTTCAAATCCAATCTTTGCCACTTACTACCTGGGTGGCCTTGGGAAGTTGTCAAATCTCTGTGATGTTTAGGTTCCTCATCTGTTAAATGTGGGTAATCACAGTACCTTCCTCAGAGTAACTGTGAGGATATAGGACAGCGAACATATAGGGACTGGCCATAGAAGTTATTCAATCAGCCCTGACTAATACTGTTATTAGCATCCAATAAAGACTTGTTAAATGAATGGAGAGGATAGATGGAGATTCCATCTTTCTTTCCATCAAAGGGAATTTGTACTTTGAAAAGGCTATGATGTCTGGCAACTCAAAATCAATTCACGATCTTTGAGATAACAGCATCAGTACCATGGCCAGGCAGAAGCCGTGTTGTAAAGGGGTTGGTCAGTGAGTCAATGAGGAAGTACAGCAGTAGATGTAGAAACACTGTTTGAAGAAGTTTAGTAGTGAAAGAAGGCAAGAGGGAGAAAAGAAGGGAAGAGAAAAGGAAGGAAGGAGAAAACAAGGGCATTCTGAAATCATTCAAAATCTGCAAGGTGAAAACCACTGTTCTAGAAGTCGGAACCTCAGAGGATGAACCCTCCCTATATATGTACTGCCAATAATATTAAGTGTTTGCGCTTCATTTGGTCCATCTTAAAAATCCAGGCTATAATTATGACCTACCTCAGAAGCCAGAATTTTTGTCCTAATGAGTGTAATGCATCTAGACACTGCTAACCACAACACACCATCACAATATTCATTCTCTTCATCTGTGTCTATGTAAACCAGCCTTGCATAATGGTAAAAACTGTTTCCATCATGACCTCTCCACTACCTTGCCCGACATCCAGGCCCCAGCACATCGCTCACTCGCAGGCATCACTAATTGAAACAAGTACTGTTTGCTATTGCAGTGCTACAGGCCTGTGGCCTGATTGCTGTCAGGCCTAGCCTCATTCCTCTCAGGCCTCTGGGGTCATTAATTAATTCTGTCATTAGATATCCTGTTGGAAGGAAAGAAAGATATCCAAATGTATGGCCTGTGTGTCCTGCCACGTTCTTCACTGCTCTGTTTCTGTTAATGGTCCCAGAACTTTCCCAGTCACTCAGACGTGAAATCTCACTTCCCTCACTCCTTTCCTCCCAGTACTTGCAGAGTTTCGTTGAGTCTCCCTCCTTAGTGTCTTAAGTGAGGTTCGCAGAGTCATTTAGGGCCCCTCTCCTTGGCCAGGAATTTCAATCAGGTCTCCATTCTGACATGGCTCTAATCTGCCTTCACCCTGCATCCACCCCAGCAGTCATCTTTAATTTTCCTAACATTCTTTCCCAACTCTCCTCTACACAACATTCTTCAGTGGTCACCCCACTGCCTCACAGATGAGTACAAGCCCTTTAGTCTCACAGGTAAGCACCTCTGCTCTGACCCATTCTGCTCCTTCTCACTCACATCTTCCCAAACACTCCAGCCAGGCCAAACTCAGCCCCCACTTTTCATCTCTTTCTGTCTACAGTTATTCCAGCTGTTCCATCCACTGAGGTATTTCCCCTTCCCCCTGCCTCCATCCCAGAAATGCCTACCCACCCTTCAAGGTCACTCCAACACCACCTCCTTCTGACTTGCCAAGTGGCAATATTTGGCTCCTCTTCCTAACCCCTCTGCCAAGCATCTGCACGGTCCTAAAGGTGTGCAGGCAACTTTTACGCACACTTGTTGGGTGTTCTGGGAAGGCTCTCTGTCCATATGATCACTTTCTTAAGGTGTGAACAGGGTTTTTTTCATTTTGAAAGTGTGAATAAAGTGATAAATAAGGTTCAAGAAATAAATGAATCTATTAATTCGGCTCAAAATACTACCAGTTTCTTTCCAGAAGGCAGTTTAGTCACTGAAATTTTAGAGCCATTAATAAATATTGTCTTTTCATATTTAAAATTCTGGAGAAGCTGTAGATATGAGAGGCAAACCTTAACCAGAATTACTTTAAACAATAGGGGTGTGTCTGTGGTATGCCATTCACACATTTCCCCATGCAGTCTACAGTTTAAAAGAGAGCAGTACATGTCCCATCCAAGAAGAACTGCCAACAAAACTGGAAATTCTGGGCCAATTCCGATAGGGATTTAACATATTATATTGAAACTAGTTTTTAAAGTTTTTAGTTTTTTAGTGCCAATTTCCATCTTTGAAATGAGTACAAATTGGCCACTCTCAAAACATTTTATTAGGATACATGTACTTGTGTTTTTAAAATACTTCAAGATTTTATTCACTCAGTAAATAAAGTATTCTGATTGTTTAAAGAGGGCATACATATTGTGTTCCTCATTCTTTCCTCCTGTGAAACTGGTATAATTCAATTCAACAAAAACATATGAAGCACCTACTATGTAGCAGGGACTTTGCCAGGCACTAGAAATACATTCTCAGCTCAGCTATAATCCCTCTCTTCAAGAAGCTTTCAATGCAGTTGGAAAGAAAGACAGGAAATGAGCAATTACTCTCTACTGTGACAAGTGTTACTAGGGAGAAAAATACCACCTGCTGCTGTAGCACATACAAGGGGCAATTAAACCATCTTGGTTTCCAAAGAAAAGTTTCCTAGAACAGTGCTCCTCAAGGGTAAGTGAACACAGGAATTACCTGGAATTCTGGTTGCACATCCTGATTCAGAAAGTCCAGGGTGAGGCCCTAGAGTTTGTATTTCTAACACGCTCCCTGGAGATGCTGATGCTGCTTGTCTAAGGACCACACTCTGAGCAGCAAAGGGCCCAGTAGACAGGACCTCAACTGAGAACAGACCAGTGCGGAGGAAGTGCACTCCAAGCCAGAGGGAGACCACATGCAACCACTCCTTTCCTCATACATCTTAAAGAGGGAGAGAAACAAGAAATAAAGGCTAGGAAAGTATCAACAGTCTTGGAAGTATGAGGCATCCCTCTTAAGCAGATTTGAGAGCTCTCCAATTCAGAGTAATTAGAAAAAGACAAATCTAAATTATTTAGAAGTCTGAGCTATAAAATATTTTTAAAGGGAGTTGACTTATTTCAAGTACTTATAGACTGTTGAACCTACAGCTACCCAGATTACGGCCACATCTATTTAGATGAAAAGGTAATTACTACTGACATTTAGCACACAGTTTCAAGAACTTAAAATATGCATTTTCCTAGGTAGGTTTTCAAAAGACCTTCACAATGTTTTTTATTCTATCATATGCTCACCACACATTTTTTCAGAGTATCAGGAAAGATAAATTTCAACTGGATCTGTATCCTAAGTAAACCGAGTTCAAAATAACAGGATTCTATATAATAAATGTAGTAGATAATACCATTCAAAAAAGATACAATGAAAAAATCTAATTGATATATTGATATTACGGGTTATGTCAATTGAACAATTATGCTTTATGTAAGTAAGTGAATGCAGCTCATTACTGCAAAAGGAGATTAAATGTCCACACTAACTTGAACTCTTGAGTAGAGAACACAGGAATCTGAAATACTATATACTCTGAAGTCTTGTTGCCATCTATTCACCTGCAATAATACTGTGACTATTTCAGGCATAAATCTTGTGTAAGTACTTTCTTCAGAACACAGTTTCACTCAGAAATTTGTATTCTACTGCTTGACATTGGTCATTATAAAGAAAAAAAAACACTTGTCCAAAATTATTTTTTAAAGAAGGATATTATCTTTTTGGAAAAATTATATTGATTGAATAATAATAATAATAATAATAGACTTAATAATAACTTAATAAAGATTGTCCCCAAAATGCCTAAATGAGCAATAGCATCCATATCTGCATAATGAAATACTGTGTCACTTAATTAAATGACTATGAAATAAAAACTATTTGCCATATTTCTCCAGGAAATTTGATCAATGAGCAACTTTTAATCTGTGACAATAAGCAACTTATTCATGATACTGTTGGTGAATCAAATTTAGCTTACTGACCTATTCCTACTATTATTCCTACAATCTTCTACAAGGTTTTAAGAAATAAACAGTGCTAGAAAAAAGAAAAAGAAAAAAAAGGAAACTCACTCTGGGCCCAAGAACAAGTCAATCAAAGTTTCAATCATTCTATTGACACCTTTAAAAAAAACCTGAGTAGCCCTGGCCAGTTTGGCTCAGCAGTTAGAGCATGGGCCCGTGGACCAGAGAGAACGGGGTTCGGTTCCCACTAAGGGCATGTACCTCGGTTGCAGTTTGTCCCCGGGGTCGTGTGGGTGGCAATCAGTTGATGTGTCTCTCTCACATTGATGTTTCTCTCTCTCTCTCTCTCTCTCTTCCTCACTCTCTCCCTCCCACTCTATCTGAAGAGAAATGCAAGAATGTCCTCGGATGAGGATAAAAAAAAAAAAACCTGAGTAAAAAGTGGGTGGAAAGTTTCCAGGGCACACCTACAATGTGCTATGTTCTGAATCCAACAGAAACTGGGTCCTTTATGCAGTTTAACAGAAAGATGTACCCACAAACCAATTTCCCTCCCAAGTTTTAATGATATACGAGATATCACTAACATTGGACCTATGACCTGAGGCTACTACACTACATCTGTACTCTGCCACCCTTGGGCCACCCTCCCAGTGGTTGTATCACGATGCTTTGTCTTGGAGGGAGTCTTACTAGGATTAAACAAACAACAAACAAACAAATGAACACAAAAACACACCAAGCTTCACAGCTAGGGAATCCAGGTTTGGATTTGTGGAAATATAATTCAAACAAACCAACTTAACTTTACTCAGGAAAGTGTTCATTTTAAAGACATGGCTACATTATCCCTTTGTTCCCCAGCAAGGAGACTCACTAGAAAGACTACCTAATGCTTGAATGAAAACTTCTTTCTGTAAGTTTTCATTTATACCCAGAAAAAGTTACATAGTACATGTATAAAAATTTACCTTTGAGGATAATTCCATGGCTTCTTGAACAGGTGGGTTTATTCTGCAAATGGTACCTTTTCTCAGTAGTCATTTCAGGCTCTGCTCAGAGGCTTCCCCACCCTGGCCACCCTCAGGATGACTCAATGTCCCTCAAGCCCACTCTGATGACCCTGGGAGTACGTGAGAAAGCAGCCCTCCCTTTGTTTCTAGAATAGCCCAGGAAAGTGCAGAGAAGGCAGAGGATCAAACAGAGCCAAGGAGGAACAGAAGCAGCGCTTGTGTGTCCAGCAACCTCCCTAGTCAGCAGCCGGTGTGGAAAGTGGAAAATGTCTTCCTGGATTATAACCTCTCCCCAGTGGCACTTTCCATATTTTCCAAATTATTCCACAGTCTGTAGCTGGCTTCTTCCTACTGCATCTCTGAGAATTGATATCTCCATTCTATTGACAAGAAACTGGCACAAGGACCAGCATTATCAAACGTACCTGAAATGGGAACAAGCATTCCCAGTGTTTTCTTCAGCACAGACTCTGAGTGAGGCTGGCCTCTGAGCTTCTTTCCAGTGAATTCCAGAGAACCTGAGACATGATAGCAATCACAGCCCACAGCAACACTACACCCCCAGGACAACTGGGGAGGAAAGAACAACATATCTAATTGAAATCGCCAGGGGAATTTCGGAAACCAGATTAAATATCCCATCCCAGAATCTGGCCAAGCTACCGAGGCAGCATCTTTTCTCCCTGCCACACATACCAAAGGGTCTTGTAAACATGAGGAAGAGTCATTTTCTTGCATCCTCCTGAGGGAAGCTATACAAGAGAGCCAATATGGTTATGTGGAAAGAGTCCTGAATTAAGAGGCCAGGAACCATCATCATTCTGGCTGCATGTCTGCCAGAGCTGGTTTTGTGACCTTGGGCCAGTCACTTAACCTCTCTGCACCTGTTTCTTCACCTGGAAGTCAAGAGAGCTGGACCAAGATCTCTAAGCTCCATCTGTTCTAATGCTCTGTGACTCTAGTGTTAGGGGATGCAGACAGGCAGACAAGAAGAGCAGAAGTTGTCACAGTTTTTTCAGCAAGAAAAACAGTAAAGCTGACAGATTCTTAACAACTCTGCAGCTACACTGGGTATTATCACTGCAGTTCTCTCTCCACTGAATGAAGGCCAGCCACCTCACTGCTGCCGGCACTGTATACTCTGTCAGCAGGGCTTCCCTGGGCCCCAACAGGGCACCCTACAAGGAGGCAATATTTCTATGACTGACTTTCAGGAAGGCAGCTTCTCCCTTTGCGCACTGTCTGACAAGATGTCCCCGGTACACATAATAACAATATAAACAGCAAACATTTGGAGAGCACATGCTATGTGCCAGGCATTGTTTAACTGCCTTCCATACATGAATTCTTTAATCCCTACAACAACTATGTGATACGGGTACTAGTATCCCCATCTCCCTGACAATGGAAGCACAGAATTGAAATAATTTTTTTTTACCCTCACCCGAGGACATTTTTGCATTTATCTTCAGATAGAGCGGGAGGGTGAGAGGGAGGAAGAGAGAGAGAGAGAAACATCGACATGAGAGAGACACATCGACAGGCTGGCACCCACACAACCCCAACCAAGGCCAGGGACAAACTGCAACTGAGGTACGTGCCCCCAGCGGAACTGAACCCGGGACTCTGGTCCGCAGGCCAACACTCTAACCACTGAGCCAAACCAGCCAGGAACAGAGTTGAAATAATTTGTCCAAGGTCACACAGCTTCTAAGTGGTGCAGGCAGATGAAAACTTAGGCAGGCTCGTTCTCAGGTCTTCACCAATATTTTACCCTGCCTCTCTAATGCCACTATACAACAGACAATTAGAGATTTATTCTTTCACCATTAATGAGCACCCTGATATACAGCGGGCTGTTGCCTACATCAAGACCATGTGGCCTTGTCTTAAAGGGACAACATGCAGACATCAGAGGGAACAAATCATAATGGAAAAGACAGACCTGGGTCTGACTTCCTGCTCTACCTGTTACTACTTACGTGGCCTTTGAAAATTTCTTACCTAAGTCAGTTCCACATATGTAAAATGTAGATAATAATATCCACTTCATAGTTTGTGTGTGTGTGTGTGTGTGTGTGTGTGTGTGTGTGTGTGTGAAGATTACATAAATCAATGCTTGTAGAAGTCCCAGTTAGTTTCTAAATTATGACAAAGTGAGAATATCTGTACTTAAAATCTCAAAGGTTGGATAAAAATTGCTGTAGATTTCTGGTGACTGAGTTGGGACAAAAGCCTGAATTCTGATTTTAGAGTTTATGTCTATCAATTTACTTAATTGACATCTATTTCAATTAATCTATTAACATCTACTGACATCTATTGGAATGTACTGATATCCAAAGTTCCAACACCGTTTCCTAACAGAAGGGAAGGCTGGGCACCCTAAAGAACACAGCTCTGCAACTGAGCAGCTCTCTGCTGCCTCCCAGCTCCATCACTCACGCAAACACCGCACTCTGTGACTCAGTTTCACCTCCCATAAAATGGAGACCAGTTTCCATTCTTACCTCTCCCACAGACAGACTTACAATGAGAGCTGGACCTGCCATCCTCTGGGTCGTAACATTTGCATAACCCCGAACACTTGAATATTTTAAAGGTTTTTCACGTGCCTTATTATCTTATTTAGATAATTAAACAGCAGAGTTTTGACAATCGGGAGGACATATTTAGTAAATTAAGCAAAAAGAATTTTTCACTCTTCAGTGGAAAGATCTTAAAAAAACTTAAGTATATTTAAAATGTGTGTATATACACATGTATGTACATATATATCTGTATGATGCATACGTTGTGTATAATACATGCACATATATACATGTGTGTAGTTAACTCATCAGTTCTATAGCCTTCACAAGAACAAAAACACACCTATCACACCACTGTACTTGTTTACAAATATCTTTACATGTATTTGCATTCCCCAATGATACCTACCACATTTCTGAATCATACAGTCAACACCATTTTAAAATATTTATGAAAAAAAAATGAAAATGCCTAAAAATGGATCTCATTTATCAAATTCCACGCAACTACTATTTTAGAAATGATTCCTTTAAAGGTATATTTCCTAAAAACTTCAGACCAGTCACCTGAGACTCTGGCCTCAATTTTAAGCTGACTTTTGGGGGGTGGGGTAGGGGGAGTCAGTTATACTGCTTTAAAACGGTAACTGTTTAAACCACGCAAATGATAATCCTGGACTTCAAGTTTGTAAAATAAAATTTATTCATCAAATTACATATAAACTAGATAATGAGTCATAAATAAGACTGCTATGAAATCATTTATCTACCTATATAAATAATGCCAAAACCATGTAGAAAATAGAACTGACACAACCTAGTTTAACTGAAAAGAAACAAACATTTGGTGTATATTTCCTTCTTTTCCTGTATTTGCCAACTTAGTTGATTTCAGGACTCCCTATACTTAATCTTTCATGTGTGATCCTTCAATCTAAGTTTTATATATATATAACACTTCTGTTGGAGTCATTTAAGTGAAATTTGTATAAATCATTAGCTAAGGAAGTTTGTGGAAGGGGAAAACATTTGCCAAGATATATTATTAGAGGAATTTAAACCACCAACTAATCCACACGAGGGCTGAATTCCCCAAAGACATAAGCAGATTAGATGACAGAGAGATAGCACATGGAAATAAGCATGCAAATAACTGACACTCTTTCTAGAAGTGTGATAAAACACACTGTTTCTCCAACTGCTCTAAATATCTTCAGAGGCATATATATATATATAGCATAAAAGGTGGTAGAACAGCCAGACTAGATTTAATTCTGCTCTGTTGCCATAGGAGAATCGTCTTCTCCTCACATACATCTCCTCTTCTAGAACACCCCATGCTGGCTGATGGACCGCGATCTCTGAGTCGTAAAAGCCAGAGAGAACTGGAAGTCAGCATGGATTTTTTCTTTATCTTAACACCTCTTTGCTTAGCCAGTGCCCACACCCAGTGCTTCTCACCTCCTTACTATCACTTGATCCCTCACCCACCCCTGGCCCCCATCCTCATCATCATGCCCTTTAGTTCAGTCATGACTGGATTCAGGAAACCCAGTCTCAGGATGTAGACCTTGCAGCAGAGTCAGGAGGGACAGAGTTAAACTTGGTGCCATGGGGTCTCACCTAGGCAGGGACAATCAAGAGGGGAATCCTGAAGGAGGGGGCATCTCAAACTGAGGCTTAGCCTGTTGAAGCAGGAAGGAGAGGGTGGGAGAAGCAGAGGCCTGAATCACCTGCTCAGGAATCATCTGTTCCTTTTGTGGGGACAAAACTGAAACATGGAGTGTGGGGGGGGTGGGAAGATGAACACTAGACAGCAAGATCACAAACAGGGGCTGGTTTACGAAGGAGTTTGAATTCCATCAAGCAGTTGACTTTCTGCAATGAAGATGAGAGAGTCAACATCAGACATACATTTACACTCTCATTTCTATCACGTTGTGGGAGCCAGGACTGAAGACAGGGGACACACCAAATCGTTCCACACTTACCACACGAGGCTACAGAGGTTTGTGGTCATCAGACAGATAAACCCACATTCCTACTCAGACTAATCTGAACATCCCCATTTTGTAGGAAGGGATACCACCAATTCTATTTTCCTCCCACTCCTGGCGTTCTGTAAACAATGCCCAAGCAATTGATAGAACAAATAAAAATGCATTGATTCTGGATCTCAAACCAAATTAAAAATATTCCTGGATTATCTGCTGTAGACAAAGCACCATATGAAGGCCTCTTGGAAGCACCAAGTATATTCTCTCTGGCTGTAAATCTGCGTTGGCATCAAACCAATTTTATTTCTTATGTACACGCACACTGTTAGGATGAAATAAACAGAACCACCTAATGGTGGGCTGAACAAAATTGAGTTTACTGTCTGCCTGGCAGAGAGAGTTTCCTTACTTGGGGGTCAGATCCACAGGGCTCCCAGAAATAGAGAGGCCGAGGTACGGAACTGAAGAGGGGAAGTACACCAAATAAGGCAAGACTCTGAGGTCAGGTCTCTGGGAGGGCCACAGAGAAGTGTTTCGGCCTTTCTCTGCGATTTGAATAGGTCCACAAGGGGTTGTGGCAACATTCCAGGGGGCCTGGGGTCCTTCAGCAGACACTCCCACACGTGCCTGCTCCAAGTGTGGCAAGACTGTGACTTTGATCACACACACTGTGACAAAAATAATCATCATCATCTCTGTTTTACTCGAATTGCATAGTTTTTTCTCGAAATGAAGGTAACTTGCAGCAAGGGTTCTAGAATTATAAAATATAAACCTGCCTCCCTATTTGTTATTTTATGGCCTTTAATTATTACTCTTCACACTTTCTGTCTGTGTCCTTAATTCCAAAACTAGCTTTCAAGACAAATGGTCTCTATTAGAATGCCATCTTCTAGGCAGGTCAGAAAGACCCTTAAAAAGCTGTATTGGGCCCAGCCAGTGTGGCTCAGTGGTTGAGCTTTGACCCATGCACCAAGAGGTCACTGGTTTGATTTCAGTCAGGGCACATTCCCAGGTTGTGGGCCTGATCCCTAGTGGGGGGCATGCAGGAGGCATCCAATCGATGTTCTCTCTCATCGATGTTTCTATCTCTCTCTCCCTCTCCCTTCTTCTCTCTCTAAAAATCAATAAAGAAAAAAAAAAATAAAGAAAGCTGTATTGGTGGCTGAGAAACTCAAGTATCAGCTTTACCAGCTTAGCCATTTTCAGTCATTGAAAAGGGGTTTTGTTCACCCTGAATCGATGCATTGCTATTGAAGCGTATGTTTCTCTAACACACACAATAAACTGGCACTTGGCAGGAATTTCAACAAGTGAACGGGGCCAGCCTGCCATCAGAACAAAACTGAGGGAGCTAAAGCAAGCCAGATTTAAATGAGTTAATTTACAGAGAAGTCTTTCTCTGAAGGCTGTTACTTAATACAAAACCAGCTGTCCTCCCCCTTGGGTGCTAAAGCTGCCTCTCCCCCCACCACCCTCCAGGTTGGTGTGCACTAAGAGAAGCATGTCTGGTCTAAGAGAACCAGAGAACCAACTTACTACTGCAATAAATGCTGCAGCCTCTGAAGTCCTGCTCTTACCTGGGTAAGGTGTTCAATTCACCCTCCCTCCAGAAGGCCCAGCCCCACCACACTTCCTGCCATCCATGCTGATGCTGGCCATAGGGAATCCTGGGCTTTGAATTCAGCTACCTTCAGCAGCTCTGACCCCCTTCTGATAGTGGGCTCAGCACCAAGTCATGCTAACTTGACTAACCCCAACACCAGCCTCAAAGAGCCGGGTTCTAGCTCTTGACCCAGCCAGTGGCTAGTGCCTGCTCCTCTGATGGAATGGTGGGCTCAAGCCCATCCTCCTCTCTGATAATGAAATCCAGCTCCTCTAAATGGAACCTCTCACCTAAAAGAAACACGTCGAGTGTTTGTGTATGTACACACCTTTCCACACTCCTGGACATATGAAGAGCAGCTTCACCCCCTGGGAGGTGAGACCAAGAGAAAAGAGCCCTAGAGAGCTGTTCTCAGCACTGATTTGGCCATTTGTTACAATCACCAGGAGTGGTGGGGAGGGGGGTTGCTTTACAAAATTTCCGATGCCCACCAATTCTACCTCAATTGGTCTAGAATGGAGCCTGAGCATCAGGATGTTTTGAAAAGCATCCCAGATAGTTTTAATATGCAACTAGGGCTGAGAAGCACTGATTTAGAGAGAAAAGGGCAAAGACCATCAGCTGAGATTCCCCTGTGTACCCAGATGGAGGAGAACACACAATTTAAAAGCAGTTCCTACTCAGGCCCCTTTCCTGGGTAAGATAATCTCTGTGGCCTACAAGGTAACCATTAGAACAGCATGTTGAATTCTGGTGCCATGTTTCATGCAGACAGTGCCTCTTTAACCAATCCGAGCCTCAGTTTCCTCAACTATTAGGAAAAGAGCTACTCTAGATTCACTTGAGTTACTTCTCTCATCTCCCATTTTCCAGCACTATGCATCTCTCTTCATCTTTCACTTAAATACAGACTGTTTGTTTATATATTTGCTTTTCTAGGTCTCCAAAAATGCTGTATGTGTTGCCTTGAAATTAGATTTGGATGGTGTCTGCCCTCTAAGTAAACAACAGCACAGAAACTATAAGCTTTGTAATTTAACTAGGGTACATGACACTGATAGTGTGACAGTCCCTAACGCATAAAATACTCCATTCCTGGGACCAGAGCTAACCATTCTGCTGGGGAATGTTTGTGCTGAAATATATAGATCCTGCCCCTTGAATTCAAAAGTCAGACCAGCAGCTCTCTGCTGTACTCCACGGTGCTTGTCATTTTTGATTCCCTCCAGCTTGGTTTAATATCTACTTATCAAGAAGAAGATTCATTTTGGAACTATTTTCAGAGCAAGTATAAAGACATCCTTAAGGATATATTAGCTACATTACTTAATCCAATGAAATACATAAATCTCTTATCCTGCAATAAATTCAGCACGTAGGAGGGCAAGCAGTCTCTCAGATAGGCCAACTTAGATGAAAAATAGCATGGAAATATACAAATGACCAGGGTATATGGAAGAATTTGGAACAAAGCAAGTCTCTGGAACCCTATCTACAATGATTTAGTTATGGAAAGTACCAAATAATTTTTTGTGTGTTATTTCAGAAAACTTAAACATCTAGCAAGCCTAGATCACAGCTGAGTTCCAGACCTCCATAGTCAACTGGTCATCTCCACTTGGCTATCTTAAAAACCCTCAAACTCAGCATGTCTACATCAGAACTCATCACCTGCCCTTCTGTTTTTGTATGTTTTATCCCAATTAATAAGGTCTTTATCCACCCAATTATCCAACCAGAAGCCTACCAGTTATTCTAGTATCCTATCTCCCTTCAACCATCTCCCCAACTCCTTCCAAATCCCTAAGTACTAAGATTTGATTTTGTGCACACACTCATATTTGTCTCTTCTATCACAAACCATAGCTCCCACTTAAACGTGTTGCTTCCCAGACTCCTCCAGTGGCCTCCTAACTGCTCCCCCTGTATTAAGTCTTGCCCCCTCCAATCCGTTCTTTTATGTTCTGCCACAGTAACCTTTATGAAACAATCCTGGTCACATTGCCCCTCTCATTAAATCCTTTCACTGGCTCCCGATTGTCTACAAAATGACATTCAAGGTCAAAAGCAGGGTATACAACCCCTACAATCTGATCTCTCCAACCTCAGGTCTCCTGTGCCTCACCTTGAACCCTCTGTTCCAGTCTCATGAGTTAGCTACTTGTAGTTCCCAGCACACCAGCCTGCCTCCAATCTCCTTACATCTATTTGGGATGTTCTTTCTGGTGGAATGTCCCTCTGCCTTTCTGCTCACAGCAAAATATTCTCATTTTTTGAGCCCACTTCCTCCACAAAACCTTTCCTCACTCCCACCCTAAAGAAAGAACTGGGTAGCCCTGTCCTTGAGCCCCTGA
This sequence comes from Tadarida brasiliensis, assembly GCA_030848825.1. Classification (NCBI taxonomy): domain Eukaryota; kingdom Metazoa; phylum Chordata; class Mammalia; order Chiroptera; family Molossidae; genus Tadarida; species Tadarida brasiliensis. Next base: position 107,126,718 of record CM061257.1, on the reverse strand, counting down.
TCAAACTTCTCTCTCAGCATTTACATTATTACACTTATTTAGTAACAACTGTGAGTTCCTGGAGGGCAAGAATTCTATCTTATCTTTTAAACCTCAGTGACTGGCAAGGCTGCTGATGCACAGGAATTTAATAAATATTGGTTAAATGAATGAATGTTTCAATGATGGCATTCTAACAACTCAGATTCTTTACAACTCAGATCCTTTGCTTTCAGCTGCTTAGGAACTGAACTGCCTCTTTTTCCATTTGTGAGTCATTTGTAGAGGACCAAAAATTAAATCAGTCCAGGCGATACATCACCTTCTTATTCCCTGGGAAATCATTTCTTTGTCTGTATTCCCAAAAGAAGGGTCATGTTTCAAGATATTCCAAAAGCTGATAGTGTGAAACTATCAAAATGAGTTACTCCCAGTCCCTGGCCCTCACTGTTATAAGTGCCCTCTCCCTGGCAATGATGATTATTTAGTGAGGCACAGATGGAGACACTAATTAAAGTAGAATGACTGTGGCACAAGCCAACATAACGTATGAAATCTACCTCCAAGTCCCCTGCCCATGTAGATGAAAAACAACACTGGGCATGAAAACTGACTTCCCTGGATTTGTGGCTTCTAAGACAATGAAGGAGTCACATAAAAATAAAGGCAGCATCCTTGATTCAGCAGCGGGCAGCCTCTGTACCCAAAGCAGAACCTCTGGAAGGCTCTGGGCCCACCTAGAATTTCATCTAAGATGTCAAATATCTGCAACATGGCAGCAACTTAATACCTAGCAAATACTCTCTCCTCCAAGTGTTGATTTCATATTAGAAAATGAGCAATTTAAATAAATGTTTCATTAACATAGTGTTTTCCTGCTTGATGCTAATGTGATTTGTTTTCCCCAATTCTCTTCCATGGAATCATTTCATGCAATCCTCCACAGGACAATCTGAAACTCCTTGGGTCCCTAATAGACGATCCAGGAAACCTAGAAACCACCCAAACAATCAAACAAATAAATGAAAACCCTTACACTAAAAGAGCTATTCAAACCCATCTGTTCTGGACCACACATCACACATGATACAGAACAGGACGAACTCTCCCGACCACCTCAGTGGTGCTGGATTTGTACTGATGGCAGCAAAGCATCGTTCAAAGGGCACTGTTGGTCCCTGAGACAGAAGTGGGAGGGGTGGCTTATTCAGGAAGAATGTGTGGGTGTGACATTTTGTTTTAAGGCCCTACAAGGCTTGTTCCCATTCTGTTTCGCTTATCTGGACAGGATTCTTGCTCTATGCTGGTTCCAAACCCCAAAAATTTCAAGGATATTTCTAACATCTTTTATTAATAGAAGTTCTTAAAAAATTTCATAGCACAATGCTCAGATACACTCCAAACAGGCAAAAGCAGGTACATATAAGGGTTTGTTCCCTCAAACCTGATGAGACACAGGGAATAGCTTGATCATGATGGATACCACATTAATGAAAGGTCATCTTTTGGAATGGTTCTGTGTGTGCCATTATACTAAAGGTAAGGTTCTGATTTGGTTCTATTACACATGGGGAGAAAAAAATAAAACTCAATGAAGAAGTGAAGTACTTAAATAGTGAATTGTATGGAACTTTCTGGGTGCCAGGTGCCATGTGTGTGGCAGAAAATGGAAGTCCCATCAAAGAGTATAGAAATAACACTGGTGGGGTTGGCATTCTAGGCTCTGCAAAGCATTGAACAAGTGACTCTATTCTCTGAGCTTCATCTCCTTATTATAAAATAAAGCAACAACAATAACAATAATAATACCAGCAGCAGTGGTGGCAGCTACCCTTTACTGAGCACTTAACTATGTAGCAGGTGCTGTTGGAAGCACTTTACAAACACTTGTGAAAGCACCATCTCACTTAATCCTGAGACCATATGTAGGAAGATATTATTAGCTTCATTTCACAGAAGAGGCTCAGAGCCCAGTAACTGGCCCAAGGTCACCAGCTACAGCGAGTGTCAGGATCTCAGTTCAAAAGCAAGTCTACTTAACTGCTGCGATCTTAGGAAAAATAACTACCTCAAATGACTACTGCAAATGTTCTAAGACAATATGTATAGTTGAAAATTGCTCTGAAAAAACACTACATCAGTGTCAGTCATCATTGACAGAGCCCACTGCTCCCTCCGGCCAGTTCCGATAGCTCTCTTTGAACTCTGGGAGGCCAACACCTGCAGCCTTCTCTCTCCTTTGGATTAGGAATGGATGATCTCAAGGCAGCTGGGGAAGAAGGCCATGATTCCGAGACTTACTTTCTGAGAACGGCTATCTCATTCTCTATGCTGCTTTCTTTGCCTTTCAGCGCCTTCTTAGGAATGCACTTCACCGCAAAGAGCTTTCCAGTTGCCTTCTCTTCTGCTAAAACCACTTCAGAAAAGGCCCCGCTGTGAAGAAAGAGGGAGAAAAAGAGCAGTTTAGATTCAGGAGTTAGGAGTTCCAAAGGCTCCTCTAATTCCACTGCCAAAGTTTGAGCAATAACAGCGATGCGAATGACCCCTAGCATCACTGTTCCATTATTACCCAGCACCACTCCCAACCAAACTTCTTTATGCAAAGAAGTACACACACACAAATGTGCCCTCATGCAAAGGACGTGTGAATGTCCACATGGGTTTGGCTGCCTCCTAGTGCCACTTGCCACCCTGTAGAACAACACTGCAGCAGTCACTTGGGAGCAAACAGAGACGATCCCAGCAAGGTTCCTATAGAGAAAGATTGTGTCCATCTGAAGTTGTCAGTACCTCCACCCCCAAGAAGACCAGAAGTCATATTAAAATGTCTAGAATCCTCCCCAGCTCTTTCATCCCAAGAAAATTTCAGAGCACTTTACAAACATTTAATTAATTCTTTGTTTGTTTGTTTTTTGTTTTTTTTTTAACTTATCTTTATTGTTGAATGTATTACAGATGTTCCTCATTTTTTCCCCCACTGACCCCCTCCTCCTCACTCCCGCCCCCTTCTGCCTTTCCTCACACTGTTGTCTGTGTCCATTGGTTATGCATATAAGTTCTTTGGTTAATTTCTTTCCACCTCCCAACCCCCCTTCCCTTTGAGGTTTGTCAGTCTAACAACCAATTTGTACTTCTTAATCCCTTCACCTTTTTCACCCATCCCCCCAGGCCCCCTCCCATCTGGCAACCAACAAAAGTTCTCTGTATCTATGAGAATGTTTCTGTTCTGCTTGTTCACTTTGTTTGTAGATTCAATTGTTGATAGATATGAATTTATTGCCATTTTGTTTGTTCATATTTTTTTAATCTTTTTCTTCAAGAAGACCCTTCAACATTTCATATAATAATGATTTGGTGGTGATGAACTCCTTTAGCTTTTTCTTGTCTGGGAAACTCTTTATATGGCCTTCGATTCTAAATGACAGTTTTGCAGGATAGAGTATTCTTGGTTGTAGATTCTTGCTTTTCATCACTCTGAATATTTCTTGCCACTCCCTTCTGGCCTGCAAAGTTTCTTTTGAGAAATCAGCTGACAGTCTTATGGGAACTCCCTTGTAGGTAACCAACTGCTTTTCTCTTGCTGCTTTTAAGATTCTCTCTTTGTCTTGAACCTTTTGCGTTTTAATTATAATGTATCTTAGTATGAGCCTGTTTGGATTCATCTTGTTTGGGACTCTCTGTGCTTCCTGGACTTGTGTGTCTGTTTCCTTCACCAAGTTAGGGAAGTTTTCTGCCATTACTGTTTCAAATAGGTTTTCGATTTCTTGTTCTCTCTCTTCTCCTTCTGGCACCCTTAAGATGCAAATGTTGGCACGCTTGAAGTTGTCCCAGAGGCTCCTTACACTATCCTCATTTTGGGGGGTTCTTTTTTCTTTTTGCTGTTCTGATTGGGTGTTTTTTGCTTCCTTATATTCCAAATCGATGGTTAGCTTCTTGGCTTTACCTACTCTACTATTTAATCTGTGTAAATTATTCTTTATTTCAGTCAGTGTCTCCTTCATTTCTAACTGTGCATCCTTCATTTCTGACTGGTCCTTTTTTATGCTCTTGAGGCCCTCACTAAGTTCACTGAGGTTCTCACTAAGTCCATTGAGCATCTTTATAAGCAGTGTTTTGAACTCAGCATCTGTTAGGTTGCTTATCTCCATTTCGCTTAGTTCTTTTCCTGGAGTTTTGTTCTGTTCTTTCATTTGGGACCTGTTTCTTTGTCTCCTCATTTTGGCTGCCTCCCTGTGTTTGTTTCTATGTATTACTTAGCGAGAGGTATGGGGCTAGCTGAGACCAGATGCTGCTTGTTTGAAAGAATTTAGGAAAAGCTGAAGCAGGATCCAAGACAGGCCAATCCTATGGTAAAGCAACTGGCAACAGCTTGGGTGGGCCTGAAAGTTGGGTGGGGCAGGGTCTCAGGGAATCACCAGGGCGGGGCAAACAATCAGCCAGGTTGCCAGAGTCCCAGATATGGTGGCTGTCTGCCATCCCAGGGAAGGTCTCACCAAAGGAACAAAGGCCTCTGATAGCATGTCTGTCCAGGAGAAAGCTGCCTCTCCAGCCCTCGCTCCAATGCCAAACTCAGTTCTTCCCCATATGACTCTGGTGCTTTCCAAGCTGCCTCCCCCACGCTGGAGCCTGGAGGGTGGGAGTCCGAGTAAGTCCGTGCGCGGGCCCTTTAAGAGGAACTGCCTGGGGCTCCAGCTGCCTCAGCCTCAGTTCCCGCTGGTTTTTCCAGCCAGAAGTTATGGGGACTTCTCTTCCTGGCACTGGAACCCTGAGCTGGGCACCTGGTGTGGGACGGGGACCCCTCAGTCCTCAGGGAGGACCTTTCCAGCCGAGGTATCCTTCTAATTTTTATCCACCAGCCTGTTGAGCCTCCGCCCCTCCTACCAGTCTTGATGCAGCTTCTTTAATTTCGTAGTTGTAGGACTTCCATTCAGCTTGATTTCAGGAGGTTTTGAATGATGGTTGTTCTGTAGTTTAGTTGTAACTTTGATGTGGTTGGGGGAGGACACGATACCACATTTACCTACGCCGGCATCTTGACTGGAAGTCCTAATTCTTGCAGATAGGTAAAGATGTGACTAAAATATGAGTTAGTGCAACATGGGATATTGCCATGGGGTTAATTGGTAGGGAGGGGCATGCAAGTCTTCAATAAGCAGTTTGTTTCTTTATTGAACCAACTAAACAAACAAAGACACAAATGATGCCCTGAGTGGGAGAGACTTTCCTGCCTGAATATATAAATTTAACTCTGCAAGGGCAGAGCAACAAGCTGAAAATGTAACCAGGACTCAAGGCCAGACAGCCCATTTCTCCAGAGAGGTACCCTGTGGTCAGTGAGCCCCAGAGCCAGTGCCTCAATAGCCACCTTATCTCCCCTCCAAACCCCCACCCCAGCCACCTCCTGTATTTGTTGGCAGGCGGTGCCTGGGTGCCATGCTCAGGCTGGGGAAAGAACATCCCCAGGGACTGTGAAACAAAAACAGGCTCCTCCATTGTTCACTCCAAATCTCAGCAACTTGGACCTGTGCACATGGGTCAAGGAAAACCACAAGCCACTGAGTCAGTCTCTGTCCCTAGACTTTCTCTTATATCCTCAGAGAGACACTAAACATGGCTTCTACACAGTTATCACGAGAGACAACCCCTCCTGCATCAAAAGAAACCAGTGGAAGGACCAAGGTCATCCTCATACACGTGCCTCAGGGGCCTTTGTTCTTCAGTCAACATCAAAGAGATGCCTAAACAAGGAGAACATGCTTTTTCTCTCCTTCCCCTTTCCCATCGGAAGGGATACGCATCTGCCGTGGACCAAAGGAAGACACATGGATATTTTTTAAATCCTTTCTAGTGAGAAGGATTCACTCCACTAAGTACAATTAACTAAGTGTCTGGAACAGCATTTCTACTGGAACATTAACTCCCATGAGAGAGGTCCGTCTATCTCCAAGGTCTATATCTAATTACATAAAACTAAGGGCAGAAGATTCCTCAACAGAATCAAGTGGAAAATGTCAGAACTGAGGCATTCTACCCAAATCCACAATAATGAGCCAAGTAAGATTCTCCCCTCCTAGTACCACATGCCTCACATGGAACCAGCCAGAAAAGCAACTATGAATACACATGACAAATACATGAAAATCCACAACAGATTTATCAGAGTGATATATGGAATAGGACATTCCCAGTAACACTTGGGCACTGTGGATGATTTCTGCCCAAAATGACCACTTCAGGGAGCCCCCCAACCCAGGAGCTGTCCCTCTGGCTTCTTTCTCAGGGACGGACCCAAAGGATTCATCTCAAAGTGAGTGAGGGTTCTCAGATGAAAGAAACTGTGAACCACTACATACATACTCCCTCTTGCTATCCTCCAGGAGGCAGAACAAGACATATATCGGAGAGAAGAAAGATCTGTGAGGAAAGACCAGGATCCTAAAACCATGGGTGAGGAAGCCCATGCATTCATTCTCAGTTTCCCTATTTGCCACTCAGGTTCCTGATGCTGACGACACCACAGTGGTTTCTCTCCTGAGTCTGTTGGATTTACTATGTCCATTTTCCAGGAGGTGAAGAAGCCCTTCAGCAGCAGCAACCAAGCTGCCAGAGCTCTAACAGAGAACTGCTGGCCTCTTTAACCAGGAATCTACAGCTTCACACAGACCAGGAATCTACAGCTTCACCCTTGCCCTGCCAAGGGGATTAACACCCCTCCCTCCCCTCACATAGGGAGCAGCCCACACTCCAGTACCAGATTGTTGGGGGAAGAGGGAGAGAGGAGAGGTAAGCACATGCTCAGTAGAAGTCAAGATGATATAGGGGGAGGTGCTTCTATGAGGCATGAGCAATAGAAGCCAAGAGGATGACCACAGAGGCCTGTTAGTCTGGCCTGGGAAAAGAATAGATTGGTTAGGAGGTGGACCCATCAGAAGCCCATGAAAGCTTTGGAAGTTGATTGGTTAGTTTGAAAATAGCACCTCGTCCTTCCCAAACAAGATATTATAATCTCAGGTAACAAAGCTCTTCTCTTTCTCTCTCTCTCTCTCTCTCTCACCCAGTAACACAAGCTCACCCTGCTAACTGGCACATTCTCTCCATAGCAACCATCCAGGTCTAGTAGCTGCCTGGGGCCCATGGCTGACTGCATGGGTTCCAAAGGACTAAGCTTTAATATGACACAGAAACTCTGGGCACTGGTCTTTGTTTTGGCCTTAGTGAAAAACACAAGATTGGATTTTTTTTTTTTCCTGTGATGGGATGGAAGGAGATGGGACATTGGAAACCCAGGGGCAGCCTTCTATTTCCACTCAAATAAATCTTACCCTGCCACAATCTCCTAACGTGGGTCCGTGGAATGTTTTCCTTGTGATCCTGTGAAAGAACATGATTTCCACCAGCAGCAGTAACAGACTACAGCCAACAGAAGAGGTCTTGTGCTTAGCTGTAACTATCAGGAGCCCACATGGGAAAAGTGCTTCTTGTTCTGTGGATCATTCTGTCCCTGAGTGGGAAGTGAGGTTTCTGTGTGAATCTACCCCTTGACCACGACATAATGGGGAGGGAACTAGAGGTCACCATCAGATCCAGTGCTGGTGGCTGCTGCAGGAAGGTAAGGTCAAGGCAAGACAGCTCCTGGATCAAGAGCTTCTCTTTGTGGCCCTGACTTCAGGAGGGATGGACTATCTGTGACCCCCATGGTAAGGCAGGACAGTGGGGCACAGATCCATAAAGGGCTTCATGAGCTAAGCATATGGAGGGGCTTGACAATGAGGCACCTGTGAAAGAGCACAGGGCAGGCCCCAGAGGGCCTAGGGTGCCCCTTGTGACTCCAGGAGTCTCCATCAACAGGTACTGAGTAGTCACAAAGCCAAGGTTATATTATATAGTCCTATCATCTCAGACTGAAAGTCATCCTGCAATTCCACTTTTGGGTATAACCGAACAAAACTGGAAGCAGGGACTCAAACAGATATTTGTACACCCATGTTCCTATTGGCATTATTCACCATAGCTAAAAGGTGGAAACAACCTAAATATCCATTAATGGATGAAAGGATAAATACATGTGTACAGACATACCATGGAATATTCAGCCATAAAAAGGAGTGGAATTCTGACACAGGTTACAACATGAATGAACCTTGAAGACCTTATACTAAATGAAATAGGCCAGAATCAAAAGGACAAATAGTGTATAATCCCATGTATATGAGGTACATAGAGTATTCAAATTCATAGACAGAAAGTAGAATGGTGGTTGCTGGGAGCTGGGGAAGAAGAAAGGGGAGTTATTGTTTAATGGGTATAAAGTCTCTGTTTGGAAAGATAAAGTTTTAGAGGTAGATGGTGGGGATGGTTACACAACAATGTGAATGTACTCAATGCCACTAAACTGTACACTCAAAAATGGCAAAAATGGCACATTTTATGTTTTTATACATATATTAACACAATAAAAACATTAAAAGTCTGCCTGGTTCTACTAAATGGCATTACCTGGAACAGACACACTGGAAAAATCTGATAAACCCTTTTACTCATTACCTCCCTAAAGGAGAAAGAAATTCTATGAATAACTATAGGGTACCAGATGTTGTGTACCACTAGATATTTACAAAGGGCTCTGGCATATATCAACTAATTCAACAACCTCAAGAAGTGCACAAGAAGTTACCATCACCTCCATTATACAGATGAAGACATTGAGGCTCAATCATACATACAGTAATGTACACAAAATAATATTTAGATTTCATACCCAAACCCCAGGTCCTTTTCAATACACTGAGCTGGACTGATGTACATGGCTGGCTGGGAGGCTATGTCACAAGGCTGAAAGGGGACAGCCATGGAGGGTCAGACCCTGCGTTTGGGGAAGGTGCCAACCTCCTGGGTGTGCAAATCCACCTGCTTCCTCCTTTAGCCAAACACAATGTTCATTTATCTTCTTCAAGCTTTCCAAAGACAAAGCTCTCTGGTCTTCTTAAGGGATATAAGATTAGCATAAATTGTTATTGTTCTTGCAATAAGTAGAAACCACTTGAAGATACTTCCCTGTTCCAGGAAAGCTAATTAAAAACATCAGAAGCAGAAACTCATGAATGAAGAGTTTGGGCACTTTCAATGTAATTACACAACAAAATGATATTTGTGTCCATGTGTCTCTGTGGGAGGCAGGAAGAGATAGGGAGCCGGAGGCAGGCTGGGAGGGGGCCCATGGCAGGAAGGAAGACAGCAAGAAAAATGATTTGAGAGCCCATAAAACCTTCAGACAACCCAAAGAAAATAAATTCCCTGGGAACATAAACTGGGACAGAGAATTACAAAGTTTTAAAATACAAAGAGGTCAAAGCAAGTTACACTCTATCCTCTGTGAAATACAAGCACTGTGCATTTAAAACTGAATGCTAGAGCCTTCCAGCCAGACTGAATTATGCTTGTATCTTGAAATGGCAGACTGTGGGCAGCCCTCTCCACCTGGCCCCCAGGCTGCCTGCTCTGCAGTCTGACTTCTCCCCACCACCACTTGACTGGAATCAGGAGCTCTGGGCCCCTGGCAGTGGGGTCTCCCAACTGTTCATTCCAATGGCTTCTTGTGCTCATCCTACTGGTCTTTTGTGTGACATCTAAGGGTCCTGGTCTTCCTAAAACTCTCTTTTTCTTGGTTCTGTGATATAGTTCTCTCCTTCCACCATTTTCTCTCCATCTCCACCACTCCTCTTTCTCCCATCAAACATCAGTGATCCCCAACATTGCACCCTCAGCCCTTCATTCATGCTATTTTACAACCTCCCCCCTAGAAAATCTGTTGTTTCCAGTTTCCACCTATCTCCCCATGGCCCCCTAACCTTTATCAAACTTTTAATCTCTCTCATGTGCAAATCTCATCTTTCACGCTGCCTATCGGGTCTTTCTAGATAAATCTCCTGACCAGCCTCTCAAGAGCACCACAACCAAGGTAAAGGACGGCATCTTCATTTCAAAACTTCCCTGTCCTCTGTTCTCTGTCATTTCAACCTATAATCCTATTTCACTCCTCTCTCTCTCTCTCTCATTTCCATCATCAAGTATATTCAAGTCTTCTGTTACAAAGATTCTCAAATGCCTGTCTGTTCCATCCCTATACCACTTTTCTGGTTTAAGTTCCAGTTATTTCACTCTGGACTACTTCCAGGACTCTCCTGGCTCCTCTGCCCCCAGCAAGCCCACCTCTCACTTACCATCTCATACCTGCTACTGTAAAGATCTGATTATGTTACTACCCTCCTTAAAACTTTGAGGTTTCACATCTACATGGGAAAAAGTTTTAACTCCTTTGCAAGTTATCCATGACATTCAAAGTTCTTCCCAACCTGACCCCAACTCTGTGAGCTCATCTACCACTGGCCCCATCTTCCCCAACACAAGCACACCCCACCATATACATATCCTCTCCACCCAACCACATCAGTCAGCTGGTGGTTTCCTTAACACTCTCATGCCCTTTTATACCATTGGTCTTGGTTCAAATCCTGCTACCTCCCCCTTCTTGGAACACTATTCCCGTTTCTTTCTGTTTGGTAAAATTCCATTTATATTTTAAAGGGCCCAGTTTGTATATTTTCTTCTCTTTGAAGGCTTTCTCAATCGCCTCCCAACCAGACAGAATGAGGTCCTGATTCTGAGGCCCGCACACTTGGCTTACACCTACCGACCGGAACTGACTTACATGTTTCACTGTGGTTCTTTATGTGCTTGTCTGTGTAAGAGTGGGAGTCCTAAATCATTATTCTCTGTATCTCCATACCTATCAATACTTGTACCACCTGGTGCCCAAGGCAGTTTTTATGATCACCATTATGTGGGGCTCTCTTCTGATTCTCCATCTAGCCTTCCACATTTCTCCTGTGCTAGAGATCAGCAAAAGAAATGATATATAGTGGTACCCCTTACCCATGGTTTTGCTTTCTGTGGTTTCAGTTACTCACTGTCAACTGGTCTTGACAGTAAAAATATTAAATTTATGATATGACATTTCTCCTCATAAACCTTCATCCTCCTTAATTAAGTAAAATTCATTGGGAAAGAGGAGAGGTCAATTTTTTTAAATACTCTTTCTTTACTGATTTTAGAGAGAGAGGAAGGGGAAGGGGGAGAGAGAGAGAGAGACATCAATGAGAGAGAACACTGGCCGCCTCCTGCACGCCCCCCACTGGGGATCAGGCCCACAACCTGGGCATGTGCCCTGACCAGGAATCGAACCAGCGAGCTTTTGGTGCATGGGTCAACGCTCAACCACTGAGCCACACTGGCCGGGTGAGAGGTCAGATTTTTTTATAGACTTTAGAAAATATATACTCATGAGAGAAATAAAATTCCAGTGTTTAGAAAATTGTATTTTTTCAAGTTGTGACATTTAATTTTTTAAAAATATTATTGTTTTTAAAAAAAAAAACATACCTAGTTTCCATCTAAATTAAATCTCTATGACAAATTACTGAAAAGGTCAAACAAAAAGCTATTCTTGAAATGCTAAGTATGTATTTTTGGCTCCTAAAGAGAAGCTGTACAAATTACAAAAGTTGAATCCTTCCCATTTATCTTCCACATTTCAAAGAAAATCAAATCATCACCTGGAGGCAGCTTAGTCTGAGGCAGCTTCCTCCAGGTACCCAGGAGGAAATAAACAATTTTTGAGAGCTGAATTTTCAAGATTCAAGGAAAATAGTCACATTTTCTATATTGACTAAAGAATTCTAGACAGCTACTTTTTATTTTAACTTCATAAATGATGGTTCTAAAAACTGAAAGCTATTTTGTTTTGTTTTATCTAGTTGGTTTTTAGAATGGAATCCCAGCGTTGCAATGGTAGACTGTCTATGCCACAAAGCCCACTGATGGCGACACAGTTCTATCTGAGGGAAATGATTCAGCTCCAACTGACTAGTGGAGACAAAGAAGAACACTAGTGGGGCTGAGCTCTGGGGATTCCTTATATCCCCAAGTTCCTTGATAAAGCAGCACAAAATCAATGTGCCCTGAGGATGCCTTGGCTAAAAACAGACATTTAAGGATTTGGAAACTAAAGATAGACATTTACCTTCTAGTTGTTAAAAATTCCTAGAGCTATTCTGAGCACCTTACCTCCAGATCTGCTGCTATATATTGAGATCAAAACCCAGAGCTAAGCTGAGCCCAGAAATGTGCTGGCTAACCACCTACTCACTACCAATTATTATTATAAAAAGCAAAAACAAGAATCTATGGATTCTGTCTTCCCTATTTCTAATGATCTTTAACATGAAGTTGTTAAGAAAAATATCAGATAGCATCTAAAATGAATAGTACATGTGCTGCCGCCTCTAAGTGTACATAAGTAAAAAAGAAATTATTTTCTCATACAGGAGCAATGTAATCACAAAATGAACAAACATTTAGCCTCTAACAACCTATTATGACGTGCACATTTTAGGTGCTCCACAAATGTCCATCCAATTGCACTAGTAAATCCTTAAAAAGATACTCCTGATTTTTAACAAGAATCAGGAATTCCAGAGCTGTCTTTTTGATTCACAACAGTACAATAAACCAATGGCTTGGTAGAATTATATCCATCCCAAATTAGACCAAGAAACAATCAGATGGTGCTGAATGATCTGCCCTATTAGCCAGGAGTCAGCTATTAACTGAATCATTGCCTTTTTGAGCTTTTCAGTCATTCTTCATACAAATCAGATTGATTCTGTTATTAACTTTATTAATGACATTGCCTCTAACCTATTACCATTACTGAGCTGGGCAATTGGGCTGACAGACCCCAGTTCTTGGACCTTAAATTAAAATGTTCTTTTCCACTAAGCATACTATCTTCTCCAGTGTCATGCCAGGACAATATTAAGGGCTGGTAGGGGGGGAAAAGGAAGAAACCTAAAGAATAAAAAATGAAGTTGGTAATATTTGGCTTTAGACAATAAAGAAATGGACAGGTGCCTTTTAGACTTATTGTTCCAGAGCAGAATCAGTTCTTAAAATAGGAGAGCCTGTCTGCTAACCCAAGCAGTAGTCTTACAGACCCCAGAGAATCTAAACAGATAACAGGTGTGAAGTCAGATGGTCAGATGGTCTCAATTTAAGCAAACTCTCCAGGCAGAAATTAGGCAATTTTAGAAGTAACATCAACTATTTCTGGTGGACTCTTCAGTTTAAAATCTTCACAAATTCACATACCACTAATGACACCTTGTAGTGCTAATTCAGCCCACTGACCTACCCAATCTGAAAAATAATGTTCTGCCAAGCAAACAAAGCAAAGCAAAGTCTTGCTTTAACATGCTTCAAGAACAAACATGTGTGCATGAAAATTGGTGTCCTATTTAAATATAACATCTATTCATTAGAGTGTGTCTTCTAAAACCCTCTACTTGGCAGTTATATAGTAAGCCACATATTCACTAAAAGTATTAAAATTCCATTTCTTAAAAATAACCTATAACTGAAACTGTTATTAATTTGGACCCATGCCTCACCAACCAGTTCAAATTAGAGACAAATCCTTAACTTTAGTACGTTATGCATTGGCGTAAGGAAAGTCCTACTAAAAATAGCTATTCTTTTTCACTCAAAAAAATCCCATCTTCTTCTTCAACTGGTAAATTCCACAATGACTAGCAACCTTTGATAAAAGCTTCCAGAACCATGATGAGATGTTCTTAAATAGCCACATGATTAGCCTGATTTTTGCCCGATCAATTCTCATTGTGTGTAGATCCCTGTGTCTAAAACCACTGGAGAAGGTTTGGGTATGACAGTGCTTGTCATAGGGGAAGGCTTTCAAAACACCAGCATAGTCAATGCATGTGACATCTTTGGTTTCTTAATTTTTTTCTGTGGTGCTGAATCTTTACTGTCTATTGCTTCACTGATCCAAACACAGAAGACAAATAAATTCCAAATGAGTGCATACTGCCACCTTTTAAAGAACATGCTTCATTTAATAGCGCAACTTTCCCCCTTCACTTCTCTGACAGAATCCCATATTTTATTTCTGCTCTTCTCCAGTCACTTGTGAAAGGTTGATATGGAATCCGAGTGAGTCGAGTTAGTTGTTTTTTTCTTAGCACACCAATAGGGAGCATTAATAAAAGCCTGGTTTGGGGAGGTAGTGGCAGGATAAAAGATTCAGTTCTCTTGGGACTACAAAATCTCCTTGTAGCCACAAGTAAAAGGCTAGTAACACTAAAAGGCACCTAAAGTGTCTGTGTGGGTTATATATACATTTGTGCAAGGGTATAGTTGACTTGGATGACAGGGTAATGACTTGGATGAAATTGGGACTCCCAGTGTATTCTCCAGCTTTCTTTGTCAATTGTGCAGACCACCTTAGTGGTTACTTCTCATTGTGGTCTTCACACATCTCCTGTTTGACAAAGATTCTCTCCCTACATGGGTAGCTCTTCAGAATGACCTTCCCCTTTCTCACTCCCATCCCTTATGGCAGGGACCAGATCTAGCAGACCCCCATGTTCCTTTCTCCTGTGACTGCTACGAAGATCCAGTGTCCTCCTAATGCCAAACACACAGTCTTTGGAGGAGCTGGTGTACATCATTGCCACATAGTGAATAAACCCATAACCCTGAAGCTGAGTGAATATTTATTATTAATTCTAGCTGACCATCCCTCACATGGCCATGCCCACTCACTGAGAGCCTCTGGAAGGCTCTTATTTTAAGCATTCTTTTAAGCTTATTCTAACTCTTGTTCAGGGCAGATATATCAACAGGTAACTTGAAAGAAAATGCTTTTGAGCTCCCTGCCAATATCAATGTACTCTCACCAGTCTTTCAAGCTCCCTCTTTAAAAAAAAAAAAAAAGAGTCATTATTGTTATAATAATTACTACATTAAAGGGACATATGGCTGTATCTACATAAAGAAAATAGAAGGTCTATCATAATCAGGTAAAAAAAAATCAATAAAAGTTTGAAATAGCAAAACATTGAAAATATCCTAAATATCCACCAAAAGGGAACTATTTAAGTAAATTACAATCTAAAATTGCAGTAAAGAACTATGCAGCCATTTAAAATAATTAAGTATGGCCTGGCTGGTGTGGCTCAGTGGTTGAGCATCGACCCATGCACCAAGAGGTCACTGGTTCAATTCCCGGTCAGGGCACATGCCCAGGTTGTGGGCCCGATCCCCAGTGGGGGGTGTGCAGGAGGCAGCCAATCAATGTTCTCTCACATCAATGTTTCTATCTCTCTCTCCCTCTCCCTTACTCTCTCTCTAATATCAATAAAGAAAAAAATCTTTTTAATAATTAAGTATGAAGTAGGGAACAGACTGACAAACCTCGGGGGGTGGGGGAGAGATAAACCAAAGGACTTATATGCATACATGCACAACCAACGAACACAGACATTAGTTTGGGGAAAGCAGGAGGGTGGTGGGAGCAGGGAGGCCAGGGTCAATGGGGGGAAAATGGGGGAACATATGTAATACTTTTAAGAATTAAAAATATATATTTGCAAACCACAAAATAAATAAATAATAAAATAATTAAGTAGCTTTATGTGTGCTAATATGGAATTATCCCTAAGATATATTGTTAAGTGAAAAAATAAAGGTGCAGAGCAAAGTGCTTATTATGTTCCCACTTGCGTAACAGAAAGAGAGAGAGATATACACACACACTCTGGAAAGACAGAAAAGAGACAATACTATTATCTCCAAGGAGAAGCCTGGAGGAAGGCTGCTTGGGAGACTTAAGTTTTACCATTTTACTATGTACATGCACTGTTTTTTCCAAAGTTATTTAATAAAATGGAGAAATTCTTGGGAGAAATAGAGAATAATCAATAAACATCTATGCAAAATCACTCTCTGGCTAATTTAAGCCTTGTACTAGATGTTCTAGCTAGATTAACATCCTACTAATGAAATGTCAGTAACATTTCTACTATAAAGCCAAGTTCATCCCATGTGCTATCTAGAACACCCATCTAAATAGGATTGGTGTGCACTGGTGACCAAGCTCTCTCAACTTGGTCCCCAAATTAGCCTGGACACCTTCCCCAATGATGAAATTCAAGTTTTTTGAAGAAAAAGTTTTCTTCAGAGATCATTCCTAAATAATACCATTCAGGGAGAAGTGGGAACTTGAAATGGAAGGATGAGTAGGTGTCAACAGACAAAAACAACAGGGAAGGTGGAGGGAAATCAAGAAAAACAAGTCAACAAAGCAGAACCCGTTCCAGAGCCAGGCCCTGTCTGAATCTGTACACAAGGGGAATGTGGGAAGATGGCAATGGTTTATTGTGTACAACACAATGCTAGGGACATAGTGTGTGGGTGTGTGTGTGTGTAATACACATTGTTTATATTCACAGCACTACAGAATATTATGGCAGACAGAATAATGGTCCCCTACAAAATGTCCATGTCTTGCCCTGGCCGGTTTGGTTCGGCGGTTAAAGCGTCAGCCCTCAGTCTGGAGAGACCCGGGTTCGGTTCCCGCTAAGGGCACGGACCTCGGTTGCAGTTTGTCCCCGGCCCCGGTTGGGGTTATGTCGGTGGCGGCCAGTCAATGTGTCTCTCTCTCATCAATGTTTTTTCACTCTCTCTCTTCCTCCCTCTCTCCCTCTTGCTCTATGAATGCAATAAGTGTCCTCAGGTGAGAATAAAAACAAAAAAATGTCCATGTCTTAATCCCCAGAACCTGTGAATGTTAGTTTGCAAGGTCCCCTTCTTATTGCCTCTATATCTTGCAGCTGTGATTAGATTAAGGGTTTTAGTGTGGGGAGAGTCGAATATCCTGGATTACTCAAGTGGGCCCAAAGTAATCATGAGGGGCCTTATAAGAGGGAGGCAGGAAGGCCAGAGTCAGAGGAGATGGGTCGCCAGAAGCAGCCAGAGTGATGCCATTGCCAGAGGGGCCACAAGCTAAGGAAGGCAGAAGGCCTCTAGAAGCTTGCAAAGGCCAAAAATAGTTCTCCCCTGGAGTCTCCAGAAGGAACACAGCCCTGCAAACTCCTGATTTTGGCCCTGTAAGACCCACTTCTGAACTTCTGACCAGAGCTGTAAAATACTAAATGTGTATTGTCTTAATCCACCAAGTGTGTGGTAATTTGTTACTGAGGCAATAGGAAACTAATACAAATACAACTCTGTATTATTAGTATTTACCCCTCTCTTACAGATGAGGAAACTGACCTCATCAAGATTCCAGAACTCGTTCAAATCTCAAAGCCAGTGCCTGGAGGTGCTGGGATCCAAACCCAGGTGTGAGGGGTTGATGGCATGCTGGTACTGGAAAGGTAGCCTGGGATCACTGTGCCATTGTACATATTGGATGTAGGACTGTCACTTAGTGCAGCAGGCAATGAAAAGGGATGAGGGTTTGAACAAATCAGGGAAATGAACACAGCTGATTACTATGTGAGATTCTTAATCCAGTCAAATATGTGGTAGGTTCTACATTATTTTGAACAGAAACAGGTAAGTGTGCTCCCTGACAAAGTGATATAGCTTTGCCATGCAGGAAACTCATTTATGGCAAATGTTCTTCCCACTGGCTGATATAAAAGATATCTTCTATATGTTCACCTTGAAAATTCCCTTCGTTCTTTTTACGTAAGTGATTGCTTTGTAACTGGCTGAGTCTCTGGACACTAAAAGGGTGGAATGCCCTACACATCTCTTCCTCACTGAGCTAGCTGCATTCTACACAGTTCCATTCACAAGGCTTGAGACAAAACTTGGTCAAGATGCAATTATCCTGTGCTTCCTTGTATGTACAGAGAACAATAACCAAGAAGGCAGATTACTGGCAAAGAATGAAGATTCCCTAACCTAGATAATCATCACCACCATCATCTAAACTGCCTAGTAAAGCCTTATTAGAAGCTTACTTTTAGAATATTTGCCAATCATTTTCTTCTTCTTTTTTTTTTTACCTCACTGGAGGACATTTTTACATTTATTCTCAGATAGAGCGGGAGGGAGAGAGGGAGAAAGACAGAGAGGGAAACATCAATGTGAGAGAGACACATCAACTGGCTGCCACCCACACAACCCCAACCAGGGCTAGGGACAAACTGCAACCAAGGTACGCATCCCCAGCGGGAACCAAACCTGGGTCTCTCCAGTCCATGGGCCAACGCTCTAACCGCTGAGCCAAACCGGACAGGGCATTGCCAATCATTTTCTAATTCTACCAATAACCCTGCATAATAACATTAATCCCATTTACAACTGAGAAAACTGAAGTTCAAAGAGATTTAAAATTTTGCTAACAAGATGATAAAATGATATTGTAACCATAGTTTGATGCCAAACTCATGTCTTTCCATTTTTAAATGATGCCACCTCTCCAGGTGTAGTTAAATGCATAACTCAGGAAAAGTAAGAAGAGTGAGTGGGATGCATAGGTTTTTTTCACTGTATCGCCCCCAAAAAATATCCAAATCTGTGTTAATGACAATCTAGGCTATTATGGGTAAATCCACGGACACTTTCTTAACCAGAAAACTCACAAGTGGAGCCCCAATAACTTGTGCTTCCTTCTAAGTTTCTGAAACTGTCTGCCCACTTCAATCCCAAGGGCTGAAGACAGAAGGTTCTCTTCCCTCCTACTTCAAGAACCCATACCTTCCGTTCAAGGAGGGTGAAGAATTTTTAATTTGGACCTTTGTTCATGTTTATAAGGCACTCCTATAACACACTCTAATTAGGCCCCCTCTTTACTGCCTTTATATCTTAAATTTCTACATAATAATTTTCATTCTTTTCAAAAGTATAAAAACTCAGTAGAATCAAGAATGACCCGTCTGTTGCCCCACCTGCTAATTGCTTCTCTTTCTATACTACCCACATGTCTCATTATTCATTTCCTGATTAACACAAGTGACATAATCTTCCAGCACAACTGACAAGTCCTCCCATTTCCTACAGCATAATCACATTAACACTGTGAAAGTTCATGTGTCTCTGGATTAGTGCCTTGGAGTAAGGTATAAAGCTTTATGCACCATTCAAACTACACGCAAACTACTAATCAATTTGTTGTGAAGTACTGATTACAACATTATTTCTGGGAGAAAATAAGAATAAGTCAGCTATCCACAAACATAAAAGCTCATTTACTGAGATACCACTGCATGCAAAATGAAGGCCAGGAGTGCGGGGATATCGTTCACTGAACTTCCCTCAATTACTTGGCCATGAAAGCTATGACCCATCACAAAGACGGTGGAAATGAATGTAGGGGCTACTTTGCCTCTGCCAGCCCACGCCAGTCTCAAATGACAAGAATGGTGACCTGATGCTCTGACCCCCTCAGAGGCCGCCAGGCACCGGCTCTTGGCTTCTTCCATCAAGGCAGAGAAATGCACCGTTGGCTCAGCAGCACACCTGTTTTTCTCTCCATGCATGCAAGGTAGACTGCATCCATTAGAAACTCCATGGTTCTTTCCTTGACACTGCAGTGTTCAGGGACAGGCTGCTGAGATTTATGAAAAGTAAAGCACAGTCAACCCCCAAATGGTGGGATTTCCCAGGGCGGGTTGATTGGAGACATTCCAAAAGGCTTGCCTGCCCAGAAATATCTCCCCAAATCAGCCCATTAAGGTGCTTGTGCCACTTCTTTGGGTTAAGGAACACACTGATATCTCCTCTAAAACCCAAGTGTATTTCCGGGAGCAAGCCACGTGGTAACATGAGCACCTGCTCAGCTTGAAGTCCTTAATGACACTGGAAATGATCCATATTTTAAACCTCAGCTCTGGCCCTGTGAAGATGAACTTTACTTTCAAAGAAATCTGAACTACAAGCTGTTGCTGACCCCTGTCCATGGTACATCCAACTTTGCACTCTTCCTGGAGGTGGTGAGAAACAGTGGCAATGCCCCCTGCCTTGCTGCTGCCTCAGTGAGCAGGTCACACATCTGAGAGCTGGCAGTAGGGAATGAACTCAGGCTGCTCAGTCAGCAAAGGTGCAGTGAGCATGCTCTCATGCCAGGCCCTAAGGATACCGAGGTGAAGGGAACAAGCTTTCTGCTCAGGAAGCTCCCATGTCAGTTAGAAGGGAGGAAGACTATAAGCAAATACATATGTAGGGGTCAGTAAACAAGGATAAGGCAGGGGGAAAATGGCATGTACATTTGTAGATGGGTGGCCAGGGCAGGCCTCTTTGCTGACAATTGAATGGAACAAGGAAGGAAGTCATAAGCATGTCTGGAAGACTTTTCCAGGGGGAAAAAAAAACCCATAAATGAAAGGCCCTGGGCTGGTGAGGGCCCTGGCTTGTAAGAGAGGAACAGGCAGCCAGGGTGCCTGGAGCTACGTGAAGGAAGGAAAAGATGAAGTCCAGGAAATCCAGAGAGAGCATTAGTGCCCCTCTGCCATGGCAAGGGTCTGGAAGGTTTGGGGTGAGGGCGGGGGAATAGTTTCTGAGAGATGTGAGAATACACTAGCTATAGAACACATTTTTTCTTCTGTGTGAGAGCTTAAAAAAAAAAAAAGGCATAAAGAATCAAGCCCAGCATTGGCTTCATAAATACCATCATTCTAACAAATAACTAATCACTCTCATGCCCCTTAAAAAGTAGAACTGATACTGAAGTTCCTCACAAAGCCATAAGAGGGCCTTTCATTCTTCCTTGAATAATCTCATGAAGCTGCTGAGACTCAGTCTCCTTTTGCCTCAGTTTTGCCACCTGCAAGATGGAGATGGTGCTCCAGGTTCTACCTCAGGTGCAGGGTTGAGAGCTCCAGGCCTGCTCTCAGACCCTCATGAGGACAGACTCGAACTCAAGCATCAGCCAGCTCTATCCACTTCCCTCACTCTGTCGCAAGCGTGTCTTCTGCATCTCATCACTAATCAGCAGACACCTAGCAGCTGGTCTGCACCGCCTCAGACTCAGCCTGGAACTGGCACTTCATCCTCGTCATGGCAAAAGTCACTTCATAGAGCAACCAAAGGTGGTTATGGAAATGTATCTAAACCACACACATACAAAAATGTACCACTAAAATTATTTAACTTTTTTTTATTTGCCACATACTTTGATGCTTCTGCAAAGTACACTTAAAAATAGCAACTGGATCCACAAACTGTTTTCATCATTAAATCAGATCTACCTCACAAGCAGCAGCAAATGAACTCCTCTTTCTTTCTCATCACTGTTGTCTTCCTTTCTCCCCCAGAAACAAATCACTATGTCTCAACCCTCATAAATGACAGCACTGCAGAACTAACCAGATCAGCTGTCAGTCTCTAGGATGCTTCAGGGCTGGCATCTTTCCTGAGGATACACATCAGAGACAATTATAATGACCTTGTTTCTTCACTTGATTTTTAAACAAAAAAAACACTAGTTCAGGTCTCCCTTCTAAGTGTGAGCAGACATCAGCTGGACATGCCTTTTTTATTCTGTTAAGCTTCATATTATTTGAACAGAAAAGATCAAAGTATAAATTTTAAAAAGGAAAGGATGATAATACATGTCATGTCACAGTATGTCAGCAGAGAATCTGATACAGCATCCAAGCAAATGATATTTACTAACTGAGTTCCAATGCCTTAGCCATGCTGTAATGACAGATAAAGAAAACCTGGGTTTTTTAAAGATGTTGCTTAAATTTCCAGGTAAAAAAATATAATAGAAGTGTTGGAAACATTTCAGGAAGAAAAGAATTAGAAGGCATGCGTAAGTTAACCTTCTGAAACAAGACACAAAACCCTAAGATCATATTGGAAAAGAGAAAATATTCAAGTCTTACAAAATAAATAAATAAATAAGGTATAGTAACAGATACTATAAGCAAAGTAAAAAGAAAAAAAATGATAGGCTGGGGTAGGGGTGGAGAAATAATTGCAAAACATAAGACAAAGAGTTAATATCCTATGACACCAAGGACTTCCCACCAAGGCTGCCGCATGCACAACTCCAGGGTGCTCTCTTCACAGCAGCCACGCCCAGTGGAGACACTGCAGTCCTGCAAGATGATGTGGGCAAGGATGCAAACACACAGTTCACAGAATGGCCAATGAACATAGTCACTGATACTCCACCTTACTAGTCATCCAGAAAATGCAAAAAAATCAGGTTGGGAAAAGGTCAATTTATGTGGCAAAGTTGCTGCCTATAAATTGCCACAGTACTTTTGGGAATGAATCTGGCTAGCCCTGTTAAATTTCATTTTAGAATAGGTATATGTATAAAGATACTTATTGCAGCACTATAAAAAATGGAAAATAATGAAAACAACATGAATTTCCAGTAATGATGGAATGGTACATCTATAACATAAACTATTATATGGCTATTGAAAAGAATGAGTTAGAGATAAATGTATTTATCTAGAAGGATGTAACATTCCAGCTTATCTAGAGGGAGATAAATATCCCCAACAAGAAAGGTAAGCTATGATAGTCACTCAGTGGAATACTTTGTAATAAATTTAATGATGAGATGTACATGAATTAACAGGGATAAATCTCGAAAATATAATAATGGGTGAGAAAAAGCAGGTTACTAAAAGATACCTACAGTATTGATTCCACTCTATAAAACACATACACACCAAGAACACTAAGCCCTACACTGTTGGGACATGCAGTACATATGCATGCAATACAAGTATATAGACACACAAAAAGAATGCACACCAGCTTCAGGCACTGGTTGACCCCAGGAAGGGAAAGGAATCGGAATATGTATCCATAACTGTATCCTGTACCCATAACTTTTTTTTTTTTTTAAAGAAATCTGAAGCAAATATGGCAAAATGTGAATTAATATTTGGTCAGTCTGGGTGGTGGGTATATGATAGTCTGTTCATGTATTTTTCTGTACTTTTTGGTAAAGTTGAAATATTTCATGCTTTTTAAAAATTTAACCAAAGGCAGAACAGACAATGGTGCCTCCAGGAAACTGCAGAGGTGGGGGCGTATAGGGAAGGAGGTCCTAGTTCCCTGTTTCACTAGGACAGTCCCAGATCATGCATACCATCCAGCATAATAATTAACAGGCTCAACTTTCACTCCCAATAGCACCTGGTGCACACTGCTTAACCTCTATGAGCCTGTGTCCTCATCAGTATAATGGTGGCAGCAACACTACATAGCTCATGGGGTTGTTACGAGGATTAGATGAAAAGATGGAAATTATACACTCACTCTTTAATGTGATCAGTAAACATTAATTATTTTGATGAGGCGACAGACCCTAAAGGAAAACATTCACAAAACACTACAAGAACTCAGAGGAAATACAACAAACCTTGCCTGGCCAAAACTGAGCACTGAATCTTTGTAAAGCAGAGGCATTTGAGTAACCTTTGAGGAATGAGAATTGTCTAGAGTAAACTTGGACCTAGGGAAAGGAGGGCCTTGTCTTGGTTCAGACTACATGACCAACAGTGTAAGAATATAAGTAAAGAGGCCTGGCCCGGCCAGTGTGGTTCAGTGGTTGAGCATCGACCCATGCACCAAGAGGTCACCAGTACAATTCCCAGGTCAGAGCACATGCCCAGATTGTGGGCCTGATCCCCAGTGGGGGACATGCAGAAGGCGGCCTGCATCGGTATTTCCATCTCATTGATATTTCCATCTCTCTCTACCTCTCCCTTCCTCTCTCTTTAAAATCAATAAAGGAAAAAAAAATAAATTTAAAAAAAAAAAAAAAAGAGGCCTGGCAGCCCTCAGAATGACTTCTGGATATTGGCCAAAATTTTTTAACTTTAACTCCTGGACTGATTATTTCTTTGAACTGATTTCACGGAGGACTTCTTGGCTACTCTCATGAGGAAGACACATCACTCACCAGGGTACATTCAACTACTAATGATGGAAGAAGAGAATAAAGTCCCTGCTTTCATGTGTTTAAAGAAACTAGATCTACGGACTTCCGGTCAAGATGGCGGCGTAGGTAAACGCGGTATCGCGTCCTCCCACAACCACATCAAAGTTACAACTAAACTACAGAACAACCATCATTCAAAACCGCCCGAAATCAAACTGAATGGAAGTCCTACAACTACGAAATTAAAGAAGCCGCAGGATCGAGACTGGTAGGAGGGGCGGAGGCGGACGGGCTGGTCCCACACCCACGTGTGCCAGAGAAAACTTAGGAGGATACCTCGGCTGGGAAGGTCCTCCCTGAGGACTTAGGGGTCCCCATCCCACACCAGGAGCCCAGCTCAGGGTTCCAGTGCCAGGAAGAGAAGTCCCCCATAACTTCTGGCTGGAAAAACCAGCGGGAACTGAGGCTGAGGCGGCTGGAGCCCCCGGCAGCTCCTCTTAAAGGGCCCGCGCACAAACTTACTCGGACTCCCACCCTCCAGGCTCCAGCATGCGGGAAGGAGCCTGAAAGGCACCAGAGTCATATAGGGAAGAACTGAGCTGTTTGGCATTGGAGCGAGGGCTGGAGAGGCAGCTTTCTCCTGGACAGACATGCTATCAGAGACTTTTGTTCCTTTGGTGAGCCCTTGCCTGGGCTGGCAGACGCCGCCACATCTGGGACTCCAGCTACCTGGCTCACACAGTTTGCCCCGCCCCACCCAACTTCCAGGCCCACCCAAGCTGTTGCCAGTTGCTTTACCATAGGATTGGCCTGTCTTGGATCCTGCTTCAGCTTTTCCTAAATTCTTTCAAACAAGCAGCATCTGGTCTCAGCTAGCCCTATACCTCTCGCTAAGTAATACATAGAAACAAACACAGGGAGGCAGCCAAAATGAGGAGACAAAGAAACAGGTCCCAAATGAAAGAACAGAACAAAACTCCAGGAAAAGAACTAAGTGAAATAGAGTTAAGCAGCCTAACAGATGCTGAGTTCAAAATACTGCTTATAAGGATGTTCAATGGACTTAGTGAGAACCTCAGTGAACTTAGAGAGGGCCTCAAGAGCATAAAAAAGGACCAGTCTGAAATGAAGGAGGCACTAACTGAAATGAAGAATAATTTACACAGATTCAATAGTAGAGTAGGTAAATCCAAGAAGCTAACCATCGATTTGGAATATCAGGAAGCAAAAAACACCCAATCAGAACAGCAAAAAGAAAAAAGAATCCAAAGAAATGAGGATAGTGTAAGGAGCCTCTGGGACAACTTCAAGCGTGCCAATATTCGCATCTTGGGGGTGCCAGAAGGAGAAGAGAGAGAACAAGAAATCGAAAACCTATTTGAAACAATAATGGCAGAAAACTTCCCTAACTTGGTGAAGGAAACAGACATACAAGTCCAGGAAGCACACAGAGTTCAAACAAAATGAACCCCAAGAGGCCCACACCAAGACACATCATCATCAAAATGCAAAAGGTTCAAGACAAAGAGAGAATCTTACAAGCAGCAAGAGAAAAGAAGTTAGTTACCTACAAGGGAGTTCCCATAAGACTGTCAGCTGATTTCTCAAAGGAAACTTTGCAGGCCAGAAGGGAGTGGCAAGAAATATTCAGAGTTATGAAAAGCAAGAATCTACAACCAAGAATACTCTATCCTGCAAAGCTGTCATTTAGAATCGATGGCCATATAAAGAGTTTCCCAGACAAGGAAAAGCTAAA
This sequence comes from Tadarida brasiliensis, assembly GCA_030848825.1. NCBI lineage: Eukaryota > Metazoa > Chordata > Mammalia > Chiroptera > Molossidae > Tadarida > Tadarida brasiliensis. Next base: position 107,101,201 of record CM061257.1, on the reverse strand, counting down.
GGAGTTCATCGCCACCAAACCATTATTGTATGAAATGTTGAAGGGTCTTCTTGAAGAAAAAGATAAAAAAATATGAACAAACAAAATGGCAATAAATTCATATCTATCAACAATTGAATCTACAAACAAAGTGAACAAGCAGAACAGAAACATTCTCATAGATACAGAGAACTTTTGTTGGGTACCAGATGGGTGGGGGCTGGGGGGAGGGGTGAAAAAGGTGAAGGGATTAAGAAGTACAAATTGGTTGTTAGACTGACAAACCTCAAAGGGAAGGGGGGTTGGGGGGTGGGAAGAAATAAAACAAAGAACTTATATGTATATATGCACAACCAATGGACACAGACAACAGTGTGGGGAAAAGCAGGAGGGGGGCAGAAATGGGGAGGAGGGGGGCAATGGGGGAAAAATGAGGAACATCTGTAATACATTCAACAATAAAGATGTTAAAAAAAAAACAAACTAGATCTACAAATTATTATAGCCACAAAACCCAAGACCCAGGAAATATTGAACAAATGAAAACAAGTCCCTGTAGAAGTTTGAGATTGGAGAACAAGTGTGTCATCAGACAGACCCCGAATGGACAGGCTGACCTGCGTGACCCGGAACAAGAAGAATCTCCATGGGAAAAATAAGCAGAAGCTTACGTCAGGCTGTAGCTGAAATCCTTACTGGTTTCATGTTGCTTGGCATGTCTTAACATCTTTCCCAGTAACAGAATCCTGACATTATGAGGTAGCAATATGTCCAGTGGCTGGCTGTCCACTGAACCCAGCTAGACTCTAGTTCCTATCCTTACAGGTACATGTGGCCATGTGACTGAGCTCTGGCCAATGGCGAATAAGCAGATGATGTGCGCCCCTTCCAGATTAGCCCAGAAACACCTCTCACATGACTCCATTCTTGTTCACCATGTGCCTATTCAATGCAGAGGACTCCGAGGTCCCAGAGGTCTCTCAGTCCCCATGTGAAAGACCTACTGCCAACCAGGGACATCTATACTAGACTCTGATGAGAGAAAAATAAAAGTCATTATGTTAAGCCACTAAAATGTGGAGGTTTGTTTGTTACCACAGCTAACATTAATTTAACAAGCTGCAAAGTTACGATTCCCAACTTCCCTTTCAGCTAGAAGTGGCCAATGAGATTTAAGCCAAAGTAATAATGTGCTATTTAAAGAGGGGCTCTTTAAAGGGGGTTGATTTGGCACGAGGCATATTCTTTTGTCCCTTGTCCTTCCGTTTCTTCTAGAATAAGGACATAACAGCTGGATCTCCAGTAGTCAACTTGTGACCCTTGAGGATAGTTGTTCTTGCTAATGATGATAGAATAAAAAAATACAAAGAACCTAGATTCCTTATGCCTTTATAGAGCCACCATGCTAGCCCTGGATTCCCTATTTTTTACATTATTTTACATGAGATAATAAACCCTGTTTACACCATGTTAGTAGAAACTGTTACCATCTGACAGTTCACTTATTTACTAGTAAATGGCTGTAAGAACTACTCAATGAATGTGGAGGGTCTGTGTCATATTGAAAAGTAGTAGTAGGAAAAGTAGATCATGGTTAAATTACACAGCCATTAAAATCACATCAACGAAGACTAAAGAAACATGGAAAACTTTATCTAAACAGTGAAGTACAAAAAGTGCACTGTGGTTGTATAATAAATACAACTGGAAGTTTATGGCATGAAAATCAGGCTTTAAAAGGATAAACTCATGACTGTCACTCTATGAAGGAGCACTGCATCACATTACAAAATAATGACTAGGAGATGGGACATGGAGTGGTGTATGAGACGTTTCCTTCCATTCAAATAATCTCACAGACAACGCAAGAGTGAGCTGGTTCAGATCAGAGAAACACCAACCACTGCCAATAAACAGTGATACATTCAAAGGTCAGTCTTGAAAATAAAACAAAAGAATTAAATGTGACTCTTTTCGCCAAGTGATCAATATATATCTGTTGAATGAATGAATAAAGACAACATATACAAAAAATACAAAGAATCTAGGTTCCTTGTGCCTTTACAGAGCCACTATATATATACTTCCTTTAAGATTCTTAACCATTCTTTATTTTTTTTAAATATGTTTTTATTGATTTTAGAGAGAGAAGAAGGGAGAGGGAGAGAAATATCAATGTAAGAGAGAAACATCAATCAGTTGCCTCCTGTACACACCCCAACCATATGCACCCCCAACTGGAGATCAAACCCGCAAGTTATGTGCCCTGACCAGGAATCAAACCAGTGACCTTTTGGTACATGGGACAGTGCTCAACCGGGACACACCAGCCAGGACGACAACATATATATTTTTTTAAAGCCTAAACAAGAAGGAAGAAAAAGGACAAGATGCTCTATCAAATTAAGAAAAAAAAAAAAAAAAAAAAAAAACGAACTATGAATGGAAAAAGTTAAGATTATTTTTCTATTCTATGAATGATTTAATTGTTCAATAACCTACCCAGGAAGGGCATTATCAAGTGAAAATGATCAGCTAGCCTGTCCAAAGCAAAGCTCCTTACTATGTAGTGTTTGGAATATCCTTTACTGGGAAGAGCTAGATTAGGGACCTGTTAGAAATGAACTATGAGAGAGTTCCCTGAATCCTACATTATAAATCTTTGTAATTAGAGAGAGGCAAACTCCTTGCCTTTATTATTAATTCCCTGGCCTCAGTTACTACACCCAAACTCATCACTTAGCAGTTATTTGCCACATCAACAACCCTATGAGGAAAGCCAGCAAAAATCACTTTTCAGTTTGTGATTGACCCAGATAGACCATTATGAGGATGCTACTTCTAGAAGCCAGAGAAAGAGAAAGCAATGTCAGGTGACAGTAATGTTAAGTATTGTTTCTTAGTTGTGATTATTCTGCATTCTATAATTTATCATTTGAACATGGAAGATTTGTCTTCAAAGAATGCCCCACTGTGCTATTCTGTGAAAAATGTATTTAGTTTTGTTTTGTTCTTTCAATTCTAACAATTCCATGTAGTCTCCCAGGCTCCACCGCAGTTCACAATGGTAGACACTGCAGTCATTACATTTATCATTAGTAACTTGGTTCCAGACAATTGGACTTTGCCTGCAGACAACATGTTTAAACAAATGTGATGCATACAGATGAGGAAGGGCCAGGGCACAGGAACCCTCTGATGTTGGTAATTTTCATGCACCCCTTGCAACTATTATCTTACTTCAGCACTAGGCAACAAGGAGAATGAATGCACTCCGGGCATGTTGCTGGGGGAAGCCAGCTTTTTGCCTGTCTGGGTCCCTACCTAATATACATGATATACTTCTGAAGAAAAATCAGTATCAGCAGTTCATCAAATTGTGATAGTCTCACCACTAATGTCAAAAGAAAGAATACTAATATCAATGTCAACTTCGTGTAGCTTCCAACTCTGTTTTATTTGCCACAGGGGAAGCCTCACATTTTAGGGTCCTTTGAGCCAGTGCTCTATTTATTTTATCTTGGACAATCTCAGACTTCTGATCACCTCGGTCTACAGACTAATGATGGAACTGCAAGGCAGAAAGGTGGAAGGGGTTCACGAAAGTGGTTCTTGGCAGAAAGCACATGGGAATTCTCCCAAGAACCCCTAATAAACTCTCCCAAGTCCTGTAGAAATTACAAGAGAATTTTTGTGCTTCTCATTTGTTAAACTTAAACTATAAGCATGCAAACTAGTGAGTAGTATTTTCCCACCAGAATGTCTACCATGCTGAATGGGGCCCCCAATCAATTTTGGATCACAAACTGTTAGACCTCGATGAGCCATAGAGATCATCAAGTTCAATCCCCTCATTTCCCAGAAAAGGAAACTGAGGTCAAGAAAGGTAGAGTGACTTGCTCAAGGTCCAGACACTTACAACAATGGGATGACATTCAGTCCAGCACTTTCCTCAAACAACATGTTCATGTTCACCTGAGAGCATGAGGGGAGCAGCTTAACCTTGTTCCTTGTGTGGATGCCAACAGCCTCTCAGTTCATTATGTAGCAGTGCTCAGGAGCATGCAGCCTCTGGAGCCAGCCAGACCTTGATCTAAGTCCTATACCAGCAATAATCACCTGAGAAAGCTGGGGGCAGTAACTTAACCACCCTGAGCCTCATTTCCCCCTACACAGAAGTGAGATATAATTCCCTTCCTTATCATTGCAAAAAGCATTATTTTTTTTATATTTTAGGCACATTATCCATCTTGATACATCATGAGCAGTTGGCTAAATCTCGTTTTCCTGAGTATGTAAGAGAAAATTTATATTTACGATGTTTGCATTTCCAAAGCCTTAGCTCCCTGAAACATATGACAATGGCTGTTCCTTCATCTCAGTGTAATACAGGGAAACAGATAACTTATCTATTCTCTTCCATACTTAATCATATTCCTCCTGAAAGGCTCACGAGTACCTAGCTCTGGAGAAAAAGCTTTAAAATATATATTGGTTTAAGGGCATTCTTTATCACTTTTCACAACACTCTCATTTTAAAGTTGTGTTTCCAGGGTGGCCCTTCTTGCTCAATGAGCAAATAATGAGCAAAATCTGTAAGTGACCTGTGTCCACTGCATAAAAGAACACTCAGCTCTGTGTGGTTCACCAATAAAGACCCTGGAAAACAGACCAACAGATCCATGAATACACACTCATGAACTGGCCTTCTACAGCATTTTATATCATCTAAATCAAACAAACTATGGCAAATATAAATTATGCAATCTGGGAATAAAGGCTCATAGATAGTGTGACACTGTGTCCAAATTTGTCCAGGACAGTCCCAGTAAAAATACTGCTAGTACCCCCTTTCACTCAGAAAAAGTGTCCCAACTGGGCAACACACTACATGGTAATTACATAAATGATTGGTATCAGGCAAATACGCATAGGTAGAAAGTACTCAGTCAAGAGGTGTGAAATAATCTTGACCTAAGTATGTTACCTTGGTTGGGCAAGTGATTTATCATCTCTGAACATTTGTTTCCTCATATAAAAAATATAGGGACTATGATACCTATTTTACAAGGTTATTTAAAACATCAGAGATGTGCCCTGCAAAGTGTCTGGGACACTGATGTCCTACAAAAATGCAGCTATGATGATAGTGAAGATAAGAATTTCATCCCTTTAGTTCTCTAGAACTGTTTCATTATCTGTAACTAACATTCATATATCATTTTTACTTTTACATGATGTTTTCTGATATATCATGTTGTGTGATTTATAAAATCAGGAGGTGAACTTAGACCTTGTGAGTCTCTTCCAGCTCTAACCTCCTTTGATTCTATTATTCCAAGATTCACTGGCTGGAAAAGTACTATCGCTTCAAGAGGGGACAGCAATAGTCACACCTTGTGTCTGTACTAGAGACTCCTATTGCCTCCTCTCTGCCAAGTCACCTGACTTTTCTCAGGTTTCCTACATGCAGAATGAATATACTTGTTACCTTAGAATATAATGTGCTAACAAAGGTGCTTCATTCTGAAGGTGATTTATACATTTATCTCTGTAAGTTTTCTAGCTGGCATGTGCTAGTCTATGATAGTGCTAGGTATTATCATTGTCATTAGTATGTAATAGTTGGGACTTTTGAACCAGACAACCTAGGTAGTTCCTCCACTGACTAGCTATGTTGCCTTGGGCAAGTTATCGCCAATGATGTACCATCATCTGTAAAATGTGAACAATATTACCTACCTAATAGGGTTGTTGCAAGGGTTACATGGGTTGATATATGGATGGTGCTTAGAACAGTGCCTGGCACTTGAAAGCATTCAATAACTATTATTTTGGTGTCACTATTAATAGCATTTCTATTATCTCTAAGATATACTATTGGGTAAAAAAAAAAAAATCAAACAAATAGTGTGCTACTGTTTTTGTAAAAAGGAGATATAAGCATTGCAGGAACAGCCAAGGAGGAGTAAGCCCACAAAAGTATCTCTCTCCCACTGATTACAAGCAAAATCTCTGCACAGAATACAATATCCAACTTTCTGGGGACTATGAAAAGCAAACAATGTCAGATAGATTGAGAAGGATATTGAAACATGAAGAAACATACATTGGTAAATTTCCTGGATAAATTGTCCTCCTTTAATTCTTGGCTTTGATCCAAAGGTGGGTCAAATCAAGGAATTGTACAATGAGAGAAGATAATAAAAACTTCAAGAAAAATCTCCTCTTTCTTCCTAGATGACTGGGAAATGGGGTCCCTGAAAACCAAAGGGTGTAATGGGGTATCCAGGGTACTTTTTCTCTTTTTTCCTCCCTGCCCTGATGTAAAGCCAACTCTAATCATGGATTGCCCTACTGCTGGGCAAAATGAGCACCTAAAACCCCAAGAAATAATCCATCTCTCTGACCAAAAGAACTGGGAATCTGGGCACGGGGCGGGGGGGGAGGGAATCCTGTGTCTAAAGAGTATAAAGAGATGCTGGTTATTTTTGTTCTCTTTCTTTTCTCTTGATGCTGTGCCATGAGGGCAGCCCCAGTCCCACAGAACTGCACAATAGCATGTGGGGTGAGAGGATAAAACTCTGAGACATACCAACCTCTCTGACAAGAAAAGCTGGGAAAAGGGGGCCCCTGAGTGAGAGTGTGAAAAAAAAAAAAACTAAGAGAAAGGAAAGTTAGAGAAGTAAATCTGTGTATCAATTAACACAAGTTCAAGGAAATCCATGAGACACACATGTGTGAAACACACCCAAAGAAGTAATGGCTCTGCCAAGTAAATTATGGCATAAAGAACCACATAAGCCCTAGACTAACTTCTGAATAGCACATATATGGGGCAGAGCCAAACAGAATAGCAAAGGTTCTGAACCATGAACTAACACTATCACCACCAACCATCAAAGGTGAGAGTGATTTGCCATCTGAGCCTAACCTAGTTGACTTATTTTTTTCACTTTGGGTATCAATGTTTTATTTTATTATTATTTTTTATCTTTATTGTTGAGAGTATTACAGATGACCCCCTTTTGTTCCTCATTGCCCCCCTCCTCCCCGTTACCACCCCGCCCCAGGCCTTCACCACCCTATTTATTATCTGTTTCCATGGGGAATGCATATATCCATGTAAGTTCTTTGATTTATCTCTTCCCTCCCCCAACTCCCATCTTGAGATTCGTCAGTCTGTTACATGTTTCCCTGCCTCTGGTTCTATTTTATTCATCAACTTATTTTGTTCTTAAAAAAATAAATCATGCCCTGGATGGTTTGGTTCAGTGGTTGGAGCGTCAGCCCGCAGACCAGAGTTGCAGGTTCAAATCTGATCAAGGGCACATACCTCGGTTGTGGTTCAGTCCCTGGCCCTGGTCGGGGTCATGCAGAAGGCGTCTCTCTCACATCGATGTTTCTCTTTCTCTCTTTCTCTCTCTCTCTCCGCCCCCCCCACCCATACACACACACACTCAATCTGAAAATAAATGCCCCCCCCCACTCTATCTGAAAGTAAATGGAAAAATAATCTCGGGAGGGGGAGGGGAGAGGAGGGGAAATAAATCATTCCCCTGGAGATTTTTATAGGACCTAGAGTCTCACAACATAATATTGAGAATATCCAGGATACAATCCAAAGTTATTCAATGTACCAAAACAAATAGAAACCACAATCAATAGATGCCAACCCCAAGATGATTCAGATGTTGAAATTATCAGACAAAAACTTTAAAACAGTTATTATAACCATGCTTCATGAGTAAGTGTGAACACTGTTGAAATTAATAGAGAAGTTATCAGAGAAAAGTAAAAATTACTCAAAAGAACTGAAAGGAAATTTTAGACTTGAAAGATACAATAATTAAAATATTTTTTTAAAATTCACTAGATGCATGAAATACCAGAATGTACATAACAGAGAAAAGAGTCAATGATGATGAAAGAGTGAGCAAAACTATTGAATCTGAAGAACAGAGAAAAAAGGATAGAGAAAAAAATAAACAAGAGCCTTAGGAGCTTATGGGACAATATCAAAAGGTCTAATATTCATATTACTACAGTCTCAACATGAGAGAAGAGAGAGATTAGTTCATGGAAAAAGTATGAAGAAAGAATGGCTAAAGACTTGCCAAATATGGTTGAAGACATAAATTTACAGATTCAAGAAGCTCATTATACCCCAAATAAAATAAATTTAAAGACTACCCAGATAATAATCAAATTGCTGAAAACCAAAGATAAGGCAAAAATTCTGGAAGCAGCCAGAGAAAATCAACACATCACATATAAAGGAAACAGCAATTAGAATGAATACAAATTTCTCAACAGAAATGACGGAAGCTGGAAGACAGTGGGGAAAAAACCTTTAAAGAATTTTAAATTCTATATCCAGTGAAAGTCTATATACAGTAAAACACAATTCAAAAATAAAGGAAAAAATAAAGCAATTCTCAGTGAAAGAAAAAAGAGAATTCATCATCAGATGTGCTCTAACTTGGAACATAAAGAATGAACGGAAAGCTAAATAAATGGTAAATATCTGTGTAAATATAATAGGTTATTTGTCTCTGCTTAAGTTCTTTATAATTAGAATGACTACTGGAAGCAAAAATTAAATAGGGCTTTTAATGCAGGTAGATGTAATACATATAACTATAATATAAAGAGGAGACAGTAAAGGAATCTATCTGGTTGTAAGGCTTTTAAACTGCATTCCTGGCTGGGTAGCTCAGCTGGATAGAGCTTTGTCCAGATAACCAAGGTTGTAGATTCGATCCCCAGTCAGGGCACATACAAGAATTAACCAATGAATGCATTAATAAGTGATGTTTCACTCTCTCTCCCCCCCCCTCTAAAATCAATCAATAAATTTAAATTTTTAAATTGTATTCAAGTGATAAAATACTATCAAAAATATGAACAAACACTCCACCAAAGATGTATGGATAGCAAATAAGCACATGAAAAGATGCTCAAAATCATGTTACTAGGGAATTAAAAATTTAAACTATAGTGAGACATATCTGTATGGCTAACAAAAAATTTTTAACCTGACAATACCAAGAGTTAGCAAGAATGTAGAGCAATTAGAACCATCACACTGCTGATGGGAATATAAAATGGTACAGATTCTTTGGAAAACAATTTAGCAGTTTCTGATAAAGTTAAACATATACTTACCATAGCACCCACCAATCCCACTTTCAGGCATTTACCCAACATAAATGAAATATATGTTTATGCGAAAAACCTACATGCAAATGCTTATAACAGCTATATTCATAACTGCCCAAACTGGAAACAACCCAAAAGCCATTCAACTGGTGTATGCCTCAAATTGTTGGACATCATACGATAGCACAATTCTCAGAAATAAACAGGAACAAATTACTGACACGTACAACGACATGGATGTACCTCAAATGCACTGTGCTGAGAGCAATAAGATAAGCCAGACTCAAAAGACTACATATTTACATTTAAATTACATTCTAAAAAGAAGTGTAGGGAAAGTGAACTACAGGGAGCCAAATGAACTAAATTATTACATTATTATTAATAATAGACTTTCAAGCAAGGTAGACCTATCAGATGAAATCCTGCCTGCCCCACATACTTCCTATGTGATGTAAGACAAGTAACTTCAGTTTTCTTATCTGCGAAAAGAACACTCGTACATCACTGTGCTGTGTGGGAATTAAGTTAGATAATAGGAGCCCACAGTGCAGCATCTAGCATATGGTAGACTAGAATTGAACGGAAGTTATTACTTTTTTATCATAATTTTTATTTATTGATGCAAACACTCCAGATGTAGTCCAAAGTAGACCTAAATTGTTACAAAATCTGCATAATAATGAATAGTGTGCTAAAAAGAAGCAGCATATGCGTGTGCAGGGTTCCCTTGTGCTAATAATCCACAATGTGTCATATCGCCCCCTTGCCTTATAATGACAACAGTCTGATGAAATAACTAATTATGATTAGTATTAGCATTAATGAAACCTTAATGTTTCCATACTGCTCTCTAGCTGAAAAGCACTTTTGGATCCATTATGTCATTATCTCATCATAACAACCCAGGGAAATTCTGTTCTCTCCAGGACAGCACAGTGACAAATGCCTGTGTGGAGAAGGCATAAATTACCATGCTATTAGCATCAGATACAGCCCACCACCGCAGTCTGGCAGACTAAGAGATGAACAAATGTTTGATGTAAACACAGAAGACAAATGTAGAGATACAACCACATCCATCACTTGAGCTTTCACTACTTTGAGGTTTCACTTAATGCGTCATGGGTTCAGCAAATACTTATTAAGCACTTTTTACGAAGAAGTCAGGGAGGGGCCCTGCCCTCATGAAGCTCACATACTTCCTTTGTGGGACTGCCACGCATCTTATGACTTGACTAGCAGGTTAGCACTGAAAGCCAGGATGCTCACATTTGCAATAACCTTCCCTTGTTCTGCAGACACTCTCATGACTTATTATGTCCTGTCCCAAGAACTCAAAAGCCTGACATGATGACTTCCCCAAGGCTGCTGAGTCCAGTTACTCCACCTGCTGTCCTAACATCTCTCTGAAGAGCAGTCACAAGAAAAAGACTTTCAAGAGGCAGAAAACTAAAAGGCCAGCAATAAAGCCAGCAACACCCTCAATGAGGTAGCTGCAGAAACACTTGCTTGGGGAACTGACAATCATGAGTTCCCATCAGAATTTCCCCTTCAGGGCATAAACTGGGCAGTAAATCCAAACCTTTAATACTCATGATGGGCTGATACATCCTGAATGTATTCTTTGATATCTATGCTGTTGATCTGTTCAGGAAAGAAAAATAGCCAAAGCATAGTTAAACAAAGAGTGTTCACGTTGGTTGTCCTATTACGGGAACTGTCAACATGAGCCCCACATGGTCCGCTTGTTTTTCCCCTTGAGCTCTCCGAACACACCTAAGTCACCTGGACCAGGGTACTTTTTTCCCTAGGAAATAAGCAAATGTCCATATGAGCTTTACTGAGCTTTTATGAGCACAACCTTGTTTCTGGATTTAATAAAATACACAGGTGGTCTATCTTCTGCATCACACCCACTTCTAGGCTCAAAGACATCTATAAGGGACAAATGGAAATGAAAAAACAATACAGCAGTCAGTCAACCAAGGTGTCTAAATCCTGGAAACCAAAATGAAGCCTTATTTACTAAAATAAAGACATACTATATTTATTAACAGCTCCAGTAAGGAGCCCTGAATCCCCCTATGGTCATATGCAAAAAAGAAAGTGGGCTTTTGGTGGAGCCGGTGGTGGAATCTTCAAGGTATCTGAAACCAGAGGCAGCTTAAGGCAATGCATCCCAACTGAATCACAGATATATCCAGCTTCATTCATCTGTGTGCCTCTTTTGGAAAGAGTTTTACATTTTGGTGAGTTGAGACATTTTGATACTTAACTGCATACTCGAGCCACATGCTAAGGCTTTGAATGAAGTTACAATGTACTGGGCTTTTTATTACACCTCACTATACCAGGGAATAATGACAGCTTTCTTTACTATAGTACTTCGTTATATTTTCCAATGTGTTTCCTATACAGGTAAAAGTTCATTAGCAGCTTAAGGCATTGAGGAACATAGGGTAGGTATCATTATCCCCATTTCACAGAGAAGGAAACTAAGAAACAAAACACACCTTGAATGAATTCATGCAGCTCATTAATAACCCAGTGCCAGGATCTCCACATTCATAGGTTGGATGTGCTCTTCTCTGCACTGCTCAAAGACGCTGCTGGCTTGGTGAGAAATTACAGACAATCCATTCTTATGTTCCACATGGTGGAAACAAATCTCTGTGTCCATCCAGGAGTGTGGATCCTTCTGTGTGGCCCTAGGGTTCTCTGTACTATTGCACATTTGAATCACCCAACATCGCCCTGGCCAGGTGGTTCAATTTGTTGGAGCAGTGTCCCTTACACCAAAAGACTGCAGGTTCAATTCCCGGTCAGGGCACATACCTAGGTTATGGGTTTGATCCACCGTTAGGGGTGCATACAGGTGGCTGCCAATCAATATTTCTCTCTCACACTGATATTTATTTTTCTCTCTCTCTCCTTTCCCCTCTCTCTAAAATCAATAAACATATCCTCGTGTGAGGATTAAAAAAAACAACAACAACCAATGTCTGGGCACCACCCAGAGATTCTGATCAAACTGGATTGGAATAGGACCCAGGTAGATGTAATTTTTAAAAGTTCCCCCACAAGATTCTGATTTGTAGCTACAGATAAAAACAACTAGCCTCTAGGCCCTAGCAGGTATTAATATCTAAGCTAGCTACAGCATTTGAGTGAAAATCCATGAAGGCTGAGGAAGGGAGATGCTCAATTCCAAAACCTAGATTCACTGCCACCAACAGATATATAGTCCCCGCTTATCCACAGGGGATATGTTCCAAGACCCCCAGTGGATGCCTGAGACCACAGATAGTACCAAACATTACATATGTTTTTTCTTATACACAACATACCTTTCACTCTAAAAAAGCACTTTGGCATATCTGAGTTGCCAACATCACTACTCTTGCACTTTGGGGCCATTGTTAAGTAAAATAAGGATGACTTGAACACAAACACTGTGATACCACAACAGTCCATCTGATAACTGAGGCAGCTACTAAGGGACTAATGGGTGAGAGCTTCTAAAGCATGGAGGTGCTGGACAAAGGGATGATTCATATATATATATGTTGGGATGGCGCGGGATAGTGCAAGATTTCATCATGCTACTGAGAATAGCACGCAATTTAAAACATGAACTGTTTATTTCTGGAATTTTCATTTAACATTTTCAGACTGTGGATGACCAGGAGTAACTGAAATGACAGAAAATGAAACCACAGATAAGGGGGACTACTGTACCAATGATGAAAAACCTAAGCATATTTATGACAAAGCAGACCACGGACTGCACATTAAAATCATGCTCACTAGAAATGTGCACAAGTATAAGTGCTGGGGGGCTGAAACGTGAAGGTCAAACCATCCTGCTTCAGAATCCAGGTCTCTTGCAAAGCCTAACTGTCAAATCCTTTCTCTCCTCTGGGCTCCATTTCTTATCAGAGAGCAGGAGCTGCCTCTAAGGAACAAGAAGTCAATTGTGCACACGCTGCTGAATTAAGGCTTGTTGCAGCTCATCAGGACTGCTGGTCTGCATTCATTTGCATTCATTTCCATCCCTGCAGAATGGATGTATACAGACCCAGAAAATGCCAAGTGTGTACATTTATGTCCCCACTGCATCCTGCAGAAGGCACTCCTCTGATTAATTCAGGGGTGGCCAGAATGCAGTCTCACGTGTTGATGACTCGGGGGAAGGACTGAATTACTGGGTGGTCCCAGAAGCTGCACTGGCAGCTGGTGTAAAAACCAAGACCACACTCCTCCTGGCAAGAGGTCCAATTCTGCTTCACCCTTGTGAAAATGCACTCAGTCCTCTTTGTCAATGAAGCACTTTTATGGTGGATAACAGGAAAAAAATTAAATGAGATCTTAAGACAAATTTGGAGATGCCTTCAAAAAGTGCTCACAGCTTCCTAAACCATCCTGAACTGAGCAGTGTGGCTCTTGGAGCTCAAGCCTATGAGACACTTCTTATACTGAAGGCTGCAGTTTGAGTTCATATTCAGGTTTTATTTAACCACATGATTTATGTTTTAAAGTCTAAGGGCATTTCCTCCCTACTATGATGGAAACAGGCAGGCAACAACACAATGTTATTTTCAGTGATCCCAGCCCCCAAATGGAAACAGGCATCCAGCCAGGGAGTCTGGAAGGAATGGACTGTGTATCCCAGGCCCTCGGGAAATTCACCTGGTGCCCTGTGGCTACTTCTGAACATATTCACTGACAAAGTCCCAGTGAATGGAGGGAAAACTACGCTGTGATTAAGTGCAGTGGTGGAAATTTGCTAGAGGCTGCTTTTAGACATGGATCACTGAGAAGTCATATTCTCAAACCTCAAAGTTCTGGAAGAACAGAGTGTCGTTGCTCTGTCCCCATCAAGACATGCAAATTCACATCTAAAAGGAAGCTGACAATCCATGTCACTCGTGTAATGATAAAATAACATTGGTTTGGTCAAACACTGGTCTCTGATCGTTCTTCCTTCAAAAGCGGGATTCCGGGTCAGGAAAGGGCTGTGTTGTGCGCAGGGCTCAGGGCGGCAATCAGCTCCCTCACCAAATGCAGGTGATGCCCCGGCCTGGGGCCCTTCCATTAGCAGCTGCTGAATGGAAAGACTAGCAATTACTCGAGAGAAGACTCTCTCCAGCCTCTGAATTCTGGCACATGTGCTTCCTCTTCAAAGATGCCTTCCTGCACCTCAAAAAGTGTAATAAGATGTGAATGGTCACAGCCTCGGTGCCCACACCCCCTCTCAAAGATGATTTAGTGGCAGAACTGCCAACCCAATCACCCAGGTTGGGAAGGGGGCAATTTTCCAGAAATGTTAATATTGCTTATGAGCTCATTTTCCTTTAACATTCTTAGAGTCTAAAAACAAAGGACATTCCTTTTTTATAATACTTTGGCTTAAGTGTAGAAACTAAGGTAGATAAATGGGTTCTTCCCAGCTTTATCAGGGTTGTTTCAACTAAATACAGACCTCAAGAGAAGACGTTTACTTGGGGAGATAAATGCTTTTTTTTTTTTTTTTTATTGTGGTAAAATACATATAACAAAATTTACCATCATCATAAACATTTTTTTGGTAAATCCTCACCCAAACATATTTTTTGCCATTGATTTTTTTTTTTTTTTTGACAGAGTGGAAGGGAGGGAGGGAAAGAAGGAGGGGGAGAGAGAAACATTGATGTGAGAGAGACACATGGACGCGTGGCCTCCGCCAGCACCCTGACCAGGTGGGGACGGAATCCGCGCCCAGGTACCTGCCCTAGGCCGGGAATCGCGGGAGACCCTTGGGTGGAAGAGCCCACGCTCCAACGCTGCGCCTCACCAGCCAGGGCCCTCACCATGTTTGTGTGTCCAGGTCAGTGTCACTAAGTAGATGCACACTGTTGCACAACCATCACCACCACCCATGCCAGAACTTCCGTCGTCCCAAACACTAACTCTGCCCCCACTACACCCTAACTCCCCATTTCCCTCCCCCCAGCCAAGGGACCTCTGGGTTGTTTCCACCTTTTGACTAGTGTAACTAATGGCATAATTCACTTATGGAAAGGTACCAGACAAATGAAATGTTTCACCAAGTGAAACAGCACAGCGTCGGAAATGCGGATTTCTCACTGAGGGCAGGCAGCAAGCTGGAGCTTGGGTTTCGGGAATGACCACCCTAGAGCTTGTGAATATTAATAAACAAAAACCTCTTTTAAAATGGAGTCAGGAGCTATAAGAGAGAGCTCTCACGCAGGTCTGTCACTCGGCACACACCTCAGACCCCATCAGGAAGAGACCCCAACAGGAAGAGCTGCACCTGCATCTCCGACGGGAAGTGACACTACTTTACTACTGCAGCGGGAAGAGTCCTCCTCGCCCAGTAACAGCTCAGCCAATGGGAGACCGCCATGCCTCAGCCAATGAGAAGCCTGTATACTTCGAACTTCCAGTTTCCTCCAATGGACTCTTCGTTTACAACAGCCCCTCCTAAGTCCACGAAAGAACCTTGCTCTCCTGTTTCTGGACTTGTGCGCAGTGCGCTGTTAGACCTCATTCCCTGAACTACAATTCTTTGCAGTTCCGGAATAAACCCATCTTGTTAAAAGTCCACAAACTGTTTCTCCAAGTTGGGATGCTTGTTAAAAGCGCAAATGTCTCCATTCTACCCCAAGCTTTACTGAATCAGACCAGCTGGAAACAGGACCCAGAACTCTGCCTTTTACACGCTCCCTAGTAGATTATGACGTTTGGCCTCAACATAATGGGTGCGGCTTGGCGCACAGATGAGGTGAGTGGGGAAGGCTGCATATTGAGAAAAGAGGGGCATCTCTAGAACACAATCTTGAGAAGCAAAATGAGCCACCACTGGAGAAGACAGGAAAGCTAAATTAGTTATGCAGCAGGGAATCAATAAAAGAATCCAGAATGGCAACAAGAGCCCAGCTAAGGATAAACAGCATGAGTCAAGGGGGACCTGGCGGGCAGTTTTCTAGAAACTGCAGTCTCAGGTGGCACCAGCTCATGCGCAATGCCTCTGTGCAATTTTTTTTTTTTTTTTTAATTCTCACCCGAGGACATTTTTCCATTTTTTGTTCAGATAGAGTGGGAGGGAGAGAGAGGAGAGAGAAACATCGACGTGAAAGGGACAGACACATCGAGTGGCTGCCTCCCGCACGACCCAACCAGGGAAGGGGACAAACTGCAACCGAGGTACGTGCCCTTAGCGGAACCGAACCCAGGTCTCTCCAGACTGCAGGCCGACGCTCTAACCGCTGAGCCAAACCGGCCAGGGCCCTCTGTGCAATTTTGAAAAAGCTTCCTTTCTTCTAGGTGCCCCCTGGCCAGCAAACTACAGAAATCAAAGCAGCTGCTGGGCTTAATCTCCCACACTACCTACTCCCCAGCATTCCTGGAAAAGGAGCAAAAGGATTTGCTGATTTTAGTGGGAAATCACTCTATCTGTGGAAACCAGGAGTTGAGGTGCCTTTAAGGCACAATGAGATTCATCTCAGTGAGCTTAAGCCTTCCCCCATCTGGATGAAGAGAGAGGAAAAAGAGAAAGGGCACCTCTCGATTGCTAGGTGTCCCTCTTTTCTAAGGACAGAATCCTCAAATGCAGGCAGACACCATCTAAGCTGACATAGGAAATGCTGTTTCCGCTGGTCCAGGGCTTCCAGGGTTTTCTTAGCCTCTTGGTTTTTCCCTACTGTGCTTATCAGCTTGAGGGGTGTACTAGACACACCACCCATGGGAACAAAGAATCATGAGGAAATAGAGCTGCAAGAAAAGTCCCAAGTTGTACCTTACTGGAGACATTAAGGCACATTCAAACAGTAGCTGTAAAGCATTCAGAATCGTTCAGAAATTCATCAACTATCCTTAAAAGTTGTTTTTATTTTTTAAACATTTTTTTTTTTTTTTTACAAATAATGCAAGCAGTATATTTAGTATCACATTATTGAGTCAGGTTGGTATGATGGGAAGACTCTTTTCCCCTTGTGTCTTTGGAGGGTTGTTTGCTTATATTTTGTTCTTTTGGTAAGCAGACTTAACAGGAGATCTATTCTCTGCACATATTTTACAGCGCACTGTACCATATGGTTAACCAGGGGAACTAAGTTGTACAGCAGATCTCCAGAACTAATTTATCTTGCATAACTAAAACTTTCTATCCATTGAAAAACAACTCCCCACTTCCTCCTCTCCCTAGCCTCTGGCAACCACCATTCTATTCTCTGCATCTATGCGTTTGACTATTTTAGATACTTCATATAAGTAGGAACACACAGTATGTCCTCTTCTGTGACTGGCATATTTCACTTAACATAATGTCCTCCTGGTTCATCATCCATGTTATTGAAAATGGCAGAATTTCCTTCTTTTTTAAGGCTCCATTATATAATGTCCCACTACATAAATATGCCATACTTCTCTTTATTCATTCATCTGTCGATGGACATTTGTACTATTTCCATATCATGGCTATTGTGAATAATGCTGCAGTGAACATGAGGGTACAGATATCTCTTCAAGATTCTGATTTCAATTATTTTGCTATCCTTACATTTTTTAATGAGGCACTCAGAACAGTAACAAACAACCCAAAAAATAATTTCCTCTATTAATTAGTGCAGCTACTTTGAAAAAAATGTTCTCAGCTGTGCAGTTATATGGGGGAATATTAAAAGACTGTTTTCTTGTCCCCTTTCATTAATTCCACAGACATTTATTAAACACTGTGCAAGGAACTAAGAATACAATGTGACCCAAAGAAGATAGGGTCCCAACCTAGTGCTCAGTGGTACCAAGCATGGAATGAGCATGAGAGGGCCCGGCTCCTTCCATTGATTCCCTTACGGCGTGCAGAGAATCTTAAACTTCCCAAGCACTTATACATTATCTCTTCTGATCTTCACAGCAATCCCAGGAAGCAAGCTAGACAAGCATAATACATCCATTATACAGATAAAAAGATAAAGTCTTGAGAAGTTGTGACTTGCCAATCCTTACACATTTAGCATGTGGTAGAGCCTGGAATCAACCTAGATTCTCCTTTCTTCCAATCTATGACTCGTGTACAAAAGAATAAATTCTAGGGTACCCCTTCTTTGGGGGAAATGGTAGGGTTTCATATACATGTGATGGGGGATGGAAGAGGGGAAGAGGAGGAAGGTCGCTGTCTGAAATCACTTGTTCTATTGAATCAGCCCTTCTTCGCTCAATTTTGTTAGTATCTGGTACATGCCAGAGCACGCAGTCCTGGCCTTAATGAAAACCAAACAGTGATAAAGCCACAACACAAAGAAGAGATCCAACTTTGCCATGAGAAGCATAATTAAATTCTCATAAAACACACACTAGTGCTGGCCCATTTGCTTTCAACTCTTTTTATTCTTTGTTGTGCAACAGTGCTGAATAAGCAACAAAGGACAGATACTACCTATGATGAGTACAACTTAAGCTCCTTCTAAAGCTCCTTCTGTGGGCCAGGGAAGTAGCCGGATGGACCGCTCAGCCAGGAAAAGTTCCTTCCAGCATTCCTGACACTGCAAGATTTGGAA